>OX123192.2:35747251-37161050 GCA_944739405.2 Euclidia mi | reverse complement strand
AAAATAATTGCCAGTTCAGGTGCTACTGTGTTGATTATGGATTTCGTAATCACAACAGAATTGCCCCAAAGATCACTAGTCTTCTTCAAATTAAGAGTATTAAAAGTTTTTACAATATCTTTGTCAGTGACATAACTAAATCTAAATTCAATGTTACACCTATTGACATTTTGTTTTAATAGAGATTCGGCGTCATTGGGGGATGAGTTCAGGGATTTAGCGGTTGAGACTGGAATGTCTGTGAAGAAATTTTCAAATGCTGTGGCAACCTCAAAATCTGATTTTATTATCTTTTTATTTACTTGAAGCGTGTAATTGTTACTTTTAATCTTGACCCTTCCAGTCTCATTGTTTATAATATCCCACGTTGCTTTTATTTTATTGTCACTGTTTTTAATTTTTGATTTTAAATAAAGTGTCTTAGCTTCACGACAAATCTTTTTAAATAACTTAGAATAATTTCTTACGTATTGACAAAATTTTTCATCATTTTTATTAATTACTTTCTGTTCATATAATTCGTAAAGCTTATTTCTACTTTTATAAATTCCAATGGTTGCCCATTCACTGAAGGATGTAGTACCAGCAACTGAGATCCTCTTAGGGACAAAGATAGAACTGAATATAGTACAGTACATGTCAAAGAAAGAATTGTACAACTTATTGGGAATGGGATTTTAATTGACTATGTTTGTATGGGCTTCAATGTTGTGACTTGCGGCAAGGAGGCGTTTTGTGACATCAGTTCTAAGACTGTTACTGTACGCTCAATACTATACACTGGATATCGCTGAAATACTCGGCGCCGATAATACTATATGACTAATATACCTGGATCGTGGTCTTCGTATCCCTGGAGCTGCCGTCTCTGAGATACGCTGCCTTGTACTCAAGTACCAATATGCGAAACATGAATATATGGAGAGTGATCTTGTGATGACAAACCAATACTAATATATCGCTGTCTTTAGTATTTTGATGTCCACTTTCATTCAATTATAAGCATTTACGTTTGGTAAATGCTGTCAGCAGAGGAATATAAAGTAAGGACGAATTCCATGGTCCTGCGCGGGGAGGTGCGCGGGAACCCTGGCCACAAATTACTTGGCAGGCTGAATTTGATATTATAAACCCAGTTAGTAAGAAAACTAAAATTTTAATCAGTCTGGGGTCCATAGGATTCCGTTACAGCTGTTGGCCGCCTGGCCCAGCATTCTGTGATAGAGAATCGATAATACTCGTAATATACATATGTGACAGCTTTACAGCACGGTAACTATTCGCAGTTAGATCCATGTGACATTTGGATATTCATCACAGCCAAAAGACGGCAAGGATCTCCGTATAATCCATTATCTGTACTGCCATCAAACAGCGCCCGTTCGTGTAGATGGAGAAGAGACGGACGAAGTGGACATTTGCAGGGGTGTCAGGCAGGGTTGTGTACTTTCACCTACTCTCTTCAACTTATACTAGGAAGCAATCATCGCTGAAGCAGTGGAAGGACTAGATTGTGGAGTCAGGGTTAACGAAAGACTTATTAACAACCTTAGATATGCCGATGACACAGTCCTTATAGCGTCTACAGAAGCACAGTTACAGCAAATTTTTTGTAACTGTAAAAAATTTGCTGTAACTGTGCTACAGCCTGAGAGCCGGTCTCAGTATGAATGTCTCCAAGACGAAGTACATGGTAATATCTAAACATGAAACAGCTATTCCTGATATAACTGTAGATGGTACGTGTTTGGAGCGGATGCGTAAATACAAATACCTAGGCACATGGGTGATTGAAACCTCGGACAATGATCTCGAAATAAAAACACGTATTGAAATCGCTCGTAGTGCATTCATCATGAAGAAAATTCTATGTAGTCGCAACTTTAAGATGTCTTTGCGCACTCGTCTACTGGAATGCTTCATATGGCCCATACTTCTATACGAATGTGAGGCCTGGACTATCAAAGAGCAATTCCGGAAACGTATACAAGCATTCGAGATGTGGACCTATAGGCGCATGTTGTCTATTAGCTGGACGCACAGGGTGACCAACGTGGAAGTTCTCCGAAGAGCTGGCAGAAAGCGTTTACTTATGCAGACCATCAAAAGAAGAAAAGTTGCCTATCTGGGCCATGTGCTTAGCCATCCCAGATATGAGATCCTGCAACTTATAATGATGGGCAAAGTCGCCGGCAAAAGATCAGTTGGTCGGAGAAAAAAATCGTGGTTGCGCAGTATACGCGAGAAGACTGGGATCACGAGTGCGGCAGAACTTTTCAGTCTCGCCAGAGATTGAGTTAAATATGTAGAGCTGATTGCCAACCTTCACTAGTTCGAGAGGCACTACAAGAAGAAGATATAAATAACATCGCCGTCACATTAACCTATTGCTAGCAATACGAATAATTTCAGAACTGATGAAAGTATCACTTCACATTATTATTTTGTAGTGCTTCTTCCAATTTGCCAGCCCACCCAAAATTTTGTTCAAAACATTATCTCGTGTAAGTTATGGCCTAAATCTAAAACTTATTTCTGTTACAATGGTTTCTCTTGTTCAATTCAGCCGTCGTTTATCAACATCGTACTACGACCTAAAATAAAAGGCTTTTCTGTGAATTACGTTCTATAGTAGGACACAGAATTTTTTAAGGATATTATGGTGATACCGTCATTGGAGCTGAAATGTGTGTCTAGTCTAAGGGTTCATGCCCACGAGACTGTTTTAACACGGCCCGGATTTTTGCCGGCGCCGGGTAAAAAGCGTCCGAGTATGCACACAGACGGTTTGCACACGACCTGGTTTAACATTTTATTGGTTGTTGTCGGCACGCGAGTTGCGTTGGTCCGGTCTCGTGTGCATACGCTCATACAGTGCCATACTTTAATGCGCACCGGGCGTAGACGCGGCGTGCATCGTGCCCGGTTGCGCGGCGCGCCGGCGCTATCGCCGGCGTCGTGTGCCTAGCTCCATAGTGGCCCATACATAACTGACAACCGGACATAGACACGGTTTGACGCCAGGCTTAGCTCCTGCGAAAAACCGTCTTGTATGAGCGCTGAATTCGACTGTTGATATTTACCTATTTGTCCTATAAATATGAATGGAAAAGGCCAACCTTTTGAACTTATTGCCTAGACTTGCGTGGGCGTAAGTTGATTAACGGTCGGTTGCAATATTCGATCCATCGATAGATTTTGAGATTCGAGATTCGTGTTTGACATATTTTGTATGGAGCTTATGTCAAAAACGTATCTCTAGAAATAGATAAATCGAATATTGAATACCGCAGTTACTCATTAATGCTATGCTGTTTTTTGGAAGCCAAATTAAGGTTTTGGTGAAAGCACTTGTCAGGACTAGAAACTTTAAAATGCAGTTCAAAATTTACAGTACGTGTGTTAATTATAACTATGTTAACGATATCAAAATCAGGAGAATGTATATTATTATTTTTGGCGCAGGAAAACCTTAGTAGATTATCGGGCACCTTTCTTTAGTTAATGAAAATGTAGCTGATATTATTCCGGCCCAAGTGTGACAATGCATATCACTTTACTAATAAAAATAGGATGAACAGCTTAGTTGAAAACATAAACATCCTATATTGTTCGCGTTAGGGTTTGAGGCATACAGAAAAAGGATAAATTTACTATATATTAAGACTGATTTTAGTTCCACGAATTTCAAGAAGGAATAACATTTTGCAATCACACTTTCTGCAGATATATTCAATTTGAAGCGTCCACTATTTCCATTCAATGTTTTATTGAATTAGATAAGCCCCGCCAGGGTAGTCAAAACGTGTTAGTGCAGCCAAAGCCATGTTTAATCTCGTTACTGATACGTTTAGCTCAAATATAAATATATTTTTACATCCAATAAAGCAAGCAGAAATTAATACTTTAAAGTTTTGCGACTCTTACACATAGTATTAGTTATGTAACCCATATATAAATAATATGTATAAATAATAGTATGTGTAGGTACGTAATTATTTAAAATTAAAGGCAAAATATCCCTTATTTGTCTCGATATTTCGGCATAGGGTACACCAGCTGTGGTCACGAAATAAAATAATAATTATATAAATTACCCCTCTGGGGCAGTCGTTGTCTCACCATGAGACTAAGGCAATCTCAGAGGGCAGAGTAACAGCGTTCAAACATCACCTTCATCCTGTGATATAAACAAAACATGTATTACAAGATAAAAAGAAAGCTTACAACCGCAGGGCAGCTTTGTGGCGAGCTGAATGTGTGTGGCGACACTGCGGTCCCGAATGCTTCAGAGAGTTGGTCAGGGCCTTCTTTACCCCATGCCTTGCCATCCCATGCCTTACACACAATTCATTTCCTAAGTGTTAGTAACAGGATGAAGCTTATTTGTCATCGTGATCGGAAACGATCGTATCGCAGTATGCTGTCAACTGCTAAGTACAAGACTCCCGACATTTAAGATAAGGTTGTCAAGTGTTGTGTTGTCGCTGGCATCGAACGCAGATTCGAAGCTGAATAAATGGGTTATTGATCTACATATTTAAGGGTTAACATTTAAATACATTAGAATGCAATATATCAAGTTTAGAAAAATATGAATATTTAATAATGCTGTACGTTACGAAACCGCTTTCTGACACACATGTAACTAAATTCCTAAATTTAAATAACTGTATAATATATTATACAATACAATTCTTGCGTCACTGACTGACTGACAGAAAAGAATCGCCAAAACTATTGGGCGGCAGCAACTGGAAACGTGTCATGTATATAACATAAGGACTATAGGGATGCACTAAGAAGGGATTTACTTATTCACACCACTAATGTGAATGTGTTTACTTATCCACAAGTAAAACTGAGGAGTAAAACACGCCTAATTGCGCTTTAATCTTCATTTTGTAAACAAAATTATGTAACTTCATAGCGTATGCAAAACCATGTGAACACTGGGCCAGCAATAGGTATAATGACTTCCAGGTAAAACAGGATGGAATAAAATGTTGTAATAGGATATGCAAAACCCGTGATTTTTGAGAATACCTTAATGAGGAAATTCAATAACATTTCGTTGAATCCGAAAATGAAACTTTATACAACTAGCACTAGTGTAATTATTATCTAATTTGTATCCACGTTACAAGACCAACTAAATCCAAAATATGTCAGTACTGAAAATAATCTGGCTTAAACAAATAATCAGTTCATATATATCAATAGTAACTAATGATAGAAGCGTAAAGATTCCTACAATCTTAACCAACATTTTCTAACTGCTGAATTCAATATCCTATCTATCCATAAATTTGGAGATTAGCTCAGATGCAAATTTTATGTAATTAAGCTCAGTACAAAATACGTACTGTTACGCGGGACCGGGAAAGTGCCTTTTTAAAAAAAGATATTTGAACTAGCTAAAATTATTTATTGGAACACGGTACACACACGTAATGTTAGATATATTATAAACTGATTTAGAAATAGAACAAAGATTTTTGGACGTGAGACTGGCACACTAAGGATATAATAGAACTGTTCGCGTTAGATGATGGATGCAGACTGAGGTTGAAAGGGAATGAATGAATAAGGAAGGCAATAGTGCTGACACGGAGATTTAGGCATTGGTAGGGATTTGTGATGAGTAGTATGGATAGGCAACTGTGTTTGCATTTTAGGGTTCAAGAGGCGTTTGTAACAGCCCCCCGATTTAGAGTAAACTTCACGGTAAAAATGAAGTTTACGGGAAAGGAAAGATGTAGCAAGGATTACGAGTTGCGAATACGAAGAGTAGGTGATGTTATAGTGGGAAGTTCAACTTCATCATTTTCGGGTTCAGAGACAGGGGTTTCATGAGATTATAAAATTTTCCTGAGTATGTCATACATACATACATACATAGACTCACGCCTGTTTCCCCGAAGGGGTAGGCAGAGGCATAATAAACGCCCACTTTTCGCCATTGTTTTGATCCCACGTAATAGGTGGCGAGCCTATTGCCGCTTATTGGGACATTTTGTTTGCCAGAGCCTCGTCCGTTAATCGGCAGGTGCACCACTTGCAGGTGAGGTTGGCTAGGGACCCTAAGTTCTTGGTGGGAACCCTATGCACCCTTCTTGGTGGGAACCCTATGCACTGAGTATGTCAGTTTTACAAATTAAGAAAATAGTACAAATTAAGACTAGAATTAGGATTACATAGATTGTGGAAGTATAGTACTTCTCATAGAGTACAATATGCGGTTTTTCAATAAATTCGTTTAATTTTTTAAGTAGTTTAGGATTTTCAAAAGCAATGGAATCTAGATATACATTTTTCAAGTTAACAGGAGGTAAGTTGGATACAATACTAGTATATTTATTGAAATTACAGCAGGAGTCGTTAAGGATATTTAATTTAGCGATTATAGGTTTTAATATAATATTAATATTATTCTTAGAGACTAGCCGTGTGTCTTTACAATAGGCGACACACCCTTGGGGTAAGTACAATAACCCGCTACCACTTATATCTAGGTCTACAATAGAGGTATTACATTCTACACTTAGCTTACTTTTATCGGACATGACAAACAATCATTTGTTGTTTTGTAAATCAGCTGCTCTACGGAAAAACAAAGTAATTGCAGTCAAGCAAAATTATCAGAAGCAGCAAAAAACCGAAAATCACAAATTTAAAACGTACTGCCGACAACTTAAGTACTTTTGTTATTTCATAATTTGTAAAATAATTAGTTCTATTTGTTTCAAAGCAATTTTTTGAGTAATTATTGAAAACTTTCCTTTAAATTGAAAAAAAAAAATTTCTATGTACATAAAATTAATTTTAAATAAAAAGAACAATTCAGTAACAAAGTAACTACAGTCACTTTGTTTTTTAAATAATTTAAAAAGAGATGGACAAGTTAGGTTTTAGTTTTAATAACAAAGCAAATGCATTTAATTGTTTTTTAACAAAGATAATAAGGCCATTTAAAAATTAATATATCTACTATAAGATTTGTTGGCTTTTGCTTTTTATGAATCACATAATTTGTAAGAACTGTAAAAACTAGTTCATCTTAGGATTTACGAAGATAAGTGTCACTCAAGGAATAGGGCATGTATATAACAGTTACCTAAAATAAATTCCAAAATCATAGATATAAGTTATAATCATATAATGAAGTATTCAATCAATCCGCCTATCACAGTCCACTGCTACACATAAGCCTCGCCCAACAGGCGCCACAGTACTGACAGTACACGGTCTTCAGCCTTCCGCATCTAGTCTGTCCCAGCCACCTTTTTCAGGTCGTCGGTCCACCTAGCCGGGGGCCGCCCTACCTTACGCTTGCCGAAGCGTGGTCTCCACTCTAGGACACGCTTGCTCCATCGGCCATCAGTCCTTCTACAGATATGGCCAGCCCACTGCCACTTGAGCTTACTGATTCTGTGAGCTATGTCGGTAATTTTGGTTCTTTGTCGGATAACTTCGTTTCGGATTTTATCCTTCAAAGAGACGCCGAGCATAGCCCGTTCTATAGCTCGCTGCGTGACTTTTAGTTTGTGGAATAGTCCCACTGTGAGCGTCCACGTCTCGGCACCGTACGTCATAAGAGGTAGGACGCATTGGTTAAAGACTTTGGTCTTCAGGCATTGCGGTAGGGGCGTAGAGAAAACTCGACGTAGCTTGCCAAACGCTGCCCAACCCACTTGGGTTGGGCAGCGTTTGGCAAGCTACGTCTCAGTAGGATCCAGTTGGATCTAAACAACTTCGAGCATCGATCCGTCGACATAAACCGGTCCCGGCACAATGTGTTCTTGGAACATAATCTTGGTTTTATGCAAGTTTATGCCGACCCGTCGAGAGGCTTCATTTAGGCTGTGCAGCATCTCACTCAGCTCTTCCAGGCTCTCTGCCACGATGTCGATATCCTCGGCAAACTGAAGGTGGGATATGTACTCGCCATTAATGTTTATGCCCCGTCCAGTCCAGTCCAGCGTCTTAAAGACGTCTTCGAGTGCGTTGGTGAAGAGCTTAGGGGATATTACATCCCCTTGCCTTACGCCTCTACGCAACTCAATGGGGCAGGTTTTACTGTCCTGGAGCTGGACGGTCATAGTGGCCGTGTCGTACAAACATCTCAACACCTCGATGTAGCGCCAATCGATGCAACACCGCTGCAGAACTCCCTCGAACTTGGAGGTTACGGTTTTGCCATCCGCAGTATTGAGTTTCGACAGATGAATTCTACCAAGCTGGCGAGCGAAGACTTTGGTGCCTCGATTCTGTACAATCGCATCAAATTAATATATACTTCCGATCAGACATAATGAAGTCTATCTCGTTCCTTGTTACAGTATCGGGGCTTCGCCATGTCCACTTTCTATGAGGCTTCTTCTTGAAGAAGAAGTTCATTAAGCATAGCTCCTGGGACTCCAGAAAGTTGACTAGCATTTGCCCCCTGTGATTTCGGCGCCCCACGCCATAGGGCCCGATTTTCCTTTCGCCGCGTTCTTCTACTCCCACTTTGGCATTAAAATCCCCCATAACAACGCTGTAGTGTGTCTTGGTGGTATGATGTAGAGCCCTAGCAACATCCTCAAACATGGCTTCGACTATGTCATCGCAGTATGTCGAGGTCGGCGCATATACCTGTACCAACTTCAGAGAGTACCGTCCTGTCTGTGACCCTTAATATGAGGTACGCTACCCGTGTCGACACACTGCTGATTTCTATAACGCTGTGAGTGAGAGATTTGTTAACGAGGAAACCGACACCGCCCTGAGAGGGCTGATCACCTTCTCGTAAGTAGAACAGATTGCCTGAATCAAGGGTTATCGGACAGATTATTAACAAATTGATTAGTATTTCTTATAGACAACCAAATCAAAACAGAAAAATAGGTACTACTTTATGTATGCCTACGATATATTTCGTAAATAGGTATTTACAAAATGTAAACACACAATACAAATAATTGGACATTTGCACTTACATTTGTGCTAACTGTACCATAGGTCTCGAACGTAAACTGTGGCTATTTTGCATTTTAAACATTTTCTAAACAAAACACACAAGAATCACAAGCCTCGGCAAACTAATGACACGAAGTTGTAAGTGTTGTAACTGACAAGTTTAATTGTGGAAAAACTGACATTTGAAAGGTGATAAAACCGAGTAATGTCAAATAATTTAGACATTTGAAATTTACAAATGAACGACCGCATAGTAAAAACCAAGTAAATGGGATATAGTAATATCTTGAAGTGATTTACAATACAGAAACAAAGCAACTGTTATTCAGTTGCTTTGTTTTACATTCATCATTTTACTTACTTTATTTTTACGTTTACAAAATTGCCATTTTGACCATTTTTAACAATCTAAAAACAAAGTAAAGTTGTTTGATTTTCTTATAGCCAGATAAAGAGGCTTAAAAATATTTTTTTATCAAATGAAAAGCCAAATAAATCATTTCACAACGTGAAAACAATGTAATCGACGTGCAAATACTTTGTTTTTGCTTAGACATTGTGGTTTACTTTGTTTTACCGTAGATATGTTGGACAAGTGCCTGCACTTACTTTATTTTACAAAATTTTATCTCCGAAAATAAAGCCTTTTCGATGATTCTGTGAATGTAGCAGTGTCCGTTATAGGCAAAATGTTCCAAATATGTAAAAAAACTGATTTTGAAAAATATGTTAGTTGCTTTGTTTTTCCGTAGCACAGCCGAAATGTTGCCTAATGTTTACATTTCCAGTGAAAAACTAAGTGTTACATAATTCGGGAATCTCGGTAAGTATTTTAGTAATTATTTCTGTTTCACAGGATGGAGTTGCGACAGTAGAGTAGGATATCGGAGTGTTACACAGGTAATGTTCATGGTTTATAATTTTACAGTCATTCAGATTATTAAGTTTACAATAAGTGGACTTATCTTTACTTATGCCTATATACTTGGTAGAAGGAACAATAATAGTATAAGATACAGGGTTACGAGGTTCATAGGGTACTGGACAGGGTAAATTATGGTACAAGTGGAAATTAGCAGGATTGCCTAATGGAATATCTAAGACGAAAACTATTTTGTTTTCGTTTTCATAACAAGATAAAGAAGACACATTTATAATTGTTTGTATATTATTTAGGCTTAGAAGGACTGGAAGGCGTTTAGAATTTGGTATGAATCTATAATTATTAATCAACTCAGTATAGAGTTCTTTAGGCGTTAGAATATAAGGGTAAAGTATATTTGATTTACTAAACATTATTGAGCTTATAATATCTTCGACTTTGAAGGATAGAGTTAAGAGACTATTCTCTATCATGGAAATTAATTCTAGGATACGTGATCTTATTCCTAATTCTCTGGCGATAAAAGTTAGATTTTTAACGTCTTGGTTAAGACCGTCGATGGAGACATTTAATTCATGCTCGTTATGATTTATAGTATAAATGGTTTCGTTAAAGGCTTTGAGGGTTGAGGTAGTAATGAGGATATTCTGTTCTACTAATGACGCTAGTTTCTTTTGATCGGACTCAGCTTCTTGGATGGCATTATTATACCGGATAGCGTCATCTTCGTACATGGTTCCGAATAACTTTTTCGAAATAGATCCTATGATAGATAGGGGTGCGCCTCTCCGAGATTGATGAGGGACATGGTAAAGGATAGATTCAGTGTTACGATATAGGTCTTCAAAGCGAGTAATTAGGGGTTGAAAGAGATTGAAACATTCTACGTTATCTAATGCATTATCATTTTCACAAAGTGATTTAGAAATTTTGAGAATATAGTATAAATTATCTATATGCGGGAACAGGTAAGATATATCTACTGGTATAACTACGCTAAGGTAACTATCAACTAAATTTAACGATCCTAAGGGGTCGAAATATATTCCTGAACTGTTTGTCAGGGATTCGACGAATTCTTGACCCGTTGAAGGGTTGCTGTAAGAGAATAGAATAATGATATAGTGAATTAATCTTCAGTACTAGATCTAGAAGCGAGTTTCACCTCATCATAGTAAAGGGTGACGTGCCTACGGTTTATTAGAAGGGTTAGTTTATTTCTGCCGTTTATCTTCACGACTTTGTAAGGGCCTTTCCACACTGGCGATAGGGCCTTGCGCAGTCTTACATGATTTTTCAGGTAGACGTAATCGCCTACTTTATATTGAATGGGACGTGAGTGATTGTCATAATTTTTTGGATCTTTTTTCGACCTTTGAATATTTTCGAGAGCTTTGTCTCTTGAGAGTTTGAGTCTATGATGTAGGAATTTTACATAATCATTCGGGGTATGTTAGTTCTGGAAGTAGTTCGTAGATAGAGTCAGGGATGAAGGCTTTGTGGCTGAATAGGAGTTCGTAAGGGGTAAAATTGGTTGATGCATGAACAGAGGTATTATAGGCTAACGTTGCCGTGAAGACGAATTTGTGGCAATCGGTATGGTTCTCATTGACGTAGGATTTGAGGTACTCCTTAAGGGTAGAATGACTACGCTCTAAGGCGCCCTAAATTGAGAATGATACGGGGATGACCATATTTGTTTGATTTTGAGAAATTTGCAGGTTCTCTTGAACATCTCTGCAGTAAAATTGGTACCTTGGTCGGTTAGGATAGTTAGATAGGGATGCCGAATAGAGAAATAAAGTGTACTAGGCACTTGCATGTGTCTTCTGAGGTAGCATTAGTGCAAATGAGAATTTAGTAAGGTCGTCTTGCATAGTGAGTATGAATTTTAATTGTTTTAACCCTGCTTCTGGCAGAGGGCCTACGAGATCCATGCTAAGGCGTTCAAAGGGTTTGGTAGAAGTGATAGTTATTTGTATAGGAGCTCTATTAGTTTGTCTGAGGGCTTTATTGCTTTGACACAGTGTGCAGTTTTTTATATAGGTCTCGATATCTGAACGCATGTTTTTCCAATAGTATTTTTCTTTAATTCGATTTAGCATTCGGGCTGTGCCAAGATGACCGGCAATAGGGATATCATGATTTTCACGAAGGATTTAAGGTATTACTGAGAGGGTTGAAAATATGAGAGTATTGTGATAGACGTTGATGCTTATGTTAGTGTTATTAAAGATATACCAGAACATATTGTATATTCTTGACCAAATATGTTTATCGAAAGGGTCGCGGCAATCAGTAATAGCTATTTCTAAGCTTTCGTTGGTTAGAGATAAAGAGTTAGAGGCAAGGAATTGATTTTTAAGATAGATTAGGCTTTTGTAAATAGATTCATAAGAGCAGTTGTCGAAATGGTATACTTTGGTAAATAGGAAGTATATAGTGGATCCTTTGTGCTCAAAGGATGTAAACGTATATAGGGTTCTTTCCCTATTTAGGAATTCGCTAGGATCTGGGATATTGCTTAGGATTTCTTCGATATACGGGTTAGAAGTATCAAGGTCGATTGAGGTAGGAATAACGATGTGTTTGCTAGGAGTTTTAAGCATACTTTCGTTAAATTTGAGGATTTTAGTATTACTATAAAATAGTTTTTCTGACATGATTTTCAGGAATTTGCTGTAGTTTTCATCAGAAGGAGGAGCGGGATTAGCAGGAGAAGCAGTGGAACCAGAAGGTGAGTGAGAATTTAGAACGGGTTCAGTGGATTCAGCGGGATCAGCGGATTCGGCGGAAGGAAGCAGATGATTGGAATTATCAGGTGAGTGTTTATTGCTTTCAGGATTTAGGATATCTGATAAAGCGTCGTCGTTTTCTAACAGGTCTATCGAAAGAACTTCGTTAGAGCCTAGAGGAACAGAGGGAATCTGGATATCGAGGTCGTCAAGAGTTAAGAGCCTAAACGCAGGTAATGGATATTGAATATCTTGACGGGAGGTAGAAGGAATAGGATTATCGTATGGATTTTCTATTGAGTCTTGGCTGTACAGGATTCACTGGGAATCTGGATAGAGCATCAGCATTGCTGTTGATTACGCCTTTCTTGTATTCGATTTTGTAATCAAACTCTTCTAGTTTTAGACGCCATCTGACTAAACGGGAACCTGGGTCTTTACAATTAAAAAGCCATTTTAATGGCCTATGATCAGTGACAATAGTGAATTTATGACGATATAGATAGGGACGGAAGGTTTTTGTTCCGAATACGATGGCTAAGTATTCTTTTTCGGTTGTGGAATAGTTATTTTCGGCTTTATTTAGTGTTCTCGTAGCATAAGCTATAGGTTTACCTATATCCCCTTGAGATAGCGGAGATAACATAGTTAGACGCGTCGCAGGTTAGGACAAAAGGTTCAGTGAAATCAGGGTAAATAAGGATAGGAGCAGAAACGAGTTTTTCTTTTAATTCGTCAACGCTTGTTGTTGGTCGTTTGACCAGGAGAAAGTGATATCCTTTTTTAGTAAAGCAGTTAGGGGTTTGGTGATTTTGGAGAATTCAGGGATAAACCGACGATAGTAAGAGACTAGACCTAGGAAGGATTTGGTATCTTATGGACATTTAGGAATAGGAAACTGTGTAACAGCCTTGATTTTGTCTGGATTTGGGCTTATACCTTTGTTACTAATAATGTGACCAAAATAGCCGACTTCTTTGCGTAGAAATTCGCATTTGTCGGGCTGGAGTTTGAGGTTATATTACCGTAATCTTTCGAATATTTTAGAGAGCTTTTCGCAGTGATTAGGGAGGTCGTGTGAATAGATAACAATATCGTCGAGGTAAATGTAGCAGTGAGTGCCTTGAAGGCCAGCAAGGGCGGTGTTCATGAGACGTTGGAAAGTCGCGAGAGCATTTTTAAGTCCGAACGGCATGCGTTTGAACTCGAAATGATATTTGATAGGCTCAGAGGGATTAGTATTTATCTCATGCTCTAGTAAGTCGGTGGTAGTAAGTTTGTCGTTAGGTAATTGGAATATGTCTGAATATTGGGAACATATGTCAAGAAGTCGAGATTTTTCTTCGTCGTTTAAATGTTCTGTCCTAAGCATATTTAGGACTTGATTTCTGCGGGATGTAGAAGATTTAGTATAATAGGGTTCGGAGTTATAGATAAAGGAGGAATCAGCATTGAAGGGTTGGAGATTTATTCTAATATCGTAATTGATTTCGACTGTGTCTTCAGATGTATTTAATACAGATACGTTTACTCTGTTGTTGTCTTTTACAGTGACAAGGGAATTAGCAATTAGGAGAGAGTCGGAGATATGTTGATCTAGAATGAGTCCTACACGATATTCGGGGTTAGTAACTGCACATTCAATTATTGTTTCGGTGCGAGGCGGAATTTTGTAGGTTAGCTCGTAATATTTTAATTTAACCACGAAATGTCTGCTTGTAATGTACCGGAATTGTATTCAATAATGCCATCTAAGTCATTGAGAAGATCGGTGCCGATGATGCCATCGTAATTAAAGTCTATTTCTTCAATTACGTGGAATTTATAAGTAAGATCGGAATGAGCATCTGTGAATAATTTTAATAGGGTAGTTTCCAGGGTCAAAATAATTACATTTCATTTAGTCCGTATTTTAGATTATAAAAAAATATTGGACACGTATTTTTTCTTTTTTCGATTAAATAAAAAATAACAAAGATATAGCCCATTAAAGTAACGTGTGACGTCATCTAGTGCGAAAAAATGCAGCACGGCGTGACGTTATACGTAACTTTAATGAGCTATATGTTGGTCATTTTTGGTTTAATTTACAAATAAAAAAATACGTATCGCTTATTTTTGAATAATCTAAAGGACGGACTTATAATTTTTTTTGTCAACTAGCCTATTGGAAGTGGCCTATAGTAGACACTGTTTCGTCACTGATATTAATACCTTTTAATTAAATGGTTTCATTTTTCAGAGCTGGCATCACGTTCATTGAAGATCGTTTTACTAGACTGACACAGGAACCGGTGTCAACTAAGAACGAGAGGTCGCGGTTATTGACTTGGGTTCGGATATTGACGTGAGGTAGGTATCGTTTATTAGAGCTGATTTCGTATATAGTAGGGGTGGGAATGAAATTGGCTGAATTAGGAGGTAGAGAAGATGTAGTAGATGCAGTGAATTTAGAGGAGTTGGTAGTCGCAACAGATTTGGTAGGTCTATTGGTAATTGGAGGTTTAGCAGGTATAAAGCAAGATTCAGTGGACTTGGTAAGTGAATGGTAAGGTTTTGAGGATACAGCGTATGCAATGGGAACAGGGGATCTGGTATGTATATAACGAGACGTAGAGGATGCAGCGGGAACAGAGGATACAGCGGATGTACGAGGCACAGTGGATGCAGAGGATCTGGTAGGTATTTTATAGGATACAGAGGGAGCCGAGGATACAGTGGATGTAGGAGGTCTAGGAGATTTGGTAGGATTATCTCGGGATGCTGTGGATACAGAGGATGCAGTGGATGTACGGGGTACAGCGGATGCAGAGTTTTTGGTAAGTATTTTATGAGATGCAGAGGATACAGTGGATATAGAAGGTTTAGAGGATCTAGTAAGACTATCTCGGGGTGCAGTGGAAACAGAGGATGCAGTGGTAGAGTTTCGCGGTCGAACTCCTGATACGGCGGATGCGTAGGATTTAGTAGGAACAGCGGATACAGAGGATACAGAGGTAGAGCTTTCCTTATGGGGCTGGTTACCCTGCGGTATAGCTCTGGATACAGAGGATTTAGTAGATACAGTGACTGAGCTTCCCTTTTGGGGCTGGTTACCCTGCGTTGTAGCTCTTGATACAGTGGATTTAAAAAGGGTGTCATAATGAAAGGATTGAGACGATTTTGAATGGTTTTGGGGTCTCACGAGACACCGTCGTGAGCCCTCTATTCGTTTAAAGGAAGGTCTTCCTCGTAGGTAGAGTCGTCTTGGGTGTAGTGGACTCGATTTTGGACGTTTGGACGTTGGGGAGGACGAGTCGTGTTTGGGTTAGAGCGTTGGGGGTAGGTGTTATTATTCCTAGCCCTATTGTTGTTGTATTCGCGCTTCCGACAGACGTCTATGGTATGCCCTACGTTTTTTACAATATCAACACGTAGGTGGCGTAGAGTTGGACGTCTGGCCAACGTTGTGGACCATTGGTTTAGGACGATCTTGGAAATTAGAAAATTTTTGTGAGTATCGATTTTGATAAGGGTTACGTTTTGATAGTAGCATTTGTATTTTTACCTCGGATATAGCATAGTTAATAGCTTCGTTGAGCGTAGAAGGACTTTTCATGCGAACTAGGTTGCCGATTTTGGGTATAAGACCCATTAGGAAAGAGTGTAAGGCTAGATCTTCCATAGCAGAAGTCTTCCCTGACAGCTCTGCTTTTTTCTTATTTGAAAGGGTGATTTCTGTAAGAATTTGAGCGAGACACGTTTCAATTTTGATTGAGTATTGGCTGACCGACTCACCCGGCGATTGGTGAGTTTCTTGTAATTCACTGAGTAAGGGAGCGTAATGTTTACGCTCGCCGAATTGCGATTGTAAGAAAGAGTTAAGTGACTCCCAACTGTCGAAGTCTTTTATTGAAGCAGTGGATTCAGCTTTGCCCTCAAGCCGGCAAAGTATGAAATTTAAAAGGATTGGTTTTTGAATTGTTGAAGCTAATCGATATGCGTTTTTGCAGTTTTTTATAAAGGAATTTAGTTTATCGCGAGACCCATCGTAGGGTTTAATGAATTTGAATAGTGTATTAATATCGATACGGTCAAGGAGAACGGTTTCTTCCTTCTTTGTCGTCATTGTTCACAGCTAAAAATAGTACAAAGAAACACAAAAATACACAAAGGCAATGGAAAGCTATAGAACTTATAGTAAGAATTAGAATAAAGGGTTACTTAGATAGTACAAAGCTTGACTAAGATTTGGTATAGTGTTACAATGTAAGTAACAATGGAGTTTGTTGTAGCTCGATGCGGCGACGGTCGGGCGGCCGTAACTGATAACGATGTAGTACTAAATAATAAAATAAAAAATATGGGATTGTAACGCACTGTGTGGACTTTGTTCACTTTATGAATTTGGGCACTTTCGATTTTGAAATGGAATAATATAGCACTGCACTGGATAAAAATGTTTGCACTTACAGAACGCTGGCGACGATGATGAGGAGAATGAACATGGTCACCTCGTGTATAGTTGGTATGTCCCTTCTTAGGAACCTGGAGCTCGGCGGCCTGTCTGCGGGCCACTCGGGGACTGGAACTCGGGAACTCGGGTGTTTTTCACCGCGCAGTATGCGGCGGATGGACGGTTCGAGAGATAGCGCGATTCTCGAACTACGACGAATGCGATGCAGAGACGAATGCGAGACGGCGGAGTATTACCGGAGCGAGATACGGAGACGGACCGGGAATTTCTGAGGAATCCCTTTACGCTGCCACCAAATGTTACGCGGGACCGGGAAAGTGCCTTTTTAAATAAAGATATTTGAACTAGCTAAAATTATTTATTGGAACACGGTACACACACGTAATGTTAGATATAGTATAAACTGATTTAGAAATAAAACAAAGATTTAGGACTTGAGACTGGCACACTAAGGATATGGTACAACTGTTCGCCTTAGATGATGGATGCTGACTGAGGTTGAAAGGGACTGAATGAATAAGGAAGGCAAAAGTGCTGACACTGAGATTTAGGCATTGGTAGGGATTTATGATAAGTAGTATGGATAGGCAACTGTGTTAGCATTTTAGGGTTCAAGAGGCGTTTGTAACAGTACAACTGCCTCCGTGGTCCAGTGGATACCGTATGCGACTGCTGATCGGAGGTCCCGGGTTCGATTCCCGGGTCGGGCAAAAGTGTTACTGGGTTTTTTCCGAATTCTCAGTAGCAGTATGGAGTCTGGTGTTGAGCCCGGTAACGGCAATAGGCTCGCCCCCTATTACGTGGCACCTAAAAATTCATGTCAAAATGTGGGTGTAATATTACAACTCTGCCTACCCCTTCGGGGATACAGGCGTGAGACTATAAGAAAAATACGTCAAATATGTATCACTAATCTCAAAATCCATGGAGATATAAGTTACTTTGGCAACGATCGTACCTCCAAACACTACAAAAACCAAATCAAAACTCTCTATTCTAAAAAAAAATATAGCTTTAGATAAACATCTGGAGGTACACACGGGGATACCCCAAGGACCTCAGTTGGGCCCAAGTTTAATTAGCTAAGTTTATAGCAAGCTCAAACGTCGCTCTACTGTTTAAGTGAGGATTAAGGGAAACTCATTATAGGATATTACAGATAATAAAAATTTTATGATCACGCCGACTGATGAAAAGTATTTTTTAAATTTAAAAAAATTAAATATGTTCTTAAAAACAAAATTTTAGGATCTATCTTCTTTAATTAGTTTTGTTTTGGGACTACGTCAGGTGTCACATCAAATCAACTTTAAATTAATGTTGTTAATGTGTTTCTTGGGGACTAATTGCCATCTACTTAAGGTTTTAGATTGTCTCTATCTATCTATATCGTCACGCCTGTCTCCGATTGGGGAAGGCAGAGACTATATAACGCCACATGCTTCGGTTCAAATATACTTCTTTCGCTTCCTCGACATTCATTAACCTCATCATGCATGCGCGTCGGTTATGGGTACTTTTAATTTGGCCCTTTTTCAGTACGTCACCTATTCGTGTCGGTCGGCGTACGTCCGCCTAGGGCGTCCCCTACCGACATTTCCATTCATTCTCGCACGATACACTCCTTTCGTATTTGTTCTTTCATCCATCCGTTCTAAATGTCCAAACCAACGCAACATTCCTTTTTCAACCTCTGTCACTACATCTTCTTTTAGACCACACTTCTCTCGTATCACACTTGTAGATTGTAATTATAATATGTTATGAAATTTGTTAAATGTGTTTGTTGTCGTTTTATTATTATACCTACTTATATATAGCAAGTTTGTCACGTTGTATCAAGGACAGATTGATAAGAGGGATGATTCCTTCTGCCTTAGTGATATATAACCTACCAACTGCTTCCGTGGATAGCGTATACCTCTGCTGATCAGGAGGTTCCGGATTCGATTCCCGCATTGGGCAAAAAGGGTTACTGGGTTTTTCCAAATTCAAATTCTTAGTAGCAACAGGGAGTCTGGCAAAGTGCCCAGTAACGGCAATAGGCTCACCCCCTACTACGTGGGACCTTCAGATTTATAACATGGTTAAATGTAACATTAACACCTCTGCCTAGCCTTCGTGAATAGAGGTGAGAGCCTATAAAGAAGAAATTATAAAAATTATTCATTTCGTAGTTTCTATAGATCATGCCATATCTCAAGAATATTTAATGGCGCCTCGTGCACCATTTGTAGTAGGTATATTTAGCAAGTCAAGGCCAATCAAAATGTTACGCAAACCGTGTAAACGGCTGTCAAAATATTAGCATAAAACCTATACGATTTTAAGAATAAATGATAAAGTCAGGAATTAAGTCGTTGGTAATGACTAACCATCTTATCGTTCATATTTAGTCGTCCTATTCTTCTATTCATATCGTCCACATATACACATAATCGGCTGCAGTACAAAAATATTTCTGAAAGAAAACTGGATTAGGTTTTCGAAAAATATCTTTACTAAAATCTTATTTTCCCTCGTGCCTTAATATGAAACCTCGCTGAAACACACTACCCTAGAAATATATCTATTAAAACAATATAACGAAATGAAACTTCCATTTTAGAAATCTCTAGTTGTATCTTTATCTCAAGTTACATCAGTCAACAGAACCTTGAAAATTTTCACCTCTGAAGTAAATATTAATTTAGTTTGCAAAAACATTACTTAAGCAGTGCAGATTAAACTTGGGTTTCGTGTTTAAGGTATTCTTGGAAACTTTTAGAATTTTAGAATACCTAGAATAATTAAAATAATAATAATTGTCATTTTAAATATTTCGCCAAAATTTTCTTGTTACTTAAATATATCAATCGCTAAATAAAATCCAAACAGTTTTATCAAGATAATCGCTTCGGTCGATATCCGTTTTTCAAATTTTAAAGAGGTGCCCGCTTTTAGCCTACAACCAATTTACAAGAAACGCTAACAACAAAGATGATATTTAGCGAATCGCCAGATCACGCCGTTGGGATTCATCCTTTCTCGGCACTCTAAAACGTTAACTTAAATTTTATAGAATTTCGTTTGCGCAAATTTCATCGAAGAATAAGGCCGGTTCCAAACGCCGCACTCGGGCTTTCATATTGTTTTTCTCTCTTTTTTTTGAGGAACTGACTCCATCCTCATTCAGAGATTAATAAAATGTAAATTTTCTGACACGGCTCGCGTTTCTGAACAATTTTGCTGAAATGTTTCTTAAAAATTCTTCAAGAGTCACAAGGTTTAGCATGATATAGCTAATCTTTTCAACAAACTGTATATTTTAAACTTGATTTTGAGACGTCAAAGTGCTTTCCGAGCGAGTAGGGTAGACTAAGTGACTTACAATTTATTCAAGAGGTATTCTGTAAATAAATGTGTGTGCGGAATACAAATGGTGTGATTTATTATTAAAACATACTTTTGTCAGTCAGGTTTTACTTGGATAAAAAATATCACGAATTCTTTCTGATTTTGAATATCCTTTCTGTGAATTACTACATTGACCTTCTGGGTATTAATTTCCAGCCTAATGATTGCACAGTCGGTTTTTAGCCTTACTAAATTTATAAAATTTTGCTATTAATCTAGTTAGGCTATGCTCAATAGACATTCTTGAAATATGACATGAAAAATACAAAGTCGTCTTAGTTATGTTTAGATATTACTATCCAAAAATATAAATTAAATAAAAATACTACACAATAATAATCATGTCTTTATCGAGTAAATCGTTGTCATTTTATTCATTTCTACCTACTGACATAATAAGATAAAAATAAAACCGTACAGAGACGAGGCCTCTGAATAAGAAAAAATCGAAATGAAAATTACCAATTTCCTATAACCAGCCTCTGAATATGAGAAAATACATTCGAAATTTAATACCGGACCATAATAGCCTGAACCTCTTCAAATGAAAGTGACCCGTGAGCGAGGGAATGAGGAAATTGAAGATATGGAGGCATAGCATTGTACAGGAAACGGCCAGGAGAGACGCGACGAAATATTGGCACCTACTCGTTTTGGGATCGCGTACGTGTGATGTATTATCTATGATAGATGTTCAGTAATGTATAATGATTGAATTAGCATTTTTATGAAAAACAATATTGCACTACTACATGACGGTCGATGCGTAAGATCGATCGACTCTATTTGTTACCTACAAACTAGCTTAACTGTCGTACACGGTAGTGCTGTTTGTTTTTCGTATGAGGGTGTGGCCAACTCTAGTGTTGGAGTTTTTGGACCGCCCGAAGGCCTCCGACATGTCCCTACGATTCTTAACCTAAGACAAGAACCGGGCCCGACAGCTTTACGTGTCCTCCAAAGCACGGTAGAGCTCAAATGTAAATGCCACTAGCGGTAACCCATCCACGTGGCAACCGGTACGGCAATAGGCTCGCCCCCTATTACGTGGTACCTAAAAATTCATGGCGAAATGTAGGTGTTATATTACACCTCTGCCTACCCCTTCGGCGTGTCTCCTAAGGCGTGAGTCTATAAAAAAAAAATGTATAATGATTGCACGGATGGCGTTGTATTTCAAACACACCTCTCGCCT
The DNA here is from genome assembly GCA_944739405.2 of Euclidia mi. Lineage (NCBI taxonomy): Eukaryota > Metazoa > Arthropoda > Insecta > Lepidoptera > Erebidae > Euclidia > Euclidia mi. The sequence goes on along the minus strand of OX123192.2, from coordinate 37,139,424 downwards.
TATATGTTTTGTGGATTTATCACAGCAACACTCTGTATTTTTTGCCTGAGTCTGGTCGTTATTTGTGTTCATTAAGTGAATGTTGATCGCAATAGGAATATATCCCGTAAAGGGAGCGGTAATCTTTTAGAGTTTAAGAATAATCAATCTGTCAAGTCAATAGTACATACATACATACGTAGACTCACGCCTGTTTCCCGGAGGGGTAGGCAGAGACTACTGAACGCCATTTGCAACGAGCCTGACATATCTCTCTTGCTTCATTCACTCCCATCAAAATGCATGGTCTTCGGTTAAGGGTACTTCTAACCTGTCCTTTTTTAGGATGTCTTCAATTTGGTCAGAGAACGTCCGTCTTGATTTTCCTCTTCCTTCTGTCCCATACACACTTGATTTAAATAACTTCTTGGTCAGTATTTCTTCATCTATCCTCTCCATGTGTCCAAACCATTTTAGCATTTCTTTCTCGAGGGTTGTCACTACATCTTCATTTATTTTACTCTGTCGTTCAAAGACACTCCACACATACTTCTCAGTGCTCTCATTTCCGTGGCATTTATTCTATTTCACCTTTCAGTAACTTGCCATTCTAGTGGCTGATTGACGTGTATACTGAGGATAGAGTTCTTCCTCGAACTGCACGAACGGATTTCCAGAAAACTTTGTTTCACCGGAAATCTTCAGGTTATCCGCTATCAAACTTATATTTCTTTTCCTCTTTGTTCCTTTTAACAATTTCTTTCACTATTCTTATTGCCTTAACAAACTCCTTTCTTGCTTTATCTATGTCATCACTCGTTGCCTTTTCCATTATTTAATTTGCTCTGGCAGCCAACTAATCTAATAGTACTACAAATTAATACTGTGGTCAAACCACTAACTGCGGAAGTTTATTATAGATCTATCAAGTTTGTAAACTGAACTTATATTTATGAATTCAGAAGTAAATTCTTGATTTACTTATGAATTTTGTGAAAAAAAAAGTTCTAACGACTAAAGCTAATTTAGACGAGGCTTATGAATAGTTGATTCATATTTATTTAAATGCGAAACAGTGAACTGTTTGATATTTTAGATTTTGTAATCCAGCAAACTATAATTGTATAGAACTATAGTGATCTATAGAACTATATTGTTGTATGAAGTTGCACAAAGTTAGCTACTAACAAATGTTGTTACAGAGATAATGTTCTGAGCTTAAACGAGGTATCTATGTGGTAATCATGTTGAAGAGTTAAGTATTATGAATTTGTTTTAGATTATATTTGAAATTATCCTTAATCTTACTTTCTAATTAATATATTCACTTGTACCTACAGATTTGTACCAGATCATGCCGAAATGTAAAAATGTTCTGCCTGAATAATTTTAAAATCATAACCCTCCGTAAGTGTAAAAACAAATCGTTATTTTCAAGTGCCCGTTATTCTACTTTTCAAGTAGTGGTCCAGACTGCCTACGTGGTCCAGTGGATAGCCTATGCACCTGCTGATCGGAAGTCCAGCGTTCGATTCCCGGGTCAGGCAAAAGTTTTACTGAGTTTTTCTTAATTCTCAGTAGCAGCACGAAGTCTGGTGATGAACCCGGGCAACGGTGATAGGCTCACCCCCTGTTACGTGGGACCTAAACATACACATAACCAGACTACGGGATGTTACTGAGAATTCAGAATAATCCAGTAACACGTTTTGCTTAAATTTTTTTACGGCTACCTAATGCATTTCACATCCTTCCATTTATTTTGGAGACTATAGAGCCTAAAGGCCTAATATTTGGCAAGCACATAAACTATTGCCTGTATGCAAGCATGTTTGTATTTTGGCCACGCACCGAAATAGATAAACACGTCGTCGAAGATTTTAAATTCGTCTTTTACATTGTGAGAAGTCTCGTTGGATACGTCTTTCAAACACATTTACTGGTATGCAGTCTTGTTATAAAATAAATATAAAAACCTTCACAAGAATATGTATGATATATCATGATCATCATCACACAGCCATTTGCAGTGTACTGGACCATGCTGCCGTCCTTTAACTATAATGCCGTTAAGTACCAAAACCTCATTTTGAGATACGCGCGAAAAACGGTGAAATAATTTCAAATGGATGCTACTTCCTAACTTGAAGTCACATGTGAACCTTTAAAATACCAAAAAAATATGTCATCAAAAGCTCTTTTAGTGAATGCTGGTACCATTCTAAATCGTTTCCGTAAATAAAAGAAAATAAATATTTCATATTTTCGCAAAGTAATCTTTAAAATATCTAGTCCTAAATACACGACTATAATGCCGTTATGCATACCTTAACGGCATTTTTGCTAATAGTTATAGCCTAATATTGTAGTTATAGTACCACTCATAATAAATTCGGTATAATACACACCTTAAAAGCCGTTAAATGTTCTAGAGATAATATAGGTTAGAATTATTGCTTAAGCAAGTAGACTCAAAACTCGCTATGTGCCGCTAAGTCACTTAACGGCAATAAAGACAAGTAAAATTCAATAAAACCTCAATGATATTTTTGTTATATATTTTTTTTATTGATTACATTGCTATAATGCTGCTAAGTACCAAACCTTTGATGATAACGGCATTTTAGCTATGCAATCGATGTCATAAAATTAAAAGAGAATCAAATAAAAACAAGCAATTCAATTCAATTCCTTGTTTGTTCCCAAATCAATCATAATTTTTAAAATATTTTATCAAATCTTTTTACACTTACTGCATAACAATGTGGCAGCATTTAAAAAGATCCATAAAATGTGTTCTTTTTCTTAAATTCACTTCAACCGCAACATTTTTTTATGAGGAACTTTGCCTAATTAAGGCATAAAATAATTAACAAAGGCAGTCTTTAGTTACTTAAAATTACTCGGTGCTATTAATTGACCTTTTTATTATTAATTGGATAATTTGGATAATATATCGAGAATTCCAGCTTCTCTCTAGTTCCGGAACTGGTATGGACTTGAAAGTTTTTAATTTTTAATATAAAATAAACAAGTATAATGTCCAAATTAAACAAGTTATACACATATCATCAGTCTATAATTCGTTACAAGTTGGATAGAACAAATTTTTACCATTGAATTTTCACAAGTCAACAAGCTTTAGTTTTAATAATTTAACATGCCATGGATATTCAAGTCAAAGTATTTCAAAGGTAAGAACAAAAAGAGTATAATAATATGTTATAAAAGCTAGACTGTCTGCTTTAAAATATACCGATTTTCAAAAGTAGCGTTTTTATAAGACTGACGAAAAATACAAAACACCGTTGTACATTTTTGAGCCCACATCGATTATGCCTGGTTTTGAAAAATTATAATCAATGTGGGCGTCAAAGCGGCGAAGCTAAAATGGGTCTGGGTGGAAAATGTCTCTAGGATACATCTCGAAAACTGGATACACATCGCCACACAATGAAACGCTGAAGGTGACACTGGGGCCGGCTGAAAAAATGATGGCAGATTGATTAGGGTAACTTAATAGTTTTTTGGTAGACTTGCAAGATAAAAGCAAAGATCGGGATTTATGTAAGAGTGTGGGAAGACCTTTGCCTACCCATTGTAAGCTTTGTTTTTTTAACTGTTACTGTCCCATTGGACAGTAACAGTTAAAAAAACAAATATAACTTAAGTTTGCGAATAAGGCGAGAGTTTATACACTTGCCCTTAGTTTATGGGTAATTGATTTATTAAAGCGTTGAAAAAAACCATGGCGGCGAGAATATATTAATTCTGTGAAATTTCTTTGAAATTTTCCTCATGAAATTCTTAAATTTCCAATAAAGTGATAATCTGTTGGAGCAAGTGAGAGGCTATAGGAAATATGGAGGGTGTAGAAGACATTCTAGCCACAGCTCCCTCTTTTTTAGCAACCGTCTTTAGCGAAGTACCTATGTGATCTAAATGTCAGTTGTTCTGAAGCAGCAGTGGACTACAACGCATAAAGATATGAATATGATTATAACGATTGACCGGTGTCGGTTGTTTAACAGGAACCTTCCCATCATAGTTTGGAATTGTTGACAATATAGACCTACCGTAATATGTTGTCCACATCTTCAAAAGCTGAAGTGCATGATACCAGCACTGGTCCCCTAGACAACAACCAGTACTTTTTTTGAGTGAACTTGCACTTTTGTAGGATTTGGTCAGTTTTTCTTGGTTCAACACGTTGATGAGTGTTTCTTTTCGTGATACCGGATCCATTTTTTCATCACAAGAAACGATCTAATTCAAAACTACCTCTTTATTGTGACGTTTGAGTAAACTAACACAGCACTCAATGCTCGTTTGTTAGTGTAGTTCGCTTAATAATTTCTGCAGCTGTTTTGTTTTAAAAGAATTAAAATTGTTTCATAAATCGTAACTCACACTGAAGCCTAACTCTGAGTTGGTTTGCATTGAATTTGCTTTGATGATAACATTTATTTTTCATTGTCAACTATGGTCTCGGGCCGTTCACGGGTTTTGCAAAATGACGCAAAGAAACACGCAAGGGAGAGCGCGCAGTCACTGGTAAAGGAATTGTGTCTTTACACTGTGTAGTAATGTTAATTTATACTGAAACACTGTATAAATTAACATAACTGTGCACGTTACGAGGAAATCGGACATAAAAGTAATGCTTCAGTAACATTGCTTTAGTAAAAAGCGAAGCGAAGATGTGTATCTTTGCTTCGCACACATAAATGCCTGTTTGGTGAAAAACTGAAGACTTAAAGACCACAGTTTGGTGAAACAAAACAGAAAAGGGCGCTTCTGAGAAAAGTTGGTACATATTTGGGAATGTTATTAGCCATGGTTACGAAATAACAAATCACCCGCATCTCGTCCCGTCACCGCGTGCGCTGAATCAGCTGAACTTATACGTTCGCGAGAATACTAAGCGGCATTCTAGATTAGTTATGTTGGATAGTGGTAATTTATTCTAGAACAAAATCATAAATATTTTCTAGATTATTAAAGAATTGCCGTTATATAAGAATTCCAATTGTATATTGTTAAATAAATATTTTGAAATAAAACGCTTAAATGCAGAAAAAGGCTTTTTGCGGCATTTAAGCATAGGATTCTTAAATAGAGGCTTTATAGTTATGATTTTTACATACATACATACATAAACTCACGCCTGTTTCCCCGAAGGGGTAGGCAGAGGCATATTAGACGCCCACTTTTCGCCAGTGTTTTGATCCCACGTAATAGGTGGCGAGCCTATTGCCGCTTATCGGGATATTTTGTTTGCCAGAGCCTCAGAGTTATGATTTTTATACATTAATAATAGAATAGCTAAGCTAAAAAGCCGTTACAGTGCTTTTGCGGCACTATAGCATAGAAAAATTATTTAACGGCAATTTAGCTAGGCAAAAAATTAAAAATTATTTTATTGAATTTGTGGCTATGTAGCCTTATCCGCATTTTAGCTTAGCAATGTCACATAACGACGTTTTAGCGTAGGTATGATAGATGATTTGTGCATTTAACGGCATTTCATGTTTTTATATCTCGATAACCATACGAGCTATTGAAACTGTTGTCAGACAGATCAATAGAGCTTTTTTTTCTGATAAAAATGGTTGAAGAAACTCAAAAATGAAAAATGTTACTTAACCGCATTTTAGTTAGAGGACGGCAGCATGATATATCCAACGAAATTCATGTATACAGACAGACGGTTCTTCCATATAATTCAGTGAAGATGTGGAACAAGATAAAGGAATATCAAGTAGAAACGGTTATCGATTCGTTGATATAATTTAATGGGCTGCTTCTAGAAGCGGAAGGTAGAACGTTTCTATTGAATTAAGTATTTTACGAGTGACCTCGATCTTGGTTTCCTGTAATGGATTCTTTTGCTTTGAGTTTTTTTTTCTTTTTACTATGAATCGCTCATCAGTATATTTTTAAAGATAAGTTATCTGATTGATTAAGTGAAATGAAGTTGTATTCATTTGTGTAGACTTTTATTTTAGTTAATCATCAAATCTTATTACATTATTTTCTTAGTCCATTGCTAGTTACCTAAGAGACAATTCTGCAGGTCTGATACATGCAGCCAATTTTGAACTCATGTTCACACGTATACACTCTTAACGAAAATAAAATCCCATATTGTACCAATCATTAATTTTTTTTTACCTCGTCACCATACCTGGTACAGTCAGCATCAAAAGTCGATGACCACATTCAGATTTTCAAAATCAATGAACATTATATCACCCATAAATCGCTCAACAAGAAGGGCGCCAGTATTGAATGAACATCATTAAAGTTCAAAACTAACTGAACACTACTCGTCAAAGGTCACTGAACACGATTTTGTCAAAAATTGCTGATCGTTACAATATCCGACAACATTTAGAATCATCAGTTTGAATTTATACCATCGACGTAATTATAGATTTTTTAGTTCGATTGAATTGTAACCTCATTCGTAAAGCAATAAGACTTATTATCAAAAATCACGCAGATTCCGTTCAAATTTTTATCGTCGACTTAGTTTATGATTTTTATAGTTATATTGAATTAGAACCCAATCCGAGGGTCTAGTAAGAAATTTACACGGTGATGATAGACTAGTCGACGGGAACAATTTTCATACATTGCCTAAATGCGGCCTCTAGCGGACTCTATCGATCGCTACTATCCGATAAGGGCGCTTTTAGAAAATCTATGGAAATTGTTCCCGTCGACTAGTCTATCGTCACCGTGACGATCGAGTGCAAAATTCGAAACAAACTCTTGTAGACCCTCTGTATACATATAAGACTCATTTTCAAAATTCACACAAATTCTGTTTTAATTTAATTCTTTGTAAAACTGTTTACCCTTGAATGTAAAATAATATTTCTACTTAATTATCACTTTGTATCGGATGTAGACCATTGCGATTGCAATTATTTATCATCTATAAAATATTGTATTAGCTTACAAGTCTATAGTATTATATAAAATTATTTAGGTACTTCATAATACTTTAATCTACACTATCTGCACTATAATACACTATAGTAATATTATAAAGAGGAAAAATTTGTATTTTTGTTTGTTTGTAATGGATAAACTCAAAAACTACTGGACCGATTTTAAAAATTCTTTCACCATTAGAAAGCTACATTATCTGCGAGTAACATAAGCTAAATTTTATTTTAGAAAAAAATAGGGGTCCGTAAGATATTTGGGTTTTCGGGTACGCGAAATAGTTCCCTCAGGACGCGGGTGAAACCGCGGGAAACGGCTAGTAATAATATAATCACATTAGTTTATCAAATGTAACGACCGCCTTTGTTTAGTTCTCGGACGTCACTGGTCGTACTGGCCGAATGACTGGTGACGTGGCGTTATGCTTTTTTTACCATAACTTTGTTTAGCGACTTTTGAAAAGTCATGGTCACCTACTTATGCCCTTTTATGATAATCATTCATTTCTGGCGCTTGTCATGTTGAGCCCTTTAGGTATATTACGGTGTACAGCGATATTGAAAATCTAAATGTGGTCATCAACTTTTGATGCTGACTGTACATAACTGCTGCAGAATATATTATTGTGGCTGAAAGTCACCTTTTTTTCTAATGATTACAAAATCGATGCATTTCTCGCGTCAATTTGTTCTATACATGTCCTATGCACCCATGGGTAGGTATCGCCTGCTCTGCACATGCGCGCTTTACATTGTGGAATTTTTCGTTTCCTAGGTATTATTATTATGCTTAGTATGACTTGGCATGATGTGAAAAACGAGTAAACTTCACTTCGGTGATTGGTCTTTAGACATTCACGTTACTCTGCTCTGGCCCTTAATTCTGTGGTTGTACTCGCTTATCATAAAATTAGTCTATTATTATCTTTTACCAACACACAATGCGAGAAAACTACGCAATCGTTTACAGCTGTGAAACTAAACAATCTAATTTGGTGATTTTTGGGGCGTACCTTAGCTGGCACATCACAATGATTTACCTAAAACTTCGCAGTAAATAAAACAAAACTAAATGAAGCAGATCTCTACTTCCGTGTCGTCTGAGTAGGGTCCCACTTAATGGCCGTATTTTAAATTAACACGCTAATATAGTCCACAATTTAGTCCTGTTGTGATTTGTATAAAACAAATCATGCAAAGAGTGATCATCATCCTCTTAGCGAGTTTCAATCTGAGGATTTGGCTGAATATAAGCTTTTTCTCAGAGCGACTGCCTGTCTGACCTCCGCAGCGATATTCCGTGATTAAGACTAGTTTCAGTTTTTTAGAAGGTGCTGATGTCCTGTAACGACTGTCAAAGATCTTCATGACAACCGGGACCGGCTGCTTAAAGTGCTCTCTGAGGCACGGGACAAGCGATGATTAACAATTCAATAAACAAAAAAAACAAACAAACAAAAAATATTTTATTTGCTTCTCCAAAACTTAAAATACATTTTCTTACTTAAATTTACAGAAGGCTTACAGAAGGCGGTATGTGGAGAACAAATTAGGCAACTGCGTCAGCTATTGTTGCAGTTATAAAACTACAACGCTGGTATTCTCGCAGGCCTATATGCAATTATAATTATATAAGATTAAATTTACCTACAAATAAATAAAATATAATAACGACAAATTAATATACATATATACACAAAAATATATACAAATATATACGTATATAGTGTACATATTATTAATAAGTTTTATTATATATATATTATTATATACAATACACAATACATGCCTCCGTTACATCAAAATAAAAATAAAAATTAAAAATAGCAAAGAGTAATTTGTTTCCGAACGCTACTTGTACTTGACAGACTGACGTTTCAATATAGGCCCAAGACAAGGAACTTATATACCTATTGGCCCAAGATTGAAAGATTCCATCTGTCATGAATGTCAATTGTCTTGTCAAGCAAGCGTCTACCAGAGTCCGGAGCACAGTTACTTTTACCAATATAATAAAATCGCTGCGCATACGCAATTATATAGTAACAAATTATATACATTATAATATCACAATAAGTTCAATATCTTTCGTCAGTAGACACGTAAGTGATGTTGACGTACTACTTATTCTAAAAGTAAGCACATTACTCCGAAAAGATATTGGTGCTCGCCGTGGATTCGAACCCGATACCCTCTGCATGGCAGTCTGTTGGTATCACCTGTTGGTCCCACTTGGCTATCGTTGCCTATTAAATCATGCATAGAGTAATATATAAATATTTTGCAAATCAAATTCGTCGGAACAAATACCAAACTAATGTAATCAAGCATTGACTTTTATTATTGGCCTAAAATATTGTAAATCTAAAACTCAGCCGTTGTTATCTTTACTTATTGTTGTAATGGCTGCTACACACAGTGCCGGCGGCTCGAGCCACCGGCTTTTGTCGCGCGGCTCATGCCGCCGGCTTTTGGCGGGCGTCGGTGCCGCCGGCATCGGCCGCAGAAAGCCGCCGGGCATCATTCCAGTTGTATAGAACGTAGGGTTGCCAACTTTTTTTTGCGAAAAATTAAGTACAAAATTGTTCGAATAGGCCAAAAATAAACTAACAATTTTTCATTTTTTCTATCTTTAAATGTTTCATAGCTTGTTTGACAATAAAAATTAAAAAATAAACAATTAGTTTTAATTGCGTTAATTATTGACGTTCTATTTCTTTCTTCTCGCCACTTTGGATCCATCACTGAACTTCCGAAGTGGCGGGGACGGAGACGGAGATATGATTTTAAGTATAAATTGCCTCCGTGATCCAGTGGATAGCGTATGCGACTGCTGATAGGAGGTCCCGGATTCGATTCCCGGGTTGGGCAAAAGTGCTTCTGGGTTTTTCGAATTCTCAGTAGCAGCACGGAGTCTGGTGATGTGCCCGGTAACGGCAAAAGGCTCGCCCCCTATTACGTGGGACCTAAAAATTGATGGCGAAATGTGGGTGTAATATTACACCTCTGCCTATTCCCTTGGAGATACAGGCGTGAGTCTATACTACTGCCAATCTGGGGGCACGGGAGTGCCCCCGCCAAGTCGAGCGAAAAAGCGGCACGGCCGTACCATCCTTTTCTCGAAGCAATTCAGGCCATTTTCGACCCCCTATAACTTCGTCTTGGATAAAGCTAGAAACCTGAATTTTGAGTTACCAAGCAGACATTGTATAAATATGGTATATAAAATTAATTCAATGTCAACGAATAGTTTAAGAATTATAACGAGTCAAATTTCTTGATTTTGTCACTCACTGACCGATCACCAAAAGTCTAAGGCACTTCTAGCAGACATAGAAGCTTTAAATTTAGAATACAATTAGTGTTGAGTTTATGGATCAAGGAAAAACTAAAATATTTTTCAGTTTCGGTCCAGTTTTTGAGGTAAATCAACTGCATAAATAACTTTGTAATCCCATATAAACATGTAAGATTACAAAATTACATTTGCAGTTAGGGCTTTAATTAAAAAAATTCATTGTTGGTGGATAAGAAGTAGAAGGTACCGGAAATGGAAAAGTAGAACTATCTACAAAAAGAAATGAGATCCCATAAAAAACAATACTTGTCAAAAAACCAAGTCTCGCTACCGTAAAAAGTTGTGAGATCCATGTAATACCAAGTCGGTTAATTAAACATCTTTAATGTTTTAAATAAATAGATTGACTTGGCAATGGCACTAAACAATCTAATTTATATATTACTTATGAGATATATTCTGTTTTCTTGCGATGGCCGAGTCAATCTATTTAGTAATAAATTCAAAAAGATTATAAAACGTAAACTTTGTCAAAAAGGGTACTATACAGTGCTAGATTATATTGAAGATAAAAATGCTTAGGATTAATTTGCTTGGTCCCACAGGCTACTTATATTTGATTAGTGTTAAGTTTCATGTGAGTGTAAGTTATTGTGTCTATATTATGCTAGTTAGTACTTTTATATTATTATTAAAAAAACCATGATTAGCGTATTTTTCTGCGCGTATACGGTTGTTTCAGCATACGCGCTTACACGCGCACTACATTACGCGCTTAAAAAAACCGGACTCGCGTAAACGGGCATATTTGGCGTGTTCGCTCGAAACGGTAGTGACATCTTGTCAGTGTCAACATGGATTATGACAGCTTGCGCTTGTACGAGCTTAAAAGCGCGTGAACGCTCGTACGAGTTGCACGTGTGCCAAAAGGCGCACCTATACGCGCCTAAATGCGCTTCCAAAAACAAGCTTATACGCGCGTTTAAAACGCTAATCTGAAACCGCCCTATTTGTAAACAAAAGTATAAAGTATAACTGCCAAACATAAAGTAGGATACTTTATTATAAAGTATGGTTGGCAACTCTAATAGAACGACCACACACAAGTAGCAAGTTGCAACCCGCGGCCGGCCGGTGGCCTACCCGCGCGGCCATGCCGGCGGCTCATTCGTGCGGCCAGGCCGGCGGCTTTGTATGCCGGCGGGCGCATGCGGCTAGGCCGCCGGCTGTGCCGCTGGCACTATGTGTAGCAGCCTTAAAAAGGCCTTAATAGTAAGTATTTTACTTTAGTCATGACAAAACATAACCACCAGCACTCTCTTCAGTCTCAATCTATAGAGTAAATTTTCCGCTGCTGAATATTACAAAGCACATTCATAAAGCATCCTTTCAACAAAACCTCTGAACCCAATAACGGTAGTCATTATAAGAGCACATACACAACAAATTACACAGGTCAAACGTTATCTTGAAACAAACATAGATCGATTAACCCGTTGGCTGGTGTAAGTAACTTGGAGCCATTAGCGTGAGCAAACATATTTGTGTTATCTCGCCAATAGAGGGTAAACGAAAACTTTGATAGTTTATCGTTCAGCATCATTTGGTTAAATATTTTTGTATAATGAACTTACATGAGATGTTGGAGTTAGAAAAATGTTTATAGCATGATAGTTTATTATGAAATATTATTTAAAAAAGTCTAAAGTAGCAGAACCTGAAATTCAGGGCGGAAAATCTTTTAACCAACCGGGATAACACAAGAACGATGATGATTAAAATTATTGTGAAAAGTCTTTTAAAAGAGGTATTAATCAAAAGGTTTTGTAAGGTATTAAAGGCTATTATGCAAAAAAATAATTTATTAAATCTAATAATCTACACAATGATTCCTAAGGTTTGATATTTCAATAATTCAACTTCGATGGATTGCAATTTGGATCTGCAACGAGCTCTCTTTCACCTTCACTACTATTGATTCAAACATATATTAGTATCAGATTCCATAGTAAGATTTCCAGGCTTGTGTTTTTTTAAATAAAATTATTTTTGACTCTGCTGTAATTTTTCCATTGTTTTATATTTGTCATAAAAGGTGCCGAACTTTACATTATTTAACAAATATTCATTATACAAATTAATAATACAATTAAACCACTTACTCTTAATCTAAATGACCTCAAAACAAGACAAATATGAACCAAAACATGGATCCCTAAGCAGTAAGCTAATTAACCAAAAACATTAACCCAATTTCACTTATTTTCTAGTTTACGTTTTCAAATTATTTGTGTGAACTAATGGGTTAATGTTATCCTTTTAGTGAGTTGAATATTTTAGTACCTGAACCAATGTTGTTAATTAGAGTACTACGTAAAGTGAAAATTGCAGTAGTCGTTGTTTTTTATGCGGTTTTGCTTGGGTGGTTATTTATACATTCTTGCTTTTACAAAAAATATTAAAATTAATAAAGATTGGATTCAAATTCATAAAAGCTTTCTTTATAAGTACTCGTAGGAAAAGAAACACCTTATAGGATCATGTAAGGTGTGACTTTCTCTCCTACCATTACATCCATTTCGCTCCAATACTACTGGAGCACCTGAATTGAAATTCGGACCATGCGGGACCCAAAGACGAAACCATAACGCAAACCAATGCATTTTGAATTACAGGGGCAAAACAGAATAATTGAAAAATATTCTGCGAACTGTATTGCATCGTAGGTATACATAAAAATATATAAATAAATGGACTTACTGAAGAGATCTCGCATATATTTTTGACAAATATTGCCCGATACATGATTGATGATGATTTTCTCTCTCTGAGTATATCCATGCAAGAATGTGAATAGGTATATGTACATATCGAAATCCGAATTTTTATTTCGTTTTGGATGTCTTAGCAAAGTAATAAGTAAAAAGGGTAAAATTACGATTTTAAGCGTTATTTAGGTTTATTTTATTTTAGTCGGAAAATAAAAAGTGAAAATGTATGATTTTTCCTTAACAAGTTAGATCTATCTTCATGTTTATCAGTGTGTGAGTATTTTCTTAGCTTTCTTTTTGTCATTTGACCAATGAGATATCGTTATAAGCTTCTTGTTTGAAACTTAGGTCACAATAAAACCTGTGACATACTAATTGTACTATCCTTCTTTTTATAAATAACAATTATTTTCTTAAAAATATTTTATCAAAACCGTAAATTACGATCAGTCGAATTGACAACACACACACACACACACAATTTGATCGCGCTAATCCTTATGCCCAAATTGCACCACGATTGAATGTGTCAAGTAATCTGCGTCACTTTTTTGTAGCGCACATGTGGCTCAAATGCTAGTTGGAAAACAAAACCGTACAGTAACGATTCGCTCACAATTTAGCAACAGTTAGGTGCGGTTTAACACGATATGACTTTTTGTGCCAATTGTTTATTTCAGTCGAATTATTAATTTTTGGTCCTTTTATAAATATTTTTCGCGTGGCAGCACAATTTGTTGATGTTTTTTATATTGTTGATGGACATATTCTGGTTCAAATAATTTGGCTTACCTATTACATATTGCTTTTTTATTAATTATAATCAGCTTAGCTTTGTTAACGAAGTTAAATACAATGTTTTTATTTAAAGTCTGTAAAAATAAAATGTTTGGATTACTGTCTCACTGACTAATAAAACACAGACAAAATGATTGGTCTCAAGAAGCTGAAATTTGGCATGTATGTTCCTTGGGGACCATTAAATTGCACTAAGAAGAGATTGCCCGCTATTCCCACTGGATCAAGAAGAAACGTTTAAAATAACATAAAATGTGTGTTGCTGCTTCTAGTAAGTTTAATTATAAAAGCTTGAAAATCGCATCTTTACGAAACCATACATTATAGTATTAATGGTAATAATTTATCGTACATTCTAACAAACGAACGACAATACAGATACACAAACAATACCTTGCTATGAATACAAACCAAGTGGTACACATTGTTCCATGCAGGTTTGATATAATTCTAATGTACCCTAATGCAACGCCTCTAGTGTGCATTCAGTAATTACACTAACAGTTATCTGTAGATAGAATATACGATATTTGAGCTATAGTGGACATATTGTATCTTTGTACGAGGTTTTTACAGTCATAGTGCTCACCTGCTTATTCAAATTCACGATTCGTGCTGTTTGACGAATCGTCTTTTTTCACGATTCGTCTTTATGACGTGTGAAGCCGGATTAAGAATAAAAGGTGTTACTTAACGACAACTTGCCTCCTGCCCAACCAGGTGCTCCTCGAATTTTACTTCATGGGTGTCGTAAGAGCTGACTAAGGAAAATAAACGAAGCAATAATACAAAATGGTTACAAATATCTATGACAGTTATAGGGAACTAGATGAGCCCGTAGTTACACCCGCGTTATTTAAGGCAACTGCTCCTCTCCCGTGGCTCATAGCGTGATGTTGTATAGCCTCTAGCCTGTCTTGATAAATGGGCTATCTAACACTGAAAGATTTTTTGAAATCGGTCCAGTAATACCTGAGATTAGCGCGTTCAACCAAACAAACAAAGAAACTCTTCAGCTTTATATTATAATCTATACTAATACTAGCTGACCCAGCGAACTCCGTATCGCCTTTTTAAGAGTTTTTATTTAATTCCCTTTTTCCAAGCCCCTTTTCCAAAGTTATAATTGACTTAGCGCTTAATCTCTTATCATTTCAGAATCTATAAATGATGAACAAACAAACATAGATTCCCCATTCCTTAAAATATCGGAGACGATACCCATATCGACTTTAAAAAAAATCCCGTCCACCGACTTTGATTTCCCGTCTGCCGTCTTGAATCACGAAAAATATGCTGTATTTGGATTCCCCATGCCTTTAAACATCGGAGACGATACCCATATTGATTTAAAAAAAAATCCCATCCGCCATCTTTGATCACGAAATAGATGGTGTTTTTGAATTCCGCATTCCTTTAAATATAGAAAACGATACCCATATCGACTTTTAAAATGATCCCGTCCGCCATCTTTGATTTCCTATCCGCCATCTTTGATCACGAAATAGTTGTTGTATTTGCATTCTCTATCCCTTAAATCATCAGAGACGATACCCATATTGATTTTTAAAATTTTTCCCATCCGCCATCTTTGATTTCTCATCTACCATCTTGAATCACGAAACAGATGTTGTATTTGGATTCCCCATCCCTTTTAACATCGCAGACGATGCCAATATTGATTTTATAATTTTTTCCATCCGCCATCTTTGATTTCCCATCCGCCATCTTTGATCACGAAATAGATGTTGTATTTCAATTCTCCACCCCCTAAAATATCGAAGGCGATACCCATATTGATTTTTTAAATTTTCTCATTCGCCATCTTTGATTTCCCGTCCGCCATCTTGGATCACTAAATAAATTTCATATTATTAATCAGCGTCCCGAAAATCTGGAAAACGATACCCATATAGATTGTATCCTATTCGTTTAGCCTTTTTTTGCCTTTGACCCAACCCTCCCCCTTCTCATTTGACCATTTTATTATTTTTGTCTGGCCCTTAAACGTTGTGGCGTAATTTTATAAAGCCTATAGCCTTTCGGAATACTTGGGCTATCATAGGTAATAACAATTTTTCTAATCCGACTGCTAGTTCTTGAGATTAGCCGACATTATCTTTTAGCCTTTTTAGCCTTTTGCCTGGCCCCAAAGGGTCGAAGCGTGATGTTATATAGCCTATAGCCTTTCGGACAAACTGGGCTATCGTATACAAAAAGAATTTTTCAGATCCGACCGGTAGTTCCTGAGATTAGCGCGTTCAAACAAACAAACAAACAGATAAACAAACAAACAAACAAACTCTTCCGCTTTATTATATTAGTATAGATAAGTATTGAGATTTTCCAGTAATAATTTACGGGTGAAATATTATTATACGTAGCACACTAAAAATTTTTAATATTATTTTGTTCGAAAAAATAGTTCGAAGGAACAAAAAATACTTATTTTTACGGAAAACTTCGTTACGATCAAAATACACTCGCTAATTTGTGTACTGAAAACTTTTGGGCAATATTAAAATCTTTTTACGGTGTCAGGCGCACCTACGGTCATATTACTGTTGTTGTAAAAGCACACGGCGAAAATAAAATACAAAGTATATTTTTTATGCACTGATTCATTACTACCCAAAAATATTTTAACATTTTCTTTTTATTAACAACACAGAGTAGTATAATTTTAAATCTTGATTTTTTGTATCGAAATTTACAATAGCCATAATATATATTAAAAACTTATATTTTGCCTTCAGCCTCAAATGATGTAAATTAATGACCATCCTTTATAACTATGTTGGGTCGCCGGTGAGGGCTTGTAGCCTTCCCTGGAAATGGGTTAAGTTGAACATGGTGCCATTGGAGGAAGACTGGACTGCACCGTAGGGCGTGTTTTCCCTTGCTTTATATTCCCAAAAAGTACTCTTCGTATACAAGCGTCTACTGTGTTAGCTTACTATCGCTCAGTAGGACCGTATGTTTGTCGAGTCGTTAGTATGTGTGCAAACTTAACTTACAATAAAATAAGTGTGAAGACTACCTGAGGATTGCCTGTAAAGGTTGAGTTGATTGAAGACTACGACCAAGACCAGTTTTTCCGAGACCAACTTCTGGTGTAAGCCAAGCTGAAACTTTCAGACAAAATTTACACCTCACCATTTTATAAAAGGCTTACTGTTTCCCACTACATAATAATATATTTAAGAAAAACTTGTTTCGAAAGTAAACACAGCTGCTACGTATTTTAAATTAACCTTCCTATCTTATTACCTAAAAGGAACAAATTCAATACTAATTAATTCTGTCAGTTTAATTCCTCGAAATCTGGTCCACTTAGACAAGATATATAAAAATGTAAACTTAATAAACCTGTCTTATAACAAGGCCTTCAAAGGGATCACTTTTAATTTTGAAGGGTGCCGTTACAAAGGACGAAAATACAAGACGGGTTTTAGAATACCCAATTTATTATATTTCCCCAATTTATTTATTTTAATTCATTCAATCTTTGTAGGTACATGTACATGTACATGTATTTTATTATTACATAATCTGGACTCTTTTTACCTGGGTTATAATTGCCAATGACAATCAGAGCTTTTCTTAGTAAAAGATAACGTTTTGGCAGTATGATTACCTGTATCACTATAGACTATGCAAACCATTAATTAACAGACACGATTAAAAAATGTGGTTGCTAGGTGTACCTTTTACCCAAGCTACAGACATTTTTTTATTTCGTAGGCACACTATATTCTCTAGTACTATAATTGAGTTATAATCACCAAAGATACCTATTAGTACCTATTGGTAAGTATTATTGGAGTCTTCTGAGTAACTTCTGAACCAACAGTCATAGAGCCAGAGCATAGAACGAGAATTATTACGTATGAACTTATGCGTTGACGACTGTGTGTAAATTGCTTGTCTTATGACGACGAGTGTGAAATATCCACATCTTATCTGAGATTGTGCTATTTGAGGCACGCGGTAAGCAATAATTAATATTAATTTATTTAATTCTTCAAGAATAGACTGTCATCATCCTCTCATCATTCTCTTAGCGTTATCCCAGTTTCAATCTGGGGTCCGCTAGCTAGTCTAACCGGATTTGGCTGAATATTAGCTTTTCCACGGAGCGACTGCCTGTCAGACCTCTGCAACCCGAAGGGATAGCGATATTCCATGGTTTAGACTAGTGTCAGTATATTAGAAAGTCATTGGTGCGCGCCGTGGATTCGAACCCGATACCCTCTGCATGGCAGTCTGTTGGTATCTACACTAGGCTTTCACTGCCTTTTTTCAAGAAAAGACTGTAACAAGCATTATTTAAGGTCAGTTTTCACTAAATGCGTCATCTACTGCATCGTTCTTCAACCGACCTGCAAAGGACCTTTCTTCACTTAGGGGCTTTATATCAATGCTTTCGAACCTTCACTTCACTTTAACACTACAGTACACGCGCCCTATATTTTTGCAAGTTTGCTCGCGTGTGCTACTGTAGTAGCACACGCGAGCAAACTTGCAAACAATTAGGGCGCATATAATTTGATCTAAAATATGCCAAAGCTGTTCATTTTATTATTGATCTCAATGGAAAGTTCCTCAGCTATGCTTAGCCCTTAGAAGTGTTTATTTTTGTTATTTTTCTATTTTATAATAAATATATTTTCGTAAAAGAAAACCATTTTGATCTTTCTACTATAGTAGAAAGATCAAAATGGTTTTCTTTTATAAAATAATGGTTTTAAAAGAAAAGCAATGAATTATTTCGAAAAAATTTCTTTGGCGATCAGACAGTTGCGTCTCATCTTTTGACTCCTAGAAGCTATTTCGTTTTAATCTTCAGCTCACGTGGAAGATTTTTAATAGATAACTATCTTCTTTTCATAAGTAGTTTGATCAATTTAAAGGACAAGTCGTACAGAAAGTCCCTTCTTACAATCATGTTCCTCCTGCAGTTAAGCCAGCACAGGATTTTCGACATTAGGATCCATTATTTTCATTAGAAATCAAATAAATCATCTAATATATTAAATACAGATATTTAAAAACGTGCTTATTATAGTAATAAAATCAACACAAAAAGATAATCTACACTTACCTTTTATTTTTCGCAAATAGTCGCATGTACTACTATAGTAGAATACGGTTTTTGACGGGAATTTACAGGATCGTTCGCAATCGCCGCGGTGAGGCGTCACACTAATTCGTTGCATAATTTAGTCGCCGAGGCTTATCTTAAGGGGCGCGAGGATAGTTAAAAAAATATAGAAATGGCACGGTGGTTATCGCAACCTATCTATCTTAGTAGGGCGCGCGTGTACTCTAGTGTTAAAGCCCTAACAATGACTCAAACTGTTAGGCATAATCTACATTGATCTACACGATAACGCTAACGCTCACGATAAAATTGAAAAAAATGATGCCTACAACGACATTGTGCTTTAAAGAAAAAGTTTTATGACCGAAAATTGGAATATAAAAATGTTGACGGTTATCTGAAAATATTTTAGAATTACAAATCGGCGATTAACAAATTTAAGTGAAAGAGAAAGTCCTTAATTTGATTGATTTTTTTATGTTTTGTTGCTTCAAGACTTCGTCATTTTTTAAATAATTGGAACCTTATGGGAATTAAATCTTTTGTGATCATTAATTTTACTTTTACATTTTCATACGGGATATATATCACGTACCTCTGTTTCAAGTAACCGATATTTCGGCACTGTTGCAAGCACCATGTTCACAAATGTACTGAAATATCTTTACATTTTTTTAGTTTTGGTTACTCGAAACCAAAGTACGTGGTATAAAATTATCCGTAGGAAAATGTAAAAGTAATGATTGGAAGCATTCCATGAAATTATATTAATTTGTTAAAAAAAAGACAACTCCTGCAATAGGTCTAAATCCTGTGTCGGGGGGGACGTTACAAACATACAACTAACGGACACAATGAACACCCAGACCCGAAACAACAATTTGTGTAATTACACTCTTGTGGGGATCGAACCCATATCATTCGGCTCTGTGCCAATTGGCGAGCCGCCCCCTTTTAAACTGCGCCAACCGTGCAGTTAATATTAAAATAAGCTTTTTGCTAAAAGTGTATTTTCATGTTTAATATTTGTCAGTATTAATTTCAAGGGCCTCGTCCTTAAGTTGTAGTAGTATATAATTTAGCAATTTTATAGATGCATTTAATTACCATAATGGGTTCAATGGCGAGCCATTAGAGAGGCATACGTCCAGCAGAAGAGTATGGAAGACTGATGATGATGATATTATTACAACCATATTATAAAGAAAACGTTATTTTTAATATTTTGATTGACTGGAATATCCATACATATGACTCTTAAAAAAAAATTAAGTACATCAAAGTTTTGATCGAGAGGACTGTAGGTATGTAATAAAAAAATCTGGAACATAAAACAATGTATGTAAATCATGGTAAAGAGTGTACATAATTTATCTGCGGTACAAATGTTAAAAATAAATAATGTAGAATATAAAACCTGATGCTTCATGCTCTTAAATATAAACTTAATTGTACTTATGCTACTAAAAGAAAGATTTATAAAGAAAATAAAAGCAATAACCCAGGCAAACGACCGGCTCAATCGACCACTAAAACAGTGATAGAGACGCATATATCTTCTAAGGGCTAGCATTTATGAGCATTATCTCAATTTAGTATCAATTCTGATACAACAAAGTGTAGAAAATGTAATATTAATGACCTTCTCGGAAGATATTAGGTTTTGTTGGTATTGTGGTGTAAGTTTACTTTTATCGTGTTAGTTCAAATTTATAGAAGCAAATATTATTTTTGTTTAACAGACCGCGTAAAATAATAAAATGTTTGTAATTTTATTTCGTTTAAAAAAAGAACTCCCACACTAGGAATAAATCCTGGAGGATTTTACAAACATACAGCCAACGGACACAATGAACACCCAGACTCGAAACAAAAATTCATGGGTCACACAAAGTGTTGTCTCGTGTGGGAATCGAACCCACAACACTCGGCGCAGTGTCAAGCGGCGAAGCGGCCGCTTATACCACTACGCCGAACATGCAGTCATAACAATACTACGCTCCAAAACGAAAATCGCCGATGTCACCCACAAAACATGCAAACTCAAATGGGACTGGTCAGGCCACGTTTGCCGCATGCCGGAAGAGCTTTGGGCCAAAATCGCCACAAATTGGGTCCCGGAAGGTTGCAGGTGTCAGCGTGGAAGGCCAAGACGAAGAAGGCGGGACGAACTGGACTCGTACAGGAAGGACTAGCCTGGGCTGTACAAAATAGAGGGAAAAGTGTGGAAAAAGGAGAGGGAGGCCTTTGCTCTGCAGTGGGACGCTACAGGCTGAAAATAAATAAATAAATATTATTTGCAGTAATAGCAACAATACTGGACATGCAATTTAAAGTTAAAAGTTCTAGAAGAAAGCACCTTTTTAGGCAAGATCCTATAAGGAATGAGACTCTTTGCGAAGATGAATTTCACTTTGAAAGTCGTAGCAGTACATTACATTATTTTTTTCTGTGAGGCTGCCTTCCCCTTCTTTTACAATAGAGGATTGCAAGTAACAATGATGAGCTACGGTGCTGATGATATTAAGTCATATTAGCGCATCCATCAAATTAAAGACTTCATAATTACGTCTCAGTCCTCGAGATTTCGGCCTTTGTTAACTGTTAAAAAATTTACTGGGTGTAAAATGTTAAAATGTAATATTATTTTATCTATTAATTTTTGTTTATCATAATATTGGTTGGAATTTTGCACCGAATAAAAGCCAACATTTTCTACTACATTTTCTGTAGTTCACTTCAAAAGGGACTTTCAATACACTGTAGTAACATGTTTTGTTACAAAAGAAAAAGGTAAATGCAGGGGATGTCTTGTCTGGTTGTTCGTATTTTGTCGAATAAAGAATGCTGGTTCTGCTTTACTTATATTTTGTTCAAATCCTTTAATATTTCTGGACAATATTTTTCTTGCATTGTGAGCTTTCAATTTGTTTCGTCGCGTCTTCTCTAGAACCAATTTCAATATGCACGCATTTTTAGGCTGAAGAATACTTACAGTATAGTAGCCTTTTATCTTAGTCAATCAAATTGACAATTACAGAAAATAGAAATCGCGGAAATCTTAAACCGATTAATTTATCATGTGTCTGATAATGTTTTAAAATGAAAGATAGACAAGGTTAAGATAAAATGTTTTAATGTTGAAAATATTCGTAGGATACGGGTCAGGATCTGGAAAGACAGAGCTCAATGAACTGTCAGAGGAGACGATGTTCAGCACTGGACAAATGAAGCTTGATGATGTAAAAAAGAAGAATATTTTATCTTATCCTAGGCAACGATAGCCTAGTGGAGAGACCGACAGACTGCTACGCAGACGGTCTGGGTTTGAATCCACGGCGCGCACCGATGACTTTTCGCAGTCATGTGCGTATTAAATTGTAAATTATCCCTTGCTAAACGGTGAAATAAACATCGTGAGGAAACCTGCATGTCTGAGGAAACCTGCATATCTCCATAATGTTCTCCAAAGGCATGTGAAGTCTGCCAACCCGCATTTGGCCAGCGTGGTGGACTATGGCCTTACCCTTCCCATAATAGGAAGAGGCCCGTGCCCAGCAGTGGGACAGTATAAAGGACTGATGATGATGACCATTATAAAAGATGAAGTCGAACGTAAAATGACATTATATGATTGCTTTTCAAACATAAACGAATTTTATAATTATGACAAAATAAATATTTTTCAGCAATAATAAACATTTTTAGTTAGGCTTATTTTATTTATTTATTTATTTATTGGGTCTTCAACAAGAAATACACATAACATTCTTACATAGTAAATATAGCTTTATGGTTTAGGTGTTTCCTCAATTATAGAAGACCACAGCATGCGATATGGTACAGTCAGTTAAACATAATATTTAAAAAACAACATAAATATTAGTTAAGATAATCATTCATTAATAATAACATCGTACAATAATAATTTTGATAAAATAATAAATTATACAATACAAATAAAATACAACTAAAAATAAAAATTAATTACACGTTAAATTTATACACACAAATGACATAATATTAATCATTGAATTTGAAATAAGAGATAAACATACAATTTAGCACAAATTACATATTTTAAGTCTGTGTCTGCGATCCACTTTTTAAATGAGTGTAAATTATTTTTTTGAACATACTAAGAGGAGAATTAAATATATCTATGTCCTTCAAGATTCTCGATAATTCGTTGAAGGTAGACGTCATCCTAACTATCGGTGAATGTTTACCAAGATTAGTTCGGTGCCGAGGGACAGTAAGAAGAGAACAAGGATAACGCGGGACTCTATAGGGGACATTAATACTAATCTTGGCAAGAAGATCCGAACAGTCAATACAATTGTTGAGCAATCTGTATAGGAATACCATATCAGTGATTGTGCGACATGATTCAAGCGATAACATTTTAAAATATGCGAGTCGTTCTTCATAAGATCGCAAAGATTATATTACTCTGGCACGATAGGCCATGTGGCGAGTCAATCTTCTCTGTAATCTTTCAATTCTGTTCACGTGTACACTGTAACTGGGATTCCACACAGTACTGCAGTACTCAAGTTTACTTTTAACAAAGCTATTGTAAAGAATAATTGTCGTTGTAGGCAATTTGAATTCTTTCGAACATCTTAAGACAAACCCAAGAGCCCGACCAGCTGTAGAAAGAACATTGTCAATGTGGTGATTAAATCGTAATTCACTGTCCAGCCACACTCCCAGATCCTTAATAACATTTACCTCAGACAAAGGGTTTCCTTGCATGTTATATGTGGACTGAATTTTATTAGTCCTCTTCCGTGTAAACTTTATGTGATAACATTTACTACAATTTAGGTGCATCTTATAATCTTCACACCAATGAATTAGTTTGTTTATATCTGACTGAAGCGCGTGTACATCTGATTCATCTTGTATTATACGAATTATTTTCAAGTCATCGGCAAACAGATACGGAGTTGAATGGTTGAAAATGTCAGATATATCATTAATGAAAATGTTGAAAAACAGAGGACCGAGGACGGAACCTTGCGGCACACCAGAAGATGAAAAAAATAGCTTTGACTCATCTCCATCCACTACCACCGATGCAGGTCTTGCACTTAAATATGAATCACACCAATTTAAAATAGCACCATTGATACCCGCCCCTCTCAACTTCCGCAAAAGTATTTCATGGCTGACTTTGTCGAATGCCTTAGTGAAATCTGTGTAGATAGCGTCAATTTGCAAACCATGGTCTACAGCAGTGGTTAGGTCTGAAACATAATTAACAAGATTGGTAGTAGTAGATTTTTTAACCATAAAAACATGCTGATTAGGAGATAAATAATATTTAACATGATTGTAAAATTTTGTATACACAAGCGATTCAAAAACCTTCGACAAAGTCGAAAGAATCGAAATTGGACGGTAGTTTGACACAATTTCATGTTTGCCATGTTTATAGATCGGTACAATCCGAGCCCGCTTCCATTCATCTGGAAACACACCCGATCCGAGGGATGAATTGAAAATAAATGTAATTGGTTCTGATAACGATTTCGAACATTGTGACCAAAAAATCGGTGGTATATTATCGGGGCCGGCCCCCTTTGATATATCAAGCTGCGAGAGTTTCTTTTCCACATCTGCCCGAGATATTGAGAAGTCAAGAAGTTCGTTTGCTACGGACGATGAGGTATCGAAAACCTCGCCAAGACTGCCCGATGATAGATCATATACAGAGGCGAATTGATCCGCAAACAAATTGGCAATCTCTTTTGTATTGCTAGCAGTTAAATTGTTTAGGGTCATTTGAGCTGGGTATGAGGAATTGCATCTGCGTTGGTTTTTAATGTGTGTCCAAAACAATTTTGGATTCTTTTTTATAGTATGTTCAATATAAGTGATATATTTGTTGTAGTTTTGTTTAATTAGAGAGGCGCACTCCTTTCTTAAGTAATTAAATTCAATAATATCTAATGGGTTAGGATATTTTTTTTTTTATCCGATTATGTAGTTTTAGTTTTTGTTTTAATAATGTTATAAGGCGCCTGGAGTACCATGACGGATACTTGCCTGTGTAAGAGATTGTTTTAGGTATATATTTCTCAATTATTTCTCAAATGATATTGTAGAAATAATTTAATAACGTTCGAAACAGGACTAAACTCCTGAATCCAATCAACACACTCCAATACTTTGGAAATATTTTTGTAGTCTCCTTTATTGAAGTTACTTTTTATTATTGTTTTTGGTTTAAGCTTAATTTTGACAGCTACTGTAAATGAGAATTCTAATGCAGGGTGATATTTGTCTAATTCTCTTATGGGATAGTTACAATTTCTTACAATGACTTGATCATGATCAGTAAGAATCAAGTCTAAAATCCTGCTATAATCGTTTTTAACCCAGTTATATTGATTAAGATTATTAAGTGCAACAAAGTCAACAAATACATCCCTAATACGACTCGAACCACAACTTGATGACATCAAACAAGGCTCGTCTATACCTTGTGTCACCCAGTCAATACAACTCAAGTTAAAATCACCTATGACTAGTGTCATGCTAGTTGAGTTCATATTCATTACTGCATTACAATTTTCAGTAAACTGCTCTAAGGTATCATAGCGGATTGGTGGCGGCAGATAAACGGCACACACCTTCAATACATTGCAATTAAACTTACCCGCTTGCAGTTGGATCGTCACCCATAAGTCCTCACAATTACTCTCCCACTCCAGCACACGGCTAGAATTCAGCCTTTTGGACACTGCTATCAACACACCACCGCCCGTCTTCTTATAATTATTTAGGTGAGATGTTTCGCGATCTCGTCTATAAACAGTATATCTTTGATCAAATAATTCAGAGTCGAATACATCACTAGAGAACCAGGTCTCCGTAAGGACATAAACATCATAGTCATTGTTCAGTATATGTTGACGTACATCTACAATTTTGGATCGCATTGTAAGTGAAATAAAAAAGATTTTCTAAAATATTGTTACAGCTCTTCATTTGGTACGTATTTTTAGTTTTTGACAAGGTACTTCATGCAATTTGGCAACTAATTCTGAGCTGGTTTCTGATTGAATGAATTTAGAAATAAAAGACACACATTTTTAGAAGAGACAGAAATACAGGCAATAATTTGATTGATTGTGTACAGGCAGCACAACTAGCGTCATCTGTCTTACAAAAGCGAAAACACTAAAAAGGGTGACATCTAACGGACACCGGCAGAATTACGAAAAACAATTCGAGAGCCAGAATCGCGCTATTCAAAATATCACACGCATTTTTTACATCACATGTCTTCCGAGAAGAATATGGAGAACTCTTAGACATGCAGGTTTCTTCAGCATGTTTTCTTTCATCGTTAAATAAGCGATAATTAATTATTTAATATGCACTTAACTTTGAAAAGACATTGGTGCGTGTTGTGGATTCGAACCCTACTCGGCTGTCGCTGCCCTTTTTTAGTATACTTAGTACAAACCTCTTAGAAGATGATTAGTTCTGGCTAGTCTTTCAGTTTTTCCGACGAGTGTTATGACGATTCCGTAGATTAACATTTTTAATCTATAACGGTACCTTACCAATGATTCTTAGTAAAAGGATATCTATTAAAATAATAATCATAAAATAAAAAAGATGTAGTCTTATCCGTATATTCAATTTACTATTCTAGGTTGGCTAAATGTATAATACAAAAAGTGTATTTACACTGTTTGTATTATTTATCCATTCATGATTAAATACTTGTGACCTCTATCTGAAAAACCTAATTTTTCTCATGAGGAACAAATGATACAATAATTATTCCTGTACCAATAGTTAAGTACATTAATTGTTACCGGCCAAAAGTAAGACATGGACATACATGTTTTATTAGAACAAATAGTTGCGAGATGCCCGATTATTACCTACACGCAACTACACGCGTTGTTATTAGTGATCGTTATAAATACAACAAAACTTGCACACAGACAAATGCTTGTCACTATGAAATACTTTAATATATAATAATATTCTGAGATAATACGGCAGAACTCAAACTAGGTAAATATATAAATTAAAAAAACCGTACAGGTTTTACCTTGTTTGGAATTAGACGTAAGGCAATCAGGCAATACTGTAAACCGTACTTGTTGAATATATAGGGCAAACTGGCAGAGGGTATGCCACATAGCTATTAGAACCAATCAACGTTCGAGGAGAAAGGTTCTGGAGTGACGGTCACTCACCGGTCGTCGTAGCAGAGGTAGGCCTTCCGCAAGGTGGAAGAATAAAAGCGAAAATAAATCGCTTAGGATCGCGCGAAGAGGATGGATGTGTGGAGAGACTTTGGGGAGGATTATGACCATCAGTTGATGTTTCTCAGCTGATAGGACAAAAAAGGACTTATTTGTATTTTCTTTTCATAATAAAGGGCCTCTACCTCATTATTAGTATATAGTTTTAAGCACTGCATTGTATTCGTATTGCATTATTACTCCGTGTGGTGACGGATTAAGAATACGGAATGTCACTACCCAATATCATCCCATGGGTGTCGTAAGAGCCGACAAAGGGAGCATATTATGCAGAGAACAGCACTGTAAGAGAAGGAAAACTTGATACAAACCCCATACCAACCCGTTTGGCCAGCGTGGTATAGTAGGCCAATTCCTCTTTTCAAAGGAGAGGCCTAGTCCAGCAGTGGACTGTTAAAGGCTGATGATGATGATTGTATTATTTTGCTTTGATTGCACTCAATAAACGACAGTCGAACCAATCACTTGTTTCGTTACACTCCCGTCGCCCATGCTACATTACACGCTAATCGCTTTCAGTACCACCAGTGCCTACACCAAAACTAACATCAAAACACCAGAACAAATCAAAATGTTTACAAAAAGACATTGCAAGTTCCGCGTTTCGAACGTTATACACTTCGAACAACTTTTATCGTCAATTTCATATACGAAAACGCATACAAAAAAATGAAACTGTATTGCTTATAACGATATGCAAACTGCACGGAGTTTCATTCACTGGGGAACAGTTATTGCAAATGTATTTTTGTGCAGGTAAACATCCAAGTCGTTGAGGGAAATATAATATGTTATGTTTTATCTACTAATCGATATAAATCGTTATTAGCCATCCAAAAAGTATGTGACGACGTAGATTGTGCAATAAATGATCTTATTGCACAATCTATCAGATAGATGTTTTTATAACAATTTACCAACCCCGTTTCTAAACTCTCGCACTGCTGGACACGGGCCATTTGACTATGAAAAGGGTTACTCCACATTATTAGTAATAATAAATCTGTCCCATTGGCCAAAACAAACATGACATGAAAACGTACAGTCTACCATCTCCGCTATATTACGAGTCCTAAATAAACATGGCGCTGGGTGTAATATGTGTGGCGGAGTGTACTCATATAGAATATAATATATCAAATGATAAAGCAGTTTGTATTTGCTATATGATATACGTGTGAAGAATATAATCAGATGTATCTGTTTCAGTTGATAAAGAAACATCAAGAAAGGCTCTTCTACATTGAATGTTTTAAGAAAGCAGAGTCATCTTATGAGTCAATATGACGATTTGACCTTCTACGATATACAAAAAGTTTAAGGTTTGATATCGAGCTTTCCGTCTCTTCCCAAAATATTTGTGCTTCGTGTACTTTCTTAGTCATCGCTTACTTACAACACTCAGAAGATGAAATGGAGTAATGACACTTTGTAATAATAATCCGTCATAACACAGACCAAATCGATTCATAAATTAAAAATTTTGTACGTTGTTTGAATGTTTTGCAAATGCTTTGAGAAACAGGGTTTATTATTAGTGCAAAGATTGGCTTAAATATTTACAGTTGTTAGCTAATTGAAAGACTGACAAAGAAGATATATAAGGCAAGTGGTAGCGCCATCTACCTTTCCATCGAAAACTAATCACATCAACGTCAATGGTTCGTCGCTGCTTGGCCAATGCGAGCGATGCCTTTTGTTTCCGTCCCTGTCTATCCCATTCCCTGGAAAGGGCACGCCTTTCGCGGATTGGTCGCCGCGATCATCGACGCGAGAGACAGTCTAGAATAATCCGCGTCGCGACGAACTGTACCGCACCGCTATAATTATTACCGCTTATACAAAACTCAACAAACCGCCCGCGAGTGAAAGTGATTTGTGTAGTGGAGTGATTCAAAGAGCTTCAGGATTCTCGAAGACACCAGGAGGCTGCCATTTGCAAGGAAAGAGGACTGACGTACAAGGTGGGTGCCCCTCATCCTTCAGCATCCTTAGAATATCCTATACCCACTCACAATCCTCTATCGCCTCAAATCGCCTAGGAACCATACGGTTTCGGTGTCACCGAAACATTTTTTTTGGTCCATACGAGTCGGATTAATTTACGTTTTATACTTAAATCCTCGTTATATCTATATACCTAGGCAGTTATAGCACTCCTAGTCCATTCACATAACCGTCTCATGGTTGTTTTCGCACGCTTCAGTAGGTAATATTCTTTTATGTAGCTACCTACTTACTCAATTATTATTTCTGAAACTATCATAGTTGTCTTGTAAATCTCAAATTTCGAGCAACTTTTAATTCCACAACTCTAAAGTGTTGCCTACTTAGCCTACTTAGGTAAAATAATAGGTACATTAGATATTCTTATTTTGTTTCGGTCTCATTAGCTTATACTTACGTAAGCATGTCACAATAAAAGA
The DNA here is from genome assembly GCA_944739405.2 of Euclidia mi. NCBI lineage: Eukaryota > Metazoa > Arthropoda > Insecta > Lepidoptera > Erebidae > Euclidia > Euclidia mi. The sequence goes on along the minus strand of OX123192.2, from coordinate 37,109,795 downwards.
AGTCACGCGTGTCGGCAGACAAAGAGATGACAATCTTAGAAGCAAAACGCAATATTTTATTTGAGCGTATTCAAAACATTTATGAGCGCTCAAAAATCGCCGCTATTTCCGATAGTAATAGGGAATCATTCTTTAGCTATTGTATGACAGCAGATAATATTCGAACAGATTTTCATAAGTTGTTAGACGATTATAACACAAGATTACTTTCTATCAATCCTGATGAAAAACCGAATTATCAGGCGTACACCTCATTCGAAGATCTTTATTGTATTATTAAGCGTATACAATCGCAATTGGAGGGTAAATGTTCGGCACAGCCCGTTGCCGCGGCCCGCACGCCGAGATTACCGCCAATCGAGATTATGTCGATTGATGGCGATATACGAAACTGGCCGTTATTCTACATACATACATACATACATATCGTCACGCCTTTTATCCCCGAAGGGGTAGGCAGCGGTGTATTTCTACACCCACTTTTCGCCAGATATACTTAAGTCCCACGTAATAAGGGGCGAGCTTATTGCCGTACCGGGCACATTTCCAGACTCCGTGCTGCTACTGAGAATTTCATGACAGAAAAACCCAATAACACTGCCCGACCCAGGAATCGAACCCGGGACCTCCCGATCCCACGCGCATATTCATGCCGCGAGACCAACGAGGCAGTCGTATAGGGTTTGATGTCGAGTTTTCCGTCTCTACGCAAAGATGATATTTGCATCGTGTTATCCCTTAGTCGCCACTTACGACACCCACGGGAAGATAGGAGGTGGTGACACTTGTATTCTATGCCGTCAACCACACGGCTAACGGCCGTTATTCTATGCGAGTTTTACGTCTACAGTGCACGGTTAATGGTTCTCTGACAGATGCTGACAGGTTGTACTATTTAATAGGTAAACTATCACCGAAGGCCCAGTCCGTATTTGCAGGTGTCACACCCAGTGCTGAGAATTATCAGGTCAAATTTCAGTCACTACTTGATAGACATCAAGACACGCGCGTCCTAATTTCTACCTACTTTAACCAAGCTTTAAATCTTAAACTGTCCGGTGTCGCATCTGTCTCGAATTTCCAGCTGTTTATAGATAACTTCGTAACCGCGGTTAATTCTCTTAGGAACTTAAAATTAGAAGATCTTTCCGACTTTATGTTGCTTCAACTCGCTTTAAAAAAGTTTGACACTGATACAATTCGTGCTTTCGAGATGACGGAGCGCAATAATAAAATACCTACACTAGATAATTTTATTTCGTTAATCAAAGATCAGTGTCGAATATTTCATAATACGCAGTCTGGTTCACCTGGCCCGTCTAACACTGGCAGTAGCAAACAAAGGTCGAATAAAGCGCGAAATAGTAACAATAACTCGTTCCCTAATCCACAATCTTACGTAACATGCTCGGAATCTAATAAAATTAATTCACAGAAGTGTCTGTGCAGTAATATAGTGCACGACCATTTCTATAAATGTCCGCTTTTAATAATTTAAATCCAACCGCTCGTTTCAAGTGCGTAAAAGATAACAAAGCATGCATTAATTGCTTAAGTATAAAGCATAAAACGAGTGATTGTTCTAGTAGAACGAGATGCCGCTCATGTAATCAACGACACCATTCACTGTTACATTTCGATAAAGGTAGCCCGTTGTCAAGCCAAGCCGCTAACCTTGACACACTTACGTCGCAGGTGCAGGCTACGATAACTGCGCCTCCCACGATCGACAATGAAATATCGTTGTGTACGACATCCATTGCGCGGGCAGCGTTCACGCGCGGACGGCCTTCGCGCGCTCGGAGTGATCAGAGCAGTGCTAAGCCGCGGTGTATGACGTCTTAGACTGTTCTGTTAGCGACAGCGCAAGTTATCGTTTATGATGTTTATGGGTCGCCGCACATGGTACGTTGTCTACTCGATAGCGCGTCTCAGACCAATTTAATAACATTTGAGTTGTTCAAACGCCTCGGATTGTGGAATAACTTTAAAAATACTAACTCTATAGTCAAAGGGATCGGCGGTTCAGAAAAACAATGCAAGGGTTCCGTAGATATTAAAATACATTCGTGTTTTGATAGGGACATTAATTTCAACATTTCTTCGATTATCGTGAAGCGTATTACGGACACATTGTCAAAAGCTATTGTGGACGTATCGCTACTCACACACCTCGAGTCATTGCCGCTGGCATACTCGAAGTTTGCGAATCCGGCAGACGTTGATGTTTTGATCGGAGCTGCAATATTACCGCACTTGCTACTAACTAAAGTGGAACGTAGTGAGCAACATAACTTACCGCCAGCTATTGAGACGGTATTTGGGTATGTGATTATGGGTACCGTACCTACATTACATACTTCTCAATACGTTACGTCTTGCTGTTGTTCTGTTCTTCAAGAAAATAATATTGATTCTCTTCTCAAGCGATTTTGGGAGCTTGAAGAGGTTACCGCACCGCCCTCGATGAGCCGTAAAGATCTCGAGTGTGAAGAACATTTCCGCGCTACCACTGTTCGTGACGACAGTGGCAGATACGTTGTGGCGTTGCCATTCTGTGGTGACCCTTATTCGTTAGGCGACTCGTACGCTGCTGCGCTCAGACGTTTCCATTGTTTGGAACGTAAACTTGATGCATCACTTAAGTTACGCAGCGCCTATAATGACGTCATTCGTGACTACATAGATAAAGGTTTTTTGAGTGTAGTTGTAAACAACGAGGGCAACTTTCTACCCTCATATTATATCCCGCATCACGGCGTAGTTCGCGAAGATAAAACCTCTACTAAACTTCGCGTGGTTTTAGATGCTAGCTGTAAGACTACATCGGGTCAGTCGATTAAAGACATTTTGCATGCCGGCCCCAATCTACAGGTTGATTTATTTAACATCATAATAAAGTTTCGTCTTTTCCAAATCGCTCTGTCAGCTGATTGCCGCCAAATGTTTCTCAATATCGGCGTTCGCGAATCTGACCGTAGATTTCAACGGATCTTTTATCGTTTTGACAAGAAAGAACCTTTATATGTGTATCAGTTCAATCGTGTTTGTTTTGGACTCAAGTCTAGCCCATATCACGCGTTACGAGGCGTTCGCCAGTTGATCGCTGATGAAGGCGATCACTTTCCCGCCGCAGCGGCTGTTGCTACTTCCGCTTTGTATTTGGATGACATTGCCTGTAGTGTCATATCCACTCCGCTAGCAATTTCGCTTTGTGAAGAGCTTATCCAGCTTTTCAAGCGAGGCCAGTTTGATCTTGTCAAATGGACAAGCAACTCTAAGGAGGTTCTCGCACGCATACCAGATTCTCATAAAGCTTCTCCAGACATTGAGTTTGAGAAGTCTGTACCGCTTAAGGTTCTCGGTTTACGCTGGGACAAATCCTGCGATAGTTTTCGGTTTGACGTCTCACCACCAGATGATAAGTGCACCAAACGCACTATGCTGTCCACAGTGGCTCGACTATGGGACATGATGGGTTTTGTGGCGCCCACAATTTTGTACGCCAAGCTCTTGTTCAAAGAGCTTTGGCTATCAAAGTGTGAGTGGGATGAAACACCCCCTGACCATATTGTCGCCGCTTGGGGCCAGTTTTGTATTGAGCTTACCACGCTCAATCAAATTACTATTCCGCGTCATCTTGGGTTGGTAGATGGATGTACCATCAATTTAATAGGTTTCGCTGACGCCAGCGAGCGTGTTTACGGCGGAGTCGTATATCTGCAAGTCCGCATTGGTTCTAACTACTCGGTGCAGTTAGTTTGTGCCAAGTCTAAGGTCTCGCCTGTTAAAACCATTTCGGTTGCGAGACTGGAGTTGTGCGCGGCCCTTCTGCTGTCTCAGTTGCTCCGCAAGGTTCAAGGCACAGTTTTGCCCCACTACCCCATTAATAAAATATACGCATTTTCCGACTCCAAAGTAGTGCTCGCTTGGATTCATTCTTCTCCTCATCGCTGGCAGACTATTGTCGCCAACCGCGTTAGCAAATTGATTGAACTGGTTCCTGCTACTTGTTTCAATCACGTCGCGGGTATTGAGAACCCCGCAGATTGCTTGTCTCGTGGTGTCACTACACTTAATCTTCTGCATCATCCATTGTGGCATCGTGGACCTTCTTGAATTTCCCATGATCCGTCAGAATGGCCCATGCAACCCTTTGACCACGGTGCAGAAGACGAAGATGTACCCGAACGGAAGTCTGTTTCTTATCCCGTGATTGCTGAGGTTGCGGAGTCTCCCATCTATGCACTCGCACTACGCATGTCATCGTGGTCTAAGTTACTCCGCGCCATCGTTTATGTCTAAAGGTTTCTTAGGCACCCACCTAATGAGACTTTTGTATCAAGTACTGATATCAAATTCGCAGAATGTAAGTTACTACGAGCTGTACAGGCTGTTCATTTTAGTAACGACATTCAAAATTTGAAAGACAATGTACCTTGTTCTCCCGCTATCCTTAGACTCAAGCCGTTTCTCGATGAACACGGCGTCATACGCGTTGGGGGTCGTCTGTCAAATTTGGATGAACCTTATAACTACAAATATCCTTGCATTCTGCCACGACATGATCATGTTGACGACCTTCTTGTTGATTTTTATCACAAGAAGCACCTCCATGCCGGTCCAGAGTTGCTTATGTCCTTACTTAGGCATAAGTATTGGATTTTAGGCGCTCGACAAACAATTCGTCACAGAATACATAAATGTAACGTCTGTTTCAAATTTCGTCCACGTCCGACTTTTCCTCCCATGGCCGATCTCCCTAGCCAGCGCGTCAACCAGGTTGCTAAAGCGTTTACACACACCGGTTGTGATTACGCAGGACCACTGCAGTATACGCCAGTGCGTGGTCGAGGTGTTAAAAGCCGTAAAGCCTGGCTATGTATTTTTACATGCTTAACGACGCGCGCTACGCATATTGAAGTTGCGACAGATTTAAGCACGGTGTCATTCCTGGCAGCACTTAAACGATTTCTCTCACGGCGCGGCCCTATACAGTGTTTGGACACGGATAACGGCACTTGTTTTGTAGGCGCAAGCTCTTATTTACGCGACCTTTATAAGTTTCTCAGGGAAGAATATCATATTCGTCTTCAGGAAGAACTTTCCATAAATCATATTGACTGGAAGTTTATTCCACCAGCATCACCACATTTCGGTGGATGTTGGGAAAGCATGGTCAAAGTAATTAACCCTTCGCATCTCTTCAAAGTTATAGTTCAACAGATCCTCTCTTACGAAGAGCTTTTAACTGTCCTTGCACAAGTCGAGGCACTGATCAACTCGCGTCCGCTCACGGCATTGAGTAGTGACCCTGCAGAACCATCCGCGTTAAGCCCTGCACATTTTCTGAACACAGTGCCATTATCGTCATTTCCGGCTCCTGAAGCAGACTCTTCAAGCTTGCTCCAGAGACACTGGCGGCGCTGGCGTGCGGAATATCTACACCAACTTCAGGCTAGATCCAAGTGGAATAGTCCTGCATTCCCTATACAGGAGGGTACGTTGGTCGTCATAATACATGATAATGCTCCGCCGCTTTCATGGCCGTTAGCCATCGTAGAGAAATTGCATACTTCCAAGAACGGTACAACCCGTGTTGTTACCGTGAAAACCGCTAAGGGGAGCTACGTGCGCCCTGTTGTACATCTCTGTCCGCTTCCAACTCAGTGAGATCTAGCCTGAAGTTGGATCTACCTCTTAGTTTAAGTATTTAGTTTGTAGTTTTCGCTATTATGGCGTTTGTAGTTTTCGCTTAAGTTAATTTAGATTAATTTTATTATTATATCGCTGTCTTAGCCTATTGAAGGGTTATGCGGTAGTACACCCAACATAGCTAAGTTCAATTCTATTTCTTTTAAAGGCAACCCTTTAGGGCCGGGGGGATATGGTAGCGCCATCTACCTTTCCATCGAAAACTAATCACATCAACGTCAATGGTTCGTCGCTGCTTGGCCAATGCGAGCGATGCCTTTTGTTTCCGTCCCTGTCTATCCCATTCCCTGGAAGGGGCACGCCTTTCGCGGATTGGTCGCCGCGATCATCGACGCGAGAGACAGTCTAGAATAATCCGGGTCGCGACGAACTGTACCGCACCGCTATAATTATTACCGCTTATACAAAACTCAACAAACCGCCCGCGAGTGAAAGTGATTTGTGTAGTGGAGTGATTCAAACAGCTTCTGGATTCTCGAAGACACCAGGAGGCTGCCATTTGCAAGGAAAGAGGACTGACGTACAAGGTAGGTGCCCCTCATCCTTCAGCATCCTTAGAATATCCTATACCCACTCACAATCCTCCATTTTTTTCCCAAATCGCCTAGGAACCATACGGTTTCGGTGTAACGCCGAACCAGCAAGTGTGAATAGGACAAGACGAAGGGGAAGACCTATGCGGACTATCTATGACCAGATTGGAGACATCCTAAAAAGTTGAAAGGTCAGAAGTACCCTAAACAGAAAGAGCATGCATAAAAACTTCATTGGGGTGAATGAAGCAAGGAAGGTATGTCAGGATCGTTACAAATGGCATTCTTTACCCTGCCTACCCCTCCGGGAAACAGGCGTCTATGTATATATTGTAATAAAAAAAGACCTCAAAGGTTATGTTTATCTTTGCGTCACAGTTCAATGTTCACAGTTCAATATTATGAGTTTAGTACACTGTGTACGGTTTTCGATCAAAATGAATCTTCATATTTGCAACTTGGTTGACTGTATAGTATAAAATATAGATTGAATTCAGTGTTTATATATTAAAACGAAGAAAAATAAGATACAAGTTACTCTAAATAAGATATTTTGATTATATTTAGATTAAAATCACGGAGTAAGCTTGCACTAAAAGAAAATAAATATTGGTCTATTTTAGCATTTCGTAGACATAAAGTAGCTTTAAACTTTACCAAAGTCGTGCATCCATTCGTGCATCATAATTCTTCTTTAGTCCACAGCTGGACATAGCCCTCTCCTAATTATCGCCACAATGGCATTGTGAAGCAGTAACCATGTTGACTAATTTTGAATTTATGTAGATATAATTATAATAAGTTTGCGTAAGGTAGGACAGCCCCCGGCTAGGTGGACTTACGACCTGGAAAAGGTGGCTGGGACAGACTGAATGCAGAAGGCTGAGGACCGTGTACTGCGCATGTTGTGAGATGCCTATGTCCAGCAGTTGACTGCGATAGGCTGATTGATTGATTGATAATAAGTTCCATTAATATTATAACTAAGTATTTTAAGTCAAAATCGAAATAATTACGACAAAGAAAATATGTTTAAAACATATTTTTCTGACGCTCACGGAGGGCAATATTACTATATTTTTATCCGACTCAAAAAGGACGCCGCCGTGTGTTGGACGCCGATATGTTTTTATGTATTCATAAGTTAATTAACTTTACTTTAAGTCTCTATTCCCCTTTCTACTTCTAGCCTTGCTTATTATTCAATAATACACTGAACAACTTTTCACAAAATGGCAATCAAATACTTTCGATAGCCTTAATCTGTGAACAAACAGAAATGATCAGCAGTTAATGGGACGCTTAATGACCTCTACCGCTGCACGCGACGTCCTCCTAATTGTTTCTATTTTATCCACAATTAAAACGTATACCGAAACAGAATCAATGTAGCCCGGATGTATATAAAATGTTTGATAAACAGAAAATGCTGTGAGAATGACTAAAGTTTTGTAAGAGAGTTCTTTATGCCATCGTCGTCCTAGAATTTGCCAGGTTACATTAAAGACTAAGGTACCTTCAAGCCCGGGGTCCACTTACCAGATTGGTCTTTCTAGATTTGGCTGAATATTATATTTTCCACAGAGCGACTGCCGTTTGACTTCCGCAACAACCCAAAGGGATATCGTATGCAGTTGCTTATTACTCTCGCAATGAATTGGTGGTTGTTGCTTGATAGGATCAAGATTGCCTCTTAAAAAGTGCACTCGCGTCTTACACCGACAAGTTATATATAGAAGAAGAAAGTGTAGCGGAATCCATCGGATAATGGTAAAGACAATAAACACTGGCAACATGTAACGGACACGATGGAACTATTTTGCATCGCGCAATAAACTGTCTCGTACGCGACGTCTACAAATATATAAGTTCTCAAGTACTTCCTAAGGATTGCAGTCCCTGAGCACTATAGCCTATTCGGCAGCTCCTCCCTTAAGTTGGAGGAACACCCACACCTTATCCTCCACAAAGTCAATATTTCCCACGCCCTTATCCAGAGCTTTCAAATCCAAGATAAACATACAAGACATCCCACCGGATGTCGACTTATCTGTTGCCAAAGTTATACCTCTGGGTGTATGACGTTAACTTTGCAGTATCTGACGTCAGCTCTTTGATATGCTTCGGTTTCGGAATTAATTATACAACTGCTGAAGTTACTTATTATTGTTTGCTGTATTCTGTGCATATGGTGGGTGAATTTATTTGCATATGTGTAATATAAGATGGATAGTGTATTTAGTTTAGAGATATACTGTTGCACTTTTCAGATACGTTGCAAAATGAAACAGAGTTTAGTTTCGAAGGATATTGTTGCTCTTTTTACACAAGTCGCGCTTAAAAGATCAGGCGAATTTAATGACAAAATTTCATCTTGCTGTGAAGGTGTAACGTCCGGTACCTACCGAATATGCATCATAATACCGTCCATACGCTCGGCCAATCAGAGAAGGCCATCATCCACGCTCGTGGAGTTTTGCCCTTATATGGTAATGCACCGACACCAACTCTGATAGAGAGCTCTGGTATATAAAGGGGCCGACAGAGAGGCTGGCACCGATACTTATCGTCTGATTATCATCTTATTTACGTGCTACGTCTACGTCGTACGTGTATCCTGGTCCCAGCTGTGGGTAAGTTACTATATTTTCTGCGATAGCGTACTGCCCATCTCTCTACCTGCTAGCTGAGGCCTGACTCTATTGGTTGTGGCTCTCCTAATGCTGCTTACCTTCAGGTTCCAGGTCCACCTTGAAGCTCTGGGCTACGCTACCCTAGCTCTATTCCTCTCTACACTTCCCTGCACCGTCTTCGACGACACCCATGTCGACGAGTCTGGCCCTGCCCTGCTCATGGCACACACACCGCCGGCGCCTGCCAGCTGAAGCCAATACTCTGGAAGGATCTGCCCCACCACGCGCAGCCCTTCGAGTAGCCTGCCCTGCACACTACTGGAGGGAACAGCGTGGGAGACTGTAGCCCTTAGTGTTCAGGCCAGTGTCGTGCTGTTGGTCGGTCATACTCGTGCATAGGGAGTGAGACAATACTCGGCAATAAACGTATAGAACCTCTACTACGTTTTATTAGAATAAAACGTAACGGGTTCTAGAGAACCCGTTACAAAGGAAAATATTTATAGACAGTATTGGTAAAAGTAGTGATTTGGAACTTGACTGCTAGACAAAAGCAGTTGCTAGAGTTTCTATAAAAACGAAATAAGTTAATATAAAAACAAAATTAAATAACCCTCACTTCAGAGTCCCAATTAATCGTCGTTTAGGAGGTACGATGCAATAGACAGTCTTATAGATTTAGGTTTAATTAAAATACCATTTTCAGGCGTATATATTAATGTCAAATACTTTAGGCATATGAAATTACATGCTTCTTTATACAAGTTTACTTAGCGGGTATTATTCGCGAAAACTATGATATTTAAGGCATAAATACCACGGTATTATCCATTATACCTATATATTAGTCACTTTGCGACCAAGACCGGTGCAAGTGGATCGAAACGTCGGTAAAATTATATAATGTATACAAATCGCAAAAGCTTAAAATCGTTTATTACATGCTTTTCACTTTAAAAGAGACTACCTTATGTACAATTGATAATATTTTACTTTGCCTTTGTGGATGTTTACAATAATCCGACTTCGTATATTATCAACATAAAGGGCAATTAACTGCCAACATTTCAGTTTCAGTACACTTGATGGATCAGTTAATCAGTTCAAGGAATTATATATGAACAGATCCTTCAAACAGCTACGCTTCAGTTCCCCTTAGAACGCTCAAACTTGTTTGAAATGCATGTATGGTCTAGCATTATGGAGTTAACTCAAACTATTAGCGTAATTTTGTTAGTAACGGGATACATATATCTTGCTCCATGAACATGCTTCTAGGCAATATTAATAAACTTGTAGGTAGCAATCCTGCTTCACGAATTAGTATGGAGTAGATTGATATGGATAGTACTTCGCGTATTATACTGTATAATTAATGCCATTCCAATTGTAATCCACAATACTGTAGCTCTGGTATGGACCTTGGACCTAAATATTGGTAGACATTTTAAACTTTCGCGAATCATACAAGAGTCTTGTAGTGATGGATTAAAACATAAATTTTCACTACTCCATTTTATTCTGTGGGTTGCGTAAAATGCGACTAAGGAAAGATATTATGAAGTCAATAGCATGATTGTGTACCTAGCTGACGAGCTGTCTTTCTGCGGCGGTATTTGCTCATGTATCGTTAAATAAACATATATGATACTAAATATACTTACTTTACTACAGTAGATCTACTAAAGAATTTTTAAACAAGTCCTTTGTTTCATTAAATCTTCATTTTATTCCAATGAATTTTGACGACAGATGCTTCATAAAACATGCAACATTAGTACGTATTCAAATTCAAATTATATTTAGTTTGTTAAACACAAGTAATAGAAAGATCTTACAAATAGAAGTACAGTGCCACGTTGTGTCTTGCCAATTCTATCGGGGTACAAAATTTCTTTTTTAAAAATACAAAATAATTAAAAGAAATAAAATCAATTAAAAACATTTATGACACGTGTCATTTAGAAAATCATTGATAGAATAATAGCATTTTTCACATAATAAATTGGCTTTTTCTTAAAAAGTTTTAAATTTAATTCTTTGTATGCCTCCGGTATCTTGTTATAAATCTTTGGAGCTAGACAAAACATACTATTCCATAAAAGGGCAGTATTAGCTTTTCGAATACACACATTATTTTTGCGCCTATTACGTATAATAACATCAGATAAACTGGGAAACAAATGAGGATTTGCTTTAACAAATAAGGCTTCTTCAAATATATACAAAGACGGAAGTGTTAGAATTTTGTGTTTGATAAAGTATGGTCTACAACTATCAGTCGTACGTATAACAGTTTTTACACCCTAGAAGAAGCCTTATTTTTTTCTTGAGGCTATAAGTCTGAAGTATATTAAGTTCGATTTTGAAATAGTGTCCCTGAGACGAAACGGTCTCGGACAGCGGCCAGTCTCAACAGGAACTGATGAACTGCACAAACATATTATAGTGTACAGGTGTGTGTACAAACACAAGGGCACTTTATACTCTCTCACTTTCATATCCAGGATCAACGGCTTAACGTGCTCGTAACGGCAGTTTAGCCCCACTGACAGCCTGACTTCTAGCTTCTACCGGATAATTCGACACTGGCTAAGAGCGGCTTGACAGACTTCACATAACCTTCGAGAACATAATTGAGTTTCAGGATTATTTAGTCACACTCTGTTCCTCCCGATGTTTCTTTTACCTCTTAGCAAGCGATCATGAAAAATTAAATATGCATATAACTTAAAAATGTCAGTGGTTTTCGCTATGGGTTTGTCACAATGTTATTCTTTCTATCATTTCTAAACAGAGAACTGCCATTTATAAACTACATGTCTTAGACATATTCAAATATTGTACTAAATTTAATATTCTTGTAACAATTCATCACTACGTTACTAAAACTGAGTTCTTTGTGCGGTAAACGATCCCTGCATATTTGAGACAACGTTACAGGAGCTCAAAGCTAGAGCTAGAGACAATATAAAGTCTCACTTTGACATTGAAAACCCTAATATACATGGAGATATTGTCTAATAAAATTCACCTTTGACAACGACGATGTTGTTGTGTAGTTTCATATGACCTGCCGGGGCGTAATTACTCTGCAAGTCTGTGAGGCACTAGTCCGATTTTGTTATTAAAATGAAATACTTATGGACTTCGGACTTTTTCATTAGGTTAAGCGTTATGAGTTCAAGGCTGATCGCAACAGTAATAATCCTAGGGTAAAACTAACAGACTCCTACTCAGAAGGCCTCGGATTTCAAACGCACGGTAAATACCTCTGCCTGTTCGAACTTAAGTGCGTATTAAATTGTTCATTATCGCTCGCTTAAGAGTAAAGGAAAACATCGTGAGGCAACTTATTTGTCTCAATGCTCTTCATAATAATATCAAAAGAGATGAGTGTGTTGTCTGCCACATGGCCACCATAGTGGATAATGCTAACCTAGCCTAGCCCTTCTCATGAAAAGAAAATGTCCGTGCCAAGTAGAAGCCAGTTTATAATACAGGACTGATGATAATGTGTTAAGTACAACATCAAGCTTTCTACATGTACTGTGCTTAATTTCAAGCAACAGTGTCTGAAACAAGCCCAGAACGTCACTGTCCTCTAATTCTTCTAGCCAAACACCTATTGCACATTGCTGAGTTTAATTATTAGTACGAGAAATTGAACCCGCAGACACGTTAACACTGGGGCAGGAGTAATCACGAGATGATTAATTACTGCTTTGGACTAGCCCTAAATCGCTACGGCATTTGAAATATTGTAAACATGTTATGGGCCAGTCGTTTAAGTGAATTCATTATGTAGTTGCATTGATATAATTGATAATTATGATGAATACAAAAAAATATCATATTGGTTTGAATGTGCAAATATGGTTTTAGTTTACAATTATTTGTAACGGGCGAGATGAAATACTTTATATATTTTACTCTTATTAGTAAGAACCCAGATGGCCTTTTTCTTAACAAAATAACGAGCCGTTTTAGTGTGTAACAGTTTCAGGAACCGTTTTTCAAGCACTTCGCTCAATGTATTGTTACACCCGGATTGTACAAACAGTTTTACATATTAATTTACATTTCTACCAAAATATAAATAACTAGAGGACGCCAGCAGCTACGCCTGCATTTTTTTTAATTTACCCGTTTTGGCCGATCCCGTGGGAATTTCGGGAAATCCCTTCTTAGTGCACCCCTACGGTCCCCAAGGAACATACATGCCAAATTTCAGCTTCCTGCGCCCAATAGTTTCGGCTGTAGCGTGTCTGTCAGTCAGTCAGTAACGCAAGGATTTTATATATTAAGATTATTGCAGGCTTTATCAACACTATGGTAAAAGTATCTTATGTAATGTCAACTGCATATCCAAAAATTTGCAGGCATGTTACATTGAGCGTTCGGTCCATTTCAAAGAAGGTATGGGTCTTGTCTAGGGAATGGTGAATGCTGAATCGATCCCTCACCCCTAGCACTAGGCAAAAAGTGCAACACAGTGGGGGTTTAGCATGAAAAAGTCAGGCATACCCCTCTGCCGATCCCCACGATGAGGAACTTAAGAGGATTCCTCACCTTAAAAAACTCATGTCACGTTCCATGACGATGCAATAAAGCATCGAAATTTAAATTGTATCCATATAAATTGTATCATAAGAGCATATTACACAAGTGTTCACTCAAACGCTACTAAGACCATGACGTAAACTATCAGTGCTAGACATTCTACTTGAGATACGTAAAAACCGAGGCAACAGTAAACGCTATGATTAATTACAGCTTATGACCAAATCTGCTGAAAGGTAGCGGCATTTGTGGTGCTGTAAAATATGAAACTTGTTATTTAGATAGGTCAGTTGTTGTGTTTTGAAATAGTGCTGCATATTTTTTTTAAAGTAATCGGCGGCAAACGAGCAGACGGATCACCTGATGGTAAGCAATTATCGCCGGCCATGGACACAAGCAACACCACAGGAGTCACAAGTACGTTGCAGCCCTGTGGAGTTGGGAAAAGGGATAGGATGAGGAGTGGGATGAGGGAAAAGGAATAGGAGATAGGGCCTCCGGCACTCTCATTCACCGAACGAAACGCAACAGTTTAGGTACTGTCACTTTACGTCGATTTGCTGTGAGAGGGTAGTACTTCCCCGGTAGAGCCGGCCCATTCATGCTGAAATTAGCAAGGCTCTACTACCTATAAAATTAAATGTAGTGCAAACACTAAAATTCTCCTATTTAGGGGATTTTTCCCAGATTTGAAGTCAATCTAGGAGTTTAAGCTTTTGTGGTCGTTAAACATTGATTTAATTTACTTTTGGAATGTATTTCACTTACTCACTTTTAAAGTACATGACATTTGATAGAGATCCAAGCGATATAGCTATAATCACAATTTATGTTACTATATAGTATACTTTGTGCTTGTTGAAAGTATCATCCTAAAGATGCACCACCTCACTTTATAATTTTGCGATCGTGAATGTCTATCATACAATCCGAAAGCCAACATCACATATTTGGAGAGTTCAGGCACAAATATTGATTGAAATGGCGTTTGATATCAGCCTACTTTCTGAAAACTTTATTCTAGTAGGACTAATCTAATCCATAAGTCCATCCAGTCACGAGTTTATACATCTAAGCTTTATGTTTCAACTTCTAACATTTCATTTATTTTTCGTACATTCCTTTGAAACATTTTTCAACTAACACAAACTAAGGTACAAAACAGAAACAAAAATTTCTGGCACACGTGTTCAATGGCGAACAAAAATGCTAATCTGTTAAAAGTAATATGGAAAAACTGAAACGTTCCAAAATCCTTTGATCCACCCAATTGAAATATTTCACGTATAGTTACGTTGCCATGTGTGAATCGAACTTTTTGTTCTCGATAAAAGAGGGGTACAGAAGGGTTATGGTCCCACATATTATATAACTTGGCTTTATTCAATGTCCTTTCCATTGTCCTGTCGAGATGAAAAAAAAGAATATAGGATTAATATGGCTTTTTTGTCTTGGGTGGATTTGATATCATATTTTGATAATGTGCTTCGAAAATAGACTCTTTTATATTACTGGACAGCTCAGGATAGATTACTGTGGCTAAGTAGCAACTTCCATTTTATAAAAATACATAGAAAATTTGATGCTCTGATTAGATATTGGAGTTAGATTATACTAACACTTGTTTTTTTGCCTTTATGTTAAAAAAAGTGGAGTTATTTTGACAGAAAGCGGCTGCTAGGTTAAAGAATCTAGCTTGCCGACCTCGGCCACTAAACTGCTGCTGTAGCAGAAACCTATGTATGTATTACAGTACTAATTAAAAATGCCTAGCATCACTCCTGTATAGCTAATTCAATGAGATTTGTATTACTCAAAAGAGATAAAGAAACTGCTAAGATCACTTTTCATTTAATTTATTTATTTGACTGCATGGTTGGTGGTTGGTATAAGCGGCCGCCTTGCCGCTGCATCGAGTATTGTGAATTGGATTCCCACACGAGACGACACTTTGTGTAATTCATATTTTTTTATTTCGAATCTGGGTGTTATTGTGTCCGTTGGTTGTATGTTTGTAACTTCCCCGCGACACAGGATAAATTTCTAGTGCGGCAGATGTGTCCCAAAAAAAATTAAGACAGATTGGTTGTTTAACTGTTTCTTTCTAGAAAAGATAGCAATTGGTCTTGCTTTCCACCTATGGCAGTAAAAATAAAATCAAGTGATAGGTGGATCAGGTGAGATGACACGGGTAGAAAGGTAGTGAATCACGGCACAGGGAACCTGTTAAAGCGATGGGTTGACGTTAAGCGAGATACATTACTCGCCTACTAAAGGCAAAGAGTTAACGGTGAGTCGTATATGTATTACTTGTCAAATAGACGTGTCTGCGAAAGACAGATGATTAATTGCAACATACGGGTATGTACTTTGTTAAACGATATTAGGTTTGAATTTATATTCATTTTATTTATACTATATTGCACACCAAATACATAATTACGGGAATCTTACAATATGAGTAAAGAACAAAGGGCGCCCTAATCGCTTAGCGAGATCTCTACCAGGCACCTTATGGATGGAAATATTATTTGATAGTTATTAAATGTCTCTAAACACATAAATATTATTATATTCATAAACTCTACTCTATATACTACGAACATATACATTCAATCATAATTAGCGCTTTAGCCTATAGAAGGTATCGTAAAGAAACGTCGCATTCTTAGTTTATTTAATTACGTGTATTATGAAAATTTAGTAATATTAGTGAATTATCGTTGATATAATATAATTACTTTGTACTATTCGAATAAAGTCGAATAATTTATTTTATTTGAACCCTGAAAGACAAACCATTGAAGCTAAATATATAATCAAATCTTTCAATAGCGTTTGCCTACTTAAAGTAATGAGGTTGTTCAACTTCACTGAAGCTGGGAATCAACCAATCAATTGACGTGAACATAAGAAAGAAATCGCTTTAGAATTTAAGTAGTCACAAAAAACTGAAAACTCGATCGAAGTGAAATAATGTTGTAAGAACAACTTGTTACTTTGCAAAGTTGCTTTAACTTCACGTTATATGTCTATAACTATTAGATGAATAACCATCTACTCACTTGATGTTTGACAGGCGCCTTGTCTATAACTAAGGTGCTCAGAGTTTCAGCTTTATGCCGCAGGGGTATGTAGGGAGGTCACATTTTACAGTTGGTATTGAAACGCGTTTTATTCGCATCATATAAATTCAGATATAGCTTCGTCTTCATTTTATTACTAAGAAAGAGTAAAGTCCCATGTCTACCTGAATATCACTATACAACATTGAGAAGTCTAGTGCTGGACAAAGGCTTCTCACGATATGCTTCATATTAGCATTGTAAGCAATGAAGGGATTTGTCCTACTATACCACGCTGTCTCGACGGGACCTGCAGGCTTAGCCAAAACTCGAACGTATCGTTTCCATCGCCTTTCTGCGATTTCAAATGCAAACGCGTTTGCAATCGAAGAAAACGCAAAATTGGTAGCCAACACCACGCGTTAGTGTCACACGCACATTCTGCGACACAACATGGTTATTAGTATATGCCTTGCGTTGTTTGAAGCGTCAAGCGCGTCAAATATCAAAGTGATGTTAATATTTATGCGAGTGGAAACAAAAGTTCGAACTAGAAGATATTTGTTTTAAATTATATGTAATAATATATAATCTTAAACATTTAGAGTTTTTTAAAGTTTAAATATTATTTATTACTTAAAAACTGACGCTCTAAGGAATTTGAAACAGAAACAATGACGTAAGTCGCGATAAGCAACTTACTTGGAGAACACTTAAGTGGCCCCTTGCTGCATAAATGGGCCCTTTATGAGTCTGAAATAGTTAAACAATGTTTTAGGCATGGTGATTTAGCGAGGCCCTAACAAGGAGATCAAGGCCAAGTACAGGCTGACTATCTGTAGCATTCTTTTTTGCGTTTTCTGCAGAGTTCTATCAATCGATTGTTATTCGTACGCAATCGACGCTAATAGCTTTGTTAGTTTTGGCCGAAATTGGCAACTTGGCTACCATTTTGCGGTTGACATCGCAGAAACGTTGAGTTTATTCTATCGATGCGAATGCTTTTTATGCGTTGTGTATTTGGCTACGAATTTTCTATTTGTTTGATTAGATCACGTGACTTTTCGTTCACTCCATAATTTTTTTTGCGTTAACGATTGCAGAAAGACGTCTTGGCTAAGCCTGCTGACGTAGAGCGTTTGGTGTTTTCTGACACTTGGCAAAGGTTCTTTTTGCTTCGTTTATGTTCCCTAATCGTCTCTTAAGACACTCACGGAATGAAATTAGGTATTCATACTTTGTATTCCTAATCCGTCACCACACGGAAAAATAAAACACTCTAAGCACGAGTTTATATGACAAGAAGCAATAGTTATTCAAAGAAAGGATAATTGCCTCGCTGACAGCTTTGTGGAAAATGTCTTGTAAATCTTACACGGTTAATTATAATTCTCTTGCTGGTATATAACTAGCAGCGATAGCCCAGTGGAGAGACCGACAGACTACTATGCAGAGGGTCCGGGTTCGAATCCACGGCACACACCAATTACTTTTTGGACTCATGTGCGTATTAAATTGTTAATTATCGCTTGCTAAACGGTGAAGGAAAACATTGTGAGGAAACCTGCATGTCTGAGAGTTCTCCATAATGCTCTTGAAAGACATGTGAAATATGCCCGCACTAGGCCAGCGTGGTGGACTATGGCCTTACCCGTCTCTTAGTGAGAAGAGGCCCATGCCCAGCAGTGGGACAGTTTATATACAAGGCTGATGATGTTGTATATAACCAATACAATTAAGCAGCGCAGCTCATTTCTACAAGTGATTACATGTTGTTTAATTCCCAACAGAATTAACAGTATTAAAGATAGTGGTATATTATTTATACTCGAACTAAGATCTTAAGGCTGTTTTAGGATGAAGCAGATACTTTGTAGCGGATTATTTTTTACACAGAATTTCTATACTTAAAAAGTAGTACATTCTATACTTTTTCTTTACTTTTATTAAAAAGATTAAAATATATTATTGTTAGAATTTTAAATTAAGATTTGTCTTTGTAAAAATCATTTCATCAAACACCTTATTAAAAGATGCGGTGTAAGACTGAGTCTAGTGATATACGTATTATTTTCCGTGCCCTTGGAAAGGATACAGTTTTTATTACTAACCAGTGGTCATTAAATAGTCACAAATACTAATGTTACTATTTGTCAAGCTTTCAAAAAGTTCGGCATATGTCACACGACCGGAACTCTTGAAGTATCTTTAACTCATTTTTCATGTTGACGCAAATAGTCTCTTAAATCTACATGAGAATTTTACATCAATTTGTTCTTTTCAACGACATCAAAATTATATGTTTTCACCAAGCTCATATAAGTTTTATATTCTAATAATAACTAAAGTAACTGTATTTCTTACTAGCTGGTACCCGGGCCGCAGCTTCGCACGCGGAAAAAAGTTACGTTTAAAAGAGTTCTCTGCCAAATCTAATATTTATACAGCCGGCGATTTTCTACATTTCAAGATGACTGACCTTTTGCTTTTATAACTATTTAATTATACAAAAATAAGTGTCATGACAATAGCGCCACGTACTAGGTCAAATTGTAGCCTATATGTAGCGCTATATAGTCCTCTACCTTCCTGTTAAAGTATAATTTTAATCGGTTCAGCCATTCCAGAGATTACCCCAGACAAACAGAAAGACAGACAGACAGACAGACGGACAGACGGACAGACAGACAGACAGAAAAAATGTTAAAAAGGGTTGTTTAGGACTTAGAATAGTGTAACTAACTAAATGCACTTGAAAACACATAGTTATTTTGAAATCACAGACAGACACTTCAATTTTATTTATTTGTATAGATCATACAAAATAAATTAGCGGGTCTTAATCGCGTACAATAAATTTATTAAGGTATAAATACCTATTTGTTTCCGACGTTTCGCTCGTCTTGCACCGAGCGTGGTCGCGGAGAGACTGATGAGAGCTCAGCGCCGTCTAGTGGAAGTGCGGGTTTCGGCACCTACCCTCACTTGGTCTTTATTTAAGTTCGCACTGTCGGTACTCCGACACACTACACTAATGACGTCTACACACTGTTGAGATTTATCACTGTGGCGGTGTTTACATTTGCTAATGACTGGATTCCAAGAAGCCGATAATCTAAATCCATCCTCCCGGTTGAAATTGTTATATTTCTTGATTTCTACCGCTTCACGTACTATCCTGGAGTAATAGTGACGATCGGTGGATAAGACTTGTGGTTGATGCACACACAGATAGGTATCTTAACGCGAACTCGCACCACCATCCGCGGCATTTGGATTCCGTTGTGTCATCGTTAGTGAACAGAGCGTATGACCTGTGTGACCCTGAACAATTAAATAGTGAACTGTCACATGTTCAGGAGGTACTTAGGCGCAACGGATACAAAAATAAGATACTCCGTCTGAAGAGGAAAGATCGTAGACCTGATGTGAGCAGAGTGCCTGCTTACATGCCGTATTTAAAGGGAGTAACGGACAAGGTTGGAACAGTACTCAAGAAATACTCCATCAAGACTGTATACAGTCCGTTCTCTAAAATAGCACATAATCTGCGTACCCCAAAGGATGTCATTCCTCTCCAAACACCTGGCATCTACAAAGTCGCTTGCAGCTGCGGTAGTTCATATATCGGGCAGACTAAGCGTACAATCGCTGAAATAGTAAAGGAACATATCGCAGCTGTGACATAATATAAAACCGACATATTGATAAGTCGGCTATAGCTGAGCATTTGTTGGAGTCTGGACCAAACCACTGGATAGAACTGCATCAACCACAAGTCTTATCCACCGATCGTCACTATTACTCCAGGATAGTACGTGAAGCGGTAGAAATCAAGAAATATAACAATTTCAACCGGGAGGATGGATATAGATTATCGGCTTCTTGGAATCCAGTCATTAGCAAATGTAAACACCGCCACAGTGATAAATCTCAACAGTGTGTAGACGTCATTAGTGTAGTGTGTCGGAGTACCGACAGTGCGAACTTAAATAAAGACCAAGTGAGGGTAGGTGCCGAAACCCGCACTTCCACAAGACGGCGCTGAGCTCTCATCAGTCTCTCCGCGACCACGCTCGGTGCAAGACGAGCGAAACGTCGGAAACAAATAGGTATTTATACCTTAATAAATTAATTGTACGCGATTAAGACCCGCTAATTTATTTTGTATGATGTATACAAATCGCGAAAGTTTAAAATCGATTATTTGTATAGATGTAAAGATGAGTAGAAAAAGTAAACACTCGGTATCGCGACAACAGCGCTACCTATCGGGTCAAATTGTAGCCGATATGTAGCGCTATAAAGTCCTCTACCTTCCAGTGAGTCTCATTTGAATCGGTTCAGCCATTCCAGAGATTACCCCGGACATACAGAAATACAAACAGACAGACAGACAAAATTGTGAAAAAGGGTTGTTTAGGACTTAGAATCATGTAACTTACTATGGAAATGCTAAATACCAATTTTATTTATATGTATAGATGATATACAATACAAACATACCCAAGAATACGCGACAAATCGTAAGCGCAACGCAATCGCAACTCACCATTAGAATATTACCTACTACAATCCAAAGCAAGCTTCGTAAATTTTGTTCGCAAGCTATTTGTCAGCGGTACAGCGCACGGCGGCACCTGATCGCCAAGCGGTCTCCACCGCCGGATTCCAGTAATCACTAGTTTGAAGTGAAAATAATAGTGTAGCTTTTTATACGTTTGATTGAATTGATTTATTTATTTATTTATTTATTTTTAACTTCCTGCAAAATACATTGCACAAGGCGGACTTAATGCCTATAGGCATTTTCTCCCAGTCAACCTTTGGGTGATGCAGAGATGGTCATGGCAGGTGTGTACATACGCAAAGAGAGTAAAATAAAATAGAATACACGGTATAATACATACTATAAATACATACAAGATCCATAAATACGCATAAATATATACATAAATGTATACATATATAAATACATATAAATATATAAATGTATACAGATAAAAATAAATATTTAAATAGATAGACTACTAACGGTAGATAAAGTACTACTGAGAAGCTTCCAACAATTCACTATAAAACAGCTGGCGGACTCTAAATTTGAACGTGGCACGATTAGTTGACATCCTAATTTCGGGAGGGAGTGCATTCCACAGGAGGATGGATTGGATATTAAAAGAAGAATGTACTAGACTAGAAGTGTGAGATGGACAGAGAAGAAGAAGGTTATTAGTAGATCTCAAGTTCTTGTCATGATTGGAACAGAGATATTGAAAGTAAGGTACCAGATATGACGGACTATTAGGAGAGTGAAGAAAGGAGTATAAAGTCGACAAGGTACGCAAATTTCGTCGCTGCCGAATCGATTTAAGTGTTATTTTTTGGAGCTTTTGGGATGGAATTATATTTTAGGGTATATTGAATAGAATTAAGTAGAGGGACCGTATGTTAAGTATTGTACATTATTTGACGTTCATAAGCGTCACCTTCTGTCCTAGATGAATAAATGATTTTGACTTTTGTTGTTAGAAATCTATTAATGGTTTAGATTGTCTGGTAAAAAGAGATGATCACAAGGAAAATCCTGTGATTAAAACAATATGCGAGCAATCATGGTGAGAAAAAATATTATGAAACGATGAATTATTCGAAATCCGTCACCATACGTAGGACGCACATAGACACGAATCGAAACGCAATACTACAATATTTCTTGTGAAAACTATAACTACTAAATATCAATACAAAACACTCTGAAATATCTTTACTTCGTAAGAAAATACGTCAAGAAGCACCTACGAAACAAACATCTTCACATAAACTACATTACCATATTATAAGTACCTAACTGTTGGTAAAGACAAAATCTTCATATTCCATTGTAAAAACAGAATTTTACATTGGGAGCGAAAAGAAAAATGCTGTTTAAATGTACATTCGGTTTGTTTTAATACACATGTTTCATGTGACAGTGATTAATACTTGGTTTTGTTCTAAAATTTTGAGTAATGATAAGTAATGTTCTGATGAGAGTTGTTTTTGCGCGCTGCGGAAAAATTAACATCTCTTTTAAAGATGGCTCATAATGGTTTATGTGTGTTCTTCGTTTATATTTTTCTGTGAAATATAAGAACAGTACTTTTGTGTATTGAACGTATTCTGAGATATGAGTATGAAAGCTAAAGGAATCCAATTGGAAATGGAGATTCCTCAATTTCTAATTATTCCTTCCAATTATATTTCGAGAAATTATAATAAAGGGATGAGGTCTTTGTTTTATCTTTTTTTACAGACGAAATTCAAGGACCAATTTTCAGGTAACCCATCACATCGATTATCTCGATCCTGCGTGCGCTTTCGCCTCCATGGGTGCCGATTGTCACAACAAAAGGTAGTCCATTTACTATGATGAACGAGATGATGGAGAGTTTCTTCAAAATCTAATAAATAGTTTTTATGCAAAAGAGTAACAAGTAATATCTTCGCAAGCTTTTGCATTTATAGTAGAAGAACTGATATTATGTAGCACATTTACAATTTGTGTACGAAGTATTTTATATTCAGTTTCCCTTGTCATATTAAAATATTCATATAGAATAGATACAGGTCTCGGACACATGGGGTGCAGCAGCCGGTAGAATGTTTGTTTATATTACGCACTCGATTTATAGACGAAATTTTCTTTGTTGCAATGATGTTTTAGAAAGATTGGCGGTACATTAAACATAAACTAAAATACGCTCAATACGAATATCGTTTTAAGTAAATGTTATTAAAATTATGTGCATTATAAATAACGTATATAACTAACCTATTTAAAACTTCAACTTAAAAGGCAAAAGGAGAGAAAAAAGAAATAAAAACCCATTTATAAATCGTCGAGATTTTTTTTCAGAAAAACTGTCGATGTAGCGTATCTAAAGAACTGCCACTTTGTATTGGATGTCAATTCTTTTAAATATGAAATATACTTTTGTTTGAATATAACAGTATAAGTAAACATATTAAAAACTTAACTATAAACAGCGCCACTTGCAGCAATATTAAATTTTTTTTAAATAAATTTCTGAATGAATTCTGATATTATTTTACATATTATTTAACACGGCCAAATGCTGGCATTCCATCAATCTCGACGGAGTTAATTACTTATAATTAAGTCACGTCAGCTGTTCTTACTGCGTAGTTAAACGTATTATAGATGAAATAGCAAATTAAAATCATCAATAGGTTACCTACCTATTGATGATTTTTTATTATACGGGTCGGTACCCACTGGTCCCCTGAAATTCGGCCCCTGTGCCCACTCGTACCCTCAAATTTTTGTGGTGCCCACCCTGCTCTATTTTTTATTTAAAATAATTTATATTTCCTATTTTATTATATTTACTTTACTAATTAGATATTTATTTTCAGTGCCTGTGGTTGTGGTACAGTCACGTACTAAAGGTAAAAAAATGAAACAAATAAGTAGATATCACATTTACTAATAAGTGTGATATCTACTTATTTGTTTCATGACAATCAGTCTTTTAGATATCAGACAATTCGTTTTTATTTGTACTTTTTATACATACTCACAGATATTTTTAACAAATAAAACATTGTGTTCATCTGTACATTCACAGTCACGTACGATTGATTTTTATGGAACTGTTTTATAAATGATATTTTTTTTTTAACGCACTTCTCGACATTTTCGTATACGCCATACAATTGTATTAATTAACTTTTGTTTTTGTATATTAGGTACAACGTATTTGAAGTGTCAGCAATATTTTACGTATAGTATCTATACATTATCAACTTGTAATGAGAAAAAAAAAGTTTATCATTGCAGGTTTGAAGTATTACATCAAAATATACAGTACTGCTAAAAACAATATTATTTGAACATTCATTCAATAAAACAAAAATTAATAGCTTTACTTAAAGTAAAAGACCCCACTCAGCTATATTGCTATGCAGTGGCATGAGCCACTACACAGCGCTGATTTACAGTGGATGGTAATAGACTTTTTTATATAAATATACTAGCTTTTGCCTGCGTCTTCGCGCGCGTTAAATTCGTTGAAACACATCTCTACTTTCAGTCTTAGGTCGTGTGAAGACACTCCTTATTATTGTAATGAGTCAGAAGCTCTATAGGGTACAAAGAAACTCGGTCAGCATCCATGACAATTGTCAAAGCCATGTTTCAATACGTGTCCAATATATATCCATAAACACTTTCGCATATATAATTTTAGTAGTTAGAGGAAATCGTTTCAGCCGTTTGAGCGTAGTATATAATTATTAGTTAAGCGAACAATGTAATCTCCGTGCACAATATGACAATATATATGATTTGAGAGTACTGACAGATAGCACATGCGCAGCACTTAATTATTCGCGCATGCGTTCTTACTCTCAAGAGGAAAATTTCTGCCGTACAAACTTCTATCCTCCCTACAATCCCTCCCAGTTTCATTTTTGCAACTTATGGTAGCCTATGTCCGTCTCCATGGTCCAATATATATCTCTATATTAAATTTCAACAAAATCGGTTCAACCTTTTTCGCGTGAAAACGGAACATACATACATACATAAACATTTTCGAATTTATAATACTAGTAGGGATGTGATGATGGTAATAGATTTTTCTATAAAAAAACTTATATAACTTATAAAATTACTCAGTGATATGCAGGATTTATACTATACATATATTCACCTTTACAATATTTTAATATGACTCCACCTATTTGGAACATACTGTATAGATATGCAAACTACAGCTACTGAGAGAAAAGTATTTTAATATTAGGTGTACGCACGTAGATACGAAACAAGAAAAAATCTCATAACCATTCATAAAATCGATTTTTAAAATGTTTTACCAATAAATATTCAAAATTAGCTCCGAAAAATATAAACTGTGTATTTTTCAGTATATGAGCTATGTAAAGTAGTGTAAAAAATACTTCTTACATGTTTTTATCCTCACATTTGTTCACTCACTTAATTCAGTAGTTAATTTTACAAAACACACTTATTACAAATTGATTGCACCTTGACAAATTCCGGGAATATGCGAACAGTGGCCAACAATATTGTTAGCCAATCCGGTAAAAGTCCATATATACTATAGTATAATTTGATTATTTTATAGTAGATACATAGAATGATTGATATTACTTAATAATTAATATCGTTACAATATTGTACACGAATGTACAACGATGACAATACTTTTTACCTAAAAATTAAGATGGTTTTATTAGGGGCCCAAAACGCACCTGAGTAGGTGCCGAATCTTTCATTTTATTCCAGGGCACGAAACCGGTACCTGAAAAAACAATAAAAATAATCTTGTCCCCTGCCGGGGTACCAATGGGCACCTAAATAGGGGACCAATCTACAACTTTTATTCCGGGGGACGAATATTAGGGGACGAGTGGGTACCGACCCGGTATACTTTCAATTTGCTACTTTTATAAAATAGTGTAATGATTTGATAAAACTTTTTTAATTAATAAATTTGGTAGCTTTTTGCCATTACTTAATAATAACCAAGCAACTTTAACCGCAGTCAATTTTTGGATGGGCGAATGTCAAGGACGGTTGACATTCGTTCTGTGGCACTAGTAGTTGTAGTGTAGCATTTAGCGAAATAAAGAGTTTATGATTGGCAATTACGAAGTATAATACGGGCACAGAACCAGAAGAATCAATAGTCGTTAAACAGAAATATTGTGGCGGCCACATATCTTACCTCGCAGCTGAGATAGGCCTCCCGCAAGGTGGACCAACGATCTTAATAGTATCGCAGGCAGCGGATGGATGCAGGTGGCTCAAGGGTGGACTATGTGGAGAGCCTGTGTGGAGGCCTATGTCCAGCGCCTGACATAAATCAGTTGATATGATGATCAATTTTATTGAGTAACTGTTAACATTATTTTCTATCTTTTTGATTTATTTCTATTTTTATTAACTTATTGCATTATTTACCTTCTAAATGTAGTGTAGTTGGATCTAGGGTGACATTTTTGAAGGCTACAAACGAGAGCTAGATTTAAGATCTATTCGGCATATACATATTTTCAAGATACTAAGTTACCCTAAGATAAGAAGGTACAATAGGTGACCTTATAGTTAACAGCTAATACTTTATATTTTTCTGCTGATAAAAATGAGTTATCTTCGTATTTTATTTTTCGTTAGATTTCCTCAGTGCTCCACCCTCTTGGAAATCAGTTATAGCCTATATCACATTTCAGTTTAGTCCTCACCACATCCAGACACAAAAATAAAAAATAACATAGCTCCGATTCGACGTAAAAGAAGGTACAAAAAAGCATTTATATTTGTACCTGTGGATAACCATAGGAATTAAATACCTGCAATCATTTTATGAACCATTAACTATACAAAATTGTACGTTACCTCGCATACAGTTATAATCGTATTATACCGTAGTACCCGTCTATAACAAAACACAGTTATAAAGTGTACCCTCGCTGGAACACATGCCACACAACACAACATGAAGAACACGCCCCGATAAGCTTCGAATTTGGCACCGAGCTCACAAGTTCATAGCTCGAAAAATACTTGAATATTCGGACTACAACGGAAGGGCTTGAATGTTTGACAGGCTTGCTTTTTTAATATTTACAGCAGCATGCTGTGATGCAACTTACTATCTAATATTGGCAACAAATGCTGTCTGAATTCATAAATAGCGATTTATGTAAAACTAACTGCATAAGATGGACGGCTCCTTGTATTGACTGCACAAAATAGTCATTTTTCTTTGTTCGGGTTTGTCAAACTCTGGCTTTAAACTCACGCAGATGTCGTAGACAGAACAAACACCGCTGTAGTACTTGATCATGTGCCCAGTAAACTGCAAAAGATACACCCACTAACATCAACGTTTATTGTTATTATTAAATCAATGGAGTTTTGTAAAATAAATATGCTGAAGTGTCAGACAATTTCAGTAACATTAAAAACATAGATCCTTAAAACACCACTACACAAAAAGAACTCTGAACAAAAAACATTTGACTCGATTCTGACGTATAAGCTATGACAGGTAAAGCCACAGTAAATATAGTAAGTTTATCTTCATAATCAAATAAAAAGTGCATTACCCCCGTTGGTTTAAGACAGCCCAATTTCCTCCCACGTCAGCTGTCATGTTTAATATTTCTATAACGGCGAGGCCACACCTTTGGCGGTGCGGACGTGACTTGCGGTTGGCCATACGATGGACTGAGAAATCGGACAACCCATCAGTAGATATGCAGGACATCGTCATGCAACAGGTAACAGATAGAGTCAGCATCTTCTTTTTGATTCTGTCACGCTCTTGCGAGATCGAGAGGACCTAAATGCTAGAATATCAAAAGTGTACCTACCTATCACTAAAATGAGCAATGGACCTACTTGTTCATACGCAATGGACAAGTAGCGTAGCATATTGTTAGCCAGCTATTCGGTGTGTATAACTCAATCCATTCTTGTTTTCATGACGCAGTTAGTATATCACACGGCGGACTTGTGCGATGCGACAGCAACTTTGCTTCACACGGTGCGCGGTTACTATGTAAACCATATGACGGCAAGTTTTTATTACAAAGAAATGTTTTCCTTTTGCTTTAGACTTAATTTTGAAGCTCCACGATTATAGTTTGGTTTTTAATTAAGTCTAACATGTACTTTTCGTTGTCTCGGAGTGAGTCGATGTCCTTTTCATATTTATCAGCGAAATGTTGATCCAGTATTCCAAATAAGCTATTAGCCAGGTAACCGACTCCGTTTTGTACATGTCCTTGATATTTTCTTTGTAGTTTTCTACAGGTAAGGAAACTGTTTTGGGCAGACTTCCAGATATTTCACTCAGTTGTTATATCAAATAAAGTGGAGTGATCAAATGCACATCAATGTGACCTTGATACACGTTGGTTAGTGTATTAAACAGCATTTCTTGGAATGTTCTAAGGCTTTTAATCAATAGATATGCTGTTAACGAGGCGGAGTTGATGTAAGTAGAAGCCGAAATTATTTCCATTTCAGACTCGATGGATGCTATATTTTTGTTGGTTTGGTTAACAAAACTGTCCATGAGATCAAACTGACGTCGAATATTGTTTTCACTTTTCCTTAATCCGTTAACTTGTTGGTGATTTCCGTCTTAGTTTTCACGTACATCTCCTTAGTTCACTCGTAGACGTTGTCCACAAAGTAGTTATTGTTCTTGTCTTCTAGTTCTAGCAGTAATGCCTCATGCCTGCTGTGAAATTCACATTTAGTTCACATTTTTCCCCGAAGCAGAGTCTTTGCGATAATTGACACACAAGGTTTTGATACTGTCGAAACATGCTGACTGAAGTTCTAGTTTGTCCATGTCGACGCTATATTACCTTGATAGTTGTTTATAGTTTCTCACTTCTGACACGTAGTTGACGGTGACAGGAAGCTTCAAGTTAGTTTCACAGGCGTACTGCGTGGCTGCTCAGTTGAAAAGATAATTGTTTCAAATCTTGGGTACAGTTCTTTGATTTGAAATTGTCGCTGAGGAGACCTAGCACCTTTGCACCTTACATACAGTATGTGCGCCTTCTCAATACAACTGGGGATTTTCGCTTCTGAAAGGCCAGTTGCACCGATTCGCTACTGAATGATTAGACACGCAAGCACTAGGATCCGGCTCGAAGGACCAAAAAATGTACGGTGTCGTACACTTAAATATGTTTATAATAGTTGGAGTGCAAAAAGAAAGAGCGTAAGTTATAACGCAATCACTTAAAGTTAGTTTATTCGCAAAGTTCAGTACAGTAAAAACGTTAGGCTATTCTTTCTCGGTTGGAGGTGTACTGTGCACTGTCCGATATAAATAAAATTACGTATAATTCAGTAAACTGACGCTCCCTCGGCGAGGACCGCAGCGTCAGCTAAATCGAGTATGTACGGTAACATCGTACACGCGTTGTTGACATTGTATCGTTCGTCAATGTCATGTTTAGCATCTTTTGTAGACTTCTTTACACACATTTTGAGTCCTTTCGTGCAGCGCTTATAGCGTGACTACGGCAAAGTTACGCACCGCTTGCACAGGTCATTGGTCACTTGGACAGTTGACCACATGTGACAATTATATCAGAGCACTACTGTGCTTCAGTCACGTAAAGGCGAGTCTTGTCTAAGGACAACAATCGTTTCACCATGTCGCAGGCTTTTGAGCTGTCAGAAAACTCCGAAACTAGAGTTAGCCATACACTCGTACGAAAAAGAAAAAACATGCGTCTTTCGTCGCGTCTTCAATTGCTGATGTCGTGGCCATACGTTAAGGCAACGTTTGCATTTACTTTGGGTGAACTACGGTGTAATGTTGACCCGAAGTGTAGCGTTACATAGCCTTTATTCCGGAGTGAACAGTTTACTGAAGGGTTATGTGGGTGTGTTTAAAAATAAATATGTAACTTTGGATATTATATAGACTGTGCTATACTTCAGCACTAACAGGTTTATTTTATCGTAACCAGCAATTTTTATAGCGGGAACAATTCTTAAGCCGCAGTAGTTAGTGGGCAGACCGGTTGATATACGGTTTGAAATCAAGTTTTCCTTCTTTTACCAAAAATAATTCTTGCTTTGCGTTTTATTCTTAGTAGCCACTTCTGACACCCACGAAATGAAATTTAATGGGGTTATGATACTCTGTACTCAACCAACTATAAAACCCACTTTACAGCCATACACTCCGCCATGCCCTAGAGGCGGACCTCTTGGGCAGGCAGAAACACACACACCCCGTGTTTTTATTAAACTCGGAGTGTGGGTTGTTATAGTGAGTAGTCCCTGACCTTTTGTGGAGAAAAATAAATTACAGCCAAAAATGTTTACACATGCAGATTGTCATATTTTGCTTTTATAAGAGATATAATCAACAAGCTTTTATCAGCACCATAATTACACTAGTAATAATACATATGTACAATGCTAGAAAATTTACTTATAACAACATAACAATCTAAAATAATACAGTCATTATAATGAGAGCATATTGCAAAATAATTCCCACTTTTGAAACATTTCATCTTTTGTTTTACATTCCACAACAAAGTGAACCACATTGATTGAAAAAAAAGGTCAGATGGCCAATAAAAAAAACTGCAGCAATCTTGCATTCAGTTACACGGATATAAGACACCGATGATGATGATGATAATTCATCAACATCAGTCTGCCATAGTCCACTGCCCGGTATAGGCCTTTACGATAGCACGCCATTGAACTTATTTTCTCCTACGCCATAAATTGTTACTCGACTTATTCTGCCACTCTTGATCTTTATCTTCTTTTTCATGTGAGAATGCGGCAAGCTCTGGAGCCGGAGTATTCTGACCGCTGGAAGAAGTCCAACATGGCCTACAACACCGCATTCAAGACTGACAGCTAGTAAGCGCTCTAATATAAGTTACACACGCGGTCATTCATCCAAATGGCGACCTGTGAAACCGTAGTAAGATACGGTTTCACAGGTCAGGTCACTTTGCGAACCTATTACGAACGGCAAGCCCACGTCGTCGTCCCGCTATAAGCGCTACTTCATAATAAAAATGTATTACTTGAAGATACTTTGCTTAGAAGCCGTACATCTTATGCGAACGTCCATAGTAAAATGACAACATTTTATTGACTCCCGCGATCAAATAACCTTTTTCCCCACTTTCTTTGTTTGTTCATTCATTGTAACAGTATTTGTGAAAGGCTCACAATCCGCGATTCAGTCTCATATTTACGAAGTTTCTGACAAAATAAACATTCACTAGTTATTTAAATCAAAATAGATGTGAGCATTACAGGATGGTAAGGTTGTTAGCGCCGCGCAGTAAAAAAGCTCGAGTTATCGCAAACAGTCGGAGGCAAATCACTTCGGCGAAATAATAGGGAACCCTCCGGATTCACCACTTTAACAATTCGCTCCCTTGCATTGGGTGGGGAGGCAGTGATGACTGAATGCAGATAAGCGAATACTATGGCCTAAAAGATTTATATGATACTAGAGGAAGCCAGCAGCTAAGCCTGCATTTTTTTTAAATTTTCCCGTTTTGGCCGATCCCGTGGGAATTTCGGGAAATCCCTTCTTAGTGCACCCCTACGGTCCCCAAGGAACATACATGCCAAATTTCAGCTTCCTGCGTCCAATAGTTTCGGCTGTAGCTTGTCTGTCAGTCAGTCAGTAACGCAAGGATTTTATATATTAAGATAATATGAGTATATCTCATATTCTAGCAGGCATCACAGCAGATTAGCGTAATGTATTATATACATAAAAGCAAAATAAAACTTATCTTAGTTTCTCTTCTATCACTTGTGTATTTTGAGCCCTTGCAGTATAAGCTAACATAAAACCTCATTAAGAGAAAATGTTGTTTAAGCATTTGTTTAAGCTTGGGAATTGAGTGATTTCAAGGCCGTATAATATGATGAGTGAAATGAAAACCAAACATAACCTTGAAACAAATTTTAGATACGTATTTACCAAAAACATTTCAGTCACTCGTTGCTGACATTCCATTACATAAAATTAATAACGAGAGTCGAAAACTAACGTAAAAATGGCGAAATAAATTACAAATTTCAACAAACGTATACGCGCTACGCTGTCACACACATTCGTGCAAATGACAGAGAAATTATTATGCAAAATCATTTTATAAATGAACGTATAACATACCTCTTCTAATTGCGCGAAAAAACAACTTAATAATACATGTGGAATATAGAATTGCTGAACATTTATTTGTGACTGAAAATATCAAATGATATTATTTTTAACATGTTGTGGTAGATACGCTTCGCTACAAAAGTTGTTTTAGACAAAACTGGTTTTCTACGCTTGGTTAGCACACAAAGTAGATTTTAAAGTTACAAGTTGTGAAATTTGGCATTTCTTGTAATATAAGTGGTGTATTATCTCGGGACTTACACAAACACATACACACACAAACACATCCATAAATGCCCTAAAAATATGTAACTTTATATTCTAGTACCACTTAAATCCTGGATAGCATATATGGGTGCAAATTAATATATAATGATTATATTGTTACGAAAATGTTAACAATATTTAAGATTGATATTTAAATAACTATTTTTGAACACTGAACTGAGAACTTCACTACTTTACAATATTAGACACTGTATTGGCTGCTTAACTGTTTTATAAAGATTGGGTATTTAATTTATCGCTTAGTTATTAAGATAACTCCAGAAACTTTCAAAGTAAAATCAATTAGTATTATATAACATTATTCTGACACTTATTTTTATGTTTACGGTAATAAATAACATGCGATTATATTTACATCCTGTTGATAGCGCCATCTGTTGGTGAATATTTAAAAGCAGCGATTGGTTAATAAAATAAATTTGTTATTCATGTAAAATAAATCATTTGGTGTTGTGCAAAATTCATTACAATATTAATGTTGATATTTGATTGAACTATATTTTATAATTAATTGTATAGTAATTTCAATTATAATATGTTGTAAAGGAAGTGGCAGTTGTTAAACCGCCTTGCTTCTGTACTTTCTACTAGTAAATCCTTGTCGCATACGTACCTGTCAAGGTAGCTGGTTTTTAGGAAATTGATTCTACGAACGAATATACGACAAACAATCGTTTTAAGATCCTGTCATCTCCTATTACTAATTAATATAAACGCTAGTTTGTGAAGATGCATAAATCGCACCTTTGGGAACAAAGGTACACTTCTGCAAGTTTTTCAACTTTACAGGAGGAGCATATTTAAGTTTTTTTTTATGATTTTTTAAATAACTCTGTACTCTTTTAGAGTATTAAGACGATTCTTAGAATGATAAATTGATTAGTTGTTTATGAATAATTGTGACTATTAAAAATACAATACAGGAAGGGGTTTGCGAGAAACAAGCCAAAAACTGAGGGAAGGGTACCAAAAGTGACTTTATGTTACAAATCGCTAACAGTTTTCTTGCAGAAGTGACGTTTTTATAAAATATCGACGTCATATAATTAAGTGTTTTTTCATGTTTAAGGGTGGTTTACGATTACTTTTTGTTAAGTTGTATTTTATTGGAAACCAGTACAACCTGAAACGAGCAAAAAAATATGTAAAACGCTATATTTAACGATAATATGGAGGATTATTGAACAAAGTGGATGATAATATCAAGATTGTTTATTTCAAATTCAAACAAATGGCATCCAAATGAAAGAAAATAATAAACATTTCCAAAAAAATAACAAATATGGCTTTCAAGTTACTGTATATACTTATAAAACTTTAAAATATACCAAATAGTTATTAAAAATATATCGTTGTAAACATGACAACGCATACTGTTTTTTTATGAAAATCTTTATAAAGGTTAAAGTTGCACTAAATATTAAATGAATTATAACAACATAATATTATCTTAGATGCATCGCAAAGCATGTAAACTCTGAACGAAATTAGGCAAAGCCTCACATTTCAATTTAATAATCTTAAACTAAAATCAGCCTCAATACTCTCATAACTCTAATATCTCAGTCTTAGTACTTAATCAGCTAATAAAATGAGTATGGTGGACAAAATCTTTAAAGATAATTAATAAATTCTCAAATTGACTTAACAATAATTATCTTAATTTTAAACAGTCTCATAATAAAATTAACAGTCTAAAAATTATTTTAATATTTTAACAATATTGTCTTAATATCAGTCTTAAAAATATGTTTAATAATACGATTATATATATATATATATATATATATATATATATATATATATATGATGTTTCAGTGTGGTTGACGGCATAGAATACAAGCGTCACCACCCCCTATCTTCCCGTGGGTGTCGTAAGAGGCGACTAAGGGATAACACGATGCAAATACCATATTTGCGTAGAGACGGAAAACTCGACATCAAACCCTATACGACTGCCTCGTTGGTCTCGCGGCATAAATGTGCGCGTGGGATCGGGAGGTCCCGGGTTCGATTCCTGGGTCGGGCAGTGTTATTGAGATTTTCTGTCACGAAATTCTCAGTAGCAGCACGGAGTCTGGAAATGTGCCCGGTACGGCAATAGGCTCGCCCCTTATTACGTGGGACTAAAGTATATCTGGCGAAGAGTGGGTGTAGAAATACACCTCTGCCTACCCCTTCGGGGATAAAAGGCGTGACGATATGTATGTATGTATGTATATATATAAATATAATAATCATTATTACTTTTGTAGTACAGGCTCTGCTTAATTTGGGTTTTGAATGATTATTATTAAATTTCTTATAAGTAGGCACTTAAATCACATTTTTACAGCTTGTATATTATGAACTATATTATTAGGAACTAGGTAGGTATTAAGAACTAGGCACAACTTTGATAATAAAATTATAAATAAAACCAGCAACATAAAATACT
Source organism: Euclidia mi (assembly GCA_944739405.2). NCBI lineage: Eukaryota > Metazoa > Arthropoda > Insecta > Lepidoptera > Erebidae > Euclidia > Euclidia mi. The sequence goes on along the minus strand of OX123192.2, from coordinate 37,074,839 downwards.
CTCAAGCAGGTAGGTATACAAAACATAGCATAAAGCAGGGGTACTTAATAAATATTAAAATATTGTGTTGTAAATAAAATCGTCATAATAAAAATACTAGTCTACCAACAAAAATAATGTCACTTATAAACAGAAATAACGTTTTGGTTGCAATGAAAAGAAATGTTTTATGCTATAATGTAATTTTTAAACATAAGTGACGTTATGTTTACAGCAAACGAATACATGATTTGGTAACACAACGTGCTTTTTATCCAAAAGTAACATTTATATTGCAAGCAATATGTAAACAAATAAGTTATAACTTATCGTAGTGTCACTCCGTCACAATCGCGCAAGGTCACACGTCGGCTGCCAACACACTACTGACCGGTTGAGACGTTATCATTCAAGCAAACGGGCCAAAAACGCAAAATAAAATAACGACCCACCCACCCTCAAAACGAAGTTATTCATGCAAATGTCACCATTTTTGCTGAGTATATAAAGTCGATTATCGCGGTTTTTCCTGCATATTTAAGTCGTTTTTGTAAAAAATTGCAGAAGTGACCCTTTGTTCCCAAAGGTGCGAAATGTTGCTTTTGAAATTCCCACTGCTATATCACCTGTGTAACCAGGTTCAACAGTGGTGACCATTGCTAACAACGAGTTTTGACACTCGTGTAGTGCCGGGAATAGAACTGTCTTGGTACCCACAACGAACATAATTAGAAGTACATTGGGGGAGTTGGGTTTTCGCTTTTTGGATGGATGTCCATTACATTCTCACACAAAAGCTACTGAACGGTTTTATCTTCATTTATATCACGGTAATAATATCTAACAGTATTGTAACTCCATACAAACGCACGAAACTCTAGTTATACCTACGCGCCTCGAGCAGAGTACCCATTAGACTGGGCGGACTGTTTCTACAGTACCCGCAGCCGCTATCGTGCCGCAGCTCGCATGCGGTGCGTCTGGTAGGTATATAACTCACGAAGACAGCCGAGTTACAATACTGTTAGATTATATTACCGTGTTTATATCTTATTAAAAATACTACTGGTTTCTAGGTGACTTATACCAGATAACAAACATTTTATTAACGGATACAAAGATAACCCAGATTTGAAACAATAATTTGTGATTGTATAACGTGTCCCGTGTGGAGATCGAAACACAACGCCCAACGTAATATCTTTGACGAGGCAACCGCTTTAACCAAAATGCCATCCGTGCAACTTTATCTTATACTAATATATAAAGCTGAAGAGTTTGTTTGCTTATTTGTTTGGTTGAACGCGCTAATCTCAGGAACTACTGGTCCGATTTGAAAAAATCTTTCAGTGTTAGATAGCCCATTTATCGAGGAAGGCTATAGGCTATATAACGTCACGCTATGAGCAACGGGAGCGGAACAGTAGCCTTAAATAACGCGGGTGTAACTGCGGGCATCCTCTAGTCAATCAATAAAACTAAGTAAAAATATGGCTCATACACCACATAGTTTCCGATTTGTCTCTATAAACTACATCCACGCCGGCCAATCCACATGCAGAATCTAGTCGATTGATACATGGAGGATCACCACAGGTGTATGGGTATGTCAATCATAGGATTGACATACCCTTGCACCTATGGTGACAGATTAGAAATGTAGGCTATGCATTTGTGGAAATTAAAATGGTGTTACTTTGTTGAAAATCATACGGCGTGGCGGCGTTGGTAAATTACAAACTAAGTAGTTACAGGTACATAGATTATAATGACATTTCATTTGAAATGAGGAGACTGTTGATGATATGTTAATGTAATAGGCGGCACACGGGTAGAAGGATCGCCTGATAGTAAGCGATTACCGCTGTCCATAACGTTGGAGACACAAGTGCGTTGCCGCCCTTTGAGTTGGGCAAAGGGATAGAAGGTGGAGTTGGATGAGAGTGAAGGAATAGGAGATGGTGCTCTAGCACTCTCACTCACCGAACGAAACGCAACATGATATCCGTTATGAGCCACGGCCAGATCATTAAGCAGGAAGTTAATAATCATCTCATCATCGTTCGACATAGGTCCAGTGAGCTACATAAGTCAATTTACATTTACTTACGTGATTTAAGATGGTTAAATAGTCCCAACCAGTTATAATTTTCAATATAAATTTTCAAAATCTTTGGACAAATAAAACTTATCTATATGACAGTTTCTTTTAAAGAAGATTTTTAAGTGTGTAGTGACTTTTGTAATTTAACGTACCTACATAAAATAAAATCTTAATGATAGGCATATAATATTTCAAGATACATAAAATTAAAACAGTGCATTTCTTTTATATCTATTCACCCATTATGGAAAGCCTGTTTAATATTTTACTCCTAAAGAGTCCGTTCGAAAAAAGCCTTTGACGCTAGAAAGCATAAATCTAGTGAAACGTTATCAAAATACTGACATAAACTGCACTATCAACGAATATAAATGCAAAATCAATTCAGCAGTTTCATCGCTACATAAAACAGACCTATTTTCATCGGCAGCTGTTATGTTTCGTACGTTGTAATTTTACTGCTAACACTAAAAAATATACCAAATTTTAGTGCACTTTTCATTCATTCATCAGATGAATAAACAGCGATATTTGATCGTAAATGTTTACTGTTAATAGTCAAGCAGAAACGTGAAATGAATTTGAAGTGACGGTACGAAAGCGCTGTTTAATATTTTAAAATCGGATAAGTCAATTGGATTCTGTTAATTATAATATTTGGTATGTTTTAAAAATTGGTATGAATCTTGAAGGTATCGAATATACAATCAAACAAGTCGGCGCTCGTACAGTTTGAAAACAATTCCTTTGGCTCGCTCTTAGAGTCGAGGCACACTAGAAACTGGTTTTGTATACGAGTGTCAATGTGCGTGTAAAGTAGCACTGGACGCGACAATTTCTCGCTGAGCGATTCTCGCCCTTAAGGTGATCGACCGGGAAGTTGTTCGACTGTACCTTCTTACTATACCTAACAGTAAGAGAATTCTGCTGGCGTTTTGTGTTGTATAAAAATAAAACCCATGCAATCTATGTCAATTTATTATTTTTACTTCTAGGGGTTTCAACACGACTCTGACATGAATATTTTTGTGTTTTAGCTCACCAATATCATTGATATTTTGTCATACAATTACATCATTATGTGTGTGTGTAATCTACATATATTGTACTTGCTTTGGTTAATAATATAATTTATTTAGTGGAGGTCTATGACAGCTGTTATCGAAAAACAAACTGAATCCTAATTTAATTATTCTATTAATTAATGAAATTAATTTTGAAATATTTAAGGTGATATCTAGAATATTGTATAAGACTCATTTTGAAATTGAGAGTAATTTTTTAGACTTTCAGAACTTAGAGGGAATTAGTTTGATCTCGGCTAGACTAGAATATTATTGAATACTTCTACTTAATTACAGTACTCAAAAGGATTTCAAATATTCAAACTTAAGAGGATCAAGTTAAAGCGAGACACAATAAAACCTCTTTATGTTATTACGTAGCAAATAAGTATCTTGTAATCGAAGATCAGTTTGAAAATAAATAACACAAAGAAAATTTATCGATTCTGAACTCTTATTTTTGCTGAATAAAAATATGAGCCTTGTTTACAAACTATCCAACTGTATGTAGCAAGCATTAGATCTAGTTTGCCATGCCTAATTATAAGTCAAAACAGAACTGACTCATTTGAAGGACCAATAAAGCTAAAACTTACTATTACTTTTATCACGATTTTATTTTGAAGCGAAATTTCATCAACTCTTAGTTAAACGATGAACTTTATATCACAAAGCGCTCACAAATTTCACAGAACAGAATATATTAAGTACTTTAGCAACATTATTTATCAACTAGGTATATCTTATTTCGCTGTAGCATTCGCGGAAAAACAAAACGAATACTACAAAGCATTTTTGGTTGTGTCAGTACATTGTCAAAACATTTTTTGTGCAATTTGATTTTGTTCGAGTTATGAGTTACGTTAAATTTTATGGTCAGTTATTTTACGGTATTGGTACACTGTTATCGGTATTATGTTCAAACCCTGTCGTTTAAAATTATGACGATTTATTGGATGCCACCCTTTTGCCATCTTTTAGAGGCAAATATTGGCAGCCGTTTGACATTTTTGAGAGGTAATCTCGCTATAAAAGGGATGATATGTTTATGTATTTTGGGTTTGAAAATAGCATTTATTTTATTGACGTATGCTACGGCTCGTATTTGTTCACAAAACTATAAATAGAAAGTGTAAATATTTATAACATATTTCTAGCACAGAAATACGATATAAATATTTATTGATATATTAAAGATAGCCTCTTAAGTTTGAATGGGTATATATATTAAGACCAAGTTGCCATTAGTTTTTTATGTTTCGGTATAAAATTCGATGTCCTTTCAAGAAGGTAAGCAGGGGCCCACATCATAATAATGAGAAAACTTATTGTCAACTAGCTTAAAATTTATTACTAAAGGTAATACTTGATAAAAAAATAAAAAAAACAAATACTTAACATCCAAATTGATTTGTATTGATTGCGCATTAGTAATCGATATATTTGAACTGAGACCTTTTCTTTTAAACAATGGTCCAGTTGTGAGGCTCCAGCTGCTAAGCCGCAGGTTATGGAATCGATTTGCATCCAGGACGTCTTTGTGTGATGAACGTTCAAGCAACGGATAAAAAGAACACCCGGACTCATCATCAGCCCTGTACATAAACTGTCCCACTGCTGGGCACGGGCCTCTTCTCACAATGAGAAGGGTAAGGCCACTACGCTGCCCAAGTGTGGGTTGGCAGATTTCAGATGTCTTTCGAGAATATTATAGACATCTCTTAGACATGCAGATTTCCTCACGATGTTTTCGGATAATTAATAATTTAATACGCACATAGCTTCGAAAAGTCATCGGTGCGCGCCGTGGATTCAAACCCGAGACCCCCTGCGTAGCAATCCGTCGGTTTCTCCACTAGACTATCGCTGCCGGACTCGACACAACAATATGTGTTTGGGAAAGGAACCCACGACATAGTAAGGTGGCCGTTTGGGCCGTAAGGTACGCAAATTTTATTAAACTCAGTCATTACCTTAGTAGTCGTTCATATATCGATGTGATTATAGTTACATAACATCTTGTTACTGAACTGCATAATACGTTCGGTGGCATGTGGCTAGTCGGCAACCACAAGCATAATTGTCCGTATTTATGCAAAAAGGAACCACACGACAAATTCCGATTTTTGATTTTTTTGAAGAATACTAATTTAAAAGTGGTTCGTATAATGCATTTATTTAAAAAACAAAATAAATTAATATTAGGATAACACAATTATAACTACTTAAATACTACAACTAAAATTAAATTAAAATATTAAAGTACAATACAAATAAATAAGAAAATGTATATTCAAAGGGCGTCGTGAAAGTCCTCCACATCGCCGTCTATTGGGAATGTGCCCAGAAGACTGGCAGCATTGCCACGCTGTATGGCAATGCTAATTTTTTGTGCTAGATACATGCCAGCCTTCTGGTCACGCGAGGCGTCGACAAGTCTCTTCGCAAGCTCTCTATAGAGAGATCTAGCACTTGGACCCCATGACCCCAACGTTTCGACTCCAAACGGCTCAAATACATAATCCCCTACGAGATTTACGTATTTGCGCCGTTTCAGAGTCTCCGCTGTAGCAGCAGCAGAGCCCGCACAACCCGCTGTGCTAGGAAGATGAGATGGCGCAAGGGTATCGACACACGTTGCGTCCCATACCAAAGGCCTACCCAACTTCCAAGGCAGTAGAGACATTCCATCTGGTCTTTTACCATCGTTGCGTGCCAAACCCTGAGGTTCAAGTTGGGCTGGAACGCCAGCGGTGACAAGAGCCCGACGGAGAATGTCATTCAGGTTGCTATGTCGTGAAATACGACCTGCGCTCCTGCTGCATGATAGGCCATGGTGACCAAGGCTGTCGACCGCCTCCCCACAGTGACAACGATGTGGAGCGACACACGGCGCACCTAAACGGAGGCAAGAAGCGAGGCGGAAGGTCGTATCGTCCAACATGGTACCTATGTTGGACGATGGCAGTGCTTGAAGCCAGAGCCCCGACTCCCACTCTCCCACAGCCAGCAAACGAGCACGCTCTGCAGCATTGTACGATGTGCTAAGGAGATTTTCTCGTACTGCGCTGCAAAGCGGCCCGTCCCACTGCCTCTGAGAGGATAAATTTCGGGGCAACTCAGTGCTTGGACAAGCCATTTTCCAAGCATTAATGGCATCGATCTTACACGGCACCTCAGAATCGAACAGTGTGGGTGCTAAGATTTTCCTGGTCAATTCTGCAGTGCTGTGGACCGATGACAGAAATGCTGGTAAGCTCACGTCGGAAATTTTGCGTACGCCAAGCCCACCCAGGCGAACAGGTAATGTCGCCTGTAGCCATGCTCGGTCGTTCAGAGCCACATTTAAAATGTTGCTTAGGGTGTTTTGTAAAATTTTGTCAATATTGACTAGTGGGCTTGGGTTTTTCCAAAAAGGCGATGAACGTAAAGCGTGTGTGAACTTAGGCACAAAAAGACAGTATCGAATAATAGTGAAAGCCGAATGTATATTAATTTTGAGCAGGCGGTCCGAAATTTCACTAAAATTTTGATTTTTTTCATGAATAAAAGAATCAAAACCTTCTTCAAATATTGGGGACCCAAGAAGGCGAAGAGTACTTTTTTTAATATGCGTGATACTGGGTGCCAGGGTTTGAAATTTGGAAAGTATTGCGGATTGGTCTAAAGTATCGTTGATAAAAATTTCACACTTACTTGGATTAAGGTCTAGGCCGATGGATGAAAATTTGGTCTTCAGAAGTGCCAGGTCCTGATAGACAGTGTGTACGTCGCCTCCTAGGGTTCCGTCATCTAGGTACCAGATGTTTAATTTAGAATTTAGCTGGCTAATAACTGGAAGAATGGCTAAGCTAAAAATGAGTGGTCCAAGAGGGTCGCCTTGTTGACAGCCAACGGCGGACTCCAAAAGATTTTCCTTGTATATTAATTTTGATGGGTGCCTGTAGCACTGCCAAAGGAAGTTGTAAATTTGGGGGGTTTCTAATTTAACTTGCGTTAACAAGGTGTCCCTGTTCACTGAGTTAAAAGCATTCTTTAAGTCAATCTTCAAGATAACATCACCCCCATTACAACCAAGGTACGTTGACAGGGCATGTATGGCGGCCTCACAGCCACCCTTAGAGCCAAATCCAAGTTGTAGTGGCTGTAATTTGCTGGCTAACATGGAGTTATAATGCCGACAGCAAATCTTGGCCGCCATACGCCTGTACGTACACCCAACGGCAATGGGACGAATACCACCGTCTCGCTTTCGTAAAGCGCATAGATTTGCGCCATACAAAACGTCAACGATGGCATCGTTCACATTGCCGGAGAGCATAAGATTGACTAGAGCCGTTAGCTCCCCCAAAAGCGCGTCCCCGGCCGGCCCGGCGCTTGAACACACAAGATCTTTTAAGTGTTGGGGTGTTAAGCCGTCGAGACCACCAGCAGACCCGCTTTGGAAGGAGCCAACGGCAGTCAGGACGTCCTTGGCTGTAATCCTGAGGCAATCTGAGTTAGTGTCAGGTGGGTCAGGAAAGAAGAGGCTATCTCCTGGCGCTGGATGCTTGCTCTGCAGACTTGCGAGTGTGTCGGCAGAGCAAGGCGCCACCACATCGCTACTGAATAAGATTCTGGATGCTCCCCTGATATCACCTTCCCTTAGCTTGGACTCTACATGGTGGTACATGGTGCTATTGCGATGTGTTTTTGGATATTTGTAATTTAGATTTGAGGCCGAAATATTACAATTTTCTTTAATTTTGGCTGTAAAGGTTTTTTTGGGTGGTCAAAAGTGGTTTATATTCTTATTCAAAAAAGATCCAGATGATTTTTCCCTTGGAAACAAGTTATACAAAAAACAGAAAGGAACCAACAGCAAAAACACACATTATACATAATATTGCAAAACTGAACCATAGCACCAATTCCATGTCATTTTATACAAAACAGATCCGCACATACTTGGTACCATTATATATTAAACATATTTTTATTATTTACAATAAATATAATATACCAAATGAAACCAAAATTCCGTGGTACCGTTATGCATAAAATAAATTAATATTTCACTGTTGTTCTACCGTGTATAAATAAAAATTGTAAACAGCAGAACCACAATTACGCGATTTTATTGTACTGCGGAAGGCGTAAACTTAAAGTTTGAAATTCTCGCTGAAATTGAGAGTTTCTACAAAGACCTGTACGCATCATGGAAGTCTAAACTCTTGAAACCAGGCAATGAGGACTATAGAGCCCAACTCCCGCGTCAATATACGGAGAACATCCCTGAATCCCTGATGTCAACCAAGGCGAGGTAAAAGAAGGTCTCGAGCAACTTAAGAACAACAAGTCTCCATAAGATGACGAAATCACCACAGAGCTCTTAAAAGCAGGAGGGACTGTAGTCCTGAAAGAGCTGGCGAGCCTCTTTAATTCTGTTATCCATCAGGGCCTTACAGCTCAAGCGTGGAGCGGGCATGCGGTTGTCCTGTTCTTCGAAAAAGGTGACAAAACCTCGCTGAAAACATATAGACCCATTTCACTCTTCAGCCACCTCTACAAGTTGTTCTCGAGAGTGCTAACAAACAGCCTCGCCAGAAAATTTGACAATTTCCAGCCACAGGAACTAAACCACATCCATACTGTTTGGCAGAATATACAGAAGACCAATGAGTACAATAAGCCGCTGTATGGCTTTCGTGGACGACGAGAAAGACTTCAACTCCATCGAAACCTGGTTGGTCAGGTTGCTCTGCAGCGGTCTCGTACCGAATTGGCGCTACATCGAGGCGTTGATATGTTTGTATGATATCGCCACTAAGACCATCCAACTCCAGCCCCGTCAACGCGATTGCGACGAGGTGTGAGGCAGGGAGATTTAATATAAAGATATCTTTAAGATGCTGGACTGGCTTGGACTGGACATAAATATTAACGGCGAATACATCTCACACCTTCGGATTGTTGACGATATCGTCATCGTTACGGAGTCCCTGGAAGAGTTGAGCGGGATGCTCCACAGCCTAAACGGAGCCTCTCGACGTGAACTTGGCATAAACTGAACAACTCCAAGATAATGTTAGACGAACTCATCACGTCGGGATCGATTTATGGCTGCGGATGCCTGAAGTTGTTCAAGATCAAGTTGATCAAGATGTTTACCATAAGCAACAGCTTGTTGTCCAGCTTGGTAGCAATAACTTTGAGAAATAAATCGACCGTAGTGTCCAGTTGGGTTGGGCAACGTTTGACAAACTACGTCAAGTTTTATCTTCTCCTCTACCACAATGTCTGAAGACCAAAGTCTACAACCAATGCGTCCTATCTGCTATGACGTACGGAGCCGAGACGTGGACACTCACAGTGGGACTAGTCCCCAAACTTAAAGTCACCCAGCGAGTTATGGTATGGGGTATGCTTGAAGGATAAAATCCGCAACGATGTTATCCGACAAAGAACCAGAATTACCGACATAGCTCACAGAATAGGTAAGCTTATGAGGCAGTGGACTGGTCATATCTGCAGAAGTACTGATGGCCGATAGACCAAGCTTGTCCTAGAGTGGAGACCACGACTCGGTAAGCGTAAGGTAGGGCGGCACCCGGTTAGGTGGACTGACGACCTGAAATCGAGGCTGGGACGAAATGGATGCGAAAGGCTAAGAACCATGTATTGTGGCACGTGTTGGGAGAGGCCTATGTCCAGCAGTGGATTGCTATAGGCTGCATATCAAAGGTTTATTACGACAATACTTATTTTCATGTATATCGGTAAACCCATGGCTTTACCGATATACATGAAACCCATGGGTTGTGGTTCTTTTTTGCATATGAGGAAAGCTATTAGTCAGTAAATATTAAAAGGAACCACATGCACATTTCCTTAATTATCTAGAAAATTAAGAGTATCAAGAACAAATTTATATACACATACTTAAATGAGTAATTTATCAATACAATTATATAAAATAAATGTAATATTTTACTTCATCTAAAAAAAAAAAAACTCCGCCGTAGACGGTCCCAAGCCCGTTTGAGAAAGGAGGAGGGTTGGCTGAGAGGAGACCTAACCAGCCAGAAAAGGTCAACGTCGAGCATCGAGCGACGGTCAATTAACTCGATCCCAACTAGCCTAACAAGTCAGTCAAAGTGTAGGTAGGAAATGACCCAACACAACCCGCAACTCTGAAGATAGGTACCACAGAATCGGGAGCCTTGGCTTAACCGCCCGGGCTACGAGGTAGAAACCCTCTATAAAAAGCTTCCAATCCTAAGGTGGGATACGCGCCGACAGGATGAATGGCTTACGGATGGTAAGTCGCTAGCGCCAACCTCGGCGGACCTGGCAAACGTCGGTGCATATGCCTTCCTGGGGGAATAGGCGTCACCCCCCAGCCCGCCTAGGATACGCACCACGAGATATCACACGCGTGAATGAAGAAATATTGTCGTTATCGGTTAATATCTCGTTTTCTTTAACATGCGTGCCACGATAGACAACGTCGTTGCGCTTGCCAAATCTGTTATGTGCATTTACACAACTTTTCAAGAGCGCAAAAAAACTGTTTTATACAAAAGTTTATCTGATTATACTAAGACAAATATACCCATGTGGTTGCAAAAAAATATATTTTTGTAATGATATTGTTTATTATTGCATAATAATAACTTAAACTTTTACGACATAACCTAACAAAATTGCCACATGTCAGTGACATAAACCTGATATGTGAAATTCGTTTCACATATCAGGTTTTTGAGGGTAGTTTGGAGTTCACATGTCAAACTTTTCACAGCAAGTATTACACATAAAAAGTTTGGCAAGTCCGTTTCTAGATAGATTTCGCACATGATTATTTTTACAAAGCATGCGGCTTTAATAGCTAGCGACATCTAGCGAATGTGACGTCGTGCCTCCGCGCTTGCGAGCCCCACTACGATGACGCACTGGAGTGGAGACCCTCACCTGCTTGCCGACGATATATATACCAGCGACACACGTGGTTGGCCTTATTTTTCTTCTGCTGGGACACGTCAAAGCTGAGTATCCATCCGTGGTCCTGTGGAGTGTCAACTTACGACCTACGCCCTGGATAATTATCTAGCCGGTTAACCTCAAGTGTCAGTTCTTTTATTAATCAAAACCATTGTGAATCTGGAATATAACGCGAGTTTAATCTGTCCTGGTGATATTTTTATTTATTTCCCGTAAGACAACCTAAGCATCTCTTTTTATTGCTCGGCGAGTGATCGATCCCGGCTATCCCGTGAAAATCGATCACCCGTGCGACATTGGTGCCCAATAGAATTTTTAAATATATTTAAAAAAAAAAAGTAAGTTGGCACTTTACAGGTGAGTGAAATAATTTCTTTTTCTCTTGTATATTCTTCTCCTGTGTGTGCATATATTCTGGTGTGGTGAACTGCGTACAGGTACAATCTCTATCTATTTTGGTTGGCCATAAGCAATTTAACTGTGTAAATAACATAACGGTGACTTAATTAACGTCGGTCTAAAATCACGTTCCACTGCGGGCAGCGTGTCGAGCCGCCAACCGGTTTTAACCGCTTTGCCGTTGAACTACGTGCCTCGTGTTCGCGAAAAAAATATTGTGATTCAACCTTTGAGTGACCTTTAAGAAATTTTTCTTAATCCTTTACCAATCATCACACCATTGTATAATTTAGTGTATTTCAGCTTTTTTTAGCACGGTATTCGATTTTCTGGCGATATTTAATTTTTTTCTAGTACCGGCGTAAATACTTAGATTTTCTATTATTGTTTTGTAATAATGGCTTACATCATAAATTTCTCATTATTAACTAAAGCGGAATTAGAATATGAGACCACAATACGCGGCGTTTCAAAGCCTGACGATCCCCGCAAACAAATCGCTAAACTTTCAGTTAAAATTCCCTCGGAGGATATATTATCTTCACCATTCCCACCAGAGGAGGATGTGGCTGAAGTGGAAAAGTCGTTATTAAGATCAAATAGACACTTATCTATGTTGGAAGCAAACTATACCTCCGAGCTTCAACAGAAGGTCGAAACCGTGCTTCACCATTGTTTTCATCGACTGAATAGGGTGGATACCGGCAGTCTTGATATTAAAAAAACTGAGTCTGTGTGGAATAAATTTAATGACTTATATGCGAAATTACAATTAATCAAGCGTCGTAGTTCGCGGTCGGATTGCTCAGTGGCAGAGGAAAACACTTCCTATAATTACGACCGTAAGCTTTTCTCGGAATTAGGTAAATTCAAATTTAACGGTAAATCATGTGTAAGATCTTTTATTGAAAAAATTGATGAATTTATGTCCTGTAGATCTATTCCACATGACAAGATGTTGTCTTTCGCTTTTGAAATATTTTCGGGTGACGCATTAGTTTGGTATCGTTCTGTTAAAAATAATGTAAAGACTTGGTTAGAACTTTGCGAACTTTTAAAACGAGATTTTAGTCCGCATAACTACGATTACCGACTTATGACGGAGATTCGTCAGCGCTCACAAGGCGAGAACGAATCAATAACTATTTACGTGGCAAAAAAGCAACGGTCTGTTTTCGCGACTTAGTTCTCCTATCGCTGATTCGGAGAAGCTAGAAATTTTACTAAATAATATTAGACCTTGTTACACTAATTGTCTGCTCACTGCAAAGGTTGTTGATGTTGATAGTCTGGTCGAAGTTTGTCGTCTTTTCGAAAATTACCAAAGTCGCAGTAAGCAATTTTCTGAACCCCCTAAAGTTTCAAAGAATACTGTAGCACCCGATCTAGCGTATAATTATCCGTTTTCTAATTTTTCTTCAAACAAAAATGTTTACAATCATAATAACTTCAATAAATATAACTCTGTCGCCGATACATCGAGATACAAGTCTGTACCACAAGTCAACGCCGTATCGAGTACTTCTAATATAAATAAAACTTTTTGCGTGCGTTGTAGATGCAATTCGCACTCATTACGTAATTGCCGTCAGCCACACTACCTAATCTGTTTTAAGTGCGGCACAAAGGGTTTCAAGGTGTCAGACTGCCCCAATTGTAAATCTAAGTCGACCCCTACAGTTTCAAAAAACTAGTTAATAAGGATTGTGGAAAATCAAATTATACAACTAATTGTAATAAAACAGAGTGGAATAATTGGTTGGACTTTTTAAAAAAATTCTTTAATAGCTATCATATTTCCTCAATCCGTAATTCTAAAGTAGAATATTTACCTTACGTTACTCTAAAATTAAACGGAATATCTACCACAGGTCTTTTAGATTCTGGATCTTGCGTTACAATTTTAGGTAATAATTTGCATAACTTATTTTTGAAAGACAATGTTTTGGATAAATCGAAACCTTTAAGGTTAATAACAGCAGGCGGCGAACGATTTGAGTCTTTGGGATCGGTATTTCTACCCTTCGAGTTTCAGGATAAATTGATTAACTTAGAAGTTCATGTTGTACCTGGGATTCAAAATTCCCTTATCCTTGGCATGGATTTTTGGCGAAGCTTTGGCCTATTTCCTAACAAATTGGAGTCTGTTTTGATTGTGAACAAGTCTGACGCTCAAGTAATGGAGTTGCAGGCAGTTCCCCCTACACATCTTGTTTCTTATGATCATCTTACAGTCGACCAGAGAGCTACCGCTGACAACATTATTTCTAAATTTACCGATATTTCATACGAGAAGCGGGGTCTCGGTTGCACAAATATTATTTCTCATTCAATTGATACAGGTGATTGTCCCCCTATTCGGCAAAGATTTTACCGCATGTGTATTTTCTATAAATGCATATTGATTGGCGTGTTGTTTTCCGCTGTGCCTTGTTCTGAAGTTCTGTTGTTATTCTTAATTCTGTATAAATTCCATAATCAATTGTTATTATAGGTACTTTATAAACATTCAGAGTAATTAACCGTGCGTCGCGAGCTCGGAATAGTCGAATAGTACCTACCATTTAGATCGTACCTACCTAGTTGTCGTTATGACGCACGCGCGTTCACTCAGCGACGCGCCGATAAATAAATGCCTAACTAATGATTCACCATTGTTTACATTCAAAAGGTGTTTACTGGTCGTGTTGTAGTATTAATTAGAGCAAAATATTTATTAAATTCTTTCCTTTGACATTGAGCGGTCCGGTCGTGTCTGAGGCTTATATTATTTTTGTTCATCGTTACGAAAAATCTGTTGTTACACCTAACTATATTCAAAAAGTTTACTTATCTAGTGGCAAAGGCCGAACCCAAGATTTTTAAGTCGTAGGTCTAGATCAAGTTCTTATATCAACAAACCATTATTACCTAATAATTACCCTAAGCGCTTCTCCATAGATTGTTATCTTTGCTATTGGGCCATTACACTGGCCTTGGCATTTACATGTAGGTATGTGTGATGAATTATGAATGATAAATGTTTATGTTCAAGTTCAGACTGCCGTTGTACGCGTGAAGAATGCAAGCGTGGGTCATTATTATTTAGGTATACTAATTAGCGTATAGGGTTGTCACTTGTTCAAGGTACTCATGCCCCTGTTTTCTCTAATTCCAGGGAGTATCTTCAGGGCTGCTACGCCCGTTGGGCTAGAGAATTTTCCTTAGGGAAAATCCCGGCCTAACGGGGGGGGTGTGTGACGTCGTGCCTCCGCGCTTGCGAGCCCCACTACGATGACGCACTGGAGTGGGGACCCTCACCCGCTTGCCGACGATATATATACCAGCGACACACGTGGTTGGCCTTCTTTTTCTTCTGCTGGGACACGTCAAAGCTGAGTATCCATCCGTGGTCCTGTGGAGTGTCAACTTACGACCTACGCCCTGGATAATTATCTAGCCGGTTAACCTCAAGTGTCAGTTCTTTTATTAATCAAAACCATTGTGAATCTGGAATATAACGCGAGTTTAATCTGTCCTGGTGATATTTTTATTTATTTCCCGTAAGACAACCTAAGCATCTCTTTTTATTGCTCGGCGAGTGATCGATCCCGGCTATCCCGTGAAAATCGATCACCCGTGCGACACGAAAAATAAAAAAAAATGCACATGTCAGCCCGTCCAGCATACGCACCACGAGAAAATTATCTCTACACGTTTAGTCGTGTTTATGACGATTATCTCTATTAACTCGCTGACTCTAACATGGTTACACACACGATTCGACTCGTTATGTCAAATGTAGCTATAATAGTCGTTTTTATTTATCTGTGGTATTTCTCTCGACGAATCCTAACATGACGGCCCAATATTACTCGATTAAGACAAATTTTGACAACTAAAATAGTAATAATAGTCGTCATGCTTTCATACGACGAGAACTACACGAGTAACTAAAAATATTTCTTTAAAACAACAAAGAAAATGGCAGTCCCTTATTTTAATTATTTATTAACCTTATATGAAGAGCGCCACGCGAGAAAAGTTCAAAGAAAGCGAATTAGGGATCTCTGTGACCCTTTTACGTTGAACGACAGAGAATTCCAGTTGCTTTGGCGTATATCAAAACCAATGGCTCTGTTTCTCATAGAAAGGCTTGCCACGGATCTCGAGCCTCATTCAGATGGCCTGCCTGTTAATATCATTATTATCGAAGCTGCGCATGGGACCTCATTCTTATTCAACACAGTAGGTAACAATTGTTAATACTTTGTAGTTATTGACATCAGTTTTGAATTAAAACTAATCAACTTTTGAGTCAAATAGTTATGATAAACTACAGAGGTGGATACAAGTCTTTTGAGCCATTTGAGCACAAATTGAATGAACTAAACCGGTGTGGTTACAATAATAAATGGCGTAATTGACATTCTATGTTTCAAAGGGCAACATCGGTTACTCGTGCAACGAGAGCGAATTCTTCGACGTGAAGCTTGTCTATCGTGGCGCGCATGTTAAAGAAAACGAGATATTAACCGATAACGACAATATTTCTTCATTCACGCGTGTGATATCTCGTGGTGCGTATCCTAGGCGGGCAGGTTTGGCAAGCGCAACGACGACAAGCTTCACGTCGAAGAATTCGCTCTCGTTGCACGAGTAACCGATGTTGCCCTTTGAAACATAGAATGTCAATTACGGCATTTATGAATGTAACCACACCGGTTTAGTTCATTCAATTTGTGTTCAAATGGCTCAAAAGACTTGTATCCACCTCTATAGTTTATCATATTAAGTACTATTTGACATTTGTAATTTGTATGTATTGTTTAACCCATTGGATTTCAAGTCCAAGCATGGACTTATAAGTCCATGAGTCCAAGTCCTTAACCACTCGGACACCTCAGCTATGAGTACAATGTCCAATTCGCCTGTAATATTAAGGACCACAGATTACATGAATTTACAATTCTGTGTTAATTCAAAAGTTGATTAGTTTTAATTCGAAACTGATGTAAATACCTACAAAGTATTAACAATTGGTACCTACTGTGTTGAATAAGAATGAGGTCCCATGCGCAGCTTCGATAATAATGATATTAACTTATCTTTAAATAGACAGGCAGGCCATCTGAATGAGGCTCGAGATCCGTGGCAAGCCTTTCTATGAGAAACAGAGCCATTGGTTTTGATATACGCCAAAGCAACTGGAATTCTCTGTCGTTCAACATAAAAGGGTCACAGAGATCCCTAATTCGCTTTCTTTGAACTTTTCTCGCGTGGCGCTCTTTATATAAGGTTATTAAATAATTATAATAAGGGACTGCCATTTTCTTTGTTGTTTTAAATAAATATTTTTAGTTACTCGTGTAGTTCTCGTCGTATGAAAGCATGACGACTATTATTACTATTTTAGCTGTCAAAATTTGTCATAATCGAGTAATATTGGGCCGTCATGTTAGGAATCGTCGAGAGAAATGCCACAGATAAGTAAAAACGACTATTATAGCTACATTTGACATAACGAGTCGAATCGTGTGTGTAACCATGTTAGAGTCAGCAAGTTAATAGAGATAATCGTCATAAACACGAGTAAACGTGTAGAGATAATTTTCTCGTGGTGCGTATGCTGGACGGGCAGGTGACCTTTTTTATCGACCTTACTCGTGGGAATAAACTGATAAATGAAATACAAACAAATCCAAAACCCAATCCAAACAATATGATCCAACAGACACTTCACAAAAGTATGTTCACAAGACAAACAACTGTGTCAACACCATCCATACCCTCAACAATAGGAGACGAACCAAATATAATCAGAAAAACAAATGATGAAGATAAAATCAATATAATAGATACGCCAACGCATCCATTGTGTGAGAAAAATAATTGGCAAAATGATCAATCTCACTTCAAGAGGTACAAAAGAAAAGAAACAAGCCCAATGAATGAAGACACCAATAAGAAGAAAAAAAATAAGCCAGAGATAGCAATACCAACACACAATAGCTTTGAAATATTAGAAGTAGAACAAAATGAAAACGAGACGATAAAAGAATTTGTACCGAAACCAGAACCCATATTTGTGACAGGAGTATTAAATGTAACATCACTGAAGGATGCCATGAACAAGTTCGTTGAAAACTCATTTTACACCATGAATACTCTTAGATCAGGTCATGTCATCAAAATAATGCCCAAAGACATACAAACCTACAAATGCATTAGAGAAAATTTCATTTCTAATAATATATCACACTACACGTACCAACTTAAAAGTGAAAGAGCCTATAGAGTCGGTCTGCGTGGCCTTCACCACTCTGAAGACACCAAACAAATTGCAATAGAATTATCTGAGATGGGGCACGAGGTCAGACAAGTAGTCAACGTACTACATTGAACTACAAAACACCCATTACCAATGTTTTATGTGGACTTAGAGCCAAAGCATAACAATAAGAAAATCTTCAGCGTGAAACTTATAAACAACTTTAAAGTTACATTTGAAGCTCCATATAAAAAGAAAAGCAAGGAAATTCTGCAATGCAAAAGGTGTCAAAGATTCGGCCATACTAAAAATCAATGCTTCAGGCGTTTTAGGTGCGTCAAATGTAGTGAAGGACATCCTACTACAACCTGCAAAAATCCACCAGATACTGATGCAACATGTGCTAACTGCCTGGAGAATCATCCTGCCAGCTACAAAGGTTGTAAAACCTATAAGCAATACAAAGAAAAAAATTTAAAAATCATTCCGAAAAACAAAGAAAATACACAAGTGTCAGCTGATAAAATCGAAAAGACTACTACACACAATACTCCAACAAATAGAAAAATAACCAAGACCTACGCAGACGCAATTAAGACACAAACCGAACCGAAACAGTAAGCTGAAAGCACAGACATGCACAACATTACCCAGTTACTGGAGACCATGCTTGAAAGGATCCAGCAGACAATGATGACCGTAATGGAAAAGATGATGGACAAAATGCTAAATAGCATGGTCCAAATAGTCAGCAGCCTTTCCAAAAAATGATTGGAATCAACTTCCGAGTAATAACTTGGAACGCCAATGGCTTGACTGAAAGACGTTAAGAATTATAAACATTCCTCGAAACTGAAACGATAGACATAGCCCTAATATCTGAAACAAGATTTACAGATAGGTCTCATGTCGCGTTTAAAAATTACACCATCCACACTACAAACCATCCATCTGGAAACAGCCATGGAGGAACATCTATTATTATCAAAAGCAACATCCATCACTATCCCTTGGAGCAGTTTCGCACCGAAAAAATCCAGGCAACCTCCATAAAACTCACAAACAACAATATAGAAACAACAATATCTGCTGATTATTGCACTCCCAGACACACAATATCTGAACGAGACTTTGAGAACTTCTTTGCTAGAATGGGTCCTAGATTTATCTGTGGTGGCGATTGGAACTCCAAACACACACACTGGGGCTTCAGACTTATTAACCCAAGAGGTAGGCAACTCCTGAGAGTGACAGAAAAAATGAAGCTTGAATGGCTCTCCAATGGTGAACCAACTTATTGGCCAACTGACAGAAACAAGATTCCTGATTTACTGGATTTCTTTATAACAAAAATCGTTGACATGAACCTCACTAATATAGAGTCGTGTATTGACTTAAGTTCTGACCACACCCCGGTAATCCTTAACATCAGTACAAAAGTGACACTAGTTGAGCCCCCCACACGAATATACCATAAGAAAAATACGAAATGGGATATATACCAAAGCGTCATTACCTCAGAGGTCAAGTTGAATAAAAAAGTTAAAACTGTCGAAGATCTGGAAAACGCCGTTGAGGAATTAAACATTATTATCCATAGAGCCGCCAACAAAGCCACAACCGTAAGCGAAGGAAGCCCTCTAAAACATAATATATACCCGAAGGACATCAAAGATAAAATAAAGGAAAAAAGAAGACTTAGAAATACTTAGCAGACTTCTAGATACCTAAGAGACAAAACTTTATTTAATAAATGCTCGGCAGAACTAAAAAGCCTCATAGAAATCTATACCAACAACAACCTCCAAAACTACCTGTCATCACTGTCGCCAACACTGGATACGAATTACTCGCTGTGGAAAGCTACTAAAGCCTTAAAAAGACCTAAAGCTCAGATAACCCCTGGATATAGATTAGAGATAACTCGGGAAGCTGGGCAAGATCAGATAAGGAGAAAGCAAAGACCTTCGCTGACCATCTAAGTGACGTCTTTCAACCACACTCTGACTCTGATCAGGAACACGCACAGGAAATTAAAGACTACCTTAACTTACTTCTGCAAATGTGTCTACCATTGAGATGCGTAAATCCTAAAGAGATTATAAGAGAAATAAATAATCTCAAAGACGGAAAAGCACCAGGTTACGACCTCATCGATGCAACGCTCTTGAAACATCTACCACACAAGGGAATCATGAGCTTAGTTAAGTTCTTCAACGCCTGCATCAGACTTGAACACTTCCCAGGCCAATGGAAAATTGCTGAAGTCGTAATGGTACCTAAACCTGGCAAACCACCACATGAAAGGAATTCTTATAGACTCATAAGCCTCTTGCCAGTAATTGGTAAACTAATGGAAAAGATCCTTTTAAATAGGATGAAAGAGCATCTCAACAACATAATCCCCTCCCACCAATTCGGATTCCGAGAAGAACATGGTACAATTGAGCAGGTTCATCGCATTGTCGACGTCATAAGTGGATGCCTGGAAAATCGAAAGTACTGCACTGCCGCCTTTTTAGACATAAGCCAAGCCTTCGACAAGGTCTGGCACGAAGGGCTGGCATATAAACAAAAAAAATCACTTCCGCATTCGTATTTTCACATACTTCTATCCTACCTCGATCGAAGAAGTTATCAAGTAAAGTGCAACACTGAGTGCTCAGCCCTATACGAGATATGTTCAGGGGTCCATCAGGGCAGTATTCTGGGACCGGTTCTATACCTGATTTATACTGCGGACCTACCAACTGATGAGCACACAATAACTGCAACTTATGCTGACGACACTGCTGTCCTGTCTGTGCACTCTATATCGGAGACTGCTTCAACCCAACTGCAAAACCATCTGACCGAGATTGAAAAGTGGTTCAAGCGGTGGTGAATAAAAGCAAACCATACCAAGTCCACACATATTACCTTCACACTTAGGAAAGAAACCTGCCCACCAGTAAAATTGTACGAAGACACAATACCTCAAGAAGACCACGCAAAATACTTGGGTCTTTACTTGGATCGGAGATTAACATGGCAGAAGCATATCTGGACCAAGCGCAAACAACTTGACAGCAAACTCCGCAGTATATACTGGCTAACCGGTCGCCACTCCCGCTTAAGTAACGCGAGCAAAATGATGGTATACAAGGTCATCATTAAGCCTATCTGGACATATGGCATTCAACTATGGGGCACAGCAAGCAACAGCAACATCGAGATCCTGGAAAGATTTCAGAGCAAGACTCTTAGAAACATATTTAATATACCTAAATGTATAAGTAATAAATACATTTACCTCGACCTCAACATACCTACCGTTAAGCAAGAAATAAGTCAGCATAGCCAAAGGTATCAGAAAAGACTTGCACAACACTCAAATGAGCTGGCACTATCACTGAGTGGGACAGGAGGACAACAACATGCGAGGCTAAAGAGAAGTGACATCCCAAGTCTAAGTAACAGATTTGCATAGAGAGAAGAGAGCTCTACAACTAGGAAGCCCTCTCAATAAATAAAGCCAAACCAACAGACCTAAAGTTGGCCAACTCAGTGGCTTATTGTCCTATGACAGATTGCCATGAAGCGGAACTAAACAAAAAAAAAAAATTTTACGTCATCTAACAGAGCTGCACATGTTTTTGTAAATCCATTGATATCTCAGAAGTGCATTTTTGCTGGGTGGTTCCTTTTTGCATAAATACGGACAATTAATACTAGATTAGAAGCATATTGTAATTAATTTGATGGTTATGATGCTCGGTTTGGAGACAGAACGTAAGATGCTACAACTCTCTCCTGTACAGATTACGAAGGCCATTTTTATCTTTATTTACTTGAATAATAACTTAGTGATGCATACCCTTTTCAACACATACATAACTAGCACTTGTCTGCGGCTTCACCCGCACTAAACTTTCAATATTTATTAAAAGAAGCATATTAAAAATCCTCAACCAACTTACTTCCATAGCGCGCACCAATGACTTTTCGGCGTTATGTGCGTATTGAATTGTAAATTATCGCTTGTCCGTACCTCGGAGAGCACATAAAGGTCCCTCGGTCCCGGTTGTCATGTAGATTTTTGTAGATCGTTGGTATGTGCAGTTACAAAATATCAGTCGTAGACTATTTGCCAACGTTTTGGCTGACTTGCTTTTTTTTTTTTTGGTGTCGGGTTGGAAAATCCTCATGGAGTCCCTCCGCCCTGGGGGAAGGGCGAAGGGGACTGTCAGACTCTTACTGACTAAAAACCAACCCGAATTCCTCACGTACCCGTATGTCAGAGGGTCGAGAGCGATGGTCGGTGCGAGGGACAGAAGAACTGTCCCTCACACCCGCCCCTTTGGACGCATCCTGCGCAGGCCTCCGTCAAGCCCAAGCGGAGCGTCCCCTCCTGGATTCCTCTTAGCTTCACCGCGGGTGACCAATCCACGGTTACTAAGCCCCCCACACCACGACAAAGTGGAGATACCACGGGGGGGTGGCTGACTTGCTTCTTCAGTCCCGCCGCGACCATGGCTGAAGCAAGTCAGCCGAAACGTTGGCAAATACCGAGGTATTTATGTCTTAAATATATTATTTATTGCGAGAAAGATCCGCTAAATAACCTTGGATAGTGTATAACAATCGCGATAGTTTTAAGTTGACTTTACCATTGTAATTCTCTATTTAGAATATCTCTATGTATACTGGTGTACAATAAAGTGTTAATCAATCAATCAATCTTTGACAGTTGTTATAGGGAGTCAGTACTTATAAACAAAATGACTCTAGTCTACACCATGGAATATAGATAGCCCTTTGGGTTGCGGAAGTAAAGCTGGCAGTCGCTCTGTGGAAAAGCTAATATCCAGCCAAATCCGATAATACTAGTAAGCGGACCACACGTTGAAACTGGGATAACGCTATGATGATGATGGTGAAATGAAATCTATGTACATACACATACATATGCTCACGCCTTTTTCCTGTCAGGGTAGGCAGAGACAACAGATCGCCACTTGCTTCTATCCTTGCAAACCTCACGAGCTTCCTCTACATTTATTACTCTTTTCATTAATGCTCGCCGGTTGCGGGTGCTTCGAACTTTTCCGTTTTTCAAGACGTCCCCAATTTGGTCAACGAACGTCTTACGAGGTCTGCCGCAACCGGCTTGCCCATACACCTCTACCATATATATTTGATTCGTCAATCTTTCTTCACTCTTTCGCTTCACATGTCCAAACCATTTCAGCATTCCTTTCTCAATCCTTGTCACGACATCTTCTTTCAGGCGACATCGCTCTCGTATTACTGCATTCAGAATTCTATCAATCAGTCTCACCCCACACATACTACGCAGTCATCGCATCTCAACTGCGTTAATTCTGCTTTCATGCTTTTCTGCCACACCCAACACTCACTTCCATGCATCAAGGTGGGCACCAGCACTCCATTATGAACCGCCAGTCGCGCCTTTTTAGGCACGGTGTGGCCGTTCATAAAGGCATGCAGCGCTCCATTCAAACTGTTCCACGCAGTCACTCTCCTTTCAATATCACCTTCACATCTTCCATCTCTTGTAAACATGCTTCCCAAATATACAAATCTTTCAACTTGTTCCACATTTTCATCTTCAATCGTAATATTACACTCAGTCAAACTTTCTCCTTCTCAAACACCATCACTTTCGTCTTTCTTGCATTAACTTTCATACTTTTCGCTTTAAAACTCTCGTTCATGCAGTCCATCATTTGTTGCAACTCATTTTCCGATGATGCAAGAATGACTTGATCATCGGCGTATAATTGGCACTTAGCACGCAATCCTACCATATCGATCCCGCAATCAATTTCCCTCATATCTTTCATGCAGCTATCCATGAATAAGTTGAACAACCAGGGCGAGGCTGGACACCCCTGTCTGACACCTCTAGAGATGTCAAACCAGTCCGTATAGGCACCATTAATTCGGACACAGGCCCTCGAATCCCTATAAAGAGATCTTAGAGCCCTTATTATAAAGCTGTCCACCCTATACATAGATAGCACCTTCCATAGTTCCTTTCTATTTACCCTATCATAAGTCTTTTCCAAGTCTACAAACGCGCAATATACCTGCTGGTTTTTTGCCAGACATTTTTCGGTAACGCAGCGCAAGGAAAAGACTTGATCGGTACATCCCATTCCCTTGCGAAATCCCGCTTGCACATGCCATATCTTGTCATTAGTCACGTTTACTACTCTATCAATCAATATTCTGGCATACATTTTTCCAACAAGACTAAGAAGGCTGATCCCGCGATAATTTTGTCATTCCTGCTGCGAGCCTTTGCCTTTATAAATTGGACCAAGCACTGCCTTGGAGTCATCCAGTCATCCTTCCAGTCATCTGGAACTTGGCCCTGTTTCAAGGACAGAATAAAAAGGCGATGCAGCAGGTTTACTGTAAGTCCCTCGCCAGCCTTCAACATTTCAGACGTCACTCTATCGCACCCAGCAGACTTTTCTGACCTCATACTTTTTAGAGCTTTCATAATTTCATCCTTTCTAATTTTGTCACCCGGGCCCACACACGCATCTTCTATTTTCTCTTCTCGCTCTATTTCACTCATGTTTTTTTCAAATAAACTCTCAAAATATTTTTCTAGCAATCCAATATCGTTCTTTCTTCATTCATAACCTCACCTTTTGGTGCGGCGTCGTTGTGCTGGTTCCCGAAGAAAGAGTGTAGTGTGGAATTAAACTGCAGTGGACTGTAATACTTTGCGTTATATTCGGTGAAGTACTGAATGACTGAGGTTTACATGTACAATATGGTCGCGTCTACGGAACAAACAAGAAAATATTTAGGATGCGCGAGAGCGGCTAATCGTAATGACGTGTAACAGCTGATTGTCGATGACAGCGGCGCACGAGCCGGCGAGCCGTCCACTCGCCCCGCACCGCAGACCCTGCGGCGACGTTTCGTTATAGCTGTTGAGTGCATGTCTCAACATACTCCCCCGGTTGAAGAGTCTTCAACAGCAGTGACTGGAAGAGGGCAGATTGCGTTAAAAGCGCGCCGAACGACACCCTTGCGTGTCCGGATGTCGGCGACCCTATTGATGCCATCTCTGCCAGGTAGGACATGGATGATTCGTCCTAGAAGCCACATTAGAGGTGGTGAACCTTTGTCCTTAATGACGACGAGTGTCCCTTCTTTAAGTTCACCAGACGACTGGCGCCACTTGGTTTTCTGTTGAAGCCAGAGAATGTACTCATGGGCAAACCGATGCCAAAAGTGTTGTTTTAAGTATTCTATGCGACGAAACCGTTGTAAGCTGGTGATGTTGACGTTTTCAATCTGTGGATGTGGCAACATGATTAGTGAGCGTCTAATGAGGAAGTGGGCCGGAGTCCAAGGGACCAGGTCTGAAGGATCATTGTACAAGGGAGTTAAGGGTCTCGAATTTAGTATGGCTTCAACTTGTATCAAGCATGTGACCATCTCTTCAAAAGTTACATTTGTTAAACCCAAGACACGCCTGAGGTGGTACTTGGTAGATTTGACTGCCGATTCCCACAATCCCCCCATGTGGGGTGTGTAGGCAGGTATAAATGAAAAGTTGATACCGGGGTCAATATCATTAAAGTCTAGGTTTTGTGAAAGCAGACTAGCTAGCTCATTGAAAGCGCCAACAAAATAGTACCATTATCAGAGTAAATATTATGAAGCTTCCCCCTGCGAGCAATAAAGCGATTCATGGCAGCCAAGAAGGCGTCTTTCGTGAGATCTGACCCGAGTTCGAGGTGGAGCGCTCTTGTTGCTAAGCACACAAACACACAAATAAAGCACTTGATGAGTCTGCATCCTCTACCCTTGCGGTCAGCTATCATGATGGGACCAGCATAATCCACCCCTGTATCTAAGAAAGGGAACTCTAAATGTAAGCGTTGTGGTGGAAGACAACCCATGACAGGTTGGACCGTCGTAGCTTTAATCCTAC
Source organism: Euclidia mi (assembly GCA_944739405.2). Classification (NCBI taxonomy): domain Eukaryota; kingdom Metazoa; phylum Arthropoda; class Insecta; order Lepidoptera; family Erebidae; genus Euclidia; species Euclidia mi. Next base: position 37,049,097 of record OX123192.2, on the reverse strand, counting down.
AGCATTTTACGCATTGCTGGGAAACCTTTTTAGCCAAGTTTCTACCACCCACAGGGTAGTAATGGTGGCGTATCGAAGCAAGTAAGAGTTGCGGTCCAGCATGCAAAAGGCGCAGGTGATACATGTTAAATATTAGGACACAAATAATATGAGTACTAGATAAGAGTATTGGATGTTTTACACTAAAATCATAAAATGAATTGTTTAATCGTCCACCGACCCGAATCAAATTACAAGATTTATCTATGAATGGCAACAATGAAAGTAATTTATTTTTGACAGGCAGTGATTTATCTGAGGTTAATAGTTTATATTCCTCAGAAAAGAACTCCTGTTGACTATGTCTGAGTAAGAAATGTAATGACGTAGTCAACTCAGTGTTTGTGAGAGGACCACACTCTATAGAGTTATTTCTACATTTATTTATAAAACGCAAGATATGTGCGACCACGCGCTGTAATTTACTGAAACTCGAATACCTCTTACATAGTAATGTAATCCAATTGTCGACAGCATCCGTAGTATCAACATGATGAGATGTAACTATTTCTGGTAAATATGACTTGTCTCCTAAATTCGACTCAGGAAACAGAGGCCATGAAGAAGGTTCTTTGTGTAAAAACTAAGGACCTGACCACCACAAAGAATAAGACAGCAGTTTGTCAGCTCTAAGTCCGCGCGAAGCAAGGTCTGCGGGGTTTTCAAGTGAAGGAACGTAACGCCAAGTATTACCACCAACAGAATCTTGAATCTCAGAAACGCGATGCCGGACAAAGGCTTTAAGCTGTATGGGTGATGCAGATAGTCAGCCCAACACAATGCTTGAATCACACCAAAATACTGCTTCATCAATATGCAATGTGAGTGACTGACGAACTTTAAGATAAAGCCTTGTACCCAGTAATGCGGCACATAGTTCGAGCCTAGGTATAGTGGTCGGCTTAATAGGAGCAACTCTACTTTTTGCAGTAAGAAGATGCACGCTGACGTCTCCATTCCTCGATGTACTGCGGACATAGACACAAGCACCGTAAGCCTTTTCGGATGCGTCACAGAAAATATGAAGCTGAACTGAAGATGGCGACTCACATGAAATCCATCGGGGTATTTCAAAATTGTTGAGAAGAGGTAGAGTGGTTTGAAACACACTCCAAGTATTATTAATCTCTACAGGAATAGGTTCATCCCAAGAGCATTTAGAAAGCCAAAGCTGTTGCATTATTATTTTTGCTTCCACAATGCAAGGAACCACTAAGCCAATTGGATCAAAAATTTGAGCAATGACTGACAAGATTTGACGCTTTGTAGCTCTATCAGTGGGAGACAAATTTATAGAAAAGGTTAGTGTATCCGTCGAACACTTCCAATGCAGTCCTAATGTTTTCGACATATTTTGACTATCGTCACTAAGATTAACAAGGTCTGAGGCGTTGTGGTCATTGCAAAGAGCCTGCAAAATTTCACTCGAGTTGGACTTCCACTTGCAAAATTTGTATTTTGCAGACTGCAAAGTATCCACGACTTGACGACACTTGTTAATTGCTTCTGGAACAAACGAGTAACTCGACAGATAATCATCCATATAAAAATCATGTGCTATGGTAAAAGCTATCGCTGGGTCGGAACTCATCCTAGACAATTCAATTAAGCATCTAGTCGCCAAGAAAGGGGATGAGGTGTTGCCGTAGGTGATAGTATTCAAAGTGTACGCCTTCAATATATGATTTGGGTCTTCCCGCCACAAAATTTGTTGCAAAGGTCGATGTACATCACTAAGCCACGTCTGTCTGTACATCTTCTCGATTTCTGCTCTAACGGCTATCCTATGTTGACGAAACAGCTGCAAAATTGACAGCAAATCATCTTGCAAAGTTGGACCGACCATTTGAATAGCGTTGAGTGACTTGCCTGAAGTGGTTACAGCCGGAGCATCAAACACTACCCGCAACTTCGTAGTAGAGCTTGACTCTTTCAAAACGCCATGATGAGGCAGAAAATGAGAAGGTGTAGAGTTAGGTGTATGAATATTGCTTAGAGTCATATGACCTAATTGTATGTATTCGTTCATAAAATCGACATACAGCCTTTTAAAATGAGAATCCCTAGCTAAACGCCGTTCCAGTGAAAGAAATCTACGTTTAGCCATTGCATAGGAGTCGCCTAGAACATGAGGTGACTCTTTTAGAGGAATGTTTACCACAAATCGACCATCAGGGTTGCGAGTCGTGGTGTCTACGAAAAGTTGTTCGCAAGCCCGCTCTTCAGCAGTATATTTATGTTTGGAATCTACCGAATCTAATTCCCAAAATCGTGCTAAGTCCGACTGTAAACTATCAGTATGCAAACACACATGAAGAGATTCGATTGAATTAAGGCACCAGAAATAAGCCAGCCTAACTTTGACTCGAACAAAGACGGCTTGTTTTTACCTAAAGTGACCCGATTCGCGCCTATGATACCCCAAAATACCTCCGCGCCGACTAGGATGTCGATCGAAGACGGAATGAAGTATTTAGGGTCGGCTAGACGAATGGTTGAAGGTATATGTATGTTGCTCGTATCAACAAATGACTTTGGTATGTATGACGAAACCTTCGGTAGGACAAAACACTCAATGTTGATTTCATAATCACTATTGAGTGATTTTAAGGAGATCGAACAACCTTGCGAACAACTAGAAGCTTGATAATTAATACCTATTACCTTAGACTCGGCATGGTAGGTAGAAATATGAAGCTTACGGACAAAGTCACTGGACACGAAGTTAGCCGTGCTCCCGTTGTCCAGCAAGACTCGAGCAGTGTGATAGCTCCCCTTTGAGTCCATCACCCGCACGAGCGCTGTGGAAAGCAAAATTATGCGAGATGAAGCAGAGTGATTAGCTGACAAGGCAATGTTTTGAGTGTTAGAGGGGTCACTATCACTATCAATATGAAGCAAGGTATTGTGCTTTTCATTGCAATATTTACAATGTCCTAGCTTGCACTTAATAGCATCATGGCCTGGTCGAAGACAGTTAAGACATACCTTAAAACCATTAGCCTTTTTTATTCGAACCTGTACTGGAAGTGATTTGAATGTCTCACATGTAAATACATAATGATCCTGTTTACACATTGGACACAATAAAGATTTATGTTTAGGTTTTTCTGTACAAGCAATAAAACTTTTATTTAATTTATTATTAACATTGTAACCCTCGCCCTTTGTTTTGATAAACTTAGACTCCTCAAGTGTTTCTAATAAATCAGATCGGTTACTGAGAAAATTAATAAAAACATTTAATGTTGGAGATTCAGTTAGAGAGTTTCTATGCTCCTCCCACTCACGGTTTGTCACCTGATCCAATTTATTTGCCATAATATAAATTATAAGTGTATCCCAGTGTTGAACTGGTTGCCCAAGTGTAGATAAAGCTCTAAGATTTTTATTTGTTGTATCAATTATGTGACGTAAAGACTTACTTGACTCTTTAGTGATAGGGTTCACATTAAAGAGAGCTTGTACATGATTGTTGACAAGCAGTCTCTTGTTGTCATATCTCTCACAAAGTAACTTCCAGGCAGCGTCGTAGTTCTCCGAACTGAAATCTAAATTATCTACGACAAGAGAAGCACTTCCCTTTAAGGAAGCACGGAGATAATGTAATTTATTGATTTTGTTTATGCTGTCATTACTGTGTATTATAGATGTAAATGTATCCCTAAACTCTAACCAATCATGATAGCTGCCTGAAAACTTTGGCAAATCAATCTTAGGTAGGCGTATAGAGTTATGTTTGTGTGTGTGATTAGAACAAGACTCCACCTCGGACGTTGAGTCTCCCGTTTGAATACTGCGAGCGCTGGTGATCAGCTGGCGCGCAGTAGCCACCAAGTTGTAGAACTGCTTCTCAAACTCCTCACGCTCCGCATATTGCTCGCTGGGATCGTCCACCAGTGCCTCCAGGTCACACTGTAATGCATCATATTTTTCATATAAGTTCTCAAATATGTTGAGACGGTAATCAACCTCAACTATTTGAGTATCAGTTAGTTTTTCACAAGACTGTGATATATTCAAATAAGATGTTAATTGAGCAAGCTTAGCCTTAATTGAAGCACGTTTCTTAATTAAGCCTTTAGCGTCTGACATGTTGCAAAGATAGTAAGAACTAGCAAGCAAGAAAAAATATTTTTACAAGAAAAGAAAAGTATGAGAAAAGTGCACAAAAAAACCAAACTCATCAATGTACAACACTCCTTTCCATTGAAATAATAAGCAATATTCTGCAAAAGATTTGCTGTATAAATATCTTGTGAAAATCTAAAGTTATTGTTCAATTATTAAAAGTAAATGAAATATTTTAATGATAATGTATGCTATAACTACATATGAATGTATGAGGGTATAAAACAAAATGGATGACCAATGTGTGACAATGACTTGCAATATTTGTAACCGTGTAAGTATTTAAATTTATCTACTATAAAATAATTTAAATGAAGTGAAATATGCTAATGAACATGAATGTTTCAACTACTTATGAACATATGAAGAGATGAACAGCGCCCAAAAACAAGATGAATAACCAATATGTGAAAATGACTTGCAGTATTTGAATGACTTGCAATATTTTGTGAAATGAAAATGAATAGAATGGAATGACAATATGAATAAATGATTCAGCTTATGGGATGAAATATGCTAATGTGAAGTGTGATGTGGATGTGATGATAATGACAATATGAATTAAATAAGGAAAATGGAACGATCTCACAAGTTATGTTGCAAACCACTGATGTTCCTGTCCCGCAGTCCTGCGTAGGTATCCTTTCCTTTGACTTGGGTACAAATCAACAAAGACGGCTATGTTCTCCCGTGTCGATTCGTGACGTCCCAACGGCCAAATTCTTCAAGAAATCCAACGATCGCAGGATAAGACGACTTGAAGCCACTGTACAGCTCCTCTGTGGGTACTCTGTCGAATATATTCAAATTTCTTTTTTAACTTTAACGAAAACAAACATTCATGTTCCTGTTCCTGCGACCTTCAGCGTGGCAGTCGTTTACTATTCAGCTACGTCACCGGGTCGTCATAAAATACATATAGCAGAGCGACTGAGAAGGCTATTCTTATAAGAAAGCTAGGTGTTTCGTAACCCATTATGAATATAAAGTGTCAGTACCCTATTTGATTCTGTGGGTATGAGGCGACTAAGGAAAAAACACATATCAAATAATATATTAGCTAAGGACCGGCAAATTCGACGTCACCCTATGCCAACCCGTCTGGCAAGCGTTGTAAGTAAGCCAAACCCAACTATTGACTCAGAATGCTATTGTAACTCAAATTAAGAGAGGCCTAATGTCCAGCAGCGGATTGTCAGTCAACAATTCAAACAGTCTAAACCTCTCTTTAAAAACGTTACCGACCAGATAAATTAAAAAATAGAACCAAATTGACAATGGAATACAGGAAAGATTAGTCTATTGTATGTGTGATCGCAATGGTTTTTTTCTACAGAGTTACTGCCGTTTGACCACCGTAAACCACAGGTATAGCCATATTACATGGTGTAGACTGTAGAGTAGTGTCTGTATATTTAATTAAAAGAACACTAGCTGCACTGTTCATTTATAGACGACCGGTTGGCGCAGCGGGAGTGTAAGCGACTGCCACGCCGAAGGTCGCGGGTTCGATTCCCGCTCAAGTCAAACTTTTGTGTGCGTGAACATGGATGTTTGTCTTGGTCTGGGTGTTTCTATGTATAATATGTATGTATTTACAAAAAAAAAAAAGTATATATGTATGTTTATCCATTATCTAGTACCCGTAGTACAAGCTCTGCTTAGTTTGGGACTAGATGGTGTTGTGTAAATGTGGAAAAAAAAATTATAACATCAAATTGCAGCAATATACTTAAAAAAACTTGTACATTTCAAGTAATTAAAAAAAAGAACACGAAAACTGTATCACGTGCGGGTTTGACACGACGCTGGCTAAGTTTTTTATCTAGGTACCCAACAAAGTTCTTATAAGGTGCCTTGCGAAACAGAAAATTGGAAAGAAAATGTAGGAAAAGTCAAGATATATTGCTATTTGTTTTTGTTTAGGCCTAACAAGTAATAGGGTAGGTTTGGGCTCAGTACATTTCAAGATACAAAAAGTAAAGTAGGTTTAATAGGAGTAGGGTGCTGTTCCTTGCGATGGAATTCTTATTAAATCTGAAAATACCGGGAACTTTTAGAATGAAAAATGTATTTACTTAAGCGTACTGTTTGATAGCTATAGATTCAGATCTTTAGGGCTTCTGTGTCATGAACAATTACGGCGAATTCACCGTAAAAAAACATAAGCTTGCTTGGTTTAATATTCCTTCTCTCCCGCAAGATAGTATATGGCATCGTAGTTTTTCTTAGTCAACTCTTAGGCGTCCATTACACGATAGGTTTTGCTGTCAGTTTAACCATGGTCGAACCTTTGCCTGACGACCAACCTGCCGTCTAATGCACTGATTGATGGTTGCATGACGGTGATTGACGGTTATCTGGATATTTTGATATTTTCGTCATGCAACTCATGATTGATGGTTTTGGGTGACCGTGTAATGGCATTTCGTCAATCATCCGTCAGTCAGCGCGCGGGCAGCGATGGAGTCGGACGCAGAATACGATCAACGCGACGAACAGGCGGCGCCGGCTGGGCCTGCGAGCTCGCGCAGCCAATCACCAGCGCTTCCTTCTAATGTTTTAAAACCAGAAAAGGATTTTATTTTAAAATATGAGACTATTCCTGAGTTATGGGATACCACTAATCTATACTGTGTGTCCGTGTGGTGACGGATTAAGAATACGGAATGTCACCACCCCATATCATCCCATGGGTGTCGTAAGAGCCGACAGAGGGAGCATATTATGCAGAGAACAGCACTGTAAGAGAAGGAAAACTTGATACAAATCCTATACCAACCCGTTTGGCCAGAGTGGTATAGTAGGCCAATTCCTCCTTTCAAAGGAGAGGCCTAGTCCTGCAGTGGACTATTAAAGGCTGATAATGATGATGACTAATCTATACTAATATAATAAAGCGGAAGAGTTTGTTTGTTTGTTTGAACGCGCTAATCTCAGGAACTACCGGTCGGATCTGAAAAATTCTTTTTGTATACGATAGAGTTATTCCGGAAGGCTATAGGCTATATAACATAACGCTTCGGCCCTTTGGGGCCGGGCAAAAGGCTAAAAAGGCTAAAAGATAATGTCGGCTAATCTCAGGAACTAGCAGTCGGATTTAAAAAAATGCTATTGCCTATGATAGCCCAATTATTCCGAAAGGCTATATAAAATTACGCCACAACTTGTAGGGGCCAGACAAAAATAATAAAATGATCAAACGAGCAGGGGGAGGGTTGGGTCAAAGGCAAAAGAAGGCTAAACGAATAGGATTCTACAATCTATATGGGTATCATTTTCAAGATTTTCGGGACGCTGATTACTAATATAAAATTTATTTAATGATCCAAGATGGCGGACGGGAAATCAAAGATGGCGGATGAGAAAATGTTAAAAATCAATATGGATATCGCCTTCGATATTTTAATGGGTGGGGAATCGAAATACAAAATCTATTTCGTGATCAAAGATCGCGGATGGGAAATTAAAGATGGCGGATGGGAAAATTAAAAAAAAACAATATTGGTATCGTCTGCAATATTTTAAGGGGTGGGGAATCGAAATTGAACATCTATTTCGATAATTTTCACTCGTCTTTTAGTTGACAAGGCAATCAAACTTGCAACACAGGCCTTTTTTTAATGAAAATCCATGTTTTCCGTGTGTTCACCGTGAAATATCGGGTCTGACTGACGATCAATCAGACTGATCGTGTAATGTCGATTAAATTCCATCAATCACGGTCAATCATTCGTATTCCTGCATGATGGTTTTGATTGAAGAATAACCTAGCGTGTAATGGACGCCTTACGACATCCTCGGAATGCAATGGGGTTGTTACACATTGTAGGCTTAATCTCTTGCAATACGGACGTTGTAAACAAATATATATAATTGTATATTTTCGACCGTGACACTTTGTCCTTTATCAAAATACATATATTATAAATGTATATATTTAGCACTTCTTTCGATACATTACAAAAAATACCATTCTACTATAGTATTGCACAACACCCGCGAGACCGCCGTTATGTGAGATTGAAAAAGTAAGACTAAAAAAGTTGTAATGTCGTCGTAAAAACAGCACGTGATTGAGCTTAGTTCGAAAGAGGCTTTCACTGTATAGTCTTGGCCTTGGTTAGCTCGATCGATGAGTATCTCATAGTATGTATGTAGTTATCTATGTGTTTGGGGACTTCATCTTCATATAAAAATTGGTTATTACCAGCCAGACACATATGTCTGGCTGGTAATAACCAATTTTTAAAATGATCAGATTCTACCCTATGTTTACCGTCCTTATTTGAGTGTTAGTTCTAGCCTCTGAAGTTCAGTTCAGCGCTTTTATTACGAAACCTGGTATATCAGAAATAATTATGCAGATATTTTTATTTGTTTGCATGTGTGGCTTAGTTTCTTGAGCAGTTGCTTTGCCGTGTAGCATTAGGCCGCGCGCACTTTGGACACGAATTCGTATCGTACAATATACGTACGATCGTGGTCGTACGAATTGAGTGCACACACTGTATACGTTTTTATTAGTCAAATGAGCAGTGTTCTAGTGATATCGGATTTGTGAAGTCTGGTTTGGTTGAAGCGCGCCGAATAATCTGTATCTTCACGGAAATTCTCTTAGCACTCGAAGACTGCGGTGGCGTAGGCGCTATCGTAGAACCGAATTGGTGCTTGAAATATATTTAAAAAGACACGATTTTTGTGAATTTCATCATATCATGGAAGACTAATAAAGTTATAACACCACTTATACAATCACTTTAGTCCCACAAACATTTATGTTCGTGAATCAGGTTTAAATAACCTTTCTACATCCATTTCTTATGTTAAAACGTACGAATGTGCTGTGAAATCCCAACAAGTTCGGATTGTTTTCGGACGTCTGAACTACACGTACGTATACGCACGACTAACTCGCACCCAGTGTGCGCGCTCCCATAGTACTTGGAATATCGGGATCGCTCGTATGTGTTCGTACGTGTACGCACAAGTAAAATTCGTACGAAAACGTGTACAATGTGCGCGCGGCTTTACGCCGAGTGCCATGGTTTCGGTTCCCACACGATACAACATTTTGGAACATATTTTAATCCATAAATTGTTTTTTCGAATTTGGGCGTACGTTATTTCCGTTGGTTATATGTTTGTGAAGTCCCCCGTGACACAGGATATATTCCAAGGGCGGGTGTCGTTTTTAAAATGTCGATAGAATCCGTAAGCCGTACCGTAGTATGCATAAATCCAAGAAAATATGATTTCAGACATTTTATTTATAGAAGGAGCGATAGCCTAGTGTAGCGGCCGACAGACTACTACGCAGATAGTCTCAAGTTCGAATCCACGGCACGCATCAATGACTTTTCAAATTTAAGGACGTATAAAATTATTTATTAAATCTTCCACATCGCCGGAAGAAAGCATCGTGACGAAAATTGCATGTCTGAGAGTTCTCCATAATGTTCTCGAATGACATGTGAAGTCTGCCAACAATGCACTTGTTGGCCAGTGTGGTGGATTATTGCCTTATCCTTCTCATAGTGAGAAGAGGCCCAGCAGTGGGATGACGATAATGATACATTTTATGTAGGTATAAAACTTTTGCTATAATCGAATAGAAACGTACTACAGTGCGCTATTTTACAAGAGCATTATTTACGGAGCATGACTGCAGCTCCATGAAATTATACTAACAAGGTCAAGAACCAACAAGTAATTTGATTCTGCGATAGTTAGATGGAAACTGAGAGAAACGATTTTAACAATTGCGATTTCAAGAGATTTGGCTGAACCTGTGTTAAACTTTGAGTTGTCCATCTAGGAATTTATGTATGTAAACAACTATATGGTAAGTATGTAGACCACGAGGGAGAGGGAAGTAAAGAAAAAAATGGATTGTGGAAGGCTGGATATGAAAGAAAACGAGGCAAATGATCTGATGACGGGTGACAAAAGTATGGAAACGAATTACATACTGCATCGCCCAAATACATTTGCATCATGGTAAGATGCTGATTTATATATAGGGTGCAGTGTTCCGTGGGAGTTGTAAGAGGTGACTAAGGAAAATAAACGAAGCCTATATTATCTTTGGGAAAAAATATGTTTTTTACAGAACATACAAAACAGAAAATAAAATAATTTAGAGGGCGTCATAAAAGTCCTCCACATCGCCGTCGACCGGCAGGGTGCCCAGAACGCTGGCAGCATTGTCACGTTGTATGGCAATGCTTTACTTTTGGGCCAAGTATACTCCAGCCTTCTGGTCACACGAGGCGTCGACCAGCCGCAAAAGTTTTAATATACCTGAATATTATGTACATGTTATTAAATAAATTAAATATATCTTTGGGAAAAGATGGAAAAATCGATATCAAAATCTACACCAACCTGTTTGGCCAGCGTGGTGTTAAAATATGGTAGACGAAATCCTCGTAGGCAGACTGCAAAACACTGAATTATAATGTTGTAGCCTTAACTCACAAATTAAAAGTCATGATTATAGTCTGTCATAGTCTAACTTAGTTAGAGCGTGTTTATCTTAGGATGAAAAATAGTTATCATAAATGAATTATCTTGCTATCAAGTACGCCCTTTAAGTATCATAAGACATTTGGTTCCAAAATCATCGGGATCTGCTTATTTTGTCACAAATACTTATAAAGTCAATTAAAAGTTAAAAAATACGAGATATATTTGTATCACACCAAATAATTAATCTGGTTCCATAAAACTCATTATATATGTAAAATAAAGATAAGACACGTCTTAATTTACGATGATACCCAGTTCTGAAATACGTATTCCAAAATTGTAATTAGAACTTGATTTAGCGTGGGTGTATCACAAAGCCCATAAAATTTTCCTGTTATTTATATATTTTACAAGAAATGTCGGATTACAAATTTAACGAGATGTTAAAAACTGTACAAAGCTGCACAAGTCCGAATACCCTAACTCGATCCTTACACCATCTATCGAGCATGCGGTCAAATATAAAACATAAATATTAAATAAAGATATAAAAAAATGTAAAGATCGAGTAAAAATTGAACAAAAACAGAATTGGCACCATTGACTAAATTAGTTTTTTTTCGTCGAAACATTCAAAAGCAATTTTATTTTAACTTTTGATCATCCTACAATTCCGTGCGTATCGGATTTGTCTCTCATTTGGATGACATAAAAACCGCTTTTTAGCGCTCCAACCGATATTTCAATGGAATAAAAAGCTTTTATATTTTTTGGGCAAAGTCTATCATATGTTTATCTTCCAACATTTGGGTTGTATGTCCGCAGAGTGTAAACTGTCAAAGGTTACGATTACATCGGACCTTTGAGAAAATAGTTTGAGTGATAAGAGGCGACACTTGCTATTTAGTTATTACGTTACGTACATTTAAGCCTCTCTATCTTCAAAGAAATGGGGCAGGTATTTTATTGTTTTATTTCTTGTGTTTTCTCAACACTTAATTATATCTACTGTCTTATTTTTCTCAGAAATATACTTGGCAGTATTCATGTATTATCCAATATATTCATCAGTATATTGGAGTATACACGCTGCTCAAGTTTTATATATGAGATGTTATAACACATAGATTATAAATAATTATATTTATAGTGACTGTTGCTGATTACTTCATTGAAGTATGAGAGGTTTTATCAAATTGCTTTAAGAGGTTCCATTTCAATGGAAAGCATCAGGATTTTCTAGATGTTATTTTTTACCGTCAAAATTATGCACGACTGAAGATCTTTACGATCACTTACTTTAACGAAGTACGGTCAGTGTATTTATCCAAGGAGGCCAGCCCTTCCCCAGATTAGGTACAGTAATAAATTAGTTCGCCATGATATTCTATTTGGTGAACGTACATACTTACTCTATGCACCTGTATTAGCTCTGACCGGAGATTACTCAATATATTCTGCATTTTGTAATGTCAATTCTGAATGTAAGCAGAAATATATATATATTTGACCGTAATTTGAACATGCAAACGGTAAATCTCGAAACATGGGGTTTGAGTATTGACGAATGGTTTCGAGCCCTGGATAGTAGGTACTTGGTCCACGGTCCAACGAATGTTATCAAAAACTTGGACGTACAGAAAAAAGCACGTAGAAAATCTAATAGCGTTATTCAGAATCTTCAATCGTTTCTTCTCTGTGCATTTCGTGCGGTATCTGTCAGGCCCTGTCGCTAGTGCATCGCATTACATTTGGTGGGTAGTTGAGTAAAGACCTATTTTCGAACAGCTGGTATAATTATTTTAAATAAAATAGTTATAATAAAGTATAAATCAATTTAATGTATAATAAATACAGCTGAGGTTAAATACCTGCCAGTCAAGCGTTATCTCCACAAAAATCACAATAATAACACAAACACATACACTAGTTCTGCAGCTTCATCATGGAATCTTCTATCTACAATATGCAGCAGTATTTTGAAGAACGGATGGCTAAGTTTGAGGCGGATCTTCTCAAAGTTCAACTGGTACGGGCGGCCTGGCAGAAGAGTTTGGCATTTTCAAGGACTTCATTATGCAAACAATGAAGTCTTTTGCTCAACAAGTGGCGTCCGTCGCCCGCCAAGTGGATGGTATGGAGACACGCAGCCGTCGAAAAATGATTCTTCTGCACGGTGTCGAGGAGGAGAAGAATGAGGACACAGCTCAGGTGGTTGGCCGAATGGTGAAAGAGCGGCTGAAGCTTGATACATTCACCACAGCAGAAATCAAGCGATGCCATAGAATGGGCCGTCTTCAATCAAATAAGCCCAGACCCATCCTCGTAAAGTTTCAGAGCACTTCAGTGCGAGACAGCATTTGGTTCGCCAAAACCAAGTTGAAGGGTTCCGGTGTAACGCTGTCCGAGTTCTTGACCCGAACGCGACACATGGCGTTCATGGCAGCGCGGGAGAGGTTTGGCGTGGCGAAGTGCTGGACCAGGGAAGGCTCTGTATTCGTCCTCGGGGCGGATGGTCAACGGCATCGGGTGTTTTGCTTGGACGACCTCAACAAAATCAAGGGCGCAGATCCGGAGAAGCCTGCAGTGAAGGTTACTGCTGCGAAGACCAAGCGGACTGCAGCATCCAAAAAATAGGTTTTATCTTGTTTTTGTTTACATGACCGGGTGCATTTACATTTCACAGTTTCTACCTTCTTCTAATCTATTATTTCTTATACTTTTTTTTTATTAACCTGCACATATTTTTCACTTGGCATATCTTATGTCAGTAATGTCACTGTCACTAGTACTTCTCTTGTCTTACTGTTTCAACTCCCTATCTGAATCACAGGTTTTTTATCTTTCAGCCTATGTCAAATATTTATAAGAAATCACCTGGTCTAAATCATATAATAATATTTCTCGTTTTCGTTTATGTAAGGCTATGTGGTGTTATTTTACAATAGTAGTAGTTTTTGTAACACGCAACTGGCAGGTGGACATTTTGCTTTTACATAGCTTTAATATATATCTTTATTTAAGTATAACTATTATATAACATATTATTAGTATATTATATAAATATTTTTATTTTATTTATACACTTATATATATTTTTTTATTAGACATATTATGCTAGATACAAGTAATGACGATGACAGCTTCTTAACTGTTAGTAGTAGTCTCAATGACAGTTTCACTAGTTTGCCCTCACTTGCAGAGATCCTTCAGTCTCAGTTCTCTGACGTCGCGGGGAACTTTAATGTAGTCCATATAAATGCCCAAAGTATTTCAGCCCATTTCCCTGATATGCTGACAACCTTTGACTGTAAGAACATCCATGCTATTCTCGTTTCAGAGTCATGGCTCAGACCTTGTCTGCCATCAACTTCATATTCTCTTCCGGGGTTCCACCTAATTAGAAATGATCGCGCGGTTGGTGCTGGTGGCGGTGTTGCTATATACCTACGTGCTCAAATTCCCTTCCGTATAGTAAGCACCTCATCGCAACCACCACCCGCGAATGCCGGCGAGCATCTCTTCTTAGAAGTGGAACTGAATCATTCTAAAGTTCTTCTAGGTGTCTATTACTCTCCTTCGTTACGTATAAATTTTTTCCCTTCTTTCGAACAACTCCTAGAAACTTTAGTACCTTCTTACAGTCACGCAATTGTAATGGGTGATTTTAACACCTGCATAATAAAACAGGATAATCGTGCCACAACCCTCGAGCGTATTGTACATTCGAGCAATCTATCTATTCTTCCTCTCAATGCTACACACCATTTTCCAAACGCTGTACCTTCTCTCCTTGACCTAATTTTCGTTTCTTCCCCTACTTTTGTATCCAAACATGGTCAGTACTCTGCAGATTCTTTCTCTTACCATGATCTAATCTATCTTTCATACACAATACTCCCACCAAAGGTAAAACCTAAAATTATTATGCAACGCAATTTCGGTGGGATGGATCGTTTGAAGCTCTGCAAAGATGCCCGTAATATTGATTGGTCTCCTTTGTACTCATCAGACTGTGTAGATAACAAAGTCCAAATTTTCACTGATAAGTTAACTCACCTGTACGACGAGCATGCACCAATCCGTGCCATTAAATTAAAGCATTTACCTGCACCTTGGCTGACTGACGAAATTAAAATTCTTATATTAAAGAAAGCGGCTGCCAAGGCAAAGTATAAATTTCGTCCAACCCCTGCAAATTTGGAAAAATACACAAGTACTAGAAATCTCTGCAATAAGGCGTGTAGAAAAGCACAACGCCAACATATTCACAGCTCTGTTGAAAACGGAGACCCAGTTAAAATCTGGAAATTTCTAAGAACACTGGGAGTTGGTAAGTCTCGCAATGACACAATCTCCAATGATATAAATATAGATTCGCTTAACGCACATTTCACTGCTTCACCCAACTTTGATGGAACAACAAAATCAAACACGTTACAAGATCTTTCACGTATCCCAACTCCCAAATATTCACCTTTTGTTTTCGAGCAATTTGCCAGTTGTGATGTTAAAAAGAGCATCACTTCAATCTCATCCAATTCTGTTGGTAATGACTGCATCAGTTGAAACATGATCCTACCCATCCTAGATGAAATCCTCCCTGTCCTTTGTCATATCCTAAATTACTCAGTTACCAGCGGCGTCTTTCCATCAGCGTGGAAAGATGCACAAATAGTTCCAATACCTAAAAATCCAAACCCTGTTCCCTTACTGACTTCCGTCCTATATCTATACTTCCATTCCTTTCCAAAGTCCTTGAGCGTCTTGTGCATACGCAACTCTGTACTTTCCTTTCCAAGAATGCTCTCCTGAATCCTTTCCAATCCGGTTTTCGTCCTGGTCATAGTACTACCACAGCATTGGTTCATATCACTGATGAGATAAGGCTGGGCATGGATGGTGGAAAACTCACGCTGTTGTCCTTGCTTGATTTTAGCAACGCATTTAATACCGTGGATTTTCACATCCTACTTGCCATACTCCGCTCTATTAACATATCTCCAACGGTAATTGACTGGTTTCATAGTTACCTGTTTGGACGCCGACAGCGTATACGTGTTGATGAGTCGTACTCTTCGTGGTGTAATACAACTGTCGGGGTACCGCAGGGTGGCGTGCTATCTCCGTTACTTTTCGCAATTTTTATTAATTCTATCTCCAAACAGTTACTTTCGTCCTACCACCTTTATGCAGATGATTTGCAGATATATTCACAGGCACCAGTAGAGTCAATTTCAATGGCGTTTTCTAATATTAACACAGATTTGGCGCATATCTGTACGTGGAGCAAAAATTATGGTCTGAAGGTAAATCCGTCAAAAACACAGGTCATTCTAATTGGCAGTTCCAGGATGATATCCAAGATCAATGGGTCACAACTGCCTCAGATTCAGTTCGACGGTAACATCTTACCGACTTTAGATAACTTCAAAAACCTTGGCATTTATCTGGATAACACTTTTTCATGGGGAAGTCAAATACAGGAGACCAGCCGTAAACTGTTTGCTTCAGCTGGATCGTTACGTAGGCTGCGAAACTTTCTTCCCACCACCACCAAGATTGCGCTTGCACAATCCTTGCTTCTCCCAATACTCGATTATGCCGATGTCAGCTATATATAATGAGGACCAACTTGATAAACTTGAGCGTCTCCAAAACTTCTGTATTAGATTCATTTTTGGCTTACGCAAATATGATCATATATCTGAATTTCGATCCAGGCTCAAGTGGCTCCCAATTCGACTTCGCCGGAATACTCATATCCTTATGTTACTGTACAATGTGTTGTTCAATCCTAATACCCCCACGTATCTCAAAGAACGTTTTAAGTTCCTTCATGACACACATTTAAAGACCTTGAGGTCGTCGGTGGATCTGAGACTGCAGATGCCAGCACATACCACAAACTACTACGATAAATCCTTTGCTGTTCAGGCTGTCCGTCTGTGGAATGCGCTGCCGGTCGAAATTAGGCAAGCTAAATCATTAAAAATATTTAAAAATGCACTAAAGAAGCACTATCTGTCATTGTAAACAAATTGTATCACTGTATATTGTGTTTATATTATTATATGTTTGTATATGTATTATATGTAAATTGTACCTATATATATAAATGTATATTATGTATCATTTATGTATATTATGTATTTATTTATATGTTTAGCACCTATCATATCTATTGTATGTATGCATACATACATACATACATACATATACTCACGCCTTTTTCTTTTTCGGGGTAGGCAGAGACAACGGAACGCCACTTGCTTCTATCCTTACAAACCTCACGCGCTTCCTTTACATTCATTACTCTTTTCATACATGCTCGCCGGTTGCGGGTGCTTCGGTGTATGTATGCCTGCTTATGTATGTATATATATTATATATGTATATAATAAAAACAATTTCTAGTAAGTAGATACTTTTGGTCGCTACACATCAAAGCTTTTTGTCATTTTCAGTCTGTCCATCCTAAGGTTGCCTGTAAGAGATCGCACTCAGCGATAAGGCCGCCCTTGTGCATTTGATATGTATCTACATTTAAGTTATTTACACCAAATTTGTACAAACATTTGCACAATAAAGCAATTATCTATCTATCTATCTAGTGAACTGTGCCTTCGTCGTTAGAAAAGAATAGTTTTGTTTATTTGCCAACAACGAAGGTAATACATTGCACGTCTTCAATATAAATAAATTTATAGTCTTTGTACATTTTGTCATTGTATGATATATAACAGTCATAATTATGTTGCATGTAGTTAGCGTAGTAAGCAGTGATAGTACTTATGAAAAGCCACCTAATTTACACACACTCTCCATGACATGACATGACACTACTCTACATGAATTCATGTCTGTAAAATCCTGGAAATAATAATTTTACTATGACAATTTTGCCATTTACTGTCCTTCTAAATCTAGGGCAGGCGTTTAGTATCTAAGTTATTGCTGTCTATTCTACAGCAATGTCAACCTTAAATGTCCAGCAATCACAAACTAGGCCACGATGTTGTCACAAACTTCAAGACTTTCGCTTTTATAAAATTAAAATTTAATACCTAAGAATCCCCGGCACTTTCATCGGAGCGTAAATTTCAGCCTGACTTACTTATAGTACTAGCCCTGAAATTACAGGCGTGAGAACATTTTCATTCTGGCCCGTAAGCTACGCAAATTTACGTGATGTTTTAATCTAAAAAGCTGAGTGTACTTGCGTGGAAAATCCCAAATTAAACGGTCTCCGCTGTAGGTGACTTAGAGCCCTTAGCCCCATAGTACAGTGAAAGAAATATGAAGCCGTGGTGCGTCCTATAAATGTCTGCCCAATGTCTCTACATGGGGATAGTCATTAAGGTATTTAAATGAAGGTATACTTCCTTGTAATTTCTTGCCTTTTTATTTGAGCAAAGTTATGTGAAGACTTAGGGACGACGCACATAAAGCAGAGCGGAGAGCATTTCTGACCGTCGAAGTCAAATTATCGCCGTTGTTCTCATTTTGAAATAATCCAAAATCTATCTATAACTTTACTATATTTTAAAGCCGAAGAGTTTGTTTGTTGGTTTGCTTGAACGCACTAATCTCAGGAACTACTGGCCCGATGAACAGCGGGATAGCAGCCCTACGCTACTAACCCCACTGTACAAGGGGAGTGATTATATGATAAGGGACTAAATCTATCTTGTTAACCTACACTATCCTAGAGTCGTAGCCTATCACCTATACCTAATATCCTATCCCAGGTATCCTAATCCTTATACCTATATGTATCCAAAACCTATCCTAACTTGCACCTAGCGTAAAATGCGTATAGGCTTGGTGCTCTGTGGTATTCTGTGATACAGACCAGCACTTATACGCACCTACTACTAAGCGCCTAACCTATGGCACGTACTATCGTGGTACTACTGTGGTATGCTGTGATACAGACCTACGATTCGTACGCGCCTAGAACCTAACCCTATTTGTCCCTACAATCCCTATTAGATCCTAGCCCTACTATACGTATTTATATATACTTATATAGATAGGTGCGGGATATCTGCCACCGGAGACCTATGATGACAGACGGACTGTGGGTAGGACTTAGGTATGGTGGAAATGGTTTTCTGACGGCCAACTCAACAGACTCACCGAGCTGATCAGTACTGATGGCTAAAGGTGTCTTGGCCACCGTCAGAGGTGTGGGAAGGGTATCGAGTCAAAGTCGGATTAAACTTGTGACTGGTTTATTTCTTATTCTACATGATCTTATATACTCAACTATAACCTATGTACACACACGCAACTTTACGGTTGTGTGCTGTGTGTGTAAGGTGCCATCTCAGCGGTATGTACCTTAGGTGAGTACGTGATTCTATCTTAATTTAATATAAGTCACGAACAATCTGTGTTCCAGTAAATACTCACGTAGGATTATATCGCTGATATGGCATGTTCATGTGTGAACATTCTGGCCTCTCCGAGGAACAGGCAACTCCAGTTGGTATAATTCTATGGAGTCATCCTTGGCTGCTTCCTGGTTTCGTGGCTGCTTCCTGGGAGGCTTCGGCAGATGGTTCGGCTGGCTGTAGACGTCGTTCCATGCAGTGTGCGTGGATGGTTGTTTTTGGTCTTAATGTGGTGCACGTTGTGGGTATGGCGTATTAGATCTTGATGATTTGGGGTGTTTTCTTTTTACTGTTGTCGGCGATTTTTATTACTCCTACGTCTCGAATAATTATCTCTTCTCGTTAATTGATGTTTATTATAAACAACCAGTGCAAAGATGTTTCCAAGTATATTTCTTGACTTTTAGTGTAGTGATATTTGTAGGACATTTAGTGTTAGTTTGATTTATCAATAATTGGTCAACGATGCAATTGTCATTTAATTGCATGTTCTTCACCACTCCAGGGAAGCAAAGAAACTGTGCGCACCATTGTTATAAGTTTGACCAAGTTGCACCGTGGCAATCTTGGTTGTAAGTTAACTTCAACACTGTGGTTTGAAGTTTTCGGTGTTTCATCACTGATACCTACTATCTCGCATTTTATTTTGCTGCGAGTGTAGGCTAGTAGTTAGGCAACTTCTTCCGTGAGAATGAAGCCTGAGAACCTTGATCACACAGCACTCTTAGTAGCCTTTATCTTGACTTATGTATGCACAAGGGCCGTTGCCAAAAGCGTTGTATTCTGTGTGTCCGGTCCGGTATGTGTGACCAAGTTGCACCGTGACAATCTTGGTTGTAAGTTAACTTCAACACTGTGGTTTGAAGTTTTTGGTTTTTCATCACCGATACCTACTATCTCGCATTTCATTTTTCTGCGAGTGTAGGCTAGTAATTTGGCTACTTCTTCTATGCGAATGAAGCCTGAGAACCGTGATCACACAGCACTCTCAGTGGCCTTTATCTTGGCTTATGTATGCACAAGGGCCTTTGCTAAAAGTGTTGTAATCTGTGTGTCCGGTCCGGTATGTTTGACTTGGTTTTCTTCCAAGTTATAGTTGGGTTTTCAAAGGTTTTACTATCCTTTGACCCTTTGTTTTCATAATTTTTACTGACGTACCTAATTGTTGACATTAACCTTCTTTTTAAGTTCAAGGTGTAATAATAAATGTTGACCTAGTTTGCCACAATATCTACACTAAAACATTGAATGAATGTATCATGCACTGTTTGCATACCTACTTTATTGTTACGCGCGCTGTTCTGCTGACGACGCTTTAAGTTCCGCGCACCTGTATATGTTATGCATGTTATTATTACATAGCCAGCACTTGTAGTTATACGAGCTATTTATAGATTTTGTTGTTTATAATCGGATTTTCCTTTACAATTGCTATATGCGAGACACTTAAATCGCTTTTTTTTTTCGGGCAAGATATCATTGATGAAAATATTTGAAGTTTGTTTGGCTCTACAAGTTGTTCGTATTATAGAGATCGGTGTGTCTATCCCGAAGTAATTAGATTTTGTATACGTATAATCTTCTACGATGTCTTGGTCTTCCAGTAGTGGATGGTTTGCCGATGCTCTGGTGAAGGCTTCTGTGAGTTGCGATCTTCTTCTTGCGACGTATTTCTCTGTTTTTCTGGATACCGAGTCCTTTTTGTTGTTGGTCAATATCCGTCTGATTTCTTTGTAGTAGTTTTCCTGGCTTCTTATAACTGCGTTGACTTGTTGTAGGTATCTCCTTCTTGCTTCCCTATCCTATCCTATTTAACCTAACAAGGGGTGGGGTGAAAACAAAAAGTAACTTAGTTGCGATCTGTTTCCTCATTACGGTATGTGCGACTTCTCGAGCACCGGGGCGACCCTGTTCAGGGAGACCGATACCTGATCCGCTACTGAACGACGCAACTAAGTTAGTCAGTCCCTTAATATACAACGAAACAAGCGCTAGGTTGGTGCGCAAGTCTGCTGTATACCCGTTGTCAGTCAGTAATTCGTCATTTTAAGGGACAAGAGGACCGCGTGTTACTGATTTTTGCTCGAATAGGACTAAAATCCTAAATCCTACCCGACCGGCGAAGGACCACAATGAACAACGGGATAATAGCCACAATGTACAGCGGGATAGCAGCCCTACGCTACTAACCCAACTGTACAGAGAGTTTTTTAATGATAAGGGATTAAATCTAACTTGTTAACCTACACTATCCTAGAGTCGTAGCCTATCACCTATACCTAATATCCTATCCTAGTTATCCTAATCCTTATATCTATATGTATCTTAAACCTATCCTAACTTGCACCTAGGGTAAAATGCGTATAGGCTTGGTGCTCTGTGGTATTCTGTGATACAGACCAGCACTTATACGTACCTACTACTAAGCGCCTAACCTATGGCACGTACTATCGTGGTACTACTGTGGTATGCTGTGATACAGACCTACGATTCGTACGCGCCTAGAACCTAACCCTATTTGTCCCTACAATTCCTATTAGATCCTAGCCCTACTATACGTATTTATATATACTTATATAGATAGGTGCAGGATATCTGCCACCGGAGACCTATGATGACAGACGGACTGTGGGTAGGACTTAGGTATGGTGGAAATGGTTTTCTGACGGCCAACTCGACAGACTCACCGAGCTGATCAGTACTGATGGCTAAAGGTGTCTTGGCCACCGTCAGAGGTGTGGGAAGGGTATCGAGTCAAAGTCGTATTAAACTTGTGACTGGTTTATTTCTTATTCTACATGATCTTATATACTAAACTTATCCTATGTACACACACGCAACTTTACGGTTGTGTGCTGTGTGTGTAAGGTGCCATTTCAGCGGTATGTACCTTAGGTGAGTACGTGATTTTATCTTAATTTAATATAAGTCACGAACAATCTGTGTTCAAGTAAATACTCACGTAGGATTATATCGCTGATATGGCATGTTCATGTGTGAACACCCGATATAAAAAATTACTTTAGTGTTAGTAATATTGAGGAAGGTAGTAATATTACGCTATGGGTCACAAGAGCGAAGCTTCTGCGTGAGATCCCTTAAATAACGCAGGTGTATCTGCGGGCTCATCTATTCATCACAAAATAGTTGTGCGTCATTTTGGACATTATTTTAAATGAAAACAATGCCAACAATTATAATAGTTTGACAGGGAAAAATACGCTGCCCTGCGCTTCGCTATCTGAGCGCTGGCCCTTAGGATGGGCGTTTAGGAGCATACGCAAATGTTATACGCAACACATTAGGGAATTATGTTCAATGTCGAACTTGTGTTCAAATTAGTCTGTTTATGCCGTGTGGTTGACGGCATAGAATACAAGTGTCACCACCCCCTATCTTCCCGTGGGTGTCGTAAGAGGCGACTAAGGGATAACACTATGCAAATACCATATTTGCGTAGAGACGGAAAACTCGACATCGAACCCTATACGACTGCCTCGTTGGTCTCGTGCCATAAATGTGCGCGTGGGATCGGGAGGTCCCGGGTTCGATTCCTGGGTCGGGCAGTGTTATTGGGTTTTTCTGTCACGAAATTCTCAGTAGCAGCACGAAGTCTAGAAATGTGCCCGGTACGGCAATAGGCTCGCCCCCTATTACGTGGGACTAAAGTATATCTGGCGAAAAGTGGGTGTAGAAATACACCTCTGCCTACCCCTTCGGGGTTAAAGGCGTGACGATATGTATGTATGTATGTATGTATGAAGCTGTCGTCTAATTGATGCGAGTCTGGTTGATAGGTAGTGTTTGTGAAATATGATATTTTACTAATTGCTAAATTTTGAATTAGCGTCCATATTTGCATTGTTAATGTCTTTATTTGTCATGGCGAACGACTCAAAGGCACAAACTCAAAGGCATTTTCACGATAAAATTCACCGTTTCCGAGAAAAATTAAAAGGACCCAATTTTTTTATGTTTGACCTTGGATTAAAAAAAATACAGATGTAGGATCGATGGGGATTTTTGACATTTTATTTATAGTGATGTATTTAACCTCTTGCCCAATTTTCAGTTCTATACGAATTATGTCTAAGTCAAATGTCTATTTTGACTGGACTATAGTATGTAGGAGCCCTAAACTTTTGCAATTAGTATCTTTTAACTATTACTGTTTTGCACAAAAAGTACATCGCCTATCTTCTACAGCTAACCTAACCAAGTTGTCAATAAATTTATAAAATAATATAAAACAAACATAGTAGCCAGATACTCTAACTAAACAGTCAAATCCTCAGTCAAATTACTCTCAGAAACAACGTGACATATTAACAACGGTCGTTTTAAAAACCCACGTAATAATGAATAAAGGTTTAATCTATGTAAATGACGTACGCAAATTATTTTCAACTGTAGGTAGAATATTGTGTACGTGACGTGTTTGTCGTTTGAGAGAAAAGCTGTAATGTATCGTTGTGTGTATGAAGGGTAGCCGATATTAATAAAGACAAGATTTAGGTTAGGATTAGGACCAAAGGGGGCTAGGCTACTATCTTGTTGCGTAATTTGTGCTGCGAAAGTCTATAATTAAAAATGAATCGCTGAATGTGATGCTAAGCGCAAATCTCGAGAGCAGCTGAACCGATTTCACTAATTCTTTTTTTATAATATTCCTTGAAGAACGAGGATGGAGATCGAGATTCTTATGGAGAGCAAAACTACAAAAAAAGAAAATGTTACGCGATATGAAGTTCGCGGGGTCAGCACCTAGTTTTATATAAAACTAGAGACTGCATCCGTTGGACCACCTTCGTGGTCCAGTTGACAGTTCATGAATCTGCTGATCGGGATCCGAGTTCGATTCCGGGTCGAGCAAAAGTGTTACTGAGTTTTTCCGAATTCTCAGTAGCAGTACGTAGTCTCGCAATGTAACGGCAATAGCCTCGCGCCCTATTATGTGGCACCTAAAAATCCATTACTGGTGAAATGTGGGTGTAATATATTATTACAACATCTGCCTTCTCTTTCGGGTATAGTTTATAAAAAAAAACTGGATGATGACTGCAGCTACTCTCGCACTTTTCTTTTTTATTAAAGCATTTCTTCCCCTACTCGTAGGAATTTTGTGAAATCTCTACTAAGAGCAACCCTACGATCCAACGGAAAGTAAATGGTGAAGTTTTGTTGTGTGTCAGTCAGTAACGTTTTTAGGGTTCCATACCTAAAAGGTAAAAAACGGGACCCTATTACTAAGCCTCCTCTGTCTGTCTGTCTGTCACCAGGCTGTATCTCATAAACCGTGATATCTAGAAAGCTGAAATTTTCTCAAATTATGTATCTCAGTTGCCGCTATAACAACAAATATTAAAATAAAAAACATGAAAATATTAAGGGGGGTCCCCATACAATAAACGTATTTTTTTCGTATTTTGTTCGCAAAGTTACGGTAACAAGTAGACGCTTAAAATTTTCACAGAATATGTAGTTGTATATTACCTTTCAAAATAAATAATTAAATAAAAAAAAGTTAATAACAGATCCCATACAACAAACGTAAATTTTAAGCAATTTGTTACTCGATCTTAATAAACAGGTAGCAACTTAAAAAATATTTATTTATACATACAACAAACGTGATTTTCTTTTATAGATGATGGTACGGAACCCTTCATGCGCGAGTCCAACTCGCATTTTTTCCTCTCCCATTTTTTTAATTTATCTGTTTCTGTCTGTTCTCGTCGGAATTTCGAGCAATCCCTTCTTATTGCACCTCTACTGTACCTGAGGAACATATATACCAAATCTCAGTTTCTTGCGTCCAATAGTTCTATGAGGCGCTTTATTTGTCAGTCAGTCAGCAACGCAATAACTTTATATATACAGATAGGGGCTTATGGCATACGATGTCTTATTATAATTTTTCGGCACTGACACGTATGGATTTGAATTGTAATTGTTCCTTTGGTGATATTATTGGAGCCCTGGGTCGACCTAAAGGGCAGCTTTTTATGACTACAACTATGTTATAGTTTTACGCTACATTACGCTACTTACTTTTCAGGGCCGATATTACGCCCCTTTCGTCGCAAATTATTTTTTAAGAGTGCGCCCGCTATATTTATACAGCCTGTGTAACAGGGGACTTTCCAGAAAAAAGCAACAATGTGTGGATCGTGAAAAGTGTCGCCTCGTGTGGAAATGTTCAACAGTCGACGCAGTGCGAAGCGGCGAGGCGACCGCTTAAACTACTACGCCAACCGTGCAGTCAAATGAACCGTTTGTTTTGATAACCGATTTTAAATTCTTACGAAGACAGAAAACTTATGCAATATAATGACAATCATCATCGTCATAATCAGTATCAGCCTGTATTAGTCCACTGCTGGACGCAGGCCTCTCCTACCTCTCTCTCCTGAAATATAATGACAATAACTTGACGCAAAAGCGCGGAGCCAAAGCTTCCGTCTCTTAAACAAAGGCTCGGATAAAGGTTTTGCCTACCCTGTACAAAAAGTCTCTTAAAAAAAGTTTTGTTTGAGAGCTAAAGTTTTCCTTTTAAAGGTAGTTATTTAACGCAATTTAACTAATTAGGAGAAATCACCGCAACCAATTAAAAAAGAAGCTGAATTACGGGGAACGCTGGTAAACCTTGACCCAACTTATGTTATACTAGCCGTTGCCTTTGACTTCGTTAAAGTTTGATTTTAAATTACATACCTCCATATGTTTGTAATTATCAGCTTAGATGTTCAAATGACAATTATTTCACCGAGATCTCCAATGGCAGACAAACTAATATCAACTGATGTTACTAAACTTGGTAACTGTTGTGTATGAAAATTGCTAATTTCAAGGGCATACAAACACAGTCTAGCTTCTTTGTAGCGTTATACACATATATTGTAACTAGACGATGCCCGCGGTTACACCCGCGTTATTTAAGGCTACTACTCCGCTCCTGTCGCTCATCGCGTGATGTTATATAGCCTATAGCCTTCCTTGATAAATAGGCTATCTAACACTGAAAGAATGTTTCAAATCGGACCAGTAGTTCCTGAGATTAGCGCGTTCAACCAAACTAACAATCAAACAAACTCTTCAGCTTTATATCTATACTAGAAGATGCCCGCGGTTACACCCGCGTTATTTAAGGCTACTGCTCCGCTCCCGTCGCTCATAGCGTGATGTTATATAGCCTATAGCCTTCCTCGATAAATGGACTATCTAACACTGAAAGAATTTTTCAAATCAGACCAGTAGTTCCTGAGATTAGCGCGTTTAACCAAACAAACAAACAAACAAACTCTTCAGCTTCATATAATAGTATAAGACTAGCCGTTTCCCGCGGTTTCACCCGCGTCCTAAGGGAACTACGTGTACCCGAAAAACCCAAATATCTTACGGACCCCTGTTTTTTCTAAAATAAAATATAGCCTATGTCTACTCGCAGATAATGTAGCTTTCTAATGGTGAAAGAATTTTTAAAATCGGTCCAGTAGTTTTTGAGTTTATCCATTACAAACAAACAAACAAAAATACAGATTTTTGCTCTTTATAATATAAGTGTAGGTAAACGTTTTCAGAATTTCCTAGAGGATGTTCATCCGCTATGCCACACACAATTTATTTAAATTTAACCATTTCTGCCTGTTGCCGTGGGAATTGCAGAAAATCCCTCCTTAGTGCACACCTACGGTTTCCTAGAAACATACGTGACAAATTTAGCTCCCTGCGCCCAATAGTTTTGCGTGTGGGTTGTCCGTCAGACAGTCAGTAATGCAATGGTTTTATATATAAAGATTTTGAAGAGGAAATATTTATATCTTTCGGGAATACCTTAGCAGGCAAAGGATGTATTGGTTTAATGGGCGAGCGAAGAAAACCTATCACGCTAGATACAAATATATTCTTGCTCGGAGTGAACTTAAGTGGGTAGGTAGTGCGTTACATAGCAAATAAAGAGTATGTATCTTTAGTCATGACAGTCTTAAGATGTCCACTACTGGACATAGACCTCTCCAATATATTGAATTTGACTTGCTCGTACCCTATCACCGCCGCGCTGCCCGCGATTCTAACAAGATTGTCTGTTGACGTTGCGGGAGATGTGCTGCGTCGTCTAGTACGTACCCGCCACTCTAGAACCATCCTATGTGTCTTGCCCTTGTAGTACTAATGCAATAATGTGTATATACTGTAAGAGAGGATGCCCAGAGCAACGCACGCAAAGATTAAAAAAAAATTGCTCGATCCCGTAATGATTTTGCAAAATCCCTTGTTAGTGCACCCCTATGTTTACCTAGGAATACACATGCCAAATTTTAAGCCTAGTAGTTTTGGCTGTGCATTGTCTGTCAGTTAGTCAGTAATACAAGGTTTTAATATAACAGATTATAGTACGTTAAAACAGAATCCATTATATAAAACTCAATCTAAAGTTCCTTCTCTAAATATTGTTGCGATCAATACAGCCCAACTGAAATCGATTAACCTTAACTACTATAAGATTATGCCTAACAGGAAATACAGGCATCGGCTCCCACTACTGGCAATACGCATAATAAAAGTATTAGCGAAACGCCATGTGCGTAAGGGGCAATTTTGTTCGAATTGACTCCGTAAGCTACAGGAAATGTGTACGTAAAGGAAATAATGATAATAATTTCTGTATCAAACATATCTTGTATTTTCTTTCTTGTGTTCCTTGTTTTCAAGACTTTCTATAATTTTAGTAGGTATAGCAATGTTTTACGAAGTCAATGCGAGAAAGACAATATTATGCCGTTTTCAGCCGGTCCAATTATTTAATCTATCGATGGATTTTGCTACTAAAGATATGTCTGACATAGTGTTTATGGAGCTTATGTCGTTAAAGATATCACGAGACATTGGTCAAATCGTTTCGATATATTTATCTCTTATACAAGAAATCAAAAGAGCAAGCATATAAAATTTGCGCCCGCATAGCTTTTTGACATATTTGACTTTATTAAGGCTACGCGGCCTGCGAGAATTATAAATGGGCTAGATTTTGAGGGGTAGGTAGATGAATGCATGTACGGATTTTGGTTATTCTTCACGCAATAACTTTTAAATGAATTTTGAAGAAACTTTCCAGTAATAAATCTCATACATGAGCTTACTCTCAACTCGTTAGAAGTTCTACACACTGATTGGCTTGTGCTGAGTGCTTCGATGCAGTCTACGATATGAGCATGTAGTAGACCAATCTGAACGCCAATCGGCTATCGAATTAACGTAGGACGTGCGATGGCTAAACTCATGGTAGAGGCACAAAACAGCACAAGGGGTCCATGGCCGGCGAAGCGGCGGCAAGAAACGACTGTATTCATAAAAAAATTGATTAGAAATTCAGAACTGGTAGTATTACATATTATTAATATAGCTTAAAAGTTACACCACAAACAAAACAAGATAATTTAATGTAACCCCATCAAAACATTATTTCAATTTAAACGAAAAGCTTTCCATTTTACGAAAATATCTTTCGGAGAATATAAATAATTTGTTTCTTAGTAAATGTTCTTAGAAATCGAAATGTCAGAGCAAACAGTTTTCGTAGCATTTAAAATAGATCCACATAATAGGGCACGTTTATGGCACAAAAAGTCTCATTAGTTATGTGTTATTCCCAGTCATTCTGTTACTGGGAATAAACTATTTCTGTGGGCACCATCTCTATATATTATGTAAAATTCTTGCGTTACTGACTGAATGTCACCCAAAACCATTGGGTGCAAGAGGCTTTTTACCATGTGTGTCCCTTGGGGAGCGTAGGGGTACACTAAGAAGGCATTTCCATATTATATTCATTCGGTATCGGGCAGAAAAAAGTACCGGTAGCTGTTGCGACTTCCTCTAATTTGATATATTTTTCTATATCCCTACTAATATTATAAATTCGAAAGTGTGTATGTATGTATGTATGTATGGATGTATGTATGTTCCGTTTTCACGCTAAAACGGCTGAACTGATTTTGTTGAAATTTGATATAGAGATAAACTGGACCATGGAGACGGACATAGGCCACCATAAGATGCAAAAATTAAACTGGGAGGGATTGCAGGCAGGCTAGAAGTTTGTTCGGCACAAATTTACCTCTTGGAAGTAAGAACGCATGCGCTATAATAATTTGAATACGCATGTGCGTATATCTGTCAGTGGGTATAGTGATAGAACTAAATAACTCAGATTTCGGCTTAATTGACCTTTTACCATTTTCGTGAACCCCAAAATGTGCCGCATCTTTTGGTCTAACAAACATTCTTATATCTTAACCCAGTCCAAAAATAAAGCCATTTTTGTGTTTCAATTATAGAAATAGATAAGTATAAATGAACATTAAATGTTAGTAGTAAAAATTACTAACTCTATAAATAAATGAACAACTGTAACTTCTGATCACTTGAGTATGAAATAAATTAGCTAAATTGAGTTATTTAGTTCTTCCGCGCACGAAAATATTTTAATGAAACTAGTCAAGTTGAAGAAAAACTAAACAACTTGAGTTATTTAATTCGGGCATTAATGAGCATTCATTCGGTTTTTAAATAAGTTTTTATATTTATTTCTTCTTCGAGAAAATGGTAATTTATAAGAGATTCCAATCAAATAAATGTCAATAGGTGAAGTTATTTAATATTTCTATTTATAGTATACGCACGTAAGCAAAGTTATCGTGCAATTCAGTAGTACAAATTAGCGCGAAATAATGTAAACCTATAGACCAACCATTCTCAAAGTGTGCTCCGCGAAGCGCCAGGGCTCCACGAAGCTTCTCTAGAAGCTCCACGAAATTTTTTCTCCAATTAAAATAAAATTACTTAAATATAACTAAATCACTAGGTAGCAGAATACAGCAAAATTATCGATTTAGATTCTAAACTCACTGCAACTTAAAGAAGTAGTACGTGCAATATGCTGTGTTTTTACCGGCGTTTTATTACAATCGGATAATTATAGTATAAACAGATATACTTGTACAAGTTAGGGCCTAACCTTCGATAGCTCTTAAGTATAGCCCTAAGCTTGCACGTACCTAAACCTAGACTTATCCTAATTTAAGCCTACTGGTTCCGATATCTAGCCTAACCTATCTTATGATATACCTATCCCTATTTTAGATCTAACTCTAACCTAACTCCCTAGTCTACCCTAGCCCTGTTAGGTATAGTGTATAGCGAGGCCGTGTACACTGTGGTCACACAGACTGTCACGTATACAACCCTAATCCCTAGTTCCCTAGCAGTCCCTGGGATCCCTAGGCCGGGATATCTTTCGCCGGGAGACCTAAGGCGACAGACGGAAAGTGGGTAGGATTAGGGTGTAGTGAAGTGGGTTTTCTCACTGCCGGTCGAGCAGACTCACAAGACCGATCATGGTGACGGCTAAGGGTGTCTTGGCCGCAGTGAGAGGTGAGGTGAGCCGGGCCGGTGGTATGAGTCAAAGCCGGGAGTGAGCTAATGACTGGTTTATTTCTTAAAACTATAATCTTATATACTAAACTTATTATATGTACACATATACACGTATTTAGTTGTGTGCCGTCGGTGTATTGTGCCGATGCAGCATGTCTGAGCCGACCGCCGTACGTGATAAATTACATGATCTTAAAATATCACGCATCTTCCTCGGTGATAAGTTGGATGTGTGTTGGAATGCCAAGAATGTCATGTTCATGTTTGAACATTCTGGCGTCTCTCCGGGATAGGCTTCAGGAAGGTCATGTTCCGGCGTGAACATTCTAGCGCCTCTTCGGGGCAGGCTCTAGAAAGTTCTTATGTTCAGGCGTGAACATTCTGGCGTCTCTTCGGCGTAGGCTTCAGCTCAACGTTAACGGCATCTGTAGTTTGTTGTTCACTGGTGATTCGTTTTCTTGACGGCTTCGGTTGGCTGGCTGTAGGCCATGTATGATGCGGTCCTGGCAGCGGCAGCTTATTGCGTTGCTTGCTGTGGAACCTTGAGGATCGTTGCGGTGGATATGTTAAGTACCTATGTGTAGTAGGAAAAAACAAGGTATATTTTATATCTAGTCAACATGCAGTTGTTTTGTACCATTGCATGTTATTCACCCCACCAGAAATTCCATCCCTTCTCTTATTTAGTAGTAGTAGACGTTGTAGTAGTAGTAGTGTAGTAGTAGTGTAGTAGTAGACGTTGTAGTAGAAGTGTAGTAGTTGTAGTAGTAGACGTTGTAGTAGTAGTATTAGTAGTAGTGTAGTATTTGTAGTAGTAGTAGTAGTAGTAGTGTAGTATTTGTAGTAGTAGTAGTCGTTGTAGTAGTAGTAGTAAACTTAGTATATTCGTAATAATTTAGCGCCCATGAACTCTGATCGCGCAGAACTCGTATACAAGTGTGTATCGCGGCTGTGGCAGTAACTTGTTACGAGGACGATGGCGGTTTGTCAACACTGTGGTTTTCTGGGAGTCAGGTTCGATTGGACTTCATGACTTGTAACATGTTCTTAATTGTAAAGGTATGGGTCCTTGATTTGTTCATCTAAGGCCCTTGTTATGTATTCATTGTTATTTCCTTCCTCTAGCCAATCCTAACTTGTTTACGTAGGTATGTCTTTCCCTAAACTTGGTTGCAATCTCGTCCTCGAAACGGTAAGTGCGACTTCTCGAGTACCGGGGCGACCCGCTTGTGGGAGACCGATACCTGATTCGCTACCGCCCGACGCAATCAAGTTAGTTAGTCTCTTACTATACCACGAGACTAGTGCGATTGGGGAACACTAGCCCGCAATATAATAAGTGTCAGTCAGTCAGCTAGTCAGCCTACGGGAACAGGAGTTCCAGAGATGTTATATCGCTTTTGCTCGAAGGACCAATGTACAAGTTAGGGCCTAACCTTCGATAGCCCTTAAGTATAGCCCTAAGCTTGCACGTACCTAAACCTAGACTTATCCTAATTTAAGCCTACTGGTTCCGATATCTAGCCTAACCTATCTTGTGATATACCTATCCCTATTTTAGATCTAACTCTAACCTAACTCCCTAGTCTACCCTAGCCCTGTTAGGTATAGTGTATAGCGAGGCCGTGTACACTGTGGTCACACAGACTGTCGCGTATACAACCCTAATCCCTAGTTCCCTAGCAGTCCCTGGGATCCCTAGGCCGGGATATCTGTCGCCGGGAGACCTAAGGCGACATACGGAAAGTGGGTAGGATTAGGGTGTAGTGAAGTGGGTTTTCTCACTGCCGGTCGAGCAGACTCACAAGACCGATCATGGTGACGGCTAAGGGTGTCTTGGCCGCAGTGAGAGGTGAGGGGTAGGGTATGAGTCAAAGCCGGGAGTGAGCTAATGACTGGTTTATTTCTTAAAACTATAATCTTATATACTAAACTTATTATA
Source organism: Euclidia mi (assembly GCA_944739405.2). NCBI lineage: Eukaryota > Metazoa > Arthropoda > Insecta > Lepidoptera > Erebidae > Euclidia > Euclidia mi. The sequence continues at coordinate 37,016,679 of OX123192.2, read as the reverse complement.
TGTACACATATACACGTATTTAGTTGTGTGCCGTCGGTGTATTGTGCCGATGCAGCATGTCTGAGCCAACCGCCGTACGTGATAAATTACATGATCTTAAAATATCACGCATCTTCCTCGGTGATAAGTTGGATGTGTGTTGGAATGCCAAGAATGTCATGTTCATGTTTGAACATTCTGGCGTCTCTCCGGGATAGGCTTCAGGAAGGTCATGTTCTGGCGTGAACAATACTATTATTAGACATGTTATGTTCCTAAGGTTAGAAGCGATAGCCTAGTGGAGATATCAACAGACTGCCATTCACAGGGCTCGGGTTAGAATTCTAGGCACAAAATTTTCGAAGTAATGTGTTTCAATTGTTAATTATGGCTTGCTTCGTGCCTCAGAGAGCAGCTATTTAAGACTGGGCGGTGTGGACACCCCTCCCTACTTTTTTCTGACATCAAGATTTGATGTCTTCCAGCCACCGGTGCAGGCTAGGTTTCTTAAAGGCTTTAGTATCGTGGGCCAAATCCATTCAGAGCATATTTTTCATAGTTTATTAAGAAATCCGAAGAGTAAACCCGGCTGCTGTGGCTGGCTTTTGTGGATTACAAAAATGCCTTCAACCCCATTGGAACTGGGCTGTCCTGCAATGCACTGCCTACACCACATGTCTCTCAGAGAGCTATGAAAAGGACAATGGATAAAGGATAATAGGATTTCGCTGACGGATTATTTCCAGAACGAGATTATCCGGCAGAAGACCAAAGAAACTGACATAGATCAGAGTTATAGCAAATTTACTGGGGGAACTTATGGCCAGTCGTTTAAAAAGCAGGTTCTTAAATTAAGGCCACGCCACAGCAAGCGTAGTGTTGGCCGCCAGAATGGGTCTTGTGGCATACCCTGGGGAGGCCCACCTCTAGGAGTGATAGGCTGATGAAATGAGCTAAATGAGAAGAAGTAGTTAATATACTTGTTTGACCATTATACGCCCCATTCCTATTATGAAAGCCTGTAGGTGAGAAAATACGTTACGAGATAGCGAGCAAGGCGTGACGTGGCAAACCAATACTCCAAACAGGTAGACAGAAGTTGTAATTATTACACCCACATTGGTCCTACGTAAAAAGGACCCCCTTTTTACGTAGGACCTAAAAATATTAAAAATATTATTGACGTTGACGGACACATTGCCAGATTTCGTTCTACTACTGACATTATACAAGGTTATATAGCGGGTCTTACTCGCGATAAATCTTATATTTAAGGCATAAATACCTCGGTTTTTTGCCAAAGTTGCTTAAAACCGAGGTATTTATGCCTTAAATATAAGATTTATCGCGAGTAAGACCCGCTATATAACCTTGTATAATGTATACTAATCGCGAAAATTTAAAATCGTTTACTACTACTGACAATTCAAAAAAACCAGTTACCTACACTCTAGCCTAACCCGGGAATCGAACCCAAGACCTCTCGATCAACAGACATATAGGTTATTTACTGTGCCATGGAGGCAATCAGCGACAAAATAAATATAAAATATACGAAGATTTATGTCAGTAATATAGTATTTTCTACAAATGTGGACCTTTTTGCTCAACTTCTTCCTTCAATTTGTCTAGTTATTAAGCATAGTATGTTGCAGTAATAGTTATCCCTTTCGATCTCTCTCCATGAACATCTCAAAAAGCAGTCAACATTACTTTCCCAGCAGAATAAACGGCCTTTGTCCTTTGGAGTTGGTTCCTCCTTAGCAATTTACTGTTTGGAATGTATTATTTATTTGGGCGTATAATGGTGTATCCACGTTTCATCTACAGTCTTTATTTGGACCAAAACTTGGACTTATTAGGCCTTAACTACGCAAACAGAGCTTTAAAAAAATGTTCATTCGACGGGTCAACGCGGTTTTGGTCTTAACGTGAGCAAACGCAGCACCCATCGCGCTGGGAGCTTGCTCATGCTTAAATCTTCATTTAATATGTAACTAATTCATTTGTTGGTCATTTTCATACCCTCTGCTATATCTCTTACTCAATTCAGCGGTCGTCTAGCACCATTTGGTGAAATTTTGCGAGGTTATCTTTAGTGGTTGCAGTGTTTGGACGTCCCGGACCTTAGCTCCCTAGCTCTTACGACCAGGTTTAAATTCAGCTGCCCAACATTTCATTGTAGTAAATGATGGAGCAGTGAGGAAGCGTTAGCCTAGTGGAGGTACAAATAGTTGTCCATGCAGGGGGTATCGGGTTCGAATCCACGGCACGCACCAATGACTTTTCAAAGTTAAGAGCGTATTAAATTTTTAATTATCGCTTGCCCCGTGCCTCGGAGCACCTTAAACTGACGGTCCTGGCTGTCTGGAAGATCTTTGACAATCGTAACGGGGATTCCGTACCCTCAAATAAACTGATACTGGTCTAAACCATGGAATATCGCTATCCCTTTGGGTTGCGGAGATCAAACGGTTGTCGCTCTGTGGAAAAGTTGATATTCTGTCATACCTGATTAGATAAATAAGCGGACCTCGGGCTCTAAGACGTGTAAGTCGTGGATGCAAAAGGGATAAGGCTAGCGCGATCATGATGGAGCAGAGAGTCCCCATAAATAGAGTTTTAATCAAACTTGAATGGCGTCGGCATAGTGCCTTTTAAAAACAAGAATTTAATGCCGGCTCGATACAACATTTCCCATTTTCACAAAACACACTCACATCGACTTAATCGTATGGCTGTCAAATAGCAACTATTGCTACAAAATAGCTGAAATGTTGGTGGTTAACTGCCACAAGAAGTAAAATCACATCCACAACACTTTTTTTGACGAGTGCTGCTTCCTTCAGGTTGAGGTCGGAAACTTTGCAGACCACCCTAGTATGTTTTAATGCAAAGGCAAGTTATTTTTGTTTTAGTTGATTTTTGAAGATTTATAATAAGTCATTTAGTTGATTTTATTACATAATTATAATATTTTGTTGTCATACCTAATTTTGTTAATTTTTTAAATTGTAATTTTACGTTTATTTTTTTATATACAATGTTACTACTACTAATCCAGGTTTTTATTTCATGTAAGATCAATAATCAGTAATAAAATTTAACAAATAAACTTTCACTAAGAATGCCTAACTTTCGTGTTTAAATATTTCTTTAGGTTCAAAACTCAATAAGTGTACTTAGGTGACCCAAATTCATGTATTCACATTCATTTAATGTGTGGGAAAACTGAATAACAACATTATAGAATTAGCTAACTACGGTATGTTTGCAATATCTTGGTGTGGCAAAATTGGATAACTTGGTTTTTTATTTTTAATATTTTTTTGGATCATGATAAAGGCTAGTTTTATCAAGCATAGAATCGACAGCAAACATGCTTAAAGCATATAAAATTGCCGACGCTAAAATTGTTCTCCATTTCTTAGTGATGTGAAAAAAAGTGTCAAAAAAACAGTAAATCGCGATTATCTCGAAACCTGAAATTTTGAGTTATTTAGTTCTTCCATTATACCCACGATATATTATGTAAAATTCTTGCGTTACTGACTGAATGTCACCCAAAACCATTGGGTGCAAGAGGCTTTTTACCATGTGTGTCCCTTGGGGAGCGTAGGGGTACACTAAGAAGGCATTTCCATATTATATTCATTCGGTATCGGGCAGAAAAAAGTACCGGTAGCTGTTGCGACTTCCTCTAATTTGATATATTTTTCTATATCCCTACTAATATTATAAATTCGAAAGTGTGTATGTATGTATGTATGTATGTTCCGTTTTCACGCTAAAACAGCTGAACTGATTTTGTTGAAATTTGATATAGAGATAAACTGGACCATGGAGACGGACATAGGCCACCATAAGATGCAAAAATTAAACTGGGAGGGATTGCAGGGAGGCTAGAAGTTTGTTCGGCACAAATTTATCTCTTGGAAGTAAGAACGCATGCGCTATAATAATTTGAATACGCATGTGCGTATATCTGTCAGTACTGACACATCATTCATAATGTCATATCTTGCACGGTGATTATATTGATCCCATATATAAACTGTTTCTGAAGTCTTTAGAATAGTTAATCAGGAGTGTCTTCACACAACTTGAGACTGAAAGTAGATTTGTGTTACCCCGAATTTAACGCGCGCGAAGCCGCGGGCAATAGCTAGTAATATTATAAATTCGTAAGTCTGTATGTATGTATGTTCCGTTTTCACGCTAAAACGGCTGAACCGATTTTTTCGAAATTTCATATAAAGATAGACTGGACCATGGAGACGGACATAGGCTACCATCAGTTGCAAAAAAATAACTGGGAGGCATTGTAGGGAGGGCAGAAATTAGTACGGCACGAATTTACCTCTTGGAAGTTAGAACGCATGCGCTGTAATAATTGAGTGCGCATGTGCAATCTTATGTCAGTGTCAGTACTGTCACATCATACATATTGTCATATTGTGCACGGTGCTTACATACTCTATGGTGCTTACATTGTTCGCATATATTATTAGAAACTAATAATGATATACTACGCTTAAACGGCTGAAACGATTTTCGCAACTTATAAATGCGAAAGTTTTCATAGATATACATATATTGGACATGTCCAATACATGTATTGCAATCAAGGTTACATGGCTTTGACATTTGTCTGTATGCAAGGTGATGTTATTAAGGTAGATAATGTCATGGATACTGACCGAGTTACTTTGTACCCTATATTGTTTCTGAAGTCTTAAGATTAATCAGGAGTGTCTTCACATAAATTGAGAATGAAAGTAGATTTGTGTTACCCCGAATTTAAAATTAAAATTAAGCGGGCAAAAGCTAGTTTTTCTATATTCCAATATTATATTTTGAGTACACTGTGACTGACTGAAAAATTTAGTGAACCCCGGGCTCTAAGGCGAGGCTCTTTGATCGTAACCGTGACAGGCGCTAGGATGATAATAATGAATGTTGATTGTACTGATGGTATGTTGGTATAAGCTGCCACATTGTTTATCTGAGGTGGGGGTTCAATTTTTACGCGCGACAAGTCTGTGCTATCCACAAATTGTCCTAACGAATCTCAACTTTCCCTAGGACTGAAATAAGAAGTCACTAACACGAAGTTTCTTTTTAAAAGACTAGACCCTCCCTAGGAAATTTATTCCTAGGGCGGGTCTCCTATGTCGTGAGGATCTTTGCAAACTTGCAATCACACAGTGAACATCCAGACTCGAACCAACTATTTATGGTGCACACAAAGTGGTGTCTTGTGTGGTCATTGAACCCACAACACTTGGTGCATGTCAGACGATGAGGCAGCCGCTTCAACCCCTACGCCAATTGTACAAATTTTTAAATCTTATATTTATGTGCAATAAAAAAGAAACTATTGTAGAAAGGAAATGCTCTCATAGAGTACAAGAAAGACTGATCAGACGCTTGAGAACAATTTGAATAGCAAATTCAGCTTTCTCCATAGAATATTACTCACAAATGAATAATAACAGTATTATTCTTACATCTATAAATCATGTCGTAAATCAAAGAGGCCGGTAGGAAATAATTGTTTTCCTTAAAATAGCGACAAAGTGGTGCCGTTTGATTTATGTTATGTTCATGTAAAATATTAACACCTTTTAATACGATTTCATAAGGATTATAAGCAAAGGAATTGTGTTGGTAAAGTAAAGGCGTTGTAGAACTATGTTAGAAGTTTCATTTTGTTTTAGACTTTCTACTTGAATATGAGGTAATCATCATCATCGACTTTTGCATAGCGAGACTTGGCTCACGTTGCAAAACGTTATAACTAAGCGACCCTTGCACAAGTCGCAAGTTGGATGGTTCACCACGTGTGATATTCATATCAGAGCGCTACCTTCTTCGGAAGGCACGTAAAGCTGCGCTCCCTGTTCTTGTCTCTATACGGGGACCGTTAGGCCATATCGGATGCGTCTCGGCGGTCTGAGAACTTGGACACCAAAGATGGCCACAAGTACAGAATGTGCTTGTCTTGTTTCATACACGGGTATTAACTTAAAAAGAACCGAAAATTGTTAACATATTTATTTTAATAAAATCATTATTCGGCAACGCAATCAAGGGTGCGTACATGCTCTTCTGATGAAATATTTCTGTGAGCCGTGCTTGTAATGTATAAACGCGTGGACAACTATTAACGAGCGAAGATATAATTCAGTATTCAAGGTATAAGTAGTTTATGTTAAGTTTATGTAAAAAAAAAAATAACTTCCATAAATTGCATTTTTTTTTAATTGGATTTTTTTCCTTAAAAGGTCCCAAGCCTATAGGCTTGGAACCTTTTAAGGAAAGAGAGAAATAATTTGGTTGAATGGTGTATTGGTTGAAGAAGTCATCACGCCACTCAGTGGTCTGAAAGTCGACCTCCATACTCATTAATATAAACGTATAATTAAAAGTAAATTGCAATTCGTTTGGCAGACTTCCCCTCACTTCATATTCTAGTGTTAAATGAGTAAGTAATATATCTGTATATAAAATCCTTGCGTTACTGACTGACTGACAGACAGCTACAGCTAAAACTATTAAGTGCAAGGATTTCCTGAAATTCCCACGTGATCGGCTAGAAACAGTTAAATTTGAAAGTAAAAGTGTGGGTGCAGCTGCGGGCACCCTCTAGTACATCTATATGACTCGTGAGAAAAACAGTTTTTGTTGTATCCTTAATGGCATTGAAATTATGTTTTTAAATGATATTATGAGTATGAAGGTCGGTTTTCAGATGTCTGTGCGCCGGCTAGCACGATTACTGTTATTTCGGTGAACCACTGAAGATAAATCTTATCAGCAGAGCAATTCATATAGAGTTTCATTTTCAAATATTTTTATTGCAATTTAATATAAATGTAAGCTTTAGAGGGTGCTATTTTGCTCCATTTTTAAACAATTATATTAATAAGGATTAGTGCCTTTTTAATATGTAATGTTTCATAACCGGTCTAAACAAGGCATACTTGACCTCGTTATAAGCCCTTACATTTCATTATTATCGCGATCCAATTAGAAAGGTATTTTGTTTTTAATCAGGGACCGTTGTTGGAATATATAAGGTATTATATTCAGTGAATGACATACCATCAGTTCTCTTACCGTCGTCGCGTACCAAACTATTTGGTTCATGTACAGCTGGTACGCCAGACGCAACAAGAGCACGACAAATTATGTCATTCAGATGGGCGTGACGAGAAATTTTACCAGCGCTTCTGCTGCAAGATAGCCCATGGTGTCCGAGGGTATCGACGTCTTCTCCACAATGACATCGATGCGGAGAAACACACGGAGCTGCTAAACGAAGACAAGTGGCGATACGGAACGTCTCATCGTCCAACATGGTTCCAGTGTTGGACGGTTGTGCCTGAAGCCACAGACCCGATTCTCATTCTCCCACAGCCAGCAAGCGAGCACGCTTTGCAATATTAAAAGATGCATCTAAAAGACTTTTCCTTACAATGTCACAAAGCGGCGCGTCCCACTGTCTTTGAGAAAATAGGTTGGTGCCTACCAATCAGTGCTTGGAAAAGCCATTTTCCAGGCGTTTACAGCTTCGGTTTTGCACAGCACTTCTGAGTTAACTAGTGTAGGTGATAAAATTTTCCTAATTAACTCTTCCGTGCTGTGAACCGAAGACAGAAACGCCGGTAAACTGATACTAGAAATTTTGCGTACACCGAGCCCACCCAGACGTATAGGCTCTTCTCTTTAAAGTAATTTGGATAATTTTGTCGACTTGTTCTAAAAGTGCATATTTTTCCAAAGTTGGAAAGATCTAAAAGCATGTGTGAATTTTGGGACGAAAAAACAATATAGATTAATAGTATAAGCCGAATGAATATTAATTTTGAATAGGCGATCTGAAACTTCACAGAAATTTTGTATCTTTTCCTTTAAGAAAGAATCGAAAGATTCTTCAAATACTGGAGAACCTAGGAGGCGAAGAGATGTCTTATCAATAATTTTATTTATTCATTTAATTCTTTATGCAAATACATTGTGTACATTGGTGGACATAATGCCTTATGGCATTCTCTACCTGTCAACCTTTAGGCGGTGCAGAGATGAAAGTGGTAGGTGCATTTAATTATATAAATTTAAATATGGAAAAGTTACAAGGTATAACACCATAATAATTATTATATATAGTATATATATAAATACATACAAAATATATAGTTTTATATATACATACTTATACATAAGTCTACATACACCTAAATATACATACATACATGCTTACATAAATACTTATAATAATGGATGAGACTGATGTGCTGATTCCTTCAATCTCTCAAAAAGAAGCTCTCGAACTTTCATTTTAGATGCATAACGGTTAGTGGACAGTAAAAAAGGCAGCGATAGCCGAGTGGATATACCAACAGACTGCCATGCAGAGGGTATCAGGTTCAAATCCACGGCGCGCACCAATGACTTTTCGGAGTTATGTGCGTATTGAATTGTTAATTATCGCATGTCCCGTGCCTTGGAGAGCACGTTAAGCCGTCGGTCCCGGTTGTCATGAAGATCTTTGACAGTCGTTACAGGGCGTCAGTACCTTCTAAATAAACTGACAGTAGTCTAAACCATGGAATATCGCTATCCCTTCGGGTTGCGGAGTTCAGACAGGCAGTCGCTCCGTGGAAAGGCTATAATATTTAGCCAAATCCGGTTAGACTAGAAAGCAGACCCCAGACTGGAACTGGGATAACGCTAAGAGAAAGAAGAAGAAGAAGAACGGTTAGTGGACAGTCTGATTTCAGGAGGGAGTGTATTTCATAAGATGATAGATAGCACCACTAAAGAAGAGTAAAAGAACACAGTAGTACGACTGGGGCAAGAAAGAAGAAGGTTATGAGAAGAACGGAGATCTCTCTCATGAATTTTAGATAGATATTGGAAGTATGAGGTGAGATAAGATGGAGTCGAAGGGGACTTGAGAATAGAGAAGAGGGTAGTAAGAGCACGCAAACACCGGAGCTGGCGAATTTGTAACCATCTTAGTTCGGAACGATAAGTAGATACGTGATCATACTTACGAAGATTGTAAATGAATCGAATGCAGTTTTTGAGAAGTCGGTCGTATTTTTTTACATTGAGATGTTCTGCATTCAGGTCATAATAGCACATATCACCATAGTCGATTATGGGAAATATTAGAGCCTGCACAAGCATTGTCTTGGTTTTGGACGGGAGAAAATTCTTGAGGCGATATAGTGCTCTAAGAGTTCCAGTAACCCTCTGACTAACATTAGTCACCTGCACTTGCCAATCAAGAGTGGAATCGATGTACAGGCCTAGGTCTTTTACGGATGCACTATATGGGACGATCAAGCCTTTAAACATTACAGGCGGTAGAGTTTTGACATCTAATCTTTATAATAAACGGCGACTGCCTAAAATAATGGCCTGGCTCTTCGCTGGGTTAACTTCTAAGCCAAATTTATGACACCAGTCCATCATTGACTCAAGGTCCCTATTTATGTCGGCAATGGCAACTAACACATCATCCATCCTTGATTGCGAGTACAACTGCAAGTCATCGACACAAAGATGATCCGAACATCGAAGATTTGGAGTTAAAAAGTTAATAAAAATGGAGAATAGTAGAGGAGAGAGAATGCCACCCTGAGGAACACCAGAGCCCATGTTTCGCCAACTCGATGTAGATTCATCGCAGTGAACAGACTGCTGGCGCTCTTGAAGATAATTTGAGAACCATTCCAATGCATTAGGCGAGATCATGGGATGGGAGAGGATCGATAGAAGGGTATCGTGACTGACGGTGTTGAAAGCGTTAGAGAAGTCGACCAAGGTCAGCACAGTGACCTTAGTGTCCTCCATACCTGCCCTAACATCACCAGTCACTTTAAGGAGGGCAGAAGTCGTGCTATGACCAGGCCTGAAGCCGGATTGCAATGGACTGAGCAAGTTGTTTTGGTACACAAATTGAGACAACTGTTTATGTCCACAGGCTTCAAGCACTTTGGAGAGGAACGGCAGAATGGAGATTGGACGGAAATGGTTAGGGAGAGAAGGGTTCGTTTTCTCAGGAAGTGGGATAACAAAGGCTTCAGAGCATAGTAAATTGAATAATTTAAAATGTGGGATATGGGGAGGATGAGATATCGGGAATCGGGATGATCATGCGGCGGCTGATAGAATCAACCCCCACAGAGTTAGATTTAATGGATAGGATAATCTTCTTGACCTCACCCAATGCAATTGGAGAAAAATTAAAGCCATCGATATTAGGACGGGGAAGACCAGCAATGTAATCAACAGTTTGACGCCGGGTTTGGTGATCTAGTAGAGAAGTAGTTGTGAAATGGTTGTTTTTAAATCATCCAAACTAATCGTGATATGAGGAGTTGTATGTTGCTGTTTGCCAATACCTAGGGTCCCAAGGAACTTCCAGATACTAGCGGAGGAAGAAGAGTTAATACTGTCGAAAATATGGCGGCGTTTAGCGTTGCGTATTATCTGATTACACCGATTCCTTGCAGTTTTGTATAGGCTCCAATTCTCGTCAGACCGCTCCTTTTTGGACTTCCAAAAAGCTCGATCTCGGCGCCTCATGGCCATTTAAATGCCCTTAGTAAGCCAAGAAGCGGGAGGACGTTTTAATTTAACTCTTCTGATAGGAGCATGTTGGTTATAGAGACCGAGTAGCGTGTTGTTGAAAATTGATACTTTTTCATCTACGGTGTTGATAGCTAACAGAAAAGACCAATCAAGCTCAGTAGCATCCTCTTGCAGCTTCACACTATCCATACGCCCAAAACAACGCATGTGCAATACCTTAGGACGGGGTTTAGGAGGTTTAAGGTGATAGGATAGGTAGATGAGGTCGTGATGGGAAAAGGCGGGAGCAAGATATTGGCCATGTCTCAAGGTATTAATCAAGTCTAACCAGGTGTCTACACCTTCAGTATTGTAGTGAGTAGGTTCAAGAGACAGTGTGTAGACCAGCAGACTCAATTAATTTAAGAAGGTTATGTGAGCGAGAGGAATTGATGACTAGGAGGTCAGTGTTAAAATCTGCCATGATAATATGGTGCACATTTCCCGACCCTAAAGATTCCAGAATCGATTCGAGACTGGAGAAGTAATTAACGGAGGAGGGACAATATACAACTCCTAGAACGATTTTCGCTCCACTGACTGAAACCTCAATGAAGAGATACTCGGAAGAAGCAGAATTATTAGGCGGTGAAGATAATATAATTTTGTACGAGAGAGTACAACGGAGATATATGGCTACACCACCAACTCTCCTATACACCCTATCATTGCGTACAAGAACGAAACCAGGGAGAGGATAGTAAGCAGATGGTAAATGAGGTTTCAGCCAGCTCTCTGAAATCAGAATGGCATGAACGTTAGCATCACTGAAAGTTTCAAACAGGTCATTGTAATGACTAGGAATGCTTTGCGCATTAATATGACAAACATTCAGGCAGTGTTTTGAAGTTCCATTAAATGTACGCTTAACAAAGTCACCCAGCAAATCAGTAGCAGAACAAAAGCTGTCATTGTAAGAAGATTTGGAGGAATCATCAGCAGAATGAAACGAATCATCATCAGCATCCGAGAACATAAACTAATAAAATAAAATTACTAATAAAAATATATAGACTTAAATATAAATATCATAAACTGCAAATAAATAAATTAAAGAGTGCACAAACACGTGCACACTCTCTAAGTAAATTATAATAAAGCAATGATTTATCACTGCACCACCTGCCAGCAGACACATACAAAAAATTACAAAACACTTTTTATAATAAAAACTAAACGTAATTATAACTGGACAAAAATGTCTTAGGAAATAATTGATTGATTTCCGAAAGCATCCTTAAGTGACATTAAGTGACACTTCACTCCTTCACTTATGTCAAGTTACGATGACAATGACAATCTATCGTAAACAAAACAAGAAAAGAAAAATAATTGTGTTGAAATATGAGGGTGCGAGAAAAAAGCAAAGATTGAGTAAATATGATACCAAAGTTAAGAGTACTGCGCGTGAACAGAAAGGCGATAGATACATACTAATAAGATGATTAAAAAACAATACTATTTACGCGACACAGTTTTGGTGTTGGTGTTTCCGGTTGCTTCTGGAGGACTAGTGTTCGCAGCTCTACTTCCAGTTCCTGAGGTGCTGCCTGACGCCTTGGGGAACTTCTTAATGAGCCCGCAGAGCTCTTCTTCAGCGACAATCTTATGACGGCTTCCATCTGGCGCTTTACCTACAATGTAGCCATCTTGAGTCCAGCAGGATCTGATACCGAAGTGCGCTCGAGCCTGCCCGAATACAGCCTGTTGTGTCCGTGTCAGGAACTCCTGCACCGAGGTGGTGGAACCCTTAAGCGAGGTCTTGGCACGCCAAACAGCAGACCTGTGATCCACTCCGGCAAACCATACTAGTATTGGCGGTTTGCTGTTCTTTTTCGGTGCACCAATTCTATAGCACCTTCCTATATGTGAAGCAGAGATGTCCTTCAGACCAAGCTGTCAATGTACAATGTCCAAGTGTACAATGTCCAGAATAGTGTCCGAACAATTCTCTTTGTCGGCTTCTGGCACACCGAGGAAAATTAGTGACGTACGTCGATGATTTTTGATGTTTGATGCCGAATTATTAAATTTAGATAGTATCGAAAGTCTTTTTGTAGAGTCTGTTGTATTTATAAACAGCTCACATTTACTAGAATTTAGTTCCAAGCCAATAGATGCGAATTTATTTTTAAGAAGAGCTAAATCTTGTCATACAATATCTGGATCCCCTCCTAGGGTCCCATCATCTAAAAACCATACATTACATTTAGGATTTACTTGCCGAATAATGGGGTGTATTGCTAAACTAAAAATGGCTGGTCCAAGAGGGTTACCTTGTTGACACCCAACTGCTGATTTCAATAGCTTATCCTGATATAATAATTTTGTGGGGTACCTGTAACATTGCCAAAGAAATAAAAAAAAATTAAGGGTTTCTAATTTTGCTTGTGCTAACAAAGTGTCCCAATTCACTGGATTGAAGGCACTTTTCAAGTCAACCTTCAAAATGACCTCTCCATCACCACTTCCAAGGTATATAGAAAGGGCATGTATAGCAGCCTCGGCTGCGAGGAACCCTTTGGAACCAAAACCTAGTTGGAGGGGTTGGAATTTATGCGATAGAAAAATAAAACTCCCTGCTGTAAACTTTACAGCATATCTTGGCTGTTATACGCCGATATGTGCAAACAACGGCAATGGGACGTATGCAACCATCCCTCTTGTTAAGGGCGCACAAATTCGCCCCATACAAGATGACAATGATGGCGTCGTTCACATTACCGGAGAGCATCATATTTATTAGCGCAGTCAACTCCCTCAGAAGTGTATCGCCAGCCACCCCAGCACTGGCACACACAAGGTCTTTCAGATGCTGGGGCGTCAGTGCATCGAGGCCCCCTACCGAGCCACTCCGAAAGGAGCCAACCACTGCTAACACGTCCTTGGCTGTAGTGATCAGATGTTCTGATTCCCTGTTGGGAGCTTCTTGGGGAAAGAGAGATCATCAATAGGCACTGGATGCTTGCTCTTCAGACCAGCAAGCGTGTCTGGAGAGCAAGGCGCCACCACATCGCTATTAAAAAGGAGTCTAGAAGCGCCCCGTATATCGCCCTCCCTTAATTTAGATTCTACATATTGATACAGCGACTTCTGCTTGTTAAACGTAAATTTTGAGTCTAACGAGTGTGCCGAAACTTGACAATTATATTTAATTTGGGATGTCAACGAATTTTGGCCTGCCTGATTTTTATCAACATGTAGAATCCTATAAGGGAAAATCAGTAATTGCTCCCAGGCTGTTCTCGAGTTCTTTCTGACGACAAGACCAATACATTCCGCAATTTTTTGGATACTGATCCTCTTGCCCCAAGGGAAACTCTTTTCACAACCGGGATCGAATGTTTTAATTTTGATAGCGTTTGCCAAAAAGGAATTTGTGTGGTCTCCTAATATAGGTTGTGAAGATATTGTGGAGCCAGAAAGTGCATTTTGGGCGTTATGTACTTTACCAAAATTCACTTTCAGGCCCCACTTACCTTTGAAAAAACGGTCCTGGGAGCAATCCGGACAGCGCACCAGACCAGTCAGCGATGTGGTAGGTTGACTAGCACTCACATACACATCGCCAGTGCCATCACAACATTGCATTCGTTTTATTACTATACTAGCTGTGCCCGCGACTCCGTTCGCGCAGAATTTGTCTTTTCATTAGGTTACAGAATTGATACCGAAAATGTTTTAAGTTTCATATAATACCTATATTGAAAAGTGTAGATCTAGATGTCCTGAAAATAGCTCATATGACTTTCACTTGTTCGTGTGAGTCCACACCGCGAAGTTACCAATCGCGAGTAAAGAGATCAGAGAATTCCTGTGCAAGTTCGTTGCCTCATAATCGCGCTCGCATATTAAATGTCAAATGCATAGCGATAATACAATCCCATAGTTGTGAACTCTTTAGACAGGCTCTAATTTCATCAGTTCTTGTCTCATATTGTATGGTGGTATAACAGACAGAGTCTAACAAAAATTGCCACAAAAAAAGTACTGTTATACCGCCCATGGGTTCGTTATTTTCCTAGATTTCCCTTGGTTTGCGATCTACATGCTTAGACCGCTTCACGGTTTGCCATCGTATACTCATCTCATATGATAAGATGACAATAACGTTAAATCTTAGCTTTGTCACTGCTTTTAGAGATATAACAAACAGAACTCTGCGTGGTCCAAGTCAATCGGAATTTTAAACATTGTAGGCACTTTTTAGGATTCTTTATCAAAAAATGGCAAAAATAGGAACCCTGACAGATTCGCCATATCTGTCTGTCTGTACTTCCGTATGTCACAGCCATCTTATACCTACTGAAACCATTAAGACTACATCATTGGATATTTAAAAAAAAAGATGTTTTCTGTAAACCGCTGCCCGACTTTCATACATAAAAAAGGAATGACAATTAATGTGTCCTCTCCATACATGGAGCTGACGTGAAAATATTTTTACAATGCGGCATGTCTAGGTATTTAAATTTAATTTTAGGGTACCTGAAATTATCAATTTCTCAAAGTCAATCGCTTGAAATATAGACGCTTCTAAAGTGGTTAAATGAGTATCGTTCCCCCGCTCCTCCGTCCTCAAGCTTTTGAAGTATGGAGTGATAAATCTAAAAAAAGATATGCTGTAGATCGTAATAAAACTTCCAACGAAAATTAGTTTGAACGATTTGTGGTCAGCAACTTTAACGTTCAAAAACCTCAAATATAACTTGGTCGTTAATACAAATATTATGAAAAACAAAGTTATTTGTACCGGTGAAAAAGTGGTAGTGGTATATGGTTAGATGAAGATAATGGGTATGTTTAGTGTATACCACAGAGCCCTTCATGATTTAATTACTCATCCTTCCAACAATGTGGCTTTTTCCTGTCTGTACCAATATATTAAATCATTGCGTTACCGATTGACTGACCGACAACGTGCATCCAAAACTACCTATTTGTTGCAAGAATACGAAATTTCTTACTTTTTTTATATTTTAGATGACATAATTATATGTTGCTTGGCAACCAGCCGCTTGTACTATGAAATGATTTCTCAAAATTCCCTTGGGATCGGGAAGAAATTGTAAAATTAATAAAAATGAGCGGATATAGCTGCGGTCATCCTCTAGTTCCCGATGAAGCAACAGCAAGCGCAATCTTACTTGAGCTTCGTTTCTTTGCCGAAATCACGTTGGTAGGAAAAGTCTTCCCGTTCCACACGCAGCATCTACATATAGTACTTTTCCCAATCACTATCCACGCTACGACACACCCGATCATAATTATATTAAACGCTGATCTTCAGTAAGTCGCGAGACATCATTTTGCAGGCGGAAAGCCTGCAAAATGATGCCTGCTAGTTTTAATGGGTTATAGTTTATTTTTCCAGCAAATGATGGTTTGGGCAGGCCATATTGAGTAATAGGATAGATATGTCTACTGTCGAGGAACGGTTTATTAGATTGTTGACCTAAAATATCCTCGGCCAATTTGTCTCATATTTATGCCATAACTATACAGCATCTCAAACTCATGGCGTAATAGATGAGGACTTTTACTTATAAGTACTTGCTTCAGACAATGTCATTCCAGTGTTTATCCCCATCCAGTAAAATGAAATGACTCGCCACTCTGCGAGCTGTTTACATAAATACATGTGCGAATACGTCCAGCCTAAACTGAACCCTATTTAATATAATTAATCGTACAGATTTAAGCTCAATTTAAATTGGAGAACCAAATGTTCGAAAATATCCTATTTATAATCTTTCAACCATCGTAATTTTACATTTGACTGATCATCATATATTTAGTTTCAAGCAATTCAACTTAAGAGTTAGGTACTTTTATAGAACAAATTTTAACCGAACAGCGTGCCCAAACGCACAGACAAAAATTTTTGTAATTATATTTTTGGCTTCTCTTCCTTTATATGTATAGATCCCTTCAAATAGATTTCTCCTGAATATCTTCCATGTACAGACATCGATCACTTATAGATTTATGATATGTATGTACAGATGGCCGTTACGCGCGTTAAAAAAAATCAACCGTATAGCCGCACCCATAATGGCGCATCGAGATTTCTATTTTTTTTATAAAAAACATAATTATTAAAGTGTACTTTTTGAATATGGGAGTTTGATAAAGATATATCTATGTGAAATACAATATATTTATGTATACGAAATTGAGAGTACTAATCTTATTTTTTTACCGCTTAATACTAATGATCGCTCGAGAGGCATATATGATACAAGATTTTAGAAAGACTTTTTTATTAAAAATTGTTTTAAATTTAACAAAATAATGAAGAAAGACCTTGTTTCTTTAAATGACACACATTTTCTTTAAAATTATAATTTCAGTCTTAAAATCAACCTTAAGTCTAACGTAACCCTTGTTTGAACAGTCTTTAGAATAATAATAATAAAAAATAAAAAGTCACATATAGCCTCTAATTTAGTATCTAAATTAGGTATGTTTTAAATGTTATATCACATAAAAATAAAATTACCATTTTAATTATAAGATATTTGGCTTGACAGTAAATTCAAATCAGACTATATTTTTCTATCAAAATTATAGCAGTTTGGATCGAGATTGGGTTTGTAGAGCGAATTCTAACTCGGCGCTTGTGCTTGCTTGTATTTGAGATGTTCGAGGAGGTAAATCCGATTGTTCGGAGCAATATATGGAAGATCATCTTCAAGCTGGCACGAAGGATCAGCCACACTGTCGTCTGAATCGTAATCCTCAACGTAATCGTCAGTTTCACTGTCAGATTCTTCGTTTTCCAAATATTTTGGTTCTCATTGAGATTCATCTATGCAACAAAATAACCAATTTTCAGCTTTATCAAACAAATAAATAAAGAGATAATTGCAAAAAACTAAGAAACGGGATTGGTAAAAAACTTATCTTTAATACTAATAATAGCCTCCCAGGCGACCGTGAGGTCATTAACTCGATACCTGCCTATTCCCCGCTGAACCCGTGACCACTCTCTTCTGCATCACGGGGTGCACTGTATTGGCGCGAACGCATCCCGCAATACATAGACGTAATTTAAAAATATTCTTGAAAAATCTACCGAACGCGGCCTCTCAGGCGATGATTAGTATTCTAGGGTTAATATTAATACACTTTGAAGAAATGCCTAACAATTAAACACGTTATTGTGGCTTATTTGTAAAAGATAGATATATACTATTCAGGACTTTTTTGTAGATCTTTTGAAGACCATCATCTTTGTAGTACATACTTTTGGTGTATGATCAACGTACGCGAGGCTAAGAGCTGGAAAGCGCATTTTCATCCAACTTGCTTCAAATTTATAGTCACTGCTCAGCTCTTATGTGTCTTAGCGTTATGTTAAATAGCTTATAACCTGCTCAAGAGTATGGACTACAATCCTACCAAGTTTGGTTAAAATCCCTTCAGTAATTTTTGTGTGCACATACAGACAGACAGACAAAAAATTTACTGATTGCATTTTTGGCATCAGTATCGATCACCATTCATCCTTCAATATTAATTTTGAATATATTTTCAATGTACAGAATTGACCTCTCTACAGTTTTATTATAAGTATTGTTACGAGCTGGGGTTCGGTGATAAATTATATACACTATGCCAGAAAAACTGCACTTAATTCACTAACACAATAACACTAGATATACACACTTAATTTTTCAACACTAATAAAACTCACTATTCACACCACTAGAAACACCACTAAACACTTCCGACTTACTTCCTTCACTTGATGATTATCGCTCCGATATTCAATTGTAACTATATCTGTGTCGCGCGTTTACGCGGTATTTATACCGGCCGGAACACATAACTAGCCTTTTCGAGACGACTCACGAAATTTCTGGTAACGTGTAACATGTTTTTAGATTTGTGTAATTGTTCTATTTACACCAACGCCATCTATTAGAGGATAGATGAAACAGCTTTAAACAACCGATAAATCTAATCTCATCTAGTTCTGCATCATCATGCACTGATAGATGGCGTTATTTTCAATTCGTAACACGGCCTCCCTCTAAAACGTGTTCGTCTCGAACATCGTTGGACCCATAGTAACGAGCCAACCGGTCCACATGAACTATCTTCGGTGCAACTCGCGACCCCTTCTGGATTCGATAGGTGACGTCGTTTATCCTGGTAATTATGCGATATGGCCCGTCCCATCTGGCTTGTAACTTAGGCGATTTTCCTTTGCTTCGTACTGGGTTATGAAGCCACCCCAATGATCCCTAATCGAAGCCTTTGTTGTTCGCTTTCTGGTCGTAGCGAGTCTTCATCTTCTCAGACATCTGTTGTCCTGACTCCCTGATGTGATTGTATACGTCGTTCATCTTGTTGCGTAGCTCGGTCGCGTAATCCGCTATATTGCGTGGAGATTCTGGCGGAATACCGGTGATTAAGTCTGCTGGTAAACGTAATTCTCTGCCGAAATTGGCAAAAGCTGGTGTTACTCCTGTGGTTTTGTGGACCGCACTGCGATATGACAGAAGGAATGGTTGGATGTGCTTGTCCCAATCTCTTTGTTTTCTCTCCACGCCAGGTACCTTTCCAGTGATTGGTTAAATCGTTCAACCATGCCATCTGATTGCGGGTGATAAGCCGTGGTCCTGGTTTTATGTGCACCCATCACGCGACAAGTCTCCTTTAACACCTCGGATTTGAAGTTCCGGCCTTGATCGCTGTGGCTTTCCAAGGGCACCCGGAATCGACAAAAGACTTCATGCACCAGCTTGTCGGCCACTGTGGTAGCTTCTTGATTTGGGATTGCAAACACTTCAGGCCACTTCGTGAAGTAATCCATCACAACCAAGAAGTATTTGTTTCCATCCTGGCTCTCGGGAAACGGCCCAGCGACATCCAAGGCTATGCGTTCCCATGGGGCTCCCACATTGTACACCTTTAATGCACCTCTGCTTCGAGTATGTGGCCCCTTGACAGCCACACAACTTGTGCATTTGCGGCACCAATCCTCGACGTTATCCCGACAGTGGAGCCAATAAAAGCGCTCCCGGAGCTTAGTTAGGGTCTTCTTAACTCCCATGTGACATCCCGAAGCACACACAGTGATAGAGCTGCAAGACTTCCGGCACCTTAGTTTTGGGCACTACCATTTGCAAATGGCACTGGTTACCGCGAGCGTTTTCCCATTTGCGGCACAGAACTCCATCCTGGACGACCAAACTTTCCCACTGTGCCCAATAACTCTTGATGATGGGGCTCATTGCTGCGATATCACTCAATTTGGGCCTAGGCGCATCTGATTTCTTCCATTCGAGAATCGGCTGTACATCCTTGTCATCTTGCTGAGCACTCTGCAAAACTTCTCTCCATTCGTCGCTTAGATCCGTCTTAAACATCCTCACTAGCGCTGCCTGCTTTGCTTCCTGTCGGCTACAGTGCTTGCACTGGTCCGGACACGGCCTACGCGATAGGGAATCTGCGTTACCATGGGACTTGCCACTGCGATGTTGTATTTCAAAATCAAACTCTTGCAGTAGTTCAATCCATCTGGCTACTTGTCCTTCTGGGTCCATAAATTGAAGTAGCCATTTCAGCGCAGCGTGGTCGGTTCGCAGGTGGAATTTACGCCCCAACAAATATTTGTTGAAATGCTGCAATGTCTTTACTACAGCCAAGAGTTCCCGCCGGGTGACGCAGTAGTTTCTTTCGGGTTTGGATAAGGCCTTGCTGAAGTATGCTATAACAACTTCTTGGTCACCCTTCCTCTGCGACAGCACGCCGCCAATCCCGGTGTTACTGGCATCTGTGTCAACTATGAATTCATGCTCATTGTCAGGGTAGCCTAGAATAGGTGCAGTACACAGATGTTCCTTGAGCTTCTGGAATGCAACGTCACAGCTCTCATTCCAACAGAACTGCACTCTGTCTTCGGTGAGCTTATGAAGAGGTCGAGATGTCAGCAAAGTTCTTCACAAACCGTCGATAGTAGGAGCATAATCCGAGGAATGCTCTGACCTGCGTTTTGTTCTCTGGAACTGGCCAATCCTTCACGGCAATGATCTTATCCGGGTCAGTTTGAATACCGTTCTCCGAGACCACATGTCCTAGAAAGTTCACTTGCCGTCTGAGTAACGCGCATTTCTTCGGACTCAGCTTCAAATTAGCTCCTCTTATCTTTGACAGCACTTGCTCCAAGTTTTGAAGGTGATCCTGGAAGGTGCGCCCCACGATGATGATGTCATCCAAGTAGACCAGGCAGGCGTCTCCAATCAGTCCCATAAGCACTCGCTCCATCATTCTCTGCAAAGTAGCCGGAGCGTTGCACAATCCAAAGGGCATGACGTTAAATTGCCATAATCCTTTGCCTGTGGAGAATGCCGTCTTCTCTTTGTCTCGAGGATCTATTTCCACCTGTCAGAAGCCACTTTTTAGATCTAATGTAGAAAACCATTTCATCCCCGTCAGCGTATCCAGTGTGTCATCGATCCTTGGCAGTGGGTAGCTGTCCTTCTTCGTGATGTCATTTAATTGGCGGTAGTCTACACCGAAGCGGATGCTGCCATCCTTCTTCTCAACTAACACCACCGGAGAGCACCACGGGCTGGACGAAGGCTCGATTACGCCTTCTTTCACCAAACCGTCGATCATAGCTTCCACTTCACGTTCCCGTGCCACTGGCACACGTCTTGGTCGCTGGCAAATGGGTGCTTCATTTTCCGTGTTTATTTTGTGCTGGACTAGTGCTGTCTTCCCTATGTCGGCATCACTGGTCGAGAAAACATCGGCGAACCGATCCAACATCCTCTCAGCCTTGGTCTTCTCTTCTTCCGACAGGGTGCTTTGGCAGTCTTCTAAAAGTAAAGAAACGTCGAAACGTGCACTCTGAACCTTGGCACTGGTAGGTTGCTCATGACATCTGCGCATCCAAGCCGCTCCTTCATAGGTGCCCAATTCCGTCCTTTTCTTGAGCAACACTTCCTTGTCACTTGCATTTAGTGCGCGTACAGATGAAACTTTGGTACCCCTTACCAAGGTTTGTGCAATCTTCCACGAGGCATCTTTCTCTAGGCCTTCGATAAGTACGCAACAGTTCCCCTGACCCGAATTCCTAGGTAGACAAACTGGTACAACCGTTTCCGACGGAGAATCAAAGAGAAAGACGTTACCGGTGAAGAATGACATTCTTCAGGCAGTACACTTTTCCTGAAGTTGCACCTTCCATGAAGACTTCTTCCGAGCCACACTTCAACACTCTCTGGTTAACATCGATCTCGCAGCGATACTTCCGCATGAAATCTAGGCCCAAGATACAGTCGTCCACTATATCGGCCACGATGACTTTGTGACGGTAAACTTTGTTGCCTAGCTTCAGATCCACATCCATTTCACCTCGGACGGTTATGCGACTGACCGGTAGCTGTTCTTAGATTCACACATTCATTGTTACTGAAGCAGCCCCGAAGAACCCGTCTTGCCAGATGGAAACCGACGACTGTCCGAGAAGCACCCGTGTCCAATGTCAGCTTGCATGGTGTTCTGTTAATTTCGCCTTCGATGATCAGGCTGTTGCGTCGCATGATTGCGAGATTGAGATACTTGTGGCTCTTCCATTACCAGCCAGCACCCGCCCCGCAGTCCTGGCTTCTACTCGTATCCCTGCTCTCGCTGCCTGGCAGGCATATCAGGCAACCCCTTTGGTGGAGACAGGGTGTCACCAGGCTGCCTACGCTTTGAGCAGCTCAAGCGGATATGGCCTCTTTCTCCGCAGTTGTAGCACCGAGGTGACGACACAACATCCATGCGGATACCTCGGTCGTCGCGTCGCACTGCTTCCACCTCCAGAGCGTGGGCTAAGGCGTCCTTGAGGTCCTAGAAGTGCCCAAGCCTTACTGCTGCTCTTACCTCCAGGTCCCAGATCCCATCCGTAAACGCCTGTACGAGGTTCCCGTGAATAAACGCAGGAGACGACTGGTATGCCTTCCTGACCAGCTTTTCCACCTCTAGAGCCCACTGCTGCAGAGTTTCTCCGGTGCGTTGCGTCCTGTCCTTCAGCTGAGCACGATACACATGTTCGAGGTGCGCGTCTCCGTACCTCGCCTCCAGCGCCTCCAGAAGCTTCTCATAGGTGACGTCTTGTCCGAGTGCCTCCAACACTGTCAAGGCTCGGTCGCGAAGGCCCAAAGTTAGGGCGGTTAAGGCCTGTTCTTTATTCCACCCATTTGATCACTTCACAGCCTCGAACTGAATCTTGTATGCCGACCATGATGACGAGCCATCAAATGGTGGAACCTTAAATCCACGAGGTGAGGGCGCTACAGCCGCTGGTGTCACTTCGAGCCCACGCAAATTCTTCTTCACTTCAGCAACACAGGTCTCGTGGTGGTCGTGTACACGCTTCTCTATAAAGGCGACGCGAGTCTCAAGCTTGTCGTGTACAAGCATCTCAACGTCGCTGATACGGGCCTCGTGCTGCTGAAGTTCCTCGTTGACTGCCTTCAAGTCCTTCCCTACAGCGGCGCTGAGGCCTTTCATAAGCACCACCTGCTCTTCTAGGCGGCGCGCGTGCTCCTTCTTGTTGCGCTGGAGCTGTTCTTCTAAGCGGTGCGCGTGCTCTTCTTGACGGCGAGCCTGCTCCTCCTTGTCGCGCTGAAGCTGTTCCTCCAGGCGGCGCGCGTGCTCCTCTTGACAGCGAGCCTGCTCCTGTTGACGGCGGTCCTGCTCCTCCTTGTCGCGCTGTAGCTGTTCCTCCAGGCGGCGCGCGTGCTCCTCTTGACGGCGGGCCTGCTCTTGCATGAACGCCATCAGAGCCGCGATGTCGGGCACCGCCACGGAGTGTGCGCTTGCAGGCTCCACTGCAGCCGCGGAGTCGCCTGGTCCACCAGACGATGGAGAAGGTACGTCTCCGAAGCGTCTCTGGTCCAGGTCTTGCTGGCGCTGGTTCCTGGTACGAACTCCTTCAGTTTCTTCCTTCGGCATAACCAGCATAATTTATCCCTTTCTTCTGACACCAATTTGTTACGAGCTGGGGTTCGGTGATAAATTATATACACTATGCCAGAAAAACTGCACTTTATTCACTAACACAATAACACTAGATACACACACTTAATTTTTCAACACTAATAAAACTCACTATTCACACCACTAAAAACACCACTAAACACTTCCGACTTACTTCCTTCGCTTGATGATTATCGCTCCGATATTCAATTGTAACTATATCTGTGTCGCGCGTTTACGCGGTATTTATACCGGCCGGAACACATAACTAGCCTTTTCGAGACGACTCACGAAATTTCTGGTAACGTGTTATGTGTTTCTAGATTTGTGTAATTGTTCTATTTACACCAACGCCATCTATTAGAGGATAGATGAAACAGCTTTAAACAACCGATAAATCTAATCTCATCTAGTTCTCCCATGCACTGATAGATGGCGTTATTTTCAATTCGTAACAGTATCTATATATATAAAAGAAAGTCGTGTTACTTACACTATTTATAACTCAAGAACGGCCGAACCGATTCGGCTGAAAATTGGTGGGGAGGTAGCTCAGAATCAGGAAAACACATAGGATACAATAAAATGCAAAAAATAATATGGGAGGGATTTTAGAGAGGGTCGAAATTTGTAGGGACAAACCTCCTACCTATTGACAGTAATAACGCATGCGCTGTAATAATTGAGTTGCTGCGCATGTGCTATATCTGTCAGTACTGTCACATTATACATTGACATAATTATGATGCACTGTCATTACTTCGTTCGCTTTTAAGGTTCGCTCATTTAATTAAACTAATAAAAAATATCAGCCTTGGCTAATCCCTACTAATATTAGGTACTTCGTGTGCCCGCAGCTTCGCCGGCGTGGAAATCGGTATCCCTTAAATATCCCTTTCTGTGGCCTTGATAATGTAAAATAACATAATGATCGGTTGTTGAAACTCACACTCATATTTAAGTTTCTTACTTACTGTATTAGAAAAGTAGTAACCTGTACCTGCCACCTAAATTCTTAGCTCTTTCTTTTAATAAATACTATCTGGCCAGATTAAATAATTATTAGTTAACCTTTAACTGGTGACCTGGTATTAGTAGTGCATAGTTAGTGACGTGACGTTTTAGAAACGTATGTGGAAAACTGAATGTACACGAAATATCGTTAGCATGAAGAACAGTTTAACTCACGTATTTGACAAATTATACATCAAGGTATGTGATTTATAAAAAAAGGTTTAAAAAAAAATCGGAAGTTTTATAAATAATCCGTTTTTATTTGAATAGGCATTTTTTAACTAACAAATAGCAACAAACTCAAAATGGGCCCTTTAGCACACTAAAATAAACTTTGGCAACTTCTTTTACTTTATAATTACGTAATTTAGATACTAATTAACAAATTATAGTTGAAAGACTTATCCTAAAATACAGAAATAAAAAAACTGCAAACATCAAACATCAGTTACTTAGGAATGGCTCTGTACACAGACATCACATAATTGCTTACTACAGTTTAGGCACATACGTTTATCACAGTACGTACAGCAGAATCTGGCACGTCTTTTTAGACGGCTAGGATATACGGCACAAGTTTTTTTTACTCCAGGAAGATTTTGAGCCATGGCACAGGTTGGTCGAGGTAGGTAGTAGGTAAATCAACAACACCAATAATTACACTTTCTATAGTCAAGAGCAGCTCTCGCGGTACCTAACGTCTTATAATAAACCCGGAGTTTTAATTGAAAACTTTAAAGATCTAGCCAAAGACAGTAAAAAGTTGCCAGTAAGCGGGAGGCTCGTTGCTCACAGAATCGTTTTGTTGTTGTGATTCTGTGGCATTTTCAAGAAATTACTCATCAATAGGTACTGCTTATATTCCTAAGGTCAAGGTTTATTTCAGAGGTCATCTCTGTTGAGTCAGTACACTCCTGTTTGACAGTAGCCCTGTTGTTTTCGTCTCCATACTGCTCAGATTTAGGATCGTGGTCACTTTCTAAGACGACGTCAGGATCGCCTATATCGTCGCCAAAATTACTAAACTCGCCATCATATCTCTTCCCAAGTCTTGCAGTATATCATCATTACTAAGAAAAATTCTCCTTTCGGCAGAACTCAGCTAAATTAAAAACATATATCGTTAGTATCGCTGTGACGTTTGCCAGACTCTATGAAGACGTGACCGCTAACTGTGAGGTGACAAACAACTGACATATGGATAAAATACACATTAGCACTGACCTGACGTCCGTGAGACGGTAAAGCTCGACAACAGCAACATGGGTGACAATGCGCGGGCGCGCCTGCCACTAAGCGAAAGGTTGATGTAAACGCGGAGGGTACTGAGGCACAGCGGGGCAAGTACCAAAAGCGCGGGGAGAAATAGCGTAGTAACGAATCGAGGTGTAAAAAGTAACACTCGAATAGTAAGTCTACTATGCTCTACTATCTATACTAATATAATAAAGCGGAAGAGTTTTTTTGTTTGTTTGAACGTGCTAATCTCAGGAACTAACGGTCGGATCTGAAAAATTATTTTTGTATATGATAGCCCAGTTATTCCGGAAGGCTATAGGCTATATAACATAACGCTTCGACCCTTTGGGGCGGGCAAAAGGCTAAAAAGGCTAAAAGATAACGTCGGCTAATCTTAGGAACTAGCAGTCGGATTTTAAAAATTGTTATTGCCTATGATAGCCCAATTATTACGAAAGGCTATAGGCTATATAAAATTACGCCACAACTTTTAGGGGCCAGACAAAAATAATAAAATGGTCAAACGAGAAGGGGGAGGGTTGGGTCAAAGGCAAAAAGAGGCTAAACGAATAGGATACAACAATCTATATGGGTATCGTTTTCGAGCTTTTCGGGATGCTGATCAATAATATGAAATTTATTTAGTGATCCAAGATGGCGGTCGGGAAACCAAAGATGGCCGATGAGAAAATTTAAAAAATCAATATGGGTATCACCTACGATATTTTAAGGGGTGGGGAATCGAAATACAACATCTATTTCGTGATCAAAGATGGCGGATGGGAAATCAAAGATGGCGGATGCGAAAATTAAAAAAAATCAATATTGGTATCGTCTCTGATGATTTAAAGGATGGAGAATCCAAATACAACATCTATTTCGTGATCAAAGATGGCGGATAGGAAATCAAAGATGGCGGACGGGTTTTTTTTTAAGTCGATATATATGGGTATCGTCTCCGATATTTTAAGGAATGGGGAATTCAAAAATACCATCTATTTCGTGATCAAAGATGGCGGATGGGTTTTTTTTAATCAATATGTGTATCGTCTCCGATGTTTAAAGGGATGGGGAATCCAAATACAACATCTATTTCGTGATTCAAGATGGCGGATGGGAAATCAAAGATGGCAGATGGGAAAAAATTAAAAATCAATGTGGGTATCGTCTCTGATGATTAAAGGAATGGTGAATCCAAATACAACATCTATTTCGTGATCAAAGATGGCGGATAGGAAATCAAAGATTCATTCATCATCAGCCCTTTATACTGTCCCACTACTGGGCACGGGCCTTTTCTCACTATGTGAAGGAGAATCAAAGATGGCGGACGGTAATTTTTTAAAGTCGATATATCAACTTGAAAAAATAATTATCTGTGCAACAAGAGAGAAAAGTTGTTTTTTGTTACGAGTGCTGATTTTGTGTCCCGAGCAAGCGAAGGATTCTATGATTGATTTACGAGCGTAGCGAGTGAATCAAAGTTAGAATCCTGAGCGTAGTGAGGGTCTCAACAGCACGAGATACACAAAGCTTTGCTCTTGTGTAGCACACATAACTTTTCACCACAGCAGTGAGAACACATATTAATCAGGTGACATAGAAATGAACAGGAATAGATTGAATTCTGCATTAATCACTTGTTGATTTAACTCTTCTGGTGTTAAAGTACAGTCATCATCGCTAGTTTCACTCATCTTTTTAGATTATTGTATATATTAATATAATTTAACACGTTACGCTATACTGTATCAGCATCAGCGAAATTTTTATTCCCGCTACTTTTTTAAATCGCCTTTTAATACCACGTCCCTGATGTTTATTTTTCAAATGTATTATTGTTCTTATTCCAAATAAAAATGTATTGGTTAAATACTAATTTTATACTATTTATTACACTTATTTTTATTAAAATCCAATAATAAATTAAACTTTAAAACACTAACATATAAAAAAGTACATAATTTCTTTATAACAAATATCTTTTCTTATTTGCGTTTCCAAAGGTGTTTTCTTTGAGGTCGAATTCTAAAATTGAATTTCGAATTCGAAGGGGTTTGTTTTTTCACTCACTTTTTATATGCATGTGAAAGAAACAGAGCACAGTAAAATTCGAATGTTTCAAATTTATGGCTGAACAATGTCAATTCGTGGCACTGAAGATTGAAAAATTAAAAAAAGCTACTTTGCCTCACGCTTGAATCAAAATCGCGTTTTGTTCACTGTTGTCTCGCAGCAAAAGCGGCATGTTTGAGCTGCTGTGGTGAAAAATATATTATTTATTTGATATGGGTATCGTCTCCGATATTTTGAGGAATGGGGAATTGAATATTATATATAAAAATCTATATTTGTTCATAATTTATAGACTCTGAAATGATAAGAGATTAAGCGCTAAGTCAATGGTAACTTTGGAAAAGGTGCTTGGAAAAAAGGGAATTAAATAAAAACTCTTAAAAAGGCGATACTGTGTTCGCTGGGTCAGCTAGAAGATAATATTTACAAAAAAATCACAATAATAAATTCACCATAGACTAATGATTGGTCTCGCTCTGCGTATAGCGAAGCGATACCAATCATTTGTCTAAGAAATTCACATTAACAATATTTACAAAACAAACTGTCACAGTATGTCATGAACTGTCACGAAGGCAGAGATAATTATTAATAAACAATTTCTTTGAGGCTTTTGTAGCTCGGCGGCGGCATAAAGACTCATGTGAAGACTTGCTTGCTGGTGAAACCTGGGTAGCGACCAACATACGGTCGCTTAAATTTACGAAGCGAGGCACGGCTGGCAGCTTGAGCAATTTGCGATTTTAATCCGCTTTAAGTATTCGTAAATTCAAAACAAAAGCTCTTGTTCAACTAGGAATGATCTTGAATTCATAATCTCGTTCAGATCAGGCAGTAATAATTTAATAATAATGAATAATTAAATAATAATTGTGGTGTTTAAATTATTTTAAATCCATAGATCAACTTTATCTCATGCACAAACACCACAACTATTTATATCATAGTTTTCACTGTTTAAACTTTTATTAGGGAAATTATGATGAAACTATTTAGGTGCTCTTTCAAATAAAAAAGGGTTTTTGATAATGTCAACGAATTTGGCTTGTTGTGGCCGGCGGTGTACTCTTCTTGTAGCCTAAAAATGATGTAACTAATGTTTAGTCATTGGGGAGCATCGGCATTATTCACTAGATGTCATTACGTTGTTGTCGGTAGAAAGTGGAACATTCTGGAGGAATAACTGTACCACCTGTACAAAATGATCGAAGACTACTACTCAAGTGCAGGTGTCAGTAGTATGCTACCTAAGACTGCTTGGCTTTGAATTTATTTATACTGAAGATATTTAACAAGCACAGCCACCCTTGAAATAGAATATTGAACGAGATAGCTCTTTTACTTACATATAAAACAACTAAAACAATTAGATTGAAATATAGAAATCGGATATTAATCTTGTTGTAAGACATCAAATCCTCAAAATTTGCTTGCTAGCTTAAAGGTTTAAGTTCTAAATAGAGGCAGTAACTTTGAGCTTTGATTCTGTTACACCAAATTGAACCTAAGTAGTAAGGGAAACAAAATAAAGCGTAATAGAAACTTCTAGACTTAACGTAATATAATACTAAGTTACTCTGAGAAACTTAATAAACATAAACACTATTATGAACCCTACTTCTTTGGAAATGAGATGAACTTTTGAACTTCAGTGCTTATGCAAACAATAAATATTCTTAAAAAAATATATAGGAGGCGTAAATGCTACCACAGTCAACGCTAGAAGTAAAGTGGTTCCAAAAATTTTACGAGGCAAACTAATTTCATTCAGTTACGTATTATCTGCTTTTAGTTCTACATGTGATGATTATTATCAGTTGCATAAATAAAAACAAATTATAATAACAAAATAAATTAATATTAGGATAACACAATTATAACTACTTAAATACTACAACTTAAATTAAATTAAAATATTAAAGTACAATACAAATAAATAAGAAAATGTATATTCAAAGGGCGTCGTGAAAGTCCTCCACATCGCCGTCTATTGGGAATGTGCCCAGAAGACTGGCAGCATTGCCACGCTGTATGGCAATGCTAATTTTTTGTGCTAGATACATGCCAGCCTTCTGGTCACGCGAGGCGTCGACAAGTCTCTTCGCAAGCTCTCTATAGAGAGATCTAGCACTTGGACCCCATGACCCCAACGTTTCGACTCCAAACGGCTCAAATACATAATCCCCTACGAGATTTACGTATTTGCGCCGTTTCAGAGTCTCCGCTGTGGCAGCAGCAGCGCCCGCACAACCCGCTGTGCTAGAAAGATGAGATGGCGCAAGGGTATCGACACACGTTGCGTCCCATAACAAAGGCCTATCCAACTTCCAAGGCAGTAGAGACATTCCATCTGGTCTTTTACCATCGTTGCGTGCCAAACCCTGAGGTTCAAGTTGGGCTGGAACGCCAGCGGTGACAAGAGCCCGACGGAGAATGTCATTCAGGTTGCTATGTCGTGAAATACGACCTGCGCTCCTGCTGCATGATAGGCCATGGTGACCAAGGCTGTCGACCGCCTCCCCACAGTGACAACGATGTGGAGCGACACACGGCGCACCTAAATGGAGGCAAGAAGCGAGGCGGACTATTAATTATAATTAGATTTCACTCGCGGCTTCACCCGCGTACTTAATCCTTCTTCAAGGATAACAATAAACATATTATATTCGTGAAAACCGTTCAAAAATCCGTTCGGTAATTTTTGAGCTTATACGTTCGTACAGACAGACAGGACGACTACTATACTTAATTTCGTAATATGTCCCTATAACCGTAGATGCTACTTAGTGGATGAGGTTTTCTAATGTTGTTTCTGGATCCTGAGTCATTCTACCGTCAGACGGTAATACTGGTACGGTGATTCGTTTAATTATAAGGTATGGTACAAAGGATTCGCTTGTTAAGAAAACATAGTGAAGATCAGAAAGCCTATAGTACTGCCTTGAAGTAAATCCACCCAAGACTTTAACAGATACAGACCAGTTACAATCTAAAAACAGCAGAGCTAAAAACAAATACAACTACGAGCAAATATTATCCGCAATCTATCAGCCAAGCGCAAACACGGCCTAAATACCGACGTAAAAAGTACGCATGACGTGAAAGCTTTGCTACAGCAATTACACCAACTTCTACGCAAATGAGGGCCGACGCTCATTCATTCGAACTTCATTTGGCAAGGTTGACAAGCGTTCATTTTGCAGACGAGTTATGTTCCAAGAGCGACGTATTTTGCGAAAAGGTTCAAACTGTTTTATTTTGTAACGTTAAGCGTAATTGGGGTATTTTCATTCGTTATTCTGTACAAATTGCCTCGCTGGTTTTGGCGTAGGTTGTGTATGCCTACACATGTATTTTGACGTTTGATTCAGTACCAAAACTGATGTGTTTTGATCGATTTTTGTGTAGGAGGTCAAACTCTACTTATACGTGTTACGGCCGGTGTCAATATTCGATCCATCCATGGATTTTGAGATTCGAAAATCGTGTTTGACATATTTTGTATGTCAAAAACGAATCTAAAATCTCAAATAAATGGATAGATTGAATATTGAATTCCGTAGTTAGTCAATAATGTGGGAGCTAACATAAATGGCGACATATTACTTTTATGTTTGAGACTTTTATATCATTCGGTTATCACTTTGTATGGCAAGGTTTATCTAATGGTTAGTTATTCTGACAGTTAAGCCGGAGGACGACCTCAGTCAGTTTCGATTTCAATCCAAGAAAATCTGTGTGTGATGAGGACTATGAATTGTTTTTTAATGGTGAAATCTGTATAAATGTAGCTCCATCGTTATTGACCGACCGACAAACACGATATAATGCACAGCCTGGGTTGGGCTATCGGGCTCAAGAAGCTGTTTGATATGTACCTATGTTCTTCGGGAGCGTAAAGGAGTACGAAGAAAATATTTTTAAAATTTCTCGCCATAAGGAAGTAGGCGAGTCAATGCTAAGCAGTTGGATCTGAACAGTCCTCTGGATGTTAAAAAAGGTGTCATGATGTTATAATGAGTATGCCCCAAATGCCTGTAGCGGAAATCTTCACCGTCTGCCTGCTCCGAACTCGAACCATAGCGTTGCAGTGGGATGGTTCTTAGTAAATTTTCATTGCCAATAACAACATTTAAAAAACGGACTTCAAAGGCTATCAAAAGAAATATAAACTAATGAACTCAATATTAAGAATAACTCTAAAACTACACGCCAGATATTCATTTAATTTAAAAGGGTTCCGTATTGGTTGAAAACGTCAAAAGCAAATATTAATCCTAGCATGGCAACTGAATTACCACATATTTTACTGTTTTTGTACAACATGAAAGTGCTGAAAAATCAAATATTGGCGTTCTACATCAAAGTATAACAAAAAATAAAATTACAACATTCGTAAAGAATAGGAAGGTGGATGTGATTGTAACCCAAACAGTATTTCATTAGCCGAAACAAAAAATAAAGGCACAAATGATGAATGTGCGGATAAAAGAATGTAAAATATAAATACATCTTTAAATACAAGCATGTGGTTGTTGCGAGCGGCGTGCTCTTTAAATGATAAATCGTAACAGAATCTCCGATGTCATGGCCGAATTGAAATTAAAAATTGTTTTCCGTGTTGCGTTTCGATCTTACTTTTTGGCTTACTGCACAAAGAGGACATATGTATTACTTGTGTATGTTTGACATAAACGCTACTTTCTGGTTTATATCAAGATACATCATACAATATTATTTAGCGGATCTTAGTCGCGATAATTTATTTATTTTAAGGCATAAATACCTCTGTTATTCTCCCTACAAAAATTACGTTTCTACCGGCTTGCAACGGTTGTGGTCGCGGAGGGACTGATGTCAGCTCAGCGCCGTCCTTGTGAAGCGCGGGTTTCGGCAGCTACCCACACTTGTTTTGTATTTTTGATATTTTTAGTTCTATCCGCACTGTCGGTACTTCGACACACTACACTTATGACGTCTACACACTGATGAGTTGTGTTACTGCGGCGTTGTTTGCATTTGTTGATAACTGGGTTCCGTTGATGTCAGCGCTGAGCTGACATCAGTCCCTCCGCGACCACAACCGTTGCAAGACGGTAGAAACGTAATTTTTGTAGGGAGAATAACAGAGGTATTTATGCCTTGAAATAAATAAATTATCGCGACTAAGACCCGCTAAATAATATTGTAGGATGTATACAAATCGCGAAAGTTTAAAATCGATTATATCAAGATAGCTACATAGAGACTAAAAAGTATCGGCACTTTTCAAAGAACTGTGTCAGTCGTATTTTGAAATTCTGGTATATTTTTCAACCGGTTTATATTTTTCTACTGTTTCTACGGGATATATATCATATATATCCCGTAGAAACAGTAAAAAATAATTATAGTGACCACGATAGTTTAAATTCCTATATTGGTTTATATTAGTATAAACATGATCTACCAATAGTTGTGTAAATTACATGGCAAAGTATATAAGATACTTAGTTTATTTAGCAATGTCCGCTTCAAAATTCTATTTACTCCTTCTCCTTGACTTTTTCCGAGAAGATACCGATAACTGACGTCTTGAATATCACTCATGTACAACAAGATTATCAGTGCCACTTTTTTCTGCTAAGCTATCACTTATTACGAAAATTCGTTAGAAAATACATAAACACTTTGTACATTGAGAAGTATTTATCGTATAAGAGGATTCCTTGGTATTTTCAGCACATATTTTCGTACTATTAAAACAGCACACACCTATTCAAAACAACCATGGCTCACAAAATTTATATCCCTCGGGTTCGATCCGTAGCACTCGCCAAATTGGTGTGGTGTCACAACGATATACACAAGGGCTAACATATACGCTACTTTAGTATAGTAGACCAATCATTTAGTCGTTACATCA
Organism: Euclidia mi; assembly: GCA_944739405.2. Lineage (NCBI taxonomy): Eukaryota > Metazoa > Arthropoda > Insecta > Lepidoptera > Erebidae > Euclidia > Euclidia mi. The sequence continues at coordinate 36,982,835 of OX123192.2, read as the reverse complement.
TCGATACTGCATAGCGTTTTATCAGCATGTTATTTTTTGTTCTTATTTTTAATGAGCATTTTTCGTTTTGTTATAGTATCTATTTTTTTATTTGTTACTATTTGATTCATTTTGTGTTTCTTTATAATATTTGTGTGTTATAATACTTATGTGCATGTCAAATTAAATAATGTTCATTTCAGTTCTTTTCATTTCATTACACGTATATATTTGCATTAGAGATACGAACATTTGATCATTACTTTAAGTAGTAGTGTCTTGCTGATATCATCTTGAATAGGCAAGCTCGACCGGGGATGTATTACCCTCTCACAGAAAATCGACTTAAAGTAATAGTACCTATACTGTTGCCTTTCCGTTCAGTGACTGAGAGTGTCGGCAAGCTAATCCCCTATTCCATTTTCCTTATTCGTCTCTTACTCTTACACACTACACCATAGTGCTAACGATATACCAAAATTCAGTGTTTTATTGTTTTAGATGAATTTTGAGCACACAGCTCTCACAAAGCTTTGAACAATGTACAAACTTTCCACCGAATAATTTGTCGAGAAAATGTAAGTAGGTAGGTAATGTTTTCTACATTTTCTTCACTTTGCAAGATGTGCAGACGGAATAGATAAACTATGTCACTGCGACTTTGTGGTTTATTTTGTTCTTTATTTTTATTTGACTCGTACTATAGTGCATTGGTTTGTGGACTGTGAAGATTATGAGTTTAGCATTACGTGTTTATTTATAATCGCGCTGTTTGTACGCCGACGCATTACTCAAATAATGTCTATAGTGTTAAGGCCATGCAATACTTAATGCTATTTTTCTTTAGGTCATGGAGGTCAGACGACAGTCACATTGCGGCAAAGCTAATATCTGGTTAGACTAGAAAGCGACGACTTGGACTTCAAGGCGCAAAACTTAGATGCAACCGTGATAATGCGCAGTGGTATTTTTTTGCGCCCGTTTGTTTGCAATCGATCTGATTTAAATGTTTCTAATTCTCTAGAATGTTGTTCATAGGCTTTCAGCTAGCTAATCACGCATTCGAACATTAAAGAATGTCCATTCGTCAATCTATGCTGATTTTCACAAATGGTCAACTCTGTGGCGATTTATGATACCCTATACAATAAAAAAGATACATTATAATCCAACTGTAAGATACTATTACGCACCTCTTAATAATTATGCGTGACCAGAGGTTTGAAGGATATTTTTTGTAAATGTGTTTTCGTAGTCATTAATGTGCTTTTAAATAAAAACCGACGCTTTTATAATCTGGTGATAGTCACATGACAACAATTTTATACTGGTTATTACTTTATTCACGTAGAGACATCGTGGCATAATCACCGTCTAGGGAGCTGTCGATATGTACGTAGTTACGATAAGTACTTTCTCATACGATTAACTTCTTTTTATGAAAATTATACTGGAAAACTTATTTAAAACTAACCAAAAAATCACAAAAATGAGCAATTTTCCGTCGCATTTTGTTGAACAAGTAAAGCGCCTGTATTCAATCACCATGTCAATTTGTCGGTTCTTGCTGCTTTATTGTAAGCTACTAAAAATGGAATGCAAGAAAGACGAAAGTGATGGTATTTGAGAAGGATGAAAGTGTGACTGAGTGTAATATTGCGATTGAAGATAAACATTTTGAACATGTTGAAGAATTTGTTTATTCGGGTAGCATGTTTACAAGAGATGGAAAATGTGAAGGAGATATTGAAAGGAGAGTGACCGTGGGAAACTGTTAATGGAGCGCTGCACGCCTTTATGAACGGTTGGACTGTGCTGAAAGAGGCGCGACTGGGGGTTATAACGGTGTACTTGTGCCCACGCCCACGCAGAAAAAGCATGAAAGCAGAATTAACGCAGTAGAGGTGCGATCACTGCGTAGTATGTGTGGGGTGAGACTGATTGATAGAATCCAGAATGCAGTAATACGACGGCAATGTGGCCTGAAAGAAGATATTGTGACAAGAATTGAGAAGGAAATGTTGAGATGGTTTGGACACGTGGAGCGAATGAGTGAAGAAAGAATGACGCACCAAATATATGAGGCAAACATATATGGGAAGCCGGTCGCGGCCAACCTCGTAGGACATTTGTCGATTAAATATATATATAGATAATGACGTTCTGGAAAACGGAAAGGTCCGAAGCACCCGGAACCGGCGTGCATGTATGAAAGGAGTTATGAATGTAGAGGAAGCGCGTGAGGTTTGTAAAGACAGAAGCAAGTGGCGTGCCGTCGTCTCTGCCTACCCTGACGGGAAAAATGCGTGAGTATATGTACGTATGTATGTACTAAAGGAATCCAATTGTGGATGCTACCAATCCATGAAGAGAACTGATTCGTCGTCTTTAATGGACGTCAACTGATAGCTCTTGCCAACACCGTAATTCCATACACCTGTCAGAGGCTGAATACATCCTGAACATGAACTGAACATTATCATACAAAACACAATATATATCCTTCATCTGTATAACCACATATATTAGAAAAACAATTTGTCAACTACTCTGTGATAATTAGAAAATTATACTAGGCCTTGAAATGAAAAAATACCCCTTGTACATAAATATGGATAATGACTTATCTACGACATATACATACATACATACATAGACTCACGCCTGTTTCCTGGAGGGGTAGGCAGAGACTACAGAACGCCATTTGCAACGATCCTGACATATCTCTCTTGCTTCATTCACTCTCATCAAATTTCTACGACATATCATCATCATCATCAGCCTTTAACAGTCCACTGCTGGAATAGGCCTCTCCTTTGAAAGGAGGAATTGGCCTCTTCTCTCTCCTTTGAAAGGTAGTATAGTAATACCACGCTGGCCAAACGGGTTGGCATAGGGTTTGTATCAAGTTTTCCTTCTCTTACAGTGGTGTTCTCTGAATAATGTGCTCCCTCTGTCGGCTCTTACGACACCCGAGGGATGATATGGGGTGGTGTCATTCCGTATTCTTAATCCGTCACCACACGGACTACGACATATACATTTTAAAAATTATACCTGGTTGCATTGAAGTGCATAAAAATCCCATGGCTCTGATTAAACATTATTTTTATTTGAATTGTAATTTTCACAATGTAAGAAATGTACAAGAAGTTATTCTGTTCGACTAAATTCCACAACAAAGTTCTCAACTGAATACGAAATTGAAATATTTTGAAGAAGTTGGCTCAGAAATATCTGGAATATTCTAGACAACCATTCTTAGATATCTCACAATGACATACCTTTACGCTGTTAGAATACCGACGCGTTTGCATGCGGGTGTGATTTTTTTGCGAAACTATGGCGGCAACAAAACATATGCGAAACATATGTTGTTTTGGTGGACTGTAGGTGTGAACTTCTTTTATACGCATTTTTACCATCGACCCATCCTACCACGTATTTCCGAATTAAATTAAGCAATATTTTATTGTTTCCAGCTTCCATCATGCGAAAAAATGTGTCCATCTTGACAGAAAGTGCGGTGAAGAGTTACGTTGCGAAACGTTGTCTGTGTAACGATTTCACATTTATCTGTGGAACACTAGCGACATTGATGCAACTAATTAATCTCACTTTGAAATAGACTAAGACAGAATATAATGTATGGAAGCGTTTTGAATATGTCAAAACGCTTCCATACAACTGACAGATTTTTCTTAGTTCAATTGCCACATGCGAATGCGTCGGTGGACCAACAGCGTTCATACGATCAATAGTAATTAGACGCAAGCTTAACCCCATTCGTAATCGTAACCCAAAAATACGAAACATCATCATCTGCCTATAAACCGTCAACTTCACATCTATACTCTTATCAACAAGTATATGAAATTTTATGAAGTAAATGGCCGAAAACAGTTAACCTTTAAATATATACTACTCTTGTGTCAGGCCATAAAATGGCGTTTTATGAGTAACTTGAGTGTCGTTAAATGAAGGGTTACATGTCTCTTATCTGATATTATAGCTAAAGTGGTATGAATATGAGATTTCAACATATATCGGTTTTACAAAGCACAGGAATTCATAACTGCCGGCCGCAATACAAATGAGGGAGGTTATAAAACGCTTTAGTATGGAGAGCGCCTATACATGTATGTCTGCGATTCTTATCGAATATGTATTGGCCTGAATAGGTTAGTAGTCGTTAGTAAGTTACGAATATTTTGAGGTTACGAATACATAGGTATTTTGTATTTTACATAAGTAGTAGGTTATCGCTGTAGAAAACAACCTATGTAATTCTTCAGTATTCTATCTGCACGCAAAAAAAAACCGTAACATATATAACATAACATCACTCAGTTTTGACGTGCAAGAACGATAAACAAACAACTACACATTCGTAATAAAAATATTAGTGCAGTATGAATTGGTATAATTTTCACATATTTATCAGATGAGTGAAAATCTTTCATCAACGGTTCCTCAACTGGTAAAAATCTTTTTTGAATAGGTCCTGCTATTCTAACTCAAAATTTTTCATTTATTTTGGCGCATAGTAACCAAAATACACACGGAACTCAATCACGTTGTTTGTCCTTTTATAAAAACAGTAGTATTTTTACAGTCTCCAGTTTTATAATTTTGTTTTCTGTCATCAAGCATGTCCAGACTGGCGTTTACGCGCAATTCATGCTTCAGAAGTTTCCAAAGAATTCCTTCAGACATTTTTTATTACCTACATTGCTTTAAGCGCTCGCTCGTATTTTATAATAGTAGTTGAGTACTTAATAAATTGGACAGCTTAAGTAAACAAAGCAGATATTAGATATTCGAATATCTTGATAGGATCTCAGTTCGTCGGATTTAATTTAGCCAACTTTGGATATAGATATAAATTGAAGCTTCGTTTTGAAAATGTTTACTTTATCCTAAAAATATTATTTTCTAAATTTCTATCCGGCTTTGTGTGTAACGCTAGGATATGTTATACTAACGTAGTGACCTGTGAATTACCATACATTATTGGTCGCTAGAAGAAGACTATGGAGGCTTTAGTAAGTTGGTACTGGGATTAGATGAGACAATTAGAGACTCAAAATACTTCTACAATTCACCACCAGTCCTAAACTCACAATTTTGAGTAGCGGAGAATTTCTTGGAGCCACTGCAAGACCAAAAACGAGTTCTCAATAATCTTCTTTCGTTTCATGTTAGTGTGGTGCCAATCCTGAGGAGCGAAGATCTCCAACATGACCTAACGATTCAAATCCCGAGACAAGAACTGGAACAGATGATTTTACGTGTTCTCTGAAGCATGGTGGTTTTCTGATGTAGTCATAATAAGTGGTTATCCAGCCAAGTAATGGCTTCTGCAAATTATGATCTACTAACGGCGATTCAACTCACGCTACGAACCACAATAATAAAACAAAACCATTATCACTAACATACGAAAAAATACATCATAATATGCCTTTCCTTAAAAAACCTTTAAGTAGGACAGTCTATGGAAATTTATTAGTTTAAGACTTGGTATACAACAACGCCTTAACTTACATTGGATATAAGCATACTCGCCACGTGTGTCATATACTTTACAAGTAGCTCCGTCTAGTACTTTAACATAATAATACGCTATTTACCGCACTTTACCTCAACATAACACTTTAATCGCACATAAAGTTTCTCCATCTCACCTCAAGTAATTTCTTCGTCAAACTTAACTTTTCATGGAATTAGAGAATAGCTTCGCAATGGCTTTTCTTAGTGTAATGCATAAAGTAGGTGTAATGCTTCAAGTAATCTTGCATGTTGATTAAATAGTAGAGCACTTACATATATATATTTGTAGGAAAAGGGGGTACCCGCAGCTATATCCACACATTTTCTTTTGATTTAACGATTTCTGCCCGATCGCGTTGTAATTTCAGGAAATCTTTTCTTAGTGCATCCCTATGGTCCACGAGAAATACACGTTTCACATTTCATTTCTTTTTTATTTTGATTCTTGCGAACTATAGTGTTGGCTGTTTGTTGTCTTTAGTCAGTCAGTAACACAAATATCCTACTAATATTATAAATGTGAAAGTTTGTGATGATGTATGTAAAGATGGATGGATGTTTGTTACTCTTTTACGCAAAAACTACTGAACGGATTTAGATGAAACTTTACAGTAATATAGTTTATACATCAGAATAACAGGCTACAATTTAAAAAGATTTTGTACAATGTTGCCATAATATAAGGAAAAGTATGAGCTAAGTTGGCAAAAATCCTGAGCTCTGTAAGCTATCTTCGCGTGCGTTGTCTAAACCTTTCAAGTTACTTGAAGATAATTTACGGTGATATTTTTTGTCTTAAAAGTTTTAGACAAAAGTTCGCGGCAGCATTTATTTATTTGTTTCATCATATCAGCCAAACGACGTCCACTGCTGGACATAGGCCTCCCCCAAGGTTCTCCACACAGACCGGTCTTGAGCCGCCCGCATCCAACCGCCTCCCGCGATCTTGACGAGATCGTCGGTTAATTTATTTGTTTGCTTGGGTCAAATTTAGCCATTGGAATTTTACCCCCTGCCTGATGAATTATTAGACAGATTGATCTGATATTTGGTATACACTCATATTATCATCAAGATTAAAATATAATATTTAAATGATTGTAAATTCAATATGGCCGCCGATACAAAATGGCGGATCACATATTATTTCACAACAACCTCATTAAAAGTATCAAATGAAAGGGATTGATTGGTAGAATGGAGCTCACTATGTAAAATCCAAGATGGCCACCGCCACAAAATGGTGGATTACTTATTTTCCACAAATACCTTAATATGGATATCAAATGAAAGGGTTTGATTCGTAGAATAGAGCTCACTATGAACAATCCAAGATGGCTGTATGTCGCCGCAAAATGGCAGGTTACATATTTTCCACAAATACCTCAATATGGGTATCAAATGGCTATCAATGGGCTTGATTAGTAGAATAGAGTTCACTATGAAAAATCCAAGATGGCCGCCGCCACAAAATGGTGGGTTATCTATTTTCTACAAATACTTCGGCTTGATTGGTAGAAAAGGGCTCACTATGAAAATATAATGAGAAGTATCAACTAACAACAAAACTAAAACCTTGAAAATAAAATTAACTAAAAAAAATTGTTTAGAGCGTAGCGTATCCAGAGTAAACATTATGTAGAAATTTCACTTGCCAAACGATTTTATATTTGTCTGATCAATACTGCAGATTGATGAGAAGATTGGTGCGATCTGGTAGCTAGGACTTACTGAATTACTTTTTAGCTTTTAGTACATAACCTAACTACATCATTTTTATTGTAATAAATCTTTCTTCTTTTTAAATTAAAAAAATATGTTTTTTACAATCCTCATTCTAGAGTAGTTATCAAATTGTTTTCAAAATAAATAGATTTATTTTTGACTTTAGTATTTAATTTAGATGAACTTTGTCTTTTACAGTAACTAGTTGGGACGAATAGTTCAAAAGTTATCACGATATATTTGACCTAAGCGCAGTGTCATTAAAAGCTTTCTATGAGTTGGCGCGCTTAAGCACAGCGGGGTGGAGGGACGGTCTGTTAAGTACTTTGTGGTAATATTTAATTTTTGCTGCTGTTATATTCAGTAGGTTTAAAAGCTCTTCATAAGTTCAATAATATACCTACATACTAATCTTTACATCAAGTTCGACGATTATGAAAACAAAAGTAATTTTTAAGTATTATCTGTTTATATGTATGCTACACGGCTAATCTGCAGAGCCGTTTGTGATGAAATTTGACATGAATAGTCTGAAACTCGGGGAAGTGGCTACTTTTTGTTAAAATTCATGCTGGCGAAGCCGCGGGCAAAAGCTAGTTTTATATATACAGCTTAGTAAATAGACATACGACTATTTAGCCGTTTCGTACCGCAAGCGGTCCGTACCACGGTATGAATGCCCAAAAGATCTTTTTGTATTTTTGGATACCTCTGGCTTCGCCATAGGGCTTCGCGGTGCGAAGCGCAAAAGAACTCTTTGGGTTGATTGAGACCGCAATTGAGCACAGTAACTATATATTATGTAATTTTCCAGTTTTTAGAGTTCTTGATATGACTAAAAATTGGACTTACCATCTGCGTAGTGATCTGTTGGTCTCTACGCTAGGCTATCATTGAGTCTAAATATAATATGTGTGATTGGGCTCAGATTTCGACGCGGACAGCAACAACACTGACGTCTTTTGCACTGCACTTCACTGCACTACACTTTTACTTCACTTTGTTTCACTACTACTTCTTTCTTCCTTTTACTTCTTCCTTTTCTTCTTCACTTTACCACTTTTCAACTTAAACTGGCGTTCAGCGCGGCTACACCGCCTTATATACCCCTAGGAATATTCTAGATACACTAATTTAGATTGTCATTTCATAATTCAATTGTTTTTCTATCTCCTGTCTCTTTTTAACCTTTCCATTCTTTCCTGAACTTTCTAGAATTATCTAATTTTTGTTCGAAATATAAAAAAAAATCCAAATTTCATAAAAACCTAAATCCACATAACTGTCATGACTGGGATTTGAACTCACGCCCTCAGAACGTGAATGGGATGTGTTATCTGCATGGCCATCGCCTTGTTGTCAACGACTGGTGAATTTGGCGAACACTTGACAGAGTACCGCTTACATGCCGTATCTAAAGGGAGTGACGGACAAAGTTGGAACAGTACTCAAGAAATACTCCATCAAGACTGTATACAGTCCGGTCTCTAAGATAGCACACAATCTGCGTACACCAAAGGATGTAATTCCTCTCCAAACACCTGGCGTCTACAAAGTCGATTGCAGCTGTGGTAGTTCATATATCGGGCAAACTAAGCGTACAATCGCTGAAAGGGTAAGGGAACATATCGCAGCTGTAAAAAACCGACATATTAACAAGTCGGCGATAGCTGAGCATTTGTTGGAGTCTGGACCAAACCACTGGATAGAACTGCATCAACCACAAGTCTTATCCACCGATCGTCACTATTACTCCAGGATAGTACGTGAAGCGGTAGAAATCAAGAAATATAACAATTTCAACCAAGAGGATGGATATAGATTATCGGCCACTTGGAATCCAGTCATCAGCAAGTGTAAACACCGCCGCAGTGATAAATCTCAACAGTGTGTAGACGTCATTAGTGTAGTGTGTCGGAGTACCGACATTGCGAACTTAAATAAAGACCAAGTGAGGGTAGGTGCTGAAACCCGCACTTCCATAAGACGTCGCTGAGCTCTCATCAGTCTCTCCGCGACCACGCTCGGTGCAAGACGAGCGAAACGTCGGTAACAAATAGGTATTTATACCTTAAATAAGTTAAGTTAACGCGATTAAGACCCGCTAAATTAATTTCTATGATGTATACAAATCGCGAAAGTTTAAAATCAATTACTTGACAGAGTGTATACGTCATCGAACTAAAAACTCATTTCCAAATAATAAAATAGTCCTCAAACCTCTTTGCTAATTATTGTGTTTGACGACCGGCTAGTTTGTCGTGTAGACGTCAGTAGTCCTTGACAACGGTAGTGATGACAATTTTGACATGACACCGGCCGTCACACTATAAATAAATCTGCGGTTGCTATTCGTAACTTTTAAACCGGCTTGAAAAAAGGTGACGGTGCTCAATTTTGGTTATTTTGGCTATTTTTCGCTAGCTTCGTTAGCTTGGCAAGCTAGTGTGCTATTGTTATGACTTTGAAGTTTAAACTTTCAAAGGTACTATTGTGACTATTGACGATTCAAGACTAAGGCCCTTCTCTCACGAAGCTATTCAAATGCTACGGGACTGAGATGCAAACCATGATCGAATACAGGTACGCTACTCGTTACCGCACACGGTGCTGCGCAAATGAGACTACATTTTATCATTTGAAGAACAACACTCGTACGACGATGTCTAGTGACTCTAGCGATAAAGACAATTTTATTCTGAATTTATATTACAAGAATAGACGAAAATATAACAGAAGATTCTGGGTGCATCCGTACATAAAAAAAAATAAATTGCAGGGCATTTGTCGAGTCGACATTTTTATTGAATGTCAATAGAGTCATATTATTATTTCAATCTTAATCTGAGAAAATATCTTGCCCACTTTCTAATAACCCCACATGCTTCGCTTCCTTGGCAATATAATTATTGTGTATAAATTTAATGTATAAGTACCTATAAATGACCTGTTATATTATTTTTTTCTAAATTTCAATCCACGCCTTTTATGTAACATCTTTTCTTACGTACTCTGGCCGCTTATAATTATACAAACATGGATAATTTTCTACCTGTTGCACAAAAACAATATTAAAAGTTTGTTCCGCCGCCATTTTGTAATGCGACGCATATACTATTCGGGTAGCGTGCGACCAGCAAGACGGTAGCGTGCGACTGACATCAAACGCGTCGTCATAGCGTCTCGACGTGTGCGAAATTAGCTGAATATGTATGGCGGCTACTCACAAGCGACGCGTAGGATACGGGTACAAAACACAATTCGTTTGAGAGTCGCTTCGTGAGAGAAGGGCCTAAGTGGATTAGGTACATATTCTGAAAAAAAAACAAGTGTTTGGCAGAAACAAATGTATAGCTCGTAATCAACAATTCATTGTAATAAATTATTTAATACAGCTACTCGGAGCTTTTATTAATAAAAACGGTAATTACCGTATTATTAATGTCAAAAGTACGGCCGTTTGTGTGCTTATTACTCATTTACGCTAAGAGCCTGAACGAAGTTTCGCACATAGACAGTTATCACATTATTTTTTTTCCCACATCCTACGCGATCGTAGCCTAGGACGGCCATCATGTTTTAAAGAAAAGTCTATTTTTTGTATAATTATATCAACAACAACATTTTTGAATCTACACATAAACTATTTTTAGCTGAAGACTACTCTAAGCTATTTTGTCTTTAAAGTAAATTTAAGACGAAGTCCCTGATTATTCTTTTACCCGAAGTACCTGAACTCATTTTTATGAAAGAGAAACTTTCGTAACATGAATTGTAAGTTCGATTATTTCCTTACTACTGTTCGTTGACAAAAAACTACGTGCATTTTTTGGTTACAAGCAGTGGAGTTTTCCTCATTTAGGCTAGTCGTATACTACGAGATTATTATTACAGCATTATATTAACTGCTAGTGCGGCGTACTATTTGAGGCGGTACCATGCCCTTCAGCACTGCATCGGGTCTTTTTTTATTTTTTTGATATAAGGCTTTGTTGCTTATTATGCGACCATATTTATGCAAGTACGAGTATTGAGTTCGATCCGCTGTGTGATCCATAAACTGTTGTTTCAAGTCTGGGTGTACCTTTTGTCCGTTTGTTGTTTTTTTGTAAAGTCTTAAGAGACACAGTATTAATTCTAAGTGCAGGAGTAAAAAAATAACAGCCGTTGTCCTATTATAGCAACAAAATCAAGGCAATATCATGCGAAAATGCCCAAGTTCGAGGTGCCTCATGCTGTTGCGCGTTTCTACCGCGCGGCAAAACTCACACTGTGCGCGCGTACCCTTATTTTTACGTAGAACTAATAAATTTCAATACCGCGAGCAAGTTTGTTGTTAAATTGATTTTAGGTGAAAACGTGCAGTGCCGCTGAACATGTTATAAACAGAATTATTAACTATTTGCTAGCTTGATGATGTTTGTGAGTTCAAATATTGTAGGCAGAATATTACTACCTACTATTGATTGCCATATTAGGTAGGTACCTACATAAACTTACCTACACCCAGTTATTTTACTTAGTAATATAATAGAACTTTGCTGTAAATTTTACATATTAAAATTTTCCTTGAAAAGCGTGGTGCTAAAATTTGCCACTGCATACTAAAATTGTGTATTCAACACAATAATATCTAATAAAAGATATCGACTAGTCCTAATAATAATTTAAGACGTTCGACCGTTGGAGCAGTCATGTTCTACAGTGGAGACCGCGCCTTGGCAAAAGTAGTGTAGGACGCCCTCCAGCTAGGTGGAGTGACGATCCCCCGTGGGATCTCCACCTTGTCGTGGTGGGGGGGCTCAGTAACTGTGGTTAGGTCACCCACGGTGAAGCTAGGCGAGATCTCGGGAGGGGACGCTCCGCGTGGGCCTGCCGGAGGCATCCGCAGGATGCGTTCAATGGTGCGGGTGCGAGGGACAGTTCTTTTGTCCCTCGCAGTCGGGCGCGCTCGCGGGAGGAGAGGCGTGTCGGTGTTGCGTTGCCGCGCGCCCTATCTCCCGCGACCAAATGGGGGCGCACCATTGTAGCGTCGCGGTGGGGCCGCAGAGGAAGAAGAGATGCGGTGTTGCGTTGCCATCCTCCCTATCCTCTGCGGCCGCTGGGTTTTTTGGCGGCGGAGCCCAACACCTTCATCCGCCGCCAAGGGGGTTTTGTTCTGGGCCCTCCTGACCATCTGGCGGGCCAATACCCGTCGGGGGGTAGCGAGGAATGCTTTGGCGGTACCCGACCCTCCGATACACGGGTACATGAGGAACACGGGTTGGTTTTTGTCAGTGAGAGTCTGACAGTCCCCTTCGCCTTTCCCGCAGAGCTCAGGGACTCCATGAGGATTTTCCAACCCGATACAAAAAAGGTGGAGTGACCATGTACACAAAGTGGCTGGCAGCGGCTGGACACGAAACGCCGAAAATTTAACTAAGTGGCGTGCCATTGGAGAGGCTTATATCCAGCAGTGGACTATGGCAGACTGATGATGATTACTTACCTACAAACATTGAAATTAAACTACAGATTACGGATTTTATCGCGTTATATTCATTTCACTTAGTTATTACATTTAAACCGAACGATCTAGAACTACATTTTTAATGTGGTACATACATATGCCCAAATGCTTTAAATGCTGTATAGCTTTTAAAGCATTTGAGCATATGTATGTAAAGAAATGTGTTTGAGTAGATACTCGAACACATTTCTAATCTGACGTAGTTAGAGGTTTTCGAATATAAAAGAAAACTGAGTAAATTTTGTCATAGTATCACGTTAAAAATAACTGGTATGGGATGCCAGTTGGATAAAATTTAGCTAAAATTCCCTTCTTACATATTTATTTATTTGCCATCAAATCTCTATATACAGCGTTTACAGGCATATTTATTTCCATGGGCATTATCTCCCAATTATAATTACAAGGTTGGTCAATTCTCTTTACGAACGAATAAAATTTAAAGTTTCAACAAATTAACATATGAAAGCACTTTTGCTACTTCTACACACGTTACATAAAGCAGATCGTAATAATAATTTAGTTAGCAGCGATAGCCGAGTGGAGAGACCGACACACTGCTACGCAGAGGGTCTCGGGTTCGAATCCATGGCACGCACCAATGAGTTAGTAGTACTCAGTATTAAATTGTTAATTATCGCTTGCTTAACGGTGAAGGAAAACATCGTGAGGAAACCTGCATGTCTGAGAGTTCTCCATAATGTTCTCGAAAGGCATGTGAAGTCTGCAACCTGCACTTGGCCAGCGTGGTGGACTATGGCCTTACCCTTCTCATAGCGAGAAGAGGCCCTTGCAGTGGGACAGTATACGAGTAAAGGGCTGATGATGATGAATAATAATTTTACAAATCCGTTTAATCTCAAGTGAATCCATGATACTATTTTGAATTGGACTTCTGCACATTAACCCGAGCAATGGGTAAGTGCCTTAATGTGTTACTTAAAAATAATGATTCCCATATAATACTCGGCTGAAAATTCGTTCTAATACTCCTCCAATAAGAATTCCATTTAGAATTTTTGCTCACAAATTAATCTCCGTCGAAATTAAATTATATTAAAATACAATACTTTTCGGTTTTCTCGGTATATATAAAAATAATAATTATTATTATAACTAATAACGCAAACTCAGAGGGCAGAGTAACAGCTTTCAAACATCACCTCATCTTGTGATATAAACAAAAAATGTATTACAAGATGATAAGAAAGCTTACAAACCGCAGGGCAGCTTTGTGGCGAGCTGAATGTGTGTGGCGACACTGCGTTCCGAATGCTTCGGAAAGTCGGTCAGGGCCTCGTCTCCGGCTTGCCTTTACTGGCTGGTTGTAGTGGATGCCCAAGAGCGCCCGCAGGACTCTCAACTCTGACTTGCCTTGGTCGGCCGGTCAGAGGGAAGCCGCAAGAGCTATTAGCTCGGGGGTGGAAGTGTCATTTTCAAGGGCGTAACTACGGGGAAACCCGCTACGGGTCTCCGTTGTCACGAGACCCGTGATGGCGAAACCGGTGCCGCACCGGTCGACACCCCTAGCCACTCGCACCGGTGTTGCCCTCTGGCTGCCTTTAGGGCAGACTTTGCTTGCCTTGGCGGCTAATAAGAGAGGGCCTATCCAGTGAGTTGGCGAGTCACCACCTGCCTCGCGGATGGATGCTATAAGAGTATCAGGCAGGTGCCGTCTGTAATCCATAGTTTTATCATACCGGTCCATTAATCACCCATCCTCATAACCTTATTCTAGTAGATTCCACATTCAAGTAATAGTCCTGCACGTGCTGCGGCTAGTCCATAGCTGTACTTAATAGTGCAGTTGTGGAGGCTCCGCTGCACGTGTCCCATCACATTTTAGATTAAAACTCTCTACGGGCCTCTGCACGTTGGATCCGTATCCCCGTGTAAGCCTACCAAAGGTCCGGTTATTCTTTTAATATCAAATGTTAGAAGAATAACCGTGTAAAGAGAAACATAATAATAAAACCCCTCTGGGGCAGTCGTTATCTCATCATGAGACTAACGCAATCTCAGAGGGCAGAGTAACAGCTTTTAAACATCACCTTTGTCTTCTGATATATATATTACAGGATAGAAAGAAAGCTTACAAACCGCAGGGCAGCTTTGTGGCGAGCTGAATGTGTGTGGCGACACTGCGGTCCCGAACACTTCAGGGAGTCGGTCAGGGCCTCGTTTCCGGCTTGCCTTTACTGGCTGGTCGGAGTGGATTTCCAAGAGCGCCCGCAAGACTCTCGACTCTGGCTTGCCTTAGTCGGCCGGCCAGAGGGAAGTCGCAAGAGCTATTTGCTCGGGGGTGGAAGTGTCATTGTCAAGGGCGTAATTACGGGGAAACCCGCTCCGGGTCACGAGACCCTTGATGGCGAAACCGGTGCCGCACCGCTCTACACCCCTAGCCGCTCACACCGGTGTTGCCCTCTTGTTGCCTTTATGGTAAAGTTCGTTTGCCTTGGCGGCTATTTAGAGAGGGTCCAATCTAGTGAGCTGGCGAGTCACCGTCTGCCCCTTTTCGACGTACTTTAAGAGTACTCAGGGCAGACGCCGGCATTCATCCATAGTTTTCATGTAAACCAATCCATTTAACACCCATCCCAATAGCCCAGAGTAATTAGTTTCCATATAAGTAGCAATAGCCCCTCACCTGCTGCGACTAACCCGTGACTGTACTTAATAGTGCGGTGATGGAGGCGCCTCAGTAGGTGTTCCATTACATTCTAGATTAAAACTCTCAAAGGGCCTCTGCGCGTTGGACCTATGTCTCCGTGTACGCCTGCCAAAGGGCGGGGTATTGTTCTAACAAATTAGAATGATACCCGAGAAAGAGAAACAAATAATAATAATAATATTCTTTATTGTACACCAATCGGAAATACATATAAAAATTGTGATCAACAGGTAATGCACAAAGGGCGGCCTTATCACTAAAAAGTAATTTCTTCCAGGCAACCTTTGAATGGACTGGAAACTGAAGGATTTCAAAAAAGGGTAGTGTTGGTGTGTTCAATTATTGTACATAATTAATTGGATTTAAACAATAAATAGGTACAAATACTGTAATAAAACTGAATAATGACACATATATTAATAAATATACCATATTTTGTTAATAATATACTTATATATATTTTAAACATATACATACTTATAATATATAACTAAAATAAATGATTAGGAGATAGTAAAACTGTACTAATTGACAAAGGAAAAGAGAGATAGAAGATTAACAGTTTGACAATGTGGAGGAGAGCTGATTGGAAAGATAGTGGTCTTTTAATAATCTGTTAAAGGCTGATAATGATTGTGCTTGTCTGATGGATATTGGCAGTGCATTCCATAGTCGAGCAGCTTGGACTGTAAATGATTTGTCATAAAAGGTACTGGAATGCATTGGCATTTCCAATCTTAATTTCACCGATGACCTCAGCGATCTCGAATGTGTGTCATTGAGGAACTTAAAGTGTTCTTTTAAGTAACGGGGAGTAAAAGGATTAAAGAGAATATTGTAAAGCAAAGAAAGGATATGAGTATTCCGTCAAAGGCGAATTGGGAGCCACTTGAGCATGTTACGGAAATTTGAAACGTGATCATATTTGCGTAATCCAAATATGAATCTTATACAGCAATTTTGAAGACCCTCAAGCTTATCAAGTTACTCCTCAGTGAGATCTAGATAACTGACATCAGCATAGTCAAGGATTGGTAAGAGAAGAGAACTAGCAAGCGCAACTTTAGTGGCATTCGGCAAAAAGTTTCGCAGTCTTCGCAAGTTCCCCGCCGCTGCGAATAATTTACGACTAACCTCACCAATTTGTGGGCACCAAGATAGCGTTTTATCAATATAAATACCCAGATCCTTTACGCAATCACTAATAGGTACAGGGATACCACCGAAGTAAATATGGGGTAGAAAATACCAGTCAATGCGTGCGATCATCATAGGACTGCCAACGACAGTAACCTGCGTTTTTGTTGGATTAATCCGTAAACCGAATCTTAGGCTCCAAGCAGATATCCGCTCTAAATCGATGTTTATAATGCGAAAAGCATCAAATAAACTATGAACCGGTGCTTGAATGTAAATTTGCAGATCATCTGCATAAATGTGGTAGGATGACTGAAGTTGATAGGAGATAGAATTTATAAAAATGGAAATAAGTAATGGAGATAGAACGCCACCCTGCGGTACGCCGACTGTTGTATTACACCACGAAAAGAAGGAATCTTCAGTGCGTATACGCTGCCGACGACCAAACAGGTAACTGTGAAACCAATCAATTACTGGTGGAGATATGTTAATAGAGCGCAATATACCAAGAAGAGTATGGAAATCTACGGTATTGAAGGCATTACTGAAATCAAGCAGAGAGAGAACCGTCAGATTTCCATTCTCCATACCAAGCCTTATGTCGTAGGTAATTTTTATAAGCACCGTTGTGGTGCTGTGACCAGGACGGAAGCCGGATTGGAGAGGATTAAGGAGTAGGTTCTTATTAAGTAATGTACTAAGTTGGATATGGACTAGGCGCTCGAGCACTTTAGATAGGAACGGGAGTATAGAAATAGGTCGATACTCGGAAAAGGACAAAGGTTTGGATTTTTTAGGTATGGGAATAATTTGGGCATCTTTCCACGCAGATGGAAATACGCCCAAGGATAAGGATTGATTAAGGATATGACAAAGGATGGGAAGGATTTCGTCTAAGATGGGAAGGATCATTTTGCGACTAAGATAGTCATTACCGACTGCATTGGAAGAAATCGATAGTATGCTCTTTTTAACATCACACGCGGATAATTGGTTAAAAACGAAAGGTGGGTAGTCTGGGGTTGGAAGCGATAAAAGATCTTGTAAAGTCTTAGCTTTAGTACATACATACATACATAGACTCACGCCTGTTTCCCCGAAGGGGTAGAGGAAGTGGGGAAGAGGCATATTAAACGCCCACTTTTCGCCAGTGTTTTGATCCCACGTAATAGGTGGCGAGCCTATTGCCGTTTATCGGGATATTTTGTTTGCCAGAGCCTCGTCCGTTGATCGGCAGGTGCACTACTTGCAGGTGAGGTTGGCTTGGGACCCTAAGTTCTTGGTGGGAACCCTATGCACTCTTCTTGGTGGGAACCCTATGCACCCTTCTTGGTGGGAACCCTATGCACCCTTTAGCTTTAGTAGTCGCATCAAAATTGGACGAAGCAGAGAAATGTTCATTTAATAAATTAATATCAATATTATTGGAACTGGATTTATGTGTAGACTTTCCAAGTCCCATTGTTCTTAAAAATTTCCAGACTTTAGCTGGGTCTTCATTCTTGACAGAATTGTGAATGTATTGGCGTTGTGCTTTCCTACACACCTTGCTGTAGTGATTTCTTATTGCAATGTACTCATCCCAATTGCTAGGAGTCGGGCGACATTTAAATTTCGTCTTAGCCACGGCTTTCTTTGACAAAAGATCTTTTATTTCTTTTGTAAGCCACGGTGAGGGTAAATGTTTAACTCGGATAGTGCGGACTGGAGCATGTACATCGTATAGATGAATAATCTTGTCTGTAAATATTTCAACTTTTTCGTCTATGGAATCTGAGCTTTCAACAGAACTCCAGTCAATGTTGCTGACGTCACTACGAAGTCTCTCTGCATTTATGCCACCAAAATTACGCTGAAAAAGAATTTTGGCCTTTGCCTTAGGAAGACGAAGTTTATAAGACAGGAAAATTAAGTCATGTTAAGAGAAAGCATCAGCTGGAAGCTGACCATGCTTAGCGACGAGAGAAGGTGTAGAGACGAGCATAAGATCAAGAAGGGAGGATGTTGCATTAGGCAAGTTATGCGTAGCATTTAAAGGGAGAATAGACAAGTTATAAGATTGGACAATGTTGCTTAAAGAAGAAGAGCGAGAATCCCTTTTTAACAGACAAGTGTTAAAATCGCCCATGACTATGGTGTGACTGTAAGAAGGAGAAAGAGTTTCTAAGATATTTTCGAAAGAAAAGAAATAATTGATACGGCAGTTTGGCGAATAGTAGACTCCGAGCAAAACCTTCGTATGAGCTAAGTCTAATTCCAAAAAGAGATGCTCGCCGGCGTTAAGTGGTGGTGGTTGCGATGACATATTGACTACTTTATAAGGAATATATGAACGGTGATAAATGGCAACACCGCCACCACCACTCCCGGTGCGATCATTTCTTATTAACCTAAAGTTGGGAAGTGAGTAAGAAAGAATTGAGAGACACGGTTTTAACCAAGATTCAGAAACAAAAATAGCGTGGATATTCTTACAGTCAAGCGTGGTCAGCATATCCTGGAAATGGGCTGGAATACTCTGAGCATTTATATGGACTACATTCAAGTTACTGGGTACATCGGCGAATAACGACTGAAGTGTATCAGCAAGCGAGGGAATGCTTGCAAAGCTGTTATTATGACTACTGACAGAAAAGAAACTATCATCATCACTACTATAATCTTGATCTAACATGACAGAAAAAATACTTATATAAATATATAAAAATAAAATAAATAATATTAGGTCAAATAACAATTTAACAAAATAATAATTAAACTATTACAGTACGCTATTCACAGTTCGTCCACCTGCCAGTTGCGTGCTAACAGAAAAAAAATACAATTGAAAAAAAAGAAAAAACTCATTGCACACAATATTATACACATACAATATACCTAGATAAAATATTTTTAAAGCCAAATTAAACTATAATATAACATTGAATAGATCACAACATCCGCGCACTATTCACTAATTAACTGCTTTTTATTACATAATGACATCAATTCCTCTATTACTATAAAATTTAATGTGAACGGTATTACTATGTAATATGAACGGTAAATTATTATAAAAAAATGAGAAAAATAAAATGTATTAAAAGTCAAAGAAATGGTTCTCGTTTTTGAACGTTATCAAGTTATGGGTATAACAAAACGTAATAATCCTAACGATAGTTGTCATAGACGTCATAGTGTCATGTCATGTTTTGAAATGTTCATTCCGTTCACTCATCTTAATACAATAATTTTTGCTTGTAAAAAGAAATTAGAAGGTAACAAAGAATACAATTTTATAGGAACAAGAAACGAAAGTGAGATGTTAGTAGTAACCAAAATATAAGAAACAAAGGAGGTATTACTAAAGTTTTGAACCATTGAAGATGAAAGTTATGAAATACGTCCATAATGTAAACAAATGTGCGGTTGCTGCAATCACTTGACAAACTTGAATATGGTTCACTTTTTCGTGGCAGCAGCGCGTTTTGACTTCGCCACGCCGAGTTTATCAACAGTGGGCGCCTTTTGTGTGGCTGAATTTATCCGGTTCTGTTCAACGAGCGACGAAATACGGTGCTGTTTGCCGTCGGGGTCCATCACGAATATACGCCCCTCTCGTGTCCAACTTTTAGTGACGCCAAATCGTTCTCGTGCAGCCATAAATACGTCGTGTCGATTCTTGGTTAAGAATTCAGACAAGGTTTTGCCGCTGCCTTTCAGTTTTGTCTTTGAATACCAGACCTTGTCTCGAACAGCAACCCGATAAAACTTGACCAGTATAGGTCTGGGCTTATGAGTACTTGAAGGTCGCCCCATCCTGTGGCAACGCTTGATGTCATCCTTCACAAAGTCAGTTAGCTGAAGATCTTTCATAATATTGATGATTGATTGAGCCGGATCTTCACTCAGCATTTTGCGACGGCTGCGCATCTCGATGCTGTCCACCTCACGCGTCAATAATTCCATCTGCTGCTGGAAAGCTGCCATAGTCTCCATCGCGAATGACCGGAATATTGCAAACTCAGCTGCAAGACTTGCCAAGCTTGGTGCGGTGCTTGTATTCTAAGCGCTTTTTTGCAGTTCAGCTTCGAAGTTTGACATGCGCTCTTCGATGCCAGCCATTATATTGGTGAAGGAAGTTTTCATGGCCTCCATGTTATCCAAGTTGTTATGTTTTGTGCAAGTAAGTAGTGCGAGTAGGAAATAACTCAGAACTGGTTGGTATATTATGTTACCATAAGGTTATAAACATAAGGTTGTTGGAATAATAAAATAAACTTTTTTTAAATAATTAATAAACGGGAGCAAAAAATGTTTGTCCTTGTTGTACCAACTACCCACGTACACCCCATCTATATATTTTAATACTAAAACAACAATAATTTACATAGAATATTGTTTAGTAATAATATTGCTATTGCGATAAACGTAGCCTTCACGGGTTCTAAATAAACCTTTACTAGTCTGTTAGCCTAACTTGCGCGTGTTAGAAGTAGGTTTATAAAAATATTTTTAAAAAATACAAACACTGTAGCTAGAAAAGCCTTTTAATATTAAATATCAAATCAAAATATAAATATTACACATTTTAATAGCAACGTTAAATATTCAAATATAATATAGGCAACATATTTTAATTCAATAATTTAATCACAATATTCTAACCAATATTTTATATTTAATTAACAAAGTATACCTATCTGAAATATTCCAGGTACTCAGAGTCAGATCGCACTGACAGGGGGCAGAGTAACGTTCCGATCGGCGTCTCGAACAAAAGTGACCGCTCCGCCCGGCGGTCGCTGCTTAAACTCGATCATAAACAACCTCACTCTGCCCCACCTCTGACTACCGGTTGTGACGTTAACATTTATTACGTTTTATTTTGCATATTATTTACATGTTTTTAATATATGTAATTATTTATAAAAAGTAATCAATCCATTTTCATAATTAAAATACATCAAAATAATAACAACATCTCACACGGCCATTCTGAAAATTACTTCGCTCTCGAAGAAATCATTCTAATCTTCTTCAGATGACTCAGTATTCAAAGCTGAAAGAAACATAATATATTAACACCATTGAACCTGTCGTGATTGGTTCCACTATGTGCTGATCATAGTGTCTAAACCTCTCACCAAGTCAATAACATCAGCATCTCATCAACTCAGGTTGGGCTGTCGTGATCGGTCCCACCACGTGCTGCCTCGTGGTGTCTAGACGTCACACCAGGCCACCTTTGCAGTAACCATCTCATAAATCATATTAACATCTTAGGTCGGTCTGTCGTGATCAGTCCCACCATGTGCTGCCTCGTGGTGTCTAGACATCACACCAGGCCACCTTAGCAGCAATAATCTTAAATCACATCAACATCTCACATGGCCGCGTCATCCTTGTCGTGTCGGGCCCCCAAACCCTCCACCAAGGTGACCTCCATGTTTGCCTATGCCTCTGCGTACACACAAACACTCACATACACACGGACACCTATCAGTGAGCTCACTGTATCATTCATCTCTCTTTTTCCATAAAATACATACAACATAGAATATAATACCTCGTTCAGCCGTCCGATTCTCGTCCAACCATTCACCAGGCCATTAACGCAATTTTTCCTTTGCGATAATAATATTGTGAAATCGTCCTTCGCCACATAATCTATATCTGTCATTATTGAGTATTTCTATAATTTTGTAAGGCCCTTTGAACTTGGGGCTCAGTTTACTGTGGCGACGATGATCTTGATTTAGTTTATGGCTTGAGTTTATTATCTAATGGGTATTTGTAATATAACAAATTATTTTTTATTGCATATTGATTGCTACGCGATAGCCGAGTGGATATACCAACAGACTGCCATGCAGAGGGTATCAGGTTCGAATCCACGGCGCGCACCAATGACTTTTCGGAGTTATGTGCGTATTGAATTGTTAATTATCGCTTGTCCCGTGCCTCGGAGAGCACGTTAAGCCGTCGGTCCCGGTTGTCATGAAGATCTTTGACAGTCGTTACAGGGCGTCAGTACCTTCTAAGTAAACTGACACTAGTCTAAACCATGGAATATCGCTATCCCTTCGGGTTGCGGAGGTCAGACAGGCAGTCGCTCCGTGGAAAAGCTAATATTCAGCCAAATCCGGTTAGACTAGAAAGCGGACCCCAGACTGAAACTGGGATAACGCTCAGAGAAAGATTGATTGCTAATATCACCGGATTCTACTCGTTCTATTAAAGATAATGTCTCAGGGTCTTTCTGTTGTGCAATCTCTAACCAAGATGATTGATCTGTTATTAGATTGGCTACTAGTGGACCCTCAGGATAGGTTGATCTCGAGGCGACTGGTACAACAGGATTCCTGCTGAAATAATCCACATGTCCAACATAAATACCTTTCTTATAAACCACCTCGAAATCGAAGTCCTGCATTAAGGTCCACCACCGAGCAACCCTCGGAGAAAGATCCTTTTTGTACATAGTTGATTTAATCGCATTGCAATCAGTGATTACTTTAAATTTTATTCCCAAGAGATAAACACGGAAGTTTTTCAAAGAGTTATATACTGCAAGTGTTTCTAATTCATAAGATGTGTATTTAGATTCCGGCCCAGTAGTGCGGCGCTGTAATATGCGACTACTCTATTGTTTGTACCATGTTTCTGAATAAGCATTGCACCGTACCCAATTGAACTGGCGTCGGTGTGCAACTCCGTAGGTAGTGCAGGGTCAAAAATTGAGAGTATGGGTTCCGATATTAGCTTATCTATGATATATTTACGCGCCGCCTCCTGTTCATCACCCCATTCCCAATTCTGTCCGTTTTTGGTAAGTTTCGTTATACAGGCCGTTCGGGACGCAAATTCAGGAATAAATTTTCTGAAGTAACTCGCGATACCCATAAATTGACGAACTTGTCTCACAGTTTTGGGAATAGGTGAATTTACCAAGGCTTTAACTTTAGTTTCACTAGGTCGTACACCTTCAGCCGAAATAATCCATCCTAAATATTCAATGGAAGTTACGAAGAACTGGCATTTTTTAAGATTAATAGTAAACCCAGCTTTAACAAGAGCTGCCAAGCATAAATCTAAATATTCTAGGCCTTGTTCATGGGATACACATGGTATAAGCAAGTCATCAATGTAGACCCTAAGGAACTTCAGATCTTTTACTGCTTTAGATATAGCGCGTTGAAACACAAAGGGTCCATTGCATATACCGAATGGCATTTTGACATATTCATAGTGCCCATCCGGGGTCACAAAAGCTGTATACTTAATGCTGTTTTCAGCAACTGGTATCTGATGGAAACCATTTTGCATGTCAATTGATATAGAAGAACTTAGCTTTGCCTAATTAGTCAATCTCATCCTGAATCAATGGGAGAGGATATCGTTCTTTTTCAATTATAGTATTTAATGCTCTGTAGTCCACAC
Source organism: Euclidia mi (assembly GCA_944739405.2). Taxonomy (NCBI): domain Eukaryota; kingdom Metazoa; phylum Arthropoda; class Insecta; order Lepidoptera; family Erebidae; genus Euclidia; species Euclidia mi. Next base: position 36,958,836 of record OX123192.2, on the reverse strand, counting down.
ACATTCGGTCACCACCGTCACGCTTTTTACCAATAGTATGGGACTGGCATAAGAGGAATCACTTTCACGGATGATGACCTTTTCACGCTCTATCGGGGCCAGACGATAAGGGCGGTAATTTATATTTTTATTTGATTTGAGTTTTATTTCTAATTGACCAGTGTTAACATTGCCAATATAATTTACCGAAGGCAAAACATTAGGATATTTATTAAATATAGTCTGTATTTTATCTTGCAAGTTCGTATCAAAATTTTGAATACACTTTAAAAGTAAATTTTCTTCATGGTTAGTAGTAGAATTTATTACGTTTCTACGTATTACTCTAGTGCCTGACATGTCAGTAACAATAGCAATGTCGGCATATTTGACAATATCTTGCCCTATAATACAATCATAAGAAAAGTCACTATCAGTTTCAACGTGCAATTCCAACTCAATACAGACGTCATCAAAGCGAACTGGTACTGTAATTTTACCAAAAGTATTTAAATGACCCGAGCCGATACCATCCAACCTCACAGACCAGGGAGAGATGTGACAACCCAATCGATATGCAATGGACTCCTTAATTATTGAACAATTTGCACCTGTATCAATCAGTGCATTTACAGGATTATTATTAACTAGAGGGCGCCCGCGGCTACGCCTGCACATTTTTTTTTATTTATGCCCGATCCCGTTTTGCCCGATCCCGTCGGAATTTCGGTAAATCCCTTCTTAGTGCACCCCTACGGTCCCCAAGGAACTTACATGCCAAATTTCAGCTTCTTGTGCCCAATAGTTTCGGCTGTAGCGTGTCTGTCAGTCAGTCAGTAACGCAAGGATTTTATATATACAGATATGGACTTTTGTAAGACGAAGGCCGGATTGTGTTACACAGTTAACTGGCTTATTACTTATTTGTTTTTCACGATCATGTCGCTGTTTGGACCAGCACTTGTCTATACTGTGACCATCCTTCTTACAAAAACCGCACCTATTGTTTTTATTGTTATGAATTGGCGACTCCTTCGATTTAGGCTTTGATACGTTATCAAAAGAAGTTTTATTAGAGGAAACATTTTTTGGACACTGGAATCTAATATGACCTTTTTTCCGCAATTAAAACAATGCTTTGAACTAAAAGATTCTGAAGCTGGATTTAAACGAAATCGCTTGGCAGCACTAGTATTTGAATCATCAGTTGTTCCGTTTCTATCAAATAATCGTTTTCGCGGATTCTTAACATAACTGGAGAAGAGGGTAATTAATTCATTAGTTGTTGATACTGAACTATTAAAAGAGGCCATGCAAACACTAACATCGCGAACTCCCCCACAAACAAGCTCAACTAACTGTTGCTCGGTAAATGCTACTCTCGATTTTTTTAACAGTAAAATCTTTTCTCTGGCATATTCGGCATAAGTCTCTGCAGAATCAGAATTATACAAAACGGCTTTGGTTAGTTTCTCAGTCAAGTTTTTCTTAATTGGGAATAGATCTATTATATCCTGACGGAAAGTCTCCCAATCACGGTGTTCCGGTTCCCATGTCTCAAACCAAGTAAAAGCAGAGCCCCGAAGGGCCTTACCGGCTTTTGCTACCATTTGTAGACTGCTCCAGTTGAGTTCTGCACCCAGATCTTCTATATTTTGACACCAGTATTCTGCGCCATTGTTCATCTTCTCAGGATGGAAAATAGGTAACACCACATCATCCTGACGGCGGTTTGATGATATCACCATGCCGATGGATTCCAATAAATTTTTCACAAGGTCCGCATCCATGGCTCGCACTGAAATATTAAATAATTCTATTAGATATTGAGTAAAATAGGTAGGCCGGATCCCACTTCTGATGTTAGAAGTAAATTTATAAAAATATAAAAAAAAAATACAAACACTGTAGCTAGAAAAGACTTTTAATATTAAATATCAAATCAAAATATAAATATTACACATTTTAATAGCATCGTTAAATATTCAAATATAATATAGGCAACATATTTTATTTCAATAATTTAATCACAATATTCTTACCAATATTTGATATTTAATTTACAAAGTATACTTATCTGAAATATTCCAGGTACTCAGAGTCAGATCGCACTGACAGGGGCAGAGTAACGTTCCGATCGGCGTCTCGAACAAATGTGACCGCTCCGCCCGGCGGTCGCTGCTTATATACTCGATCGTAAACAACCTCACTCTGCCCCACCTCTGACTACCGGTTGTGACGTTAACTTTTATTACGTTTTATTTTGTTTTAAATACACATTTAATGGTAATAACATATTATTTACATGTTTTTAATATAAGTATGTAATTATTTATATAAAGTAATCAATCCATTTTCATAATTAAAATACATCAAAATAATAACAACATCTCACACGCGCATAGTGAGACTTGCCTGGCCGTTAGTATAAGACCAAAGAGGTTTAGCGTATTTTACATAGGTGTCCATTTGGATGGGTGACCGTTTGTGTGGTGTTTGTGTCAGAGGGCCACCGTTCTTATGAGGGCACGTAAACCGTCATAATAGTTTTAGTCATCAAATTTTGGAGCTATTTATTTATTTTATTTATTTAAACTTTATTGTACACCAGTATCAACATTAAATAAATGTTATATAATAGGTAAAGTACAAAGGGCGGCCTTATCGCTTAAAGCGATCTCTACCAGGCAACCTTTGGATGGTGGTATTGGTAGGAAAAGAAGTGGTAGTTGTAGGTGTACCAGTTTTAATATTTATATTATAAACATATACATTCATATAATTCATACATATATATATATATATATATATATATATATATATATCCCGTAATCTATTGTACGTCCACTATGGCCATTTTTGCATCTAATGTGGCGTCCACCTGCTTGAGTCGTCCGTATATCGGACGTCAAATAGGAGACTACGTGCAATGCTTGCGAAATGTCCCCCTGATACTAGAAAAGTCAAAATATGAAAAATAAATTGGACGTCATTTTTCTTCCAATCTTGCTGCACAGAATATTTTCGTAGTTCCGTTGATTTTCGTCGCAAAAACTAGTGGCGCTTTCGTCTTTATTCTATACGTTCATTGCTAGCCGTATGTGACGTCCAACGAAAGCTCTCAATGCTACGTTGCCACTTCGTGCACACAATAGATCTGAATTTGCAGGATTCTATTTATCGGTTATTTTATTCACTATTTGTGAGTAAGTATTTACACGTTTTCAGTTGATATGTGATGTAGCGTCTGCCTTTTTAAGCGAAATGTCTGGAAAAACAATCGAAGTGAAAAGAAACAGAATACCTAAGGATTACGTATACCCGTATATAAGATCTGTATTTTGTAAAATTCATTTTTTACCTAACTAAGCCGTATTTCTCATGTTTTTATATCACACGCATCTTATTTTATATTCATAGGTCTCAATTCTTCGTTGCCTCTACTGGAACTTCAAGGGAGTTAATTTATTAAAAAAATACTTAATAACTTTATTAAACACGCAATAATGCATATATATATGGTATTGTGCCGCTGCCTTGGAAAACCCCTAAATTATTGTTTTCATCAAACCAATTCACGTCTGGAGTGTATTCGTCACTATTGTGATATATAAAATAGTTCAGCTTAATAGAGAGCTCGTCAATTCGTAACTATTGCTGACATTGTGATGTTAAATTTTGATTTGATTCTAAAATGGAGGTTATTTATGTCGACACGTTTTTTAAACAAAAGTTTATTTTATCATATTTTGACTAACAACCTTAGATAGCCTTGAGATGAAACCCATTTTATTTTAAGATCCCACTGCATCAATTTTAATAACATTACTATTTATTTTCACCATCGACCGTCGCATATTGTTGCTGACATTAATGAACCTGAAAATTTGATATATTTTCTTGAACTTTCCATGTTTTGGTGCCTTTATTGCGAATATTTTTATGTATGATCATTACCCCAAAGATGAATGTGATTTTGTTCCTAATTTTACACCAAAACTGTTAGGTACATGGGTCAAATTACAAAAAAAAACGAAATAATATTTTACAATCGGTGATTTAATTTGTGTTACATTTTATTTTTTGTTTATTGTTTAGCAGGATTTAAATAAACTAATCACTTGTGCGATTCACAGTTATTTAGACATACACTACCGCTCAAAAGTATTTGTTCACCTTGATTTGAGGATGTTTGAAGAATATTATTTTCTTCTAATTGTACTAATTTTATTATGACAATTCATTGCCGTATGTTATTAAATCTAATGAGGACAGCTTCCCCATCATGATTTAACTAAAAAAACTTAAATAACCAAAAAGCAGGCAACGATAGCCAGTAGACAGTAGGATATACCAACAGACTGCCGTGCGGGGAGTTCAAAACCACCGCGCGCGCTACTGACTTTTCGGAGTTATTTGGTATTTAATTGTTAATTATCGCTCGCCTCGTGCCTCGGCGAGCATGTTAAACCATCACTCTTGGCTCTCGTGAACAGTTGTTGACAGTCGCTACGCGGCGTCAGTACCCTTAAATAACTGTTATTGGTCTAAACCATGTAATACCGCTATCCCTTTGGGTTGCGTAGGTCAAACGGCAGTCGCTCTGAGGAAAAGCTGATATTAAGTCACATCTGGTTAGACTAGTAAGCAGAGACCGGTCGCTTGTCCGCTTATCTAGACCAGTATCAGTTTATTTAAGAGTACTGACTCCGCGTATGAACATGAGTGGGCGCGTATGAACAACGTGGAAATCAAAGGCGTTCCTCAACCAAACAACGAAAATTTGTTCAACATGCTCTCGAGTCTTGGTTATCAGATAAGCTACTAAGCTGTTAACAAGACCCAAGTCAACTTTATAACAAGAGTACCGACCCGTGAAAAGGAGCGTGCGAAACCGATTATAGTGAGTTTCTGTAATCGCTACGTGAAAGAGGATTCTATTGCAGCAGCTAGACAAGCATCCAAAAGCAGTCCTTTGACAGTAAGACGCATAGGTTTGACGGGCAATCAGAAAATACATGTCAATGATCACCCCACACTTGAAAATAAATTGCTTTTATCGAAAACAAAGAATGCAGCCGCGAATAAGGACTTTCGTTACGTCTGGGTCAAGCACGCCAAGAAAAAAAAAAGAAAACCGATTCATCGCACGTGATTATAGTGAAGCCAGAAATGGACCTTGCAAGAATCGTATGATTATTTGTCAATTATATTACAATCTCTTAATAATGTTCTTGTGCGAGATACTATTGGTCGAGTTGTGCTATTCACGTATTCCAACTAAGTCTATCGATGTACATACTGCCGTGTTATGTTTCTATTAAAAACATTTTACTAACTTTTTTAGTCAGATATAATTTAAGCCACATAGTGTATATAATTCTGCGCATCGTATTGCCCGTTATGACTAATCACTGTCCGGCCGTACCGGCTTTTGTCACTCTTCGTATTTGTATGATTGAAGTGCTCTGTGTTTGACTGTGTCCATTTAAAACTCGTATGTTTTTAAAGTTGCACTGGTGCAAGTAAAGCTGAAAGGAAATCGTCTATCCTGGTATGGGCATGTAATGAGGAGGGATGAAAATCATGTGACTAGAAAGGTGATGAAGATGAGAGTTGAGGGATATAAGGCAAGAGGAAGACCAAAGAAAAGATGGATGGATTGTGTGAGAGGAGACATGGATGAAAAGGGAGTGAATGATGAGATGACGTCTGATTGGAGAGAATGGAAGAGAAAGACATTCTGCGCCGACCCCAAGTAATATGAGACCAGGGCAGGCAGAAGAAGATGTTTTTACTTAATACCCGCTATAGCGTAATAAGTGACTGCAATTATATTTTAATAAGTATATTTTAGCATTTATTAGTAAAACATTGTAATATTATTATAATGTGTAATAAAACAATTGTGATTAACTTGATCTCTGACTTCTTAAGCGTTGCGGAGTGCGATGACCCGTTGGTTATCCCCGTAGACCCGCACCATAAACCTTTGATTGTGGAGGTAGGTTTTGTAGAAATTCATCGATTTGCAGACAAAATAACTTCAAAATATCTTGTTCATAAGGGTAACTACGATGCAATTAAATCTGCTCTTAATAAAACAGACTGACATTTATTGTTATGCACTGAGCTGTTGGAACAGTCAGTTAAACATTTTTACGACAGATTATATTCTCTCAGAGATAAATTTATACCTATGAAATCTATCAGGCAAACTTCTCATCCGCGTTGGTATAGTTCAGGCCTTATAAAAGTGGTAAAAAAATGTCAAAGTACCACCGGAGGTTTAAATTGTATGGTAACATGAGTGACTATCTAACGGTATCTTCATTACGCCGGCGAGCTGTGGACTTAGAACAAACTTGTTTTGACGAATACATTACTAACGTAGAATACACAAACCTAAATAACCCGAGGGCCTTTTGGTCTTTTATTAAAAGTAGAAAAAATACCTCCTCACTGCCTAGTACACTGTACTATTACTATATAATAAGAATGTATCAGCTAATATGGGTCTAGAAATTAGTAATTAATTCGCAATATATTTTAGATCAACTTTTCAGGAGCCAGAAGTAGACAATATGCCTTGTCTACTTGAGTATAGTACTTTAAATGGTAACAGCAGAAGCACAAATTACATCAGTACAATACATTTTTCTCCTGGAAAGGTTATGAAATATTTAAAAGGTTTGGATCTTACTAAATCTGGTGGGGCAGATTTAGTAAGATGGCAGGGCAATCGCTCTGCATGCTTTTTATAATAGGTCGGTAACAGAAGGTTTAGTTCCATTAAAATGAAAATCGGCGTTCATTACACCAGTATTTAAAAAAAGGTGATAAATCTAATGTAGAGAATTATCGTCCAATCTCAAGGTAATGTTTGTTTTCTAAAGTACTAGAACGTATTATTTATATTATCATTTGGTGCTGAGCAACATGGGTTCTTATGCGGCCGATCCACTACATCAAATCTAATCCTATCTCATGATTTTATATCTAAAGGTTAGTTAGGTAGATTGTGTGTGTAGTGATCTATACAGATTAACAAAAATGTTTTGACCGAATTGACCACAAAATACTGTTACAGATTTTTTTTGCTGCCGGCATACATGGTAATTTGTACCGCTGGTTCAGCTCGTACATTCTCGGTTGGTGTTCAATCCCATCTGGAATTCCTCAGGGTTCGCTTTTGACCCCACTATTGTTTACTCTATTCACTGGAGATATAAATTCTTGTTTCCTAAATTCTTATATACTTCTATGTATACGCGGATGACATGAACATTCACAAAATTATTAACGATGCATCGGATGTAGGGAAACTCCAAAAAGACCTTGATAAATTTGAAGCATACTGCACAGTTGCACACTTAACAAACTACAGTTAAATATCGCAGTGTTGTTACATAACATTTAGTCGTCAAAAACTTACCATAGGATCGGGTTACAAACTTCATGATAAGTTTATTAGGAAAGTTGACTACGTTAAAGACCTTGGTGTTATCATGGACTCAAAGCTTTTATTCGATATGCACATCAATCACATTACGAACACGGCGTCGAAGGCACTTGGTTTTGTGATAAGAATGTCTTCATGTTTTCGGTCTCTTAAGACAGTAAACGTTTTGTACTGTGCCTATGTACGTACGTAGCAATCTAGCTTAAGCGTCACAGGTAGGTATGGAACCCTCAATACCAGGTATATATATCATGCATTGAAGGTGTATAAAGAAAGTTTTTGCGATACTTAGATTTTAAAGCGAATCAATATTCTATTGACTATGACGAGCGTTGTAAACGGTATCATATTTTACTTCTGGAACTCAGAAGAACCATTATAAACATAGCCAATGACTCGATTGATTGCCTTGAGGTGATGGGTAACATCAAGCTTGGAATGAATCAATTAGTTTTTCGACAACGTCCGATCTTACACGTTCCCTTTGCTACAACGAAATACAGACGGAACTCTTTTCTTTTACGTTGCGCCGAATCATTTAATCAAATGTCACGGAAATTAGATTTGGATTTATTCTTCACTAACTTGACCAAAAATAAAAAAAACGTATAAATTGTGACTTCTTTAGCAGCGATCGGCATATATAGCCTAGATTGCGGTTTTTTTCCTGTGTACCTTTTCATTATTATTTTCTTGACTTTTTTTGTTATAATAATATATAATTATACTAACTTGTGTATTATGAATCTCATTTTTAGTTACTTTTTTATGGCGGAACATGGCTGCAACATTGTATTTATTGTATGATTGAGCAAGTAGGTATACTTACAAAAGTAACTGATGTAATTAATCTTTGTTACATTGCATTTATATGTGGTAGCTTGTAATTAGCAACTTCTTTTTTATTTAATTAAATGTGTTGTTATTAGTGTGTAAGCTTTCCTAAATAAATAAATAAATATACGGACGTTATAATGTCTTAGAAGTTTCAAAATATCTGTCATTTGACGTCCAAGATGTCAAATGATTAATAGTTTGTAACTTTTACGATATTGCCACGTCCGTATACTCGTATGTATCTAAATACCTGTAAAACTTGCAAATGATTACAGATATGGACGTTTGAGGCTAAGCGTATGCTTTTACGTAGATATGCGTATGACTTTGTAACTCAGTGCAGTTGATGCAGATACAGGTAGTCAGCTTCTGCCAGAGCAGAACAGACGCATGTCCACATTGCACCTGAGCCGCAGCATACGCAGCTGTTAGTATGTTCAGGTATTAAATAATCGGATCTACCCTGCGTGGCGTCACCCGAGTCTCAGCATACGCTTAGCCACAATAAAATTTCGTTACAAGTTTGACACTATGTATCATTTGACGTCCAGGGTGTTAAATGAAAAAGGGTTGTATTTAACTGTTAGTAAAAAATACTAATTTTCCACCAAAAATACTAATTGCACCACTAAGCTAAGTTGACGGAGCCCTGTTGCTTCGCAGGGCTCCTTTTTTTGGGAGCAGGGTCACAAGAGAACCTAACATAACCTATTAAGTTTTCTGAGTGGATAAGTTTCCCGAGCGGACGAAACTTTTCATATCAAATGATATTTTGTAAAAAGATCATCATATTTGGTGTACAAATAGTATTTTAGTGTGCAAGTCAGTATTTTAGTGAAATAATAAAGTTTTTTTGCGTAACTCACTTTAGTGTGTTACATTACATTTTTGATACGCTGTTAAAAGTATCCCAATGAAAAATAGTTTGAAAATTTACGATATTGTAACGTCCGTATACTCGTAGTATACGACTACGAGTATACGACTACAAGTATACAGTCGTATACTAGTATACGAACATAATATAAAACTTCAAGTAAACGAACGTTACAATATCGTAAATTTTCATGATTTTAATTTTGTATGTCTAAATACGTATATAAAAATGCTGTTGGTTTATGATGCTTAATTATGCATACATACATAGACTCACGCCTATTTCCCCAAAGGGGTAGGCAGAGGCATATTAAACGCCCACTTTTCGCCAGTGTTTTGATCCCACGTAATAGGTAGCGAGCCTATTGCCGCTTATCGGGATATTTTGTTTGCCAGAGCCTCGTCCGTTGATCGGCAGGTGCACCACTTGCAGGTGAGGTTGGCTTGGGCCCTAAGATCTTGGTGGGAACCCTATGCACCCCTTAATTAGGCGATGCTTAATTAGGGTACTGCTAACCTAATGAGAGCCACCGTTTTCATGCTCTCCACGTAAAATGGTGCAATAATAATAATAACAGCTTTCAAACATCACCTTCATCGAGTAATATAAACAAAAAATGTATTACAAGATGAAAAGAAACCTTACAACCGCAGGTTAGCTTTGTGGCGAGCTGAATGTGTGTGGCGACACTGCGGTCCCGAATGCTTTGAGAGAGTTGGTCAGGGCCTCGTCTCCAGCTTGCCTTTACTGGCTGGTCGGAGTGGATTTCCAAGAGCACCCGCAGGACTCTCAACACTGGCTTGCCTTGGTCGGCCGGCCAGAGGGATCCGCAAGAGCTACCAGCTCGGGGGTGGAAGTGTCATTCTCAAGGGCGTAACTACGGGGAAACCCGCTCCGAATCTCCGTTGTCACGAGACCCGCGATGGTGAAACCGGTGCCGCACCGCTCAACACCCCTAGCCACTCGCACCGGTGTTTCCCTCTGGCTGCCTCTATGGCAGAGTTTGTTTGCTTTGGGCGGCTGTTAAGAGAGGGCCCATCCAGTGAGTTGGCGAGTCACCACCTGCCATCCGGACGGATACTATTAGAGTATTACTGGCAGGTGCCATTTTTCATCCATAAAAATTACAAGTCCATCAAACACTCAATCCCATAAACCAATTAAATAAGGCTCCACATATTACAATAGTCTTACATATGCTGCGGCTAATCCATAGCTGTTCTCAGTAGTGCAGTTGTGGAGGCTCCGCTGCATGTGTCCCATCCCATTTTAGATTAAAGCTCTCTACGGGCCTCTGCGCGTTGGATCCATATCCCCGTGTAAGCCTCCCAAAGGTCCGGTTATTCTTTTAACACTAAATGTTAGAAGAATAGTCGTGTAACAGAGACACTTACGAATAATAATAATAATTCATTTATTCGCAAGAAAATGGTACATTAACAGGTGTTTATAAATGGTTGGTTACAGCATATTCTGCCCCTTGGGGCGTGCGAGTTGAGTGCAGTAAACGGGTACTACATGGGAATATAAAGAACAAATATATTAGAAACATAACAATGAGTGGCACATGAAACAAAATAACATTTTACTAATATGCATCGGTGATAATATTAGTTGCCTAGGGCCTTATCTTCTAGATATTCCTTGACACTATTATAAGTTTTATTTAATAGTATATTAAAAAGTTGTTTTTTAAATTGGGATATAGGTAACATTTTGATACTTAGCGGAATATGGTTATATATTTTAATTGCCATACAGTATGCATTTCTTCTAAATAATTCCAATTTAATAGATGGCAGTTATGTATCATCAAATTTTAAAAACTATTCAGCATGATGTTTTACTAGTAAACCTATTTCTAATATGTATAAGCATGGAACAGGTAAAATCTTGTGTTTTTTAAATAGATGTTTACAGCTTGTCCTTGTATCGACTCCACATACTGCTCGAATACACTTCTTTTGGGTTATAAGAACTCTGTCAACTTCAACCGAGTTACCCCATACAACAATGCCGTATCTGAGCAGAGAGGATACGTAAGCATGGTATGCAGATAGTGCAGCATTAATGTTTACTGTCAGTCTAACTTTTTTTTAAACATTTATAAATCGATCTATTTTATTGACTAGTTTTTCTAAATGAGGTTTCCAATTACAATATTTATCGACCCTGATACCTAAAAATACGCAATTATCAACAACGTTTATGTGCGTGTCATTATGATTTAATTTAGATTTGTTGCATATGTTTGGAACTGAATAATATTTGTTTTTGTCATGTTTATCTTAAGGTTGTTTTAATTAAGCCAGCTTATGGCATTATTGAGTGTCGCTTTTATATTTATTTCTAGATTAAGTTTATGTTTATCTTTAATTATTATTGTTGTATCATCAGCAAATAGTATAATTTCCTGGTTGATTGCATCCGGGAAATCGTTAATGTATAACAGAAACAAAAGAGGGGCTAAAATACTCCCTTAGGGCGTACCATAATTGTTTATTTTGTACATCGATCCGTATTGCTTTTGTTTATTTTTATAAGTTCTGTTTAATTCTGTATAACTCTCAATCCAGTTACAAACATTTCCACGTAACCCATAATTTGAGAGCTTTGAGAGCAGTTTTTAGTGACAGACGAAGTCAACAGCTTTTGTCATGTCTAGAAACAGACATGCGACTATAGATTTATTATTTAAGGCTTCTGTAATATGCTTTATTAAAGAAAAACATGCCAATGCAGTGGAGCTTTGTTGCCGAAAACCGAACGGTTTTTTATTTAAGATATTACAAGTTAGAAATGTCTCTATTTTGATGTACATAACTTTCTCGAATATTTTTGATAGTATAGGTATGAGTGTAATTGGTCTGTAATTATTGATGTTAGTTTTGGCTCCTTTTTTGTGCATTGGCTTAACAATTGACAGTTAAAGACTATCAGGGAATTTACCTTCTACGAGTGACAGGTTAATGATATAGGTTAATGGTGCTACTAAAGAGTGTGCGCAGGTTTTTAATACCTTTGTACTTATATCATCATAGCCAGTAGAATGAGTATTTTTTAAGGAATTTATTATCTTTAATGTGTCAGAGTTGTCTATTGGTGTGAGAAATAAGGGTCTTAGTATTTTGAGATATTTTGGTGATATGGTTAGGTGGGCCTGTATCTTCGTATTTTTTAACATTGCTGCACAGTGATACATAGTAATTGTTAAATAAATTACAAATTTTAATTGGCTTGGTGTAGATCTTTTTGTTAAATTCTATTGATTCTATGTGTGCGCTAGTTATTGCTTTATTATTGTTTTCTTTAATAATTTTCCATGCAGCTGAGCAGGCATTTTTTGCGTTTTTAATGAAGTTTAGATTGTTTATTTGTTGCGCTTTGTTGATACATTGTTTTAATATTGTTGTATAATTGTTATACCTTGTCTTATTCTGTCTTTTATTGTGTCTATCAGAATGATATTTCAAGTATAGCATTCTTTTTCTTATACAACATCGTTTTATATTTTTAGTTAGTTTTCTATTTTTTACGTGTTTGACTACACTTACACTTTTTATCGTTATTTTGGGGAAACATAAAGTATAAAATATGGTGATAGTGTCATGGAAGGTGTTCAATGCTTCATTTGTACTTTGTTGTTCGTATACCTCAGTGAAGTGCAAATTATTAATGCAGTTTTTGAATTTGACCATGTTTTCCTGGCTAAGATCTCTAATGGTTTTGTATTGATAGTTATAAGATTTGTTATTTACACTGTAGGTCTCATTGTTCAACATTGATAGTCAACGATTGGGCAGTTTCATGGTCAGATAATGCTAGGTAATGAATATTAGATTTAACTTCGTGAACGTTACTTACAATTTGATCTAAACAAGATGATTTTCGCGTCGGTAATGTTATATGGCTTTTTAAGTTATTGTTTTAAGTATGGATTGTAATTCACTGCATACCTTTTACCTACTTTAATGTATCAATGTTCCAATCTACACAGATAATAACGTTTTATTAGACTTTTTGCATAGCTTATCAGTGAGTTTTTCAAATTTATTTAAGAATATACTTGTGCTGGATGAGGGTGTTCTGTAAATGCATACTATTACAAGATTAAAAGTAGTAATTTCTTTAGCACTACATTCAAAATGAAGGGGGACTGAAGGTGGTAAGTTGCTAATATGTTTGTATGCCAGGTCATGCTATATTAGTATGCATGAGCCTCCTCTGCGTTGGTTAGGGCGTGAGAAAAAACAAAGCTAATTTGTAATTGCCTATTCTAAGGTTGGGTTCAGATCCTTGTTTTAAAAAGGTTTCTGTTAAGCAGATAATGTCAATATTACCTATATTATTCGATAAATCATTTATGGCTACCTCAATAAGCTCTTGTTTATTTATTACGCCTGCTATATTTTGGTGTATTATTGTAGTAGTTCTTGGCTTAATTTTATCTGCGAAAACAAATAGTATTTTGGGCCTTTTTTGGTGGTTGTATAGTTGTAAAATAATCAGTTATTTTAGTTTGTTTAGTTTTTGTATTAGCTGGTACATTTGTTTGTGTACAGTGTAGTGGTAAGAGAGAGTATACTTTACTTCCATCTTTGTGGATCATGTAAAATCTTATCTTGGTATATTTCATTGTGTTAATTCATATATTTTTTTTAAATTTATTCTTTATGCACAAAAATAGTACACAGGTGGACTTAATGCCTAGTGGCATTTTCTGCCAGTCAACCTTTTGGTGGTGCAGAGATAGATGAGGTAGGTACATTAGCCATGTGGTGAAAATAGGATATCTATTAAATACATATTAATAATTTAGATACATATTATTAACCATAAATATACTATAGATATATATAATTATTCATAGATATGATACACACATAAATATAATACATAAATATATCACATACATAAATACATAATTATGCTATAGCTGATGAGAGTGATGAGCCAATTCCTTCAACTTATCAAAGAGAAGATTCCGTAGTTTCGTTTTAAATGCATAACGGTTGGTGGCAATTCTAACTTCAGGAGGGAGCCTGTTCCATAGCAGCGAGTATTGTGAACTTAAATATTATACGGATGTCAGATAGATAAAATATATTTAAATCGTGGGATATTCGACGTCCGTTTATAATTTGAGTCAAATTTGATTACTGACGTCCGTATATCCGTTTTATAAACGTAGTTTGGTGTAGGCCACTGTGTTCATTTTGAGTTTATTTGATTTAATTTTGTATTTTCTCAAGTGACCTGGTTATTACTTAATAGTAACTATCATAACTACCTCATTAAAAGTGTTCCTAAATAATGATAATTTTAAAGTAGAAGTAAGTAGATAGGTAACTTTAATTTAAGTAACTATTTCTTGTGTCATGATTTATGTCCCTTATTTTACACCATAACAAAAGGTCAAATGCGTCTAATTACAAAAAAACTACCTAAATGTTATTTTTCAATCGGCGCAGTGATTTAATTTGTGTTAGATTTTATTTTTTGTTTATTGTTTAGCAGGGTATTTATACAAATCACTTGTGCGAATCACAGTTATTTAGACATATATGTACTAATACGGACGTTATAATGTCGTAAAAGTTTCACAATATCTGTCATTTGACGTCCAAGACGTCAAAAGATTAATAGTTTAAAACTTTTACAATATTGCCACGTCCGTATACCCGTATTTATCTAAATACCTGTAAAACTTGCAAATGATTACATATATGGACGTTTGAGGCTAAGCGTATGCTTTTACGTAGATATGCGTATGACTTTGTAACTCAGTGCAGTTGATGCAGACACAGGTAGTCAGCTTCTGCCAGAGCAGAACCTGAGCCGCAGCATATGCAGCTGTCAGTATGTTCCGGTATTAAATAATCGTTGCGTCACCCAAATCTCAGCATATGCTTAGCCACAATTTCGTTACAAGTTTGATACTATCTATCATTTGACGTCCAGGATGTTAAATGACAAATAGTTTAAAAATTTACGATATTGTAACGTCCGTATACTACGAGTATACGGACGTTACAATATCGTAAATTTTCACGATTTTAATTTCGTATATCTAAATAGGTATATAAAAATGTTGTTAGTGTAAGATGCTTAATTAGGGTTCTGCTAACCTAATAAGAGCCACCGTTTTTATGCTCACCACGTAAAATCGTGTAAAATCTTATCTTGGTATATTTCATATACGGATGTCAGATAATGGAAATATATGTATTTAAATCGTGGGATATTCGGCGTCCGTTTATAATTTGAATCAAATTCGATTACTGACGTCTGTATATCCGTTTTATAAACGTAGGTTGGTAAAGCCCACTGTGTACGACTTGAGTTTATTTGAAATAATTTACTTATCAGCACTTAACTATCATACCTACATTATTAAAATTGTTCCTAAATAATAATAATTTGAAATTAGACGTAAGTAGATACCTTCAATTTAAGCGACTATTTCTTGTGACTGTGATTTATATCCCTAATTTTACACCAAAACGAAATGTCAAATGCGCCTTATTACCAAAAAATCTAAATGTTATTTTTCAATCGGCGCGGCGATTTAATTTGTGTTATATTTTATTTTTCGTTAATTGTTTAAGAGGGTTTAAACTAAGCACTTGTGCGATTCACAGGTATTTAGACACTTATTTACTTATACGTACGTTATAATGTCGTAAAAGTTTCACATAATCTGTCATTTGACGTCCAAGACGTCAAATGATTAATAGTTTGAAACTTTTACGATATTTCTACGTCCGTATACTCGTATTTATTTTAATACCTTTAAAACTTGCAAATGTTTACATATATGAACGTTTGAGGCTAAGCGTATGCTTTTGCGTAGATATGCGTATACTACGAGTATACGGATGTTACAATATCGTGAATTTTCATGATTTTAATTTCGTATATCTATATACGTATATAAAAAATGTTGTAAGTTTATGATGCTTAATTAGGGTACTGCTAACTTAATGAGAGCCACCGTTTTTATGTTCACCACGTAAAATAGTGTAAATCTTATCTTGGTATATTTCATTGTGTAAGTTAATATTGTAAACTTTAATATTATACGGATGTCAGGTAATTGAAATATATTTAAATCGTGGGATTTTCAACGTCCGTTTATATCAAATTGGATTACTGACGTCCGTATATCCGTTTTATAAACGTAGGTTGGTATAGCCTACTGTGTTCGACTTGAGTTTACTTAAGATAATTTTGTATTTTAAGTGACCTGATTATTACTTATCAGTAAATATCATATCTACCTCATTAAAAGTGTTCCTAAATAATAATGATTTTAAATCAGAGGTAAGTAGACAGGTACCTTTAATTTAAGTTACTATTTCTTGTGACTGTGATTTAAATCTAAATGTTATTTTTCAATCGGCGCGGCGATTTAATTTGTGTTAGATTTTATTTTTTGTTTATTGTTTAGCAAGGTTTAAACAAATCACTTGTGCGATTCACAGTTATTTACACATATATGTACTTATACAGACGTTATATTTGACGTCCAAGATGTCAAATGATTAATAGTTTGAAACTTTTACGATATTGCCACGTCCGTATACTCGTATGTATCTAAATACCTGTAAAACTTGCAAATGATTACATATATGGACGTTTGAGGCTAAGCGTATGCTTAGATATGCGTATGATTCTCTCCAATACTACGTTAGTACTATTTTTTATATGTGCCAATACTTCTCATAATTTAGAAATAAGTAAATAGGTACTTTACATTTAAGTAAGTATTTCTTGTGATATTATCGTAATAAATTGCATTGATCTCAATATTTGTTTTATTTTCATAACTTTAAACTTCACGCTTACGCTAGCATACCTGCACATAACATAGAAATAATATTTATCCACCTACTTATTAAATATTAAAGACAGAAGAGCGGCAACGTTGCACTGTTCATAGGAGTTGCGATAGATAGGAAAACGTAAATTAAATTATGTATATCACGGGAAGCCCGATAATTGATAGTGTTGGCTGGAGTCCTAATTGATTTCACTATGGTTGTTAATATACGTATATTTGTATATCAATATGTGTCAAAATTTCAGAAAAATAATATGCACACAGTATTTGACATTGCCTTAGCGACTAATATTCGCTGTAATAGTTCATATTTTTTAAGTGGAACTGGTGGACGTCATAATAATGCGATGTAAAAGGGCGGCAAATAGATAGCGTGATGTAAATATATATATATATATATATATATATATATATATATATATATATATATATATATATATATAATTATACATATATAAAAATATACATACATAAATAAATTGGTGCATAATACTAAATACATATTTTTAGAATAGGAAATAAATTAAGCGGACAAGTAATGTGCCTTAACTAAAGCTTTGAATGAAGTAACCGTCTGTGCCTGCCTTATGTTTAGAGGTAATGCATTCCATAAGCGAACAGCCGTTACAGAAAAGGATTTATCATAGAATGCAGTGGAATGTGTCGGCATTTTCAGTCGTAAATTTTCTGATGACCTTAAATATCGGTTATGTGTATCATGAAGGAACTCGAATCGTCCTTTAAGATAGGAGGGTGTTGAAGGGTTAAACAATAAATTGTATAGTAAAGTTAAAACGTGAGCATTCCGACGATGTCGAATAGAGGAAATTCTCAGTAGCAGCACGGAGTCTGGTAATGTGCCCGGTACGGCAATAGGCTCGCCCCCTATTAGGTGGGACCTAAAAATTCCTAATGGCGAAATGTGGGTGTAATATTACACCTCTGCCTATCCTTCGGGGATACAGGCGTGAGTCTATAAAAAAAAAAGTTTTACAACAGTTAGAAACCAGGTCAGCGATGTTACACCGTAATTTTTGTGACACACAATCCAGTACCAGTACAAACCAACGCGCCCTGTTCTCGTATGCACTGAAGTATTGCGGATGGCTGAATGTTACGAATAAGTAAAACGAAATATTGGTTATTCGAAATAATTTATTTATTTATTGAGATAAAAACGGCGTAAACCACTTACAAATATCTCACAAGTATATACAAAGAAACACAAATCATATACTTACATAATTAATACAAACAGAAGCACGTGATAAAATACAGAACAAAATAGAAAAGTAATAATGAATCAACACCGAGAGTAAAAATAAATAAAAGTAAGTGAGTAAAAAGTAATTAAATTTTCATTATGTCTACATCATGGATGTCATTCCTTTTACATCTGTCCCATTGGTCGATTATGTTCTCACAATACCGCTGGAAGACAGTCACAATAGATGCCCAGTTATCCACCAAAATATCACAGTCTGTGTTGGCGGCGAGAAGTGCATTGAGGTGATGGCGCGCACGGACTAGCGGTGACTTAGATCTTGCCACAGTACGACTGGGATACACGTGGAAGAGGTTATGTGGCCGACCACGTCTGTTTGCCAACACTCCGGGTTCATCTGGCACAAAGAACGTGCATAACAAATTGTGTAGCTGAAGTGAGTCAACAGAGCCTCTTAGCACCTTGCAGCAGATAGTAAGCTGATCTAAAGTCCTTCTCACTTCTAACGAGTTATATCCAAGCTGACCGAGAAGGAATTTTGTCGGATATAGAAATGGATAGTATCCATAGCACATTTTGTAAAGTGACCTTAAAAAGGCCTTTTGTATTTTTTCAAGCATCTGCGTGTACTTGATTTGATGCGGGTTCCAAACACATGCGCTGGATTCGAGCTTGCTTCTAACTAAGGTGTTATAAAGTATTCTAATAACTTGGGGGTTGGCAAAGTCCTTGACATTGCGTAGTACAAAGTCTAACCGAATGTAGGTTATTTTAGCGAGATCAGATACATGCTCGTGAAAGGTTAAACCGGTATCAAAAGTTACTCCTAGATCTTTAACGTGGTGTGATCTATTTACGGATAAGTTATTCAGTATATAATCGCAAACAATTGGTTTTCTTTTACGGGAAAAGGTCATTATATTACATTTATTTACATTAAATAACATTTTGTTGGCGATACTCCATTTATGAATTAGTTCAATATCATTTTGCAAACGAATGCAGTCGCTAGGGGAACTAATTTCGAGAAATAGTTTAAGGTCGTCTGCGTATAAAATACAGTTAGCGGCACACACCACTTTCGGAAGGTCATGGATAATAATTAGGAAAAGAAGAGGGCCAAAAACTGAGCCTTGGCTAACACCGGATCGAGTGTGATATGGTTGTGATTCATAGATGCCATGTTTTACGTACTGAAGTCTATCTCTCATATAATCAGCAAAGAAGGCAAGTAGATTCGGGGTAAATCCGATGTCCGATAATTTATGCAGTAGTATGTCATTATCAATTTTATCGAACGCCTTTTGAAAATCAAAATAAATTACATCAACCTGTAGCCTACGATCCATCGCGCCAGAGATGTAATCAACTAAACATAATAAATTTGTATTGACAAAGCGACCTGGCCTGAAACCGTGCTGTTCATCACCGATTAACTGTTTTACCTGTCTGTATATTTCAGTATGTAGTATATATTCAAATACTTTTGCAGGAGCACACAAGATTGATATAGGACGGTATTCATCTACTAATATCTTATTACTATTCTTAGGGATTGGGGTAACTCTGGAAATTTTCCATTGGGTAGGGTATTTGCCATGTTTTAGTGAGAGATTAAAAATATGACCAAGTGGAAGAATGAAGTGTTTCTTATAAGTTTTGAGTAAAAAAGTAGGTACATTATCTGGACCAATCGAGCTACTCGATTTTAATTTGTTTATGCCGCGATCTATATCTCGAGGTGACAAAGTAGGTATGGAAACATAACCGCCATGCACACCGTACTCGACGCATGTCTTGCAGTCAAGTGCAGGCAGATCACTTAGGAATACACTAGAAAAATAATTAGCGAATGCATCAGCTGCTCCTACGCCTACACACACAGTGTCTTTGTAGGTGACACTAGGCTCAAAACCACCCTTAGATTTAAGGCTATGTACATGAGCCCAGAAACGTTGTGGATTGTTTTGTAAATTTTCTTCAATGGCTATCATATGAGCTTTGTATGCGGCAGTTATACGAGACTTTAGGCTAGCACGGATGTCCGAGAATAATATATAGGTATTTATACATCTGGACTTCAACCAGGTCTTGTGCAGTTTAGATTTCAAATTGATATCTTTAATAATATTAGCATCAAACCATACGGGATATCTTTTGCACTTTTAAGCACGCCTAGTTCTTCTGGGAACACAAAGGGCAAATAATTGGTAAATTATCTTATAGAAAGCGTCAGTTGCAGAATATACATCATCGCTCTCGAGGACAGGTTGCCAAGAAATTTCCTCAAGCAATGAACTAAATAATACGATATCTATTTAATAAAATTCCAATCGTGTGATACTGCAATATTACTCGGTTGTAGAAATTCGGTCGTTTTATCAGTGTGCGATCGAAGACTTAGCGTTATCTCGAGCCCTGGATGGTACAGTTGGTCGATCGGTACGAACCCTTCACTCTCGCACACGCATACATATCGCGACCGCGACCCAATGCACTCTCGCGCCAACACGACATCGAGAATACTTCCATGAGAATTAACGATGTTATTATGTTCAGTTAGATAACAATAGGTTAAAAAATAACAAACATAATTTTTAATATTGTTAGAAGCACTTTCCATATTTAGGTCACCAATAATTAAAAAAGTACAATTAGATTGAGATACGAAAGATTCAATTTTGCAAAACACATTCATATAGATAGCGTCATTGGCACTTGGCTTAATATAAACTACACATACAATAAGAGAGGTACCTCGGTGAGTGATACATGCCCATAGATCTTCGCCGAGCTCCGATTCAAGCTCTGGTCGGCGTCGCATGGTGACGCCCGGTCGCGCAGCAAGCAGGACTCCGCCACCGCGGGTGGCGCGGTCGCAGCGGAGCAAGCTCCAATCATCAGGTATGATCTCGGCGTCGCCCACTGAGCTGTCCAAGAAGGTCTCCGTCGCAGCAACAAGTAAATGCTCAGAAACCAATAAGCTGGGATACCATACGCGAAGTTTCGTTTTCAACCCCCGTACATTTTGATAAAATATATTTATCTGCGTTGATGTTGTTGTGCGCGGCTCATTGCTGGCCGATATCGCGTCGAAACGTTTGGCTGTGCGAGCTAGTTGCGCGCTTTTTGTAGTTTATCCATTTCTTAACGCGCGCGTTTTCAGGCCAAACGTTCACCGAAAAACATTTTTCGTAGCAATCTTCTGGCACTCCTATTTTGAACGAGTTATAATGGTTGGCCGTTTTCAATTGTTCTACGGTAATAGCTCTCTCTGGGCAAAGCTCATTTAGATATGTCTTGATTTCGTCCGCACTTGAAAGCATATTCCATAAATGAAAATGTTTACGCGGTTCAGCCGCTTTTAGTGACGTCACAGATGGACCGGCAGTACAGCGCAGTGATAGTAAAGCGCGTCGCTTATTGTGTTGAACTTCCGTCCAAAGATCATCACCGTTTTTGACATTTGGGTGGGTACTAGGTTTTTCATTAGACGGTCCTTGCAATGTGGTTTCAGTGACCGATTCCGATTCAGAGAGCTCAGCAACTTGATCTAAATTAGGTGAGTCTTCACTAACTGTCGCAGCCGCTATTCGTGATGGGTGCTTCACTCTGTTTAGTTTCTTTTTAGTGTGGATGGGTAGGGCTTTTTGGTGGCTGCCCTTGCCTGTCGTTGGTATAGCAGTACAGTTGGATACCGCGGGCAATGGTGACTTATTGAGAATTACCGATTTCAAGCTTCGGATCTCTTCGGTTTGAATTTGAATAAGTTCCGCTTGCTTTGATAGCAGTTGGCGAAAAAACTGTATTTCAGATTCCATACTCGTCATCCGCGAGACTATACCAGCAAGGATTTCGGGTGATATATCAGTAATTGAAGACATTTTGAGTAAATAAAAATGATAGGTAACTATGTCACTTGGCAACAGAAACGCAGGTGGCTATCACGACGGACGGAACACTTAGTTTGAGTCATAAGCTTTAGCGGTGAAAGCAAAAAACATGAAAGTTTTAAAGTTATTGAAATTATGGGCACAGATAAGATAGTCCGAAAACGGGACGGTTTATTTGCACTGACATCTGGAGTTCTATGTTATTTTCATAACCAAACAATTGAAACGAAGTACAAAAAAAAAGTTGTGTTGTCACTAATCACTCACAAATAATTTTAATCGCTACCGCTTGTGAATTTGACTAGCGTTAAAATTGCACGTGCGCGCCTAAAATTCTCGGAATTTTGGTTTGTTTTGATTTTATTCCTTTGAATTGTTCATTTTATTACTTCAAATTAAATTATTTACGTAGATATTTAGGCTGTGCACGACTGATCGCAAGCGCACCACGGGGTTGACTGAAATAAAAGTAGAAATATAAAAAAAAGCTTTTCAAAAGTGTGCATGATATGGTTAGTTACAATAATAAGCGTGCAAGTAAAATTGAATAACGAATGAACTAATTAGTAGATATTAAATAGAATAAATAAATATTCGGGTATCGATTCCGATACCTCGCGCATGCTAGATCTCGAAAATGAAAGCTACGCCCCCTAAACATGTCTTTCTCTTCTCAATACATTCTACTCTCGTAATTCACTACTGTTTCTTCATAACACATGCATAGTCGGCTCTACCTTTAGTAAGTGTTTTGAAAATGTTCACTCCATCATGCAAAGTCACGAGAACTCGCATTAACGCCATATTACCTGTAATATTGTTAATAATTTATCCGAAGGTCGAACACGTCATTCAACAAACAACGTTTTTAATGTTAATTTATTAAGACAGCTTCCCCTGATGGCACTCTGTCGATGGCATCGTTTGACAAGCTTATGTAACAAAATGGTGGGAAATGATTTTGGACAGCTCTTTGGAAGGCAATGTGGGCTGTTTGGATTTAACATTTTGTCACGAGGAAAAACACAATATGAATATATAAAATTCTTTTGTTACTGACTGACTGACAGACAAAGTACGGCCAAAACAATTGGGCGCAAGAAGCTAAAATTTTTTATGTATATTTATTGAGGACCACAGGAGTGCACTATAAGGAATTTCAGAAATAAAAACGGCAAGGGGAAAATGAATAACATGCGCGTGTACTGAAGACTAACTTAACTAATTTTCCACATCATAGTAAACGACAAAAAAATTAAAATGAAGACGAGAATGACAGCAGGGTCTTTTTCATGAATTAAGCGACTGTCACGCTGACTCCGCGTAGTGTTGGTCCATAAAGGTACTGCGATACTTCGTGTATAATTTACAAATATTTTTTAGAGATCAGAATGCGTTTGTGTCTACACGTCTGCGAAATGTACGGTGCCAAAGGTTTGGATGAATAGATACGCTCGTAGTGTTTTTCAACTCTCGTTTGTTAAAACAGCCAAAAATAAGCGTGCCGCCATTAATGGTAGGAGAAAAATATTTATAGCAAAATAACCTCATGAATTCTTCGCAAAAATGAGTTTATATCTTTATATTTAGTGCTTTACAAGTATATTCAAAGTGGTCTCATCTCTGTTGGTGAGTGAGCCCAGGCTTCATACATTTTTGCCCATGATCCTTTACCTCTTGGAAGTAAGAACGCACATGCGCTAATAATTATTGAGTACTGCGCAATGTCATATTGTGCCCGTTGATGGAACGGCTGAAACTTTTGTCCTAACTAATATTAAACATGCCAAAATTTAAACATTTTTCCATTTGCAACGATCCTGACATATCTCTCTTGCTTCATTCACTCCCATCAGATGCCTCATGCATGCTCTTCGGTTCAGTGTACTTCTAACCTGTCCTGTTTTTAGGACACACAGATAACACCGTGAGAATCACAAGTCGACTGACTGAGACCAGACGGGAGCGGACGGACGGGACCGAGCAGGCGTCCGAGAGGTGTGAGTGGGAAGGAGAATGTTGTAAATCACACGGGCGCAAGTGCATCTATTTTTTACCATTATTTTAAACAGTAGCGTAGGAAGGGAGAGGGGGTGGCGGGGGTCGGTCCGCCCCGGATGTCACCCTTTTTGGGGTGCCACCCCAAACTCGACTTTAAGAACAATGCACAAACATATAAAAAAACATAGGCACTAGCTCAGCACTACGATTCGGGGGCAGTTAGCCCGTAATTGTTAGGTATCGACTAAAAAACAAAGAAAAAGGTCGACCGCCAACTTCCGCCCCGGGTGCCACCCAAGCTAGCTACGCCACTGATTTTAAAGTGGATATATTGTTACTATAACAGTTTTATGACTAACAATTGTATTTTTCTACAAAATCTATTTAAGTGCATATCTTTTTTCTGCAATAGAATTGAAGGTGGTGCTGGTAGTAACAGTTTTAGTACGAACAAAATCCTTTACAATGGCATATGCCATAACTCTGTTGGACACTGAGCCCAATTTGACTCATGGTCCATTGTGCCGTACAATCTTCTACCCTCCCTACAATTCCTACCAGTTAAATTTTTGCAACTTATGGTAACCTATGCCTGTCTCCATGGTCCAATATATCGCTATATTAAATTTCAACAAAATCGGTTTAGCCGTTTTAGCGTGAAAACGGAACATACCTACATACACACTTTAGAATTTATAATATTATTAGTAGGGATAATAGTTTTGAGACATGAGAAAATTTACAACCATATTACCGACCGACACTAAGTAAATTGATGAATATCTGCTGAAAGTTTGGCGTATGCTATAGTATTCGGTTGGCCAAACGCGCCGAACCATCAGCATTATGGACGATGACGGCAGTGGCCAACTTTTAGTCGCTTAACGCTCCCCGTGATGTGACGCTCGGCGTAAGGTTAGGCGGCACGCTTATTTTTGGCTGTTTTAACAAACGAGAGTTGAAAAACACTACGAGCGTATCTATTCATCCAAACCTTTGGCACCGTACATTTCGCAGACGTGTAGACACAAACGCATTCTGATCTCTAAAAAATATTTGTAAATTATACACGAAGTATCGCAGTACCTTTATGGACCAACACTACGCGGAGTCAGCGTGACAGTCGCTTAATTCATGAAAAAGACCCTGCTGTCATTCTCGTCTTCATTTTAATTTTTTTGTCGTTTACTATGATGTGGAAAATTAGTTAAGTTAGTCTTCAGTACACGCGCATGTTATTCATTTTCCCCTTGCCGTTTTTATTTCTGAAATTCCTTATAGTGCACTCCTGTGGTCCTCAATAAATATACATAAAAAATTTTAGCTTCTTGCGCCCAATTGTTTTGGCCGTACTTTGTCTGTCAGTCAGTCAGTAACAAAAGAATTTTATATATTCATATTGTGTTTTTCCTCGTGACAAAATGTTAAATCCAAACAGCCCACATTGCCTTCCAAAGAGCTGTCCAAAATCATTTCCCACCATTTTGTTACATAAGCTTGTCAAACGATGCCATCGACAGAGTGCCATCAGGGGAAGCTGTCTTAATAAATTAACATTAAAAACGTTGTTTGTTGAATGACGTGTTCGACCTTCGGATAAATTATTAACAATATTACAGGTAATATGGCGTTAATGCGAGTTCTCAGGAGTTGGACTAACCCGAATGGATTAATACCGTGACTTTGCATGATGGAGTGAACATTTTCAAAACACTTACTAAAGGTAGAGCCGACTATGCATGTGTTATGAAGAAACAGTAGTGAATTACGAGAGTAGAATGTATTGAGAAGAGAAAGACATGTTTAGGGGGCGTAGCTTTCATTTTCGAGATCTAGCATGCGCGAGGTATCGGAATCGATACCCGAATATTTATTTATTCTATTTAATATCTACTAATTAGTTCATTCGTTATTCAATTTTACTTGCACGCTTATTATTGTAACTAACCATATCATGCACACTTTTGAAAAGCTTTTTTTTATATTTCTACTTTTATTTCAGTCAACCCCGTGGTGCGCTTGCGATCAGTCGTGCACAGCCTAAATATCTACGTAAATAATTTAATTTGAAGTAATAAAATGAACAATTCAAAGGAATAAAATCAAAACAAACCAAAATTCCGAGAATTTTAGGCGCGCACGTGCAATTTTAACGCTAGTCAAATTCACAAGCGGTAGCGATTAAAATTATTTGTGAGTGATTAGTGACAACACAACTTTTTTTTTGTACTTCGTTTCAATTGTTTGGTTATGAAAATAACATAGAACTCCAGATGTCAGTGCAAATAAACCGTCCCGTTTTCGGACTATCTTATCTGTGCCCATAATTTCAATAACTTTAAAACTTTCATTTTTTTTTGCTTTCACCGCTAAAGCTTATGACTCAAACTAAGTGTTCCGTCCGTCGTGATAGCCACCTGCGTTTCTGTTGCCAAGTGACATAGTTACCTATCATTTTTATTTACTCAAAATGTCTTCAATTACTGATATATCACCCGAAATCCTTGCTGGTATAGTCTCGCGGATGACGAGTATGGAATCTGAAATACAGTTTTTTCGCCAACTGCTATCAAAGCAAGCGGAACTTATTCAAATTCAAACCGAAGAGATCCGAAGCTTGAAATCGGTAATTCTCAATAAGTCACCATTGCCCGCGGTATCCAACTGTACTGCTATACCAACGACAGGCAAGGGCAGCCACCAAAAAGCCCTACCCATCCACACTAAAAAGAAACTAAACAGAGTGAAGCACCCATCACGAATAGCGGCTGCGACAGTTAGTGAAGACTCACCTAATTTAGATCAAGTTGCTGAGCTCTCTGAATCGGAATCGGTCACTGAAACCACATTGCAAGGACCGTCTAATGAAAAACCTAGTACCCACCCAAATGTCAAAAACGGTGATGATCTTTGGACGGAAGTTCAACACAATAAGCGACGCGCTTTACTATCACTGCGCTGTACTGCCGGTCCATCTGTGACGTCACTAAAAGCGGCTGAACCGCGTAAACATTTTCATTTATGGAATATGCTTTCAAGTGCGGACGAAATCAAGACATATCTAAATGAGCTTTGCCCAGAGAGAGCTATTACCGTAGAACAATTGAAAACGGCCAACCATTATAACTCGTTCAAAATAGGAGTGCCAGAAGATTGCTACGAAAAATGTTTTTCGGTGAACGTTTGGCCTGAAAACGCGCGCGTTAAGAAATGGATAAACTACAAAAAGCGCGCAACTAGCTCGCACAGCCAAACGTTTCGACGCGATATCGGCCAGCAATGAGCCGCGCACAACAACATCAACGCAGATAAATATATTTTATCAAAATGTACGGGGGTTGAAAACGAAACTTCGCGTATGGTATCCCAGCTTATTGGTTTCTGAGCATTTACTTGTTGCTGCGACGGAGACCTTCTTGGACAGCTCAGTGGGCGACGCCGAGATCATACCTGATGATTGGAGCTTGCTCCGCTGCGACCGCGCCACCCGCGGTGGCGGAGTCCTGCTTGCTGCGCGACCGGGCGTCACCATGCGACGCCGACCAGAGCTTGAATCGGAGCTCGGCGAAGATCTATGGGCATGTATCACTCACCGAGGTACCTCTCTTATTGTATGTGTAGTTTATATTAAGCCAAGTGCCAATGACGCTATCTATATGAATGTGTTTTGCAAAATTGAATCTTTCGTATCTCAATCTAATTGTACTTTTTTAATTATTGGTGACCTAAATATGGAAAGTGCTTCTAACAATATTAAAAATTATGTTTGTTATTTTTTAACCTATTGTTATCTAACTGAACATAATAACATCGTTAATTCTCATGGAAGTATTCTCGATGTCGTGTTGGCGCGAGAGTGCATTGGGTCGCGGTCGCGATATGTATGCGTGTGCGAGAGTGAAGGGTTCGTACCGATCGACCAACTGTACCATCCAGGGCTCGAGATAACGCTAAGTCTTCGATCGCACACTGATAAAACGACCGAATTTCTACAACCGAGTAATATTGCAGTATCACACGATTGGAATTTTATTAAATAGATATCGTATTATTTAGTTCATTGCTTGAGGAAATTTCTTGGCAACCTGTCCTCGAGAGCGATGATGTATATTCTGCAACTGACGCTTTCTATAAGATAATTTACCAATTATTTGCCCTTTGTGTTCCCAGAAGAACTAGGCGTGCTTAAAAGTGCAAAAGATATCCCGTATGGTTTGATGCTAATATTATTAAAGATATCAATTTGAAATCTAAACTGCACAAGACCTGGTTGAAGTCCAGATGTATAAATACCTA
Organism: Euclidia mi; assembly: GCA_944739405.2. Classification (NCBI taxonomy): domain Eukaryota; kingdom Metazoa; phylum Arthropoda; class Insecta; order Lepidoptera; family Erebidae; genus Euclidia; species Euclidia mi. The sequence goes on along the minus strand of OX123192.2, from coordinate 36,930,423 downwards.
TATATTATTCTCGGACATCCGTGCTAGCCTAAAGTCTCGTATAACTGCCGCATACAAAGCTCATATGATAGCCATTGAAGAAAATTTACAAAACAATCCACAACGTTTCTGGGCTCATGTACATAGCCTTAAATCTAAGGGTGGTTTTGAGCCTAGTGTCACCTACAAAGACACTGTGTGTGTAGGCGTAGGAGCAGCTGATGCATTCGCTAATTATTTTTCTAGTGTATTCCTAAGTGATCTGCCTGCACTTGACTGCAAGACATGCGTCGAGTACGGTGTGCATGGCGGTTATGTTTCCATACCTACTTTGTCACCTCGAGATATAGATCGCGGCATAAACAAATTAAAATCGAGTAGCTCGATTGGTCCAGATAATGTACCTACTTTTTTACTCAAAACTTATAAGAAACACTTCATTCTTCCACTTGGTCATATTTTTAATCTCTCACTAAAACATGGCAAATACCCTACCCAATGGAAAATTTCCAGAGTTACCCCAATCCCTAAGAATAGTAATAAGATATTAGTAGATGAATACCGTCCTATATCAATCTTGTGTGCTCCTGCAAAAGTATTTGAATATATACTACATACTGAAATATACAGACAGGTAAAACAGTTAATCGGTGATGAACAGCACGGTTTCAGGCCAGGTCGCTCTGTCAATACAAATTTATTATGTTTAGTTGATTACATCTCTGGCGCGATGGATCGTAGGCTACAGGTTGATGTAATTTATTTTGATTTTCAAAAGGCGTTCGATAAAATTGATAATGACATACTACTGCATAAATTATCGGACATCGGATTTACCCCGAATCTACTTGCCTTCTTTGCTGATTATATGAGAGATAGACTTCAGTACGTAAAACATGGCATCTATGAATCACAACCATATCACACTCGATCCGGTGTTAGCCAAGGCTCAGTTTTTGGCCCTCTTCTTTTCCTAATTATTATCCATGACCTTCCGAAAGTGGTGTGTGCCGCTAACTGTATTTTATACGCAGACGACCTTAAACTATTTCTCGAAATTAGTTCCCCTAGCGACTGCATTCGTTTGCAAAATGATATTGAACTAATTCATAAATGGAGTATCGCCAACAAAATGTTATTTAATGTAAATAAAAATCATTCCCTACTTACTAATAAATCGATACCTTTATACAAACAAAACCATGTAATTACTTCTATCCAAATCCAGTTTCCATCAACTAACCCTTTCCATTCCTCAATCTCATACATTAAAATGCCACACTCATACTAAAATATACCTATATCTCAAGACCAAAAAATAAAATGCGTATTACGATATCATAACATTCATAACTTTTAAATAAAACATTAAGCATATAAGTGCTTCAAACTGTTACAAAAAATAAAACATTAAGCATATAAGTACTTCAAACTGTTACATGTCATTACAAGATAAGCTAATTATAAACAAAGTGTCGTCCTCAGTAATGAACGGTGTTGAATTTCGAGACCTAAGAATGCATCGCATACTTGCACTCCTGCATCATATTGTACGAAGTCTAAACTTGATTCTAAAAATAGAATTCATTGTAAGTAATATTCACTTATTACATTTAAATTTGTCTTAACCAATTCAATTAATAATTTTTATCGTACTTATAAATTTACAATATCTGTTACATAAACAGCTTTTAAAATACACTTGATTCTTTATGAAACAAAAATAACTCGATATATTAGGAAAAAGCCTATGTAGTACTCAAATCGGACAATTAAAGAATTTACTCATTAGGTATTTATTAAATTTTAGTACAGAAACAGTAAAAATATATTTAAAATTGAATAATACTTCAGTCATATTGTCATTAGCGAACCTTTTATAAAACTAATCTTAATATAAAATAAGTCAATAATATAATTGATTATAAGTAATCAATTTATATTTATATATTATCAAGTAGCGCTCATAGCGGGACGTGGTCTTGGTGTTCGTAATAGGTTCGCAAAGTTAAGCTACGGTTCCACAGATCACCATTACGTACTACTTAACGCTAACGTACTACGAAGGGAAGGTAAAGCTGTAAGTCTTGATTGCCGTGTTGTAGGCCATGTTGGATTTCTTTGGGCGGTCAGAATACTCCGACACCAGAGCTGGCCGCATTCTCACACGAAAAAAAGATACAGATCAAGAGTCGCAAAATATGTGGAGTAACATTTTATGCAATGTTGGCGTGGGAGACAATAAGTACAATAGCGTCCTATCGTAAAGGCCTATATCGGGCATTGGACTATGGCAGACTGATGTTGATGAATCATCATCATTATCGGTATCACTTACACGCTCATCATTATCAGATGATAAGCGTGTAACTGAATGGTGGATTGCTGTAGCTCTTTTTATTGTCCATCTGACCTATTTCTTCAATCAACGTGGTTCATTTTGTTGTGGAATGTGAAATGTTTCAAAGGTGAGAATTATTTTGCAATATGCTCTCATTATTACGACTGTTTTATTTAAGATTGTTATGTTATTAAAAGCGAATTTTCTAGAATTATGCATATACATGGTGTAAAAAGACCCTTAACGAAAACTGAATCCCATGTTGTGCCAATCACTACGAACATTTTTTACTTGGGCACCATACCTGGGAAATGACTGGTTCAGGAGATATTGAGGCTCAAAGATAGTATGTTTTTTTTTTAATTAGGTACAAAATCGATGCATTTACCCTGCCAATATTTTCTTAAGATGCCCCATGAACCCATGGATAAGTAGCTATTTCGAGCATTGCACGCGCGCGCTATTAATTGCGATGCAGGTATTATTTTTGGTTAGTATGACTTGGCATGATGTCCACAACGAGTAGACTTTGGCTTGGTGAGGGGTCTTGTGACAGCCTGTATATATTATTACTAGTTATGTTTAAGAAAGATAAACGAATGCCCGAATATTTTAAAATCAAGAGTAATATGAATATATTGGTGTAAAAGGCCTGACGAAGGGTATCTAGCGTTGGCAATTGAATTATGTTGCTGATAAAAGCTTGTTGATTATATCTGTAATATAAGCAAAATATGAGAATCTTCATGTATAAAAATTTTTGGCTATTTTGTTTTTCGTTTTTCCGTCTCATCTCGGCAGAGTCGCGGCAAATTGTTCAATTCACGTAGCCTCGTCGACAGACATCGTGGTAGTTATACTGGGTAGGCCCTAAACATTTGTAAGGGAGAGCCTCCACAAACGTTCAGGGCCTACTCACTATAACAACCCACACCCCGTGTTTGATAAAAACACGAGGTGTGTGTGTTTCTGCCTGCCCAAGAGGTCCGCTTCTTGGGCATGGCGGAAGGTATGTCTGTAAAGTGGGTTTTATAGATAAGTAGAACTCCATATAGAAACAAATTAAGAGTACAGAGTGTCACTACCCCATTCAATTTCATTTCGTGGGTGACAGAAGCGCAAAGCAAATAATAGTTTTTGGTAAGAGAAGGAAAACTTGATTTCAAACCGTATATCAACCCGTCTGCCTACTAACTACTGCGGCTTAAGCGTTGTTCCCGCAATAAAAATTGCTGGTATAGCAAAATCTATATAATATCCAAAGTTACATATTTATATTTAAACACATCCACATAACCCTTAAGTAAAACGTTCACTGCGGAATAAAGGCTATGTAAGGCTACACTTCGGGTCAACATTACACCGTAGTTCGCCCAAAGTAAATGCAAACGTTGCCTTACCGTATGGCCTCGACATCAGCGATTGAAGACGCGACGAAATACGCATGTTTTTTTTTCGTGCGAGTGTATGGCTAGCTCTAGTGTCGAAGTTTTCTGATAGCTCAAAAGCCTTTGACATGGTGAAACTATTGGTGTACTTAGACAAGAAGTGAGACCGCCGTCTTTACGTGGCTGAAGCACAGTAGTGCTCTGATATAATTGCCACATGTGGTTAACTTTCCAAGTGGTGACATGTGCAAGCGGTGCGTAACTTTGCCGTAGTCACGCTATAAGCGCTACACGAAAGAACTCATTTTGAGTTGTAGTTGTAGTGTGTAAAGAAATCTATAAAAGACGCTAAATACGACATTGACGAACGATACAATGTCAACGACGCGCTCTACCCCATCCTCGTCGTTCTCTACTGACGGCTGGTTTCAGTATTTGATCTATCCATGCGATTTATCCTATATATGGCTACTAGAGAGATGTATTTGACATCAGTTCCATGAAAAGTATGTATAAATATGTATCTTTAGTAGATTGTCCATAAATAGATCGAATACTGAAACAGTCGCTAAAATAAATTGCGGTGTGGCTCTAATAAAACCTAAGGAAAAGTCTTACTTTAAAATTCTGTTGCTAATATTCATTTAAGATATCCAAGTATGACCGATAGCAAGCACTTACCTAAGCACAAAATTTAAGACTCAACGCCGTTCCAAGTCAAAGTCAAAATTATTTATTCATTTAGGCCACAAAGTGACGCTTATGAACGTCAAACATTTAAGTTAATTACTAGATGATTCTACATTTACATTAACTGCCACGTTCGCAATGCAATAGGTAGAACCACGAGAAAGAACATGCAATAAAACTCGTGGCCACTCTTTTTAACTGCCAGTATAATGATTTTACATGGTATCTTTGTAAGGAGCTGCAACTGTTTCGCATTGTGAGTTATCTACTAATGCAAAATTTAATCGTTATTGACATCATACTCAAGCAATAAATTATGTTCATGCCATAACATACCAAACTTATATTGCTGTGGTTAAATTGATAATTTTAGTGGTAGATAGGTACACTTTTGATATTCTAGCATTTAGGTCCTCTCGTAATCTAATATCCGTGTGGTGATGGATTAAGAATACGGAATTTCACCACTCCATATCATCCCATGGGTGTCGTAAGAGCCGACAGAGGGAGCATATTATGCAGAGAACAGCACTGTAAGACAAGGAAAACTTGATACAATGTTAATAAAAAAAAGGTCCTCTCGATATCGCAAGAGCGTGACAGAATCAATAAGAAGATGCTGACTCTATATGTTACCTGTTGCATGACGATGTCCTGCATATCTACTGATGGGTTGTCCGATTTCTCAGTCCATCGCATCGCCAACCGCAAGTCACGTCCGCACCGCCAAAGGTGTGGCCTCGCCGTTATAGAAATATTAAATATGACAGCTGACGTGGGAGGAAATTGGGCTGTCTTAAACCAACGGGCTAATTCACTTTTTATTTGATTATGAAGATAGACTTACTATATTTACTGTGGCTTTACCTGTCATAGCTTATATGTCAGCATCGAGTCAAATGATTTTTGTTCAGAGCTCTTTTGGTGTAGTGATGTTTTAAGGATGAGTGTTTTTAATGATACTGAAATTGTCTGACACTTCAGCATATTAATTTTACAAAACTCCATTGATTTAATTATAACAATAAACGTTGATGTTAGTGGGTGTAACTTTCGCAGTTTACTGGGCACTTGAACAAATACTACAGCGGTGTTTTTTCTGTCTACGACATCTGCGTGAGTTTAAGGCCAGAATTTGACAAACCCGAGCAAGAAAAATGACTATTTTGTGCAGTCAATTCAATGAGCCGTCCATCTTATGCAGTTAGTTTTACATTAAATCGCTATTTATGAATTCAGACAGAATTCGTTGCCAATATTAGAAAGTAAATTGCATAACAGCATGCAGCTTTAAATATTAAAAAGGCAAGCCTGTCAAACAGTCAAGCCCTTCCGTTGTAGTCCGAATATTCAAGTATTTTTCGAGCTATGAACTTGTGAGCTAGGTGCCAAATTCGAAACTTATCGGGGCGTGTTCTTCATGTTGTGTTGTGCGGCATGTGTTCCAGCGAGGGTACACTTTATATCTGTGTTTAGTAATAGTCGGGTACTACGGTCTTCAATATTCTCACCTTTGAAACATTTCACATTCCACAACAAAATGAACCACGTTGATTGAAGAAATAGGTCAGATGGACAATAAAAAGAGCTACAGCAATCCACCATTCAGTTACACGCTTATCATCTGATAATGATGAGCGTGTAAGTGATACCGATAATGATGATGATTCATCAACATCAGTCTGCCATAGTCCAATGCCCGATATAGGCCTTCACGATAGGACGCTATTGTACTTATTGTCTCCCACGCCAACATTGCATAAAATGTTACTCCACATATTTTGCGACTTTTGATCTGTATCTTTTTTTCGTGTGAGAATGCGGCCAGCTCTGGTGTCGGAGTATTCTGACCGCCCAAAGAAATCCAACATGGCCTACAACACGGCAATCAAGACTTACAGCTTTACCTTCCCTTCGTAGTACGTTAGCGTTAAGTAGTACGTAACGGTGATCTGTGGAACCGTAGCTTAACTTTGCGAACCTATTACGAACACCAAGACCACGTCCCGCTATGAGCGCTACTTGATAATATATAAATATAAATGTATTACTTGAAGATACTTTGCTTAGAAACCGTACATCTTATGCGAACGTCCATAGTAAAATGACAACATTTTATTGACTCCCGCGATCAAATAACCTTTTTTTCCCACTTCCTTTGTTTGTTCATTCATTGTAACAGTATTAGTGAAAACCTCACGATCCGGCATTCAGTCTCATATTTACGAAGTTTCTGACAAAATAAACATTCACCAGTAATTTAATTCAAAACAGATGTGAACATTACTTGATGGTAAGTTTGTCAACGCAGTAAAAAGCTCGAGTTATCGCACACACTTGGAGGGAAATCACTTCGGCGAAATAATAGGGAGCCCTCCGGATTCACCACTTTAACACTTCGCTCCCTTGCATTGGGTGGGGAGGCACTGATGACTGAATGCAGATAGGCGAGTACTATGGCCTAAAAGATTTATATGATATGATATGAGTATAACTCATATTATATCATATCCCATGAAAGAATCTTTACCATTATTATCAGCCTGCCACAGCCCAATCCTGGATATAGGCGTCTCCATGAAACTATAAAACGGTCTTAAACATACTTACTACTGACTGCGTTTTGATCTTTTACAAAAATTATTCAAAACAATGTCTACTAATAGTTTCATCGGTTAAAAATACAACTTGTATTTTAACCGATGTTTGTATTATACAAGCTTGATTTGAGTAATTAATCTTGTGTTAGATAGCCCATTTGTCGATAAAGGTGCGGCACAGTAGCCTTAAATAACGCAGGTGTAACCCCGGGCTCAGCTAGTATTTTCATAAATGACGTAGAGTTTGTTCCTTTAGTACACAGACAGAATGGTCTTCATTGTACGCTTGTTGAAACAGGCTACTCTTTTAAAGGCGCGATGACACAGAAGAAATTTCCTAGAAACGTGTAATTAGGTACGCAACTAGCTCCTTGAATGTATTTTGGGCACTTGATGGCAGTTAATTGAAATTTGGAGTCCCGTCATAAATAGTCAACCGGCAAATTATATTTTTTTAACAAAAATCGATTGATAAGTGGTAGATCTATAGTAATCTGTTAGCTAAAAAATAAGCCCAAATTGAAAAATATAGTATTTAAGGTTTTTAAAGAGCCCTGGAATTGTATATTTGAGATAGTTGCATTTTAGGCAAGCATCCCAAAAGAATCGTGCTAATATCTTCATGCTTACCCTATAGTTGGAAAAACCAGAGAGGTTGGACTAGGTTTAGACTAGAGAGAACATGCTCGCTATATTTCCTTACACCGAACGTGCAACATGTAATGTCAGTTGGTCTTAGTTGGTTAATCATAACGTCAAATTACGCGTCTCATATAAAGAGGCTCAGATTCCTTACAGCATCATATCTTTGACTGCATTCTCTAAATAGCCGTGCTGTCAAATCCCATTACTAAGGAGTGATGGGATTTGACAGTGAAAGGAGATATCGATGTTTTTTGAATGAGGGATAAATACGGAAATAAACTATCGGACATGAATGTAAAACTGAATCGAACCCGCAAGCTTCGGCGTGGCAGTCGGTTACACTCACGCCAACTGGGTTGTCAAAGTATAGCACTTCAGCAGTTCACTGCTGTACTAATAGGTACATTAAGGCGAATAATTTGTGCTGGCGGATCACAAATCGGATTACCTACCACTCTAAAACAATCGAGCAGTGTCCAACGTAAGCGATAGCAAGCAACGTGATATGATGCGACGCAAACAAATTGCCAAGGCCTGCCGCATTAGCCAATCTGGTATAATTCGTACAATACATAATCTAAGTGACAGTTTCTTAGCACTGTCTGTCTGGCAAGTCTTTGCATAGGCGTCGACAGCAAAAACTACAATTTCAATATTTTAGTTGTTTACTTCTACGGCTTAAATATATCGACACATACTAAAGTTAGACATTTGGCCAAAAATATTTATCGATAAATCATCACTGTTACGAACAAAACTCGGTTTCCTAACTCTATGTTTTGTCTACTGTCTGGCTACCACGAGACTGCTATAAGATCGTGCTGCTAAACCTATCGATAGCTCTTTCTATCATACTGCATGTGCCATTAGAAAGAAGATATCAATCATAGCAACCGCTGTTGTTATTTTAGTGTTACTTCTATGACTTAATAAGGTTCTATTTCTTTGGGAAAAACACAAAGGCCTCCTTCACATTGGGCATGCGCGTTCGTAGAGCGTGTGCCCTGCGTCTGCATGGCATGCGCGCGAGTCCATTCGGCGTGCGCTCGGCGTTCCCTTTGTACTACAGAATATACGCCGGGCGCTCGATCGAGTAAGGGCCTGTGCAAACCACGTTTTTTAAACGTGCCGTCGACGCGCGTTTTAGAAACGCGCGTCGATGGCGCGTATTTATCCTACACAGCAGTTTGTTGTCGTTTTTATCGATACAAACGCGCGGCAACGGCGTGTCTGTATCGATTCAAACGCGTATTTGAATTTATAGAGGTGTGCAAAGGTCTACAGGCTGCGTCTGACTTGGGTGCGTATCGCGTCTGTATCGCTACAAACGCGCATCAACGGCGCGTTTAAAAAACGTAGTGTGCATAGGCCCTTACGTGCGGCGTGCATGTTACTCGAGCGGGCGCCCGGCGCTTTAAAATTATTAAAAATATTTTGATTATATTATGTAACAAAAAATTAACAGCTTTCGCAATTTTTTCGATATCTGTTCTATAAGACGTTGGGTCGTACCAAATTTCAAGCATCTGAGTTTACGGGAAGTACCCTATAGGTTTTGATTCCCTTGCCAGTAGTTGCGAGTTAGAAAATATAGTGAAATTGCTGTTTCTCTTGATTGTGTTGAGATAGAAGTTGGATTGTGTTACAGCTTAAAGGTATTATAAACCCGAGTATATGATATGAATATCAATTTAATAACTTCACGCGTTCATGAGGAAAGCGGTAGTAACTTTAATATTATAACAAATATTTTTTTATATTATGTAACTAAAAATTTACGGTTTTTGCAATTTTTTCGACATCTGTGCTATAATAAGTTGGTTCGTACCAAATTTCAAGAATCTGAGTACAAGGGAAGTAACCTGTAGGTTTTGATTCCCTTGCGAGTAGTTGCGAGAAAATAAGCAGCTTAAATTGCCGTCTCTTTTTATTGCGTTGACATAGAACTTTGATTTTGTAACAGCTTAAAGGTTATTATAGACTTGAGTATTTATATTTATAGTATTGGGAGTGTAAGCGACTGCTGCGCTGAAGGTCGCGGGTTTGATTCCCGCTCAAGTCAAACATTTGTGTACATGAACATGGATGTTTGTCTTGGTCTGGGTGTTTCTATGTATAATATGTATGTGTTTACAAAAAAAAAGTATATAAGTATGTTTATCCATTATCTAGTACCCATAGCACAAGCTCTGCTTTGTTTGGGACTAGATTGGGATGTGTGTATGTGGTAGAATATTATTATTATTATTTGATATGAATTTCAATTTAACCCCTTGAGTTACCTACGGTCACGGTGTGCCCGTAAGAGAAATAGGCTGATAGTGTCCTACGGGCACGGTGTGCCCATAAGGATTTGTGTGAACTCCACTCCGGTGTTGCGTGATTGGTTACAATAATAAAAACGTACATCGACAAGTTATAGATTAACCAACATAATACCATCAATTTTTACCATATTTCTAAGCTTATAACCGAGAAAAATAATAAAGTTTCTGTTTTCGGTGCTCAGTTTTCTTCGTACCGCCATATTACGCTGTGGCGATCAACTAAGTCGAATTAGTGATTTTTCAAAAATGTTAATTCTCAACGCAAACGCTAAGTGATTGTATTTGTATTATCCTTTAAGTACACGCGTTGTTTAGGATAACATTCCGTCACGCGTGGGGTCCAGAAGTATCCCCAATATAAATTTGCATATATATTCAGATTCTTTAAATAATTATTTTATAAGCCATTTTATATTATAAGAAAAGATATGATCATATTTATAAAAAGTATTTATTAATCATTAAATAATCAGTATTTAGACCGTAAGGAACATTTTTATCAAATTAACAATCTCGTACATATAATTTTTAAGACACTTATTTAATGTACTAAAATTTAACAAAAGAGTCAACTTCTGACTAACAAACAATTTTTTTCTAATAAAATAAGAATTAAAAACAAGTAATTATAAAAAAAAAATAACAATAAACATTATAGAAAAAAATGTCAATTCTTGAAAAGTACTACCCTAAAATAACCTTAAAGCTTATTCTTTGGGTAGGCATGGTCCGTCGGGGGGTAGCGACGAATGCTTATGCGAATCCCTACCCTCCGACACACGGGTACATGAGGAACACGGGTTGGTTTTTAGTCAGTAAGAGTCTGACAGTCCCCTTCGTCCTTCCCCCGCGGCGGAGGGACTCCATGAGGATTTTCCAACCCGAAACCAAAAAAAAAAAAAAAAAGAAAAAAAAAAAAAGGGTGAACAATAAGTAATGGCTACTGAATGACGCTTGCAAATAGTTTTCTTGCAAGATTTACAGACAATCGTACTTTTCTTATCCTTGGATCTGGGACAATAATAGCATCTTCGCTTCATTTTTTGAGCACTAGGACCAGCTTCATCTGAACTAGGCTGGCAAAATGTTCTCTTGAGGTGTGTCTCCTATGCCTTCACTTTCAGACTCACTAAAATCATGTATAATTTGTGCAATTTGGTTTTCGGTTAGTCGGCGACTCATTTTTTCATTTATACAACACCAATTCTGATAAAGAAACAAATAAAAACATAATCAAAGTGAAAAAAGTAACTACGTTAAATCACGGGTGGGGTCTGCAGGTATCCCCACGTAACCAAAAATGTAACTTACCTTAGCAGAAGAGCGACGTACATCCACTCGCCGAAAGGCCTCGCGTCGCCCTGAGATTAGCCGAAAATGCGCGATTGTAACCCTTAAATTAAAAAAAAACACCCATAAAAAACAGCGCGTAAAGGTTATATATCAAATTATTGAAAATTTAGTGAAGTATATGTTTTAAATATTTTTTGTAGCCAGGTACTCGTATAAAAACATTTACAAAAAAAGTGTTAGTAATTTTTGTGATGCAATTATCGGTCGTTGGCCGCTAGCCGTCCTTCATATTTTAAATTATTATATGTAAGTAAAAATAATTACTTTACTAAATATAGATGCAGGCAGCGATAGCCTAGTGGAGATACCAACAGACTGCCATGCAGAGGGTATCGGGTTCGAATCCACGGCGCGCACCACTGACTTTTCGGAGTTATGTGCGTATTGAATTATTATTAATTATCGCGTGCCCCGTGCCTCGGAGAGCACGTTAAGCCGTTGGTCCCGGTTGTCATGAAAATCTTTGACAGTCGTTATAGGGAGTCAGTACCTATCTCTGAATAAACTGACACTAGTTTAAACCATGGAATATCGCTATCCCTTCGGGTTGCGGCGGTCAGACAGGCAGTCGCTCCGTGGAAAAGCTAATATTCAGTCAAATCCGGTTTGACTAGTAAGCGGAGCCCGTGTTGCAACTGGGATAACGCTAGGAGAAAGAAGACTTTACTAAATATAGATAATTTACTCACAAAGTTGTCTTAAAATCCATTGTTAATTAGACATTTTGTATTGTTTTTGCTATAAACAGGTATAAATATGTTTTGTGAGTGAGAAATGTTTTCCGTCAGATCGTCAAAATGGCGCAAATTTTTCGCTGCTATAAATAAATGGTTATTGTGATGTGATATTGGTGACCTGTGCTAAATTAATGTATATAACCGTCGCGTCGTCTACACATGTCAATATTAGTGCAGTGAGAAAGTGAATTTCGTAAATAATTTATGTGTATTGAGGAAAAATGTTTCACATGGTGTAAGAAAAAACAAAGTGGCCTGCATTTATCATTTTTTTTCGACATAAAAAGGTTCAAGGTAAGCTATTTTAATATCATTCTCATATAGAGTAACTTCTGAACTATATACGGTTGAAAACTTACGTCATATAATTACACCAAACGCGAAAAAATTAAAGTTTAGACATTACATCCTCAAAATGGCTGGACACTACCGGAGAAAATGCATTTTGGAGCGGGGCATGTGAGGGGTTAATACCTCAATGGGCTCATCAGAAAATGGTAATAACTTTAAAATTATTAACCATGTTTTTATGATATGCGATATTCGATCGTAATTGTTCACTGTTAATAGTAAAGCTGAAACGTGAAATGAATTTTTAACACGCTTTTATTAGGTCGTCGTGTATGTAACTATGTAATGGAATCTAAGGTCACTAATTTAACCATCTTCCAAGGGTCGTAGCGTAATAAAAATTGGCAGTTGTATGTAGTTCTGATGATAATACAATAATATGGTACTGTCAAACTGATCTGATGATGGAGCCGGAAGACATGAACTGGAACTTTATGATGGAAAATCGTATCATAGCAATATTAGATTTCTTAGATAAGTCTTGTAATGAACTTTGGCCCCGATTAGGTTTCTAGGTCTGATGATGAAGCCGGAAGATAGGCACTGGCATTCCATGATGGAATATCGTATCATAGTCGTGTTTGCATTTGTGAGAAGGGCCATGTAATTTGAACACGATCAGGTTTCAAGTTTATAACAAACCAGTTATATACTGTAAACCACGCAGTGGTGTAGTTAGGATCCGGTACTTTTGTGGCTGGACAGGCGTATGTGGCCCTGAGTAGAGTAAAATCACTTAGTGGTCTCCTGATTAAAGAGCTAGATTGTTATAATCTGACAGAAAAAAACACCATGTAATACAGACGCACAGGCGGAGATGGAGAAGATGCGGGCTCATTCGCCTACTTAAAATAAATATATAAATTTTAAAAATATATTGTTATCAAAGACCAAAAAGTATAAAATAAATAAATTGTTTGAAAAACACTAGAAAAACACGCGTTTATAAATGCACGTAAAACAATAAATAAATTATGGACCGTTCAAGTTGTCTCTATTTCTGGGCTGAAGTGTAAAGTATATGCTTTTAATTATAATATTTGATTGTAAGAGTGTGGGGCGCTGGCACAGGAAAGACTTTATTGTTAACAAATACTTATACTACCTTCCTGGTGGAAGCTGCATGAGTTCGCACAAGAGCATAGCATTTATGCCGCCAAAGCGTCACCAAAGGGAACCAATGATATCTCGTCCACGAACAAGAACTCTACATTTTGCCACTGTTGACGCTTTACCCTTATGTACTTAACTTAACTTCCTGAAAGAAGAGGCGTTAAAAATTTTGGTTAATGTCGTCTTTCTCGCTGATGGCGCATGTTTAGTCGACAAACTGGAACTTTGAACAGACTGTTTAATGTAGAGGCACTTACTACTCGTGCTGCAACTCCAGTTAGAGCGCCATTCTGTGTAACCTGCTTCCCGTAACATCTGTTCACTTGATTTTTGAACACGTTAGACAAGAACGTCTTTCCTTTTCCAGCGCCCCACACTTTTACAAGCAAATATTATAATTAAAAGCACATAGTTTACACTTCAGCCCAGAAATAGAGACAACTTGAACGATCCATAATTTATTTATTGTTTTACGTGCATTTATAAAAGCGTGTTTTTCTAGTGTTTTTTTAAACAATTTATTTATTGAAGTGACGGTTCGAAAGCGCTGTTTAATATTTTAAAATCGGATAAGTCAATTGGATTCTCTTAATACAAAATGTAGATTATTTGGTATGTTTTAGATATAAGTATGCATCTTGAAAGTATAGTATTGTACCTTCTTACTGTACCTAACAGTAAGAAGGCACATTCGATACTATGGATGGCTTTTTTGTTCAGAGAATTCTGCTGGCATCTTTGTGTTTCATATAAATAAAACACATCAAGTTCTATTCATTTATTAAATATGCAATACGAGCTTACAGTCCTAACCAAACCGCTTGTATGCCTAGAAGTTTACAATACAATTATTATATTGTTAAATAAATAAAACCTTACAAAATAACAGAAAAATATAAACCAATGTGAACAATATCAAACCCTTAAATTAATCATTAACTAATAAATAATTATACAAAAATCAAATACGTATATATATAAAAATCAAAACTTAATCATACACATATTTTATTTAAGAACTGTAGCATGTCTGCTCTAATGCTATTGGGCTTGCCACAAAATATGTCAGCATCCGGACTGTGTCGCAGGTAATTGTTTAGGAATGTTATCCCTCTAGCAGTAGGGCTGTTACGAGCATAAGGCGAACGCCACGCCAGTGGGCACGCGAAAAGTTGCCGTTGCCTACGACCAGCACCTTGTAAATAGTTGTCAGGTACATACAAATGAATGCACTCTCGTACCGATGGATTATCAACCTTATTTATTAGTAACAGGTAATAATGCATTAGGTGCATTAATTCCCTTCTGAGAAACAAGGTATTGAGACCAACCATTCCTGACACAAATGCGGATGGATATAAGAACGGATAGTATCCATATTCACGTTTATACAAGTAACGGGCAAATTTACGCTGTATTTTCTCAATCAACAGGGTATATAGCTGTTCATTGGGGTTCCATATAATTGCGTTATACTCTAACTTACTACGCACGTAGGCATTGTAAAGCAGCTTTGCGATGTGTGTGTTATTAAAGTGATATGCTGTTCTCATTATAAATCCAAGTGATTTATTCGCTTCCTTACAAATCTGCTGAATATGTTCGCGAAAACTCAACTTGCTGTCCATAATTAACCCCAAGTCGCGTATATTTGTTACACGTTCTAGTTGTGTATCTGCTAATTTATAAATCGCTGTGATTGGAGAACGAGATTTGGAAAAAGTTATTATTTTACATTTAGCTACATTGACCGAAAGTTTATTTCTTATGCTCCAGTCCTCAACTGCATTAATATCTTGCTGGAGAGCCACGCAATCTGTAACGTTTGTGATAGAGCAAAAAAGCTTTAAATCGTCAGCAAACATCAGACATTCAGTATTACTAAGAACACTAGGAAGATCGTTAATCATAATTAAGAATAAAGTGGGTCCAAGTGTACTACCTTGACTTATGCCTGAACGTGTATAGTATTCTTGGGATATATTATGACCTAATTTAACATATTGTTTACGGTCTCTTAAATAATCCGCCATCAGATCTAGTAATGGTGTAACAAAGCCTAGTGATGAGAGCTTCATAAGAAGGACATCGTTGTCCACAAGATCGAACGCTTTTCGAAAATCGAAATATGCTGCGTCTACTTGACAGCTTGCGGATATTTTAGTGGTCAAGTAACCTACAAAGCTAATATGGTTTGTTAAAGCCGAGCGGCCGGGGCGAAACCCATGCTGTGAATCGGTCAAGTATTTATTAATTTGGTCACATATACAGTTATTTATAATAGATTCGAAGATCTTACCAAATACTGACAACACTGCAATAGGCCTGTAGTTAGTCATATCGGCTGGTTCGCCGCCTTTAGGCACCGGAGTTACCCTTGAAAGTTTCCATTTATTAGGATAAATGCCCTGTTCTAGCGAAAGGTTATAAATGTGTAAGAGGGGCTTTTCCAAAGCAGATAGGCAATCTTTAACTATAAATGGCGGAATGTTATCCGGACCATACGAGGATGTAGTTTTAAGACGGCGAACCGCTCGTTTCAGTTCTAGAATGTTAACGCATGGTATAGTGATTGCAGACGCAACGCAGATGCAACGCTTCAGCATCACGTTTAGCTGCTTCACAATCGAGTACTGGAGCGTTTGGATGAAATACTGAACTAAAATATTGCGCGAATGCATCAGCAGCAACCTGTCCTACAACAGAGGTGTTATTATATATATATTCCTTAGTTTGCTGTCTGCTTTTACGTTTATCCTGTACAAATTTCCAAAAATTTAATGGGTGGCGTGTTATGTTAATTTCCACAGTGTCTATATATTTTTTATACGCGTCATTAATCAGTTTTTTTACTTTAGTTCTACAATATTTAAATATCTCCTTGTTGTAGACTGACCCATTAAGTTTAAACTTTTTTAAATTAAAATATTTAAATTTTATGTAGTATATTATTTCATTAGTATACCACGGGGGATATCTGTATTTATGATTAGCTGCTTTCTTTTTAAATGGAACATGGTTAGTAATAACACTATTTATCTTGTTGTGGAGCGTCTCTACGGCTTGGTTAGTATCCTTTTGCAGCAACAACTCTGTCCAATCGATACTAGCAATATCAGAATATAAGCCGCGGAAGTCAGCTTTACGAAAATTCCACTCGGAAGGTGAAATGTGGCTGTCATGCGTATTTTGTAGTTTAACCCCTACGCTACTTCTAGGAATAGTTAGTCCTATCTCCAGTGGAGGGTGATAAGCATCCATCGGTACTAGAGGCTCAGCTCCCGCCGTGACAAGGACATTATTGATTTCACCATTAGTCAAGACTAGATCTAAGATACTCCCATATTTGTTACAAACAGAGTTACATTGCTTTAATCTACAATACTCTAAAAAAATATCATATTGGGTTTTAATATAATTACTACACGAGTTCAAATTAAAATCGCCAATTATTACAAACTGATGCTCAGGATAAGCAGTAGTGGCGTCTTCCATACAGGTCAGAACATTCAAGTACTGATTATCATTATAGCTGGGTGGTAAATATACAATACACATGAGCAAGAGGACATTTCTCCACGTTATAGAAGCAAATAACAATTCTTTATCATCAGTTAGACTGTTTACTGTTGTAATTCTTTTTACGGTATAGCAATCCCTGACCGCTAGCAAAACACCACCTCAACCAACATCACCCGCACGATCCTTACGCAGTACTACATAATTAGAGGGAAATAATTCTGCGTCATTTACTGAACTATTAAGGAAAGTTTCTGTAAGAGTAATAAAATCACACGTATTTAAGGCAACATTACTATAGAAAGCATGAGTTTTTGTTCGAAGGCCTCTCACATTTTGGTAATATATCGACATTCTTTTTACAAGTAGTTTTTTCTTAGACCTTCGATTAGGCTTGCTAGATCTTTTAGAATAATTAAATCCGCTAGGCAAGAAAAAACTTTGAAGATGTGTTATCCGCGGTCAGCAGTTTCGGTGACTATCTCACCGAAACTGCTGACCGCGGATAACATTGGATTTAAGCTGGTGACTGTGAATAGTAAACATAATATCGTGATATACATTTTTTATACCATTCTTATTCAGTTTTCCTGTTTTGTATGAGAACATGTTCATAGTTAAGTTGCTATTTGAGTCAATCAAACATGCATAGTCATTATTTTGTAAGTCTGTGTACAATAAATTATTAAATAATTCTACCTTATAATTATACATTGGAGCACCACATATGTACGTGGCTGCACATAAGATAATATTAGTATGAGTTATGTTTTCTAATGATTTTCTTAATAATTCAACTAACTGTCTAAAATCGCAGGTATGTGCAAAATCAATACCTCCCAAAATGACGACACAATAGTCGTTTTTATTGAAATCTATTAATTTACTTTCGATATTTTTAAGCATCCTTTCGACATTACAGTTAGGTGTGACATACCGACAATAGTCGAACTGACTACCAAACATATCCTCCACAACCCGTAGCGTACCACAAAAGCTGCTATTAGTCATTATACATAGTTTAGCTTTATGAGGATGGTGTGTTCGAACAGACACCCCGGGGCTGACATTAATCGTGTCCATTGAGGCTATTCCTCCAGTAGAAGTGACGATATTTGGCTCGGTGTTTTCTCCGCTGCACGTGTGCTGCCGCTGTCTAGGTGTATCGCATTCTTGCATATTTGCCGTAGATTTATAGGGTATCCTGTTAGTACTGCAAACAGTGGATAATTTTGCTTTTTCGGTGATTACAGTGCAGTTATCAGTCTGCGTTTGCTGGCAGGACGTTCTTATGACACATTGTTTTGGTATATTTTTTTCTTTTTGTGGAGTATGAGAGACCCCTTTTTTGAGAGGACTATTGTTGTATAAGTTGTTCTTTGTTAATAACACTTCATTGGCCTGCTTAAGTTTCAGTATTTCTAGCGAAAGTGTTTCTATTTCCTTGTGAGCACTATTTTATTCCTGTTTCAAACTATCTACGTCCTTCTTCAGATCTTTAATTTGCTCACACTCATCTTCCGATATATCTGGCCAACTTTTTATAGTGTTATCTAGGCAGGTGGAAGTATCAATAATCGTCTCGGATTTAGATCGAGTGTGTCTACGCCTGAATGTAATGTTTTCAAAAAAGTCCATGGTTCACAAAATAGAGTGTCTCAAAATTATTCAGTTCAATCAATGTGACAATAGCTGTTTTTTATTTATAGTAAATTTTGTACCATGTGCGCACTCTAGTTGGTCATATCCTAACTAATTATGAAAGTATCTATTAATCAATTGTGATAAACAGTTGTCTTTCTGTTTCGTAATAGATGGCGCTAATTTGTTTATCCAATTTATTGATGAGTGTCTTGTTGTATGGAACACTCCTTATTACTATTGAAGTCCTCTTGAGGGCTATTATTTAGGCATGACAGGGATTGTATTAAGCGTTGACTGATCGCTACTAAAGTGTATCGCGCCTTTCGTCCGTTCAATGGATATCCCACTAGATGTCACTGATAACTTTCTCGCTAAGTCGCGATTCAGGATTGTTTGAAATTTGCAGTGAAAAAACGATTTATTTTTAATAAAAATCACTTTATTGCAGAGATATAGCTGTTATATCCAAAACTAATTGTATTAAGGTACTATTAAAGTTTTTCTGCCTTTATTGTCTAGTTTTACTAACTGTGGTTGTGGTAAAGTCCTTTGAAAACTTTGGTGTTAATAACTTGTAGTTCTCACTATTTCTTTGCACAAATTGTTCACAAACAATAACACACATAAATTAAAGTCTTAGGATCACACTTAATTGTTTACGCTGAAGTTTTATGAAGTTTTATGAAGTTTTATGAAGTTTTTGAATTTTAATAACTAAATTGCTACGGAGTCGATATAACCGCGGGTGGTGCGCCACCTATTCTTGGATATGTTACAAAAATACATGTAATCAATCACTTTATTATTTTCTCTTCTGGGGCTTTCAAAAACGAGTCTGACATGAATTATTTTGTGCTCTTAAACATTATTCTGACATTAATATTTTTACTGAGACTGCCTCGTTGGTCTCGCGGCATAAATGTGCGCGTAAGATTGGGAGGTCTCGGGTTCGATTCCCGGGTCGGGCAAAGTGTTATTGGGTTTTCCGTTAGGAAATTCTCAGTAGCAGCTCGGAGTCTGGTAATGTGCCCGGTACGGCAATAGGCTCGCCCTCTATTACGTGGGACCTACAAATTCATGGTGAAATGTGGGTGTTATATCAATTCTCTGCCTACCCCTTCGGGGATACAGGCGTGAGTCTGTAAATAAATAAATTTTTGTGTCTTAGGTCAGCAATATCATTGATATTTTGTCAAACAATTACATCATTATGTGTGCAGATCCTGACAGTATATTGTAAAGCCTTTTTTTAGGAATATAATTTATTTAGTGAATGTTTTTGAGAGCTGTTATTATTAAAAACAAACTAAAACCTAAATGAATTATTCCGTTAATTAATTAAATTCATTTTCAAATATTCAAGATGATATCTAGAAGAAGATTTTATGAGACTAATTTTGAGCGTAATTTTTAGATTTTCAGAAGTTAGAAGGGATTAGCTTAATCTCGGCTAGACTAGACTATTATTGAATACTTCTACTTAATTACAATACTTAAAGGATTTCAAATGATCAAACTTGAGGAACTCAAGTTAAAGTGAGACACTATAAAAGGTCTTTGTGTAATTACGTAGCAAATAAGTAATGGAAGTTCAGATCTTTATGTAATGGAATATCAGTATGAAAAGTAAATATTAAAAAGAAAAAAATCTATTCTTATTATTATACAAAATAACAATATTAGCCTTGTTTATTTATAAACCATCCAACAGTGTGTGGCAAGGATTAGGTCTAGTTTTCCACGCCCAAATACAGTTTCAGTCACAATAGAACGGTCTCATTTGAAGGACCAATAAAGCCAAAACTACCTATTACTTTTATCGCTTTGAAGCGACATTTCATCAAATCTTAGTTAAACGATGAACTTCATATCACAAAGCGCTTACAAAATTAACAGAACAGAATATAATAAGTACTTTAGCAACATTATTTATCAACTAGGTATATCTTATTTCGCTGTAGTATTCGCGGAAAAACAAAACGAATACTACAAAGCATTTTGACCGCGTCAGTACATTGACAGAACATGTTTTGTGCAATTTAATTTTGTTCGAGGTTTGTGTTACGTAAAATTTTATAGTCAGTTATTTTAAGGCATTGGTACACTGTTATCGGTATTATGTCCAAACCCTGTCGTAAAAAATTATGACGATTTATTGGATGCCACCGTTTTGCCATCTTTTAGAGGCAAATATTGGTAGCCGTTTGACATTTTTGAGAGGTAATCTCGCTATAAAAGGGATGATATGTTTATTCTGGGTTTGAAAATGGCATATATTTTGTTGACGTATGCTACGGCTCGTATTTGTTCACAAAAGTGTAAATAGAAAGGGTAAATATTTATAACGTATTTCTAGAACAGAAATACGATATAAATATTTATTGACATATGTATTAAAGATAGACCCTTAAGTTTGAATGGGTATATATATTAAGACCAACTTGCCATTGGTATTTTTTATGTTTTCGGTATAAAGTTCGGTGTCCTTCCAAGAAGGTAAGCAGAGGCACACGTCATAATAATGAGAAAACTTATTGTCAACTAGCTTAAAATTTCTTTTGGCTTTGAATCCGGACGAAGAGTAATATTTAATTTTTTTAAAATACAAATACATAACATTTATTCCCAACTTAAAAATAGTATTTCCATAACAATTTAGCATATTTGAAAACTTTCCAAATTTATTTGTATCCCTCCCGTGGGATCTCCACCTTGTCGTGGTGGGGGGGCCTAGTAACCGTGGGATGGACACTCACGGTGAAGCTAAGAGAGATCCCGGGAGTGGACGCTCCGCGTGGGCTTAGAGGGGCCTGCGCAGGATGCGTCCAAAGGTGCGGATGCGGGGGATAGTTCTGACTGTCCTTCGCAGTCGGGCGCGGTCGCGGGAGGAGAGGCGTGTCGGTGTTGCGTTGCCGCGCGCCCTATCTCCTGCGACCAAATGGGGGCGCACCATTGTTGCGTTGCGGTGGGGCCGCAGAGGAAGAGAAGATGCGGTGTTATCAGGTTGCCGTTCTCCCTATGCTCTGCGGCCGCTGGGTGAGTGGGGTATTATTGGGATAATAATACTCTACTATTGTTATCTGCGATCCGTCTGATTCACGATATAATATTGTATTTCATTCACCGACATATCAATGTAGTACCAATGCAATTGGACAACTGTCGTTACTTGTTTGAGATGGTAATGTTTAAACAACATTCTCACGTTCAACTGTTGTGTTCGGTCGACGCGATCAGTCCGATCGGTTGTTGTGTGTATCATAATCTGGTATGGTGTCGAACTGACATAGCCAAGCAAAAATTATCGCGCGCACTTAAATAAGTACAATAAACAACAATATCATGTTCGATCACGGCACAGCGTTGCATCGAAACAATTTTGGCGCAGGATTTATACCTTACTGAAATTATTTATCAATATTTAGTTTTAGATATCTTAAAAGATAAGTGTGTTTTCGTTAAAGGTCTTGAAAAAGGGTCATGGTTGAAAAATATTTTAAATAGTGTTTATGTAACTAATCTAGAAGATAAAGGTTGTCCTAATTTGTTAACCCTGTATGATCGCTATAAATATTCCGGAGATTTGTACAATTGTATCTATCATGACTCAATATGGGCATTAAATAATGTTATGTGCTTAAAAAATTATGCTTTGATAATAAACTTTTTTTTAAAAGGTACAATATAAATTGTTTCATTTTTCTTAATCGTTTCCTATACTCACTAACATATCCATTTAGTTTTAATATATATTATTATATATTATTATATATACTATGATTGGGATATTACATGAATTGATACACATTCAAATGTACAATAAAATCCTCAGCAAAGAGAACAGTTACATTGGTCACTAAGACAAGGAGTTACCTAACCTAAAAACATAATGTTAATAATCTATATCGTGAATAAGACGGATCGCAGTTAACAACAGTAGAGTATTATTGGGGGCGTCAACTCCTCAACTCGCTTCGCTCGTTTCGTGACGCAGAACCCCCAATAATACTCTACTTGAGTGTTTTGGCGGCAGAGCCCAACACCTTCATCCGCCGCCAAGGAGGTTGTGGCCTTCGGGCTATCCTCCGGGGTGTCAGGGTAGATTGCTAACGCAACCCCTTGGCGCCCCCAAAATGGCTTCGAAGTTTGCGCTGTGGTTTAGTGGGTAATACGGCCTTGCACTCCAGCCGTCGAGTCCCACATACGTGCGTAAATGCATTTCCACAGCGAAGAAGAAAAAAATGTTTAGATTACGCATTGGAAATCGATACTTTTGTACTGAGACCTTTTCTTTTAAACAATGGTCCAGTTGTGAGGCTCCAGCTGCTAAGCCGCAGGTCATGGAATCGATTCGCATCCAGGACCTCTTTGTGTGATGAACGTTCAGGCAACGGATAAAAAGAACATCCGGACTCATCACCAGCCCTGTACATAAACTATTCCACCACTGGGCACGGGCCTCTTCTCACTATGAGAACAGTAAGGTCATAGTCCACCACGCTGGCCAAGTGCGGGTTGGCAGATTTCACATGTCTTTCGAGAATATTATGGCAATCTCTCAGACATGCAGGTTTCCTCACGATGTTTTCCTTCACCGTTAAGCAAGCGATAATAATTAACAAGTTGTTACACACATCATTTCGAAAAGATATTGGTGCGTGCCGTGGATTCGAACCCGTGACTTTCTGCGTAGCAGTCCGTCAGTCTCTCCACTTGACTATGGCTGCCGGACTCGACACAACAATATGTGTTTGGGAATGGAACCCACAACACAGCAAGGTGGCTACTTGAGCCGTTAGGTAGGTACGCTAATTTTATTAAACTCAGTCATAAGCTTAGTAGTCGTTCATATATGAATGTGATTGTAGAATTACATAACATCTTGTTACTGAACTGCATAATACATTCGGTGACATGTGGCTCGTCGGCAACCACAAGCATAATTAATACTTGATTAGAAGCATATTGTAATTAATTTGATGGTTATGATGCTCGGTTTGGAGACAGAGCACAAGATGATATAACTCTCTCCTATACAGATTACGAAGGCCATTTTAATATATATTTACTTGAATAATAACTTAGTGATGCATACCCTTTTCACACATAACTAGCATTTGTCTGCGGCGTCACCCGCACTGAACTTTCAATATTTATTTTACTCAATTAATAGCAGCATATTAAAAATCCTTCCTTATCAACTTACTTCCACGGCACGCACCAATGACATTTCGGAGTTATGTGCGTATTGAATTGTAAATTATCGCTTGCCCCGTGCCTCGGAAAGCACATGAAGCCCTTGGTCCCGGTTGTCATGTAGATCTTTGTAGATCGTTGGTCTGTGCAGTTACAAAATATCAGTCGTCGACTATTTGCCAACGTTTTGGCTGACTTGCTTCTTCAGTCCCGCCGCGACCATGGCTGAAGCAAGTCAGCCGAAACGTTGGCAAATACCGAGGTATTTATGCCTTAAATATCTTATTTATCGCAATAAGACCCGCTAAATAACCGTGTATAATGTATACCAATTGCGATAGTTTTAAGTTAATTTTACCATTGTAATTTTCTATGTATACTGGTGTACAATAAAGTGTTAATCAATCAATCAATCTTTGACAGTCGTAATAGGGAGTCAGTACCCATAAACAAAATGACTCTAGTCTACACCATGGAATATAGATAGCCCTTTGGGTTGCGCAGGTCAGGCTGGCAGCCGCTCTGTGGAAAAGCTAATATTCAGCCAAATCCGGTTATACTAGGAAGCGGACCACAGGTTGAAACTGGGATAACGCTATGATGATGATGGTGAAATGAAATCTATGTATAGAATAACAAAGAACTATTATTGATTATACGTTGAAGAAAAGATAAGAATATCTCTTACTTCCTTCAGATTTCTTTCACATACAAACCTAAATCTATTTTTAACTTCTAATTTAGAGTCGGCTAGCGAGATCTGGGTAATTCGATTGGACATTCAAAACCCACGTTTAGAGAGACTCGTAGTTGGTATAAAACTCTTATAAACCTACTAAATTACTTTTCACGAGATCATTAAATTTAAGATAATGATAATATATTTTTTCCAGACTAAGCAGAGCCTGTACTATGGGTACTAGACAATGGATAAAAAACATAACTATATACTTATTTTTTATAAATGCAGACACATACATAGAAAAACCGGGGACAAGACAAACATCCATGTTCCTGAACCTGCGACCTTCAGCGTGGCAGTCGTTTACTCTTCAGCTACTTCACCGGGTCGTCATAAAATACATATAGCAGACCGACTGAAAAGGTTATTCTTATAACAAAGAAAGCTAGGTGTGTCGTAACCCATTATGAATATAAAGTGTCAGTACCATATTTGATTTTGTGGGTATGAGGCGACTAAGGAAAATACACATATCAAATAATATATTTGCTAAGGACCGGCAAATTCGACGTCACCCCATGCCAACCCGTGTGGCCAGCGTTGTAAGTAAGCCAAACCCAACTATTGACTCAGAATACTATTTTAACGCAAATTAAGAGAGAGGTAATGTCCAGCAGCAGATTGTCAGTCAACAATTCAAACAGTCTCAAACTCTCTTTAAAAACATTACCGACCAGATAAATTAAAAATTAGAATCAAATTGACAATGGAATACAGGAAAGATTTGTGTATTGTGTGTGTGATCTCAATGGTTTTTTTCTACAGAGTTACTGCCGTCTGACCACCGCAAACCACAGGGATAGCCATATTCCATGGTGTAGAGTAGTGTCTGTATATTTATTTAAGAGAACATCAAATTGCCGCAATATACTTGTAAAAACTTGTACATTTCAAGTAATTAAAAAAAGAACACGAAAACCGTATCACGTGCGAGTTTGACACGGCGCTGGCTAAGTTTTTTTATCTAGGCACCCAACAAAGTTCTTACAAGGTGCCTTGCGAAACAGAAAATTGGAAAGGAAATGTAGGAAAAGTCAAGATATATTGCTATTTGTTTTTGTTTAGGTCTAACAAGTAATAGGGCTATAAATCTCTTTAATGCAATCAAATTAAAACTAACATAGCTAAATGACTATTTACACATAAAATAAAACAATAATTTCTATACTTAAATAACTTAAAATACATTAAAAGAAAAAAAGAAAAGAAAGGAAAATTAAATTTAGAGGGCGTCATGGAAATCCTCCAAATCGCCGTCAATTGGGAGCGTGCCCAGAATGCTGGCAGCATTGCCACGTTGTATGGCAATGCTGATCTTTTGCGCTAAATACAGGCCAGCCTTCTGGTCACGCGAGGCGTCGACCAGTCTCTTTGAGAGATCTCTAAAAAGAGATCGCGCACTTGGACCCCATGGTCCCAACTTTTCGACTCCAAACGGCTCAAATACATAATCTCCTATTAGATTTATGTATTTGCGCCGTTTGAGAGTGTCCGCTGTAGCTGCAGCAGCGCCCGCACAACCCGCTGTGCTAGGAAGATGAGATGGCGCAAGGGTGTCGACACAAGTTGCGTCCCACACCAAAGGCCTACCCAGCTTCCACGGCAGTAAAGACATACCGTCTGGTCTTTTGCCATCGTCGCGTGCCAAGCCCTGAGGTTCAAGTTGGGCTGAAACGCCAGCGGTGACAAGAGCCCGGCAAAGTATGTCATTAAGGTTGGCGTGTCGTGAAATACGACCTGCGCTCCTGCAGCATGACAGACCATGATGACCAAGGCTGTCGACAACCTCTCCACAGTGACAGCGATGCGGAGAGACACATTGCGCACCTAAACAAAGGCAAGAAGCAATACGGAAAGTCGTATCGTCCAACATGGTACCTATGTTGGACGATGGCAGTGCCTGAAGCCAAAGACCCGACTCCCATTTTCCCACAGCCAGCAAACGAGCACGCTCCGCAGCATTGGACGACGTACTTAAGAGATTTTCTCGTACCACGCTGCAAAGCGGCCCGTCCCACTGCCTCTGTGAAGATGGATTTTGGGGTAACTCGGTGCTTGGACAAGCCATTCTCCAAGCATTCATGGCATCGATCTTACACGGCACCTCAGGATCGACCAGTGTGGGTGCCAAAATTTTCCTGGTCAATTCTGCAGTGCCGTGGACGGAGGACAGGAATGCTGGTAAACTTACGTCGGAAATTTTGCGAACGCCAAGGCCGCCCAGGCGTACAGGCAAAGACGCCTGTAGCCACACTCGGTCGTTCAGGTCCAGATTTAGAATTTTGCTTAAGGTAATTTGCATAAGGTTGTCAACTTGGGCGAGTAGAGATGGGTATTTCCAAAAAGGGGAAGATCGAAGAGCGTGTGTAAATTTAGGCACAAAAAGACAAAACTTGATAATAGTAAAAGCCGAATGCATATTAATTTTGAGGAACCGGGCTGAAATATCACTAAAATTTTGAATTTTTTCTTGTATAAATGAATCAAAACCTTCGTCTAATATTGCGGACCCAAGGAGGCGAAGAGAACTTTTTTTAACGTGAATAATATTGGGAGCCAGATATTGAAATTTAGAAAGTATATGTGATTGGTCTAAGTAATTGTTAATGAAAATTTCGCATTTACTGGGATTAAGTTCTAGGCCAATGGATAAAAATTTCGACTTTAGAAGTGCCAGGTCTTGATAAACTACATCTACATCACCTGCAAGGGTCCCATCATCCAGGTAACAGATGTTAAATTTTGAATTTAGTTCTTTGATAATTGGGTGAATGGCCAAGCTAAAGATAAGTGGTCCAAGCGGGTCGCCTTGTTGACAGCCAACGGCGGATTCCAAAACATTTTCCTTATATATCAATTTTGAAGGGTGCCTGTAACACTGCCGAAGAAAACCAATAATTTCGGGTGTTTCTAATTTAGCTTGTGTCAACAAGGTGGCCCTATTAACCGAGTTAAAGGCATTCTTTAAGTCTACCTTCAGGACAACCTCACCTTGATTACAGCCAAGGTATGCCGACAGGGCATGTATGGCAGCCTCGCAGCCCCCTTTGGATCCAAATCCAAGCTGCAGGGGCTGAAATTTGCTGCCTAAAAGGGTGTTATAATGGCGGCAGCAAATCTTGGCTGCCATACGCCTGAACGTACAACCAACGGCAATGGGACGAATGCCATTATCGCGCTTCCGCAAGGCGCAGAGAATTGCACCATACAAAATATCGACGATGGCATCGTTCACATTGCCGGAGAGCATAAGGTTCATTAAAGCCGTAAGTTCCCTCAAAAGCGAGTCGCCGGCCGACCCGGCGCTTGCACACACAAGGTCCTTCAAATGTTGTGGTGTTAAACCGTCGAGGCCCCCAGCAGACCCGCTTTGGAAGGAGCAAACGGCCGCAACCACATCCTTGGCTGTAATTCTGAGGCAAACTGAATCAGAGTCAGGTGGGTCAGGAAAGGAAAGATTGTCCTGTGGCGCTGGATGCTTGCTCTGGAGACTCGCGAGTGTGTCTGCAGAGCAAGGCGCCACCACATCGCTGCTAAATAGGAGCCTGGATGCTCCTCTGATGTCACCTTCCCTCAGTTTGTTTTCTACGTGGTGGTAGATGGTACTATTGCGGTATGGTTTGGGTTAATAGTGCTGTAATTTTGACGCCGAATCATTACAGTTTTCCTTTATTTTTGTTGTGTTTTTTTATAGCCGATCATATTGTGCGTGTAAAATTCTGTAGGGAAAGGTGAAGAGTTGCTCCCAAGCCGTTACTGAATTCTCCCGTACCACAAGACCTATGCACAGTGCTAGATTTTGAGCCACTGAAGGCCTTGCGCCACGGGGAATTCGTTTGATAACCGGAATTGAATTTTTTAAATTACCCAAATATTGCCAAAAAGGAATTTTGCAGGAGACTGTTTGCTCTGTGTTTGTGCTGTGGGGTGTTGATATACTGGGCCCAGAAAGCACATTTTGGCGTTTATGGACTTTACCAAAATGTACTTTTAGGCCCCGCTCACCTTTAAAATAACGTTCCTGGGAGCAAATGGTGCAACGCACCAGCGTAGCTGATGTGTAAGGTAGACTGGCACCTATTCCCGCAACACTTCTGCCACCGTTATAAGACATAATACGGAAAACTTAGGAAATATTATAATATACACTTAAAATAACAAACTAGAAATAAAAATTATAAACACAAATATACAACTTGACGTTTGTCACGAATAAAAGTTTTTAATTTTTGACGCGGTGGTTTGCGGCCGGCGGCCAGTATGTTGGCGGAGGCGGGCATAGTGCTTCATCGACTAGCCTTCCACGCCTGCCAGCCTGAGATGGTTATGCTATTAGGTATAATTTCCTTGGCTCCAGCAGATAATGTAGGTAAGATGCAAAACGACATAAGACGTAAAACTGGTGTTGATGCTTCAAGGTATATTATATATATTTATATTGCCTTCAAACTGTTAAAAATATATTATTTTCTTCGGCTACTGTTGGGTTCATAATTGAATAGGAAAATAAAACATCTTGAAAAATTATTTTCCGGCCGATCTGACAGACGTCAATTTTTTTTCCTCCTGTTTATTATGGAATGACATATTAGTTAGTTAGTAATAGGGTAGGTTTGGGCTTAGTACGTTTCAAAATACAAAAAAATAAAGTAAATAGGCTTAATAGAAGTAGGGTGTTCTTTGCGATGGGCTTCTTATTAAATTTGAAGATACCAGGATCTTTTAGAATGTGGAGTGTATTTACGTAAGCGTGCTGTTTGATATCTAAAGATCTAGGATCTTTCGGGCTTCTGTATCTGTAAAATAATATAAACTTGCTTGGTTTGATATCGAGTTTTCCTTCTCTTCCGAAAGATAGTATTTGGCATCGTGTGTTTTTCTTAGTCAACTCTTACGACACCCTCGGAATTCAATGGGGTTGTTACACATTGTACTCTTAATCCCATGCAATACGGACGTTGTAAACAAATACATATAAATCTATATTTTCGACCGTGACACTTTGTCCTTTATCAAAATGAACAAATACATATAAATGTATATATTCAGCAATCCTTCGATACATTACAGAAAATACCATTCTACTATAGTATTGAACAACACCCGCGAGAACGCCGTTATTTGAGATTGAAAAAGTAAGAATAAAAAAGTTGTAATGTCGTCGTAAAAATAGCACGTGATTGAGCTTAGTTCGAAAGAAGCTTTCATTGTATAGTCTTGGCCTTGGCAACCTCGATCGATGAGTATCTCATAGTATGTATGTAGTTAGCTATGTGTTAGGGGACTTCATCTTCGTGTATGTGTCTGGCTGGTAATAACCAATTTTTAAAATGATCAGATTCTACCATGTGTTTACGTCCTTAATTGTGTGTTAAGTTAACTGTTTCAGGTTAAGGCTAGAACAGCCTTAACCTGAAGTCAAGTTCAGCCCTTTTATTACGAAACCTGGTATATCAGAAACAATTATGCAGATATGTTTATTTGTATGCACGTGTGGCTTAGTTTCTTGAGCAGTTGCTTTGCCGTGTAGCATTACGCCGAGTGCCATGGTTTCGATTCCCACACGAGACAACATTTTGGAACATAATTATTTTAATCCATAAATTGTTTTTTCAAGTCTAGGCGTACTTTATTTCCGTTGGTTATATGTTTCTGAAGTCCCCCGTGACACAAGATATATTCCAAGAGCGGATGTCGTCTTTAAAAAAGTCGATAAAATCCGTAAGCCGTACCGTAGTATGCATAAATCCAAGAAAATTTGATTTCAGACATTTTATTTATAGAAGGAGCGATAGACTACTGTAGCGGCCGACAGACTGCAACGCAGATAGTCTCAAGTTCGAATCCACGGCACGCATCAATGACTTTTCAAATTTAAGTGCGTATGAAATAGTTAAATCTTCCACATTGCTGGAGGAAAACATTGTGACGAAAACTGCATGACTGAGAGTTCTCCATAATGTTCTCGAAAAACATGTGAAGTCTGCCAACAATGCACTTGGCCAACGTGGTGGACTATTGCCTTATCCTTCTCATAGTGAGAAGAGGCTCAGCAATGGGCTGACGATAATGATACATTTTATGTAGGTATATAACTTTTGCTATAATCGAATAGAAATGTACTACAGTGCGCTATTTTACAAGAGTACTGTTTATGGAGCATGGCTGCAGCTCCATGAAATTATACTAACAAGGTCAAGAACCAACAAGTAATTTGATTCTGCGATAGTTAGATGGTAAATGTGAGAAACCGTTTTAACAATTGCTATATCAAGAGATTTCGCTGAACCTGTGTTAAACTTTGGGTTGTCCATCTAGGAATTTATGTATGTAGACAACTATATGGTAAGTATGTAGACCACGAGGGAGAGGGAAGTAAAGAAAAAAATGGATTGTGGAAGGCTGGATACGAAAGAAAACGAGGCAAATGATCTGATGACGGGTGACAGAAGTATGGAAATGAATTACATACTGCATCGCCCAACTACATTTGCATCATGGTAAGATGCTGATTTATATATAGGGTGCAGTGTTCCGTGGGAGTTGTAAGAGGTGACTAAGGAAAATAAACGAAGCGTATACTATCTTTGGGAAAAAATATATTTAATACAGAACATACAAAACCGAAAATAAAATAATTTAGAGGGCGTCATAAAAGTCCTCCATATCGCCGTCGACCGGGAGGTTGCCCAGAACGCTGGCAGCATTGTCACGTTGTATGACAATGCTTAACTTTTGGGCCAAGTACATATACTCCAGCCTTCTGGTCACACGAGGCGTCGACCAGCCGCAAAAGTTGTAATATACCTGAATAAAATGTACATGTTATTAAATAAATTAAATATATCTTTGGGTAAAGATGGAAAAATCGATATCAAAATCTACACCAACCTGTTTGGCCAGCGTGGTGTTAAAATATGGTAGACGAAATCCTCGTAGGCATTGACTCACAATACTATTGTGATGAAAATTAGGAGTGGTCATGTCCAGTAGTGGACTGCAAAAGACTGAATTATAATGTAGTAGCCTTAACTCACAATTAAAAAGTCATGATTATAGTCTGTCATAGTCTAACTTAGTAAGAGCGTGTTTATCTTAGGATGAAAAATAGTTATCATAAATGAATTATCTTGCTATCAAGTACGCCCTTTAAGTATCATAAGACATTTGATTCCAAAATCATCGGGATCTGCTTATTTTGTCACAAATACTTATAAAGTCAATTAAAAGTTAAAAAATACGAGATATATTTGTATCACACCAAATAATTTATCTGGTTCCATAAAACTCATTATATGTGTAAAATAAAGATAAGACACGTCTTAATTTACGATGATACCCAGTTCTGAAATACGTATTCCAAAATTGTAATTAGAACTTGATTTAGCGTGGGTGTATCACAAAGCGCATACAATTTTCCTGTTATTTATATATTTTACAAGAAATGTCGGATTACAAATTTAACGAGATGTTAAAAACAGAATTGGCACCATTGACTAAATTAGTTTTTTTTCGTCGAAACATTGAAAAGCAATTTTATATTAACTTTTGATCATCCTACAATTCCGTGCGTATCGGATTTGTCTCTCATTCGGATGACATAAAAACCGCTTTTTAGCGCTCCACCCGATATTTCAATGGAATAAAAAGCTTTTATATTTTTTGGGCAAAGTCTATCATATGTTTATCTTCCAACATTTGGGTTGTATGTCTGCAGAGTGTAAACTGTCAAAGGTTACGATTACATCTGACCTTTGAGAAAATAGTTTGAGTGATAAGAGGCGACACTTGCCATTTAGTTATTACGTTACGTACATTTAAGCCTCTCTATCTTCAAAGAAATAGGGCAGGTATTTTTGTGTTTTATTTCTTGTGTTTTCTCAACACTTAGTTATATCTACTGTCTTATTTTTCTCAGAAATACACTTGGCCTGAGTATACACGCTGCTCAAGTTTTATATATGAGATGTTATAACACATAGATTATAAATAATTATATTTATAGTGACTGTTGCTGATTACTTCATTGAAGTGTGAGAGGTTTTATCAAATTGCTTTAAGAGGTTCCATTTCAATGGAAAGCATCAGGATTTTCTAGATGTTATTTTTTACCGTCAAAATTATGCACGACTGAAGATCTTTACGATCACTTACTTTAACGAAGTACGGTCAGTGTATTTATCCAAGGAGGCCAGCCCTTCCCCAGATTAGGTACAGAAATAAATTAGTTCGCCATGATATTCTATTTGGTGAACGTACATACTCACTCTATGCACCTGTGTTAGCTCTGACCGGAGATTACTCAATATATTCTGCATTTTGTAATGTCATTTCTGAATGTAAGCAGTAATATATATATATATATTATTGACCGTAATTTGAACATGCAAACGGTTAATCTCGAAACATGGGGTTTGAATATTGACGAATGGTTTCGAGCCCTTGATAGTAGGTACTTGGTCCACGGTCCAACGAATGTTATCAAAAACTTGGACGTACAGAAAAAAGCACGTAGAAAATCTAATAGTGTTATTCAGAATCTTCAATCGTTTCTTCTCTGCGCATTTCCTACGGTATCTGTTAGGCCCTGTCGCTAGTGAACTGTGCCTTCGTCGTTAGAAAAGAATAGTTTTGTTTATTTGCCAACAACGAAGGTAATACATTGCACGTCTTCAATATAAATAAATTCATAGTCTTTGTACATTTTGTCATTGTATGATATATAACAGTCATATGTTGTATGTAGTGCGTAGTAAGCAGTGATAGTACTTATGAAAAGCCACCTAATTTACACACACTCTCCATGACATGACATGACACTACTCTACATGAATTCATGTCTGTAAAATCCAGGAAATAATAATTTTACTATGAAAATTTTGCTATTTACTGTCCTTCTAAATGTAGGGCAGGCGTTTAGTATCTAAGTTTGCTGTCTATTCTACAGCAATGTCAACCTTAAGGGCGCCTTCAAATTAGCCGCAAAGAGCCGCGCGGCCGCAGCGCGTCTGCAGCGATGCGGCCGCGCTGCTTTGTAAATCTATGTAAATAAAAAACGCGCGATTGCAGCGCTACACCCGCGCTGCGGCCACGCATCAGTTCATCGATGGACTAGTGACTGCGCGCACGTATTTTTTTGTACAAGTCTAAACATGAACGAAAATCAGGTTAAAGAATTTATTGATGAGGTTGAAAGTCGTCCAGCGATATGGGATTCGAGGTCCGATAAGTAAAGTAATAAAATTGAAAAGAAAAAAGCATGGGAAGAAATATGTAATAAATTCATTGAGAATTTCACAAACAAAACCGCAAGTGAAAAAAATGAAGCATGTAAGTATATTGTTAAGAGTTTAAGAGTCCCTATCAATTATTCGGTCACAAAATGGAAAATAGACTTTTTTCAGCGCTTCATCAGAATAACCACACGTAATTTATATTTCTGCTGATGCACCATTATAAATCGTGTCTTCATCTAGTAAACCGACAAAAATAATTTATCATTTAGGAATATAAACTAAAAAAACCTAAATGAAAACAACGTTTTCCCGAAAGCACGAAGCACTATATTTTTGTATTCCCTATTTAGCTTATTAATTATAGCGAATAGGAATGAAATGAAATGAATTTATTTGTAAAAATATAGTAACAATAGCATGATATAGAAAATTGGTGCTGCACATTTACCATTTATATGGCATACAAATATATAAGGTAATTTTATATCTATGTTAGGTATAACTTACAATCAGTTTACATTACAATACACATTATTTATTTTATTCATCTTGAAATTATTAGGTAGGTATGTCAAATGAAACACACATTTAATAACAACAACACGTAATGTTACCAAAACGGTAAAGTAATTCGTAGAATTGTTTTCTTGACAATCTCAAGTAATTCTGAAATTGTTTGTCACTGTAGCCTTTTACTTTATAAAATTCAGTTTGTTGAGTTATACAAAATAACGACAAGGTTTTATTAGGTTTCTTTTTGTTTTTTGGCCAAAATCCTGTTTCATTTTAATAGTAACACCAAGAAAAGTGTTTCTTCGTCAGAATCCATCGTGAAACTAAATGTACAACACTACGAATCTCAAACCTAGCGACAGCAGCGCGGCTGCAACGCGGTCGCAGCGCTGCAGCCGCGCTGCCGTCGCACGTCACGTTACGGCAAATTTGAAATGCGCCCTAAATGTCCAGCAATCACAAACTAGGCCACGATGTTGTCACAAACTTCAACACTTTCGCTTTTATAAAATTCAAATTTAATACCTAAGAATCCCCGGCACTTTCATCGGAGCGTAAATTTCAGCCTGACGTACTTATAGTACTAGCCCTGAAATAACGGGCGTGAGAACATTTTCATTCTGGCCCGTAAGCAACGCAAATTTACGTGATGCTTTAATCTAAAAAGCTGAGTGTACTTGCGTGGAAAATCCCAAATTAAACGGTCTCCGCTGTAGGTGACTTAGAGCCCTTAGCCCCGTAGTACAGTGAAAGAAATATGAAGCCGTGGTGCGTCCTATAAACGTCTGCCTAATGTCTTTACATGGGTATAGTCATTAAGGTATTTAAATGAAGGTATACTTCCCGGTAATTTCTTGCCTTTTTATTTGAGCAAAGTTATGTGAAGACTTAGGGACGACGCACACATAGCAGAGCGGAGAGCATTTCTCACCGTCGAAGTCAAATTATCGCCGTTGTTCTCATTTTGAAATAATCCAAAATCAATCTATAACTGTATTATATTTTAAAGCTGAAGAGTTTGTTTGTTGGTTTGCTTGAACGCGCTAATCTCAGGAACTACTGGCCCGATATAAAAAAATACTTTAGTGTTAGTAATATTGAGGAAGGTAGTAATATTACGCTATGGGCCACAAGAGATAACTCTTACGTGCTGTGAACCGAAGACAGAAACGCCGGTAAACTGACACTAGAAATTTTGCGTACACCGAGCCCACCCAGACGTATAGGCAATGACGCTTGTAGCCAGGCTCGGTCGTCCAAGTCCACATTTAATATTCTCTTTAAAGTAATTTGGATAATTTTGTCAACTTGTTCTAAAAGTGCATATTTTTTCCAAAGTTGGGAAGATCTTAAAGCATGTGTGAATTTTGGGACGAAAAGACAATATCGAATAATAGTATAAGCCGACTGTATATTAATTTTGAATAGGCGATCTGAAACTTCACAGAAATTTTGTATCTTTTCCTTTAAGAAAGAATCGAAAGATTCTTCAAATACTGGAGAACCTAGGAGGCGAAGAGATGTCTTATCAATAATTTTGATGTTTGATTCCAAATTATTAAATTTAGATACTATCGAAAATCTTTTTGTAGAGTCTGTTGTATTTATAAACAGCTCACATTTACTAGAATTTAGTTCCAAGCCAATTGTGAATTTATTTTTAAGAAGAGCTAAATCTTGTAATACAATATCTGGATCCCCTCCCAGGGTCCCGTCATCTAAAAACCATACATTAAATTTAGAATTTACTTGCTGAATAATGGGGGGTATTGCTAAACTAAAAATGACTGGTCCAATAGGGTCACCTTGTTGACACCCAACTGCTGATTCCATTAGCTTATCCTGATATAATAATTTTGTGGGGTACCTGTAACATTGCCAAAGAAATTTAAAAATTTTAGGGGTTTCCAATTTTGCTTGTGCCAACAAAGTGTCCCAATTCACTGAATTGAAAGCGTTTTTCAAGTCAACCTTCAAAATGACCTCTCCATCACCCCTTCCAAGGTACGTAGAAAGGGCATGTATAGCAGCCTCGCAACTCCCTTTGGAACCAAAACCTAGTTGGAGGGGTTGGAATTTTTCCGATAGCTCCCAGCTGTAAAATTTACAGCATATCTTGGCTGCTATACACCGATATGTGCAACCCACGGCAATGGGACGTATGCCACCATCCCTTTTGTCAAGAGCGCACAAGTTCGCCCCATACAAGATGTCAATGATGGCGTCGTCCACATTACCGGAGAGCATCATATTTATTAGCGCAGTCAACTCCCTCAAAAGTGTATCGCCAGCCACCCCAGCACTGGCACACACAAGGTCTTTCAGGTGCTGGGGCGTCAGTGCATCGAGGCCCTC
The DNA here is from genome assembly GCA_944739405.2 of Euclidia mi. Classification (NCBI taxonomy): domain Eukaryota; kingdom Metazoa; phylum Arthropoda; class Insecta; order Lepidoptera; family Erebidae; genus Euclidia; species Euclidia mi. Next base: position 36,893,694 of record OX123192.2, on the reverse strand, counting down.
TGCCGAGCCACTCCGGAAGGAGCCAACCGCTGCTAACACGTTCTTGGCTGTGGTGATCAGATGTTCTGATTCAATGTTGGGAGCGTCAGGGAAGGAGAGATCATCAATAGGCGTTGGATGCTTGCTCTTCAGACCCGCAAGCGTCTCTGGAGAGCAAGGCGCCACCATATAGCTACTGAAAAGAAGTCTAGAAGCACCCCATATATCGCCCTCCCTGAATTTAGATTCTACATATTGATACAACGACTTCTGCTTGTTAAACGTAAATTTTGAGTCAAGTTTCGGCACACTCTTTAAGTGTGCCGAGGCTTGACAATTATATTTAATTTGGGATGTCAACGAATTTTGGCCTGCCTGATTTTTATCAACAGTAGAATCCTATAAGGGAAAGTCAGTAATTGCTCCCAGGCTGTTCTCGAGTTCTCCCTGACGACAAGACCAATACATTCCGCAAACTTTTTGGATACTGATGGTCTTGCCCCACGGGGAACTCTTTTCAGAACCGGGATCGAATGTTTTAATTTTGATAGCGTTTGCCAAAAAGGAATTTGTGTTTTGTCTCCTAATAGATTGTGAAGATATTGTAGAGCCAGAAAGAGCATTTTGGGATTTATGTACTTTACCAAAATGCACTTTCAGGCCCCGCTTACCTTTGAAAAAACGGTCCTAGGAGCAATCCGGACAGCGCACCAGACCAGTCAGCGATGTGGTAGGTTGACTAGCACTCACGTCCACATCGCCAGTGCCATCCCAACATTGCATTTGTTTTATTACTACATAATATTTACAAAAAAAATCAAAATAATAAATTCACATTAACAATATTTACAAAACAAACTGTCACAGTATGTCATGAACTGTCACGAAGGCAGAGATAATTATCAATAAACAATTTCTTTGAGGCTTTTGTTGCTCGGCGGTGGCATAAAGACTTAATGTCAAGACTTGCTTGCTGGTGAAACCTGGGTAGCGACTAAGGTAGCGACCAACATACGGTCGCTTAAATTTACGAAGCTAGGCACGGCTGGCAGCTTGAGCAATTTGCGATTTTAATCCGCTTTACGTATTCATATATTTAAAACAAAACCTCTTGTTCATCTAGGAATGATCTTGAGTTTATAATCTCGTTCAGGGGGCTAATCGTGCTATTTTCAAACGTTCAAACGTTGACAACGTAACGTATTTGGTGAACGTTTGGTTTTAGTTTGGCTGATGTCAAACATGGTATCGTGCTAATTGTATTGAGCTAGGATGATGTATCTCTATGGATTTGACAAGCAAATAATAATACCGTGACAGACCGAGATAATGACATACAGAAATACATAAGGGTAAAAGAGACAAAGATAGCATTTTTTGTCTTTGTCAGAGTTTTCGTTTTTTTTGTTGGTCACAACCAAGGAGCAAGTATACATGGAGTGATAGCTTTAAGCATAAACAAGAAACCTATCGTTATTTCTTTTTACTTGTATAAAATTTCATATGTGTAACCGAGACAGATGTATTGTATTTATTACCTCTTGAAATACTCATGTCGCAATTTTTTCAAAAGAAGAAATGACTGTCAATAGTGATATACTCATGCATTAATCTTTTATTGGTATTGGTATATAATTCGGTATGTAGAGACAAGATAAGCATTTGATTAAGTAATATACCAGTAGTATATTATTTTACGAGCTTTTATTTAGAGTATAGTACTTAGGTGCCTACAAAGAAACAAATACTGTAAAAAGAGAGGTAATAATAAGATATGATTGATCATATCTTATTATTACCTCTCTTTTTACAGTACTTATTTAGGAAAGTAATTGAAAAAAAAGTCTAAGTAGTCAAAATCATTTATTTATACCACAAAGTAATGCACACGATAACTGCCCGGCAGGTCTGATACTATATGTATTACCAAAATGGGATGTACATGGGCGGAAATGTTGGTTTTTATTAACTGAATATAATAAATTAAATACAATATTAATTTATTTACGATCACAATGTTTTTCTTTTGACAATAGAAATTATGTGATCGTAAATAAATTAATATTGTATTTAATTTATTATATTCAGTTAATAAAAACCAACAGGTTATGGGCCCAGCACGCTTCCACTGCGGGAGTACATGGCCTTAACAGAAGCATCAAAAGAAGCCATTTACCAGAAAAACTTGCTAAATGAACTTAACATAAAAACCAACAGGTTATGGGCCCAGCACGCTTCCACTGCGATAAACATGTGTTTAGCAACGGAATTAAATAAAAAAAGAAAACAATGGTGTATTGACAGTGGATGCACATCACACATGTGCAATAATTTAAATGATTTCTCTTCGATAAAAAAATATGATGGGACACTAAAATTAGCAGCACAAGATAGTAGCGCTAAAATTGAAGGTAGAGGAGATGTTAAAATCAAAGTGGATGGCATAAATGTCAAACTAGAAGATTCGTTGTATGTTCCAAATCTTGCCATGAATCTATTGTCTGTTTCAAAAATAACAGAGAAAGGGAAAACAGTATTATTTAAAGAAGATATAGCTACTGTCAGAGATTCTAAAACAAATAAAATTGAACTTACAGCAAAAAAGATTAATGGTTTGTACCACTTAACAGACAGAAAAAATGAAAACGATTTCCCATTACAAGAGGAAACCACTTTTAATGCTGAAATTTACCAATAGCATCGCAAACTTGGACATATTAATGAAACAAGTTTAAAACACGCATTAAAAAATGAAACAATGAATGGACTTGAATTTAATATTAATGAAAAACTAAATGAATGCGAAGTCTGTGTAAAAGGAAAAATGAGTCGACTACCATTTCCAACCAACGAAAACCATTCAAGAACATCACAGCGTCTTGAAATAGTTCATTCAGATGTCTGTGGACCAATGAATGTAGAATCAGTTGGTGGAGCAAAATATTTTGTGACATTCATTGACGAGAAGACTCGATATTCAAGAGTTTACATTATTCGCAATAAAAATGAAGTATTTGAAAAGTTCAAAGATTATAAAGAAGAAATGGAAAGATTTACCGAAAATAAAATAAAATTTTTACAAACAGACAACGGAACAGAATATATAAATAAGGATTTCGATGAATATTTAAAGAAGTCTGGTATAAGTAGAAGACTTAGCTGCGCGTATACGCCGCAACAAAACGGTACTGCAGAAAGAAAAAATAGAAGTATTCTAGAAAAAGCTAGATGTCTACTACTAGATGGTAAAATGCCTGAAAAATTCTGGGCAGAAGCTGTTTCAACAGCAAATTATATTCTGAATCGAATTCCATCAAGAGTTATTCAAAATAAAACTCCATTTGAACTGTGGGTGGGAAGAAAACCATCTGTAAAACATTTTCAAGTTTTCGGATCGAAAGCATTCGTACTGAATAAGAATAATAAAAGAAAGAAAAAATTTACTTCAAAAGTAACTGAAGGAATATTTCTTGGATATTCAGAAAATAGCAAAGCTTACAGAATATTCATACCAGAAACAAAACATGTAATTGTAAGCAGAGATGTAAAAGTAATGAATAGATTATATTATGAAGACAATACAAAAATTGAGAATGAGAAACTAAAAAAAGGGAATGAAGACAAATTGGTCGAAATAGTCGTGAAAACTGGCAATGAAAGGCATCGGACCGAAGAAAACGAAATATTTTTTGATATAGATGATGGTCACGGCGAACCAGAAATGGAAGAAAATCACGTAAATGATGATCGAATAACAGAAACTGAGGTAATACAAAATAATGACGTAACAATAAATGAAAGACCTCAAAGAGCTAAAAAACAGCCAGTTTGGACTAAAGACTACGTATGTATTAGCGAAGAGGAAAACCCAGAATGGAACGATGCAATCATTTCCGAAATTACGGCACACTTAAAAAATGAAACGTGGTCAATAGTGAAGAAGCCACCTTGTCGTAATGTCATAGACAGTAAAATGATCTTAAAAAATAAATTAGGACCAGACGGTAACATCGAACGCAAAAAAGCAAGATTAGTAGCCCGAGTATTTTCACAAATACCAGGTATTGATTACCAGGAAGTATTTGCACCTGTAACTCGCCTAAGTTCAATAAGGATGTTAGTGGCTTTGGCTGTACAAGAAGATATGCATTTGAATCAGATAGATATCTGTACAGCATTTCTAAATGGAGATATTCAAGAAGAAATTTTCATGAAAAAGCCTAAGAATTTAGAACTGTACCTTGAAAAGATTATAAAAACTACAAAAGACTTAGAAATTAAGCAAAAGGCTAATAAAATGTTGCGCGACTTAACCTTAGACAAAGAAAATGCTGTATGCAAACTGAATAAGGCAGTCTATGGTTTGAAACAGTCGGGAAGGCAGTGGTACATGAAGCTAGATGCCGAATTAAAATCGATAGGTTTTACACCTACGAAAGTAGACCCATGTATGTACATATATGCGAAAGGCGGAGAGTGTATTATTGTTAGCATATATGTTGATGACATAATAATAGCATGCAAATCTCAAGAAAAGATAAACAAAATCAAGAATTTAATTCTGAAGAAATTTGAAATGCGAGACTTGGGTGAAATAAAACACTGTCTTGGTATAACTTTTGAAAGAGAGGAAACACAAATAGTACTGAAACAAAAAAATTACATTGAGTCCATATTTGAAAAATTTGGATGCAAAGATTGCAAACCTGCATCCACTCCAATGGAAACAGGACTAAAGCTAGTAAGGAGTACAAGTCCAATGAAAGAAAAAGAGTTGCCTTACCAGAATCTCATAGGTTCTCTTATGTACTTAGCAGTTGCCACACGACCAGATATAATGTTTGCTGTATGCCATCTAAGTCAATTCAATAACAGCTACACTCATGAACATTTTGATGCGGCAAAAAGAGTTTTACGTTATTTACAAGGAACCAAGGACTTAGGCCTTACTTATATAAAAGAAAATAAAATAAAATTGGAAGGAGCAGCGGATGCTGATTGGGCATCATGCTCTATTGATCGTCGGTCAGTGACTGGATACATTTTTACGTATGGCCGGACGCCAATAAGTTGGGAATCTAAAAAGCAAAGAACAGTTGCACTTAGTACAGCAGAAGCGGAGTACATGGCCTTAACAGAAGCATCAAAAGAAGCCATTTACCAGAAAAACTTGCTAAATGAACTTAACATAAAAACCAACAGGAAACAGTTAACATTTACGAACAATATTTTCATCCTGAGTTCCAGAAGTGCAAGCCATGTTCACTCTTGAAGCTTTATAATCGCTTCTAAAAATAAGGTTATTTCGGACATTTCTGAAAATTACAACACAAATCTGTTTATGATATACCTACATAAATGTATATATAATTACTATGGCATATTTTAACAGTTGCAATGTTGGTATATATTGATTGATAAAAATATAAGTTAATAATAATAAAGCAGAAGTACAAACCTCGGTATTAGATATCTGGTTAGTAAAAATAGTAGGCACAGCATAAGAATGCAAAACTTCTCTTTGAAATCCTTCTTGATAACAAGCAGACACAAAATCAAGCGAACAAAGTTTAGAAGAATTAGACTGTTGCCATTCTCCCTTTCTCATATTTCGGACCCAATTTAGTTTCAAACCTTCATTCTTTGGAAATCTACAAAAAATCACAGTTAATAACCAATTATTCAAATTATAATCTTTCAGAAACTGGTTTTCTTATTGACAATTGTATTACAACACTATCCTCATATTTTTTATCGAAATATTTCTATTATATTTATTTCATTGTGACTAATAGAATGAAAATAGGTGTCAACGGTGGTAATTATCTTTATCTTTAAGTATAAGCTTTACAAATATCATTGTAGAATAATTACGGCAGATATCTACAATTTTACTTATTATGACTTACCGGTGGTAAGATATTTTTTGACCATTTTCGGTCAATAGTCCCATTTGGCTTTTACATCCGACGGCATTACAAACTATGGTAATTTTTTAATGTTTAGAAGTGGTCATATCTACAATTGTAATATTTTGTAGCAATTAAAATTGCAATTTATTTCGACACGGCTTTCACTCCAGCTGGACGAACATCGATATGACATAACATTTTTCTTGGCATATGTCATTCAAGGCTGTATAAAAGCTCTATGGCTATCATACTCGAACATATGCAGTTTTGTAATTAAAGAGAAAAGAGATGCATATACGTTTTCTACTCATTTTGAAATGCTCCCTCCATGTATACTTGCTCCTTGGTCACAACTGAATATTGTGACCAACAAACTGTTGAGCTCTCGATGATATCCGCGTAATATTGTGTTATTATTGTTATTATTTGTGAATGCTTAGTGAAAATATCATTGGATCAGATTTATCATGGTAATTTGTTACATTTTAGGCTGTAAAAGCCGTAGTGAGCGGAAATGTGAGAACATAACCTTTCATACGTAAGTACGATATTTTAGTTATAATATCTATTTATACATGCAAATATTGATAGAAAAAATAGCGTATTATTACATAAGGAAACATGTCTAAATTACATCAATAAACCAAAAAAAGGCTATTTTATTATCACCGCGATGTTAGTATTACACAAACGAATTCAATAGGTCATTGAATGTTGAGCTAACCAAACGTTATCGATACTTTTTAATTTTACAGCGTTAAATGTTTTTTAGGGATACCACAGAAGCGTTTCGGAAATTACCCAAATTTTGGGTAATTTGCCGTTATTTAGTTTCATATGAACCTAAGATTAATTATTTATTTTAATTTGTTTTCCGATTCTTTGTAGTAATGAAATTATTTGTTTATAGATTCCCAAAGGACTGCACTATCCGAATTGTAGATACGTGCAACAGGACGAGAAAACTGGGATCCGAATAAATATGCAAGAGTATGCTCTAAACACTTTGAACAAAAGTGTTTTAGGAAAACCAATCATTTTAACCATTACAAAAAGTAATTTAAATGTGCGTATTCATTATGCCACAAAATCTTTGTGTGATAAATGATAAAGGAGAGAAAATAAGAAATTTGAACACAAAATTAATTTTGTTCAAAAGACAGTAAATTTGAGTGTGAAATAATATAGTAAAAGATATATAACTCTGAGCCTCGTGTTTATTTGGCGAGTGAAGCCAGTCCCTCCTATTCGACATTTTTGTTATACGAGTACATAATAATATTAAGTATAAAACATACTTATCGCACACCTTATGGATGGAATTCAATTCAACTCAATTTAGGTCTGATACAATGTTACTTAAAAGTTAATATGTACTTCGTAGAATTGTAGGGTAAACATTTACAACATCTGGTAACACCAACTCGGGATGTACTCTATATCCGTCCTTTACGGGTGTACGCAAATGTCGAGTCCATTTGATTCTTGGTCCTAGGTATTGAGCGTTCGAACCGTAGACGCAACCCTTACGTTCGGCTTACGTCAAACGTTTAGTGCTTGACACCGGCTTTTGAAAATAGTACGTACTATTCTTATACTAAAGAAGCTGTAGCGACATCGCGCCATGTGCAAGCACTATTTTAAAAAGACAAATGTCATTATGTGAATGTCATTGAATGTTAACAAATATTATATATATGAAATCATGAAATAATTTTATTAAAATTATACGGTAAGTACCGAAATATTGTTTACTGTAATAAATGATTTATGCAAAAAACAATTAATGATCACACTTGGTCATGTAGAAGAGGTTTTTATTTCACTAGAGTAACGAAGGTGAATTCAAATGATGATGCACCACAACATTACTGCAATTGCAGCTTCTTCTGCTATTTGTCGAGCCCAATACGAATTTTATATGATCTTTGCAATAAAAAACACCTATTTTTCAGATTTGGAATAATATAAAGAGCAAAAAAAGATGTTAAACAAAGCCCGAATTGTCAGCGTTCGGCATATTAGTCATCCTTTCTATATAAGAAGAGATAGACGAAAAGCTGGAGAATTTGAATTTAGCTGACATTCTAACTTTTCAGGTACGCATTACAATTATCATTACGTAAGATCCTGCAGTATTTACTCTCATTCTGAACCTGTCTCATAATATGCATAAATCCCCAACAAAATATTATAAGTATATACTCAGACACAAGATATAGCGCACGAATGAGAACAATATTAATCTTAAGTTAAATGTCAGTGGGTTTAGTTATTTTGGTAGGACTTATATTTGAGTAAATATTTACTTAATAATTTATGTTTTAATTTTGTTGACAGTAGCCGAGGAGTAAGCAGAATAATAAACCACATGGACAGTACAAAATTGCAAGTTAAGAAAAATGAGGAATTTGCTACAAGACCATCGTCACTTCTTGGACATTAAACAACAATATACTATTAATTAGTTCTCTTACCGTCGGTGTCGTAAGAGGCGACTAAGGGATAACACGATGCAAATACCATCTTTGCGTAGAGACGGAAAACTCGACATCGAACCCTATAAGACTGCCTCGGTGGTCTCGCCGCATAAGTGTGCGCGTGGGATTGGGAGGTCCCGGGTTCGATTCCTGGGTCGGGCAGTATTATTGGGTTTTTCTGTCACGAAATTCTCAGTAGCAGCACGGAGTCTGGAAATGTGCCCGGTACGGCAATAGGCTCGCCCCTTATTACGTGGGACTAAAGTATATCTGGCGAAAAGTGGGTAAAGAAATACACCTCTGCCTACCTCTTCGGGGTCATAGGCGTGAGACTATGTATGTATGTATGTATGTAGTTAACTAAAATAATGAAAACCAAACCAAATACATTATTATTACTGTGAAGTTCACGTTGTAATTGTAACAATCAAATGGCCTAACAGATGTTGATTGTTTCAACTCTACTTAAAATAATATTTTGTATCAGATTTCATCATCTCAATAAACTGAATAAATAAAATCGAAATTAGAAATTGGAGCTTGCCTTTTAATATACATACCTACTCTATTCCTTTAAATATCTATTGAAGTGGTCCAGCGGCAGTCTGGGTAACACTGGATCATCAGATGTTGGACTCGGTACCCGATTAGAAACGTGCTACGCTTATGTAAGCTCACACAATTGTATCACATCCTGCTGAGTTAGTGGTAAGTCTCCCTTGTAGAACGGCCTATTGGTCTAGTGGTACCTAAACCTGAGTGCTAAGACGAAAGTCATGTATTCGATTACCACCCAGGAGAACTCTTTATGCGATGAGCAAATTACCATAACTATAATACTTGTATGTGTATCAAAACAATATTCTAATATATAAAATTCTCGTGTCACAGTTTTCGTTGCCATACTCCTCCGAAACGGCTTGACCGATTTTGATGAAATTTTTTGTGCTTATCCGGTATCTATGAGAATCGGCCAACATCTATTTTTCAAAAACAAAAAAAAATTTTGCAAAACAACGTTTGCCGGGTCAGCTAGTATTGTATATTAATCAATTGTCTGACTACCATGCCACTAGGTTGTGCCTAGTTTGGGATCAAACCGCCAGGTGTGGGTTGTCACAGAGAATTAATTTATTCTTATGTTTCTCTTCTTCACGGATATTTTCTTACAATTCACTTAGAAATTCACCCGGTCTAAATGGTCACTAAGGACGAAAGGCGGCACCTACCCTAACCACTGTCATACTAGTGTACAGACCTTATTAGATAGATATTCTCTTAACAGGCTCCAAGGCCTATTACATACATGTTTTGATCCCACGTAATAGGTGGCGAGCCTATTGCCGCTTATTGGGACATTGGCTTGTTGTATCGTGTGTATTTGTTCCAAGGCCTATTACTTTTACTATATATGCAAAGTGGGCAACAGTGATGTTTTGTCATGGCGGGTGTCGTGGCAACAAAGACCCGGGGCAGGTTTTCCCGTGATTATGCCTTTGAAAACTACACCAAGCGAATAGCTCCTGTGGCTTTCCCTTCGCTGATCGGCCAAAGGAAGCCAAATTTAAGAGCCCTGAACCAACTAGTCAAAATAGGCTGGCCAGAGTCTATGCCATGTCTAGGCTCTGACCGACTCGTTGAACTATTCGGCACCCTTTTTTTTTACGTCGGGAAACTATTTTGCGAGTGCCTCTCCGCGGGGCGGGCAGAGAAGGTATGTCGGACTCCCCGGGACAGAACCCGGGTTTACCGACTAAAACCACGTACCACGATAGCCGCCTCAGCGCTCAAAAGAATGGGACACAGGGAACGCGAGTGTGCTGCTCCTGGGTCCCGTTACGCTTGTCCCGTAGCAGGGCTCAGTCTCTGAAAGGGCTAGGTTGGTAGTGCCCTCCCTTCGCTCCCTCGTACTGTGCGAGTACAGTGGTCCCTCGACTATCCGAGACCGCTGTCTTCTCGGGGTCGTTCATGGTCGGGCAGTCAGATTGCCATCTCTGGTTGCCCACGGCCCCAAGGAAGAGTCAGGCTAGCGGCCATTGCCACCGCCACGACGCGCGACGCCGCCTGCGTCTGCGAGCGGAATCGGCTCTCTCGCGATCCCGCTCGGCGGCCTCCTTCTGGAGCATGACCGCTTCACAGAAGGAGACCACATCAGCGTCCCACCGGACATCTTCCGTCAACATGGCCTGAACTACGGCTGTTGGAGAAAAAACTATTCTGCACCCATAGATTATATGAAATTTACAATTCTGTGTCGCCACCGCATTGCGCTTCCCACGCATGCACATTCAACTCGCTGCCACCCAGCCTTAATCTAAGACTTAGGTCTGTTACCCGAGGTAGTGGGTTGGATTCCTAACACGACAAATCTTTGTATAATGAGCTACGCTTTTGTCTGTGTCTTGGTTAAATGAAATAATTACAATACCTATCTAGGTACTTAGGAAAAATAATTATAAATGAACGTTTATCAGTCGTCTACTTGCTGTATGCAGGCGTCTGAGCGCGCACTGACCGAGTAGGCAGTTTTTTGGCTTAAACCACCCAAAGAACCTATAACTGTGACAGTATTATGTGTATGGTATACGTATATCCACATAATATAATTGTTTCAGCCTTTCAAAAGTGAATTTCTAGGAAGGTATCGCGTCGAGATGTAGCCTTTTTGATGAGATGCCTTCCTAGACATTGTTATAAATATAGGGCCAAGCAAGCTTGTCGCCAATCTTGCAATAATGAATTCTACCGCAACAATAAGCTATACTAAAGAGATATCTATAAAAATTTTCTTATATGAAAGAATGTTGTTCACTCATTTAAGTTGCAATCAAACGTATTATAAGCATATGCAAAATTGATAATTAATACAAAATAATCTTAATAATTTTCTCAAATTTAAAATATTATATAATTGAAAAGTTCGTCGATAGGAACTTTTGGTTTGACAACGTATGAGACGTTCGCGAACGTAACAGTTTTGGTTTAAAACGTTGTCAAATAAAAGCGCGATACCATGCAACAACGAGAGTTCGCTCGCATGCTATCACCTAGCTGTCACTGAACGTATCTGCCCTACAAAAACCAAATCGTTTACGTTCAAATAATTAGCACGATACGAAATGTGCATAACGTAACGTTTTCGGTTGAAGTTTGGTTTTGGTAAATACGTTGACGTTTATCACGATTGCCCCCTAGATCAGGCAGAAATAATTCAATAATAATTAATACCTAATTAAACAATAATTATGGTATTTAAATTATTTTAAATCCTTAGATCAACTTTATCTCATGCACAAAAACCACAACTATTTATATCATAGATTTCACTCTTTAAACTTTTATTAGGGAAATTATGATGAAACTATGTGTGGTGCTCTTTCAAATAAAAAAAGGTTTTTGATAATGTCAACGAATTTGGCTTATTGTGGCCGGTGGTGTTCTCTTCTTGTGGCCTAAAAAATGATGACAGAAAGAACAATGCCCATTTCTGACCCAGTTTGGAACTCATGAACAGCACAATAGAGTTTCAATTTGTTGTTGAATAATCCTTTTTATTTATAACTTAATTTATAGGCGTTACTAAAGGTGTGCCGAGAGACATAATCAATAAATAGGTTTAAAAGATGTGTTAACGTCTAAATAGCTAACACGTAATAGATCAGAAATTGCCAGTAAGGAATTCATAATATTAAATCGATTATCTTTATCGATTTTACATTTTCTCTACTCAAAATGATTTTAGTGACTAGCAAATCTTTATTTGGTCCTTAAACATTTTTATTTTGTGTATTTTATGCGATTGTATGTATTTTATTTAGGATCATATGCGATTAACTACAAATAACTTCGATTTTGAACCAAAAATATAGATTGATAACCTTGTCCGAAATCTATAATATCGATTTATCAATATTATTTAAAAACTGCAAAATGGCAACACTTTTTTGACTGTTAGTAAATGTCAATAATGTCATAGACAATTTATTTTATTATGTTTGTTATTTGCCCGTGCGCATTGTGAATGTTTGTGCATCTTTTACGACTTCTGGCTTTTCCTTTCGGATTTCTACCCTTACCAAACGATTAGCTCATTTCTTTCTACTCAAAACTACGAAATACTGTAACTATCCTAATAAAAATACGTACACACCTAATGTTTTTGAGCATAAAAAGTACTTCTTGTAATAAAACTATGAATGTGGCCGACCTCCAATCAATCTCAAAATTCTAGTTTAACACTCTTTTATCGAATGCAATAACACTACTACGATTTTTGACGGTCCACATCTGGGCCGGCGTCTCTTAGAAAAATGGGCATTGTTCTTTGTACCTAACTAATGTTTAGTCATTGGGGAGCATCGGCATTATTCACTAGATGTCATTACGTTGTTGTCGGTAGAAAGTGGAACACTCTGGAGGTGCAGTGCCACTTTTTTCTGCTAAGCTATCACTTATTACGTAAATTAGTTAGAAAATACATACACACTTTGTACATTGAGAAGTATTTATCGTATAAGAGGATTCCTTGGTATTTTCAGCACATATTTTCGTACTATTAAAACAGCACACACCTATTATTCAAAACAACCATGGCTCACAAAATTTATATCCCTCGGGTTCGATCCGTAGCACTCGCCAAATTGGTGTGGTGTCACAACGATATACACAAGGGCTAACATATACGCTACTTTAGTATAGCAGACCAATCATTTAGTCGTTACATCATCGATACTGCATAGCGTTTTAACAGCATGTTATTTTTTGTTCTTATTTTTAATGACCATTTTTCGTTTTGTTATACTATCTTTTTTTTTGTTTGTTGCTATTTGATTATTTTTGTGTTTCTTTATAGTATTTGTGTGTTATAATACTTATGCGCATGTCAAATTTAATAATGTTCATTTCAGTTCATTTCATTTCATTACACGTATGTTTTTGGGTTAGTGATAGGCCATTTGATCATTACTCTAAGTAGTAGTGTCTTGCTGATATCATCTTGAATAGGCAAGCTCGACCGGGGAAGTACTACCCTCTCACAGAAAATCGACTTAAAGTAATAGTAAGTGACTGAGAGTGTCGGCAAGCTAATTGCCTATTTCTTTTTCTTTATTACTCTCTTACTCTTACACACTACACCATAGTGCTAACGATACACCAAAATTCAGTGTTTTATTGTTTTAGATGAATTTTGAGCACACAGCTCTCACAAAGCTTTGAACAATATACAAAGTTTCCACCGTATAATTTGTCGAGAAAATGTAAGTAGATAGGTAATGTTTTCTTCATTTTCTTCACTTTGCGAGATATGCAGACGGAAAAGATAAACTATGTCACTGCGACTTTGTGGTTTATTTTGTTCTTTATTTTTATTTGACTCGTACTTTAGTGCATTGGTTTGTGGACTGTGAAGATTATGAGTTTAGCATTACGTGTTTATTTATAATCGCGCTGTTTGTAATCAAGTAATGTCTATAGTGTTAAGGCTATGCAGTACTTAATGCTATTTTTCTTTAGGTTATAGAGGTCAGACGACAGTCACACTGTGGCAAAGCTAATATCTGGTTAGACTAGAAAGCGACGACTTGGACTTCAAGGCGCAAAACTTAGATGCAACCGTGATAATGCGCAGTGGTATTTTTTTGCGCCTGTTCGTTTGCAATCGATCTGATTTAAATGTTTCTTATTCTCTAGAATGTTGTTCATAGCTAGTCGATACCTAGCTAATCACGCGTTCGAACATTGAAGAATGTCCATTCGTCAATCTATACTGATTTTCACAAATGGTCACCTCTGTGGCGATTTATGATACCCTATACAATAAAAAAGATACATTATAATCTAACTGTAAAATATTACTACGCAGCTCTTAACAATTATGCGTGACCAGAGATTTGAAGGATATTTTTTGTAAATGTGTTTTCGTAGTCATAAATGTGCTTTTAAATAAAAACCGACGCTTTTATGATCTGGTGATAGTGACATGACTACAATTTTATAATGGTTATTACTTTATTTACGTAGAGACATCGTGGCATAATTACCGTCTAGGGAGCTGTAGATAAGAACGTAGTTACGATAAGTACTTTCTCATACGATCAACTTCTTTTTTATGAAAATTATACTGGAAAGCTTATTTAAAACAAACAAAAAATATCACAAAAAATTAGCAATGTTCCGTCGCATTTTGTTGAGCAAGTGTTGCCTGTATTCAATCACCAAGTCAATTTGTTTGTTACCTGCTGCTTTATTGTAAGCTACTAAAAATGGAATGCAAGAAAGACGAAAGTGATGGTGTTTGGGAAGGATGAAAGTGTGACTGAGTGTAATATTGCAATTGAAGACGAACATGTTGAACAAGTTGAAGAATTTGTTTATTCGGGTAGCATGTTTACAAGAGATGGAAATTGTGAAGGAGATATTGAAAGGAGAGTGACCATGGGAAACTGGGAATGGAGCGCTGCACCCTTGTTTATGAACTTGTAACTTGTTCAAACTTGTTCATTGTTACAGAGCTGCTTGGGCGCCGCGCGGGAACAATGTACTGATACAACTAGGCGCCAAATACTCACATATTAAGAAAAAGCAAAAAAAAATGTTCATAAATATCTGAATAAAATGATGATATATCGTCAATATAAGCAAAAGTAACTCTTACTGTTTTCATAAAACTTGGAATTTTAACAATTTTATACTTAGGTACTTGATATAAACTCTTGCTATCTATAATACAGTAAATATCTTCAGTTACTCTATATAAATATATCCCTCTGTGCATATACTTACTTGATATAAACACTTGGTATCTATAATACAATAAATATCTTTTACTCTATATAAATATATTGCCCTATGTATATTAGTTACTTCATATAAACTCTTACCATATATAATAAAATGATCAAATTATCATGAATCAAATTTGCTAAAAAGAGACAAAAAAAACATGATTCATACAGGTTAAAAATGCTTCCAACAAGAAGTATGATATTTCAATAAGACAGAAAAAATAGGTTTTATTGTGTCTAAAAAGTTTGGTCGGTATAGCTCCAAAGAGTTTAGATAGTGTAGCCGGTCAGATGTTCCTACTTGAAGCAGTATAAAACAATCAAAAGAGTTTCTATTATATATGAAAAATGTTCAGGTGTAGGAGCCGGACGACGCAATGTCGTCTTTGTCCCTTTGTTATAGAGGGGTCAATGAAATGTTTATGAACGGTTGGACTGTGCTGAAAGAGGCGCGACTGGGGGTTATAACCACCCACGCTGATGTATGGTAGTGAGTGCTGGGTATGGCAGAAAAAGCATGAAAGCAGAATTAACGCAGTAGAGATGCGATCACTGCGTAGTATGTGTGGGGTGAGACTGATTGATAGAATCCCGAATGCAGTAATACGACAGCAATGTGGCCTGAAAGAAGATATTGTGACAAGAATTGAGAAGGAAATGTTGAGATAGTTTGGACACGTGGAGCGAATGAGTGAAGAAAGAATGACGCACCAAATATATGAGGCAAACGTATATGGGAAGCCGGTCGCGGCCGACCTCGTAGGACATTTGTGGATTAAATTGGTGACGTTCTGGAAAACGGAAAGGTCCGAAGCACCCGGAACCGGCGCGCATGTATGAAAACAGTTATGAATATAGAGGAAGCGCGTGAGGTTTGTTAGGACAGAAGCAACATCAACATGTCCACTGCTGGACATAGGCCTCCCCTAAGGTTCTCCACTCTTACCGATACCATACCTATTTGATAATAAGACTGTATGTGTTAATATCGTGCTATAAATAAATCTGCGGTTGCTATTCGTGACTTTTAAACCGGCTTGAAAAAAGGTGTCGGTGCTCAATTTTGGTTATTTTGGCTATTTTTGGCTAGCTTCGTTAGCTTGGCAAGCTAGTATGCTATTGTTATGACTTTGTAGTTTAAACTTTCAAAGGTACTATTATGACTATTGACGATTCAAGACTAAGTGGATTAGGTATGTACATATTCTGAAAAAAAACAAGTGTTTGGCAGAAACGAATCTAGAGCTCGTAATCACCAATCCATTGTTATAAATTATTTAATACAGCTACTCGGAGCTTTTATTAATAAAAACGGTAATTATCCTATTATTAATGTCAAAAGTACGGCCGTTTGTGTGCTTATTACTCATTTACGCTAAGAGCCTGAACGAAGTTTCACACATAGACAGTTATCACTTATCACATTTTTTTTTCCCACACACAAGCTTCCCACATCGAAGCCTAGGACGGCCATCATGTTCTTAAAGAAAAATCTAATTTTTGTATAATTATATCAACAACAAAATTCTTGAATCTACACATAAACTTTTTTTAGCTGAAGACTACTCAAAGATAGTTTAACTCTCTAGTGTAAATTTAAGACCGAGTCCCTGATTATTCTTTTACCCGAAGTACCTACTCATGTTTATGAAAGAGAAACTTTCGTAACATGAATTGTAAATTCTATTATTTGCTTACATCTGATCGCTTACAAAAAACTACGTAGGTACATTGTTTGGTTACAAGCAGTGGAGTGTTCCTTATTTTAGGCTAGTAGTACGAGATTATCACAGCCGCATATTAACTGTATTTTTGTTATATAAGGCTTTGTTGCTTAGCGACCATATTGCCGAGTATTGAGTTCGATCTACTTTGTGATCCATACATTGTTGTTTTGAGTCTGGGTATACCTTTTATCCGTTAGTTCAAAAGTCAAAAATCATTTATTCATCTAGGTCATAAAGTGACGCTTAGTTGTATGTTTGTTAAGTCCCCAGCGACACAGGATTCATTCTAAGTGCAGGAGTAAAAAAACACCAAACAGTGTGCTATGATAGCAACGAAATCTACGTTATGTAATGTGTAAATGCGAAAGTTCAAAGTACCTCATGTTGTTGCGCATTTCAATCGCGCGGCAAAACTCACGCCGTGCGCGCCTATCCTTATTGTTACGTCAAACTAATAAATTTCGATACCGCGAGCAAGTTTGTTGTTACATTGATTTTAGGTTAAAACGTGCAGCGCCGCTGAACAGGTTATAAACCGAATTATTGACATGCTAGCTTGATGATGCTTGTGAGTTCGTATATTGTAGGCAGAATATTACTACCTATAAATAATTACCATATTATGTACAAATACTTACCTACGGTTGGAGTATTTGTGTTCTATAGTAAAGACCAACGTAGTGTAAGATGCCCTCCGGCTAGGTGAAGTGATGTTATAAGCATAGTGGCTGCTTGCAGCTAAAGATGAAAAGCTGAAAATTGGGTTCAGTGAATTGCCATTAGGGAGGCCTATATCTAGCAGTAGACTATGACAGGCTGATGATGATGACATACCTGCACCCAGTTATATTACTACAGGATCAGAATATTGCTAACTGATCTTTCTTCTAAAAGTTTCTTGTCTTCTGGTTCACACTTTTCTTACGTGGTGTAGTTCGAGTAAGAATATAAAAAGAAGGCTGAGTCAATTTTGTCATAGTATAACGTTGAAAATAACTGCTTTGGGATACCATCTGAATCAAGCTTTGCTTAAATTCCCTTCTTACATATTTATTTATCTTCCAAGACTTTATAAAGAGGTGGACTTAATGCCATATATTCTCCCAATTATATTTTGGAGAACTTTGGAGAATGAAGGTATGGTAGGTATAATAATATTCTTGACTCCAGGATTCAGAATAATTTATTTGTAATTTAGTGCTGTTTATATACAAAATGTACAACTAAGCTGAGCCAATCTAAATGCAGATAAATACATACATACATACATAGTCTCACGCCTATAACCCCGAAGAGGTAGGCAGAGGTGTACTTCTACACCCACTTTTCGCCAGATATACTGTAGTCCCACGTAATAGGGGGCGAGTCTATTGCCGTACCGGGCACATTTCCAGACTCCGTGCTGCTAATGAGAATTTCGTGACAGAAAAACTTAATAACACTGCCCGACCCAGGAATCGAACCCGGGACCTCCCGATCCACACCTGCAGATAAATAGAAATGTAAAATGTTCAAAACAATCAACCAATTAATTTAGAGTACAATCGGCCAATAATATTTGAGTTGAGTTTACGTAAGTAATCCGCCAGGTGGATCATACGTCGCGCGAGCGTTTTCCCGCGCAAACGGGAAAGTTAAGCGCGGCGGCTCATTTGCTGATCGGTCGTCGGGAGAAGATGTTGTGCGTTCGCGCGTCAGCGGGCACGGCGTGCGTCGACGTAATAATATTTGCAGATCGAAGATTTCTTGAAGTCGTCAGCGTGTGTATCTTCGAGTTCGCAAGAGAACTCTTCTTGTTTCTATTTAACGTTGCAAAAGTCTATAAACTGTTCTTTTCAGAACAACAACAAAAGTCCTTGAACAGTCCTTGTCATATACTATTATTACTGTTTATATTGAAGCACTTAAGTCCTTTTCAGGGCTGTGTGTATCCATGTTTCTATTTACATATCACAAAAGTCACTGTAGGCACTGCTAGGTATAGGATAGCTACAATATAATAGTTACGAGGTTGGTCAATTTACAGATTTTACGCGTAACTAAAATCTAAAGTTTCAACAAATTAACACATTAAAGCACTTTTGCCATTTCTACACACGTTTCATAAAGAAGATCGTAATAATAATTTTACAAATTCGTTCAGTGTAAAAGTAAGGGCATGATACTATTTTGAATTGGCACATTAACCCGAGCAGTGGGCAAGTGCCTTAATGTGTTACTTGCCGCTAAACAGTTTATAAACAGAATTATTAACTAATTATTAATCAATTTACTAGCTTGATGATGTTTGTGAGTTCGTATATTGTAGGCAGAATATTACTACCTACTAATAATTGCCATATTATATTAATACTTACCTACTGTCGGAGTAGTCGTAAGCGTAGTGTATGACGCCCTCCGGCTAGATGGAGTGACGATATAGATTACGCAAAGTGGCTGGTAGCGATTGGACACGAAAAGGCGAAAATAAAGAAAAGAAAAGAAATATTTTATTTGTATCTCCATAACCCTTAAAACTAAACACGTATTATGTCTATCTTAAATAGGGCTCAGTGGCGAGCCATTTGTGAGGCTTTTATCTAGCAGTGCACTATAGTGTATAATTGTAGGCTGATGATGATGACTTACCTATACCCAGTTATATTATTTCCGGATCAGAATATTGCTAGCTAGACTTCTTTTAAAAGTTCACAAGATTTGGTAATACATACGCATTAACGCCAAGTCTGCGCCAAACGGACTGTGGGCGCTCGCCAAGCGCATGCCCTATGTGATGGAGGCCTTAAAGCTAACAAACACATGTCTATTACAAGAGTGTAGTTGGAGGTGTTTGAATATGTAATAAAAACAGAAAAAAATTGTCATAATTCAATCTATGCAATTATATAAACAATGGGAGACATCATTTTGATGGTAGTAAAGCCTTGCTGATTTCAGCATGAATAGGCCGGTTTAATCGGGGAAGTACTACCCTCTCCCAGTAAATTGACGTAAAGTAACAGTATCTATGCTGTTGCGTTACGTTTGGTGAGTGAGAATGCCGGAGGCCTCATCATCTTTTTCTTGTCCCTCACTCCGAACCTCCTTCTATTCCTTTTCCCATCCCGGTTGGCAACGCACTTGTGACTCCTCTAAGGCTGCAGATGTATATGGGCGGCGGTAATCGCCTGCAAAAGGCGATCCATCTGCTAGTTTGCCTCCTATGCCATAAAAAGAAATTATGCAACGTAAGATTCTAGAGTGTAGCTGGCGGACAGTCAACAGATTTTGAAAGGACATGTGAAAGACATGTGAAAGGCCGCTTATAACGAAAGTTTGTCTACTGTACTCGGTTGTGGTGCCATCTGGACTAAGTTTTGCTAAAATTCCCGTATTACTTATTACATACAGTTACAAGGTCGGTCAATTAGACTTAACTAAAATCTAAAGTTTCACCAAATGAACATACAAAAGCACTTTTACTATTTCTACACACGTTACATAAAGAAGATCGTAATAATAATTTTACAAACCCGTTTAATCTCACGTGAGGCCATGATACGATTTTGAATTTGACTTCTGAACACTAACCCAAGCAGTGGGTTAGTGGCCTTAATGTGTTACTTAAAAATAATGATTCCTATATAATACTCGGCTGAAAATTCGTTCTGATACTCCTGAAATAGGAATTTCATTTAAATAAGGATGTTTTCTCACAAAAGATTCAACGTCGAATTTAAATTATGTTAAAATTCAAAACGTTTTGGTTTCCTCGGTAAGTATTAATTTTAATTCTAGAACAACAATATTAATAAATTTACACAGAATAATGTTTAGTAATGTAATAATATTGCTATTGCGATAAACGAAGCCGTGGCTTTCCACCCAAACCCCCTAAATACCTCCCCTGGGATCTCCACCTTGTCGTGGTGGGGGGGCTCAGTAACCGTGGTTAGGTCACCCACGGTGAAGCTAAGCGAGATCCTGGGAGTGGAATAAGCGTAGGCGTGACGGAGGCCTGCGCAGGATGCGAGGGACAGTTCTTCTGTCCCTTGCAGTTAGGCGCGGTTACGGGAGGAGAGGCGTGTCGATGATGCATTGCCGCGCGCCCTATCTCCCGCGACCAAATGGGGCGCACCATCGTTGCGTCGCGGTGGAGCTGCAGAGGAAGAGGAGATGCGGTGTTGCGTTGTCGTCCTCCCTATCCCCTGCGACCGCTGGGTGTTTTGGCGGCGGAGCCCAACACCATCATCCGCCGCCAAGAGGGTTTTGTTCCATCTGGCGGGCTAATACCCGTCGGGGGGTTGCGAGGAATGCTTCGGTGATACCCGACCCTCCGACGGGTACATGAGAAATACGGGTTGGTTTTTAGTCAGTAAGAGTCTGACCGTCCCCTTCGCCCTTCCCCTAGGACGGAGGGACTCCATGAGGATGTTCCAACCCGACACCAAAAAAAAAGCATCCTCAGGAACGATGGGCAACGACTGAGCCAGTCTCAGTCTCAGGGCTCAGTCGTTGCCCATCGTTCCTGAGGATGCCTCGTGCAGAGGCGAAACACGTGTCGAAGAATAGTCGGCGCATACAGCGGGATACTGCAAGTCAGGTATCTTCCTGGAATCCATACCATTCCTATATCCCTTATCCTTTTAGAGGAGTTCGATATTGTCAACCTTTTTCTATTGCAATAGTTGGGGTGGTCAATTCGAGGGTGCGTGGTGGGTTCCTCTTTCCTTCCATTAGGTTACAATGGAGTTCCGCCAAGTAACGCCTGTTTCAATCAACTATACGAAGACGAGAATGACAGCAGGGTCTTTTTCATGAATTAAGCGACTGTCACGCTGACTTCGCGTAGTGTTGGTCCATAAAGGTACGGCGATACTTCGTGTATAATTTACAAATATTTTTTAGAGATCAGAATGCGTTTGTGTCGTTACACGTCTGCAAGTTTGGGTGAATAGATACGCTCGTAGTGGTTTTCAACTCTCGTATGTTACAACAGCCAAAAATAAGCGTGCCACCTAACCTTACGCCGAGCGTCACATCACGTGGAGCGTTAATCGACTAAAAGTTGGCCACTGCCGTCGTCGTCCATAATGCTGAGGGTTCGGCGCGTTTGGCCAACCGAATACTATAGCATACGCCAAACTTTCAGCAGATATGCATCAATTTACTTTGTCTCGGTCGGTAATATGGTTGTACATTTTCTCATGTCTCAAAACTATTATCCCTACTAATAATATTATAAATTCGAAAGTGTGTATGTATGTATGTTCCGTTTTCACGCTAAAACGGCTAAACCGATTTTGTTGAAATTTAATATAGCGATATATTGGACCATGGAGACAGGCATAGGTTACCATAAGTTGCAAAAATTTAACTGGTAGGAATTGTAGGGAGGGTAGAAGATTGTACGGCAAAATGGACCATGAGTCAAATTGGGCTCAGTGTCCAACAGAGTTATAGCATATGCCTTTGTATAGGATTTTGTTCGTACTAAAATTGTTACTACCAGCACCACCTTCAATTCCATTGCAGAAAAAAGATAGGCACTTAAATAGATTTTGTAGAAAAATACAATTATTATTCATAAAACTATTATAGTAACAATATATTCATACTTTTAAATCAGTGGCGTACTTAGCTTGCGTGGCAACCGGGGCGGAACTTGGCGGTCGACCTTTTTCTTTTTTTTTTCGTCGATACCTAACAATTACGGGCTAACTGCCCCCAAATCGTAGTGCTGAGCTAGTGCCTATGTTTTTTTATATATTTGTAGATTGTTCTTAAAGTCGAGTTTGGGGTGGCACCCCAAAAAGGGTGACATCCGTGGCGGACCGCCCCCCGCCACCCCATCTCCCTTCCTACGCCACTGTTTAAAATAATGGTAAACAATAGATGCACTTGCGCCCGTGTGATTTACAACATTCTCCTTCCCACTCACATCTCTCGGATGCCTGCCCGGGCGCCCGTCTGCTCTCAGTCAGTCGACTCGTGATTCTCACGGTGTTATCTGTGTGTCCTAAAAACAGGACAGGTTAGAAGTACCCTGAACCGAAGAGCATGCATGAGGAATCTGATGGGAGTGAATGAAGCAAGAGAGATATGTCAGGATCGTTGCAAATGGCGTTCCGTAGTCTCTGCCTACCCCTCCGGGAAACAGGCGTGAGTATGTATGTTATCTGTGTGTTTTCGTGTATCCTTTCGGCACATACAATTTAATCCACCGGCAGGTCACCTAACGATATTATTATTGATATTGATTGAAATGTTAATAAAAATATTTTAACTGTTAGCAGCTGTTTTAATTTTTATGTATTCTTTGCACATGGAATTACAACTAGTTAAAGATGTGAAACAACAAAAAGTACAATGCCGTAACAGCATTACTTTGCAGGATTATAGTTTATTAATGGTAGGAGAAAAATATTTATAGCAAAATAACCCCATGGATTCTTCGCAAAAATGAGTTTATATCTTTATATTTAGTGCTTTACAAGTATATTCAAAGTGGTGTCATCTCTGTTTTATACATTTTTGCCCATGGTCCTTTACCTCTTGGAAGTAAGAACGCATACGCTAATAATTGAGTGCTGCGCAATGTCATATTGTGCCCGTTGATGAAACGGCTGAAACTATTGTCCTAACTAATATTAAAAATGCCAAAATGTTTATAGAGATATATTGAACATGCATTAGAACATGGCTTTGACATTTGACTGTATCCAAGGTGATGTTATTATGATGATGTGCCTTAGATATATTATGTTGATGTACCTTTCGGTAGATATCGGTAGATAATGTCATGGATACTAACCGAGTTACTTTGAACCCTATAGAGTTTCTGAATTCTTTAGAATAATCAGGAGTGTCTTCCCACAATTTGAGACTGAGACTGAGAGTAAAGTGCTTATTAGTTACCTATATAATAAATATCAATTGCTTTATACATCAACAAGGTGGTGTTTAAGTTTTATTTATTCGCTTATGTTACTAAGTCTGAGGATTTATCTATATTTAATCGGTATTCATTTTGAGTAAACCAGATCTAAGAATTTTTTGTAAACATACTAATTTTATCGATATTTATTTTGATTAAGCCCATCACTAGTCAAGTTAAAATAAGTGGCAACCTACGAAGATACGAAACGTCATTTGTATATTTATCTTTCTCTTACATTAGATTAAAAGCATAAGTCAAAGTGAAGTAAATATATTGAGTTTAATAGCCATTGTAGCGCAGTTTCTATGTATTTTCTATATACTAAGGCTCGCCAGAATGTTCGTAAGAATACTCGCTAAATCACACTTTATTTTATTGTTCTGTTAGCGCCATAACAGAAACACCACAACAATTTTAGAGTTTAGCGATAGCAAATGTCGACCATACAAACCGACAACCAACATCACATATTTGAAGAGAGCAACCAAAATATATATGTATTGATTCTAATGGTCTTTGATACCTGTTTATATTCTGAAAACCTTATTCTAATAGGACTAATATAATCTATATATTCAGTTCAGAGTTTATACATCTAAGTTTAGTGTTTCAACTTCTAACATTTCAATTATTGTACGTACATTCGTGGGAAACATATTTCAACTAACACAAACAAAGTTACAAAACAAAAAATTCTGGCAAACCTGTAATCCGTGTTCAATGGCCAACAAAAATGCTAATCTGTTAAAAGTAATATGGAAAAACTAAAACGTTCAAAATCCTTTGATCCACCCAATTGAAATATTTCTCGCATAGTTACATTGCCATGTGTGTATCGAACTGTTTGTTCTCGATACAGGAGAGGTACAAAAGGGTTATGGTCCCACATATTATATTACTTGGCTTTCTTCAATGTCCTTCCACTGTCCTGTCGAGATGAAAAATAGAATATAGGATTAATATGGTGGGGTGGATTTGATATGATATTTTGATATTGTGCTTCGAAAATAAATTCTTTCATATTACTGGACGGCTTAGAAATGATTACTGTGGCTAATTAGTACCTTCCTTTTTATAAAAATACGTAGAAAACTTGATGATCTGATTAGATATTGAAGTTAGATTATACTAACTAGTCTTTATACTATTAAAAGTAAACTTATCTTGATTATACGCGGCTGCTGCGTTTAAGAATCTAGCTTGCCGATTTCGGCTGTCATAGTGCTGCTGTAGCAGATATGTATCACAATACTACTTAATGGAAGCCCCATTTAGTAGTATTGTGATACATATCTGCTACAGCAGCACTATGACTGGGGCTTAGCTTATATTAATGGGGCTTAGCATCACTTCTGTATAACCATATCAAAAAGATTTGTACACCTCAATAGTGCGAAAAAAATACTTTCTGTTAGTCGAGATTTGTTTGAATAGTATTTCTTTTGTACTCCTTAACTATAGCAATTTTCAGGCGATTACTTTCTGCTGTCATCTAGCTCTCGGTCTTGTTTGCCACTTATGACAGTAAAATAAAATCAAGTGATAGGTGGATCAGGTGAGATGACACGGGTAGAAAGATTGTGAATCCTAAAGCGATGGGTGGACGTTAAGCGAGATACATTACTTGCCTACAACAGGAAAGGGGTGAGTTGTAATATGTATAACGGTGAGTTGTAATATGTATTCCTTGTCAAATAGAGATGTCTGCGAAGGACAAATGATTAATTGCATATTAGGGCAGTTATTTTGGTAAACATGGCAAGGTTTATATTCGGTTTGAATTTATATTCTTATATTTATAATTTATTTTACACCAAACAGATATCTTACTATATGAGTAAAGTACAAAGGGTGGCCTTATCGCTTAGAGCGATCTCTACCGGACAACCTATGGATTGAAATATTATTGGTAGGAAAATAGTGGCAGTTGTAGGTGTAACAGTTATAATACATAGCCTAAACACATATTTATCGTTAAATCTACTACATCATCATCATCATCAGCCATTTATACTGTCCTACTGTTGGGAATGGGCCTCTTAGCATTATGAGAAGGGTAAGGCCATAGTCCACCACGCTGGCCAAGTGCGGGTTGGCAGACTTCACATGTTTTTCGAGAACATTATGGAGAACTCTCAGACATGCAGGTTTCCTCACGATGTTTTCCTTCACCGATTAGCAAGCGATAATAGATAGATAGATAGATAGATAATTGCTTTATTGTGCAAATGTTTGTACAAATTTGGTGTAAATAACTTAAATGTAGATACATATCAAATGCACAAGGGCGGCCTTATCGCTGAGTGCGATCTCTTACAGGCAACCTTAGGATGGACAGACTGAAAATGACAAAAAGCTTTGATGCGTAGCGAACTAGCGACCAAAAATATTAGATAATTAACAATTTAATACGCACATAACTCCGAAAAGTCATCGACGCGCGCTGTATACATATACACACAATTTTAATTAGCGTTTAGCTATTCCCTAGAATGTTACGTCCAGAAATGTCGCATTCTTATTTAATTGAATTAGGTGTATCAATAGATGAATTATGGGGACTTTAGTAGTATTTGTGATCGATAGTTGTTACTTGGTAGTACTATTAGATTAAAGTCGAATAATTTTCTTTATTTGAACCCTGAAAAGACAGACCATTGAAGCTAAAATATAATCAAATTTTAAAAAATTGCCTTCATCTACTTAAAGTAATAAGGTTTTTCAACTTCACTGAAGATGGTAATTTCAACCAATAAATAATTGACAACGTCTAA
The DNA here is from genome assembly GCA_944739405.2 of Euclidia mi. Taxonomy (NCBI): domain Eukaryota; kingdom Metazoa; phylum Arthropoda; class Insecta; order Lepidoptera; family Erebidae; genus Euclidia; species Euclidia mi. The sequence continues at coordinate 36,867,118 of OX123192.2, read as the reverse complement.
GAAAGAAATCGCTTTAGAACTTTATTAGTCACAAAAAACTACGTCGATCGAAGTGAAGTTATGTTGTAAGAACAACTTGTTACTTTGCAAAACTGCTGTAACTTCACGTTATATGTCTATAACAATTACGTGAATAACTATCTACTTACTTGAACTTTGACAGGCGAATTGACTATAACTAAGGTGCTCAGAGTTTCATCTGTATGCTACAGGGGTATGCATGAAGGTCTCATTTTACAGTTGCTATTGAAATGCATATTATTTGCATGATATAAATTCAGATATAGCTTCGGCTTCATTTAATTACTAAGAATGAGTAAAGTCCCATGTCTACCTGAATCTCATTATACAGCATCGAGAAGTCTACCACTGGACATTGGCTTCTCGTGATTTGCTTTATATTAGCATTGTTAGCAATAAAGGGATTTGTCCTAAAATATATACGGTGTCAAGAAGTTCATGATATGTCACACGACAGGAACTCTTGAAGTATGTTTAACTCAATTTTTATTTTGACGCAAATATATTATAATCTATCAAATATCTACATGAGAATTTTACATCAATTTGTTCATTTCAATGACATCAAATTTATATGTATTTACCAAGCTCATATGAGTTTTATATTCTAATAATAACTATAGTAACTGTATTTCTTACTAGTTGGTACCCGCGGCTTCGCACGCGGAAAAAAGTTACGTTTAAAAGAGTTTTCTGCCAAATCTAATCTTTATACAGTCAGCGATTTTCCAGATTTCAAGATGACAAGCAAAGGGTCACCTTTGCTTTTATAACTATATAATTATACAAAAATAAGTGTCATGACAACAGCGCTACCTACCGTGACAAATAGTAGCCTATATGTAGCGCTATATAGTCCTCTACCTTCCAGTTAATGCCACATTTGAATCGGTTCAGCCACTCCAGAGATTACCCCGGACAAACAGAAATACAAACAGACAGACAGATAAAAATGTTAAAAAGGGTTGTTTAGGACTTAAAATCGTGTAACTAACTATAAGCTAATTACCAATTTTATTTATATGTATAGATGATATACAATACAAACATACCCAAGAATAAGCGACAAAAAGCGCAACGCAATCGCAACTCACCACTAGAATATTAATACAATCCAAAGCAAGCTTCGTAAATTTTGTTCACAAGCTATTTGTCAGCGGTACAACGCGCGGCACCTGATCGCCATGCGGTCTCCACCGCCGGATTCCAGTAATCACTAGTTCGAAGAGAAAATAATAGTGTAGCTTTTTATACGTTTGTTTGAATCGATTTAGGTGTTATTTTTTGGAGCTTTTGGAATGGAATTATATTTTAGGGTATATTGAATAGAATTAAGTGGAGGAACCGTATGTTGTTAGAAATCTATTAATGAATGAGATTGACTGATAAAATGAGATGATCACAAGGAAAATCCTGTGACTAAAACAATATGCGAGCAATCATGGTGAGAAAAAATAATAATAATAATAAAGAAAAGAAGAGTATACCGAAAAATAGTTCAAGATGACACCTAATGTCAAAAAATCTACGAAGAAAAGTAAACATAAACAACATAATATACACTAGTAAATATGATGTAATCAACAAGAAAATATGTTGACGAGAGCTAAGGTAGCAGCTGCACGCCTGACACCCCCGGACTCGTCGCTCAGCTCCGCCTCGCAGCCGCCGCCGGCACCTGCATCAGCGTTGTCGGCAATTGCAGAGGCGGCGAGCTCGTCGAGCGACGAGTACTTCTCGCCGGCGACGTCGCCACCACCTGTACGTCGGCGAGGGAGAGGCCGGCCACCGACCCGCTTGGGACCCCGAGACCCACCGGTCTCGAACAGGGCCCCCGCTACCGGTGGTGATGTGCACCGCATGGATGGACGAGTTCAATTAATGAAAACGTCATGCGGGCATATTTTGTGGCCACAGAGGGAGGAACTAACCTCAGTGCGTACCGTGATCGAATGCTGCCTTTGTTTCAGGCGCTTGAGCCAGCTGTCAACGTGTCAACACAACGGCTATCAGATCAAGTGCGGGCCATCCAACGGTGTCGCCTGTTGGATGATTCCGTGCTTGAGAGACTTCGCTCTGACGTGCAGAGAAGTCTCACCATCACTTTTTCAACGCAGCCTGACACAGTGGTTGCTCAACAGCAACTGTTAAATCCAGTTGATGAAGAGGTAGATGACGAGACTTCTCATGTAAGTACCCAGTGCAACGATCAGTTAAGGAGTGCTTTGGAATGTGCTATTACGGAATACCGATCCATGGACCCAAATTGTCGGCCTCGTTTGCCTCGTTTGCCCATGCATAACAAAAACATAGCGCTGGTGAGTGCCCTAGACGCATTACTGTCTACTCACTTTGATAATAGTGAAAATCTCAGCGATACACATTCAATCCTGTATTGTGCGGCGGTTGCGGCGTGTCGAGTAGCAGGGGTTAAAATGCCTGTAAATAATACCGCTACTCGACAGACCGCTGCTGTGCCAGCTTGGCAACGCAGGATTGAGCGTCGTATTGCTGAGACTAGGGCACTCATTGGCAAGCTCTCCTGTTTCAGGATGGGCAATACCCGACCAAGAGTGATGCGCTTTGTAACTCGAGCCTTTGCGGGAACTGGTATCAGTTCCCAAGATTATTTGCCTCGGGTTACAGAGCGCATCGATACTCTAAAGCAAAAGCTTTATGCCTGGGCAAACCGTATTAGGCGATACAAAACAAGAGTGGTAGCGCCACGGACCCCAAAAATTACAGGCCGATAACCTGTTTGCCTACAATATATAAACTCCTTACATCCATTTTGAGAACGAAATTAACAAAACATGTATCTGATAATTCTATTTTATCTGTTTCTCAAAATGGATGTAGGAGTGGGGCCCGTGGCACTATAGAACTCCTTCTGATAGACATAGCCATAAGCCAACAGGTGCGCCGTAACCGAAAGAATCTGTCGACATGCTGGATAGATTACAAGAAGGCTTACGACTCCGTGCCACATACATGGCTTTTGAGGGTGCTGGAGTTGTACAAAGTAGATGCAACTCTATGCACCTTTTTAAGGTCATGTATGGGGCAGTGGAGGACCGTATTGCGCTATCCAGGATGTCGATCGAGTTTGGGTTGCGGTGCTCCAATAAGGATCGAGCGAGGTATATTCCAGGGCGATAGTCTGAGTCCCTTGTGGTTTTGTCTGGCCCTGAATCCCCTAAGTACCTTGTTAGAGGCTTCAGGGCTAGGCTATCGGTTAAGGAGAGGAGGTCATGTTACATCTCACCTCCTTTTCATGGATGACCTGAAATTATTTGCCCCCAACAATTTTCAAGTGACTGCATTACTTAAGGTAACCGAAACCTTCAGTAATTCTATCAGGATGGAATTTGGTGTGGATAAATGTGCGGTCATGCATGTGAAGAGAGGCAGGATTATGGAATCTGCAGGGATACAACTCTCAGATTCCATACAACTTAGATCCCTCTCCCTAACCGAGACCTACAAATACCTGGGTATGTTGCAGTCTTTGAATATTTCTGAGACTGACATGAAACATACGTTGCAGGCTCGTTTCTTTGGCCGCCTGAAAAAGTACTTAACAGTCTTTTATCAGGTGGCAACAAGGTGCGGGCCTGCAACGGGTGGGCCATGCCAGTCCTTATGTATTCTTTCGGCATACTCAGGTGGACCCAGACGGAACTAGACGCCCTGGACAGAAAAGTCCGTTCAACGCTGACTGCATCTCGGATGCATCATCCACGCTCGTCGGTGATGAGGCTGTACATCCCGTGTTTTTAACTCCTCCGTGTTTAAAATTCCAAAACGTGGTATAAATCGTGCAAAGTAGTGTTATGTTTATGTTATTTCGGATAAGTAACCTACAATAAACAATTAAGTGGTAAAATTAACATTATAAAGTGATAAACAATTATATAAAAACCCAAACCAGTTATATATTTGCCGGTACTTGAAAAAAAAATGCGCTCATGACTATAGACCAGTGCTTTTACAATAGAATACGGAGCACATACACTCGTGCAGTGCAAATCGTCGAACGATAACAAGCAAGAAGGACAGATCAAAAGGGTTTTAAGCTGCAGCGACCGGGGAGGAGCTCAATTGGCTGCACAGCTGGCACACAATCTATCAGTGACACTACTTAAACTGCGAACTGAAACAAATACTGTAAAAGTAATGTCGACACTAACGTCTCCCCCAAGGAACAAAGGTCAACCGTCAGTGCCTGATAGCGATTTATGCAATGCGGATACCGATAATAATGTTGGCAAAAAATCCGATTATAACAGCCTTAAGGAGGAACTGTCTGATATGCTGTCGGCTAAACTTGACAGCTGGAAGAAAGACCAAGAAGTAATTCTAAAAAAACTGTCTGAGGACTTGGGCGAGGTGAAAATACAAAACGCCAGTATTCAAACAACAAATGAGGAAATGGAAAAGTCAATGAAATTCATGTCTCTCCAATATGAACAAATGAATCAAAAATTACTTGAGATGGAACGAGAGCGTAAGGATAATATTAGTTACATATCAACACTAGAAAACAAAATCGATGATTTGCAAAAAAGGTCCAAGTTCACAGTTGTCGAGTTCAAAAACTTACCGCTACAACACGATAGGTCGGAGACACAACAAGACTTATGCGATCTTGTCAAAAAAACTTGTGAGGCAATTAATACACCCATTACAATCCCGGAAATAAAAGATATTTATAGAATCAAAGCAAAAACTGGCACTTCTACCGTCATTACAGAGTTAACATCCGTTATAACGAAAAATAGAATATTGAATGGTGTGAAGGAGTACAACAAGATAAATACCAATAACAAACTTTCTTCCGACACTATTGGCCATCGAGGACCCAATATGCCCATTTATATAACCGAGAGCCTAACTAGCAAAGACAGAAAATTGTACGCGATGACGCGCGAGGCGGTCAAAACCCATGGATATAAGTACTGCTGGATTAATAATGGTCGCATATTCATTAGAAAAGTCGATGGCGGCACCCGTGAGCAGATAAGAAATGAAGCGGACCTAGCTACACTGAGGAAGATATGACTGAATATTAAATTAGGATTGTTTGTTATTGTTGATAGTGAATGTACCCTGTATGTCTCATGCCTTATAATTACGCCAGCCATCTTCTACTATTTTTTAAGTTTACCTACGTTTTATATTTTTTATTTTAATTATTACCAACCTTATACTAAAAACATATTTCAATATTTTATTACAAACCTAAGACATGTTTCTAAAACACAAATACCGAGTTGTACACCATTTCTTAACCTATTTATGCAAGTATTATCGAATCATAGAAGTAATTATGAGTGTCGTGTTCTTTTATGCAGTGAGTGCAACGATTGTGCGGCAGCTAGTGGATATATTCCTAGCGTCGTAGTTATATCTAAAGGTAAGTGTATAATGGGCGTTTCTGCTTTTCATGTAACGATTAGAACATATTTATTTAACTCAATATGTCGGAGTGGACGTATAAATATGCAGCTCATTATTATATTTCGGGCTGTGCCTATGTGCAGTGGTTTGTGGGTACGATCTCTGCGATCCCTACAGGTATCTAACTTTGTGACACGGTTATATATTATTGCAATTTTTCGTGGCAACTAATGTTTTAGTAAACAATACCGAAGACTTTAACGTCTCTGTCCCTATATTTTGTACTCCTAACCAATGCAAAGCACGGTTACAGACGCCTCATAATTGCCTTAAAGTATTGCAACAAAACATTCGCAGTATTTATCGTAATTTATGTGACCTTGGTATAATGTTATCTCGATTAAATTTCAAATGTGACGTCATGGTTACCCACATAAACCTATATCAACACATTCAATTGAGCATACATAATAAAACATATCTTATAATTTTTATACTGTTAAATGTTCCTTCAGGCGAAAGCCATAGATTACTTAGCTATATCCAATACACACTCCATTGTTTATTAGACAGGCAAGCAGTTCAAATGGGATTTTGCAACCCAAATTTAAAATCTGCTAATTATAGTTGTTGGTACTTTAATCTTATTTCAATTAACTTTCGATTTCCTAACAACAACAAATGAATTAGACAGCCTGTCTGTGGCAGACTGTGCCACCTGCAAAATAGACGAATGTAAAACATACTTATATAAAGGTAAACATTCACTTAACATTATAACACAAAACATTAGAAGTAGTCATCCAAACCCCCGCCAAAGGTTGTGCGCAGACGTTGTTTTGGTCGTATGGATGTGGAAATGTTATGCCGGGATGCCTCGCTTATTATTTGGGATAATGTGTTCCAAGCCCCCACTCTGGACGCCAAGGTCGAGGCTTTTAATACCAACGTTATTGGTCTTTATGACAAACACGCTCCTGTTAGGCGCATCAAATTAAAGCGTCCACCAGCTCCTTGGCTCACCCAAGATGTTCGGACGGCGATGAGACGGAGGGACCGGGCCTTTCACAGATTTAGGAAGGATCGGTGTGATCATAACTGGGCACTTTACAAGGCTGCAAGGAATCGGTGTAACCAAATGATACGCAACGCTAAACGCCGACATATCCTAGTTAATATCACCTGTTCTTCCCCCGCTGATACCTGGAAGTTCCTCGGGACGCTAGGTATTGGCAAAAAGCGTAGTGTCGAATTTCAGGGGACATTTGGTTTGAATGATTTAAATCAACATTTCACCACCACTACCACGCTTGATCATCAGACCAAATGTCTCACTCTCGATTACTTAGCCAATCTACCTCGCCCTAACATTCAGTCTTTTACTTTTTCTCCAGTAGCATCGGAGGAGATTATAAGGATTATCCGCTCCATAAAATCCAATGCGGTGGGCTGTGATCACATCAGCCGCCGTATGATCACCACTATCCTGGAACACCTTATCCCAGCTATCACTCACATTGTCAATTTTTCCCTAGACTCCGGCACATTCCCAGACCTATGGCTTAAAGCCTACGTCACTCCCTTACCTAAAATTCAGAATCCTTCTCGCCTTAATGACTTCCGTCCAATTTCCATCCTACCTTTCCTGTCCAAGGTGCTTGAGGCCAGCGTTCAGAAGCAGCTATCTCGTCATATTTATTTAAACAACCTTTTAAGCCCTTTACAGTCTGGCTTCAGACCTGGCCACAGCACCGTTTCCGCCCTCCTCAAAGTGACTGGCGATATTAGATCGGGCATGGAGAATGCCAAAGTCACCGTGTTGGCTTTGGTAGATTTCTCTAATGCCTTCAATACCGTCAGTCACGACATCCTCCTTGCTATCCTTTCCCACCTTATGATCTCCTCTGAGGCACTGGAATGGTTCTCGTCCTATCTTCGTGGTCGCCAGCAAGCGGTTCGCGTTGACGAATCCTCATCGAATTGGTGTGAGATCGGCTCTGGTGTTCCACAAGGCGGTATTCTCTCTCCTTTGTTATTTTCAATTTTCATTAATCTCGTAACCCAGAATCTTCAATGCGCTTATCATTTGTATGCCGATGACTTGCAGCTTTATGCTCAAGCTAGCGTTGAAAATATATCGTCTGCCATTGACACTGTTAATAGGGATCTAGAGTACTTACGTAATTGGTCTAACTCTTTCGGTTTGACGATAAATCCAACCAAGTGTCAGGCTATAATTGTGGGCAGCCAAAGAATGTTGAGCAAATTAGACAAAACTGCTTTGCCACCTATAATATTCGACGGTTCTGTCATCGAGTGTTGTCCAGCGGTCAAAGATCTAGGTTTACATATTGACACAAATTTAAATTGGCGCGCTCAGGTAACTAATGTTAGCCAAAAAGTCACTGGTACCCTTCGTGCTCTGTATCGCCTGAAGAACTTTTTACCATCCAAAACTAAGATAATGCTTGTGCACACCTTGATTTTCCCTGTAATCGACTATGGTGATTTGTGTTATTTCGATCTGAATGCAGACCTTCTCAATAAACTTGACCGTCTTCTAAATAACTGCATTCGATTTATTTTTAACCTTCGCAAGTATGACCATGTGTCTGCTTATCGTTCTCGTTTGAAGTGGTTACCCATTCGTCAACGCCGTAGTATGCGCGCTCTCACTACACTCTACTCTATTCTCATGTCTCCTAACACACCTTCCTATCTAACTTCTCATTTTCAATATCTGTATTCCAGTCATAATAGAACTCTACGCTCCTCTAATAATCTACTCCTCCTATGTCCTTCACACAGCTCTGACTTCATTCACTCATCTTTTCCCGTGCAATCTGTTCTTCTGTGGAACGCCCTCCCTCTAGAGATCAGGACGGCCACCAGCAGACACACATTCAAATCGAAAGTACGAGAGCTCTTACACTCCGAACTTGCAGGATCATCGCAGAATTGATATCTCTAGTTAATTTTATATTATATATATTTATTTATTTATATATATTCATATATAAATATTTCTTTATTTTACGTATATATGTAGCTTTATATTTTATAGTATTTACTATTGTGTATATGTATTGTATGTAATTAGTTTGTAGTTATTGATTTGTATATATAAATAATGCTATGTTAGTCCCTAACACTTCAGCTTGCACCTACTTCATATATCTCTGCATCACCCCAAGGTAGACTGTTAGAGAATGCCTCAGGCATTAAGTCCGCCGATACATGTATATTATGTGTATGAAGTCCAATAAATAAAAATAAAAGTATTAAACGTAACATTGATAGTTTTATCGCAGTACTGTCTAGTACCGAGGTTTCTTGGGATATTATAATTTGTACAGAATGTTGGCTATCTAGTAACTGGCTGCTGCCATCTTTTGAAGGATACAGCTCAGCTCAAACATTTAGTAATAGAACCCAAAACGAGGGCGTCGTAGTTTTTTACAAGATGAATCATAAGTACATTATAACTGAACCAAACATTATCTTAGATGCAAATTGCTTATTAATCATAGTAAATACTAATACAGCCATACTTGCAATATACCGCCCTCCGAGTGAAAGAAACATAAATATATTTCTAGAATCTCTGCACAAACAACTTATTAACCTCACTCAATACCAAACTCTGATCTTGACCGGTGACCTTAATATAGACATATCCCCTTCATCGAATGACTCCAGAGCAGAAAGTTATCTAAATTTACTAGCATCGCACAGTATGCTACCAGCATTTAATACCCCAACTCACACTCAGACCTGCGTGGACCATTTTATAATTAAAACAAAACAACTTGCCAAATCCCTTGTCACTACCACAACTGTCACAGACCACTATACTATAATCTTAAGTTTAAAGGCCGCAAATACTAATATTATGACAAACAAATTGATCAAATCAGTGGACTACGATAGCTTTAATTCGGCACTTTTGGGTTTTGATTTCAGTCCTATTTACTTGATGGGTGAGGTAAATACTGCAACAGATTTCCTGATCACCTCTGTGACAAGCATTTTAAAGAATTTTACCACCTACAAAAAACAATCTAGGCGTCAACATATCATTAAACCATGGATCACACCAGGCTTGCTGAGATGCATTAAAAATAGAGATAGGCTTCATTTAAAACTTAAAAAGCACCCTCATAGTGAGAGCGACAAAATTATATACCTAAGGTACCGTAACTTTTGCAATGATCTTTTAAAGAAAGTCAAGCGTGAGTATGATAGATCCGCATTGGCTGCCGCTCAAAATAACAACAAAAAGCTATGGCAGGTAATTAAAAACATAACTGGATGTAAGAAAGTAAAGGAACCAGCTTTGCAACTTATCTGTGAGAGAAATCCCTTGAGGTCTGTCAATGCTATAAATAAATTTTTTGTTAACATAGGTCGCAACTTAGCAGAATCCATTAAAAGCAACAATCCACCCAACCGAGATATAGTGCCAACCCACACAATCTTAAATTCATTCGTACTACTCCCAACGGATGAAGCCGAAGTCAAAACACTCATTCGAAATTTAAAGAATGACCATGCAGCTGGTTATGACAGCATAAGCGGCTATGTGACTAAAAGGTTTGCTGATATACTGGCACCTCCTCTTGCATATGTATGCAATCTCTCTATTAGTACTGGCGTTTTCCCTTCATCTTTTAAACATGCCATTGTACAGCCAATTCATAAGAGTGGTGATAGAGACTGTGTCAACAACTATAGACCTATCTCAATATTACCTACGTTTTCTACAATTTTGGAAAAGATTCTTAATAATAGATTATTACAATATCTTGAATCTAAAAACTTACTATCTACCCGACAATTTCCATTTAGAAAAATTAAATCTACGAATGATGCCGTGCATCAGTTAACTGACTATATTATAAATCAGCTTGAGAACAAAAACAAGGTTTTAGCCATATTCTTAGATCTGAATAAAGCTTTTGACACGGTCTCTACACCACTCCTACTGAAAAAGATGGAAAAGTTAGGAATAAGAGGTATTTCGTTGGAACTTTTTGGTAGTTACCTTACTCACCGTACTCAAAGAGTCAGAGTGGGTGATTGGGTGAGTGACGACCTTGAGGTCTTATATGGAGTTCCGCAAGGAAGTATACTCGGCCCTACATTATTCCTTGCCTTTATAAATGACCTGTGTGATCTTCACCTCAGGAATGGAAGTGTTATTTGTTACGCTGATGACACTGCCCTACTCTTTAGCGCTGCTACATGGGAACAAGCTTACAAATACGCCCAGTTGGGCTTTAACACTGTCACTTCATGGCTCTCCAACAATCTTTTGACACTTAATATCAGCAAAACTAATTATATGCATATCTCGCTCTCATCTCACAATCGTCCAAATGAAGTTCTACAGGGAATCTTTGCTCACCGATATGATTGCGATGCTTATGACTCCTGCATCTGTCCAAAATTACAGTCACAAAGTAGCATAAAATATTTAGGCATTATAATAGACCAAAATCTGAATTTCAAGGCCCATATTAACCTCTTAACACCCAGAATTCGTAAAATTATGTACATATTTAAAAATCTTAGACATGTTGCTGACAAAACAATAATAAAAAATACGTATGTAGCACTATGTCAGTCTCTACTGTCATATTGCATAACAGTTTGGGGTGGAGCATCTAAAACCATAATCCTACCCCTCGAACGTGCACAACGAGCCGTATTAAAAGTTGCCTATTTCCTCCCTTTCTATCATCCCACTACACCCCTATATTATGAATGCAAGATATTAACTGTGCGTCAATTATATATATTGAATACAGTATTAAAAAACACTCCGATATTCATTTTAACACATTTAAGCCTACTGATCGACGTCGTGATAACAGAATTTGCCCAACCGTCTTATACAAAAATTGTTTGTCTAAAAAAATGTTCTGTTTCTTGGGAAGTCACCTTTATAATAAAATAAATTCAATTTTGTCGATTAACTCCCTCACTAAAATCAAATGTAAAATGAAAATTACTCAATGGTTGCACTCACTTACTTACGAGAATACCGAAGACCTCCTTAAAACAGTACGATAGATTTATTACATTTATTATAACACACAATTGCGCAAACACTTACCCTCAAACACACACACACACACACACACACACACTCTCTCTCACACACACACACACACATCCATACACACTCACACTTTTTACACCCTTAAAATCGTTGTACATACCTACATATTTCTCTTGTTTTAAATAGCTACTTTTCTCTTTGCATGTTTATGATAATTATATGGATTAATGTTACATTAAAATCATATCTACATGAAGCACATTAGTATCCACCTATTCTATGTTATGGGGGCCTGGTATTCTGTCTGACAGGATTCTACTAGTACATATACCAGTCTCTCACAAAGGTGCAAGCTGTATCTATTTTTTTGAACTTTAATTTATATTGTAAGATTTCATAGCCTTTGTGAAAGAGAATAAACATTTTTATTTATTTATTTATTTTATTTATTCAGGACTTACCCCGCTCGCTCTGGCTAAAGAGAACTGGCACAAACCTGCAGTACTTAGTATTGACGACCGAAGAGAAGTATGGAAGGGAAAGGAGCTGCATGGACGGTTCTATAGAGCTTTATATGACCCAGATGTCAATTTTAAAGCTGTCTGTGCAATTATGGACGAAGTTGTCACGACAAACAACTACCGAAAGTATATACTGAGGGACGGTACGGTTGACATATGTTGGGCGTGTCACCGGCCCGGAGAATCTTTCAGGCATATAGTATCTGGTCGTTCGAGTCTTGCCAATGGTCAGTATTTGCACTGACACAACCAAGTGGTCAGGATAATCCACCAGCAACTAGCACTTAAATATGATCTCATTGGCTCTGAGGTACCGTACTACAGATATGTGCCCGACCCAGTTCTCGAAAATGGTCGTGCACTGTTGTACTGGGATCGGTCTATCATTACAGACAGGTCTATTGTAGCCAATAAGCCTGATATTGTAGTGATAGACCGAGCAGAGCGACTCGCAATGATAGTCGATGTCACCATACCACATGACGTCAATCTCGTGAAAGCAGAAAAAGAGAAGGAGATAAAATATTTGGACCTAGCTCACGAGATTGTCGACATGTGGGATGTGGATTCGGCTATCATTGTGCCGATAGTCGTGTCGGTGAATGGATTAATCGCCAAGAGCCTCGACCAACACCTAAAGAGGCTCGCACTAGGCAGCTGGATCAAGTCTTTGATTCAGAAGGCGGTTCTTCTCGATACGGCGCGCATCGTGAGGAAGTTCCTTTCTCTGAGGCCCTAACCACCGGTGGCTTGGTCCCTGTACCCGACACCGGTGGGTTTCCGTGGTCCTATTTTATATAGTTAAATTTATTTGATATATTAGGTTTAATTATGTAAAATGTGACTTTGAGAATACTGTTTAATAAAGAGAATAATAATAATAATAATCTTTATTGTACACCAAATGAATTTAACACAGAAATTACAATAGATAAATATATGTTGCTCTTACAGGCAACCCTTATGGAAAAAAAGAAGTAAGGAGCCAGACATAGGGCAGTTTTGGCGTAGTAGGATACTAATGATACAAAATATGAATACACACTATACTATACAAATAAACTAATAAAAATATTATGAAACGATGAATTATTCGAAGTCCTGAAACGCAATACTACAATATTTCTTGTAAAAACTATAACTACTAAATATCATTACAAAACACTCTCAAATATTTTTACTTCGTAAGAAAATACGTCAAGAAGCACCTACGAAACAAACATCTTCACATAACCTACATTACCATATCATAAGTACCTAACTGTTGGTAAAGACAAAATCTTCATATTCCATTGTAAAAACAGAATTTTACATTGGGAGCGAAAAGAAAAATGCTGTTTAAATGTACATTCGGTTTGTTTCAAAACACACGTTTCATGAGACAGTGATTGATGCTTGGTTTTGTTCTAAAATTTTCAGTAATGATAAGTAATGTTCTGATGAGAGTTGTTTTTGCGCGCTGCGGAAAAATTAACATCTCTTTCTAAAGATGGCTCTTAATGGTTTATGTGTGTTCTTCGTTTATATTTTTCTGTGAAATATAACAACAGTACTTTTGCATATTGAACGTGTTCTGAGTTATGAGTATGAAAGCTAAAGGAATAATTGGAAATGGAGATTCCTCCATTTCTTATTATTCCTTTCAATTATATTTCGAGAAATTATAATAAAGGGATGAGGTTTTTGTTTTATCTTTTTTTACAGACGAAATTCCAGGACCAATTTTCAGGTAACCAATCACATCGATTATCTCGATCCTGCCTGCGCTTTCGCCTCCATGGATGCCGATTGTCACAACAAAAGGTAGTCCATTTGAACGAGGTGATGGAGAGTTTCTTCAAAATCTAAGAAGTAGTTTTTGTGCAAAAGAGTAACAAGCAATATCTTTGCAAGCTTTTGCATTTATAGAAGAAGAACTGATATTATGCAGCACATTTACAATTTGTGTACGAAGTATTTTATATTCAGTTTCCCTTGTCATATTAAAATATTCATATAGAATAGATACAGGTCTCGGACACATGGGGTGCAGCAGCCGGTAGAATGTTTGTTTATATTACGCACTCGATTTATAGACGAAATTAACTTTGTTGCAAAGATGTTTTAGAAAGATGGGCCGTACATTAAACATAAACTAAAATACGCTCAATACGAATATCGTTTCAAGTAAATGTTATTAAAATTATGTGCATTATAAATAACGTATATAACTAACCTATTTAAAACTTCAACTTAAAAGGCAAAATGGCAGAAAAAAGAAATAAAAACTCATCTATAAAACGTCAAGTATTTTTTCAGAAAAACTGTCGATGTAGCGTATCTAAAGAACTGCCACCTTGTATTGGATGTCAATGCTTATTAATATGAAATATATTTTTGTTTGAATATAACAGTATAAAGAAATATATTAAGGACTTAACTATAAACAGCGCCACTTGCAGCAATATTAAAGCTGAACGGGAGACATTAGCAGTTCTAACAGCCCTCGAATATTGGCGCTGTTATTTAGATAACGGGTTAAAGTTTGTTGTGTATACTGACCATTCCGCACTGAAATGGTTCCTAAACTTGAGCAACCCGACTGGTAGATTAGCTCGGTGGTCGGTTCGTCTGTCAGCCTTCAACTTCGAAATAAAGCATCGGCGCGGTGCGGATAATATTATAGCCGATGCGTTATCACGATCCCTACCTGTAAATATAATTAACGCGAATAATAATAACGTGAATGACCCTAATGTTAACACTGATCAATGGTATTCAGCCACCTACAATGGTTGTTTATCTTCGCCTAATGACTATCCAGACTATTCTATTAAAAATAATAAATTATATCGTTTGATTAAATCTAGGTGTATGCTACGTAAGGAGTTCGAATGGAAAGAAGTACTACCTTCTTCTGATCGAAATAATGCCATATTAGAGAACCATGCCGAACCCACTTCGGGGCATTTCGGTATATTTAAAACTTACAAGCGCTTAGCACTGCGTTACTATTGGCCCAAAATGCGCGATGACGTAGTTAAGTTCATAAATTCTTGCTACACTTGTATCGCGCACAAACATCAGAACCACGCACCATTGGGAACCATGGGACGACCCAAAGTGTGTTCACGACCCTTCCAAACCATTAGTGTAGATTTGGTGGGGCCACTACCCGTCACAAGAAAACAAAACGCCTACATCTTCGTAGTAACTTGTTGTTTTAGTAAATACTGTCTACTTTTTCCTATCAGGCGCGCAACTGCTGAAATAATAACTAATATTTTGGAAGAAAAAATATTTTTAGTTCATGGTATACCATCTACAATTATAATGGACAATGGTAAACAGTTTGTCAGTGCTACTTTAAAAGCTATGTTGCGCAAGTACAAAATCCCTAATCTTCATTATACTCCTAAATATTCCCCACATGTCAATACGGTCGAACGCTATAATAAAACCATTGGTTCTACCTTAGCGGCGTTTGTAGGAAATGACCAGAGATTATGGGACACTCTCGTACCTAAGGTGCAGTTTGCAGTAAATACTGCAGTTAATGAAGTCACGGGCTATACACCTAGTTTTTTAGTCTATGGACGTGAACTAGTTCCATGCGGCTCACACTATGTCGACACAGACGCTGATGATATAGTATACATACCTAGGGACGATTACGCAGAAAACATAGGTCACTTATCAGGCATATTTGACAAAGTTCAGGCACTCCTCATTCAAGCTCATGCTAGGAATTCCCAAACGTATAATTTACGCCGTAAACCAGCTGAGTTTAATGTGGGAGACACTGTGTGGAAACGGACTTTTTATCAGAGCGACAAGGATAAGTCCTTCTGTAAGAAACTAGCCCCTAAATTCGTGAAGTGCACAGTGATTAATAAAAAGTCGCCTCTCGTTTACGAGTTGTCGGACGCGTCTGGAAATTCTATTGGGTTTTGGCACATTAAGGACCTAAAACTTATACACTATGGTGCCTAACTATTTGTTACAAACCGTAGAAGACTTTCCCTTCCTTCTCTCTTTATGCCGTCTTATCTTGGACAGTAGCGGACTCATAGACCTAACGCAGCTAGTCGGATTTTCCTTGTTAGCCACGTAAAATCCTCTCCTAAGGCGGGCGGTATTGTAACGTATGTCCGGTACTTACCGCGTTGCGTCACAGTACCGCCCATACGCTCGGCCAATCAGAGAAAGCCATCGTCCGCACTCGCAAAGCCTGACCAAATATGGTCATAAACGGACTCTCAGCCTGATGGAGGGCCCGGTATATAAAGGGGCCGACAGAGAGGCCGGCACCGCTACTCTAACGTCGCTTCTACTATAACTAAGCGTACCTACTGACCCTACGTCGTATTTACGTGTATCCTGCTCCCAGCTACGGGTAAGCACTACATTTACTGCGTTAGCGTACTGCCCATCTCTCTACCTGCTAGCTGAGGCCGGCTGACGCCGCCTGCCTGACTCTATTGGTTGTGGCTCTCCTAATGCTGCTTTCCTTCAGGTTCCAGGTTCACGTTAAGACTCCGGCTACGCTCCTAGACCGCTACACTTTCCTGCATCGCCTTCGGCTTCACCTCTGGCGAAGAGTCTGGCCTGCCCTGCTCATCGTACTCACACCGCCGGCGTCTGCCAGCTGAGCCAACGTCAGCGAGGGCCTGTACCGCTACGCACAGCCTTCGAGCAGCCTGCCTACACACTACCGGAGGGAACAGCGTGGGAGACTACAGCCCTTAGTGTTCAGGCCAGTGTCGTGTTGTTGGTCGGTCATACTCGTGGCAAGGGAAGTGAGACGATACTCTGCAATAAACGCATCTAAAACCTCTACTGCGTTTTTACTACCAGAACCCGTTACAAATAATTAAATAAATTTCTGAATGAATTCTGACATTATTGTACATATTAACACGGCCAAATGCTGGCACTCCATCAATCTCGACGGAGTTAATTACTTATAATTAATTCACGTCAGCTGTTCTTACTGCGTAGTTAAACGTAGTACCTATAGATGAAATAGCAAATTAAAATCATCAATAGGTAGGTATACTTTTGATTTGCTACTTTTATAAAATAGTGTAAAGATTTGATAAAACTTTTTTAATTATTAAATTAGGGAGCTTTTTGCCATTACTTAATAATAACTAAGCAACTTTTACCGCAGTAAATTTTTGGATGGGCGAATGTTAAGGACGGTTGACTTTCGTTCTGTGGAACTAGTAGTTGTAATGTAGCACCCCCCCGTGGGATCTCCACCTTGTCGTGGTGGGGGGGCTCAGTAACCGTGGATTGGTCGCGGGTGACCAAAAGAGGGATCCAGGAGGGGACGCTCCGCGTGGGCTTGGAGGGGCCTGCGCAGGATGCGTCCAACGGTGCGGGTGCGGGGGACAGTTCTGTCTGTCCCTCGCAGTTGGGTGCGGCCGCGCGCCCTATCTCCCGCGACCGAATGGGGGCGCACCATTCGATGCGTCGCGGTGGGGCCGCAGAGGAAGAGGAGATGCGGTGTTGCGTTGCCGTCCTCCCTATTCTCTGCGGCCGCTGGGCGTTTTGGCGGCGGAGTCCAACACCTTAATCCGTCGCCAAGGGGGTTTTGATCGGGGCCCGCCTGACCATCTGGCGGGCCAATACCCGTCGGAGGGTGGCGACGAGTGCTTTGGTGATGCCCCACCCCTCGACACACGGGTACATGGCGGAAATCGAGGTGGTTTTTTAGTGGAAACACCACATACTCCGGCTCATATCTATTAAATCAGTTGAAATGATGATCAAATTTATTGAGTAACTGTTAACATTATTTTCTATCTTTTTGATTTATTTCTATTTTTATTATTTTTTACCTTATATACCTTCTAAATGTAGTGTAGTCGGATCTAGGGGGACATTTTTTAAGGCTACAAACGAGAGCTAGATTTAAGATCTATTCGGCATATACATATTTTCAAGATACTAAGTTACCCTAAGATTAGAAGGTACAATAGGTGACCTTATAGTTAACAGCTAATAATTTATCTTTTTCTGCTGATAAAAATGAGTTATCTTATTTTTCGTTAGATTTCCTCAGTGCTCCACCCTCTTAGAAATCAGTTATAGTCTATATCACATTTCAGAGTTCGACGTAAAAGAAGGTACAAAAAAGCATTTATATTTTTACCTGTGGATAACCATAGGGATTAAATACCTGCAATCATTTTATGAACCATTAACTATACAAAATTCTACGTTACCTCGCATACTAAACACAGATATAAAGTGTACCCTCGCTGGAACACATGTCGCACAACACAACTTGAAGGACACGCCCCGATAAGCTTCGAATTTGGCACCGAGCTCACGTGTTCATAGCTCGAAAAATATTGAATATTCGGACTACAACGGAAGGGCTTGACTGTTTGACAGGCTTGCCTTTTTACATTTTTACAGCAGCATGCTGTTATGCAACTTACTATCTAATATTGGCAACGAATTCCGTCTGAATTCATAAATAACGATTTAATGTAAAACTAACTGCGTAAGATGGACGGCTCCTTGTATTGACTACACAAAATAGTCATTTTTCTTTGTTCGGGTTTGTCAAACTCTGGCTTTATTTTTACAGATGTGAGCATCACAGTGGTAAGGTTGTTAGCGCCGCGCAGTAAAAAAGCTCGAGTTATCGCAAACACTCGAAGGCTAATCACTTCGGCGAAATAATAGGGAGCCCTCCGGATTCACCACTTTAACAATTCGCTCCCTTGCATTGAGTGGGGAGGCGGTGATGACTGAATGCAGTAATGTATTATATACATAAAAGCAAAATAAAACTAATCTTAGTTTCTCTTCTATCACTTGTGTATTTTGAGCCCTTGCAGTATTTGCTCACATAAAACCTCATCAAGAGAACATGTTGTCTAAGCATTTGTTTAAGCTTGGGAATTGAGTGATTTCAAGGCCGTATAA
This sequence comes from Euclidia mi, assembly GCA_944739405.2. Taxonomy (NCBI): domain Eukaryota; kingdom Metazoa; phylum Arthropoda; class Insecta; order Lepidoptera; family Erebidae; genus Euclidia; species Euclidia mi. The sequence continues at coordinate 36,848,188 of OX123192.2, read as the reverse complement.
TATGATGAGTGCAATGAAAACCAAACATAACCTTGAAACAAATTTTAGATACGTATTTACCAAAAACATTTCAGTCACTCGTTGCTGACATTCCATTACATAAAATTAATAACGAGAGTCGAAAACAAACGTAAAAATGGCGAAATAAATTACTAATTTCAACAAACGTATACGCTGTCACACACTCCTTCCTCTTAGCGTTATCCCAGTTTCAATCTGGGGTCCGCTTTCTAGTCTAACCGGATTTGGCTGAATATTAGCTTTTCCACAGAGCGTCTGCCTGTCTGACCTCCGCAACCCGAAGGGATAGCCATATTCCATGGTTTAGACTAGTGTCAGTTTATCTAGAAGGTACTGACGCCCTGTAACGACTGTCAAAGATCTTCATGACAACCGGGACCGACGGCTTAACGTGCTCTCCGAGGCACGGGACAGGCGATAATTAACAATTTAATACGCACATAACTCCGAAAAGTCATTGGTGCGCGCCGTGGATTCGAACCCGATACCCTCTGCATGGCAGTCTGTTGGTATATCCACTCGGCTATCGCTGCCTTAACGTATACGCTGTCACACACATTCGTGCAAATGACAGAGAAATGATTAAAAATCATATTATAAATGAACGAATTATATACCTCTACTAATAGCGCGAAAAGCAACTTAATAATACATGTGGAATATAGAATTGCTGAACATTTATTTGTGACTGAAAATATCAAATGATATTATTTTTAACATGTTGTGGGTACTGTCTTTAGGTACGCTTCGCTACAAAAGTTGTTTTAGACAAAACTGGTTTTCTACGCTTGGTTAGCACACAAAGTAGATTTTAAAGTTACATGTTATGAAAATTGGCATTTCTTGTAGTATAAGTGGTATATTATCTCGGGACTTACACAAACACATGCACATACAAACACATCCATAAATGCCCTAAAAATATATATTTTTTTATTCTAGTACCAGTTAAATCCTGGATAGCATACCTACAGGACCTACACTTTTAGATCTGATATGGTACGTTGTTCATAAAGTTAGTGGGTTCGTGGGCAAATTGTAAACTCGTAAACTAGGTATGGTGTAACAAAGGAGTTATGGTTTTATACCCTCATTTCTATTACCTATATTTTTATTTATTAAATATACTTACGCTTCACTTGTAAAAGATCTTGCTTGAACTCACCTGAGCTGTTTCCTTCCAATTCTAATTTCAGATTTATCTAAGAGTCCGTTTGGTTTTTATTTCTACATTTTTTTACATACATAAATACATAGACTCACGACTGTTTCCCGAAGGGGTAGGCAGACTAAGGAAAGCCATTTGCAACAATTCTGACGTATCTCTCTTGCTTCATTCAGTCATGCATGCTCTTCTATTTAGAGTACTTCCGACCTGTCCTTTTTTGCATCTTTATAATTTCGACAGTTGCCCAAACGAACGACTAGCATCCTGTCAATAACGTTTTCTAATGCTGCACCTGTTCATTGATGACTACAAACAAATTTCACCACTAGTAATTCCGTAACGTACATACAATAATAGCACAAATATATGTTCAAGACGTTTACGCGTTCATTACGTATATTCCTAAGCTGTTGTTTAAACAGTGTACGTATCCGTGAACACAGCTGAGGTTCCTGTGACGCTGACCGCAAAGCACTCTAGTAATTACACCGCCTTGCTTCTGTACTTTCTACTAGTATTTACTAGTAGAAAGTATGGTTTTTAGAAAATTGATTCTACGAACGAATATAAGACATACAATCGTTTTTAGATGCTGTCACTTTCGCGTTTATATTAATTAGTAATACGAATTACTAATTAATATAAACGCGAAAGTTTGTGAAGATACATAAATATTGCTTTTTGAAACTTCCCACTGCTATATCACCTGTGTAACCAGGTTCAACAGTGGTGACCATTGATAACAACGAGTTTTGACACTCGTGTAGTGCCGGGAATAGGACTGTATTGGAACCCACAACGAACATAATAAGAAGTACATTGGGAGAGTTCGGTTTTCGCTTTTTGGATGGATGTCCATTACTTTCTCACGCAAAAGCCACTGAACGGATTTATCTTTATTAATATCGTATTAAACATACTACTGGTTCCCAGGTGATTTATACCAGATAACAAATATTTTATTAACGGATACAAAGATAACCCAGATTTGAAACAATAATTTGTGATTGTATAACGTGTCCCGTGTGGAGATCGAAACACAACGCCCAACGTAATATCTTTGACGAGGCAACCGCTTTAACCACTATGCCATCCGTGCAATTTTATCTTATACTAATATATAAAGCTGAAGCGTTTGTTTGTTTATTTGTTTGGTTGAACGCGCTAATCTCAGGAACTACTGGTCCGATTTGAAAAAATCTTTCAGTGTTAGATAGCCCATTTATCGAGGAAGGCTATAGGCTATATAACATCACACTATGAGCAACGGGAGCGGAACAGTAGCCTTAAATAACGCGGGTGTAACTGCGGGCATCCTCTAGTCAATCGATAAAACTAAGTAAAAATATGGCTCATACACCACATAGTTTCCGATTTGTCTCTATAAACTACATCTACGCCGGCCAATCCACATGCAGAATCTAGTCGATTGATACATGGAGCTATGATTGACATACGCAATATACCCATTCACCTGTGTTGACAGATTAGAAATGTAGGCTATGCATTTGTGGAAATTAAAATGGTGTTACTTTGTTGAAAATCATATGGCGTGGCGGCGTTGGTAAATTACAAACTAAGTAGTTACAGGTACATAGAGTATAATGACATTTCATTTTAAATGAGGAAACTGTTGATTATGTTAATGTAATAGGCGGCACACGGGCAGAAGGATCGCCTGATAGTAAGCGATTACCGCTGTCCATAACGTTGAAGTCAAAAGTGCGTTGCCGCCCTTTGAGTTGGGCAAAGGGATAGAAGGTGGAGTTGGATGAGGGTGAAGGAATAGGGGATGGTGCTCCAGCACTCTCACTCACCGAACGAAACGCAACATGATATCCGTTATGAGCCACGGCCAGATCATCAAGCAGGAAGTTAATCATCATCATCGTTCGACATGGGTCCAGTCAGCTACATAAGTCAATTTACATTTACTTACGTGATTTAAGATGGTTAAATAGTCCCAACCAGTTATAATTTTCAATATAAATTTTCACGATCTTTGGACTAATAAAACTTATCCAAATAACAGTTTTTTTAAGAGGATTTTGAAGTGTGTAGTGACTTTTGTAATTTAACGTACGTAAAATAAAATATTAATGATAGGCATATAATATTTCAAGATACATAAAATTGAAACAGTGCATTTCTTTTATATCTATTCACCCATTATGGAAAGCCTGTTTAATATTTCACTTCTAAAGAGTCCGTTCGAAAAAAGCCTTTGACGCTAGAAAGCATAAATCTAGTTGAACATTATCAAAATACTGATATGAACTGAACTATCAACGAATATAAATGCAAAATCAATTCAGCAGTTTTATCGCTACAAAAAACAGACCTATTTTCATCGGCAGCTGTTATGTTTCGTACGTTGTAATTTTACTGCTAACACTGAAGAATAGACCAAATTTTAGTGCACTTTTAGTATACAGCTGTAAAACTTGTATAGCATGCATCATCAGATGAATAAACAGCGATATTCGATCGTAAATGTTCACCGTTAATAGTCAAGCAGAAACGTGAAATGAATTTTTGAAGTGACGGTACGAAAGCGCTGTTTAATATTTTAAAATCGGATACGTCAATTGGATTCTGTTAATGCAAAATGTATAATATTTGGTTTGTTTAAAAAATTGGTATGAATCTTGAAGGTCTAGGTATCGAATATACAATCAAACAAGTCGACGCTCGTACAGTTAGAAAACAATTCCTTTGGCTCGCTCTTAGAGGCGAGGCACACTAGAAACTGGTTTTGTATACGAGTGTCAATGTGCGTGTAAAGTAGCACTGGACTAGGCATGAGACCGATATATCAAAACGAAACTGAAATCCGATTGCAGTCAGAAATCGTATCGTATCGATATTCTAATGTGAGAAAACCGATTTTAGAAAACGCAAAACAATACCACGATAACGCAAACAATCGAATACGAACCAAACGAAAACGGTGCAAGCGCAACCAAACTACAAAGTAAATCTAAAGCTTACGTTTTCGATAGTTTTCATATTTATTCGTTCTTTTTCACACTACCAAACGACTAGTTAATTAGAATGAGAGAGAGCGAATTTCATTTCCCTTTCTTTCTAACTTACTGATCCGTTGAAAGAGCGAAAGAGATGAAGCGAATTTTATTGTCGCCAAGCAAGCGAATCGTTTTGGATTTAGGCGGTTTAATGAATTCCAGAAGGATTGAATAGATAAAATAAAACTAAACATCGAGGCGATAAGATCTAATTCAGATTGCAACTATTTAATGTTTGTTTTGAAAATTGCAAATAGTTTTAATAGTTATTAGGGATTTATGTTTGGAGAGTTTTGTGACTTGATCGATGTTTATTTGTTCACTTGACCTAGGTGACACGTGCAGTGCGGTGCGCGCGTAATAATAATTAAGTACCTATATTTGGTTTTCGTGAACGTTATAATATTAGGATTTAAAAAGTTTTATTGTTACGTTGTTAGGATTGTAATGTGTAAATAAATAGAAACAATTCGTGTTGTGTAATTTTAGTTTGTTTGGCGACTTCGTTTTTTAACAATTAGTTTTAGGTAGTTAGTAGGTCAGGTAAGGATTGTAAAGTGTAAATAAATAGAAAAAATCGTATTGTGTAATTTTAGTTTGTTTGGCGACTTCGTTTTTTAACAATTAGATTTAGGTAGTAGTAGTTTAGGATTGTAAAGTGTAAATAAATAGAAACAATTCGTGTTGTGTAATTTTAGTTTGTTTGGTGACTGAGTTTTTTAACTCTTAGTTTTAGGTAGTTAGGAGGTTTTCTTTTTCAATATGTCACGCAAACCAAGCGAAATATGTATGGACGCATGACATGACGATACATTATGGATTCGATTGTTTGCGTTTGTCTACGCAACTAGTAGCTACGCTCGTCGCTCTGACATCCGCTACAGAAATCGATTTCTAAAATCGGTTTTTGAAATCGATTTCAGTATCTGAAATCGAATTTGTATCGGTTTGTGGAAAAATCCGAAAACGCCCATGCCTACACTGGACGCGACAATTTCTTGCTGAGCGATTCTCGCCCTTAAGGTGATCGACCGGGAAGTTGTTCGACTGTACCTTCTTACTATACCTAACAGTAAGAGAATTCTGCTGGCGTTTTGTGTTGTAAAAAAATGAAACCCATGCAAACTATGTCACTTTATTATTTTTACTTCTAGGGGTTTCAACACGACTCTGACATGAATATTTCTGTGCTTTAGCTCACCTATGTAATTGATATTTTGTCATACAATTACATCATTATATGTGCAGATCCTGAGAGTATATATATTGTAATGTGTGTGTGATGTACATAAATTGTACTTGCTTTGGTTAATAATATATTTTATTTAGTGGAGGTTTATGACAGCTGTTATCGAAAAACAAACTGAATCCTAATTTAATTATTCCATTAATTAATGAAATTAATTTTGAAATATTTAAGGTGATATCTAGAATATTTTATTAATATATCAATATGGACTCATATTATATTTTATATAATATGAGTCCATATTGAAATTGAGCGTAATTTTTTAGACTTTCAGAACTGAGAGGGAATTAGTTTGATCTCGGCTAGACTAGACTATTATTGAATACTTCTACTTACTTACAATACTTAAGAGGATTTTAAATGTTCAAACTTAAGAGGATCAAGTTAAAGCGAGACACAATAAAACTTCTTTATGTTATTACGTAGCAAATAAGTATCTTGTAATCGAAGATCAGTTTAAAAATAAATAACACAAAGAAAGTTTTTCTATTCTGAATTCTTATTTTTGCTGAATAAAAATGTGAGCCTTGTTTACAAACTATCCAACTGTATGTGGCAAGCATTAGATCTAGTTTGCCACGCCCAACAGCAGTCACAACAGAACTGACTCATTTGAAGGACCAATAAAGCTTTAGCTTTATTGGTCCTTCAAATGAATGATTTTCACTACCTATAACTTTCATCATTTTACTTTTCATGGAATCTGATGGGAGTGAATGAAGCAAGAGAGATATGTCTGGATCGTTGCAAATGGCGTTCCGTAGTCTCTGCCTACCCCTCCGGGAAACAGGCGTGAGTCTATGTATGTATGTATGTATAACTTTCATCGCTTTGAAGCGACATTTCATCAACTCTTAGTTAAACGATGAACTTCATATCACAAAGCGCTCACAAAATTGACAGAACAGAATATAATAAGTACTTTAGCAACATTATTTATCAACTAGGTATATCTTATTTCGCTGTAGCAGTCGCGGAAAAACAAAACGAATACTACTACTCAGAGAGGTTGGACGTTTAGACTAGAGAGAACATGCTCGCCATATTTCCTTATACCGAACGTGCAACATGTAATGTCAGTTGGTCTTAGTTGGTTAATCATAACGTCAAATTACGCGTCTCATTTAAAGAGGCATAGACTCCTTAGGTACTCATATCTTTGACTGCATTCTCTAAATAGCCGTGCTGTAAATCCCATCATTAAGGAGTGATGGGATTTGACAGTGAAAGGAGATATCGATGTTTTTTGAATGAGGGATAAGTACGGAAACAAAGTATCGGACATGAATGTAAAACTGAATCGTACCCGCAAGGGTATTCTCTCGTTTTCCATAAATTAATTTACACTAATATTGTTTGCCATAATCATCCCTGATCATAGATTATAATCCCTGATAATATTTACTTGCACTATTATCATTTATACTAATAACGTTTGCCTTAACATCTCAACAGTGATAACTTTTATTTACTTACCATAGTTTAGTTTCCATAAGTAACACATCTCATAATCGACTCTTGACATAGTCAAAATTTGATATAATTATGAAAATAAAACATAATTTTGTTAGGTCGAAATTAATTATCGTTACCCCGACTCAGTGCAATCTGACTCGGATAGGTTAGGTTAGTCTTCTCTAATAGAATCGGAATACGCTGTATTCGTGGTTTTTTTTTTAAACCACCCTGATGTAGTTTCGAAACGAGTCGCCCGAATTTGAGGGTATTGGTGGTGTAGGGGGCTTAAGGGAGTTAGTTTTAATCTCCTAAAAGTAATTTTGGCTGCCGGAGTTGCGTCTAAATATTTTTAAACAATTTCCAAAAATTCTTCATTCAAATATGCAAAACGGAACGTAATTTTAGGTTTTATGTGAAAGTAACTAAATAGGTTGTGTTAGATTATCTTTTGACCCTTAACCCAAAAATAGGAGCCCTGCGAAGCAGGGCTCCGTCAACCTCAGTTTATACTAAAATGGTGGAATCAATAAAAGCGATATTTAAGTTTTATGTGAAAAACGTGAAACGAAACGCAACCGCCATCTTGTAAGAATGATATAGACAGCTAATGTCAAATTTGTGCGTCATTGCTTTCGAGTACCTAGGGTTAGGTGCGACTGTAATAAGTAACTAAATAGGTTATGTTAGGTTCTCTTTTGAACCTTAATCCGAAAATAGGAGCCGTGCGAAGCAGGGCTCCGTCAACCTTAGTTTATTACTAGTGTGAAAAATGTGAAAGTTGGCAGTGCCATACACACCGATGTTATTAACATAAAAATTGCAGGCGCTTGTACTAAATAATTTTTATTTATATTATGGTGAATAAAAGTTATGGAAAATGGCATTATTGAAAACGAAAATTATAGCAAATACATTTATAGATTTAAATTATTATGATACACATGATCGATTATGACCAATGGAATTAGCGAAAGTCATTTTATGTCATTTCACGATTATGGCAACTGAAGCGTTATTTCTAATGAAATTATGGCAAATACCAGTATGGCATATGAAATTATGGCATTTTAAATTATGGCAAACATTAGCAAACCACCCGCAAGCTTCGGCGTGGCAGTCGGTTGCACTCACGCCAACTGGGTTGTCAAAGTAATTCACTGCTGTACTAATATTTACATAAAGGCGAATCATTTGTGCTGGCGGATCACAAATCGGATTACCTACAACTCTAAAAAAATCGAGCAGTGTCCAACGTAAGCGATAGCAAGCAACGTGATATGATGCGACGCACACAAATTGCCAAAGCATTAGCCAATCTGGTATAATTCGTACAATACATAATCTAAGTGACAGTTTCTTAGCATCTCATCGCATCGCATCGCTCATTAGTTTATGAATACTTTTTGTCAATAGATTTTATGGCTAAAACGAACAATTAAACACGTGAATTTTTTTAGTACTGTCTGTCTGGCAAGTCTTTGCAAAGCACTGTTCGGCGTCGACAGCAAAAACTACAATTTCAATATTTTAGTTGTTTACTTCTACGGCTTAAATATATCGACACATACTGTTTGAAATAGAATTAGTTTTTATTATAAGTCAAATCGATTAGATCGATTGAGTAACATTTTGTTTAGTCTATTGAAAATTTCACACTGAACTGTCACGTTCGTTCCCGCCTTGAAAAATTAACACGCCGGTTTTAGGCTGTCTCCGTTTGTAATAATTGATATAAGTACATTGATCGCCTTTTGAATTAACGCGAATTGAATTAACTTGTAATTACTAACAATTGCCGCTTTTGACTTCCAGCAAAGTTTGTGGTAAATTGGTGATATATTGAACATTGAACTTTGTAAAACACGTGTGTGAATTCCTGATTGAAAACGCTGCGTTGGAGTCTGGTAAAGTAAAGATAACTCACTTGCTAATATTGGCCAATTTAGTCTCGTGCTAGTATCTTGCCTCCAGGACTCCACTCAAGAACATCACCAGGAGATATTTGGTAAGACATTTTATTAATATTAGGTGTAGTTAGGATTATAATTCATCGCTGTGCAACGCAGTGCATTGTGTCTGGATCCTTGTCTATCGTGGTCAGGGAGATGTGTTACATCTTCCACTGCGCACCCTGAAAATACCTGCCTGCCTGCGGTAATTCTAGACATAAACTTTTTGGTGCAGAGCGCTGTTGTATTTAGCCGCTGTTGCATTACTGAGTACAAACCTCAGATTGGTATAAGCTTGTATTTTATCACCTTGTAGACAGTATTGTAGTGTTTGTCAGGTCAGTTATTGTCTAAAATACATAATATTTAATTGTATAAGTTGACCTACATAACTTGAAACACATTGTCATACGTAACCTCAATCAGTAATTGTTTGATTTAAATTGTTGAAATCTAGCATAGATTTGTTGTTGTTGCATTAATAAGTCAGTTTGTTTGGATACATAACAGCTGTATGTATCAATAAATTTAGTAAATGTAGTTTATCTAATAATTATATTAAGTTTGAAACATTACTTATAACTACCAAACTTTGATAAACCTTTGTTTGTTATAATATATAGATAATATTGCTAGGTAACACATATTCTGTGCTTACTTACTATTGTATATCTCAAATAACACAGCCAGTCTGTCTGTTGCAAATAATTCATTAATTAATTTGAAGTTTCAACTTTTAATCTGTTATAAGTTACAACTTTTGATAACTTTTGTGTTTGTTTCAATATATTGAAACTATTTATTTTATTGGGCAGTAAATACCTGTCACTTGCTTGTACCAGCAGTAAACAGAATTTTTAATCAAAATTAAGAAAAATTAAGTTTTGATTGTGAATATTATTTAACGCTTGTCCGGGCTCTTTTGTAATTATGATTATGTCAGCTATCAAGGACTTGCGTGCGGCTGCTGTTGCTATTGCATCAGATTTGCGCTGGTTTGCCTCGGCATGTGCCTTAGTGAACCGGCCTGATCGCCAGCAGGCCTTACTACAAAGGTACGAGCGGATTGACGATCGCCTGGAAAGTGTGGAACAGCAATTCCGCACTTTGAGCGCATGCTGTCTCGAAGTGTCAGTCAACGATTTCACCGCTGACCAGCGAAATAAGGTCAGCGAAGACTATGCCCAGGTCTAAGACCTGTATGATGCTGTCTCCAATACTGCGAGACAGCTAGTTGCCGATAGGGAAGGGCAACTCGGCCTGAAGCAGGAGCTTCCTAGGTCAGCACCGGGGCTGGTGAGTAGGCTCCCTACTTTGGACCTCCCCCATTTTGATGGCTGCCTAGGAAGCTACCTGGGCTTTATTAATTTGTTCGACAGCCTGGTCAATGACAGGGCTGACCTTCGGCCAGCACAAAAATTGTCATATTTAATGTCGGTTCTGGATGGGGACGCTAAGGGCCTCATCCAGCATCTGCCCGTGTCTGACGAGGCGTACCAGACGGCTCGGGACCTAATCACCCGTAGGTACCATAATAAACGTGGCCTCGCCGACACGCACATCGAGCAGATTTTGGGTTTGCCGACGCTCACCCGGGTCTCTGGGTTGCGCACCCAACTTTTGAACCCGCTTTTGGTGGCCATCCACGCACTTAAGTGCTTTGACCTGTCCGTGGACCAATGGTCCTATCTATTGGTGCACATTGTGCTGAAAAAGCTGCCTGCCGACCTGAGGTCGCGTTTTGAACAGCGCTTTGGTGGGGATAGCGCGACCCATCTGCCCCCCTTTGCTGACCTGGAGAGGTTCCTGGAGGATGAGTGCCGGGACTTGGACAACTCCGGTGGTGACACGCCGGCTAAGACGCAACCGCCCAAGGTCAAGGAGCAGGCTCGCGTTCACACCCGAGCCAATGTTGACCGGCGCCCTCCTCGCTTTGCAGTCACTCAGGGCCCAGCGGAGCTCCTACTGCAAGGTCACGGGGCACAGAACGGCCAGTTGTAGGGCATTCTTGGACCTACATGTCGCCTCTCGTAGGCGCATCGCGAATGCCCGCCGCCTTTGCTTCTCTTGTTTGGGGTCCTACTACCAGCGAGACTGCCCAAACTCTCGCCCCTGTCCTCACTGTGGAGGACAGCATTTGGACATTCTCTGTATGAATGCCAGAGAGGTTGGCCGCTTATCCAACCAGCCGACGCCGCGCACGGGCGGGTGTTTTGAAGGTGGCAGCCGAGGCTCACCGGCGCGAAGTCGAGAGTCGCCTCGCTCAATTGATCGCCACTCGCCCCGCTTGGAGAACCGTAGCGTGCGCACGCCTCCACTCTCTCGCGCACCTGAATGTGCTGTTCAGCGTCACCAGCACCATGACTGCTGCCCCAGGTATTCCTCTCCTTTGGCGGAGCGTCCCCGCCTTGACTCGCGCCCACCTCGTTTTGGGCGGGTGCGTCATTATGACCCCCAAAGATGGCGCGCGGATCAAGTCATCGCGCCTTTGAGGACTTCAAGCCGCACCCTCGTTTTGACTTGCCTGGTCCTGGCCAACGGTCGCCGCCCAGGCAACAATAGGTCATTGACCCCTGCCCTATAACGCCAACCTCCCCCATTGAGACCGTTATCCTACCAACGGTTGCTGTTAGGGTCTGGGGACCCACGGGGACCTCTGTTGTTGTCCGTGCTATATTGGACACAGGTTTACAAGGTTGCATTGTTCTCACTTATTTGGTAGGGCAGGTTAAATTAAATATGGGCTCTTTTCCAAATTGTATACGGGGCATAGGTGACGTAGCCTCTAATGTTGAAGGGCAAGTTAAGGTTTTGTTTGGCCCTGTTGGATCTTTACACCCGAGGATTAAAACCTCGGCTATTGTGTTGAAGAATATTTTGGGTATGCACCCACAGAAACAGCTGCCCGCTGCTGTGGTGAATTTGACATCGGGATTGGAACTGGCAGACCCCAAATTTGACACACCGGGACTAATCGACTTGTTGATTGGCTCTGATGTCCTCGGTGGAATTTTGATTGGTGGGAAATGGTTCTTGGTGCCAAATGGTTTGACTGCCATCCCGACCATATTTGGATTTGCTTTGATGGGACCTGTACCTAGGGACCCCCCTTCACCTGAACTTGACAATTTGTTGGCTGTAGGCTCCGTTCTCTCTGATGCGGTTCAGAGGTTTTGGGAGGTAGAGGAGCCCCCTCAAGCTGCCCGTTTGAATCCAGAACATGAGGAGTGCGAGCTTTTCTTCCAGAAGAACACTGGTCGACTCCGTTCTGGTCGGATCATTACGAGGCTACCCTTCCTGTCTGTTCGGCCTCCGCTTGGTGAGTCACGACCTTTAGCCGAAAAGAGGTTGTTGGCCATGGAGCGCCGCATGGGTCGTGATCCGGAGCTCAGACAGAAGTACATTGAATTCATGAGGGAATATGAACAGTTGGGACACATGTCTGTGTCAAATTTGGATTGGCGTTCGGTGGAGCACTACTTTCTCTTCTTCCGCATCATGCGGTATTGAAGCCATCAACTGGCAAGCTGCGCACAGTGTTTGATGGTTCTGCGCAGACTTCAACAGGCGTATCCTTGAACCAGTGCTTGCATTCTGGTCCCAAGTTGGTCAAGGACCTTTGTGGCGTCATCACCAGCTTCCGACGACATCAGGTTGTCTTTGTGGCCGACATAAAAATGATGTTCAGGCAGACTATTATCCACCCTGATGACCGTCGCTTCCAGCTGATCCGTTGGAGAGTCTCCTCGTGATCCCATGGTCGTCTACGAGCTCAACACTAATACGTACGGGTTAAGGTCAAGCCCCTACTTGGCAATACGTTCTCTTTGGGAGCTCGCAGACCGCAAGGGTCTACGTTTCCCACGAGCCTCTGCCATCTTGAAGGACGATATTTACGTCGATGACATTTGCTCGGGCGCCTCCACAGCGGACGAGGCGATCCTCCTGCGGGACGAATTGATAGGTATTTTGGCCCCCGCTGGTTATGAGTTGCGCAAATGGATTTCCAACTCACCAGCGCTTTTGGAAGGCTTGCCAGAGGATCATCAGCAGGATCCACATTTGTTTGAGATTGTTGACAACCCCGCCATGATGGCTGTTCTCGGCGTCCAGTACAGACCAGTCCAAGACATCTTTACGTACAACGTAGACTTGAAATTGCCTTGTTCTTGGACTAAACGTCTCGTGTTGTCTACTGTCGCCAGAACCTTTGATCCGAACGGTTGGATTTGTCCTATCATATTTTGGGCAAAATGCTTCTTGCAGAAGCTTTGGACAGCAGGATTGACCTGGGACGAACCTCTGCACGGCACTCTTGTTGAGGAATGGACCTCCTTTGTATCCTCACTTCCTGCCGTCAAAGAGATCTCCTTGCCTCGTCCCATTCTTCCTCCCGGGAAATACAAGGCCACCCTTCACGGGTTTTGTGATGCCTCGGAACGTGGTCACTCGGCCGTGGTGTACTTGCGCACAGTCAGTGCCTCAGGTCAGGTGAGAGTTTCCCTGATCATGGCAAAGAGCAAGGTCGCACCCCTTCGGACATCTCTGACCATCCCAAAATTGGAGCTCTCGGGAGCAGCCCTACTTGTACGCTTATTGAACCACGTGTCCAGCACCTTGGGTAAAAGCATTTGTATTGATGGGACCTACGCCTGGACAGACAGCCAAATTGTACTTTGTTGGTTGAATGCGTCTGTCCACACTTTGGAGGTATTTGTCGCTAATCGCGTTTCCCAAATCCAGAAATCCGAAGTCAAACTTGTTTGGAGACACGTGCCAGGTGAGCTCAACCCCGCTGATTTTGCCTCGCGCGGATGCTTGACGCCTAGTTTGATAGGTCATTCGCTGTGGTGGGGTCCGGAATGGTTGAGTCGACCAGAAATTGATTGGCCTCGAACGCCAGTTTTGAATACTTCTAATTTGCCGGGTCTACGAACACTCGCTCTTGAGAAGGTAGAATGCGCCTTCGACCCCGATTTCCTGTTGAATCGTTACAGCTCCCTCGACAAAATGTTAGGTGTTACTGCTTGGATAAAGCGTTTTGTTTTTAATTTTAGGCACCCACAACAGAAACGTCTGACACCGTTTCTCTCACCACAGGAACGACAGGAGTCCCTCACCCTTTGGGTTCGTTCTGTGCAATTGGCGCATTTTGAGAAGGAGATTGCTATCCTTAAGTCAGGGAAATCGAAATTGTCGGGCGCCTCAAGAACGCCAACCCCCCTTACGGAACACGTCACCCCCTTTTGTTACCCAAGGACGGTCACTTGGTACGTTTGTTGGTAACTGACCGTCACCTTAAAAATTCGCATGCTGGTTGTTATGCTTTGTTGGCCATTTTGCAACACGAGTTTTGGATTTTGTCTGCCCGAAGAATTATTCGGAGTGTAGTCTTTCGCTGCATCCCTTGCTATAAGCTCAAGGCTTCTACCATGCAGCCCTTGATGGGAGACTTACCGGCAGATCACGTAACTGAGAGCAGGACGTTTGACGTTGTTGGCACGGACTTCGCTGGTCCCTTTTGGGTGAAAACGTCGACACTTCGAAACAGCAAGACTGTTAAGGCCTACTTGTGTGTTTTTGTTTGTCTCTCCACAACTGCCGTACACTTAGAACTGGTCTCCTCGCTTACGACCGAGGCGTTTGTAGCCACATTTGACAGATTTGTATCCCGCAGAGGGCTGCCTTCCTTGATCCGTTCTGACTGCGGCACTAACTTCAAGGGCACCTATAATTATTTGAATGATGTTGTTAATTTCCTTGAAACCAACAAAGCTGATGTAGGTGATAGGCTTGCCCGACGTGGGATAAATTGGTTGTTTTCCCCACCAAATTGTCCACACTGGGGTGGTATATTTGAGGCCGCCGTAAAATCGGCCAAAACACACTTGCGCAGGACAATCGGTGAATCTGTCCTTACATTTGAGGAACTCGCAACTGTGTTTTGTAAGATTGAGGCCGTTTTGAACTCTCGGCCATTGTGCCCGATCTCCTCAGATCCGAATGATTTGGAGGCCCTTACGCCGGGCCATTTTTTGATTGGTCGCCCACTTGTCGCCTTGCCTGAGTACCCCTATATTGATACGAGACCTGGTCGTCTCTCGCGTTTTGAATTGGTACGCCAGATTACTCAGAGCTTTTGGAAACGCTGGAATTTGGAATATTTGCACATACTCCAGCAACGCGTTAAGTGGACCGACAAGACCGATCCACCCAAGATTGGAGACCTCGTTTTGATCAAGGAGGCTAACCTTCCGCCACTCAGATGGCGCAGGGGGCGCATCCTTCATTTGGTAACTGGGGCTGATGGAGTTCCCCGATTTGCTGAGGTCTTGGTGGACGGTTCGATTCTGAGGAGAGCGGTTGCAACATTGTCACGTCTACCAACCGATTAGCGGACCGGTAGGCCGGTCCGGGGCGGGTGGATGTTTGAAATAGAATTAGTTTTTATTATAAGTCAAATCGATTAGATCGATTGAGTAACATTTTGTTTAGTCTATTGAAAATTTCTGACAATGGTCACACTGAACTGTCACTTTCGTTCCCGCCTTGAAAAATTAACACGCCGGTTTTGGGCTGTCTCCGTTTGTAATAATTGATATAAATTGATATAAGTATATTGATCGCCTTTTGAATTAACGCGAATTGAATTAACTTGTAATTACTAACAATTGCCGCTTTTGACTTCCGGCAAAGTTTGTGGTAAATTGGTGATATATTGAACATTGAACTTTGTAAAACACGTGTGTGAATTCCTGATTGAAAACGCTGCGTTGGAGTCTGGTAAAGTAAAGATAACTCACTTGCTACTATTGGCCAATTTAGTCTCGTGCTAGTAGCTTGCCTCCAGGACTCCACTCAAGAACATCACCAGGAGACATTTGGTAAGACATTTTATTAATATTAGGTGTAGTTAGGATTATAATTCATCGCTGTGCAACGCAGTGCATTGTGTCTGGATCCTTCAAATCCCAAAAATCCCAAATGTCTATCGTGGTCAGGTAGATGTATTACATCTTCCACTGCGCACCCTGAAAATACCTGCCTGCCTGCGGTAATTCTAGACACATACTAAAGTTAGACATTTGACCAAAAATATTCATCGATAAATCATCACTGTTACGAACAACACTCGGTTTCCTAACTCTATGTTTTGTCTACTGTTTGGCTACCACAACGCTACTATAAGAGCGTGCTGCTAAACCTATCGACAGCTCTTTCTATCATACTGCATGTGCCATTAGAAAGAAGATATCAAACATAGCAACCGCTGTTGTTATTTAGTGTTACTTCTATGACTTAAGGTTATATTTATTTGCTACTACTACTACTACAAGTATTTTGGCCGCGTCAGTACATTGACAGAACATTTTTGTGCAATTTAATTATGTTCGAGTTATATGTTACGTAAAATTTTATAGTCAGTTATTTTACGGTTTTGGTACACTGTTATCAGTATTATGACCAAACCCTATCGTTAAAAATTATGACGATTTATTGGATGCCACCCTTTTGCCATCTTTTACTACGGAATTCAATATTCGAAATATAGATAGATCTGTGGATTTTAGATTCGTTTTTGACAGTTTTTGACATAAGCTCCATACAAAATATGTCAAACACGAATCTAAAATCTACAGATCTATCGATAGTTCGAATATTGAAAATGTCCGTAAGAGTCAAAAATTAGTAGCCGTTTAACATTTTTGAGAGGTAATCTCACTATAAAAGGGATGATATGTTTATTCTGGGATTGAAAATGGCATATATTGTGTTGACGTATGCTACGGCTCGTATTTGTTCACAAAAGTGTAAATAGAAAGGGTAGATATTTATAACGTATTTCTAGAACAGAAATACGATATAAATATTTATTGACATATTAAAGATAGACCCTTAAGTTTGAATGGGTATATATATTAAGACCAAGTTGCCATTGTTTTTTTTAAGTTTTCGGTATAAAGTTCGATGTTTTTCAAGAAGGTAAGCAGAGGCATACGTCATAATAATGAGAAAACTTATTGTGAACTAGCTCAAAATTTCTCTTGGCTTTGAATCCGGACGAAAAGTAATATTTTATTTAAAAAAAATACAAATACATAACATTTATTCCCAACTTAAAAATAGTAGTTCCATAGCAATTTAGCATATTTGAAAACTTTCCAAATTTATTTGTATCCCTCCCGTGGGATCTCCACCTTGTCGTGGTGGGTGGGCCTAGTAACCGTGGGATGGACACTCGCGGTGAAGCTAAGGGAGATCCCGGGAGGGGACGCACCGCGTGGGCTTAGAGGAGCCTGCACAGGATGCGTCCAAAGGTGCGGATGCGGGAGACAGTTCTGACTGTCCCTCGCAGTCAGGCGCAGTCGCGGGAGGAGAGGCGTGTCGGTGTTGCGTTGCGGTGGGGCCGCAGAGGAAGAGAAGATGCGGTGTTATCAGGTTGCCGTACTCCCTATCCTCTGCGGCCGCTGGGTGAGTAGGGTATTATCGCTTGTCCGTGCCTCGGAGAGCACATAAAGCCCTCGGTCCCGGTTGTCATGTAGATGTTTGTAGATCGTTGGTCTGTGCAGTTACAAAATATCAGTCGTCGACTTTGCCAACGTTTTGGCCGACTTGCTTCTTCAGTCCCGCCGCGGCCATGGCTGAAACAAGTCAGCCGAAACGTTGGCAAATACCGAGGTATTTATGCTTTAAATATCTTATTTATCGCGAGTAAGACCCGCTAAATAACCGTGTATAATGTATACCAATTGCGATAGTTTTAAGTTAATTTTACCATTGTAATTTTCTATGTATACTGGTGTACAATAAAGTGTTAATCAATCAATCAATCTTTGACAGTCATTATAGGGAGTCAGTACCTATAAACAAAATGACTCAAATCTACACCATAGATAGCCCTTTGGGTTGCGGAGGTCAGGCTGGCAGCCGCTCTGTGGAAAAGCTAATATTCAGCCAAATCCGGTTATACTAGTAAGCGGACACCAGGTTGAAACTGGGATAACACTAGGATGATGATGGTGAAATAAAATCTATGTATAGAATAACAAAGAACTATAAATGATTATACGTTGAAGAAAAGATAAGAATACCTATCTCTTACTTCCTTCAGATTTCTTTCACATACACACCTTAATCTATTTTTAACTTCTTATTTAGAGGCGGCTAGCGAGATCTGGAAAACTCGCTTGGACATTCAAAACCCACGTTTAGAGAGACTCTTAGTTGGTATAAAACTCCTTATAAACCTATTAAATTACTTTTCACGAGATCATTAAAGTTAAGATAATGATAATATATTTTTCCCAGACTAAGCAGAGCCTGTACTATGGGTACGGACGATAGAAAAAAACATCACTAAATACTTATTTTTCATAAATGCAGACACATACATAGAAAAACTGGGGACAAGACAAACATCCATGTTCCTGTACCTGCGAACTTCAGCGTGGCAGTCGTTTACTCTTCAGCTACGTCACCGGATCGTCATAAAATACATATAGCAGAGCGACTGAAAAGGTTATTCTTATAACAAAGAAAGCTAGGTGTGTCGTTACTCATTATGAATATAAAGTGTCAGTACCCTATTTGATTCTGTGGGTGTGAGGCGACTAAGGAAAAAACACATATCAAATAAAATATTTGCTAAGGACCGGCAAATTCGACGTCACCCTATGCCAACCCGTCTGGCAAGCGTTGTAAGTAAGCCCAACCCACCTTTTGACTCAAAATGCTATTGTAACTCAAATTAAGAGAGGCATAATGTACAGCAGCGGATTGTCAGTCAACAATTCAAACAGTCTCAGCCTCTATTTAAAACCATTACCGACCAGATAAATTAAAAATTAGAATCAAATTGAAAATAGAATACAGGATAGATTTGTGTATTGTGTGTGTGATCTCAATGGTTTTTTTTTACAGAGTTACTGCTGTTTGACCACCGCAAACCACAGGGAGAGCGATATTCCATGGTGTAGAGTACTGTCTGTATATTTAGTTAAGAGAACACTAGCTGCTACTTGTCATTTATAACATCAAATTGCCGCAATATAGGTACTTATAAAAACTTGTACATTTCAAGTAATTAAAAAAAAGAACACGAAAACCGTATCACGTGCGAGTTTGACACGATGCTGGCTAAGTTTTTTATCTAGGTACCCAACAAAGTTCTTACAAGGTGCCTTGCGAAACAGAAAATTGGAAAGAAAATGTAGCAAAAGTCAAGATATATTGCTATTTGTTTTTGTGGGTTATTCACCAACTCGACACAAGAGACTGGACACACGTGTGTCCAGTTGGTGAAATTCAAAATTAGTACCACAAATTATTTCGTCATGTGGACACGCCATGATTTTTACGCGTGTCCACATGGTGAACCTTAAATTAAATCACTTTAATGTTTTCGTCAACTGGACACACTCAGTTTTTTGCAATAAAAGGTACAGTTATGTTCATAATCGCCTCTATCATTTAATTATTAAACGTGGCAATTTTATAATAAAGGTCGCAACACAGGGGTAAGCGCGTAGCGCGATCGATTTGCAAAATCAAGCGACTCCGCCACCGTATGAATTATAGATGGGTGACCATATATAAAAAAGTAGTCCGTGACTCGAAGTGCACGTTAAACCATCGTAGTTTATCTAATAATTATATTAAGTTTGAAACATTACTTTTAACTACCAAACTTTGATAAACCTTTGTTTGTTATAATATATAGATAATATTGCTAGGTAACACATATTCTGTGCTTACTTACTATTGTATATCTCAAATAACACAGCCAGTCTGTCTGTTGCAAATAATTCATTAATTAATTTGAAGTTTCAACTTTTAATCTGTTATAAGTTACAACTTTTGATAACTTTTGTGTTTGTTTCAATATATTGAAACTATTTATTTTATTGGGCAGTAAATACCTGTCACTTGCTTGTACCAGCAGTAAACAGAATTTTTAATCAAAATTAAGAAAAATTAAGTTTTGATTGTGAATATTATTTAACGCTTGTCCGGGCTCTTTTGTAATTATGATTATGTCAGCTATCAAGGACTTGCGTGCGGCTGCTGTTGCTATTGCATCAGATTTGCGCTGGTTTGCCTCGGCATGTGCCTTAGTGAACCGGCCTGATCGCCAGCAGGCCTTACTACAAAGGTACGAGCGGATTGACGATCGCCTGGAAAGTGTGGAACAGCAATTCCGCACTTTGAGCGCTTGCTGTCTCGAAGTGTCAGTCAACGATTTCACCGCTGACCAGCGAAATAAGGTCAGCGAAGACTATGCCCAGGTCTAAGACCTGTATGATGCTGTCTCCAATACTGCGAGACAGCTAGTTGCCGATAGGGAAGGGCAACTCGGCCTGAAGCAGGAGCTTCCTAGGTCAGCACCGGGGCTGGTGAGTAGGCTCCCTACTTTGGACCTCCCCCATTTTGATGGCTGCCTAGGAAGCTACCTGGGCTTTATTAATTTGTTCGACAGCCTGGTCAATGACAGGGCTGACCTTCGGCCAGCACAAAAATTGTCATATTTAATGTCGGTTCTGGATGGGGACGCTAAGGGCCTCATCCAGCATCTGCCCGTGTCTGACGAGGCGTACCAGACGGCTCGGGACCTAATCACCCGTAGGTACCATAATAAGCGTGGCCTCGCCGACACGCACATCGAGCAGATTTTGGGTTTGCCGACGCTCACCCGGGTCTCTGGGTTGCGCACCCAACTTTTGAACCCGCTTTTGGTGGCCATCCACGCACTTAAGTGCTTTGACCTGTCCGTGGACCAATGGTCCTATCTATTGGTGCACATTGTGCTGAAAAAGCTGCCTGCCGACCTGAGGTCGCGTTTTGAACAGCGCTTTGGTGGGGATAGCGCGACCCATCTGCCCCCCTTTGCTGACCTGGAGAGGTTCCTGGAGGATGAGTGCCGGGACTTGGACAACTCCGGTGGTGACACGCCGGCTAAGACGCAACCGCCCAAGGTCAAGGAGCAGGCTCGCGTTCACACCCGAGCCAATGTTGACCGGCGCCCTCCTCGCTTTGCAGTCACTCAGGGCCCAGCGGAGCTCCTACTGCAAGGTCACGGGGCACAGAACGGCCAGTTGTAGGGCATTCTTGGACCTACATGTCGCCTCTCGTAGGCGCATCGCGAATGCCCGCCGCCTTTGCTTCTCTTGTTTGGGGTCCTACTACCAGCGAGACTGCCCAAACTCTCGCCCCTGTCCTCACTGTGGAGGACAGCATTTGGACATTCTCTGTATGAATGCCAGAGAGGTTGGCCGCTTATCCAACCAGCCGACGCCGCGCACGGGCGGGTGTTTTGAAGGTGGCAGCCGAGGCTCACCGGCGCGAAGTCGAGAGTCGCCTCGCTCAATTGATCGCCACTCGCCCCGCTTGGAGAACCGTAGCGTGCGCACGCCTCCACTCTCTCGCGCACCTGAATGTGCTGTTCAGCGTCACCAGCACCATGACTGCTGCCCCAGGTATTCCTCTCCTTTGGCGGAGCGTCCCCGCCTTGACTCGCGCCCACCTCGTTTTGGGCGGGTGCGTCATTATGACCCCCAAAGATGGCGCGCGGATCAAGTCATCGCGCCTTTGAGGACTTCAAGCCGCACCCTCGTTTTGACTTGCCTGGTCCTGGCCAACGGTCGCCGCCCAGGCAACAATAGGTCATTGACCCCTGCCCTATAACGCCAACCTCCCCCATTGAGACCGTTATCCTACCAACGGTTGCTGTTAGGGTCTGGGGACCCACGGGGACCTCTGTTGTTGTCCGTGCTATATTGGACACAGGTTTACAAGGTTGCATTGTTCTCACTTATTTGGTAGGGCAGGTTAAATTAAATATGGGCTCTTTTCCAAATTGTATACGGGGCATAGGTGACGTAGCCTCTAATGTTGAAGGGCAAGTTAAGGTTTTGTTTGGCCCTGTTGGATCTTTACACCCGAGGATTAAAACCTCGGCTATTGTGTTGAAGAATATTTTGGGTATGCACCCACAGAAACAGCTGCCCGCTGCTGTGGTGAATTTGACATCGGGATTGGAACTGGCAGACCCCAAATTTGACACACCGGGACTAATCGACTTGTTGATTGGCTCTGATGTCCTCGGTGGAATTTTGATTGGTGGGAAATGGTTCTTGGTGCCAAATGGTTTGACTGCCATCCCGACCATATTTGGATTTGCTTTGATGGGACCTGTACCTAGGGACCCCCCTTCACCTGAACTTGACAATTTGTTGGCTGTAGGCTCCGTTCTCTCTGATGCGGTTCAGAGGTTTTGGGAGGTAGAGGAGCCCCCTCAAGCTGCCCGTTTGAATCCAGAACATGAGGAGTGCGAGCTTTTCTTCCAGAAGAACACTGGTCGACTCCGTTCTGGTCGGATCATTACGAGGCTACCCTTCCTGTCTGTTCGGCCTCCGCTTGGTGAGTCACGACCTTTAGCCGAAAAGAGGTTGTTGGCCATGGAGCGCCGCATGGGTCGTGATCCGGAGCTCAGACAGAAGTACATTGAATTCATGAGGGAATATGAACAGTTGGGACACATGTCTGTGTCAAATTTGGATTGGCGTTCGGTGGAGCACTACTTTCTCTTCTTCCGCATCATGCGGTATTGAAGCCATCAACTGGCAAGCTGCGCACAGTGTTTGATGGTTCTGCGCAGACTTCAACAGGCGTATCCTTGAACCAGTGCTTGCATTCTGGTCCCAAGTTGGTCAAGGACCTTTGTGGCGTCATCACCAGCTTCCGACGACATCAGGTTGTCTTTGTGGCCGACATAAAAATGATGTTCAGGCAGACTATTATCCACCCTGATGACCGTCGCTTCCAGCTGATCCGTTGGAGAGTCTCCTCGTGATCCCATGGTCGTCTACGAGCTCAACACTAATACGTACGGGTTAAGGTCAAGCCCCTACTTGGCAATACGTTCTCTTTGGGAGCTCGCAGACCGCAAGGGTCTACGTTTCCCACGAGCCTCTGCCATCTTGAAGGACGATATTTACGTCGATGACATTTGCTCGGGCGCCTCCACAGCGGACGAGGCGATCCTCCTGCGGGACGAATTGATAGGTATTTTGGCCCCCGCTGGTTATGAGTTGCGCAAATGGATTTCCAACTCACCAGCGCTTTTGGAAGGCTTGCCAGAGGATCATCAGCAGGATCCACATTTGTTTGAGATTGTTGACAACCCCGCCATGATGGCTGTTCTCGGCGTCCAGTACAGACCAGTCCAAGACATCTTTACGTACAACGTAGACTTGAAATTGCCTTGTTCTTGGACTAAACGTCTCGTGTTGTCTACTGTCGCCAGAACCTTTGATCCGAACGGTTGGATTTGTCCTATCATATTTTGGGCAAAATGCTTCTTGCAGAAGCTTTGGACAGCAGGATTGACCTGGGACGAACCTCTGCACGGCACTCTTGTTGAGGAATGGACCTCCTTTGTATCCTCACTTCCTGCCGTCAAAGAGATCTCCTTGCCTCGTCCCATTCTTCCTCCCGGGAAATACAAGGCCACCCTTCACGGGTTTTGTGATGCCTCGGAACGTGGTCACTCGGCCGTGGTGTACTTGCGCACAGTCAGTGCCTCAGGTCAGGTGAGAGTTTCCCTGATCATGGCAAAGAGCAAGGTCGCACCCCTTCGGACATCTCTGACCATCCCAAAATTGGAGCTCTCGGGAGCAGCCCTACTTGTACGCTTATTGAACCACGTGTCCAGCACCTTGGGTAAAAGCATTTGTATTGATGGGACCTACGCCTGGACAGACAGCCAAATTGTACTTTGTTGGTTGAATGCGTCTGTCCACACTTTGGAGGTATTTGTCGCTAATCGCGTTTCCCAAATCCAGAAATCCGAAGTCAAACTTGTTTGGAGACACGTGCCAGGTGAGCTCAACCCCGCTGATTTTGCCTCGCGCGGATGCTTGACGCCTAGTTTGATAGGTCATTCGCTGTGGTGGGGTCCGGAATGGTTGAGTCGACCAGAAATTGATTGGCCTCGAACGCCAGTTTTGAATACTTCTAATTTGCCGGGTCTACGAACACTCGCTCTTGAGAAGGTAGAATGCGCCTTCGACCCCGATTTCCTGTTGAATCGTTACAGCTCCCTCGACAAAATGTTAGGTGTTACTGCTTGGATAAAGCGTTTTGTTTTTAATTTTAGGCACCCACAACAGAAACGTCTGACACCGTTTCTCTCACCACAGGAACGACAGGAGTCCCTCACCCTTTGGGTTCGTTCTGTGCAATTGGCGCATTTTGAGAAGGAGATTGCTATCCTTAAGTCAGGGAAATCGAAATTGTCGGGCGCCTCAAGAACGCCAACCCCCCTTACGGAACACGTCACCCCCTTTTGTTACCCAAGGACGGTCACTTGGTACGTTTGTTGGTAACTGACCGTCACCTTAAAAATTCGCATGCTGGTTGTTATGCTTTGTTGGCCATTTTGCAACACGAGTTTTGGATTTTGTCTGCCCGAAGAATTATTCGGAGTGTAGTCTTTCGCTGCATCCCTTGCTATAAGCTCAAGGCTTCTACCATGCAGCCCTTGATGGGAGACTTACCGGCAGATCACGTAACTGAGAGCAGGACGTTTGACGTTGTTGGCACGGACTTCGCTGGTCCCTTTTGGGTGAAAACGTCGACACTTCGAAACAGCAAGACTGTTAAGGCCTACTTGTGTGTTTTTGTTTGTCTCTCCACAACTGCCGTACACTTAGAACTGGTCTCCTCGCTTACGACCGAGGCGTTTGTAGCCACATTTGACAGATTTGTATCCCGCAGAGGGCTGCCTTCCTTGATCCGTTCTGACTGCGGCACTAACTTCAAGGGCACCTATAATTATTTGAATGATGTTGTTAATTTCCTTGAAACCAACAAAGCTGATGTAGGTGATAGGCTTGCCCGACGTAGGATAAATTGGTTGTTTTCCCCACCAAATTGTCCACACTGGGGTGGTATATTTGAGGCCGCCGTAAAATCGGCCAAAACACACTTGCGCAGGACAATCGGTGAATCTGTCCTTACATTTGAGGAACTCGCAACTGTGTTTTGTAAGATTGAGGCCGTTTTGAACTCTCGGCCATTGTGCCCGATCTCCTCAGATCCGAATGATTTGGAGGCCCTTACGCCGGGCCATTTTTTGATTGGTCGCCCACTTGTCGCCTTGCCTGAGTACCCCTATATTGATACGAGACCTGGTCGTCTCTCGCGTTTTGAATTGGTACGCCAGATTACTCAGACCTTTTGGAAACGCTGGAATTTGGAATATTTGCACATACTCCAGCAACGCGTTAAGTGGACCGACAAGACCGATCCACCCAAGATTGGAGACCTCGTTTTGATCAAGGAGGCTAACCTTCCGCCACTCAGATGGCGCAGGGGGCGCATCCTTCATTTGGTAACTGGGGCTGATGGAGTTCCCCGATTTGCTGAGGTCTTGGTGGACGGTTCGATTCTGAGGAGAGCGGTTGCAACATTGTCACGTCTACCAACCGATTAGCGGACCGGTAGGCCGGTCCGGGGCGGGTGGATGTTTGAAATAGAATTAGTTTTTATTATAAGTCAAATCGATTAGATCGATTGAGTAACATTTTGTTTAGTCTATTGAAAATTTCTGACAATGGTCACACTGAACTGTCACTTTCGTTCCCGCCTTGAAAAATTAACACGCCGGTTTTGGGCTGTCTCCGTTTGTAATAATTGATATAAATTGATATAAGTATATTGATCGCCTTTTGAATTAACGCGAATTGAATTAACTTGTAATTACTAACAATTGCCGCTTTTGACTTCCGGCAAAGTTTGTGGTAAATTGGTGATATATTGAACATTGAACTTTGTAAAACACGTGTGTGAATTCCTGATTGAAAACGCTGCGTTGGAGTCTGGTAAAGTAAAGATAACTCACTTGCTACTATTGGCCAATTTAGTCTCGTGCTAGTAGCTTGCCTCCAGGACTCCACTCAAGAACATCACCAGGAGACATTTGGTAAGACATTTTATTAATATTAGGTGTAGTTAGGATTATAATTCATCGCTGTGCAACGCAGTGCATTGTGTCTGGATCCTTCAAATCCCAAAAATCCCAAATGTCTATCGTGGTCAGGTAGATGTATTACATCTTCCACTGCGCACCCTGAAAATACCTGCCTGCCTGCGGTAATTCTAGACACATACTAAAGT
The DNA here is from genome assembly GCA_944739405.2 of Euclidia mi. Lineage (NCBI taxonomy): Eukaryota > Metazoa > Arthropoda > Insecta > Lepidoptera > Erebidae > Euclidia > Euclidia mi. The sequence continues at coordinate 36,822,142 of OX123192.2, read as the reverse complement.
TAGACATTTGACCAAAAATATTCATCGATAAATCATCACTGTTACGAACAACACTCGGTTTCCTAACTCTATGTTTTGTCTACTGTTTGGCTACCACAACGCTACTATAAGAGCGTGCTGCTAAACCTATCGACAGCTCTTTCTATCATACTGCATGTGCCATTAGAAAGAAGATATCAAACATAGCAACCGCTGTTGTTATTTAGTGTTACTTCTATGACTTAAGGTTATATTTATTTGCTACTACTACTACTACAAGTATTTTGGCCGCGTCAGTACATTGACAGAACATTTTTGTGCAATTTAATTATGTTCGAGTTATATGTTACGTAAAATTTTATAGTCAGTTATTTTACGGTTTTGGTACACTGTTATCAGTATTATGACCAAACCCTATCGTTAAAAATTATGACGATTTATTGGATGCCACCCTTTTGCCATCTTTTACTACGGAATTCAATATTCGAAATATAGATAGATCTGTGGATTTTAGATTCGTTTTTGACAGTTTTTGACATAAGCTCCATACAAAATATGTCAAACACGAATCTAAAATCTACAGATCTATCGATAGTTCGAATATTGAAAATGTCCGTAAGAGTCAAAAATTAGTAGCCGTTTAACATTTTTGAGAGGTAATCTCACTATAAAAGGGATGATATGTTTATTCTGGGATTGAAAATGGCATATATTGTGTTGACGTATGCTACGGCTCGTATTTGTTCACAAAAGTGTAAATAGAAAGGGTAGATATTTATAACGTATTTCTAGAACAGAAATACGATATAAATATTTATTGACATATTAAAGATAGACCCTTAAGTTTGAATGGGTATATATATTAAGACCAAGTTGCCATTGTTTTTTTTAAGTTTTCGGTATAAAGTTCGATGTTTTTCAAGAAGGTAAGCAGAGGCATCCGTCATAATAATGAGAAAACTTATTGTGAACTAGCTCAAAATTTCTCTTGGCTTTGAATCCGGACGAAAAGTAATATTTTATTTAAAAAAAATACAAATACATAACATTTATTCCCAACTTAAAAATAGTAGTTCCATAGCAATTTAGCATATTTGAAAACTTTCCAAATTTATTTGTATCCCTCCCGTGGGATCTCCACCTTGTCGTGGTGGGTGGGCCTAGTAACCGTGGGATGGACACTCGCGGTGAAGCTAAGGGAGATCCCGGGAGGGGACGCACCGCGTGGGCTTAGAGGAGCCTGCACAGGATGCGTCCAAAGGTGCGGATGCGGGAGACAGTTCTGACTGTCCCTCGCAGTCAGGCGCAGTCGCGGGAGGAGAGGCGTGTCGGTGTTGCGTTGCGGTGGGGCCGCAGAGGAAGAGAAGATGCGGTGTTATCAGGTTGCCGTACTCCCTATCCTCTGCGGCCGCTGGGTGAGTAGGGTATTATCGCTTGTCCGTGCCTCGGAGAGCACATAAAGCCCTCGGTCCCGGTTGTCATGTAGATGTTTGTAGATCGTTGGTCTGTGCAGTTACAAAATATCAGTCGTCGACTTTGCCAACGTTTTGGCCGACTTGCTTCTTCAGTCCCGCCGCGGCCATGGCTGAAACAAGTCAGCCGAAACGTTGGCAAATACCGAGGTATTTATGCTTTAAATATCTTATTTATCGCGAGTAAGACCCGCTAAATAACCGTGTATAATGTATACCAATTGCGATAGTTTTAAGTTAATTTTACCATTGTAATTTTCTATGTATACTGGTGTACAATAAAGTGTTAATCAATCAATCAATCTTTGACAGTCATTATAGGGAGTCAGTACCTATAAACAAAATGACTCAAATCTACACCATAGATAGCCCTTTGGGTTGCGGAGGTCAGGCTGGCAGCCGCTCTGTGGAAAAGCTAATATTCAGCCAAATCCGGTTATACTAGTAAGCGGACACCAGGTTGAAACTGGGATAACACTAGGATGATGATGGTGAAATAAAATCTATGTATAGAATAACAAAGAACTATAAATGATTATACGTTGAAGAAAAGATAAGAATACCTATCTCTTACTTCCTTCAGATTTCTTTCACATACACACCTTAATCTATTTTTAACTTCTTATTTAGAGGCGGCTAGCGAGATCTGGAAAACTCGCTTGGACATTCAAAACCCACGTTTAGAGAGACTCTTAGTTGGTATAAAACTCCTTATAAACCTATTAAATTACTTTTCACGAGATCATTAAAGTTAAGATAATGATAATATATTTTTCCCAGACTAAGCAGAGCCTGTACTATGGGTACGGACGATAGAAAAAAACATCACTAAATACTTATTTTTCATAAATGCAGACACATACATAGAAAAACTGGGGACAAGACAAACATCCATGTTCCTGTACCTGCGAACTTCAGCGTGGCAGTCGTTTACTCTTCAGCTACGTCACCGGATCGTCATAAAATACATATAGCAGAGCGACTGAAAAGGTTATTCTTATAACAAAGAAAGCTAGGTGTGTCGTTACTCATTATGAATATAAAGTGTCAGTACCCTATTTGATTCTGTGGGTGTGAGGCGACTAAGGAAAAAACACATATCAAATAAAATATTTGCTAAGGACCGGCAAATTCGACGTCACCCTATGCCAACCCGTCTGGCAAGCGTTGTAAGTAAGCCCAACCCACCTTTTGACTCAAAATGCTATTGTAACTCAAATTAAGAGAGGCATAATGTACAGCAGCGGATTGTCAGTCAACAATTCAAACAGTCTCAGCCTCTATTTAAAACCATTACCGACCAGATAAATTAAAAATTAGAATCAAATTGAAAATAGAATACAGGATAGATTTGTGTATTGTGTGTGTGATCTCAATGGTTTTTTTTTACAGAGTTACTGCTGTTTGACCACCGCAAACCACAGGGAGAGCGATATTCCATGGTGTAGAGTACTGTCTGTATATTTAGTTAAGAGAACACTAGCTGCTACTTGTCATTTATAACATCAAATTGCCGCAATATAGGTACTTATAAAAACTTGTACATTTCAAGTAATTAAAAAAAAGAACACGAAAACCGTATCACGTGCGAGTTTGACACGATGCTGGCTAAGTTTTTTATCTAGGTACCCAACAAAGTTCTTACAAGGTGCCTTGCGAAACAGAAAATTGGAAAGAAAATGTAGCAAAAGTCAAGATATATTGCTATTTGTTTTTGTGGGTTATTCACCAACTCGACACAAGAGACTGGACACACGTGTGTCCAGTTGGTGAAATTCAAAATTAGTACCACAAATTATTTCGTCATGTGGACACGCCATGATTTTTACGCGTGTCCACATGGTGAACCTTAAATTAAATCACTTTAATGTTTTCGTCAACTGGACACACTCAGTTTTTTGCAATAAAAGGTACAGTTATGTTCATAATCGCCTCTATCATTTAATTATTAAACGTGGCAATTTTATAATAAAGGTCGCAACACAGGGGTAAGCGCGTAGCGCGATCGATTTGCAAAATCAAGCGACTCCGCCACCGTATGAATTATAGATGGGTGACCATATATAAAAAAGTAGTCCGTGACTTGAAGTGCACGTTAAACCATCGGTCTCGATTGTCATTATCATCTATAACAGTTGGTATAGGTTGTCAGTACCCTCAAATAATCTGACATCTAGTTAACCTTAGAATCTCGAATTCCGCTTTGTGAAAAAATATTAGGCAAATCTGGTTAGACTGCAAAGCCGAGTGAAGCAAGAACTTTCTAAGTTCAATGTAATTTAAAAACAATAATGCAGGAGGATGTACATATGTCATGAAAAAGTTGCTTTACTTTTTTATTGAAAAACCTTATTGACTTTTATTAATGTCCAAATTTTGAAATAAAACAAATACATAACAATTAAATAATAATTATAATGATTTATTAATATGAAGAAAAATAATTATACTTCTAAGTATCTTTAAATACGTACTTATATTACAACGGCATTCAAAATATTCAAAATACTTAATCTAAATATATCCTTTTGATTTAAAATATTCACAGAAAAATCAAATAAAGACTTAGATAATTTACCATTAAAAATATATTTTTGATTTTTTTTTACAAACAATCTTGCACCGTTTACTCTCGAGTTGCTATAGGTGCCCATAAAATTAAATATAAAAAAACCTTATTGAAGCATAACAATACTTAAATTGGTAATTTTGCAAACAATTATCAATCTACATAGCTCTGTAACAACAATATTTGACTCTTTGGAAATATAGTTATTATCCTTATTATAATAATCAACAAGCTTAATATTAAGTACTTATCACAATCATTTTACTATAAATAGAGATAAAAAAAAATCAGCAACTAAACATTACAAGATAACATCAGTATAAGATAAATAATATTTGACTCTTTGGAAATATAGTAATTATCCTTATTATAATAATCAACAAGCTTAATATTAAGTACTTATCACAATCATTTTACTATAAACAGAGATCAAAAAATCAGCAGCTAAACATTACAAGATAACATCAGTATACGATAAACAATATTTGACTCTTTGGAAATATAGTAATTACCTTAATATAATTAATAATAAGTATCACAATCATTTTACTACGATTAAGATAATATCAAGAAAATCAACAGCAACATTACAAGAAAACATAAAATATAAATATAAAAATATTTTAACTTACTAAATTTTTTTTTATACTGTGTCCGATGCTAATTTCACCTGATTCAAACTGCCTTACAGTGGCTGCGATCATATTATTAATTCTGCCTGTTTCAATTTTTTTCTTTGATATAGGTCCATAATTGATAACTCGGTGCCAAAAATCGTTCATTTCCCTTTTTTACCATATTTGGTTTTCGTTTCAATTTTTTAGCTATACCCGCATTCCATGCCTCTACGGAATTGTTAGTTCGATGATGTTGTTTATAGCAATTAAAAGTCTTTGCATAACAGAAATTGTCATCGAGACATGTTTTAATAAAATAGTCATTAAATGTTGTTATATCTTCAGTGTTTAAGTATTCAGCCATGATATATTACCAGGCATCTGATTGCGCATCCATCGGTAAAAGTGGCAATGTACAACATCTCATAATATAATTATGTCTGTAAAGTCCCCCGCGACACAGGATTTATTCCTAGTGCGGAATTTGTCTTTTTTAAAAGAGAAAAAAAAAACTCTTTATGTGATCTTTGCTCAATTTTGACTTTGTTAGGTGCAACGTTTCTAAAAAAACGTTCCATCAAGAAGAACCTCTCTGAATTCGCAACAATTTCTCTCGTGCTATGGTGGGCAAAAACGATAAATACGATTAACGATAAAAACGGAAAATAATTTTTAAAACGACATATAAATTATTTGTTCCCAGTTGCGGGACGTTTAGTAGCCGTTGATAAATGTGTCAAAAACATTTATCTGCGTGACTGTACTTTGTCAAGAATTCGGGTAAAATACGGCCGTGTGTCCAGTTGACGAAAACATTAAAGTGATTTAATTTAAGTTTCACCATGTGGACACGCGTAAAAATCATGGCGTGTCCACATGACGAAATAATTAGTAGTATTAATTTTGAATTTCACCAACTGGACACACGTGTGTCCAGTCTCTTGTGTCGAGTTGGTGAATAACCCGTTTTTGTTTAGGTCTAACAAGTAATAGGGTACGTTTGGGCTCAGTACGTTTCAATATACAAAAAAGTAAAGTAAGTAGGTTTAGTAGGAGTAGGGTGCTGTTCCTTCCGATGGGCTTCTTATTAAATCTGAAGATACCGGGATCTTTAAGAATGTGAAATGTATTTACTTAAGCGTACTGTTTGATAGCTATGGATTCAGATCTTTAGGGCTTCTGTGTCATGAACAATTACGGCGAATTCACCGTAAAAAAAAAGATGTTTGCTTGGTTTAATTTTCCTTCTCTCCCGCAATATAGTATATGGCATCGTGTGTTTTTCTTAGTCGACTCTTACGACATCCTCAAAATGCAATGGGGTTGTTACACATTGTAGTCTTAATCTCTTGCAATAAGGACGTTGTAAACAAATATATATAATTGTATATTTTCGACCGTGACCGACCGTCACTTTGTCCTTTATCAAAATGAAGAAATACATACATTATAAATGTATTTACTTAGCACTTCTTTCGATACATTGCAGAAAATACCATTCTACTATAGTATTGAACAACACCCGCGAGAGCGCCGTTATCTGAGATTGAAAAAGTGAGAATAAAAAAGTTGTAATGTCGTCGTAAAAAAAAGCACGTGATTGAGCTTAGTTCGAAAGTGGCTTTCATTGTATGGTCTTGGCCTTGGCAACCTCGATCGATGAGTATCTCATAGTATTTATGTAGTTATGTGTTTGGGGACTTCATCTTCATGTATGTGTCTGGCTGGTAATAACCAATTTTTAAAAGGATCAGATTCTAGCCTATGTTTACCGTCCTTATTTGTGTGTTAGTTCTAGCCTTAACCTGAAGTCAAGTTCAGCCCTTTTATTATGAAACCTGGCATATCCGAAAAAAATTATGCAGATATGTTTATTTGTTTGCACGTGTGGCTTACTTTCTTGAGCAGTTGCTTTGCCATGTAGCATTACGCCGAGTGCCATGGTTTCGATGCCCACACGAGACAAATTTTGGAACATATTTTTAACCATAAATTGTTTTTTCGAGTCTGGGCGTACGTTATTTCCGTCGGTCATATGTTTGTGAAGTCCCCTGTGACACAGGATATATTCCAAGGGCGGGTGTCGTTTTAAAAAAGACGATAGAATCCGTAAGCCGTACCGTAGTTTGCATACATCCAAGAAAATATGATTTCAGACATTTTATTTATAGAAGGACCGATAGCCTAGTGTAGCGGCCGACAAACTGCTACGCAGATAGTCTCAAGTTCGAATCCACAGCACGCATCAATGACTTTTCAAATTTAAGTGCGTACGAAATAGTTAAATCTTCCACATCGCTGGAGGAAAACATCGTGACGAAAACTGCATGTCTGAGAGTTCTCGATAATGTTCTCGAAAGACATGTGAAGACTGCCAAAAATGCACTTGGCCAACGTGGTGGACTATTGCCTTATCCTTCTCATAGTGAGAAGAGGCCCTGTGGGCTGACGATAATGATACATTTTATGTTGGTATAAAACTTTTCCTTTAATCACATAGAAATGTACTACAGTGCGCTTTTTTACAAGAGCATTGTTTATGGAGCATGGATGAAGCTCCATGAAATTATACTAAGAAGGTCAAGAACCAACAAATAATTTGATTCTGCGATAGTTAGACGGAAACCGAGAGAAACGATTTTAAATGGATATGAAAGAAAACGAGGTAAATGATCTGATGACGGGTGACAGAAGTATGGAAACGAATACTACATCGCCCCATTACATTTGCATCATGGTAAGATGCTGATTTATATATAGGGTGCAGTGTTCCGTGGGAGTTGTAAGAGGCGACTAAGGAAAATAAACGAAGCCTATATTATCTGCTCAGCTTAACTGCCTCCTCCGGTATTGGAATACTTGGTGTCGACTTATCGAGCGAAGTCCAGTTCCGCGGTCACTTAGAGGGTAAGGCTAAGTTAGCCTCGAAGAAGCTTGGCGTGCTAAATAGATCGAGACGGTATTTCACTCCGGCCCACCGCTTGCTCCTTTATAAGGCGCAGGTCCGGCTGCAAATGGAATACTGTTTTCATCTTTGGGCAGGGGCACCTCAGTACCAGCTTTCTCTCCCTCTGGAGAGCCATCCGCCATCGTTCTACGCGACAGCATTTCCATCCCCATCATTTAGATGGTTGGCAATCCACAACGGTGCGTTTCTCTAGAAACTTTCTGCCTCGCACATCTAAACTGTGGAATGATCTGTCACCTGCGGTTTTTCCAAACCAATACGACCTTCAAACCTTCAAGAAAAGAGCATATTCCTTTTTAAAAGGCCGGCAACGCACTTGTGACTTCACTGGTGTTGCGGGTGTCCATGGGCGGCCGGTAATCGCTTAACATTAGGCGACCCGTCTGCTCGTTTGCCCCCTATTCCATAAAAAAAAATCTTACGGAAATTATATTTCATACAGAACATACAAAACAGAAAATAAAATAATTTACAGGGCGTCATAAAAGTCCTCCACATCGCCGTCGACCGGGAGGATGCCCAGAACGCTGGCAGCATTGTCACGTTGTATGGCAATGCTTAACTTTTGAGCAAAGTATACTCCAGCCCATAGATTATACACTTATACTGGTATAGATAAGCCACTCACAGTCCGAAATTGAAGTTCCATAGGCATCCTCGACCACTAGATGGCGCACAAATCAATTTTATTTTTATTCCGATCGTTAGTAGTGGATTCATGTTTCAAAATAAAATAAATGTTTAATTTCAGTGTTAATAAATAAGTAAATGACAACTATTATATATGCAATTTAAAAGTAAAAAAATATAAAAATCACAAAAAGTAGAATTGCTTAGCGTAGATTCGGTCCACAGACTTCTAAGATATGAGCCCAGCACGCTTCCACTGCACCACGCAGATCTTAACTAATCAAGCGGACCCCATCATCATAATGCGTATTTGAACATTTGCCTATTCAATATCTCTTAGTCCTATTTTACGAAAGAGGTATACAACACCCGTCTTCTACTTACTTCAGAAGCTTGTAACTTTAAATTAAAACTTTCGAAAATTTGAACCTAATACAGAAAATATAAGTAAAATAAATTAAAGACTCTAAACCATCAAATCATTCTCACAAACATAGTGACATATATCAACAACGGTTGTTGTACAACCCACGTATTAATGAATAAAGGTCTAATCTGGGTCTACCTTGTTTGACCAAAAGGAATTTGACTAATAAAATTTTCACTTCCCAAAGAATTTTTCGCGTAATTTCATTTGCTAAATTATTACTTAGCAAAAAATCTATTCACATAAAAATGTAACGCAAACCTAATGTTTGGGAAATACATGTTTAAACTATAACATGTTTACCACCTAGTACTTTTAACATTTTTATTTAGTCAAATATTTCAGTTGGAATAACAGTTTTTACGCAAAATCAATAATTATCCTAATCTAAATACCTAGTTGAGTTCCTGGTAACCTACTAAAAACAAGCTCTTTTTTATATTAATGCAAGTCGTTTCTGGCACTCGCCGGCCGCTGCCGCGGCACCGCTCGCTTCGCTCGCTCGGCTCGTGCGTAGGAAGTCACAGTTCTAACCTCACGTAAACATACCATTTTTTAATAATTAATCTACTCTAACTTCTTCCATAAATAAACTAATATCACCAAACGTTTATTGTCTGAAGATTGTTTGCTGTGATAAATCATTTGATTAAAGACCAAATGCCAAAATAAAATTATACTTGGTAATATTTTGCCAAGTAAAATTTGACCAAATAAAAATATGCGTACAAAAATCATTCGAAATATTGCAATGGTATAAAAAAAGGTTGCTAAAATTTGTTTGGGTAGTGAAATTTTGTCAAAATCTTTTCGGCAAAACGGCAGGATCCCGTCCAATCTATGTAAATGACGTACGCAAATTATTTTCAACTGTAGGTAGAATAAATGTGTACGTGACATGCTTGTCGTTTGAAAGGAATGCTTTAATGTATCGTTGTATGATGAAGGGATGCCGATATTAATCAAAACAAGATTTAGAACAAGACCAAATTGGGCTACTTTTAGATCAAGTAAGTGACGTAATTTATGCTGGAAATAGTTTATTTCAAAAAATCTGGAAAATGTCTGCATCTACACTTGCACTTTTCCCTTTTATTTAAGCATTTCTTCCCCATCCCGTAGGAATTTTTAGAAATCCCTTCTAAGTGCACCCCTAAGATCCCAAAGGAAAGTAAATGTCAAGTTTTTTGTCTGTCAGTCAGTCAGTAACGTTTTTTAATTCATCTGTTTCTGTTTCTTATTGCACCTCTAAGGTCCCCGAGGAACATACATACCAAATCTCAGCTTCTTGCGTCGAATAGTTCTATGAGGCGCCTTGTCTGTGAATCAGTCAGTATCGCAAAGAATTATATATGAGATATACTTGCGGCATACGATGACTACTATTACTAATATAATTTTTCGGCACTGAAATTTATTTAGTATTCGCATTGTAATAGTCCGTGTGGTGACGGATTAAGAATTCGGAATGTCATCACCCCATATCATCCCATGGGTGTCGTAAGAGCCGACAGAGGGAGCATATTATGCAAAGAACAACACTGTAAGAGCAGGAAAACTTGATGCAAACCCTATAGCAACCCGTTTGGCCAGCGTGGTATAGTAGGCCAATTTCTCCTTTCAAAAGAGAGACCTAGTCCAGCAGTGGACTGTCAAAGGCTGATGATGATGATGATTGTAATAGTTCATGTGGTGCCATTGTTGGAGCTCTGGGCATCCTAGGGGGCAGCTCTTAACTGAAAGTATGTTACAGTTTTACGCTAAATTACGCTACTTACTTTTCATGGCGATATTACGCCCGTATGTTTATATTTTTTTTAAGCTCCCGCTCCCGCTCTTTTTATACATCCTGTGTCACAGAGGACTTTACAAAAAGCAACAAACGAACACAATTAACACCTAGGCTAGAAATAACAATAATGGATCGTGAAAAGTGTCGTCTCGTGAGGAAATGTACAACACTCGACGCAGTGTCAAGCGGCGAGGCGACTGCTTAAACTACCACGCCAACCATGCAGTCAAATAAATGAACCGTTTGTTTTGATAACCGATTTTGTTTACTTACAAAGAGAAAAACATATGCTATGAGATGAAATTAGGTTGGTTCAATAGCCTGAAACCAAAACTTCCATCTACTCTTCTATAATTACAAAGGCTTGGATAAAGGCTTAGCCGAACCGGTACAAAAAGTCTCATATAAGAAGTTTTGTTTTAAAGCTAAACTTTTCCTTTTAAAGGTAGTTATTTGAAATCTGAATGAGAAATAAAATTCTTTAAACCGAGTTATTTAAGGCAACGGGGCAATTTAACTAATTAGGAGAAAACACCGCATCCAATTAAAAAAGGAGCTAAATTACGGGGAACGCTGGTAAACCCTTATTTTTTTTTTATGAGGGGAAAACCTCATGGACTACCTCCGCCTGGGGAAAGGCGGAGGGGCGTGCCGGACTCTTACCGGTTAAAACCACCCCGGTGTCTCCTCGCACGTGCGTGCGGGGCCACGGGAATCCAAATTCTTCCGCAGCCCCACACTAGTGCTGACCGGGTCTGTCCGGGCCTCGTCTCCTGCACGGGGTAGTGAGGTGTTAAACTACCCCGTGCATCGCCTCAGAGGCGTGCGCCGACACCCGCGCGCGCCTGCGCCTCGGGTCCATCGAATAGGGGGCGAGGACTTCCCCAAGTCTCTCGCCCCTGGACCCATTCATGGGGGCCGGAAAAGGGCGTTGTCCGCCCTTCTCCTGCGCCCGGTGCACCTTCTGCGGCCGGGGAAGGGAGTCGAGATCTCCCTCTCCCTTTCCGCAGTTTCCTTCTGCAACATCACGTCTTCGCAGAAGGAAACCACCGCGTCCCACGACTCTGCGCTACCGACCATCCTCCGCACTACGGCCGGCAGCGACAGATCGCCTCCTATTTTATTTGTGAGGACACGGCGCTGCTCCTCCCAAGCTACACACTCGGCGAGCGTGTGTTGCGCCGTGTCCTCCCCGGAATGGACGCAGTAGTGGCACCAAGCGTCCGGCTCCCTGTCTATGCGGCACAGGTATTTGCCGAAGCAGCCGTGCCCCGACAGCACTTGCGTCACCCTAAACGACAGGGAGTCATGCCTTCTCCCAAGCCAGTCATCGAGTACTGGCCGGATCGCCTCGACGGTAACTAGGCTGGCGGTAGGGCGCAGAAGCCTTTGCCGCCATTCCGCCACCAAGACCTAACGGAGCTCCTCTCGGCGCAGCGCGATCTGCCGCTGCACCAGCCTCGAGCCCCGTGTCTGCTCTTCCTCGCACCATCGAAATAATGACGCGAGTACTTTCGCCTCTAGGTCCCAGGGCGGGGATCCGGCCAGGATGCAAGCCGCCTCGTAGGAAATCGTGCGATACCCGCGGACGACTCTGACGGCCATCGCCCTCTGCGGTTTGCGCAGTATGGCGATAGTGCTGGCCGTCATGTCCATCGCCCACACAAGGTCCCCATACAGGGCCATGGACCGCACGATTCCCACGTATAACCGCCTACAAGCGGCGCTCGGGCCCCCCAAGTTGGGAAGCAACGTTGAAAGCGCGCCTGCTGCGCCCATGAGCTGGGACGCCAGCCGCCGGAAGTGGGGCCCGAATTCCCATCGGCTGTCGAGCACCAATCCCAGATACTTCATGGTGGACTCGACAGCTATCCGGGCTCCGCTGACCACGATGTGTGATCCCGGCGCCGGCGCCCGTCGGGGGCCATGAAACACTATGGCCTCCGACTTATTTAGGGCCACCTTCAGGCCCAGGCGCCGGATGCGCTTCATCACCTGTGACACCGCAGCCGTGGCTATCAACGTCGCTTCCATGTGCGAGCTCCCCCAGGCAGTTACGAGCGTGTCGTCCGCATAACATGTCAAGTCGGCGCCTGGCGGGAGTTCGCCTCTCAGCACCCAGTCGTATCCGATGTTCCACAGGAGCGGTCGCAAGACCGATCCTTGCGGAACATCGCACGACATGAAGTGCCGACCAGCACCGTCACGTCCCCGATAGGTGACGCATCTGCCCTCTAGGTAAGCCCCTAATGTATGGCGGAGGTAGGGAGGCTCGCGATGGTATTTCAGAGCCTCCCGAATACAACTCCAGGGTAGGGTGTTGAATGCGTTGGAGATGTCTAAAGACACCGCCAGCACCATCCCACCCCGGGACACCGTCTCCTCCACCAAGGCCCTCACGCGCATGATGGCGTCTATGGTGGAGCGCCCCCGCCGAAAACCAAATTGGTTATCGTCCAGGTTCGGTCCCTCCCTGCACAAATGGCTGACGAGGCGATCTGCGATAATACGCTAAAAAAGTTTGCCCGCCTCGTCGAGCAGCACTATGGGCCGATACGCGGACGGCGAGTCCGCGGGGCGCCCCTCCTTCCACACACTGGGAAACTGACCCTGCTCGAGACATGCCGTGAAGAGCCCCCTCAGCTGGGGCTCTAGCTCCTTCAGAGCCAGGACAAGAGCTCGACCAGGAACTCCGTCGGGTCCGGGCGCTGTGTTCTTAGCCCGGAGTCGCAACACGGCCGCTCTCGTCTCTGCTTGCGTCACCTCGGGGACATCGGTGCTCTGCTTTTCTGGAGAGTCTGTGGCTGAGGGTGAAGCCATCGCCAGGCGAACGTGTCCCACTCGCTCTGGGAAGAGAGCCGATACCACCGCCTCTAGCAACTGGGGTTGCATGCTTTGCGTTAGTGGAGGCGCCCAGGGACGCAACTTGCCCCGTACCCAACGGTAGGGGCGCCCCTACGGATCCCGATCTAGAGACCCCAGCAGCTCCTCCCTGGCACGCAACTTTGGGTCGCCGATGGCCAGCCACAGAGTCTCCTTAGACGCGCGGTACACCTCATACAGCGCGTCCTTCTTAGCGGAATCTCGTCGACGTCGTCTTCGGTATCGGGTGTACCGGCGACGAGCCACAACGCATACTTCGCGCAATTGCGCGATCTCGGCGGTCCACCAGTACCCCCGGCGTCTTGCGGACTGTTGGCGGACACGGGGCATGGACCCGTCGCAGATCTGCGTCATCGCCCCGCAAAACCGCAGCGCCACCGCCTCGACGTCGACGGGGCCGTCCGTCGTCGACTCCCAGATCCAGGACTGGACTAAGGCAGCTTCCTCGAGTAGTTCCTTGTCGATGCGTTTAAGCGCCCAACGCGGGCCGTCGTTAATCGGGGTTGTTGGATGGCGGCCGCTCGCGGTCTGGGCAGAGACGTCGAACCGGATATACCGATGGTCCGACAGCGTCTCCACCTCCACGGCGACACGCCAGTCGCGGACTCGGCTGGCGACAATGAGACGTCCACTATCGACCCGCCCCGCTGCCGCACGCACGTGTAAGCCGAACCCCGATTCAGGATGACCAGACTAGTCGTCACCGCCCACTCTTCTAGCACCTCGCCCCGAGGGTCAGTGACTGGAGATCCCCACGCCGATGACTTGGCGTTGAGATCCTCGAGCACCTGAACGGGACGAGGGTGATAGCAGCCTACGACGGCGCCCAACTCGACAAGGAAACCCTCAAAGTCGGCGAGACTCTTGTTGGGGGAGAAATACGCCCCCAAACTGACAATGCCGCCCGAGACCGCAGCAACCCAGCCGCGGCCCCAAGACGGGTCAATCAGAGTTTCGCCAATAATGGTCACCAAACCGTCAACGCATTTGTCACGGGCGGGAATGAAGTACAGTTCGGCGACCACAGCCACGTGAATCGACCACTCTGCCATGCTCTGGAGTAGGGGATCCTGAGCTCTGGCACAGTGGTTGATGTTGCCCTGGAGAAAATGGAGTTGTGCCATTATTGACACTCCAGTCCTTCGGCAACGGTCCGGGGCCGGGAGTCGGCCGCGGAGCCTGCGGGGGTGGCGAGGTTTCCCCGGCAGGTTTAGAGCTCCTCTTCTTTTTCTTCTTGGCCTTGCTGGCAGGCGCGTCATAGGCCCCTCCGCCCACTTTGTGTCCCGCTGGCTTCCCCGAAACCGAACATAAGCTGCAGTTGGGCGCCGCGGAACACTGGGCCGCCTTGTGGCCGGGCTGACCGCAGCGATAACAAAGATCGCTCCGGTCAATCTCGGCGGTGCACTTTGCCCGTACGTGCCTCTTCTCCAGGCACCGGAAGCACCGCAAAGCCTGGGACTGCAGGAGTATCACCCTCGCCGCAATCCAGCCAACCAACAATCTGCCACTATCAGCGATCTTCTTCGCCGACGCTACAGGGCACCGAACCCAGACTACGCCAAGTCCAGTGGCGTCGGCGCGTATATCGCCGGCCCGCACCTTTTCCGGTGAACAGGCACGGCTTCGGGCAACGGCCGCCACCACCTCCTCAGAGGTCACGGAGTGGTCCAGACCAGCAATCCGCACCTCTGCGGTTTTCACTGGCCTGGAGACCCGGACGTCCTCAGGGCTAAGAACCTCCATCATCTTGGCGGCCAGAGCGTCCGCCTTTTCGGCACTGCCGCTAGCCGCACCAGCCACCTTGAACAGCCGCGCACCCGTGGCAGCCTGCCTGAGGGTGACGAACTGGAGGCCAAGATCTGATAATTTGATCTTGGCCTTGGCCTCGGCAATGACCGACTGGTACGTTACGCCGCGCTCCGCAGCTCCGGGCTGTAGCGTGAGCGTCACAGCCTTGGAACGCGGGGCATGTATCGTCGGTCCTTTGCGACCGCCTTTGGCAGTCCGCCGCGCAGGTTGCGCAACCGTCTTTGCGGTTCCACCGGGGGCGCATGGAGCTGCTGCGGCCTTCTTGGCGGCTTTGTGGGCCTTTTTGCGGCCTACGACTGTCGCCTAGGTCTCACCCTTAGACCCGGCAGTCGTGGGCTGGTCGCTCGGAGGAGCTCCCTTCGTGGGCTTTTCGTTACCCTCCGCGGGCTTTCCCTTTTGAGGCGCAAGTCTCGGTGGCTCCTCAGTCCTCCGCGTGTCAGCCGCTAGAGGCGGACGGAGGATTTCCGCCGGGAGGCGCTGAGAAATTGCCTCCAGCCGAGCGTCAACCATGCTCACGCACCGGAGCATGCAGGTCCGGACAAAGCGCTCGACCTCTTTACGGTACGAGGGCTTGCCGGTCGCGGTGCTGGAGACGGGGCCACTATAGGTGTGGCATCGGTGGACGTGCGTCGCTGCTGGTGCTCGCTTAGCGCAGCGACTTGCCGCCGGAGGTCCTCCAGGTCATTTCGAAGGCGGCTGTTTTCCTCCTGTAACTTAGCAACCTCGTCAGAGGCCGTCCTGTTGAGGAGGATGCCAAAAGCCTCCCTGATATCCGCGGCAGCCTCCTTTAAGCCTCGGATGAACGTGCCCTTCAGGCTGCCAGACTTTGTGGCAACCTTCAGGACTAAGTCCACCCCATTCAGAGCCAGTTGGCTCAAGGCCGCCGCAGATGGCTCTCCCCCTTCCGCCGCCAGAGCAGCTCTTCGCTCGCGAGCGTGTCGGGCCATTTCCGACACTTCGTCGGCCGCGACGGCTTTGCGCTGCTCCCTCTTGGCGACGTTGAGCTCCGCCTTTGAGCTCCCCAGCGAGGCACAGCTTTCAACGCCATCGCCAGGGTCTTCTGTGGTGACCCCCATGTCACTCTCTGCTTCACTAGCCGCCGAGATATTGGAGCGCATGAACTGTCCGTGCTTATCCCTCCGCGGCCGCGTAGCACTCGCCCCTCTCGATGCCTGGCGACCCCTCCTCAAAGTCAGCAACTTGGGGGCCGGCAGGCCTTCCTCGTCTGAGGTCTGGCACCCTGGACGTTTCCTAACGGAAGACGTCCCACGCGACCGATTTTCACCACTTCCAGTATCCATATCCGCTACAGGGGCCTGGTTGCCTACCCCTGCGCATCCGTCGAACACTAATTTAACACTTGCAGGCCCGGATACCCGCAAGCGCCGGGTTGCAACCGGGTCGCATGACATAGTATCGCTTCCAGTAGCCATATCCGCTACAGGGGCCTGGTCGCCTACCCCTGTGCATCCATTGGTCACTAATTTACCACCCGCAGGCCCGGATACCTGCGAGCGCCGGGCGTCAACCGGGGCGCATGACAAAACACAATCATTTTCGTCTAACATTTTCATATTGACATATGTGTAATACACACATCACTTCCCCACGGTGATGTGGCCGCTTTTTGGTGGGAGATTATTTAAGCCTCCCAAGGCCCGCGAATGCCGCCCGCTGTTCGGTAATCTAACCTAAGTTTTTTTTTTACTATTGTATATATTTTTATTTTTCTTTTCCTTTTTTTCCCCAAACCTAAAAACTAACTAAACCTACCCACCTCCCGGCACCGTGGCTCACAGCACCTCGCCACGGATGCCCCTAGACCGCAGGTTGAGAAGCAACCCACGGTCTTCCCCAACTCGGAAAATGCGACGTACACGCCGCGGAGACCCCTAGACCGCAGAATGTAAAAACGGCCCGCGGTCTACCCCACCTCGCTCCCTAGTCGTGCACTCTGCAGCTGCAGAGCGCAGGTAGGTAGCCCTCGAGAGCGACTCCTTCGCTCCAGCAGAAATTCGCCGCGGACAACAATCTCCTATTTCCCACCCCTCACGAGGAGATTGTTGCCCGCACCCAGGGTGCACCGACCCAGCGGCTGCTCGTCCTCAAGAAACCAAAAGGACCAGCAGCCACTAAGCACTCGGGGAGGTTTTCTGCCAGGCACCCCGAACGCTGGTATACCTTGGCCTTACTTATATAGTATGTTATACGAGCCGTTGCCTTTGACTTCGTTAAAGTGTGATTTTAAATTACATATATCCATATGGTTGTAATTATCAGCTTAGATGTTGTTTCAAATGACGATTATTTAACCGACATCTCCAATGGCAGACAAACTAACACCAACTGACGTTACTAAACTTGATTACTGCTGTGTATGAAATTTTCTAATTTCAAGGGCATACAAACACAGTCTAGCTTCTTTGTAGCGTTATACATATACATATATAATAAACTTTTCTTTATAGACTCACGCCTGTGTCCCCGAAGGGGAAGGCAGAGGTGTAATATTACACCCACATTTCACCATGAATTTTTAGGTCCCACGTAATAGGAGGTTAGCCTATTGCCGTTACCGGGCACATCACCAGACTCCGTGCTACTATTATGAATTCGGAAAAACCCAGTAACACTTTTGCCCGACCCAGGAATCGGACCCGGGAACTCCAATCAGCAGTCGCATACGCTATCCACTGGATCAAGGAGGCAGTCTATAATAACCGTTGTAGAAATTTACTAGAGGATATCCACCCGCTACGCCCAGACATTTTATTTTAATTTAACCGTTTCTGCCTGGTGCCTTGGGAATTGCGGAAAATCTCTCCTTAGTGCACCCCTACGGTTTCCAAGAGACATACTTGACAAATTCAGCTCCCTGCGCCCAATAATTTTGCGTTTGTGTTGTCCGTCAGACAGTCAGGAACGCAAGGGTTTTATTTATAAAGATTTTGAAGAAGAAATATTTATATCTTTCGGGAATATCTTGGCAGCCAAAGGCTGTATTGGTTTTATGGGCGAGCGACGAAAACCTATAACGCTAGATACAATTGTATTCTTGCTCGGAGTGAACTTAAGTGGGTAGGTAGTGCAATACATAGCAATTGTCAGTCTGTAGTCATGTCAGTCTAAAGATGTCCACTACTGGACATAGACCTCTCCAATAGATTTACTTGCTCGTACCCAATCACCGCGGTGCTGCCCGCGATTCTAACAAGATTGTCCGTTGACCTTGTGGGAGGTGTGCTGCGTCGTCTAGTACGTAACCGCCACTCTAGAACCATCCTATGTGTCTTGCCCTTGTAGTACTAATGCAATAATGTGTGTATACTGTAAGAAAGGATGGCCAGAACAACGCACGCAAAGATTAAAAAAAATAGCTCGATCCCGTAATGATTTTGCGAAATCCCTTCTTAGTGCACCCCTACGTTTCCCTAGGAATACACATGCCAAATTTTAGCTTCTTAAGCCTAGTAGTTTCGGCTGTGCGTTGTCTGTCAGTTAGTCAGTAATACAAGAATTTAATATAACAGATGATTGTACGTTAAAACAGAATTCATTACATAAGACTCAGTCTGTAAGTTCCTTCTCTTAATGTTGTAGCAATCAATACAGGCCAACTGAAATCTATTAACCTTAACTACTATAAGATTATGCCTAACAGGAAATTCAGGCATCGGGCTCCCACTACTGGCAATACGCGTAATAAAAGTATAAGCGAAACGCTTCGTGCGTAAGGGGAAATTTTGTTCGCATTGACTCCGTAAGCTAAAGGAAAATAATGATAATCATTTCTGAATCAAGCGTATCGTGTATTTTCTTTCTTGTTCCTTATTTTAAAGACTTTCTGTATAATAATTTTAGTAGGTATGTATACTCAGAAGTCTATAGCTATGTTTTACGAAGACAATGCGAGAAAAGACAATGTGCTGTTTTAAGCCGGTTCTAGTATTTTATCTATCGATGCTGTTTGAAATAGAATTAGTTTTTATTATAAGTCAAATCGATTATATCCATTAAGTAACATTTTGTTTAGTCTATTGAAAATTTCTTACAATGGTCACACTGGACTGTCAACTTATGTTCTTGCCTTGAAAAATTACCACGTTGTCGTCTCGTACGTAAAATATCGCCTTTTGAAAAGCATAGTTAAACCAGCTTCGCGAATTGAATTGTAAATACTTATAATTGCCGCTTTTTACTTCCGGCAAAGTTTGTGACATATTGAACATTGACTTTGTAAAACTGAATTGTGAATCCTGTGAACGTGCATCGTGCCCTCGTACCAACGGAGAGGACATCAAGTTGGAAGGAACAGCTAAGTGGATAATTCATTCAATCTATCGTGGCCACCTTAGTTTTGATTGTTTTTCCCTAACTTAGTTCCAGGCCTGACATCGGAGAAGATACAGGTAATTGTACATTGTTTAATTCTTAGCGCCAAGAAACTTGGTCCATATGTAAGACCTTTGCCCTGGGCTAAGACTGGATGAATTAATCGCTTCCACTGATCTCTGCAAAACCTACCCAATTTTAGCCCGGACTCTAAACATAATTTTTGGTGCAGAGCTGTAGTTGAAATTTAGCCGCCGTTGCATTACTGAGTACAAACCTCAGATTGGTATAAGCTTGTATCTTATCACCTTGTAGACAGTATTGTAGTGTTTGTCAGGTCAGTTTTTGCCTAAAATACATATTATTTATTTGTTTAAGTTGACCTACATAAATTGAAGCACATTGTCATACATAACCCCAATCAGTAATTGTTGATTTGTATTGTTGAAATCTAACTTAATTTTGTTGTTGCATTAATAAGTCAGTTTGTTTGGATACATAACAGCTGTATGTATCAATAAATTTGGTAAATTTAGTTTATCTCATAATTATATTAAGTTTGAATCACTACTTATAACAACCAAACTTTTGATAAACCTTTGTTTGTTATAATATATAGATAATATTGCTAGGTAACACATATTCTGTGCTTACTTACTATTGTTTATCTCAAATAATACAGCCAGTCTGTCTGTTGCAAATAATTCATTAATTAATTTGAAGTTTCAACTTTTAATCTGTTATAAGTTACAACTTTTGATAACTTTTGTGTTTGTTTCAATATATTGAAACTATTTATTTTATTGGGCAGTAAATACCTGTCACTTGCTTGTACCAGCAGTAAACAGGCTAATACTTTGTTGGTTTCAAAGAATTAAGAAAAATTAAGCTTTGATTGTTAATATTATTTAACGCTTGTCCGGCCTCTTTTGTAATTATGATTATGTCAGCTATCAAGGACTTGCGTGCGGCTGCTGGTGCTATTGCATCAGATTTGCGCTGGTTTGCCTCGGCATGTGCCTTAGTGAACCGGCCTGATCGCCAGCAGGCCTTACTACAAAGGTACGAGCGGATTGACGATCGCCTGGCAAGTGTGGAACAGCAATTCCGCAATTTCAGCGCTTGCTGTCTCGAAGTGTCAGTCAACGATTTCACCGCTGACCAGCGAAATAAGGTCAGCGAAGACTATGCCCAGGTTCTAGACCTGTATGATGCTGTCTCCAATAGTGCGAGACAACTAGTTGCCGATAGGGAAGGGCAACCCAGCCTGAAGCAGGAACTTCCTAGGTCAGCACCGGGGCTGGTGAGTAGGCTCCCTACTTTGGACCTCCCCCATTTTGATGGCTGCCTAGGAAGCTATCTGGGCTTCGTTAATTTGTTTGACAGCCTGGTCAATGATAGGGCTGACCTTCGGCCGGCCCAAAAATTGGCCTATCTGATGTCGGTTCTGGATGGGGAGGCCAAGGGCCTCATCCAGCATCTGCCCGTGTCTGACGAGGCGTACCAGACGGCTCGGGACCTAATCACCCGTAGGTACCATAATAAGCGTGGCCTCGCCGACACGCACATCGAGCAGATTTTGGGTTTGCCGACGCTCACTCGGGTCTCTGGGTTGCGCACCCAACTTTTGAACCCGCTTTTAGTGGCCATCAACGCACTTAAGTGCCTTGACCTGCCCGTGGACCAATGGTCCTATCTATTGGTGCACATTGTGCTGAAAAAGCTGCCTGCCGACCTGAGGTTGCGTTTTGAACAGCGCTTTGGTGGGGATAGCGCTACCCATCTGCCCCTCTTTGCTAACCTGGAGAGGTTCCTGGAGGATGAGTACCGGGTCTTGGACAACTCCGGTGGTGACACCCCGGCTAAGATGCAGCCGCCCAAGGTCAAGGAGCAGGCTCGCGTTCACACCCGAGCTAATGTTGACCGGCGCCCTCCTCGCTTTGCGGTCACGCAGAGCTAGCGGAGTTCTCCTACTGCAAGGTCACGGGGCAAGGAACGGCCAGTTGTAGAGCATTCTTGGACCTACATGTCGCCTCTCGTAGGCGCATCGCGAATGCCCGCCGCCTTTGCTTCTCTTGTTTGGGGTCCCACTACCAGCGAGACTGCCCAAACTCTCGCTCCTGTCCTCACTGTGGAGGACAGCATTTGGACATTCTCTGTATGAATGCCAGAGAGGTTGGCCGCTTGTCCAACCAGCCGACGCCGCGCACGGGCGGGTGTTTTGAAGGTGGCAGCCGAGGCTCACCGGCGCGTAGCCGAGAGTCGCCTCGCTCAATTGATCGCCACTCGCCCCGCTTGGAGAACCGTAGCGTGCGCACGCCTCCTCTCTCTCGCGCACCTGAATGTGCTGTTCAGCGTCACCAGCACCATGACTGCTGCCCCAGGTATTCCCCTCCTTTGGCGGAGCGTCCCCGCCTTGACTCGCGCCCACCTCGTTTTGGGCGGGTGCGTCATTATGACCCCCCAAAGATGGCGCGCGGATCAAGTCATCGCGCCTTTGAGGACTTCAAGCCGCACCCTCGTTTTGACTTGCCTGGTCCTGGCCAACGGTCGCCGCCCAGGCAACAATAGGTCATTGACCCCTGCCCTATAACGCCAACCTCCCCCATTGAGACTGTTATCCTACCAACGGTTGCTGTTAGGGTCTGGGGACCCACGGGGACCTCTGTTGTTGTCCGTGCTATATTGGACACAGGTTCACAAGGTTGCATTGTTTCCACTTATTTGGTAGGGCAGGTTAAATTTAATATGGGTTTATTTCCCAATTGTATACGGGGCATAGGTGACGTAGCCTCTAATGTTGAAGAGCAAGTTAAAGTTTTGTTTGGCCCTGTTGAATCTTCACACCCGAGGATTAAATCCTCGGCTATTGTGTTGAAGAATATTTTGGATATGCATCCACAGAAGCAGCTACCTGCTGCTGTGGCGAATTTGACATCGGAATTAGAACTGGCAGACCCCAAATTTGACACACCGGGACAAATCGATTTGTTGATTGGCTCTGATGTCCTCGGTGAAATTTTGATTGGTGGGAAACGGGTCTTGGTGCCAAATGGTTTGACTGCCATCCCGACCATATTTGGATTTGCTTTGATGGGCCCTGTACCTAGGGACCCCCCTCCACCCGAACTTGATAATTTGTTGGCTGTAGGCTCTGCTCTCTCTGATGCAGTTCAGAGGTTTTGGGAGATAGAGGAGCCTCCTCAAGCTGCTCGTTTGAATCCAGAACATGAGGAGTGCGAGCTGTTCTTCCAGAACAACACTGGTCGACTCCGTTCTGGTCGGATCATTACGAGGCTACCCTTCCTGTCTGTTCGGCCTCCGCTTGGTGAGTCACGACCTTTAGCCGAAAAGAGATTGTTGGCTATGGAGCGTCGCATGGGTCGTGATCCGGAGCTCAGACCGAAGTATATTGAGTTCATGAGAGAATATGAACAATTGGGACACATGTCAGTGTCAAATTTGGATTAACGTTCGGTGGATCATTACTTTCTCCCGCATCATGCGGTATTGAAGCCATCGACTGGCAAGCTGCGCACAGTGTTTGATGGTTCTGCGCAGAATTCTACGGGCGTACCCTTGAACCAGTGCTTGCATTCTGGTCCCAAGTTGGTCAA
Source organism: Euclidia mi (assembly GCA_944739405.2). NCBI lineage: Eukaryota > Metazoa > Arthropoda > Insecta > Lepidoptera > Erebidae > Euclidia > Euclidia mi. Next base: position 36,799,047 of record OX123192.2, on the reverse strand, counting down.
GGACCTTTGTGACGTCATTACCAGCTTCAGACGACATCAGGTTGTCTTTGTGGCCGATATAAAAATGATGTTTAGGCAGACGATTATCCACCCTGATGACCGTCGCATTCAGCTGACCCTTTGGAGAGAGTCTCCTCGTGATCCCAAGGGTCGTCTACGAGCTCAATACTAATACGTACGGGTTAAGGTCAAGCCCCTACTTGGCAATACGTTCTCTTTGGGAGCTCGCAGACCGCGAAGACTTACGTTTCTCACGAGCCTCCGCCATCTTGAAGGACGATATTTACGTCGATGACATTTGCTCGGGCGCCTCCACAGCGGACGAGGCGATCCTCCTGCGGGACGAATTGATAGGTATTTTGGCCTCCGCTGGTTATGAGTTGCGTCAATGGATTTCCAACTCACCAGCGCTTTTGGAAGGCTTGCCAGAGGATCATCAGCAAGATCCACATCTATTTAAGATTGTTGACAACCCCGCCATGATGGCTGTTCTCGGCGTTCAGTACAGACCAGTACAAGACATCTTTACGTACAACGTAGACCTGAAATTGCCTTGTTCTTGGACTAAACGTCTCGTGTTGTCTACTGTCGCCAGAACCTTTGATCCGAACGGTTGGATTTGTCCTATCATATTTTGGGCAAAATGCTTTGGACAGCAGGATTGACTTGGGATGAACATCTACACGGCCCTCTTGTTGAGGAATGGACCTCTTTTGTATCCTCACTTCCTGCCGTCAATGAGATCTCCTTGCCTCGTCCCATCCTTCCTCCCGGGAAGTACAAGGCCACCCTTCACGGGTCTTGTGATGCCTCGGAACGTGGTCACGCGGCCGTGGTGTACTTGCGCACAGTCAGTGCCTCAGGTCAGGTGAGGGTTTCCCTGATCATGGCAAAGAGCAAGGTCGCACTCCTTCGGACATCTCTGACCATTCCGAAATTGGAGCTCTCGGGAGCAGCCCTACTTGTACGCTTATTGAACCACGTGTCTAGTACCTTGGGTAAAAGCAATTGTATTAGTGAGACCTACGCCTGGACAGACAGCCAAATTGTTCTTTGTTGGTTGAAGGCTTCTGTCCACACCTTGGAGGTATTTGTCGCTAATCGCGTTTCCCAAATCCAGAAATCCGAACTCAAACTTGTATGGAGACACGTGCCAGGTGAGCTCAACCCCGCTGATTGTGCCTCGCGTGGATGCTTGACGCCTAGTTTGATAGGTCATTCGCTGTGGTGGGGTCCGGAATGGTTGAGTCGACCAGAAATTGATTGGCCTCGAACGCCAGTTTTGAATACTTCTAATTTGCCGGGTCTACGAACACTCGCTCTTGAGAAGGTAGAATGCGCCTTCGACCCCGATTTTTTGTTGAATCGTTACAGCTCCCTTGAAAAGTTGTTAGGTGTCACTGCTTGAATAAAGCGTTTTGTTTTTAATTTTAGGCACCCACAACAGAAAAGTTTGACACCGTTTCTCTCACCACAGGAACGACAGGAGTCCCTCATCTTTTGGGTTCGTTCTGTGCAATTGGCACATTTTGAGAAGGAGATTGCCATCCTTAATTCAGGGAGATCGAAATTATCGGGAGCTGTATCTAAATTGAACCCCTTTTTGGACGATACGGGTCTCTTGCGCGTCTCAAGAACGCCAACCTCCCTAACGGGGCACGTCACCCCCTTTTGTTACCTAAGGACGGTCATTTGGTACGCTTGTTGGTAACTGACCGTCACCTTAAAAATTTGCATGCTGGTTGTAATGCGCTCTTGGCCATTTTGCAACGCGAGCTTTGGATCTTGTCTGCCCGAAGAATTATTCGGAGTGTGGTCTTTCGCTGCATCCCTTGCTATAAGCTCAAGGCTTCTACCATGCAGCCCTTGATGGGAGACTTACCGGCAAATCGCGTAACTGAGAGCAGGACATTTGACGGTGTTGGCACGGACTTCGCTGGTCCCTTTTTGATGAAAACGTCGACAATGCGAAACAGCAAGACTGTTAAGGCCTACTTGTGCGTTTTTGTTTGTCTTTCCACAAAGGCCGTTCATTTGGAACTGGTCTCCTCGCTTCCGACCGAGGCGTTTGTAGCCACATTTGACAGATTTGTATCCCGCAGAGGGCTGTCTTCCTTGATCCACTCTGTTGCGGCACTAACTTCAAGGGCACCTATAATTATTTGAATGATGTTGTTAATTTCCTTGAAACCAACAAGGCTGATATAGGTGATAGGCTTGCCCGACGTGGGATAAATTGGTTGTTTTCACCACCAAATTGTCCACACTGGGATGGTATTTTTGAGGCCGCTGTAAAATCGGCCAAAACACACTTGTGCAGGACAATCGGTGAATCTGTCCTTACCTTTGAGGAACTCGCAACTGTGTTTTGTAAGATCGAGGCCGTTTTGAACTCTCGGCCGTTGTGCCCGATCTCCTCAGATCCGAATGATTTGGAGGCCCTTACGCCAGGCTTATATTTGCACATACTCCAGCAACGCGTTAAGTGGACCGACAAGACTGATCCACCCAAGATTGGTGACCTCGTTTTGATCAAGGAGGCTAACCTTCCGCCACTCAGATGGCGCAGGGGGCGCATCCTTCGTTTGGTAACTGGGGCTGATGGAGTTCCCTAATTTGCTGAGGTCTTGGTGGACGGTTCGATTCTGAGGAGAGCGGTTGCAACATTGTCACGTCTACCAACCGATTAGCGGACCGGTAGGCCGGTCCGGGGCGGGTGGATGTTTGAAATAGAATTAGTTTTTATTATAAGTCAAATCGATTATATCGATTAAGTAACATTTTGTTTAGTCTATTGAAAATTTCTGACAATGGTCACACTGGACTGTCAACTTATGTTCTTGAAAATTACCACGTTGTCGTCTCGTACGTAAAATATCGTCTTTTGAAAAGCATAGTTAAACCAGCTTCGCGAATTGAATTAACTTGTAAATACTTATAATTGCCGCTTTTGACTTCCGGCAAAGTTTGTGACATATTGAACATTGACTTTGTAAAACTGAATTGTGAACGTGCATCGTGCCCTCGTACCAACGGAGAGGACATCAAGTTGGAAGGAACAGCTTAGTGGATAATTCATTAAAGCTATCGTGGCCACCTTAGTTTTGTTTGTTTTTTCCTAACTTAGTTCCAGGCCTGACATCGGTGAAGATACAGGTAATTGTACATTGTTTAATTCTTAGCGCCAAGAAACTTGGTCCATATGTTAAACCTTTGCCCTGGGCTAAGACTGGATGAATTAATCGCTTCCACTGATCTCTGTAAGACCTACCCAATTTTAGCCCGGACTCTAAACAGATGCATTTGGCTACTAGAGATATATATGTCTGACATATTTTTATGCAGCTTATTACTAATCAGTTTTAGTAGCCAAATCCGTTGATAGATAAGATATAGGTGCTGGCCATTAAAGATATCACGAGACATTTGTCAAAAGGCTTCGATATATTTATCTCGTTTCTAAGAAATCAAAAGAGCTAACGTATGAAAATTTACACAAGCATTTAGCTTTTTAACTTATTTGACTTTATTTAGCATACGCGGGCCTTAAAATTTCAAATTATGACAATCTTACAAAAATTATAAATATGATAGATTTTAGGGGTTGGTACATGTACCAGAAGACCAGAAGATCCGTACATACATTCATGATGCATGCACGGAACTTCGTTATGCTTTACGCATAAACCTCTAAATTAATTTTGATGAAACTTTCCGATAATAAATCTGATACACCCGTTGCTCTACCATGAGCTTACTCAACTCGATAGACGTTCTACACACTGATTGGCTTGTGCCGAGTGCTTTGACATGTAGTAGACCAATCAGAACGTCAATTGGCTATCGAATGAACGTAGAACGTGCTGTGGCTAAACTCATGGTAGAGCCACAGAGTAGCACATTGGCTCCATGGCCAGCAAAGCGACGGCAAGAAACTAGTGTATTCATAAAAAAATAACAGAACTGGTAGTATTGTTTATAATTACCATAGCTTAAAAGTTACACCACAAACAAAAACATGATAATTTAATGTAACCCCATCAAACATTATTTCAATTTAAACGTAAAGCTTTCCATTTATCGAAAATATCTTTGGGAGAATATAAATAATTCGTTTCTTAGTAAATATTCATAGAAATCGAAATTTCAGAGCAAACAGTAAATTTATTTCGGGTACAATTTTCGTAGCATTTAAAATATAACCATATAATAGGGCACGTTTATAGGACAAAAAGTCTCATTAGTTCTGTGTTATTCCCAGTAATTCCGTTACTGGGAATAAACTGTTTCTGTGGGCACCATCTCTATATATTTTGTAAAATTCTTGCGTTACTAACTGAATGTTACCCAAAACCATTGGGTGCAAGAGGCTTTTTACCATGTGTGTCCCTTGATAAGCGTAGGGGTACAGTAAGAAGGCATTTTCCAATATTCATTCGGTATCGGCCAGAAACGTTTTAATTAAAACTTTATTATAACCGGTAGCTGTTGCGACTTCATCTAATTTGATCTTCATTTTTATAACCTAATATGATATTTTGAGTGCACTGTCACTGACTGAAAAATTTAGTGAATCTCGAGCTCTAAGGCGAGGGTCTTTGATCGTAACCGCGACAGTGCTAGGCTGATAATAATGAATCTTGATTGTACTGATGGTATGTTGGTATAAGCTGCCACCTTGTTTATCTCTGGTTCGATTTTCACACGCGACAAGTCTGTGTTATCCACAAATTGTCCTAATTAATCTCAACTTTGCCTAGGACTGAAATAAGAAGTCACTAACAAGAAGTTTCTTTTTAAAAGACTACACCCTCCCTAGGAAATTTATTCCAAGGGCGGATCTCCTGTGTCGTGAAGGTCTTTACAAACTTGCAATCACACAGTGAACACCCAGACCCGAAACAACTATTTATGGTGCACACAAAGTGGTGTCTCGTGTGGGCATCGAACCCACAACACTTGGTGCATGTCAGACGACGAGGCAACCGCTTAAACCACTACGCCAACTGTACATTTTTTTTAATCTTATGTTTTTATGCAATAAAAAAGAAACGATTGCACAAAGGAAATACTCTCACTGAATACAAGAAAGACTGATCAGACGCTTGAAAACAATTTGAATAGCAAATTCAGCTTGTGACGTCGTGCACCTCCGGCAGTTCGGTGACGTCGAATGTAGGAGGGAGCGCCTCTGCCCGCGCGCCCCGCACGCTGTATATAAGCAAGCGAAGCCATTCCTTGGGCCCTTTCCGGCCTGCAGACCACGAGCTAAGTACACCAGCTGCTTTTCCTGGACATCCTCGGAGGTGAGTCCCCAACAAGACTCCTTACCATTGCCGAATCACGCGACCCTGATTACATATATATCTTTAAATAGCATTTTTTTGTAATTTTTCTTAAGTAAAATCATTTGCTAAAGGGTGTATTAGATTCATTGATGAATTAAATCGATATTTAATTGTAACGTTCAACTCACATTTTTCATTTTATCCACCCCCAAGGGCGACCAACGTTACAGTGGCGCCCACGGAAATATATAGGTAGGGTTTTGTTGGGAATCCGCCTCCGGTAAGTCCTCTTTATTTTTTTTTTAACCGTGTATGTGTGAAATCGTTCCAAAGCAGTGTGTGATTATTTTAGTGGCATTTATTGTTTCTTTTTGCTTGTTCTATTGTGCACGGTAAGTCAGTGGTGTTGCGCCGGTCACAACAGACAAATTTTTGCTTACTACGCTTGGTAAGCATTTTTATAGTATAACTATTTCTGTTGCCGTGTGTGATAATTAATTTAGTATCAACCGCATAAGTAACAAGTTATAATCGTTTTGCTTGCGGCCACGTGTCAACTAAATGACGCGCTGTGGTCACATTCATTGATCGCATTCTTTGTTTTGCGATTTATGCCTCGCGTCCTCTAACGACGTGCTAAGGTCACTTTCGTGATCGTATGCTTCGCAATTAGATTTTTTAATTGCCTGCTACGGTAATAAATTGCTGCTGGTAATTATTGCTAATAATTACTGCTTTAGCTGACTTATTGAACGAATTCACACCCTTCTCTTTTCCATTTTTCTACTATAACCTTCTGCTAGTGATTTTTTACGGTGATATATTTCTATATAGTAGATATTATTAAATACTTTTACCGCCTACTACGGCAATTATCTTTCAAAGTTAAATATTATTTTCTTTCTTACTAAGACAGTTGCATCTTTATTATACCACGTATACCTTCCATAATTGGACTGTATGAGAATGAACGTACCTAAAGATGCTAGCGTATTATATACTAGGTATTTAGCTAGAATTTCGCGGTCGTTTGTTAATCAAATGTACACGTGTCACATGCAGGTTGCTCACTGACAATAATGAACGAATGAAATCTTTGTCTATTTTTGTGTAAAAATACGAATATCATCGTAGAATTATTGGTTGTTCGTTTTGTCAAATGTTTATTATGCTACAATCTTTGTTTTTTGGTCTTCGATTTTATCATCTTGTTAGTGCCTATGGCTATGTTATTTGCAAATGCATCATTTTATGCATTTACTGTTCATTGTGAACTCAAACATTAAATTCCTGCGTCGCAATTATTGAATTATTTTTTTTTGTATTTTTTTGTGTCGCTAGGGTTGTTTTTTTTCAATGTCTGGTTTCTATTGAAATATATAAAACATATAATGATAAATAAATGATAAGATTAAACCGCTGACAGCCGGAAAATACTTAATTATCAATATGTAACTTGTTTCCCTTACAAAATGCTATGCATCTGGTTTTACTTAACCATTTTAAGTAGTGCTGGTTATAATGTGTTCTTGTGTTTACGCGAATGTTATTATATCAAACTGAATTTATCAAACTTAATTGAACTGAAACTAACTTTAACTAAAGTGGGTATTTGCAAATAAATTAAATCAATAACTTCTATTCTTGAATAACTAAGTGGTTATTTACATATAAATCAAATAAATAATTTTTATACCTCATTAAATAACTAAAGTGGCTGTTTAAACACAAATTAAATAAATAATTTCAATACTTAAATAACTAAACTTGGTAATTATACATAAATCAATAATTTATATACTCTAATAACTAAAGCAAATTAATTGATGTACAAGTTTAAGTAAATCCCCTTTCGTATTTCACCATCGTCTATTTAAAACCTAAAAGCTGAATAAAATAATTGAACCTTATTCTATTACAGCATAAATAAATTTATAAACGATTGGGTACAGTGTCATTAACAACAATGTAAGACGCATATACATATGCGAAGTTATAATTACCTACATAATTATTTGTAAAGGCCAAAAATAGTGCTATTGTTCCGCGTTGGAGCTCACAAGATAACGCATTGTGTTGTGTTAACGATTTATATAAACCTGCTAACATAAAACATGAATAAATATTACTGTTATAAATTGTCGAAGAAGTTTATTAAACTTAATATTGTTGCAAAATCTGTTATTTATCTAACTAAATATCTAACTATCTAAATATCAGATATGTTTGCCTTGGTGATTTCCATATAAAAGATCTTAAATTGACTCAATACAAAGTTGAAGAATGTAATGATTAATGCTCATCACTAATGATCTAATCACTAAAATAACTTAACGCTTTGTTACAAATCTTAATATATAAAATCCTTGCGTTACTGACTGACTGACAGACACGCTACAGCCGTAACTTTTGGGCGCAGGAAGCTGAAATTTGGCATGTATGTTCCTTGGAGACCGTAGAGGCGCACTAAGAATGGATTTCCTGAAATTCCCACGGGATTGGCCAAAACGGGTAAATAAAAAAAATGCAGGCGTAGCTGCTTGCGTCCTCTAGTAGTATATAAAATCTTTAACTCCCAATTACAGCTAAATCATGTACCCAATTATCTTGTTACATATAGCCTTAGTAATGACTGGTCGTAATGTATTTTTTTTTACCTTATGGCTCAATGGTTAAGAGGTTGTTGTCGGATCTGTCTCTGGTTTGATTCTCGCTTGTGTTTTTTTTGTGTTTTTTTAGCTATGGTTGTGTATTCTATATCATCGATTGTCTCCTGCGGTGATATATTATTCATTACAACCTATTCCGAATTGTCTATTTGCCGTTGATGACTTTGTATCATGATCGGAAACTAGTTAATTGTCCGCGGCAATGGAATGCGGTCGGCGCCAAGCGCGCAGTGATGACTCACGTGTTCACCGGTTCAAACTTTCCATCGCCGTAATCATTGTTTGCAATTCGCATCGAGCGTGTTAATGAGCAATTTGCTTGTGTAATTGCCAATTGATCGTAATATTGTTATTATCGTAATATAGTAAGATCGTAATATTAGTTTACGACTTATACATTTTCAATTTAATTTTACTTATCGAGCCTGGGTTGCAAGGTGTTGCCTAGGCTGGGTGGCTATTTATTCTAATCCTCACGTATAATACCTCTACGCGCGTCGTGTATTATAATGAATGCGACTCGCATCGGGAATGAATGCTAGTTTGTTCATACTTATGATTGTGTGTGGGCCTTTTGAATGTGATGTATGTCAGGTAATAGGAACGTTCAATGCTTGGTGACGTATGAATGGTCGAGGGTTATACTTATTTTTTTTTCTTTTCAGGGCTAACCCTGCAGTCCCTCTGGGAAAATTCTGGCCTAAAGGGGAAAGTGTGTGACGTCGTGCACCTCCGGCAGTTCGGCGACGTCGAATGTAGGAGGGAGCGCCTCTGCCCGCGCGCCACGCACGCTGTATATAAATAATCAAGCGAAACCATTCCTTGGGCCCCTTCCGGCCACCTGCAGACCACGAGCTAAGAACACCAGCTGCTTTTCCTGGACGTCCTCGGAGGCGAGTCCCCAACAAGACTCCTTACCATCGCCGAATCACGCAACCCTGATTATATATCTTTAAATAGCATTTTTCAGTATTTTTTCTTAAGTTAAATCATTTGCTAAAGATGTATTAGATTCTTTGATGAATTAAATCGATTTTTAATTGTAACATTTAACCACGTTTCTCATTTAACAACACCCAACGGCGTACTACGTTACAAGCTTTCTCCATAGAATATAACTCACAAATTAATAACAACAGTATTTTTCTTACATCTATAAAGCATGTCGTAAATCAAAGAGGCCGATAGGAAATAATTGTTTTCCTTAAAAATAGCGACAAAGTGGTTCCGTTTGATTTAAGTTATGTTCATGTAAAATATTAACACCTTTTAATACCATTTCGTACGGATTATAAACAAAGGAATTGTGTTGGTGAAGTAAAGGCTTTGTAGAACTTTGTTAGAAGTTTAAATTTGTTTTAGATTTTTTACTTGAATATGAGGAAATCATCATCATCGACTCTCACATAGCGAGACTTGGCTCACGTAGTAAAACGTTATAACTAAGCGACCCTTGCTCAAGCCGCCACGTGGATGGCTCACCACTCGTGATATTCATATCAGAGCGCTACCTTTCTTCGAAAGGCACGTAAAGCTGTCGGTCCCTGTTCTTGTCTTTTTACGGGCACCGTTAGGCCATATCGGATGCGACTCAGCGGTCTGAAAACTCGGACACCAAAGCTGGCCACGAGTAGAGAATGTGCGTCGTTGACTAACCAGATTTGACTAAATATACGCTTTTCACAGAAAGACTGCCATCTGACTTCTGCGTTACAGGTTAAAACTTGTGTCTCTTTACTGGCAGGCTATTGTTCCTGCAATCGATCTATCAAATTGAAATATTATTACACAATTATTATAGCAAATCGCTTACCGTATAAGCCTACCATTATTGCATACATAGATCTGCGACCGTTTTCAGACCTGCGTAAGAGTTTAAGTAGCTACTGAGTAAAACAATAGCTTGTTGGCTAATCCTGATGCAAAATACTTTTTTCAACTTTGAACAAACCTGCATTCTAGATCAGTATTCAACTTTCAACATAGAGACACGTTTATTTCATGAAGAGATACTACAAGGGGATCGAGTTTCTCAGTTAGGCGGCTAGTGCCTATTTTCGCACTTGTAGCGTCTGGTTGTCGTACGACTAATACGCAGTTATTAATTTTCAAATCAAAGCCATCGTGCAAAAGCAGTAAGTATGGCGTTCGACTGGGACTGCTCCTGCACGCTCTTATAATTTTGTATGAAATATCATAACCGTTCGCAAAAGGCATTAAAATTGTGCCAGAGTTTAGTGTAATACAAAACTGCGAATGAAAATCACATAAAAATAGTGCCGATCTATCGTGCGGTATACCAATTTCAATTCCCGGACGCGTCAAAGTGCAAAAATACATAAGAACAGTGAATGTGCACGAATCAGTAATAAGAAATAAACATTAAAGCTATACGTGTGATAGCCATAAGAACTGTGCTATGGAGCTTATCGTGCGTTATCAGTTGCATAAAATAAGAATTTTTTTTATAGACTCACGCCTGTATCCCCGAAGGGGTAGGCAGAGGTGTAATATTACACCCACATTTTGCCATTAATTTTTAGGTCCCACGTAATAGGGGGCGAGCCTATTGCCGTTACCGGGCACATCACCAGACTCCGGGCTGCTACTGAGTATTCGGAAAAACTCAGTAACACTTTTGCCCGACCCGGGAATCGAACCCGAGACCTTCCAATCCCACGCGCACATTTATGCCGCGAGACCAACGAGGCAGTCGTATAAATATATAGATAAGAATTAATAGTGAATAAATAGTAGTTTTGTTTACAAGTTCAATGTGTAGTTTTATATGTGTTTTTTCGGCTTAAATAGGGTTAAATTCATGCTAAATGTATTATTACTAGTATTTATAGGTTTATAAAGCCGAAATTATATAAATAATAAACATTTTCATGTTTATGATAAACTTTGTTTAGATAGATTTGTGACTATCTTAGATAGTTTATAACTTTAAGTTGTGAGTGATAGGTTATACTGTAATATTTCGTTATGGATAAAGATATTTTCATGACTTGTTTTATTATATGCTCCATATAGCCGCACACATGAGCCTCACCAAGTTATATATTTATTATTAATATTTCATAGTTTTTTTTATAGAATATATGGTGAGTGCACTCCTGTGTGACGACAATTTTTGATAGTTTAGAGTGTATAAAACGTGTTTTATTGTGTAAATTATCTTTTTGATACTATCAAATATGTTTATGTATTCAGGTCTCAAAAATTTCTTATTAAAGGTGTATCCTTTTATGAGATATTTTTGAGACCTATCTAACTATGTATAAAACATAATTATGTATTAATGTACCATAGGCTAAGATATTTACATGTATGTACCTTTTTCGAAATAAAGATTTTGTTATGCACGCGTTCGATGCGGTGGTTCTCGTTAAGGTAAAGTTCCGAGGTAACTAATCGACACAAGTTTCGGCTAAATTGTTGGAGTCCCAACAACTATCATTGTTACCAGAGTAACAGTATTTAACCATCCAGCACCGAACACCTGAACTGATAGGCTATCCCTTGAAGATGATGTTTCATTTCTGAAGCCCCGATAGATAGAAGCCATACAGTCCACGCACACATAGAACACAATCGTCGTAGGAACTCTCTACAGATACACACTACCAGCGCTCTGTAGTGGACCAGCCAAGGTTCGACTCCTAGTATCTGGCACAATAACCTTCTGCTTTTGTAGCACTCATCAGACTTGGCTTGCCTTTCGTAAGAGGTCGACAAAAATAAGCAACGCTGGGCACAAGTCACCACTTGGATGACTACTTATGAGATTTACATCAGAGTGCTACCATGTTTCGGACACGTGAAGCTGTCGGCACCGGGTCTCGTCTGATGGCACATGCTTGTCGTTTGAGAGTATTGTGATGTGTGTCGTTGTGTATATGAAGAGCTGCCGATCACACTCCCCAACTGAGCTATCAAATCGAAATATTATTACACAATTATTATAGCAAATCGCCTCCGTATAAGCCTACCATTATTGCATACATAGATCTGAGACCGTTTTCAGCCCTTCGTGAGAGTTTAAGTACCGAGTAAAACAATAGCTTGTTGGCTAATGCTGATACAAAATCGTTTTTTTCTACTTTGAACAAACCTGCATTCTAGACCAGTATTCAACTTTCAACATAAAGACACGTTTATTTCATGAAGAGATACTACAAGTGGATCGAGCTTCTCAGTTAAGCGGCTAATGCCTATTTTCGCACGACTAGCGTCTGGTTTTCGTACGACAAATACGCAGTTATGATTTTTCAAATCAAAGCGATCGTGCGAAAGCAGTAAGTATGGCTTTCGACTGGGACTGCTCCTGCACGCTCTCATAATTTTGTTTGAAAAATCATAACTGTTCGCGACGCGTATTTATATTATATGCAAGGCCAGAACGCAGGGGTGTGAAACTAATCGCGTATAGATTGGAAATAACTTTTTTGCTGAGTTCTTCCAGTCTATACACGATTAGTTCGCAAATACTCGATTATACTTTGTAGTGATCTAACTGACTTGCTTATACATAATATACAGTGCCAGTACGCATACGGACTAATCGTGTATAGATCTGAAGATTATTCTGGATTTTGTAAGGCATTCATTATATTATATCACAAATATATTATGTAGGTAAGTAGACATTATGTCCAATTGAATAGTTTTTAATATACTAAGTTGACGGAGCCCTGCTTCGCAGGGCTCCTATGTTTGGGTTAAGGGTCAAAAGAGAACCTAACATAACCTATTTAGTTACTTGAATTACATACAATTTAATCCTCCACTAATAAAGTTAAAAAATTATTTCATATATGCACCCATTATTTCACTAAACTATATCTCTTGTCTTGTCAGGCAGGTGTAACTAATGTAGTATAGTTCAGGACTAGGACGCATGTATTCACGTTACGAACTATACGCGAGCAGTACGCAAAATTCGTGAATATATTGTAATCACAGATTTAAATATAGCATTACAATATGTACGCGACCAGTTCCCTATGGCTGCGTTTTGACCTTGTATAGTCTGTAAATACGCGTTCGCGAGAGACATTAAAATAGTACTAGTGATTAGTGTAATACAAAACCGCGAATGAAAATCACATAAAAATAGTGCCGACCTATCGTGCGGTATACCGAGTTCGATTCCCGGACGCGTCAAAGTGCAAAAATAACAATAGAACAGTGAAAGTGCGCGAATTGGTAATAAAAAATGTCGTATAGTGCATAAATATTAAAGTTATACGTGTGATAGCTATAGGAACTGTGTTATGGACCTTATCGTGCGTTATCAGTGGCATAAGATAAAAGTTTTATTGATAGTGAATAAAATATAGTAGTTTTGTTCACATGTTCAATTTGTAGATGTGTTTTTCGGCTTAAATAGAATTGAATTCATGCTAAAATGTATTTTACTAGTAGTAATAGATTTAAGGTGATTTTCCACCAGAGTGGCGAGACGAGGCGAGGCGAGGAGAGAATTGAAATCGCACTGACCCTTTTCCACTAAAAATAGCCATCGCGAGCTCAGGCGAGCTCGCGCGTGACCGCCGCGCCGCCCGTAGGCTTCATTAGATAAAGATATAGGTACAGTGCTGTTTGAGTTCGTCTTGCAATACACACGCAATTTCTATCGCGACAAGCGTGTTTCTGTTGCAAAGTTAATTTATACTCTATATCGGAAACAATACGGTTCATTTTTACACAAACAAATATTTCAATTCACGCCTTGCATATTCTCGTCAATCCACACTGATTCCACCAAAGATGCGCTGGGAGAGAATTGAACATTTGCCATACAAATTTCAATTCTCTCCTCGCCTCGCCTCGTCTCGCCACTATGGTGGAAAATCACCTTTATACAGCCGAAATTATATCAATCTACACTAATTTTTTTAAGAGGAAAAATTTGTATTTTAGTTTGTTTGTTTGTTTGTAATGGATAAACTCAAAAACTACTGGACCGATTTTAAAAATTCTTTCACCATTAGAAATCTACTTTATCTGCGAGTAACATAGGCTATATTTTATTTAAGAAAAAAATAGGGGTCCATAAGATATTTGGGTTTTTCGGGTACGTGAAATAGTTCCCTCAGGACGCGAGTGAAACCGCGAGAAACGGCTAGTAATAAACATTTTCATGTTTTTGATAAACTTTGTTTAGATAGATTCATGCCTATCTCAGATAGTTTAGAATGTTTAGTTGTGAGTGATAGATTATACTGTAATAACTTCGTAATGGATAACGATATTTTCATGACTTTGTGTTTTATTATAAGCTCCACATAGTCGCACACACGAGCAAATCATATATTTATTTTCAATATTTAATAGTTTTTTTATAGAATATATGGTGAGCGGACCGCTGTGTGACGACAATTTTTGATAGTTTATGCACTATAAACTATCAAAAATTGTCGAGTCAATAAAATATACACAATAAAACACGTTAGGTATATACATATAACGTGTTTTATTGTGTAAATTAACTTTGTGATACTAACACATAATTATGTTTATGTATTATATATTATACCGTTAAATCGATATTTTTGAGACCTATCTAGCTATGTATAAAACATATGTATACATGGACCAGAGGCTAAAATATTTACATTGTATGTACCTTTTTTGGAAATAAAGATTTTGTTGTGCACGCGTTCGGTGCGATGGTTCTCGTTCGGGTAAAGTTCCGAGGAACCTAAGTGACACAATTTCAAACCAAATTGTTGGCGTCCCAACCACCATCATTGTTACCAGAGTAACCCTAAGTAACCATCCAGCACCGAACACCTGAACTGATAGGCTATCCCTTGACGATGAAGTTTCATTTCTGAAGCCCCGATAGATAGAATAAGCCATACAGTCCACGCACACATAGAACACAGTCGTCATAGGAACACTTTACAGATACACACTACCAGCGCTCTGTAGCGGACCAGCCAAGATTCGACTCCTGGCATCTGTTACAATAACGGTCCGCTGTTGTAGCACTCATCAGACTTGGCTTGCCTTTCGTAATAGGTCGACAAAATTAAGCAACGCTGGGCACAAGTCACCACTTGGATGACTGCTTATGAGATTTAGGGATAAATCTAATCAGCAAAGAAATTCATATAGAGTTTCATTTTGAAATATTTTTATTGCGATTTAATATAAATTTAAGCTTCAGAGGGTGCTATTTTGCTCGACTTTTTAAACAATTATATTAATTAGGATAAGTGCCTTTTTAATATGTAATGTTACATACCTACTAGGTCTAAACGAGGCATAACTCAACTTCGTTATAAGCCCTTACATTTCGTTAATATCGCGATCCAATTAGAAGGGGCTTGTGTTTTTAATCAGGGACCGTTGTTGGAATATATATATTCCGTTTTTCACTGAATATATTATATTCAGTGAAAAACAGAACTTTGGCTGACTGACTTAAGAAAACGATATATTAGGTACATAATATAACTATGTAACAGCTGTGATAAATACATTATCTTTGACTTTATGTAAAGAAAGAACAAATATGTTTTTTTTATTACAATTTGAGCCTTTTGTCGTTTCCGGGCACATAGCCAGACTCCGTGCGGTGCTCCTCCAACCCGGGAATCAATTGATCGGCTGCTGGTCCCGGGTTCAAACCCGGGACCAGCAGCCGATCAGCAGATGCATACGCTATCCACTGGACTACGGAGGCAATCATTTTGCATCCATATGTATTCTTTGCCTAAACATTCCCTTCAAGGAATCTATTGGTGACACAGTACAGTAGTTTATCGCATTCATAAAGACAGTTGGGGGTATTCACTGTATAAAATTTATTCGTATTTCAGAATTTGTTTGGTTTTGATAATAGTATTTACGGGTTATTCCATAGATATAATTAATATTTTTATGGGTTATTCAATACAAACTCAATTTAAGGCAGAATCCAGTGCATGGAAATATACTCACTTTTAAATCATTATAAGGTTATTGATTTCTACGCAGAAACACTTTTGTGGAGTCGTTATTGATATTGTTCCGAGTTGATCTTCTGATAAATTATTTTATATTGGTCATCAGCTGCTTACATTATGTTAATGCAAAAGTGGTGTAACACGAATGAGCCCACCTGAACAAATGGTACGTGGATTTCACCGTCCCGTCCTTGGGACTTGCTAATGTTTAAGTGTTTTATGAACGGACCTTTGATGGTTGTGTTCCACTTGGTATATGTAAATGGTAAGAGCTTAGGCTCTGCGCAGTGATATTGTTGTCGTATGTCTGTGCAATGGCAGATGTGTTTTAGTGACTGTGGGGTCGTATAGCAGTTAAATGATAGATATAGTAGTGTAATATATTTTTTATATTCTTATCAGCTGTATTATTCTAATTTATTTTATTGTTCCTTTCTGTTCCTGTATCTAATCATAATTTGTTTGATTATTTTAAGTATATATTTTGTTTAAAATTTTAAATTAATGAAATAAATTTGTACATCTGTGTTGGTCGAAAATATTCATTCTTATATCAAACATTTACAAGTTTACCACGATATGCACCATGAATGATATGCACCAACCATGTTTTATACTTACTCAAGTTTTCACAAATAAATATATCTTTTTATTGAAGACTAGCTGGTACCCGCGGCTTCGCACGCGGAAAAAAAAAACGTTTTAGAAAGTTCTTTGCCAAATCTTATCTTTTTACAGCCGGTGGTATTCCAGATTTTAATAACAACAGCGCTACCTACCGAGTCAAATTGTATGCCTATATGTAGCGCTATAAAATCCTGTATCTTCTAGTTAAAGTCTCATTTGAATCCGTTTAGCCATTCCAGAGATTACCCCAAACAAACAGAAAGACACACAGAGAGACGGACAAAAATGTTAAAAAGGGTTGTTTAGGACGTAGAATCGTGTAAATAACTATATGCACTTGAAAACACAAAGTTATTTTGAAATCACAGACAGACTCTTCACACTAGACTATCACAGACGGACAGACAGACAGACATACAAAAATGTAAAAAAGGGTTGTTTTGGACTTAGAATCATGTAACTTACTATAGGTATGCACTTGAAAGAACATAGTTATTTTGAAATCACAGACAGACACTTCAATTTTATTTATATGTATAGATGAGCAGAAGAAGTAAAGACTTGTTATCGCGACAACAGCGCCAACTACCGGGTTAAATTGTAGCCTATAATGTAGCGCTATAAAGTCCTCTAACTTGAAGTGAAAATCTCATTTGAATCGGTGCAGCCGTTCCAGAGATTACCCCGGACAAACAGAAAGACAGACAGACAGACGGACAGACAGACAAAGATGTTAAAAAGGGTTGTTTTGGACTTAGAATCGTGTAACTTACTATAGGTATGCACTTGAAAACATATAGTTATATTGAAATCATAGACAGACACTTCAATTTTATTTATATGCGTAGATGAGCAGAAGAAGTAAATAATAATAATAATAATAATGTCACGGCTCAACGACTATCGGATCAGGTACGGGTTATCCAGCGCAGTGGCAAGTTGGATAACGCCGTGCTTGATAGGATTCGCTCAGAGTACTTACCTTCGAGCCATGCCAATCCCGTCCGGCCCACACTAACACCGACACCGAGCGCACCGCCAATGGGCGGCAGCGCCGTCAGGGAGGAGCATGACATGGCTGATGATGTAAGTACCCAGTGCAATGAGGAGGTCAAGGACGCTTTGGAATGTGCGATTAGGGACTACCGGTACACGCCATCATCTATTAGGCCTCGCCTACCGCGGTTGCCTTTGCATAGGCGAAATATAGCGCTGGTAAGTGCTCTTGACTCATTATTATCAAATTATTTAGATAATAGTGGGGATCTCGGTGATACACACTCAATCTTGTACTGTACCGCCGTGGCAGCTTGTCGTATAGCTGGTGTAAAGTTTCTTGAAACTGATACCGTTGTACGACAAAGGTCTGCTGTACCGGCGTGGCAGTGCAGGATTGAGCGACGTATTGCCGAGGCAAGGGCACTTATTGGCAAGCTGATCTGTTTTAGGGAGTGGAATACACGCCCTAGGGTAATGCGCTTTGTGAAACGGGCTTTTTCGGGGGCTAATATTAGTCCTCAAGATTATATAGCCCGGGTCACAGAGCGCATTGACTACCTAAAACAGAAAGTCTATGCATGGGCAAACCGAATACGTAGATTTAAAAAACGTGTGGACCGGTACGTCATTAATCGTACATTCCAGAGGGATCAGAGGTGGGTATACAGAAGCTGGGAACGACCAGATCAATGTGTGACTAATGTGCAGCGGCCGGATGCGAACGCCACAGCCATGTTTTGGCGTAGCATCTGGTCGACGCCCATTGGCCATACTGAAGGTGATTGGATGCAAGATGTCGAACGTTCATGCGAACATATTCCTGAAATGGAATGGGTGGCCATTTCTAGCCAGGATGTTGCACAAGCAGTCCGTCCATTATCTAATTGGAAATCTCCAGGCTTGGACGGGCTGCACAATTTCTGGCTGAAGTGGCTACGTAGTTCGCATGAACGCTTGGCATCTCAATTCCAATCAGCTGTAGAATCTGGGTCGTTGCCATCATTTATGATGACTGGAATTACCCACCTGCTCTACAAGACAGGCAGTACTAGCGAGCCCGGCAATTATAGACCGATAACATGTCTACCATCGGTCTATAAACTTCTTACATCTATTCTGAGAGCTAAAATAGCTAAACATGTTGAAGACAATTCTATTATGTCAGCCTCTCAGAATGGATGTAGGAAGGGTGCTCGCGGTACTAAGGAGCTCCTCCTCATTGACATGGCCATTAGCCAACAAGTTCGCCGTAACTGAAAGGATCTGGCGGCATGTTGGATAGATTATAAGAAAGCGTATGACTCCGTGCCGCATACATGGCTTTTGAGGGTGCTAGAGTTGTATAAAGTAAATACTACTCTACGCACCTTCTTAAAGTCATGTATGGGGCAATGGAATACGATTCTTTGCTATCCAGGATGCCGAAGGATCCAGGA
This sequence comes from Euclidia mi, assembly GCA_944739405.2. NCBI lineage: Eukaryota > Metazoa > Arthropoda > Insecta > Lepidoptera > Erebidae > Euclidia > Euclidia mi. The sequence goes on along the minus strand of OX123192.2, from coordinate 36,780,067 downwards.
GGACGGCGAACGTATTAAAATTGAGCGGGGAATTTTTCAGGGCGACAGTCTGAGTCCCCTTTGGTTTTGCCTAGCCATGAACCCTCTCAGTACATTACTGGAGGGTTCAAGGTTAGGCTATAGGTTACAGAGAGGCGGTCAGGTCGTATCCCACCTGTTATTCATGGATGACCTGAAGTTATTTGCCCAATCTGAGGTCCAATTGCTAGATTTACTAAACGTAACCCAAAACTTTAGTAAGTCTATCAATATGGAGTTCGGTGTGGATAAATGTGCTGTCATTCATGTGAAGCAGGGCAGGATGGTGGAATCTGAGGGGATCCAACTCTCAGATTCCATTAACCTAAGATCGCTTCTCTTAACCGATACCTATAAGTACTTGGGTATGTCACAGGCTTTAAGTATCAATGAAGCTGACATGAAGCAATCGTTGCAAGAGCGTTTCTTTGGCCGCCTGAAAAAAGTATTAAAAAGCCTTTTATCAGGTGGCAACAAGGTTCGTGCTTGCAACGGTTGGGTCATGCCACTTCTTGTATACTCCTTTGGCATACTCAAGTGGACTCAGTCTGAATTGGACGCCCTGGACAGAAGAGTCCGCACATTGTTGACGGCATTTCGTATGCATCATCCTCGTTCATCCGTGATGAGGTTGTACATCCCGCGGAAGTGTGGGGGTCGTGGCTTTCTGAATATCAAGACCCTACACAACCGCGAGGTGTGCAATCTCAGAGAATATTTTCTCCGGGCGAACGGGGACATGCATCGAGATGTTGTCGCAGTGGACAATGGACTCACCCCGCTCAAGTTGGCTAAGGAGAACTGGCGCATACCTGTAGTACTCAGTACTGATGAGCGCAAGCGTGTATGGCAGAGCAAGGAGCTTCATGGCAGGTTTCATCGGGCCCTGTATGGACCCGATGTAGACCTATTGGCCTCGGTGAACTGGCTACGCTTCGGTGACCTCTTTGGGGAAACCGAAGGGTTTGTTTGTGCAATTGCTGACGAAGTTATCAAGACGAATAACTACCGGAAATATATCCTGAGGGATGGCACTACCGATATTTGCCGTGCGTGTCACCAGCCCGGTGAATCTCTCAGGCATATTGTTTCCGGTTGTTCACGTCTTGCTAACGGCGAGTACTTGCACAGACATAACCAAGTAGCTAGAATCATTCACCAGCAACTTGCTCTGAAATACAAACTTGTAGACATCGAGGTACCGTATTACAGGTATGTGGCAGAGCCAGTTCTCGAAAATGGTCATGCCACATTGTACTGGGGTCGATCTATCGTCACAGACAGGACTGTTGTAGCCAACAAACCTGATATTTTGGTGATAGATCGATCAGAGCGCCTCGCAATAATTGTTGATGTCACCATTCCTCATGACGAGAATTTCGTGAAAGCCGAGAAAGACAAACAGATTAAATATCTGGACTTGGCTCACGAGATTGTCGACATGTGGGATGTGGACTCAGCAATTATTGTGCCGATAGTTGTAACGGTTAATGGCCTAATAGCCAAGAGCCTCGATCGTCACCTTAAGAGGCTCGCGTTGGGTGCTTGGGTCAAAGGTCTGATGCAAAAGGCAGTACTTCTCGACACGGCACGTATTGTGAGGAAGTTCCTGACTCTGGAGCCCTAACCACCGGCAGCTTGGACCCTGTGCCCGTTGCTGGTGGGATCCCACGGTTTTTTTTATATTTTTAAATGTATTTAATTTTTTGTGATATTTTTAAAAATGTAATTTAAATTTGATTGATGAGAAATAAATGAATAATAATAATAATAATAATAGAAATAATATTAGATAAATACAGTGAAGATGACATCATATGTCAAAACAAACATTACAAACAAAAACAAATATAAAAGCAAGAAAAGTTGGTATAAATGTTGACGAGAGCTAGGAAAGCAGCTGCAGCACGCTTAACACCTCCGGACTCGTCGCTCAGCTCCGCCTCACAGCCGCCGGCACCAGCAGCAGCATCGCCGGTGAGTGTTGAGGCGTCGAGCGCATCTAGCGACGAGTTTTTCTCCCCGCCGTCGTCGCCACCACCTGTCCGCCGGCGAGGGAGAGGCCGGCCACCGAATGGCTTAGGACCCCGAGGCTCATCGGTCTCGAACAGGGCCCCCGCTACCGGTGGTGATGTGCACCGCATGAGGTGGACTAGATCCATGAATGAGAATGTCATGCGGGCATATTATGTGGCTACAGAGGGGGGTACCAACCTTACGGCGTACCGTGATCGCATGCTGCCTCTGTTTCAGGACTTGGAACCGGCCGTCAACGTTTTGGCGCAGCGACTGTCGGATCAAGTGCGCGCAATCCAGCGCTGTCGTTTGCTGGATGACGATGCACTTGAGAGGCTACGCTCAGGCTTGCAAGGTAACCCTCCCATTCCTCCTTCCACACGTGAATGTGTAACGGCAGTGACAATTGACACATTAAGGCAACAAAGTGTTGAAGAAGTGAATGGTGGGGATATACAAGTAAGTGCCCAGTACATGGATAATGTAAGGAGTACTTTGGAATGTGCCATCAGGGAATATCGTTACGAGGCCTTAGTAAATAGGCCTCGTCTGCCGCGTTTGCCCACGCATAAGAAAAATTTGGCGCTGGTGTGTGCCCTGGATTCACTATTGTCTACATACCTAGACAATAGTGAAAATCTCAGTGATACACACTCAATCCTGTACTGTGCGGCTGTAGCGGCATGTCGGATAGCCAATGTCAACATACAAAGCAACATTGATATGGCTACCCGAAATAATGCTGTGCCGGCTTGGCAGTGCAGGATTGAGCGTCGTATTGCTGAGTCTCGGGCACTCATTGGCAAGCTGATCTGCTTCAGGTCGGGCAATACTCGCCCGAGAGTGATGCGTTTTGTGACCCGCGCCTTTGCAGGAACGGGTATTAGGCCACGAGAATACGCGTCGCGGGTCACAGAACGCATCGACTTCCTGAAGCAGCTTATGCGTGGGCAAATCGTATCAAACGCTATAAAAAACGTATAGGCAGATATTCCCTGAATCGCACATTCCAAAAGGATGAAAGGTGGGTGTATAGAAATTGGGAGCGTCCCGGTCTAGGTGTGGATGATGGGAGTCTACCAGATAATGAAACTACAAATACGTTCTGGAGTAGCATCTGGTCGACCCCCGTTAGCCACACGGAAGATGGTTGGTTTAGGGATGTTGAGCGATCATGTGCGGCAATCCCTAATATGGATGCCGTAGCTATTACGGCTACAGATGTTAGTTGTGCAGTCCGTCCGTTACCAAACTGGAAAGCGGCAGGTCCGGACGGATTGCACAATATTGGTTGAAGTGGCTGCGTAGTGCACATGCTCGTTTGGCGTCCCAATTCCAATCATCTCTAGAATCAGGAACGCTTCCAATTTTCTTAACAACTGGCATTACCCACCTGCTTTTTAAAACAGGAAGTACCACGGACCCAAAAAATTATAGACCTATAACCTGCCTACCGACGGTCTATAAACTTTTTACATCCATTTTGAGAACTAAACTGGCCAAACATATATATACTAATAAAATCATGTCCAGTTCTCAAAATTGATGTAAAAGTGGGTCACGTGGTACTAAAGAGCTACTCCTTATAGACATGACCATTAGCCAACAGGTTCGCCGTAGCCGAAAGGATCTAGCGACATGCTGGATAGATTATAAGAAGGCCTACGACTCTGTGCCACATACATGGCTCTTGAGAGTGCTAGAGTTGTACAAAGTTGATTCAACTCTATGCACTTTCCTGAAGACGTGTATGGGGCAGTGGAGTACGGTTCTTCGCTATCCAGGGTGTCGACGGACTCTCGGATGCGGCGATCCTATTAAGATTCAACGAGGGATCTTCCAAGGTGACAGTTTGAGTCCCTTGTGGTTTTGTCTAGCACTGAATCCTCTTAGCACTTTGCTCGAGAATTCAGGGCTAGGCTGTCGGTTGCACAGCAGAGGTCAAGTAATATCTCACCTTCTTTTCATGGATGACTTAAAACTATTTGCCTCCACTGACCTCCAGTTGACAGAGTTAATAAAGGTAACTGAAAACTTTAGTAAGTCTATCAAGATGGAGTTCGGTGTAGATAAATGTGCGGTCTTGCATGTAAAGAAGGGCAGGGTTGTGGAATCTGATGGTATAGAACTTTCAGATTTCACACAACTTAGATCTCTCTCTGCAACCGAAACCTACAAATATCTAGGTATGTCGCAGGCACTAGGTATTGCTGAGACTGGCATGAAACAGACGTTGCAGGAGCGCTTCTTTGGCCGTTTGAGAAAAATCTTAAATAGTTTTTTATCAGGCGGCAACAGGGTGCGCGCCTGTAACGGTTGGGCCATGCCAGTCTTAATGTACTCCTTCGGCATACTTAGGTGGACTCAAACAGAACTTGATGCCTTGGATAGAAAAGTCCGTTGTCTACTGACTACATACCGGATGCATCACCCGCGGTCGTCAGTAATGAGATTGTACATCCCGCGGAAGTGCGGGGGTCGCGGCTTCTTAAGTGCCAAGACCCTCCATAACCGCGAGGTGTGCAATCTCAGGGAATATTTTCTCAGCACTGAAGCGGGTGTCCACCGTGATGTGGTCACTGTGGACAACGGGCTTACCCCGCTGGGTCTGGCTAAGGAGAACTGGCGCAAACCTGCCGTACTTGGTGTTGAGGAGCGCAAGGAGGTATGGAAAGGTAAAGAGCTGCATGGACGTTTTTATCGGGCCCTGCATGGACCCGATGTAGACTTACCAGCTTCTGTGTCCTGGCTACGTTTTGGCGATCTTTTTGCCGAAACAGAAGGTTTTGTCTTTGCGATTATGGACGAGGTTGTCATGACGAATAACTACCGAAAGTATATCCTGAGAGATGGGACGGTTGACATATGTCGGGCATGTCACCAGCCTGGTGAATCTCTCAGACATATAGTATCTGGTTGTTCTCGTCTTGCCAACGGCGAGTATTTGCATAGACACAACCAAGTGGCCAGGATTGTCCACCAGCAACTTGCCTTAAAGTACCAACTTGTCGACTCTGAAATACCGTACTACAGGTATGTGCCCGACCCAGTTCTTGAAAATGGTCGTGCCACCATGTATTGGGATCGATCTATCATTACTGATAGAACTATTGTGGCTAACAAGCCAGACATAGTAGTGATAGATCGATCTAAGCGCCTTGCAATGATCATCGATGTCACCATTCCCCATGACGAGAATCTCGTGAAAGCCGAGAAAGATAAACAAATAAAATATTTGGATTTGGCTCACGAGATTGTCGACATGTGGGATGTGGACTCGGCGATCATTGTACCGATAGTCGTGTCAGTTAATGGTCTCATTGCCAAGAGCCTCGATCACCACCTCAAGAGGCTCGCGTTAGACGGCTGGATTAAGTCCTCTATACAGAAGGCAGTATTGCTGGCCACGGCTCGTATCGTCAGGAGGTTCCTCTCTCTGGAGCCCTAACCATCGGTAGCTTGGTCCCTGCACCCGATACCGGTGAGCCCCGTAATTTTATTTTTTTATATTTGTTTTTTTCTAAATAACATAGAAATGTAAAATATCATTATGAGAACAGGTTAAAATAAAGAGAATAATAATAATAATATCTTTTATTCTTTTTAAATATTAATATTTTACAAATATCCTCTCATCCATAGTGCAATAGTATATATAATCTAAATTATAATATAAAACACAAGTAAAGCAAGAAAATACCTGGTAAAAACAACATAAATACAGAAATAGTGAACATTTCATACAATGACAGCCGTCACGCTTAACATTATGACAGATCAAACAATAAATATATTTACAAAAATGAAGATAAAAACACATTAGCATGTTGACGAGAGCCAGGAAACGAAGAGCACACCCAACACCTCCGGACTCGTCGCTCAGCTCCGCCTCGCAGCCGTCGGAACCTGCACCAGTAACGTCGACAGCTGTAGTTGCGTCGAGCTCCAGCGACGAGTATTTCTCTCCGCCGTCGACACCGTCACCTGCGCGGCGGCGTGGGAGAGGCCGGCCACCAGCGTGCTTAGGACCTCGGGGCCCACCGGCCCCAAACAGGGTCCCCGCTGCCGGTGGTAATGTGCAGCGCATGAAGTGGACGTCATCCATAAACGAACAAGTCATGCGCGCATATTTTGGGGCGACAGAGGGGGGCACTAACCTCACTGCGTACCGTAGTCGCATGCTGTCTATGTTTCAGGCCTTGGAACCAAGCATCAACGTCACGGCTCAACGACTATCGGATCAGGTACGGGTTATCCAGCGCAGTGGCAAGGTGGATAACGCCGTGCTTGATAGGATTCGCTCAGAGTACTTACCTTCGAGCCATGCCAATCCCGTGCGGCCCACACTAACACCGACACCGAGCGCACCGCCAATGGGCGGCAGCGCCGTCAGGGAGGAGCATGACATGGCTGATGATGTAAGTACCCAGTGCAATGAGGAGGTCAAGGACGCTTTGGAATGTGCGATTAGGGACTACCGGTACACGCCATCATCTATTAGGCCTCGCCTACCGCGGTTGCCTATGCATAGGCGAAATATAGCGCTGGTAAGTGCTCTTGACTCGTTATTATCAAATTATTTAGATAATAGTGAGGATCTCGGTGATACACACTCAATCTTGTACTGTACCGCCGTGGCAGCTTGTCGTATAGCTGGTGTCAAGTTTCTTGAAACTGATACCGTTGTACGACAAAGGTCTGCAGTACCGGCGTGGCAGTGCAGGATTGAGCGACGTATTGCCGAGGCAAGGGCACTTATTGGCAAGCTGATCTGTTTTACGGAGGGGAATACACGCCCTAGGGTAATGCGCTTTGTGAAACGGGCTTTTTCGGGGACTAATATTAGTCCTCAAGATTATATAGCCCGGGTCACAGAGCGCATTGACTACCTAAAACAGAAAGTCTATGCATGGGCAAACCGAATACGTAGATTTAAAAAACGTGTGGACCGGTACGTCATTAATCGTACATTCCAGAGGGATCAGAGGTGGGTATACAGAAGCTGGGAACGACCAGATCAAAGTGTGACTAATGTGCAGCGGCCGGATGCGAACGCCACAGCCATGTTTTGGCGTAGCATCTGGTCGACGCCCATTGGCCATACTGAAGGTGATTGGATGCAAGATGTCGAACGTTCATGCGAACATATTCCTGAAATGGAATGCGTGGCCATTTCTAGCCAGGATGTTGCACAAGCAGTCCGCCCATTATCTAATTGGAAATCTCCAGGCTTGGACGGGCTGCACAATTTCTGGCTGAAGTGGCTACGTAGTTCGCATGATCGCTTGGCATCTCAATTCCAATCAGCTGTAGAATCTGGGTCGTTGCCATCATTTATGATGACTGGAATTACCCACCTGCTCCACAAGACAGGCAGTACTAGCGAGCCCGGCAATTATAGACCGATAACATGTCTACCATCGGTCTATAAACTTCTTACATCTATTCTGAGAGCTAAAATAGCTAAACATGTTGAAGACAATTCTATTATGTCAGCCTCTCAGAATGGATGTAGGAAGGATGCTCGCGGTACTAAGGAGCTCCTCCTCATTGACATGGCCATTAGCCAACAAGTTCGCCGTAACCGAAAGGATCTGGCGGCATGTTGGATAGATTATAAGAAGGCGTATGACTCCGTGCCGCATACATGGCTTTTGAGGGTGCTAGAGTTGTATAAAGTAAATACTACTCTACGCACCTTCTTAAAGTCATGTATGGGGCAATGGAATACGATTCTTTGCTATCCAGGATGCCGAAGGATCCAGGAGGACGGCGAACGTATTAAAATTGAGCGGGGAATTTTTCAGGGCGACAGTCTGAGTCCCCTTTGGTTTTGCCTAGCCATGAACCCTCTCAGTACATTACTGGAGGGTTCAAGGTTAGGCTACAGGTTACAGAGAGGCGGTCAGGTAGTGTCCCACCTGTTATTCATGGATGACCTGAAGTTATTTGCCCAATCTGATGTCCAATTGCTAGATTTACTAAACGTAACCCAAAACTTTAGTAAGTCTATCAATATGGAGTTCGGTGTGGATAAATGTGCTGTCATTCATGTGAAGCAGGGCAGGATGGTGGAATCTGAGGGGATCCAACTCTCAGATTCCATTAACCTAAGATCGCTTCTCTTAACCGATACCTATAAGTACTTGGGTATGTCACAGGCTTTAAGTATCAATGAAGCTGACATGAAGCAATCGTTGCAAGAGCGTTTCTTTGGCCGCCTGAAAAAAGTATTAAAAAGCCTTTTATCAGGTGGCAACAAGGTTCGTGCTTGCAACGGTTGGGTCATGCCACTTCTTGTATACTCCTTTGGCATACTCAAGTGGACTCAGTCTGAATTGGACGCCCTGGACAGAAGAGTCCGCACATTGTTGACGGCATATCGTATGCATCATCCTCGTTCATCCGTGATGAGGTTGTACATCCCGCGGAAGTGTGGGGGTCGTGGCTTTCTAAATATCAAGACCCTACACAACCGCGAGGTGTGCAATCTCAGAGAATATTTTCTCCAGGCGAACGTGGACATGCATCGAGATGTTGTCGCAGTGGACAATGGACTCACCCCGCTCAAGTTGGCTAAGGAGAACTGGCGCATACCTGTAGTACTCAGTACTGATGAGCGCAAGCGTGTATGGCAGAGCAAGGAGCTTCATGGCAGGTTCCATCGGGCCCTGTATGGACCCGATGTAGACCTATTGGCCTCGGTGAACTGGCTACGCTTCGGTGACCTCTTTGGGGAAACCGAAGGGTTTATTTGTGCAATTGCTGACGAAGTTATCAAGACGAATAACTACCGGAAATATATCCTGAGATGGCACTAGTGATATTTGCCGTGCCTGTCACCAGCCCGGTGAATCCCTCAGGCATATTGTTTCCGGTTGTTCACGTCTTGCTAACGGCGAGTACTTGCACAGACATAACCAAGTAGCCAGAATCATTCACCAGCAACTTGCTCTGAAATACAAACTTGTAGACATCGAGGTACCGTACTACAGGTATGTGGCAGAGCCAGTTCTCGAAAATGGCCATGCCACATTGTACTGGGATCGATCTATCGTCACAGACAGGACTGTTGTAGCCAACAAACCTGATATTGTGGTGATAGATCGATCAGAGCGCCTCGCAATAATTGTTGATGTCACCATTCCTCATGACGAGAATCTCGTGAAAGCCGAGAAAGACAAACAGATTAAATATCTGGACTTGGCTCACGAGATTGTCGACATGTGGGATGTGGACTCGGCAATTATTGTGCCGATAGTTGTAACGGTTAATGGCCTAATAGCCAAGAGCCTCGATCGTCACCTTAAGAGGCTCGCGTTGGGTGCTTGGGTCAAGGGCCTGATGCAAAAGGCAGTACTTCTCGACACGGCACGTATTGTGAGGAAGTTCCTGTCTCTGGAGCCCTAACCACCGACAGCTTGGACCCTGTGCCCGTTGCTGGTGGGATCCCACGGTTTTATTTTATATTTTTAAATGTATGTTATTTTTTATTGTATATTTAAAAATGTAAATGAAATCTGAACAAAAATAAATAAAGGAATAATAATAATAATAATAATAATAATAATAATAATAAGCCCCTCACAAACCTAACTCCACGTCCGGCTCGACCACCTGTAGCCACGTGAGGGGCGGACATTGGCAGCATTGCGCTATATACTCACCAATGACCAACGGAGCCATAGTAAAACCAATATGCGATGCGACTTAGAAACAGAGAACTACCCCAGGCGGGTACCCACACGGGAGAATCCCGCCCCGGGCCGTCAGGCTCGGGCTGCCCCTCATATTCTGGGGGGGGCAACGTATCGCTAAGGTCTGCCCAGTCTAGTACTGTTGCAACTAATGATGAAATCTCATCAGCCCTACACTATACAAACTCGTCATCTCCAATATCATCCACACATAGTTTATTTCAATCACCCAGATCATCGTCACCTTATACATTACAATATCATCAATCATCCCGATCCACTACTACATCCCCAATGTCATGCGATGCTGCACAAGAAGCGTTTGCTAATTCTTCTGTGCCCACGTCTGACATCACTAACTCTACGCGACTATTACAAAATAATACAAATAACGTAGATCACAACACACAAGTTTCACACATCGACACTAACACACCAGCAAGAAGTGTTTTGCGAGATATACCACAACCAAGTTAAACAAAATCACCGAAATCTATATTATTCATACATTGATTATCAAAAAGCTTTTGACAGCGTACCACACTCATGGCTACTTCATATAATGAAAATATACAAAATCGATGAAAGTCTACTACAGTTCTTAAAACATGCAATGACCACATGGACCACAAAACTTAGTTTAAGAACCAACACCACTACACTTACTACATCACCTATCAAAATCTCACGTGGTATTTTTCAAGGCGACTCCCTTAGTCCTTTGTGGTTCTGTCTGGCCATAAACCCCCTTTCCAGAATACTGAATAACACTTCGTACGGATACACAATTGACAGAGACAATAAAATCAAACTCACACACCTACTATACATGGACGACATAAAAATATATGCAAGTAATAGACAAGAATTAAACCACCTTTTAACTCTAACAGAAAAATTTAGCACAGACATAAAAATGACATTCAGTACAGATAAATGTAAAATTAATAGTATAATTAAAGGCCAGCACAGTAAAACAAATTCATTCGATCTTGAACTACAAACAGGTACAATTGACTGTATGGAAGCTAGGGAAACATATAAATATTTAGGATACCAACAAAGTACATCAGTCAACCACACTGAAATAAAAAACACTTTAAAGGCAAAATATAAACAAAGACTCAATAAAATACTTCACACTCAGCTATCCGCCAGAAACACAGTAAAAGCTATAAACACATATGCCATCCCCATATTAACGTATTCCTTTGGAATAATTAAGTGGTCAGATACTGAACTTAATCAACTTAACACCACAACTAGAACAACATGCAATAAACATAACATTCATCACATACATTCAGCTGTACAAAGATTCACACTAAGCAGAAAAATGGGAGGCCGCGGTTTTATAGACATAAAAAACTTACACTACACTCAAATAGACAACTTACGCTCATATTTTATCAGAAAAGCTAACGACAGTACACTACACAAAGCAATAGTTAACTTATCCCACTCTGGAACACCCTTACAGCTAAACAACAATCAATTTGATCCCAAAACTAAAATCTTAAAAGAGGACCATAATTTAGAAAGCTGGAAAAGTAAAGCACTCCATGGTAAATATCCCCACCAATTAGAACAAGATCATATAGACCGAACTGCATCAACTACCTGGCTCACTAAAGGAAACATTTTTAGTGAGACAGAAGGATTCTTTGTAGCTATACAGGATCAAGTTATTAAAACACGCAATTACTCAAAATATATTTTGAAAGAGTCAATAGAAACAGATAAATGCCGACTATGCCACCAATACACCGAACACATAGATCACATCACAGGGGGTTGCAGTGCACTTGCCAACAAAGACTACACACACCGCCATGACAACGTCGCTAAACACATCCACCAAAAACTTGCACTCAAACATAACCTAACAGAGACACACACACCATACTACAAATACAAACCTAGAAGTGTGCTAGAAAATAATAAAGTTAAACTCTACTGGGACCGAGACATCATCACAGACCGCCTATCCTCAGCAACAGACCTGACATCACACTAACCGTAAAATCTACTAAAACCACCTACCTAATCGATATAGCTGTGCCCAATACAAACAATTTAAAACAGAAACACACCGAAAAGATTCAAAAATACATACCTTTAGCAGACGAAATAAAACAGATGTGGCACCAAGAAACGGTCAAAATAGTGCCTATAATTATCTCCTCAACTGGTATCATACCAAAATCACTGCATAACGCTTTAAAAATTATAGATTTACACCCAAAAACATACACACAACTGCAAAAATCCGTTGTATTAGACACCTGCTCTATAGTTCGCCGCTTCTTAAACCCGACCTCACTCACACTTCAGAATGTCTCCAATAACACTAACACTGCCATACCCGCAAATACGCAAAACATACCGCAAGCTTCAAACGAGACAGAAACAAATTATTCTATACCAAACACACAAAATCACTAAACACAAATACACGACCGAACCAGAATACTTGGCTTAAGCCCGTACCTGGTTTAAATAATTAACCGACTTTTAGTCGAGATCAAAGAAAATTCTGAACATAATAATAATAATAATAATAATAATAATAATAAACCTGGCAATACTAAAGTTGACAGTACAGTCTTGGGAAAAAAAATCTATTTTATTTATATTTACTAGCAGTGATCATAATTCAGATAAAATATTTAACACAAATAAGTCCAGAGAATCAACAGATAAATAGAAACCTTTTTATAAATACGCAAAGAAAATATAATAATATACACCATGAAAAATTTGATGACAGATGACATCCGTCACACAAGCTGTATTTATTCAATACAAAACAATAACAATTCCAAGATTGTACAATGTTAACCCGGGCTAAGGCAGCAAGAGCACGCTCACCACCTCCGGACTCGCTGCTCCACTCCGCCTCGCAGACGCCGGCAGCCGCATCAGCGGCGCCGGCCAGTGAGGAGGCGTCGAGCTCGTCGAGCGGCGAGTATTTTTCCCCACCGACGTCGCCAACACCTGCACGGCGGCGGGGGAGAGGCCGGCCACCAGCATGCTTGGGATCGCGTGGTCCACCGGCCACGAATAGGGTCCTCGCTACCGGTGGTAATGTGCAGCGTATGCGTTGGACTCGTCAAATGAACGAAAACGTCATGCGCGCATATTTTGCGGCTACAGAGGGATGAATTAACCTCACAGCGTACCGTAACAGAATACTGCCTTTGTTTCAGGCCCTTGAACCAGATGTTAATGTTTCTGTGCAACGACTATCAGATCAAGTGCGCGCTATCCAGCGATGTCACTTGTTGGATGACGAAGCACTTGAGCGGCTACGCTTGGACGCACAGTGTAGCTACGTTGTCCCTACCTCTTCCGACACAGTACCCATGGCGGCCCCAGAACCAATACACCATGTTGAAGAGGAAATGGATAATGTAGGTATAAATGTGAGTACCCAGTACAATGATAATTTGAGGAGCGCTTTGGAGGATGCGTTACGGGATTATCGTTCCACACCGCCAGACCATCGGCCACGTCTGCCACGACTGCCTACGCATAAAAAGAACCTGGCGCTGGTGTGCGCCCTAGACTCAATGCTAACTACTTATTTTAGTAACAGCCGGGACTTAACAGATACGCATTCAATTCTGTACTGCGGTGCTATTGCGGTGTGTCGCGTAGCAGGGGTCAAATTTAAACATGATTCTGTTGCGCGCCCAAAACCGAATAAACCAGCATGGCAGTGCAGAATTGAAAGACGTATTAATGAGACTAGGGTGCTCATCGGCAAGTTGGTCTGCTTCAGATCGGGAAATCAACGCCCGCGGGTGATGCGTTTCGTGAGACGTGCGTTTTCGGGGACTGGTATTAGTAGTCCTCAAGAATATATTACACGTGTCGCGGAGCGCATCGACTTTCTGAAGCAGAAAGTTTATGCGTGGGCAAGTCGTCTTCGCAGATACAAAAAGCGTGTGGAAAGGTATACCCAGAATCGTATGTTCCAAAGCGATCAGAAGTCTGTTTATAGAACTTGGGAACAATCAGACCAGTGTGTGAGTGATAGTGATCAGCCAGAGGATGCCGAGGTTATAGCCTTCTGGCGTAAAATCTGGTCAACGCCTGTCACTCATACTGAGGATGATTGGATATGTCAAGTAGAGCGAGCATGTGAACCTATTGAGAGGATGCCAGATGTAAATATTGAAACTGCAGACGTAGCCAATGCCATCCGTACAGCATCGAACTGGAAGTCACCGGGACCGGACGGCTTACATAACTTTTGGTTCAAATGGCTACGTAGTTCACATGCTTGCTTGGCTTCACAGTTTCAATCATCCTTAGAGTCTGGTTTGTTACCAAGTTTTATGACTAAAGGCATTACCCACTTGCTCCACAAGTCGGGTAGCACCGCGGATCCCACCAATTATAGGCCAATCACGTGCCTACCAACAATATATAAATTACTTACATCCATTCTAACAAAGAAAATTAATTTACATATATCAGACAATAACATCATGTCGGTATGTCAGAATGGATGTAAGAGTGGGGCCCGCGGTACTAAGGAGCTACTCCTCATAGACATGGCCATTAGCCAACAGGCTCGCCGTAACCGAAAGAGTCTGTCCACATGCTGGATAGACTACAAGAAGGCCTACGACTCTGTGCCTCATTCATGGCTTCTGAGGGTGCTGGAATTGTATAGAGTAGATGCAAATCTATGCGCCTTCCTGAGGTCATGTATGGGGCAGTGGAAGACAATTCTTCACTATCCAGGGTGTCGACAGGGTCTTGGTAACGGCGAACTTATTAAGATAGAGCGGGGTATCTTTCAAGGTGACAGCCTGAGTCCCTTGTGGTTTTGCCTAGCCTTGAATCCCCTTAGCACATTGCTGGGAGATTCAAGGTTAGGTTACAAGTTGCGCAGGAATGGTCAAGCTATATCGTGGGATATAGCATTGTTATTCATGGATGATCTGAAATTATTTGCCTGCAGAGAATCCCAACTGACAGCGCTACTGAGGGTCACTGAAAACTTCAGTAGCTCTATCAGAATGGAATTTGGTGTAGATAAATGTGCAGTTATGCATGTAAAACAAGGCAGGGTAGTGCAATCTGATGGTGTACATCTATCAGATTTCACTCAGTTTAGATCAATCCTCGCAACTGATACCTATAAATACTTGGGTATGTCGCAAGCTTTGGGCATCAACGAGACAGACATGAAACAAGCGTTGCGGGAGCGCTTCTTTGGTCGCCTGAAAAAAGTCCTGAAGAGTCTTCTTTCAGGCGGCAACAAGGTGCGAGCCTGTAACGGTTGGGTCATGCCACTCTTGATGTACTCTTTCGGCATACTCAAGTGGACTCAGACTGAACTGGACGAGATTGATAGGCGAGTCCGTTCACTGTTGACCACATATCGAATGCATCACCCACGTTCGTCTGTAATGAGGTTGTACATCCCGCGGAAGTGCGGGGGCCGAGGGTTTCTAAACGCTAAGACCCTACACAACCGCGAGGTGTACAACCTTAGGGAATATTTTCTTAAGGGCAGTGTGGATGTGCATCGGGATGTGGTTGCAGTTGACGGTGGCCTAACCCCGCTCTCTTTGGCGAAAGAGAACTGGCGCAGGCCTGTAGCTTTAGGCGTCGACGATCGCAGGCTTGTGTGGCAGAGCAAGGAGCTGCATGGTAGATTCTACCGGGCCCTTCACGGACCTGATGTAGATCAACTAGCTTCTGTGGCCTGGCTACGTTTTGGTAATCTCTTCGGAGAAACCGAAGGTTTTGTCTGTGCAATTGCAGATGAAGTTATCAAGACGAGAAATTACCGGAGGTATATCATGAGGGACGGCACAGTAGATATGTGTCGAGCTTGCAACCGACCTGGTGAGTCCCTCAGGCATATAGTCTCCGGTTGTTCTCGTCTTGCTAATAGCGAGTACTTGCACAGACACAACCAAGTAGCCAGGATCATACATCAGCAACTAGCTCTGCGATACGGGCTTGTAGACGTCGAGTTGCCATATTACAGGTACAGCCCTGAGCCAGTTCTCGAGAATGGTCATGCAACATTGTACTGGGATCGATCTATTGTCACAGATAGGACTGTTGTTTGCAACAGGCCTGATATTGTGATAATAGATCGATCAGAGCGCCGCGCAATGATTGTTGACATTACTATCCCACATGACGAGAATCTCGTGAAAGCAGAAAAAGACAAACAAGAGAAATATTTGGACTTGGCTCACGAGATTGTCGATATGTGGGATATTGATTCAGCAATCATTGTTCCGATAGTTGTGTCCGTTAATGGACTTATAGCCAAAACCCTCGAACGCCATCTAGAGAGGTTGAAACTAGGCAGCTGGGTCAAGAGTTTGATGCAAAAGGCAGTTCTTCTGCAAACGGCACGCATTGTGAGGAAATTTCTGGCTCTGGAGCCCTAACCACCGGTGACTTGGATCCTATTCCCGTCGTCGGTGGGAATCTATTTTTATATTTTTAAATATCATTTTTACTTTTTAGAGTGTTATATTTAAAAATGTAAAATATAAGATAAATATGAAAATAAAGAGAATAATAATAATAATAATAATAATAATAATAATAATCTGGCAACACCAAAACTGTCAACGTGTTTATTCCTCCAATTATTTTTAAATATTAATATTTTACAAATATCCTCTCATCCATAGTGCAATAGTATATATAATCTAAATTATAATAGAAAACACAAGTAAAGCAAGAAAATACCTGGTAAAAACAACATAAATACAGAAATACAATGACAGCCGTCACGCTTAACATTATGACAGATCAAACAATAAATATATTTACAAAAATGAAGATAAAAACACATTAGCATGTTGACGAGAGCCAGGAAACGAAGAGCACACCCAACACCTCCGGACTCGTCGCTCAGCTCCACCTCGCAGCCGTCGGAACCTGCACCAGTAACGTCGACAGCTGTAGTTGCGTCGAGCTCCAGCGACGAGTATTTCTCTCCGCCGTCGACACCGTCACCTGCGCGGCGGCGTGGGAGAGGCCGGCCACCAGCGTGCTTAGGACCTCGGGGCCCACCGGCCCCAAACAGGGTCCCCGCTGCCGGTGGTAATGTGCAGCGCATGAAGTGGACGTCATCCATAAACGAACAAGTCATGCGCGCATATTTTGGGGCGACAGAGGGGGGCACTAACCTCACTGCGTACCGTAGTCGCATGCTGTCTATGTTTCAGGCCTTGGAACCAAGCATCAACGTCACGGCTCAACGACTATCGGATCAGGTACGGGTTATCCAGCGCAGTGGCAAGGTGGATAACGCCGTGCTTGATAGGATTCGCTCAGAGTACTTACCTTCGAGCCATGCCAATCCCGTGCGGCCCACACTAACACCGACACCGAGCGGACCGCCAATGGGCGGCAGCGCCGTCAGGGAGGAGCATGACATGGCTGATGATGTAAGTACCCAGTGCAATGAGGAGGTCAAGGACGCTTTGGAATGTGCGATTAGGGACTACCGGTACACGCCATCATCTATTAGGCCTCGCCTACCGCGGTTGCCTATGCATGAATTATAAAATTTAATTGAATTATTTTTACTGTAATATTTTTCCTATGTAACATGTGACGTTTATTTTATTGAATAAAAGTTATTATTATTATTATTATATATTATATTATTATTATTATAGGCGAAATATAGCGCTGGTAAGTGCTCTTGACTCGTTATTATCAAATTATTTAGATAATAGTGAGGATCTCGGTGATACACACTCAATCTTGTACTGTACCGCCGTGGCAGCTTGTCGTATAGCTGGTGTCAAGTTTCTTGAAACTGATACCGTTGTACGACAAAGGTCTGCTGTACCGGCGTGGCAGTGCAGGATTGAGCGACGTATTGCCGAGGCAAGGGCACTTATTGGCAAGCTGATCTGTTTTAGGGAGGGGAATACACGCCCTAGGGTAATGCGCTTTGTGAAACGGGCTTTTTCGGGGACTAATATTAGTCCTCAAGATTATATAGCCCGGGTCACAGAGCGCATTGACTACCTAAAACAGAAAGTCTATGCATGGGCAAACCGAATACGTAGATTTAAAAAACGTGTGGACCGGTACGTCATTAATCGAACATTCCAGAGGGATCAGAGGTGGGTATACAGAAGCTGGGAACGACCAGATCAAAGTGTGACTAATGTGCAGCGGCCGGATGCGAACGCCACAGCCATGTTTTGGCGTAGCATCTGGTCGACGCCCATTGGCCATACTGAAGGTGATTGGATGCAAGATGTCGAACGTTCATGCGAACATATTCCTGAAATGGAATGCGTGGCCATTTCTAGCCAGGATGTTGCACAAGCAGTCCGTCCATTATCTAATTGGAAATCTCCAGGCTTGGACGGGCTGCACAATTTCTGGCTGAAGTGGCTACGTAGTTCGCATGAACGCTTGGCATCTCAATTCCAATCAGCTGTAGAATCTGGGTCGTTGCCATCATTTATGATGACTGGAATTACCCACCTGCTCCACAAGACAGGCAGTACTAGCGAGCCCGGTAATTATAGGCCGATAACATGTCTACCATCGGTCTATAAACTTCTTACATCTATTCTGAGAGCTAAAATAGCTAAACATGTTGAAGACAATTCTATTATGTCAGCCTCTCAGAATGGATGTAGGAAGGGTGCTCGAGGTACTAAGGAGCTCCTCCTCATTGACATGGCCATTAGCCAACAAGTTCGCCGTAACCGAAAGGATCTGGCGGCATGTTGGATAGATTATAAGAAGGCGTATGACTCCGTGCCGCATACATGGCTTTTGAGGGTGCTAGAGTTGTATAAAGTAAATACTACTCTACGCACCTTCTTAAAGTCATGTATGGGGCAATGGAATACGATTCTTTGCTATCCAGGATGCCGAAGGATCCAGGAGGACGGCGAACGTATTAAAATTGAGCGGGGAATTTTTCAGGGCGACAGTCTGAGTCCCCTTTGGTTTTGCCTAGCCATGAACCCTCTCAGTACATTACTGGAGGGTTCAAGGTTAGGCTACAGGTTACAGAGAGGCGGTCAGGTAGTATCCCACCTGTTATTCATGGATGACCTGAAGTTATTTGCCCAATCTGATGTCCAATTGCTAGATTTACTAAACGTAACCCAAAACTTTAGTAAGTCTATCAATATGGAGTTCGGTGTGGATAAATGTGCTGTCATTCATGTGAAGCAGGGCAGGATGGTGGAATCTGAGGGGATCCAACTCTCAGATTCCATTAACCTAAGATCGCTTCTCTTAACCGATACCTATAAGTACTTGGGTATGTCACAGGCTTTAAGTATCAATGAAGCTGACATGAAGCAATCGTTGCAAGAGCGTTTCTTTGGCCGCCTGAAAAAAGTATTAAAAAGCCTTTTATCAGGTGGCAACAAGGTTCGTGCTTGCAACGGTTGCGTCATGCCACTTCTTGTATACTCCTTTGGCATACTCAAGTGGACTCAGTCTGAATTGGACGCCCTGGACAGAAGAGTCCGCACATTGTTGACGACATATCGTATGCATCATCCTCGTTCATCCGTGATGAGGTTGTACATCCCGCGGAAGTGTGGGGGTCGTGGCTTTCTAAATATCAAGACCCTACACAACCGCGAGGTGTGCAATCTCAGAGAATATTTTCTCCGGGCGAACGGGGACATGCATCGAGATGTTGTCGCAGTGGACAATGGACTCACCCCGCTCAAGTTGGCTAAGGAGAACTGGCGCATACCTGTAGTACTCAGTACTGATGAGCGCAAGCGTGTATGGCAGAGCAAGGAGCTTCATGGCAGGTTCCATCGGGCCCTGTATGGACCCGATGTAGACCTATTGGCCTCGGTGAACTGGCTACGCTTTGGTGACCTCTTTGGGGAAACCGAAGGGTTTGTTTGTGCAATTGCTGACGAAGTTATCAAGACGAATAACTACCGGAAATATATCCTGAGGGATGGCACTAGTGATATTTGCCGTGCCTGTCACCAGCCCGGTGAATCCCTCAGGCATATTGTTTCCGGTTGTTCACGTCTTGCTAACGGCAAGTACTTGCACAGACATAACCAAGTAGCCAGAATCATTCACCAGCAACTTGCTCTGAAATATAAACTTGTAGACATCGAGGTACCGTACTACAGGTATGTGGCAGAGCCAGTTCTCGAAAATGGCCATGCCACATTGTACTGGCATCGATCTATCGTCACAGACAGGACTGTTGTAGCCAACAAACCTGATATTGTGGTGATAGATCGATCAGAGCGCCTCGCAATAATTGTTGATGTCACCATTCCTCATGACGAGAATCTCGTGAAAGCCGAGAAAGACAAACAGATTAAATATCTGGACTTGGCTCACGAGATTGTCGACATGTGGGATGTGGACTCGGCAATTATTGTGCCGATAGTTGTAACGGTTAATGGCCTAATAGCCAAGAGCCTCGATCGTCACCTTAAGAGGCTCGCGTTGGGTGCTTGGGTCAAGGGCCTGATGCAAAAGGCAGTACTTCTCGACACGGCACGTATTGTGAGGAAGTTCCTGTCTCTGGAGCCCTAACCACCGACAGCTTGGACCCTGTGCCCGTTGCTGGTGGGATCCCACGGTTTCTTTTTATATTTTTAAATGTATGTTATTTTTTATTGTATATTTAAAAATGTAAATGAAATCTGAAGAAAAATAAATAAAGGAATAATAATAATAATAATAATAATAATAATAAGTTCGCCGCTTCTTAAACCCGACCTCACTCACACTTCAGAATGTCCCCAATAACACTAACACTGCCATACCCGCAAATACGCAAAACATACCGCAAGCTTCAAACGAGACAGAAACAAATTATTCTATACCAAACACACAAAATCACTAAACACAAATACACGACCGAACCAGAATACTTGGCTTAAGCCCGTACCTGGTTTAAATAATTAACCGACTTTTAGTCGAGATCAAAGAAAAATTCTGAACATAATAATAATAATAATAAACCCCTCTGGGGCAGTCCTTATCTCATCATGAGACTAACGCAATCTCAGAGGGCAGAGTAACAGCTTTCAAACATCACCTTTGTCTTGTGATATATATTACAGGATAGAAAGAAAGCTTACAAACCGCAGGGCAGCTTTGTGGCGAGCTGAATGTGTGTGGCGACACTGCGGTCCCGAATACTTCAGGGAGTTGGTCAGGGCCTCGTCTCCGGCTTGCCTTTGCTGGCTGGTCGGAGTGGATTTCCAAGAGCGCCCGCAGGACTCTCGACTCTGGCCTGCCTTAGTCGGCCGGCCAGAGGGAAGTCGCAAGAGCTATTTGCTCGGGGGTGGAAGTGTCATTGTCAAGGGCGTAATTACGGGGAAACCCGCTCCGGGTCACGAGACCCGCGATGGCGAAACCGGTGCCGCACCGCTCTACACCCCTAGCCGCTCACACCGGTGTTGCCCTCTTGTTGCCTTTATGGTAGTTTGTTTGCCTTGGCGGCTATTTAGAGAGGGTCCATCTAGTGAGCTGGCGAGTCACCGCCTGCCCCTTTTCGACGTACTATAAGAGTACTTAGGGCAGACGCCGGCATTCATCCATAGTTTTCATCTAAACCTATCCATTAAACACCCATCCCAATAGCCCAGAGTAATTAGTTTCCATATAAGTAGCAATAGGCCGTCACCTGCTGCGGCTAACCCGTGACTGTACTTAATAGTGCAGTGATGGAGGCGCCTCAGTAGGTGTTCCATTACATTCTAGATTAAAACTCTCAAAGGGCCTCTGGGCGTTGGACCTATGTCTCCGTGTACGCCTGCCAAAGAGCCGGGTATTGTTCTAACAAATTAGAATAATACCCGAGAAAGAGAAACAAATAATAATAATAATAATAATAACACTGGCAACACCTAGGAATCAACATGAACATATTTTCTTGCATATTTACATTTTATTTTCTATAACAGTTTTGCGGTACAATTTATATAAGTAATCCAACAAGAACAAGAAGATACAATATCAGATTTATAAAAACCATAAAAGCAGAAAAGTATTTAGAAAAACCTAGCGAAGATGACACCTTGTGTCAAATTGAAAATATAAACAACAACAAATAATGATAATAATATCAAGAAAAATCTATGTTGACGAGAGCCAGAGCAGCAGTAGCACGCCTTAGACCCCCGGACTCGTCGCTCAGCTCCGCCTCACAGCCGCCGGCACCAGCGCCAGCATCGCCGAGTGTTGAGGCGTCGAGCTCGTCGAGCGACGAGTATTTTTCCCCGCCGTCGTCGCCAACACCAGCACGTCGCCGGGGAAGAGGCCGGCCACCCTTACGCTTGGGACCCCGAGACCCACCGGTTTCGAACAGGGCCCCCGCTACCGGTGGTAATGTGCACCGCATGAGATGGACACAATCCATGAACGAAAATGTCATGCGGGCATATTTTGTGGCTACAGAGGGAGGTACCAACCTTACGGCGTACCGTGATCGCATGCTGCCTCTGTTTCAGGACTTGGAACCGGCTGTCAACGTTTCGGCACAGCGACTGTCGGATCAAGTGCGAGCCATCCAGCGCTGCCGCCTGCTTGATGACGACGCACTTGAGAGGCTACGCTCAGACTTGCCAGTTATCCCTGCCAACCAACCTCCTACACGCAATGTGGCTTCAGTGCCAAACATATTTTACAGGCAACAAGAAGGAGGTGAAGAGGTGGTTAACAGGGATACACAAGTAAGTACCCAGTGCATTGATAAGATAAGGAGTGCTTTGGAGTGTGCCATTGGGGAATATCGGTATGTTACATTGCAAGACAGACCTCGGCTGCCGCGTTTGCCCACGCATAAAAAGAATATGGCGCTTGTGTGTGCCCTGGATTCACTATTGCCTATTTACTTAGACAATTGTGAAAATCTTAGCGATACACACTCAATTCTGTACTGTGCGGCTGTAGCGGCATGTCGAGTAGCTAATATTAAAATACAAAACAGTTTTGATATTGCTCCTCGAGATGCCGTCCCGGCTTGGCAGCGTAGAATTGAGCGGCGTATTGCTGAGACCAGGGCACTCATAGGTAAGCTAATCTGCTTCAGGTCGGGCAATACCCGCCCGAGAGTGATGCGTTTTGTGAACCGGGCGTTTAAGGGAACTGGACTCTGTCCTCAAGAACATGCGTCACGGGTCACAGAACGCATCGACCTCCTGAAGCAGAAAGTTTACGCGTGGGCAAATCGTATCAAACGATACAAGAAAAGGGTAGCCCGATACTCCCAAAATCTCGCATTCCAAAGAGATGAGAAGTTGGTTTATAGAAATTGGGAGCGACCTGACCCACGTGTGGATGATAGACGTCGGCCAGATGATGCGAATACGATTGAATTTTGGCGCAGCATATGGTTGACTCCCATCAACCATACGGAAGATGACTGGATTAGGGATGTTAAACGATCATGTGAGGCAATACCTCACATGGAGCCCGTAGCCATTGACACCACAGATGTATATTGTGCAGTCCGTCAGTTAGCCAACTGGAAATCGGCAGGACCGGACGGACTGCACAATTTCTGGTTAAAATGGCTACGCAGTGCACATGCTCGTTTGGCTTCTCAATTTCAGTCATCTCTGGATTCAGGATCACTGCCAATTTTTATGACAACTGGCGTAACTCATCTGCTCTTTAAGGCTGGTAGTACCACGGAGCCTACGAACTATAGGCCAATAACTTGCCTACCAACGCTGTATAAAGTTTTTACATCCATTTTGAGAACAAAATTGGAAGCACATATATTTAGAAATAACATCTTATCTGTATCTCAAAATGGATGTAGAAGCGGGGCCCGTGGTACTAAAGAGCTACTCCTTATCGACATGACCATAAGCCAACAGGTTCGCCGTAGTCGAAAGAATCTGGCGACATGCTGGATAGACTATAAGAAGGCCTATGACTCTGTGCCACATACGTGGCTCTTGAGGGTGCTGGAGCTGTACAAAGTTGATGCAACTCTATGCACCCTCTTGAAGGCATGTATGGGGCAGTGGAGTACGGTGCTTCGCTATCCAGGGTGTCGACAGCCTTGCGGGTATGGCGTACCTATAAGGATCAAGCGGGGTATTTTCCAAGGCGACAGTTTGAGTCCACTATGGTTTTGCCTAGCACTGAACCCACTGAGCACTTTGCTCGAAAGTTCAGGGCTAGGCTATAGATTGCAGAGTAGAGGTCAAGTTATTTCCCACCTCCTTTTCATGGATGACCTCAAAATATTTGCCTCCACTGACCCCCAATTAACTGAGTTTCTAAAGATAACTGAAAGCTTTAGTAATTCAATTAAGATGGGGTTCGGTGTGGATAAATGTGCGGTCATGCATGTAAGGCGAGGCAGGAGTGTGGAATCTGATGGTATAGAACTTTCAGATTTCACACAACTTAGATCACTCTCTGCAACCGAAACCTATAAATATCTGGGTATGTCGCAGGCATTATGCATTGATGAGGCTGGCATGAAACAGTCGTTGCAGGCACGTTTCTTTGGCCGCCTGAAGAAAGTTTTAAAAAGCTTTCTTTCGGGCGGAAATAAGGTGCGTGCCTGTAACGGTTGAGCCATGCCGGTCTTAATGTACTCCTTCGGCATACTCAGATGGACTCAGACGGAATTGGACGCCTTGGATAGGAAAGTTCGTTGTCTACTCACCACATACCGGATGCATCACCCGCGTTCGTCAGTGATGAGATTGTACATCCCGCGGAAGTGCGGGGGTCGGGGCTTCTTAAGTGCCAAGACCCTCCACAATCGCGAGGTGTGCAATCTCAGAGAATACTTTCTCCACACTGCCGCGGGTGTGCACCGAGATGTGGTTGCTGTGGACAACGGACTTACCCCGCTGGGTCTAGCCAAAGAGAACTGGCGCAAACCTGCCGTACTTGGTATAGACGAGCGCAAGGAGGTATGGAAGGGCAAAGAGCTGCATGGACGATTTTACCGGGCCTTGCATGGGCCCGATGTAGATTTTCTAGCTTTAGTGTCCTGGCTACGTTTTGGCGATCTTTTCGCCGAAACAGAAGGTTTTGTATTTGCAATTATGGACGAAGTTGTCATGACGAACAACTACCGGAAATATATTCTGAGGGATGGGACGGTTGACATATGTCGGGCATGTCACCAGCCTGGTGAATCGCTCAGACATATAGTATCCGGCTGTTCTCGTCTTGCCAACGGCGAATACTTGCATAGACATAACCAAGTAGCCAGGATAGTCCACCAGCAACTTGCCTTAAAGTACCAACTTGTCGACTCCGAAGTACCGTATTACAGGTATGTGCCCGACCCAGTTCTTGAAAATGGTCGTGCTACTCTGTACTGGGATCGGTCTATCATTACTGACAGAACTATTGCGGCTAACAAGCCGGACATAGTGGTGATAGACAGATTAGAGCGCCTTGCAATGATCATCGACGTCACCATACCCCATGACGAGAATCTCGTGAAAGCCGAAAAAGATAAACAAATTAAGTATTTGGACCTGGCTCACGAGATTGTCGACATGTGGGATGTTGACTCGGCGATCATTGTGCCGATAGTCGTGACCGTAAATGGTCTTATTGCCAAGAGCCTCGACCACCACCTCAAGAGGCTCTCGTTAGACGGCTGGATCAAGTCCTCTATACAGAAGGCAGTATTGCTGGACACGACACGCATCGTTCGAAAGTTCCTCTCTCTGGAGCCCTAACCACCGGTAGCTTGGTCCCTGTGCCCGATGCCGGTGGGTCTCCGTAGTCCTATTTTATATGGTTAAATTAATTTTTTTTGTGAAGTGATTTAATGGTATAAAATTAGACTAATGAGAATGTGTATAAATAAAGAGGCATAATAATAATAATAATTGTGTAATGTCCCTAATAGCACATTCCAAAGCGTAAAAGACGCTTTGGAATGTGCTATTAGGGACTACCGGTACACTCCACTAGATATCAGGCCTCGTCTACCGCGGTTGCCTATGCATAGGCGAAATATAGCGCTGGTAAGTGCTCTTGACTCGTTATTGTCAAATTATTTAGATAATAGCGAGGATCTCGGTGATACGCATTCAATCTTGTACTGTACTGCCGTAGCAGCTTGTCGTATAGCTGGTGTTAAGCTTCTTGAAACTGACACTGCTGTACGACAAAGGTCTGCTGTACCGGCGTGGCAGTGCAGGATTGAGCGGCGTATTGCCGAGGCAAGGGCACTTATTGGCAAGCTGATCTGTTTTAGGGAGGGGAATACACGCCCTAGGGTAATGCGCTTTGTGAAACGGGCGTTTTCGGGGACTAACATTAGTCCTCAAGATTATATAGCCCGGGTCACAGAGCGCATTGACTACCTAAAACAGAAAGTCTATGCATGGGCAAACCGAATTCGTAGATTTAAAAAACGTGTGGACCGGTACGTCATTAATAGTACATTCCAGAGGGACCAGAGGTGGGTATATAGAAGCTGGGAACGACCAGATCAATGTGTGACTAATGTGCAGCGGCCGGATGCGGACACCACAGCTACGTTTTGGCGTAGCATATGGTCGATGCCCATTGGTCATACCGAAGGCGATTGGATGCGAGATGTCGAACGTGCATGCGAACATATTCCCGAAATGGAATGCGTGGCCATTTCTAGCCAGGACGTTACACAAGCAGTCCGTCCATTATCTAATTGGAAATCTCCAGGATTGGACGGGCTGCACAATTTCTGGCTGAAATGGCTACGTAGTTCGCATGAACGCTTGGCATCTCAATTCCAATCAGCCGTGGAATCTGGGTCGCTGCCAGCCTTTATGACGACTGGAATTACCCACCTGCTCCACAAGACTGGCAGTACTAGTGAGCCCGGTAATTATAGACCGATAACATGTTTACCATCGGTCTATAAACTTCTTACATCTATTCTGAGAGCTAAAATAGCTAAGCATGTTGAAGACTTTTCAATTATATCAGCCTCTCAGAATGGATGTAGGAAGGGGGCTCGTGGTACTAAGGAGCTCCTCCTCATTGACATGGCATTAGCCAACAAGTTCGCCGTAACCGAAAGGATCTGGCGGCATGTTGGATAGATTATAAGAAAGCGTATGACTCCGTGCCGCATACATGGCTTTTGAGGGTGCTAGAGTTGTATAAAGTAAATACTACTCTACGCACCTTCTTAAAGTCATGTATGGGGCAATGGAATACGATTCTTTGCTATCCAGGATGCCGAAGGATCCAGGAGGACGGCGAACGTATTAAAATTGAGCGCGGAATATTTCAGGGCGACAGTCTGAGTCCCCTTTGGTTTTGCCTAGCCATGAACCCTCTCAGTACATTACTGGAGGGTTCAAGGTTAGGATACAGGTTACAGAGAGGCGGTCAGGTCATATCTCACCTGCTATTCATGGATGACCTGAAGTTAATTGCCCACTCTGATGCCCAATTGCTAGATTTACTAAACGTAACCCAAAACTTTAGTAAGTCTATCAATATGGAGTTCGGTGTGGATAAATGTGCTGTCATTCATGTGAAGCAGGGCAGGATGGTGGAATCTGAGGGGCTCCAACTCTCAGATTCCATTTACCTAAGATCGCTTCTCTTAACCGATACCTATAAGTACTTGGGTATGTCACAGGCTTTAAGTATCAATGAAGCTGACATGAAGCAATCGTTGCAGGAGCGTTTCTTTGGCCGCCTGAAAAAAGTATTAAAAAGCCTTTTATCAGGTGGCAACAAGGTTCGTGCTTGCAACGGTTGGGTCATGCCACTTCTTGTATACTCCTTTGGCATACTCAAGTGGACTCAGTCTGAATTGGACGCCCTGGACAGAAGAGTCCGCACATTGTTGACGGCATATCGTATGCATCATCCACGTTCATCCGTGATGAGGTTGTACATCCCGCGGAAGTGTGGGGGTCGTGGCTTTCTGAATGTCAAGACCCTACACAACCGCGAGGTGTGCAATCTCAGAGAATATTTTCTCCGGGCGAACGTGGACATACATCGAGATGTTGTCACAGTGGACAATGGACTCACCCCGCTCAAGTTGGCTAAGGAGAATTGGCGCATACCTGTAGTACTCAGTACTGATGATCGCAAGCGTGTATGGCAGAGCAAGGAGCTTCATGGCAGGTTCCATCGGGCCCTGTATGGACCCGATGTAGACCTATTAGCCTCGGTGAACTGGCTACGCTTCGGTGACCTCTTTGGGGAAACCGAAGGGTTTGTTTGTGCAATTGCTGACGAAGTTATCAAGACGAATAACTACCGGAAATATATCCTGAGGGATGGCACTACCGATATTTGCCGTGCGTGTCACCAGCCCGGTGAATCTCTCAGGCATATTGTTTCCGGTTGTTCACGTCTTGCTAACGGCGAGTACTTGCACAGACATAACCAAGTAGCTAGAATCATTCACCAGCAACTTGCTCTGAAATACAAACTTGTAGACATCGAGGTACCGTACTACAGGTATGTGGCAGAGCCAGTTCTCGAAAATGGTCATGCCACATTGTACTGGGATCGATCTATCGTCACAGACAGGACTGTTGTAGCCAACAAACCTGATATTGTGGTGATAGATCGATCAGAGCGCCTCGCAATAATAATGCTGACTGCATCTCGCATGCATCATCCACGCTCATCAGTAATGAGGCTGTACATCCCGCGGAAATGTGGGGGTCGAGGCTTTCCATGTGCTAAGACCCTCCACAACCGCGAGGTGTGCAACCTCAGAGAATATTTTCTGCAGATGAGTGTGGATGTGCATCGTGATGTAGTCGCTGTTGATACCGGACTTACCCCGCTCGCTCTGGCAAAAGAGAACTGGCACAAACCTGCAGTACTCAGTACTGATGACCGAAGAGAAATATGGAAGGGCAAGGAGCTGCATGGACGGTTCTATGGAGCTTTACATGACCCAGACGTCAATTTTAAAGCTTCCATAGCCTGGTTACGTTTCGGTGATCTCTTCGGAGAAACCGAAGGTTTTGTCTTTGCAATTATGGATGAAGTTGTCATGACAAACAACTACCAAAAGTATATACTGAGGGATGGTACGGTTGACATATGTCGGGCGTGTCACCGGCCCGGTGAATCTCTCAGGCATATAGTATCCGGTTGTTCGAGTCTTGCCAATGGTCAGTATTTGCACAGACACAACCAAGTGGCCAGGATAATCCATCAGCAACTAGCCCTTAAATATGATCTCATTGGTTCTGAGGTACCGTACTACAGATATGTGCCCGACCCAGTTCTCGAAAATGGTCGTGCATTGTTGTACTGGGACCGGTCTATCATTACAGACAGGACTATTGTAGCCAATAAGCCTGATATTGTAGTGATAGACCGAGCAGAGCGACTCGCAATGATAATCGATATCACCATACCGCATGACGGCAATCTCGTGAAAGCAGAAAAAGAAAAAGAGATTAAACATTTGGACCTAGCTCACGAGATTGTTGACATGTGGGATGTAGATTCGGCGATCATTGTACCGATAGTCGTGTCGGTGAATGGTTTAATCGCCAAGAGCCTCGACCAACACCTAAAGAGGCTCACACTAGGCAGCTGGATCAAGTCTTTGATTCAGAAGGCAGTTCTTCTCGACACGGCGCGCATCGTGAGGAAGTTCTTGTCTCTGAGGCCCTAACCACCGGTGGCTTGGTCCCTGTACCCGACACTGGTGGGTCTCCGTGGTCCCTTTTATATTTCTAAAGGATTTTTTTTATTTCAAATGAAATATACTTTATTAATATAAAAGAAACTACGAGTAAGATAATAAATGGAGTGAATAATAATAATAATAAGCCCCCTAAAACCCAACCATACGTCCGAGTCGAACATCTGACTCACGTGGGGGGCGGACACACGAACATTTTACTGGCGTGGCTAACATGGTAATGGTAACCCATTCGATATGGAGACCCGTTCAAGAAAAAAACTGAGAGGACCGCTGTCCGGGGGTGATCGCCGGGGCACACCTGAAGCTGACGCTGGGTGTTTCAGAATGCGATCCGTCAGCGGTGTGGAGCTGAACAGGCGGGCTTCCACCACTCAATATGCTACAGCCGAAACCGAAGACAATGACAGACTGACAGACAGAACAAGTTCTCCCATAGAGCCGTATAGCCCAAGTACCGTGTCTTATACACCATCGAATCCAACATCACCTTCAATAACTAGTCATTTTAGCGAACAATTTAATGTAGAACCACACAACAGTAATAGAGTCGTAACCCCAGCTGAAGATGTTTCGCAGGGGGCACTAGCCACCTGCCTTGCGACCACCAAAGCTGGCAAACCTAGAGTGCGCATGCAATGGAATGATGAAATTAATACTTTTATCATGCGCACATATTTATACATTACTAAATTAGAAACTAATAGGACTATGTACTGCAAAAAACTTCACGACCAATTTATTTTAAAATTTCCACATTTAAAAGTTTCCGCGCAACGAATCCGAAAGCCGATCAAAGAAGGGTTATTGTTAGAAATAAAATTTTATCAGATGATATTATGCAAAGGTTAAAACAGGAAGTCACTGAACAGCTAAGACTAGATGAACACACGCAACAGCCCTTTTTGCCAGATACAATACAACCACCCAACACTCAAGAACATATTTCGCAGGCTACACCAATCCCACTATCACCAAATATTCCAGTTTTAGATGCATCGTCGAGTACGTTGACTAAGCCACATATGATATCACAGACTCAATCAAACGTTTCTACTCAGACAGGCTCACTACTCACTGTATTACAAGATTCTATTACCCAGCCATCAGAATATACAATGACCCAGAACATAACTCAACAAGACACAATGACATCTGAATTCATAAATAACTTACAGACAGCACTTATACTATACACCGGTACTGACCCGACAGCCCGTCCAAAACTACCAAAACTGAAAGCATGCAAAAATCTTTACACTTATTTAGATATTTTCAATAAGCAAATATTATACAGATTTTTCTCAATTGACTCAGATTTAATCGAAATTCATACATTGATTTACTGTAGCGCGCTTGTCATTTCTGAGAAACTAGGATATAAAGTCCGAAGCCCTAACGCTAACACGCCACATAATACCAAAAAGTCTCTAAAGCCCGCATGGCAATTAAGGATAGAAAATGATATCAAAAATTAAAGAGCAGATATAGGCAGATTAACGCAGTATATTAATAACAACAGGAGTAGAAAAGTAGTAGCAGCAGCTGAGGTTATTTTCAGAAAAACAAAAGTCCACACAATTCATGAAAGAAACAATATTAGGCCAGAAGAATATCTAGATACCTTAAAACAAAAACTAACAGTAAAATCAAAACGATTGGCGAGATACATGAAAGCTTTGCAGACAAAGGTAAACAATAATCTATTTATTTCAAACGAAAAAGGCTTTTACAGAATGTTTAATAAAGGAGATACACAGCCCACACGAGAAATGCCTAATTCAGATGACCTGAAAAACTACTGGGCCGATTTATGGAAAAAGCGACAGGACCATAATGATACAGCTAGATGGATACAAGATGAAGAATGTAGAATGATGAATGTAGAGAGTATGGAGTTGGACGACATTACGGTAGATGATTTACAGATAGCCACTAGAAGATTGAAAAACTGGAAAGCAGCAGGATCAGATAGGTTACACAACTTTTGGTATAAAAAGTTTTATATGCTACATAATGTTTTAGCAAGAAATATTTCAAATATTATAAGGGGTGAACAAGAAATACCAAAATTCATCACAAAAGGAATCACTTATATGTTACCTAAAAGCAACAACAATCTAGACCCAACACAATATCGCCCAATTACATGTCTGCCAACTATATACAAAATCATTACATCATTAATTACTCACAAAATCAACAAACACTTAGAATTTAATAACATTATGGCTGAAGAACAAAAAGGCTGCAGACAGAGACATCGAGGATGTAAGGAACAGTTAGTTATAGACTCCACAATCTTAAAACATGCCCATAGCAACAAAAGAAACCTTCATATTTCATATATAGACTACAAAAAAGCTTTTGATAGTGTACCTCATTCTTGGTTAATTCGAGTCTTTCAGATCTATAAAATCTGTCCTGCCATTATCAATTTTCTAAAAAATGCCATGTCAGACTGGAGAACATCATTACATCTGTCTAACGGTATATATACCATAACTACAGACGAAATCAACATCGAAAATGGCATTTTTCAGGGAGACTCACTGAGTCCACTGTGGTTCTGCCTCGCCTTAAATCCTTTATCTAATCTTCTCAATAGTACTGCTAATGGGTACAAGTTAAACTCTGACACATTCATCACACATTTAATGTATATGGACGATATTAAACTATTTTCTAGAACTGACAAATGCCTTAATCAGCTTTTAAAAGATACGATTCAATTCAGCACAGACATAAATATGTCCTTTGGATTAGATAAATGTCGCACATTACATATACAAAAGGGAAAAATTGCAAACATTCAAATGAACGCGACTGAAACTAACATATTTACATTTATGCAACCATCAGACACATATAAATATTTAGGTATATACCAGTCTAATATTATCAACCACACACAAATAAAAGAACAGCTAGTATCAGAATACACCAAGAGACTTAATCTAATATGTAAAAAACAGTTATACTCAAAGAATTTGTTTAAAGCAATAAACACTTTTGCTATACCAGTATTAACATATTCTTTCGGTTTAATTAAATGGACGCGCAGTGACATAAACAGACTAGATATTAAGACAAGAACTACACTAACTAAACATAACGATGCTCACCCTAAATCAGCAATAGAGAGAATTTCAGTAAGTAGGCAAAAAGGAGGCAGAGGATTAATAGATCTAACCGTACTGTGGGAAGGACAAATCCAAAAGCTAAGAGACTTTTTCTACGATAAATCCCAACATAGTAAAATTCACGCATCAATAACAGAAATAGATACGAACTTTACTCCTTTGAACTTAACTAAGAAAGACATCATTTTTAAAAAAGTAGATGACCACAGGGTTGAAAAAATATGAAGATGGCGAACAAAAGAATTGCATGGCAGACATCTTCATGATCTAGAACAACCGCACGTAGATTCAGATAGTTCCAATAGTTGGCTTAAATTAGGATTCCTCTTCCCTGAAACTGAAGGATTCATGTTAGCAATACAAGATCAGGTAATTAATACAAAAAATTATAGTAAATTCATTCTTAAAGACCCTAACATACAAAATGATAAATGCAGAAAATGCCAACGCGCATCTGAAACCATCCAACATATTACTGGTGCCTGCCCAGCCTTAGCACAAACAGATTACACTCACAGACACAATCAAATCGCTAATATTGTCCACCAAAAACTTGCCATTAAATTTAAACTTATTACAAAAGCTGTCCCTTATTATCAATACTCCCCAAAACCAGTATTGGAGAGTAGCAGCCACAAAATATACTTCGACAGAGCAATACTTACAGACAAAACTATACATAACAATAGACCGGACATAACTGTTATAGACAAACCAAACAAAATTGTACATTTAATAGACATAGCAGTACCCAATACTCATAATTTACAGAAAACAATAACTGAAAAAATACACAAATACACAGAATTAAAAGAAGAAATTACTAGAATCTGGCAAATGGATAAAGTATATATTGTACCCCTGGTTCTTTCCAGCACTGGTGTCATACCCAAACACCTACTACATTATTTGCGACAGATAGAATTACCCACAAATCTTTACATTACAATGCAGAAAGCTGCCATACTCAACACATGCCGTTCCCTTCTGATAGATAATACCCCAAATGAACTCCACTTGGCGTGGACCCGTGGTTTTCATTAAATACCGAATTTATTCGAGAAATAACAAACTTAACCAACTAATAATAATAATAATAATAATAATATATCAATATATCCCTTCTCTTCTAGTTCTCACTTTTATAATAATAATGTAATAATCTGGCAACACCTTAAAGTCAACAACACAATTTTCTTGCATATTTTTATTTTAATTTATATTACAGTTTTACAATACAATTTATAAATTTATTTATCAACAAGAAGTGAGAATACCGAATAAATATACGGATTTACATATAAAAGCCATTAAAATTTAAGAAATAATATTAGATAAATACAGTGAAGATGACACTATATGTCAAAACAAACATTACAAACAAAAACAAATATAAAAGCAAGAAAAGTTGGTATAAATGTTGACCAGAGCTAGAAAAGCAGCTGCAGCACGCTTAACACCTCCGGACTCGTCGCTCAGCTCCGCCTCACGGCCGCCGGCACCAGCAGCAGCATCGCCGGTGAGTGTTGAGGCGTCGAGCGCATCTAGCGACGAGTTTTTCTCCCCGCCGTCGTCGCCACCACCTGTCCGCCGGCGAGGGAGAGGCCGGCCACCGAATGGCTTAGGACCCCGAGGCTCATCGGTCTCGAACAGGGCCCCCGCTACCGGTGGTGATGTGCACCGCATGAGGTGGACTAGATCCATGAATGAGAATGTCATGCGGGCATATTATGTGGCTACAGAGGGGGGTACCAACCTTACGGCGTACCGTGATCGCATGCTGCCTCTGTTTCAGGACTTGGAACCACGTTTCGGCGCAGCGACTGTCGGATCAAGTGCGCGCAATCCAGCGCTGTCGTTTGCTGGATGACGATGCACTTGAGAGGCTACGCTCAGGCTTGCAAGGTAACCCTCCCATTCCTCCTTCCACACGTGAATGTGTAACGGCAGTGACAATTGACACACTAAGGCAACAAAGTGTTGAAGAAGTGAATGGTGGGGATATACAAGTAAGTGCCCAGTACATGGATAATGTAAGGAGTACTTTGGAATGTGCCATCAGGGAATATCGTTACGAGGCCTTAGTAAATAGGCCTCGTCTGCCGCGTTTGCCCACGCATAAGAAAAATTTGGCGCTGGTGTGTGCCCTGGATTCACTATTGTCTACATACCTAGACAATAGTGAAAATCTCAGTGATACACACTCAATTCTGTACTGTGCGGCTGTAGCGGCATGTCGGATAGCCAATGTCAACATACAAAGCAACATTGATATGGCTACCCGAAATAATGCTGTGCCGGCTTGGCAGTGCAGGATTGAGCGTCGTATCGCTGAGTCTAGGGCACTCATTGGCAAGCTGATCTGCTTCAGGTCGGGCAATACTCGCCCGAGAGTGATGCGTTTTGTGACCCGCGCCTTTGCAGGAACGGGTATTAGGCCACGAGAATACGCGTCGCGGGTCACAGAACGCATCGACTTCCTGAAGCAGAAGATTTATGCGTGGGCAAATCGTATCAAACGCTATAAAAAACGTATAGGCAGATATTCCCAGAATCGCACATTCCAAAAGGATGAAAGGTGGGTGTATAGAAATTGGGAGCGTCCCGGTCTAGGTGTGGATGATGGGAGTCTACCAGATAATGAAACTACAAATACGTTCTGGAGTAGCATCTGGTCGACCCCCGTTAGCCACACGGAAGATGGTTGGTTTAGGGATGTTGAGCGATCATGTGCGACAATCCCTAATATGGATGCCGTAGCTATTACAGCTACAGATGTTAGTTGTGCAGTCCGTCCGTTACCAAACTGGAAAGCGGCAGGTCCGGACGGATTGCACAACTTTTGGTTGAAGTGGCTGCGTAGTGCACATGCTCGTTTGGCGTCCCAATTCCAATCATCTCTAGAATCAGGAACGCTTCCAATTTTCTTAACAACTGGCATTACCCACCTGCTTTTTAAAACAGGAAGTACCACGGACCCAAAAAATTATAGACCTATAACCTGCCTACCGACGGTCTATAAACTTTTTACATCCATTTTGAGAACTAAACTGGCCAAACATATATATACTAATAAAATCATGTCCAGTTCTCAAAATGGATGTAAAAGTGGGTCGCGTGGTACTAAAGAGCTACTCCTTATAGACATGACCATTAGCCAACAGGTTCGCCGTAGCCGAAAGGATCTAGCGACATGCTGGATAGATTATAAGAAGGCCTACGACTCTGTGCCACATACATGGCTCTTGAGAGTGCTAGAGTTGTACAAAGTTGATTCAACTCTATGCACTTTCCTGAAGACGTGTATGGGGCAGTGGAGTACGGTTCTTCGCTATCCAGGGTGTCGACGGACTCTCGGATGCGGCGATCCTATTAAGATTCAACGAGGGATCTTCCAAGGTGACAGTTTGAGTCCCTTGTGGTTTTGTCTAGCACTGAATCCTCTTAGCACTTTGCTCGAGAATTCAGGGCTAGGCTATCGGTTGCACAGCAGAGGTCAAGTAATATCTCACCTTCTTTTCATGGATGACTTAAAACTATTTGCCTCCACTGACCTCCAGTTGACAGAGTTAATAAAGGTAACTGAAAACTTTAGTAAGTCTATCAAGATGGAGTTCGGTGTAGATAAATGTGCGGTCTTGCATGTAAAGAAGGGCAGGGTTGTGGAATCTGATGGTATAGAACTTTCAGATTTCACACAACTTAGATCTCTCTCTGCAACCGAAACCTACAAATATCTAGGTATGTCGCAGGCACTAGGTATTGCTGAGACTGGCATGAAACAGGCGTTGCAGGAGCGCTTCTTTGGCCGTTTGAGAAAAATCTTAAATAGTTTTTTATCAGGCGGCAACAGGGTACGCGCCTGTAACGGTTGGGCCATGCCAGTCTTAATGTACTCCTTCGGCATACTTAGGTGGACTCAAACAGAACTTGATGCCTTGGATAGAAAAGTCCGTTGTCTGCTGACTACATACCGGATGCATCACCCGCGGTCATCAGTAATGAGATTGTACATCCCGCGGAAGTGCGGGGGTCGCGGCTTCTTAAGTGCCAAGACCCTCCATAACCGCGAGGTGTGCAATCTCAGGGAATATTTTCTCAGCACTGACGCGGGTGTCCACCGTGATGTGGTCATTGTGGACAACGGGCTTACCCCGCTGAGTCTGGCTAAGGAGAACTGGCGCAAACCTGCCGTACTTGGTGTTGAGGAGCGCAAGGAGGTATGGAAAGGTAAAGAGCTGCATGGACGTTTTTATCGGGCCCTGCATGGACCCGATGTAGACTTACCAGCTTCTGTGTCCTGGCTACGTTTTGGCGATCTTTTCGCCGAAACAGAAGGTTTTGTCTTTGCGATTATGGACGAGGTTGTCATGACGAATAACTACCGGAAGTATATCCTGAGGGATGGGACGGTTGACATATGTCGGGCATGTCACCAGCCTGGTGAATCTCTCAGACATATAGTATCTGGTTGTTCTCGTCTTGCCAACGGCGAGTATTTGCATAGACACAACCAAGTGGCCAGGATTGTCCACCAGCAACTTGCCTTAAAGTACCAACTTGTCGACTCTGAAATACCGTACTACAGGTATGTGCCCGACCCAGTTCTTGAAAATGGTCGTGCCACCATGTATTGGGATCGATCTATCATTACTGATAGAACTATTGTGGCTAACAAGCCAGACATAGTAGTGATAGATCGATCTAAGCGCCTTGCAATGATCATCGATGTCACCATTCCACATGACGAGAATCTCGTGAAAGCCGAGAAAGATAAACAAATAAAATATTTGGATTTGGCTCACGAGATTGTCGACATGTGGGATGTGGACTCGGCGATCATTGTACCGATAGTCGTGTCAGTTAATGGTCTCATTGCCAAGAGCCTCGATCACCACCTCAAGAGGCTCGCGTTAGACGGCTGGATTAAGTCCTCTATACAGAAGGCAGTATTGCTGGCCACGGCTCGTATCGTCAGGAGGTTCCTCTCTCTGGAGCCCTAACCACCGGTAGCTTGGTCCCTGCACCCGATACCGGTGAGCCCCGTAACTTTATTTTATATTTTTATATTTGTTTTTTCTAAATAACATAGAAATGTAAAATATTATTATGAGAAAAGGTTGAAATAAAGAGAATAATAATAATAATAATAATAATAATAATAATAATAACGTTGTTGTTGTCTTGTTCTCGTCTTGCTAACAGTGAGTACTTGCACAGGCATAACCAAGTAGCCAGGGTCATTCACCAGCAACTTGCTCTGAAATACAGGCTTGTAGATGGTGAGGTGCCGTACTACAGGTATGTGGCGGAGCCTGTCCTGGATAATGGTCATATCACGTTGTACTGGGATCGATCTATCATCACAGACAGGACTGTTGTTGCCAACAAACCTGATATTGTGTTGATAGATCGATCAGAGCGCCGCGCAATAATTGTTGATGTTGCCATCCCTCATGATGGCAATCTCGTGAAGGCTGAGAAGGACAAGCAGATAAAATATCTGGACTTGGCTCACGAGATTGTTGACATGTGGGATGTTGATTCAGCAATTATTGTGCCGATAATCGTTACAGTGAACGGTTTAATACCCAAGAGCCTCACCCAACATCTTAGGAGGCTCGCGTTGGAACCTTGGGTCAGGGGCCTGATACAAAAGGCAGTACTGCTGGACACGGCACGCATAGTGAGGAGGTTCCTTTCTCTGGAGCCCTAACCACCAGTAGCTTGGAGCCTGTTCCCGATACTGGTGGGTTTCCATAACATACTTTTATATTTTTAAATGTATTTTTTTTTATATTTAAAAATGTATTAATATGGTATGAGATAAATATTAAATAAAGGTGATAATAATAATAATAATAATAATAATAATAATAATAATAATAATAATAATAATAATAATAATAATAATAATAATAATAATAATAATAATAATAATAATAAAATACCTAGCAACACGTCAACAAGACGACATACATTTTTTCCTCGAATATTTATATTTGTTTTATATCAAAGTTTGGGATTCATATATATATATTTTTACTACAAACAGGACTTCTATACATGATAAACATATTACTAAATCAAGAAACCAAAATCAAGAAACCATTTAATTAATTAAGAAAAGTATCTACAAAACATTCAAGATGACAACTAACGTCAATGACATATCAACAAAGAAAATTGTAAATAAACACTATAATATAAATACAACGAGGAAATGAGATGTTGACGAGGGCTAGAGCTGCTGCTGCACGTCATACACCCCCGGACTCGTCGCTCAGCTCCGCCTCGCAGCCGCCGGCACCTACAACAGAGTTGTCGGCAATCACAGAGGCGTCGAGCTCGTCGAGCGACGAGTATTTCTCCCCGCCGACGTCGCCAACACCTGTACGCCGCTGTGGGAGAGGCCGGCCACCGCTACGCTTGGGACCCCGAGACCCACCAGTTTCGAACAGGGCCCCCGCTGCCGGTGGTAATGTGCACCGCATGAAATGGACTAAATCCATGAACGAAAACGTCATGCGGGCATATTTTGTGGCTACAGAGGGAGGTACCAACCTTACGGCGTATCGTGACCGCATGCTGCCTCTGTTTCAGGGCTTGGAACCGGCTGTCAACGTTTCGGCACAGCGACTGTCGGATCAAGTGCGGGCTATCCAGCGATGCCGCCTGCTGGATAACGACGCACTTGAGAGGCTACGCTCTGGCTTACAACGTAGCCCTCCTATCACTTCTTCTACGTGTAGCGATACACAAGTTTCAAATATTGTCACAACGCAAAGGACTGTTGAAGAGGTGCATAGTAGGGATACACAAGTAAGTACCCAGTACATAGATGAATTAAGGAGTACTTTGGAATGCACTATTCGGGAGTATCGTTTTGTGAATAGAGCAGATAGGCCCCGCTTACCACGTTTGCCCACGCACAAGAAAAATATAGCGCTGGTGTGTGCCCTGGATTCACTATTGTCCACGTATTTAGACAATAGTGAAGATCTTAGCGATACCCACTCGATTCTGTACTGTGCGGCTGTTACAGCGTGTCGAGTGGCAGGTATTAAAATACCAAATGGTAGTAATTCTGCCCCTCGAACCAATGCTGTACCGGCCTGGCAGTGCAGGATTGAGCGTCGTATCGCTGAGACCAGGGCGCTCATCGGAAAGCTAATTTGCTTCAGGTCGGGCAATACAAGACCGAGAGTGATGCGTTTTGTGACTCGGGCGTTCTCTGGCACGGGCCTTAGTCGCCAAGAATACGAGTCACGAGTCACAGAACGCATCGACTACCTGAAGCAAAAAGTTTGTGCGTGGGCAAACCGTATAAGACGGTACAAAAAGCGGGTGGACCGATACGCCCAGAATAGGGCATTTCAAAAAGATGAAAGGTGGGTATATAGAAGTTGGGAGCGAACCAATTCAGGTGTGGATGATGGGCGTCTGCCAGATGTTGAGGCAACGAGCGCTTTCTGGCGCAGCATTTGGTCGATGCCCATTAGCCACACTGAAGGTGATTGGTTTGGGGATGTTAAGCGAGCATGTGAGGGAATACCCCAAATGCAGCGCGTAGCCATAGAAACAACAGATGTAGCTTGTGCAGTCCGTTCGTTATCTAACTGGAAATCAGCGGGACCGGACGGACTGCACAACTTCTGGTTGAAGTGGCTACGTAGTGCCCATGCTCGGTTGGCATCCCAATTCCAGGCATCTTTGGAATCGGGCTCGATCCCAACTTTTATGACA
Organism: Euclidia mi; assembly: GCA_944739405.2. NCBI lineage: Eukaryota > Metazoa > Arthropoda > Insecta > Lepidoptera > Erebidae > Euclidia > Euclidia mi. The sequence continues at coordinate 36,739,805 of OX123192.2, read as the reverse complement.
ACTGGTCTCACTCACCTGCTCTTTAAGTCAGGTTGTACCACGGACCCCAAAAATTATAGACCAATTACGTGTCTACCGACTATATATAAACTTCTTACATCCATTTTGAGGACAAAGATGTTATCACATATTAGAAATAATAACATTATGTCAGTGGCTCAAAATGGATGTAAGAATGGGGCCCGTGGTACAAAAGAGCTACTCCTCTTTGACATGGCCATTAGCCAGCAGGTGCGCCGCAACCGAAAGGATCTGGCGACATGCTGGATAGATTACAAGAAGGCCTTCGACTCCGTGCCACATACATGGCTCTTGAGGGTGCTGGAGTTATATAAAGTCGATATAACTCTATGCGCCTTCTTGAAGGCATGTATGGGACAGTGGAGTACGGTCCTACGCTATCCAGGATGTCGGCAGATTCGCGATTGCGGTGCTCCTCTTAAGATCGAACGGGGTATATTCCAGGGTGACAGTTTGAGTCCCTTGTGGTTTTGTCTAGCTCTGAATCCTCTCAGCACTTTGCTAGAGGGTTCTGGGTTAGGCTATCGGCTGCAGCGTAGGGGTCAAGTTATCTCCCACCTCTTTTATATGGATGACCTGAAGTTAATTGCCCCCTCCACTTTCCAATTGACAGCGTTACTAAAAGTAACTGAAACTTTTAGTAATTCTATCAAGATGGAATTTGGTGTGGGTAAATGTGCGGTCATGCATGTAAAACGAGGTGGGATTGTGGAATCTGAGGGTATAGAGCTTTCAGATTCCACACAACTTAGATCTCTATCTGCGTCCGAGACCTACAAGTATCTGGGTATGTCGCAGGCCTTAGGTATTGCTGAGACTGCCATGAAACAATCATTGCGGGAGCGCTTCTTGGGCCGCCTGAAGAAAATACTGAGAAGTTTTTTATCAGGCGGCAACAGGGTGCGTGCCTATAATGGTTGGGCCATGCCAGTCTTAGCATACTCCTTTGGCATACTCAGATGGACTCAATCAGAACTGGAAGCCCTGGACAGAAAGGTCCGTTGTCTATTGACTAAATATCGGATGCATCACCCGCGGTCATCAGTAATGAGGTTGTACATCCCGCGGAAATGTGGTGGTCGTGGTTTCTTAAGTGCTAAGGACCTCCACAACCGCGAGGTGTACAATCTTAGAGAATATTTTCTTAAGGCTGATACGGGTGTGCATCGTGATATTGTTGCTGTAGACAACGGACTTACCCCGTTGGGTCTGGCAAAAGAGAGCTGGCGCAAACCTGTTGTACTTAGTACTGAAGAGCGCAGGGAAGTATGGAAAGGCAAAGAGTTGCATGGACGTTTTTATCGGGCTTTGCATGGGCCCGATGTAGACCTCATGTCATCAGTAGCCTGGCTACGGTTTGGTGATTTATTTGCAGAGACCGAAGGTTTTGTTTGTGCAATTATGGACGAAGTTGTCATGACGAACAACTACCGTAAGTATATTCTGAAGGATGGGACTGTTGACATATGTCGGGCGTGTCACCAGCCCGGCGAATCCCTCAGACATATAGTTTCCGGTTGTTCTCGTCTTGCCAACGGTGAATACTTGCACAGGCACAATCAAGTAGCCAGGATCGTCCATCAGCAGCTTGCCTTAAAATATGACCTTGTACCCTTTGAAGTACCGTACTACAGGTATGTGCCCGATCCAGTTCTCGAAAATGGTCGTGCCACTATGTACTGGGATCGATCTATCATCACCGATAGGACTATCGTGGCTAACAAGCCCGATATTGTGGTGATAGATCGATCAGAACGCCTTGCAATGATCGTTGATGTTACTATACCCCATGACGAGAATCTCGTGAAAGCCGAAAAAGATAAGGAAATCAAGTATTTGGACCTAGCTCACGAGATTGTCGACATGTGGGATGTGGACTCGGCGATCATTGTACCGATAGTCGTGTCAGTTAATGGTCTCATTGCCAAGAGCCTCGACCACCATCTCAAGAGGCTCTCGTTAGACGGCTGGATCAAGTCCTCTATACAGAAGGCAGTATTGTTGGACACGACGCGCATAGTTCGGAGGTTCCTCTCTCTGGAGCCCTAACCACCGGTAGCTTGGTCCCTGTACCCGATACCGGTGGGTCTCCGTGGTCCTATTTTATATGGTTAAATTTTTTTATTTATTTAAGTGTATAAAATTCTACCATGAGAAAAGACGTAATAAAGAGGAATAATAATAATAATAATAATAATAATAATAATAATAACCCCTCTGGGGCAGTCGTTAATCTCATCATGAGACTAACGCAATCTCAGAGGGTAGAGTAACAGCTTGCAAACATCACCTTCATCGTGTAATATAAACAAAAAATGTATTACAAGATGAAAAGAAAGCTTACAACCGCAGGGCAGCTTTGTGGCGAGCTGAATGTGTGTGGCGACACTGCGGTCCCGAATGCTTCAGAGGGTCGGTCAGGGCCTCGTCTCCGGCTTGCCTTTATTGGCTGGCCGGAGTGGATTTCCAAGAGTGCCCGCAGGACTCTCAACTCTGGCTTGCCTTGGTCGGCCGGCCAGAGGGAAGCCGCAAGAGCTATTAGCTCGGGGGTGGAAGTGTCATTCTCAAGGGCGTAACTACGGGGAAACCCGCTCCGGGCCTCCGTTGTCACGAGGCCCGCGATGGCGAAACCGGTGCCGCACCGCTCGACACCCCTAGCCACTCGCACCGGTGTTGCCCTCTGGCTGCCTTTATGGCAGAGTTTGTTTGCTTTGGGCGGCTATTTAGAGAGGGCCCATCTAGTGAGTTGGCGAGTCACCACCTGCCACGCGGACGGATGCTATAGGAGTATCAATGGCAGGTGCCGTTTTTTATCCATAGTATCATTATTACCAGTCCATTTAACACCCATCCCCATAAACCAGTAAATTAGACTCCACATCTTTGCAATAGTCCTACATTTGCTGCGGCTAGTCCATAGCTGTACTCAGTAGTGCAGTTGTGGAGGCACCACGGCATGTGTCCCATCCCATTTTAGATTAAAGTTCTCTACGGGCCTCTGCACGTTGGATCCATATCCCCGTGTAAGCCTCCCAAAGGACCGGTTATTCTTCTAACACCATGTTAGAAGAATAGCCGTGAAAAAGAGACACATAATAATAATAATAATAATAATAATAATAATAATAATAATAATAATAATAATAATAAGCCCCCTAAAATCCAACCACACGTCCTGATCTACCATCTGATCACGTGGGGGGCGGACACACGATAGAGAAATTACTGGCGTGGCTAACGTGGCACTGGTAGGGAAGTAGGTAGGAGAAGGACCCAAGCTAAGTTGAAACAGGATACGCCGAGAGCTGCATGGCTAGGGGGGAGCTTAGTCGTTAGTATGCGAACTCTGAAAACTAGGGAACATTCAGTTTCAATTTCCCCTTGCCACGGTGAACGCAGGGCTCTGCCGTGGTGGACCTTTTCGTCCCTTGCTACTCGTGGGAAATAAATGGAGAACCAGAATACAAAAAAATATAACCTTAGGTCGCTACGAAGGCGTAGCCGGGATTATTTGAGTAATGATGACACCACTTCACTATTTTCTTCCGTTGCTTCCACTTGCCCTTCATACATGACAAGAGGAAGAGCTGTATCATCGACAACTAGCAGGTCCAACAGTGTTGTGCAAGATGTCAATCTAGACACAGAACTTGCACCCACCTCGGACTCGACTATTTCAACGCGCAAAAGATGTACACAGGAGATGAATAAATTCATACTGCGCACTTATCTGCAATTAACTTCACTAGACACTGACACGAAAAACTATCTTGAACCATTACACCTTACATTCATGGAAAAATACCCGCACATGGTTGTAAGTCGACAGAGAGTAGGAGATCAACGCAGAGCTATAATTCGTAATAAATTATTGCCACAAGAAACTATACACCAGATTAAAAACGAAGTAAGGCTTAAATTGAATCAATCACACACACCTTCTAACGCCGAAGATACACAAACTCTATCCAATTATAGCCAAGAACCAATCACTAGACACTTAACACAAACACAAATGAAGCAATAATAAGGGCCTACTACCGAATTACAAAGCTAGGCACCAACAAAACAGCATACCGAAAACGACTACACGAAGAGTTTATTAGCAAATTTCCTTTACTCTCACACCTAAGTGAACAACGAATAGCAGACCAGAGAAGAGCAATTATAAACAATAAATATATCAGCAACGAGCGACTCAATACACTACAAAATGAAGTAGCCACAGAATTAACACTAAATGATAGTAACTCAGACAATCTACCTAACATCGCCCACACCGAAACAGACACGATAACAACGTACACACATGAAAATGAAAGGAATGACATAGAAAGGAACAATCAAACACAAAACTCCAACAACATTACATCAACGCAAGAACACAACTCAGATTTAAATTTAGAAAGAAAAACACACATAGATAACACTTTTGAACAGGCCTTCCAATTCTACAAAGAAACTGAACCTACAAATAGGATGTATATTCCGAGACAGAAATCATCCAAACATCTAGCACAAATAGTTAACTACATAAACACAATAATCTTACCGGAATACGTAGACATAAACACAGATTTTCACACATTGCAAACTGTAATTTTTTGCGCAGCCTGGACTGTTGCTAAAACAAACGGGGCAAAGATGCAGTTGAAGAATAAAGAAAGCTACCGAAATATTAATAAAGACCAAAAACCAAGTTGGCAAAGGAGACTCGAACGAAAGCTGAAAGACTTGAGAAGTAAAATAGGCCGTCTTACACAGTTTATCAACGGCAATAGGAACAGTAACATAATTAAACATGCACATCAAATAATAGAACAGTATAAAATACACACAATGCACGAAGAGTTAAATACATACACAACGCAAACGCTAGACACACTTAAACAAAAACTTTCAGTTGTATCAGGTCGACTACAGAGATATAAAGCATGCACATTAAGGAAACAACAGAACGCCCAATTTACTAATAATGAGAAACTCTTTTACCGCAACATCAAGAAAATAACTACTAACACTCAAAACGCAGAAACTCAAACACCAAACAACCCCATACCAGAAACTTTTCACAATTTTTGGGCAAAAATATGGTCAAACCCTGTCAACCATAATACTGAAGCCGAATGGATACATACTGAAACAACACACAGCAACGCAAATATACAAGCCATGAAGTTTGAAAATATACCACCACAGACATTCCAAAAGGTACTCCATAACTTGCACAACTGGAAATCACCAGAAGAAGTTTACCTATATTCACAGCTACTTACATAATTATATTAATATACTCATCCAAGACCCTAGCTTAATACCACCATATTTAACAACAGGTAAAACTTTTATGATCCCTAAAGATAATAACGATTTATCGAACCCAGCTAAATACAGACCAATCACTTGTTTACAAACTCTTTATAAAATTATCACAGCTTGCATATCGGAATTGATATACCAACACATTGAAGCCAACAACATCTTGGCTGAACAACAGAAGGGATGTCGCAAATTTAGCCAAGGGTGTAAAGAGCAATTAATCATAGACTCAGTAATTCTTACAAAAGTTCAAAAGACAAAGTCCGATCTGTACAGCATGTATATTGATTACAGGAAAGCATACGACTCAGTCCCCCACTCTTGGTTAGTAAAAATTCTAGATATTTATAAAATTCACCCCACACTTGCAAAATTTCTGAACACACTTATGACAACCTGGTCTACTGTACTCACGATCACTACACCAAAAGAGACAGTAGAAACGAACCCGATTCGTATACAGAGGGGAATCTTTCAGGGAGACACGCTAAGCCCGCTATGGTTTTGTCTTGCTTTAAATCCGCTTTCAAATCTTTTAAACTCCACATCACTAGGCTACACTTTAAAATACACTGACACAGACGAACAAAGTGAGACACTAGATAACATATTAAGCCATTTACTTTACATGGACGATATAAAACTATACGCTCAAACCGAAAATGAACTATACGAACTAGCTACCCTCACAGAACTGTTTACCAAAGATATACAAATGGAATTCGGTATAGACAAATGTAAAATAAATTCCATTAAAGCAGGCAAAGCTTATCACCACCAATACACATCAAATACAGGTGAAAATATACAATCACTAGAAGACCATGACACATACAAATACTTAGGATACAATGAGTCACAACAAATACACCACAAGGAAACAAAACAGAGCCTAACGCTGCATTTCCAACACAGACTTAACACAATATTAAAAACACAACTAAACTCTAGAAACACCATTAAAGCCATAAATACTTTTGCCATCCCATTACTTACCTACTCGTTTGGTATAATAAAATGGACCAAGACAGAACTCAAAAATCTGCAACGAAAAATAAACACCACGATGACTAAATTCCGTAAAAACCATCCAAGATCTTGTTTACAAAGGCTAACATTACCCAGAAAAGAAGGAGGCAGAGGATTAATCGACATAGCAAATCTTCACAACAGACAAATAATGACTCTAAGACAATATTTCTTTACAAAATCAGAAATATCTAAACTACACAAAGCAACTTCTCAAAATGACCAGAAATTCACCCCACTTTGTTTAAAATATACAAACAAACAAGATACTGAAAAACTAATAGATGATAAAACGAAGATTGCAGTATGGGCCCAAAAGTCACTACACGGAAGACATCGTCACGACCTATGCCACCAAAATGTCGACAACGAAGCATCGAACGCATGGCTGAGCCAAGGCATACTCTTCCCAGAGACTGAGGGCTTCATGATCGCTATACAGGACCAAGTAATTGAAACTAGGAACTATAAAAAACACATAATAAAGAACCTACACACTGACTCTTGCCGAAAATGTAATAGTGCCGCAGAAACAATCCAACACATAACAGGCGCATGCAAGTCCATAGTCCAAACTGATTACAAACATCGTCATGATCAGGTAGCCAATATCATACACCAAAAACTTGCACGACAATACAAATTCATAGACTCCATAACAGCCTACTATAAATATAACCCTAAAACAGTTCTAGAAAATTCTACTACCAAACTTTATTTTGACCGAGCCATTCTCACTGATCGCACCGTCCATTATAATAGACCTGATATCACCCTAATAGACAAGACTACCAAAACAGGATACCTCATAGACATTGCCGTACCAAACACACATAACATTCACAACACAATCGCAGAAAAACTCAGCAAATATCTTGAGCTTAAGGATGAAATAACACGACTATGGCATCTACAAAAAGTTACTATTGTACCTATTGTTATCTCTACAACAGGAGTTATTCCTAAACAATTACACCAGTCTCTTAAAACTTTAAACTTACCACAAAAAACCTACTACCTGTTGCAAAAAGCAGTAGTACTTAACACATGCAGACTAGTAAGAAAATTTCTACAATGCGAACCGGACAGTACTCAACCTCTGACCAACACCGCACACACCTCACAGTCTAACAGTCAAGCTATGTCTGATGCTCACTTGGCTTAGGCCCGTAACATCAGCCTGCCACCGGTTAATTAACCGAGAAAATGAAAGAAAATGAAGAAAATAATAATAATAATAGAAGAAACTGAAACACAAATTATCGATAACCCCACAACTATTAATTAAATGATAATTACTTGGTGCAAACCCGTAATTGTTATTAAATACCGGTTACTAAACCGAGAAGAGAAACAAAACATAATAATAATAATAATAATAAGCCCTCCAAAATCCATCCATACGTTCGAGCCGAACACCAGACTCACGTGGGGGGCGGACACGCGATTTTATGTTACTGGCGCGGCAAACATGGCCATGGTAACCCATTCACTATGGAGAATACAGTAAGGAATATACGTATAGGACCGCTACCTGGGGACCGCCAGGGCACGTCTGGAGCTGGCGCTGGACGTGGCAGTATGCGAACCGTCAGTGGTCGTAGATTGAACAGGCGAGTCGCGACCAACGAAGATGCTACAGCCGAACCGAACACACCCACAACAGACACTACATGATACAGCAAGAAGTGTTTTGCAGGACATGTTACCTGCAACCACCCTTGCTGGCAGGGAGCGGCAGCGAATGAAATGGACGGATGAAGTTAATCGACAATTACTTCGCTGCTACTACACTATAACAAAATGTGAAACAGACATGACAGGATATCGCCAATTACTCTATTTAAGTTTTATTCAGTATTTTCCAGATCTTCATATAATATCAGAACAAAGACTAGCAGATCAAGTAAGAGTAATACACCGCAACAATAGAATCTCCATTCAGGAAAGAGAAATAATTAAGAAAGAAATCGAACAAACAATATTCAATAGTAACAATATAACATCTACAACAGAAGTACTTGTAACAGATACTACACCAACGAATACACCGATTACACCACATGTGAGCCAAGATGCAATAGAATCTAATCCAGATAGCTCGCCGCCTGAAACACTACAAACACAGCAATCAAATACTCAATTAACGAACAGTATTACGATACTAACGCCACCTTCAATAGATTGCGATTCACCTGTACTAAACACTGAAATAGAAACTACTGAAACCGATTTCTTAAAAGATATAGAACATTTATTTAACGAATTTCTCACAAAGTATAGAGGAACTGATCCTACAGTACGACCAAATATACACAAATTAAATATTTCACGAAAATCTAAAGTAACAATAAACGCGTTGAATATATTAATAGGAAACAAACTGTCTAATAACCCAACACCAACCTTAGAAGAAATACAAGATCTTATTTATTGTGCAGCAATTACAGCAACAACTTTACACAATAAAAGGAAAAATACAGAAGATAGAGATAGAAGAAGAGGTGACAGTAAACCAGCATGGGAAAGACGTATAGAGACGAAAATAGCCGCACTTAGAAAAGAAATAGGAAAATTACACCAATTCATTAGGGAAAATTTATCACGAAAGAATCAATCAAGGATGAGTAGAATGTATGACAGCAAAGAGAAACGGAATGGATTAAAGCAGAAGCAGAGGAAACTAAAAATATAAGCCAGATGGCTTCAATAGTACTTGATGAGAAAGATGTAGAACAAGCAATAAAAAAAACACTTAACTGGAAAACGCCTGGCCCCGATAAAATCCAAAATTATTGGCTAAAATATTTCTATGCAGCTCACAAACATATAGCTTACGCGTTTAACTCTCTTATTCAGGACCCAAACACCATCCCAACATTTTTAACTCAGGGTAACACATTTCTTAAACCCAAAGATTCAGATACGAAAAACCCATCAAAATATCGCCCTATAACATGCCTTCCCACTTTATACAAATTACTCACATCCGTAATTTCATCTAAAATCAGTAGTCATTTAACGAATAATAACTTAATTGCTGAGGAACAAAAAGGCTGTAGGAAAGGCTCGAAGGGATGTAAAGAACAGTTAGCAATAGACGCAGAAATACATTATCAAGTTAAGCAAGGGCATCGGAATCTCTATTATGCCTATATAGATTATCAAAAAGCATATGATAGTGTCCCTCATTCGTGGTTGATTCGGATTTTACAACTGTACAAAATTGACAATACTTTAATACAATTCTTAACTAAAACAATGCAACAATGGTCGACGATCCTCAGCATTAAAACCGAATCGGGTATTCTTCAATCAAGTCCCATTAAAATTGCACGTGGAATTTTTCAAGGAGACTCACTCAGTCCATTATGGTTCTGTATGTCGTTAAACCCTTTGTCACGAATTCTTAATAGAATGGAACTAGGCTATTTATTACATAGAGAAAGTAACACAAAAATCACAAATTTATTATATATGGATGATATCAAATTATACGGAGCAAGTAAGGAACAGTTAAAGACCTTGTTACAAGCTACAGAAAATTTCAGCAATGATATTAAAATGAATTTTGGGCTAGTTAAATGTAAAATAAACAGCATTATACGCGGCAAACATCACACCACAGATCCATACACTTTACAATCACAACAAAATTCATCAATTGATGCAATGGCAGTAACAGACACTTACAAATATTTAGGTTATTCACAGACTATAGGACTAGATCACAATAAAATTAAAGAGGAACTTACTAAGAAATACACAGAAAGGTTAAACAAAATTTTGAAGACAGAGCTATCTGGTAAAAATACAGTCAAAGGGATCAATACATATGCAGTTCCTGTACTGACTTATTCATTTGGTATAATAAAATGGACGGCCACAGACTTAGAAAGACTTAACAGACTAACACGTACAACATGCAACAAACACCATATACATCAAATACACTCAGCAACTGAACGGTTCAACTTAAAAAGGAAATCAGGAGGAAGAGGGTTCATAGATATAAAAAATTTACACAACAGACAGATTCACAATATACCCACATACATGCAAGGCAAAGCTAACAGTTCACACACAAAGCACTCACAGTTATAGCCACATCAGGTACACCACTTAAACTAAATGACAGAAGTACATTTACAGATAATATAGTTACGGATGAACAAAAATTAACTAGTTAGAAGCAAAAATCCCTACATGGCAAATATCCTAATCAAATTCAACAAGATTACATAGATAAAGAAGCATCCAATGCATGGCTGTATACAGGAAACATTTACAAGGAGACAGAAGGTTTCATGGTGGCGATACAGGACCAAATCATCAAAACGAAAAATTATCAGAAATACATAATTAAAGATCCAGCAATAGTTTCAGACAGATGTAGATTATGTTATACCAACCAGGAAACAATAGATCACATAACCGGAGGCTGTGCTTTTCTAGCCAATAAGGAATACACAGAACGCCACAACAATGTCGCAAAACAAATACACGCACAGTTAGCAATAAAGTATAAGTTAGTAGAAAATGTAGAACCTTATTATAAATATAAACCTAAAAATGTAATTAATAATGAAAATATGAAACTATACTGGAATAGGGATATTATTACAGATAGAACCACTACAAATAATAGACCAGATATAATATTAACACTGAAGGCATCTAAAATAACCTATTTAATAGACATTGCAATACCTAACTCAGAAAATATAAGAAAAAAATATACAGAGAAAATACAGAAATATATACCCCTTGCGGACGAAATCCGTCAAATGTGGCACCAACATACAGTTAAAATAATTCCGATAATCATTTCATCTACAGGAATCATCCCAAAATCTTTACACGCATCTCTTAAAGAATTAGGTCTACATAAAAATTTATTCATGTCACTCCAAAAGTCAGTTACCATTGACACATGCTCCATAGTCCGGCGATTCCTCACATCCACCACACAGACACCAACAACATTACACAATGAACCAATCCACTTGGCTTAGGCCCGTGATAGGTCCATCATAATTATTTGCCAGCATTATGCTGAGATTTCTTACAATTTGTAAACGAAAATAATAATAATAATAATAATAAGCCCCCTAAAACCCAACCACACGTCCTGATCGACCATCTGATCACGTGGGGGGCGGACACACGATAAAGAAATTACTGGCGTGGCTAACGTGGCACTGGTAGATGAGAGGATAGGAGAAGGACCCAAGCTAAGGTGAAACAGGATACGCCGAGAGCTGCATGGCTAAGGGGTAGCTTAGTCGCTAGTATGCGAACTCTGAAGACCAGGGACTCTTCAGTTTCAAGTATCCCTTACCACGGTGAAAGCGGGGCTCTGCCGTGGTTGACCTTCACGTCCCTTGCTACTCATGGGAAAGAAATGGAGAATAAAAAAACAAAAAAGTATAATCTTAGGGCACAAGGAAAGCGTAGTCAGGATTACTTTGGTACTGATGACACCAGTTCATTATTTTCTTCCGTTCCTTCCACTTGCCCTTCATACATGACGAGGGGAAGAGCAGCATCATCTGCAACTAGCAGGTCCAACAGTGTTGTGCAAGATGTCAATTTAGACACAGAACTGGCACCCACTTCGGACCCGACTACTTCGACGCGCAAAAGATGGACTCAAGAAATGAATACATTTATTCTGCGCACTTATCTGAAACTAACTTCATTGGACACAGACACAAAAAATTATCTCGAACCACTACACCTTAAATTCATAGAAAAATACCCAAACATGCAAGTAAGCCGACAGAGAGTAGGAGACCAACGCAGAGCTATAGTTCGTAACAAATTACTACCACAAGAAACAATAGACCAGATTAGAAACGAAGTTCAACTTGTTCAACTACCAATGAGGAAAATACACAACCTTTGTCTTCTATATTTCAAGCACCAATCACGAGCCATTTAGCACAAAAACAAAGCAGAAGTCTACAGAAAACCACATCACAAAACATATCACAAACTCGTATGCGCTGGACAGACGAGCAAAATGAAACCATAATAAGGGCATATTACCGAATCACAAACCTAGGCACTAACAACACATCATATCGCAGACTAATCCATGAAGAATTTATTAGCAAATTTCCTTCACTCTCACATCTTAGCGAGCAGCGAATAGCAGATCAGCGAAGAGCAATCCTCAATAATAAATATATCAGCAAAGACCGACTGAACGCAATACAAAATGAAGTTGCAACTGAAATAGCATTAAGTAACAGTAACTCAAATAATCCAGTCACGCTCACCCACACCGAAACAGACACAATAACAACACATACACATGACACTGACATGAATGATCATGAGAGGAATGATCAAACACAAAACTCCAGCTACACCCTTTCAGTACAAGAATTACCACACAACTTAGATTTAAATTTAGAAAGACAAACCGCCATAGATGAAACATTTAATCAGGTATTCCAATTCTGCAAGGAAACTGACGCAACAGATAGGAGTTATATACCGAAACAAAAATCATCCAAAAAGCTAGCTCAAATAGTTCATTACATAAACACAATAAGCTTACCGGAATACACTAACATAAACACAAACTTCCACACATTACCAACCGTAATTTATTGCGCTGCCTGGACTGCTGCTAAACTGAATGGGACAAAAATACAACTGAAAAATAAAGAAAGGTGTCGAAAAAATTTCAAAAAACAGAATCCAAGATGGCAAAGGCGACTAGAAAGGAAGCTAGAAGATTTAAGAAGCAAAATAGGTCGTCTAACACAATTTATTAGTGGTAATAGGAGCAGGCATATAGTCAAATACGCACAACAAATAATGGAACAATATAAGACACACACCGTTCAAGAAGAGGAGAACACGCTAACTACGGAAACATTAGACACCCTGAAACAAAAACTTTCAGTTGTATCGGGTCGACTACAGAGATATAAAGCATGTACGCTAAGAAAACATTAAAACAATCAATTTACCCATAACGAAAAGCTCTTTTACCGTAACATCAAGAAAATCACAACTAATTCTCAAAACAGTGCAAACACAACACCTGATACTAGCCCAATACCAGAAGCCGTACATAGGTTTTGGGAAAATATATGGTCAAACCCCGTCCAACATAATACGGAAGCCGAATGGATACAAAATGAAGTTACAAAATGCAACGCATATATACAACCTATGACATTCGAACACATATCAATAGAAATATTCCAAAAAGTTCTCCTTAACTTACATAATTGGAAATCACCAGGTTCAGATTACATTCATTCTTATTGGTACAAGAAATTCACTTATGTCCATAGTTATTTACATAATTATATTAATATATTTATCCAGAACCCTACCACAATACCACCATATCTAACGTTAGGCAAGACATTTATGATTCCCAAAGATTCCAACGACCTATCGAATCCAGCCAAATATAGACCCATCACCTGTTTACAAACCCTGTATAAGATTATAACAGCTTGCATAGCGGAATTAGTATACCAACACACTGAAGCCAACAACATCTTAGCTGAACAACAAAAGGGATGCCGCAAATTTAGCCAAGGGTGCAAAGAGCAGTTAATTATAGATTCAGTTATACTTAAAAAAGCCCAAAAAACTAAATCTGACCTTTACAGCATGTATATAGATTACAAGAAAGCATACGACTCAGTACCTCACTCTTGGTTATTAAAAATACTAGACATTTATAAAATTCACCCCACTATTATTACATTTTTAAATACAATAATGACAACTTGGTCTACTGTACTTTCAATTACTACCTCAACGGAGACAATGGAAATGAATCCAATAAGAATACAGAGAAGAATCTTTCAGGGAGACACACTAAGTCCGCTATGGTTTTGTCTCGCCTGAAACCCACTTTCTAATATATTAAATTCCACATTTTTAGGTTACACTTTAAAATATACCGATGCTGAAAGACAAACTGATACACTAGAGTACATATTAAGTCATCTTCTTTACATGGATGATATTAAACTTTATGCTACTACTGAGAATCAATTATGCGAACTAGCTACCCTCACAGAAGTCTTTACAAATGATATAAAAATGGAATTCGGCATAGATAAGTGTAAGATAAATTCAATTAAAGCAGGACAGAACTACCATCATCAATACACAACCAATACAGGCGAAAATATTGAATCACTAGAGGAACAGCATGCATACAAATATTTAGGATACAATCAGTCACAACAAATACATCATAAAGAAACGAAACAAAAATTAACACTCCAAATTCAACACAGGCTCAACACAATATTAAAAACACAACTAAATTCTAGAAACACCATTAAAGCTATCAATACTTTTGCCGTCCCATTACTAACCTACTCTTTTGGTATAATAAACTGGACCAAAACGGAACTCAAGAATCTCCAACGCAAAATAAACACATCAATGACAAAATTTCGTAAAAATCACCCTAGATCCTGTCTTCAAAGACTGACATTGCCCAGGAAAGAAGGAGGCAGAGGACTCATTGACATCATAAATCTTCACAATAAACAAATTACGAATCTTAGACAATATTTTTTTAGCAAAACACCACTATCCGCGCTCCACAGAGCAACATGTCATAATGATCAGAAATTCACTCCACTTAATTTGAAAGATACAGCAGAACAAGTTACTGAAAAACTAACAGACGATAAAACTAAGATGGCAGTATGGGCCCAAAAGTCCCTGCATGGCAGACACCGTTACAACCTGTGCCAACAAAATGTCGACAAAGAAGCGTCGAACGCATGGCTTAGCCAAGGTGTACTTTTTCCAGAAACGGAGGGATTCATGATCACCATACAGGACCAAATTATTGAAACAAGAAATTATAAAAAACACATAATCAAAAACCTACACAACGACTCTTGCCGCAAAAATGTAATAGCTCCTCAGAAACTATTCAACATATAACAGGCGCATGCAAAGCTATAGCCCAAACGGATTACAAACACCGACATGACCAGGTTGCTAATATCAGTCATCAAAAACTTGCACAAAAATACAGTTTCATAGATTCCATAACAGCATACTACAAATATAAACCTAAAACTGTTCTCGAAAATTCTACAACCAAATTATATTATGACCGAGCAATTCTTACTGACTGTACGTACCGTACATTACAATAGACCTGACATCACTCTCATAAATAAAATTACCAAGACAGGATATCTCATAGACATTGCCGTACCAAACACACATAACATTCAGAACATTATAGCAGAAAAACTAAGTAAATATATTGAACTTAAAGATGAAATTATACGATTATGGAACCTACAAAAAGTAACGATTATACCGATTGTTATTTCAACAACAGGAGTAATTCCAAAACAATTACACCAATGCCTTAAGATTTTAGATTTACCACTACACACCTATCACCTATTGCAAAAAGCAGTGATACTCAACACATGTAGAATAGTAAGAAAATTTCTTCAGTGCGAACCGGACAGTACCCAACCCCTAACAAATAATGACATCGCCCACACATCACAAGCACACACACAACATGTCTGATGTTCACTTGGCTTAGGCCCGTGCCATCAGCGTATCACCGGATATTTCCGAGTACACAAAAGAAAAAACAACATAATAATAATAACCTAGCAACACGTCAACAAGGCGACATAAAATTTTTCCACGACTATTTATATTTGTATTATATATCATAGTTTTGGATTCATATATATTTTTTTACTACAAGAAAGACTTCTATAACTGATAAACATATAATAAAATCAAGAAACCATTAAATAAATAAAGAAAAGAAAGTACAAAAACATGACTCAAATGACGTCTAATGTCAATGACAATTCACCGATGAAAATAGTAAATAAACCGTAGACGGACGAAATAAACAATATAAATATAATGAGGAGATGATGATAACAACATTTTGACAAGGGCTAGAGCTGCTGCTGCACGCAATACATCCCCGGACTCGTCGCTCAGCTCCGCCTCGCAGCCGCCGGCACCTACAACAGAGTTGTCGGCAATCATAGAGGCGTCGAGCTCGTCGAGCGACGAGTATTTCTCCCCGCCGACGTCGCCAACACCAGTACGCTGCCGTGGGAGAGGCCGGCCACCGCTACGCTTGGGACCCCGAGACCCACCGATCTCGAACAGGGCCCCCGCTCCCGGTGTTAATGTGCACCGCATGAAATGGACTAAAACCATGAATCAAAACGTCATGCGGGCATATTTTGTGGCTACAGAGGGAGGTACCAACCTTACTGCGTATCGTGACCGCATGCTGCCTCTATTTCAGGACTTGGAACCAGCTGCCAACGTTTCGGCACAGCGACTATCGGATCAAGTGCGGGCTATCCAGCGCTGCCGCCTGCTGGATAACGACGCACTTGAGAGGCTACGCTCTGACTTACAACGTAACCCTCCTATCCCTTCTTCTACGAGTGTACAAGTTTTAAATATTGTCAGAACGGAAAGGAATGTTGAAGAGGTGCATAGTAGGGATACACAAGTAAGTACCCAGTACATAGATGAATTAAGGAGTACTTTGGAATGCACTATTCGGGAGTATACTTTTGTGAATACAGCAGATAGGCCCCGCTTACCACGGTTGCCCACGCACAAGAAAAATATAGCGCTGGTGTGTGCCCTGGATTCACTATTGTCCACGTATTTAGACAACAGTGAAGATCTTAGCGATACCCACTCGATTCTGTACTGTGCGGCTGTTACAGCGTGTCGAGTGGCAGGTATTAAAATACCAAATGGTAGTATTACTGCCCCTCGAACTAATGCTGTACCGGCCTGGCAGTGCAGGATTGAGCGTCGTATCGCTGAGGCCAGGGCGCTCATCGGAAAGCTAATTTGCTTCAGGTCGGGCAATACAAGACCGAGAGTGATGCGTTTTGTGACTCGGGCGTTCTTAGGCACGGGCCTTAGTCGCCAAGAATACGAATCACGAGTCACGGAACGCATCGATTACCTGAAGCAAAAAGTTTGTGCGTGGGCTAATCGTATAAGACGGTACAAAAAGCGGGTGGACCGATACACCCAGAATAGGGCATTCCAAAAAGATGAAAGGTGGGTATATAGAAGTTGGGAGCGAACTGATCCAGGTGTGGATGATGGGTGTCTGCCGGATGTTGAGGCAACGAACGCTTTCTGGCGCAGCATTTGGTCGATGCCCATCAGCCACACTGAGTGTGATTGGTTTGGGGATGTTAAGCCAGCATGTGAGGGAATAACCCAAATGCAGCGCGTAGCCATAGAAACAACGGATGTCGCTTGTGCAGTCCGTTCATTATCTAACTGGAAATCAGCGGGACCGGATGGACTGCACAACTTCTGGTTGAAATGGCTACGTAGTGCCCATGCTCGATTGGCATCCCAATTCCAGGCATCTTTGGAATCGGGCTCGATCCCAACTTTTATGACAACTGGTACCACTCACCTGCTCTTTAAGTCAGGCTGTACCACGGACCCCAAAAATTATAGACCGATAACGTGTCTACCGACTACGTATAAACTTCTTACATCCATTTTGAGGACGAAGATGTTATTACATATAAGAAATAATAACATTATGTCAGTGGCTCAAAATGGATGTAAGAATGGGGCCCGTGGTACAAAAGAGCTACTCCTATTTGACATGGCCATTAGCCAGCAGGTGCGTCGCAATCGAAAGGATCTGGCGACATGCTGGATAGATTACAAGAAGGCCTACGACTCCGTGCCACATACATGGCTCTTGAGGGTGCTGGAGTTATATAAAGTCGATATAACTCTATGCGCCTTCTTGAAGGCATGTATGGGGCAGTGGAGTACGGTCCTTCGCTATCCAGGGTGTCGGCAGATTCGCGATTGCAGTGCTCCTCTAAAGATCGAACGGGGTATATTCCAAGGTGACAGTTTGAGTCCCTTGTGGTTTTGTCTAGCTCTGAATCCTCTCAGCACTTTGCTAGAGGGGTCTGGGCTAGGCTATCGGTTGCAGCGTAGAGGTCAAGTTATATCCCACCTCTTTTATATGGATGACCTTAAACTATTTGCCCCCACCACTTTCCAATTGACAGCGTTACTAAAAGTAACTGAAACTTTTAGTAATTCTATCAAGATGGAATTTGGTGTGGATAAGTGTGCAGTCATGCATGTAAAACGAGGTGGTATTGTGGAATCTCATGGAATAGAGCTTTCAGATTCCACAAAACTTAGATCTCTATCTGCGACCGAGACTTACAAGTATCTGGGTATGTCGCAGGCCTTAGGTATTGCTAAGACTGCCATGAAACAATCATTGCGGGAGCGCTTCTTTGGCCGCCTGAAGAAAATACTGAAAATTTTTTTATCAGGCGGCAACAGGGTGCGTGCCTATAATGGTTGGGCCATGCCAGTCTTAGCGTACTCCTTCGGCATACTCAGATGGACTCAATCAGAACTGGACGCCTTGGACAGAAAGGTCCGTTGTCTATTGACTGAATATCGAATGCATCACCCGCGGTCATCAGTGATGAGATTGTACATCCCGCGGAAATGTGGTGGTCGGGGTTTCTTAAGTGCTAAGGACCTCCACAACCGCGAGGTGTACAATCTTAGAGAATATTTTCTCAAGGCTGACACGGGTGTGCATCGTGATATTGTTGCTGTAGACAACGGACTTACCCCGTTGGGTCTGGCAAAAGAAAGCTGGCGCAAACCTGTTGTACTTAGTATTGAAGAGCGTAGGGAAGTATTGAAAGGCAAAGAGTTGCATGGACGTTTTTATCGGGCCTTGCATAGGCCCGATGTACACCTCATGTCATCAGTAGCCTGGCTACGGTTTGGTGATTTATTTGCAGAGACCGAAGGTTTTGCTTGTGCAATTATGGACGAAGTTGTCATGACGAACAACTACCGTAAGTATATTCTGAAGGATGGGACTGTTGACATATGTCGGGCGTGTCACCAGCCCGGCCAATCTCTCAGACATATAGTTTCCGGTTGTTCACGTCTTGCCAACGGCGAATACTTGCACAGGCACAATCAAGTAGCCAGGATCGTCCATCAGCAGCTTGCCTTAAAATATGACCTTGTACCCTTTGAAGTACCGTACTACAGGTATGTGCCCGATCCAGTTCTCGAAAATGGCCGTGCCACTATGTACTGGGATCGGTCTATCATCACCGATAGGACTATCGTGGCTAACAAGCCCGATATTGTGGTGATAGATCGATCAGAACGCCTTGCAATGATCGTTGATGTTACTATTCCCCATGACGAGAATCTCGTGAAAGCCGAAAAAGACAAGGAAATCAGATATTTGGACCTGGCTCACGAGATTGTCGACATGTGGGATGTGGACTCTGCGATCATTGTACCGATAGTCGTGTCAGTTAATAGTCTCATTGCCAAGAGCCTAGACCACCATCTCAAGAGGCTCTCGTTAGACGGCTGGACCAAGTCCTCCATACAAAAGGCAGTATTGTTGAACACGACGCGCATAGTTCGGAGGTTCCTCTCTCTGGAGCCCTAACCACCGGTAGCTTGGTCCCTGTGCCCGGTACCGGTGGGTCTCCGTGGTCCCATTTTATATATTTAAATTTATATATCGTATGTATTGTCTGTATTGTATTGTAATATTTAGTATATAAAATGTAGCTATGAGAAAAAGGTTAAATAAAAGGAATAATAATAATAATAGGCGGCAGTGCCGTTAGGGAGGAGGATGCCATGGCTGATAATGTAAGTACCCAGTGCAATGAGGAGGTAAAAGACGCTTTGGAATGTGCTATTAGGGACTACCGGTACACTCCACTAGATATCAGACCTCGTCTACCGCGGTTGCCTATGCATAGGCGAAATATAGCGCTGGTAAGTGCTCTTGACTCGTTATTGTCAAATTATTTAGATAATAGCGAGGATCTCGGTGATACGCATTCAATATTGTACTGTACTGCCGTGGCAGCTTGTCGTATAGCTGGTGTTAAGCTTCTTGAAACTGACACTGCTGTACGACAAAGGTCTGCTATACCGGCGTGGCAGTGCAGGATTGAGCGGCGTATTGCCGAGGCAAGGGCACTTATTGGCAAGCTGATCTGTTTTAGGGAGGGGAATACACGCCCTAGGGTAATGCGCTTTGTGAAACGGGCGTTTTCGGGGACTAACATTAGTCCTCAAGATTATATAGCCCGGGTCACAGAGCGCATTGACTACCTAAAACAGAAAGTCTATGCATGGGCAAACCGAATTCGTAGATTTAAAAAACGTGTGGACCGGTACGTCATTAATAGTACATTCCAGAGGGACCAGAGGTGGGTATATAGAAGCTGGGAACGACCAGATCAATGTGTGACTAATGTGCAGCGGCCGGATGCGGACACCACAGCCACGTTTTGGCGTAGCATATGGTCAATGCCCATTGGTCATACCGAAGGCGATTGGATGCGAGATGTCGAACGTGCATGCGAACATATTCCCGAAATGGAATGCGTGGCCATTTCTAGCCAGGACGTTACACAAGCAGTCCGTCCATTATCTAATTGGAAATCTCCAGGATTAGACGGGCTGCACAATTTCTGGCTGAAATGGCTACGTAGTTCGCATGAACGCTTGGCATCTCAATTCCAATCAGCCGTGGAATCTGGGTCGCTGCCAGCCTTTATGACGACTGGAATTACCCACCTGCTCCACAAGACTGGTAGTACTAGCGAGCCCGGTAATTATAGACCGATAACATGTTTACCATCGGTCTATAAACTTCTTACATCTATTCTGAGAGCTAAAATAGCTAAGCATGTTGAAGACTTTTCAATTATATCAGCCTCTCAGAATGGATGTAGGAAGGGGGCTCGTGGTACTAAGGAGCTCCTCCTCATTGACATGGCCATTAGCCAACAAGTTCGCCGTAACCGAAAGGATCTGGCGGCATGTTGGATAGATTATAAGAAAGCGTATGACTCCGTGCCGCATACATGGCTTTTGAGGGTGCTAGAGTTGTATAAAGTAAATACTACTCTACGCACCTTCTTAAAGTCATGTATGGGGCACTGGAATACGATTCTTTGCTATCCAGGATGCCGAAGGATCCAGGAGGACGGCGAACGTATTAAAATTGAGCGGGGAATTTTTCAGGGCGACAGTCTGAGTCCCCTTTGGTTTTGCCTAGCCATGAACCCTCTCAGTACATTACTGGAGGGTTCAAGGTTAGGCTACAGGTTACAGAGAGGCGGTCAGGTCATATCTCACCTGCTATTCATGGATGACCTGAAGTTATTTGCCTACTCTGATGCCCAATTGCTAGATTTACTAAACGTAACCCAAAACTTTAGTAAGTCTATCAATATGGAGTTCGGTGTGGATAAATGTGCTGTCATTCATGTGAAGCAGGGCAGGATGTTGGAATCTGAGGGGCTCCAACTCTCAGATTCCATTTACCTAAGATCGCTTCTCTTAACCGATACATATAAGTACTTGGGTATGTCACAGGCTTTAAGTATCAATGAAGCTGACATGAAGCAATCGTTGCAGGAGCGTTTCTTTGGCCGCCTGAAAAAAGTATTAAAAAGCCATTTATCAGGTGGCAACAAGGTTCGTGCTTGCAACGGTTGGGTCATGCCACTTCTTGTATACTCCTTTGGCATACTCAAGTGGACTCAGTCTGAATTGGATGCCCTGGACAGAAGAGTCCGCACATTGTTGACGGCATATCGTATGCATCATCCACGTTCATCCGTGATGAGGTTGTACATCCCGCGGAAGTGTGGAGGTCGTGGCTTTCTGAATGTCAAGACCCTACACAACCGCGAGGTGTGCAATCTCAGAGAATATTTTCTCCGGGCGAACGTGGACATGCATCGAGATGTTGTCACAGTGGACAATGGGCTCACCCCGCTCAAGTTGGCTAAGGAGAACTGGCGCATACCTGTAGTACTCAGTACTGATGATCGCAAGCGTGTATGGCAGAGCAAGGAGCTTCATGGGAGGTTCCATCGGGCCCTGTATGGACCCGATGTAGACCTATTAGCCTCGGTGAACTGGCTACGCCTCGGTGACCTCTTTGGGGAAACCGAAGGGTTTGTTTGTGCAATTGCTGACGAAGTTATCAAGACGAATAACTACCGGAAATATATCCTGAGGGATGGCACTACCGATATTTGCCGTGCGTGTCACCAGCCCGGTGAATCTCTCAGGCATATTGTTTCCGGTTGTTCACGTCTTGCTAACGGCGAGTTCTTGCACAGACATAACCAAGTAGCTAGAATCATTCACCAGCAACTTGCTCTGAAATACAAACTTGTAGACATCGAGGTACCGTACTACAGGTATGTGGCAGAGCCAGTTCTCGAAAATGGTCATGCCACATTGTACTGGGATCGATCTATCGTCACAGACAGGACTGTTGTAGCCAACAAACCTGATATTGTGGTGATAGATCGATCAGAGCGCCTCGCAATAATTGTTGATGTCACCGTACCTCATGACGAGAATCTCGTGAAAGCCGAGAAAGACAAACAGATTAAATATCTGGACTTGGCTCACGAGATTGTCGACATGTGGGATGTGGACTCGGCAATTATTGTGCCGATAGTTGTAACGGTTAATGGCCTAATAGCCAAGAGCCTCGATCGTCACCTTAAGAGGCTCGCGTTGGGTGCTTGTGTCAAGGGTCTGATGCAAAAGGCAGTACTTCTCGACACGGCACGTATTGTGAGGAAGTTCCTGTCTCTGGAGCCCTAACCATCGGCAGCTTGGACCTTGAATAAAAAATAAATGAATAATAATAATAATAATAATAATAATAATAATAATCATCACTCCTTCATCGCAAACTGGCACGGTAGATACACAATATCAACAGTTGAATCTCGCTGATGAAGAGGTAGATGATGAGACTTCTCACGTAAGTACCCAGTGCAATGATCAGTTAAGGAGTGCTTTGGAATGTGCTATTGGGGAATACCGATCCATGGACCCAAATTGTCGGCCTCGTTTGCCTCGTTTGCCCATGCATAAGAGAAACATAGCGCTAATGAGTGCCCTGGACTCGTTATTATCAAACTATTTTGATAATAGCGAAAATCTTGGCGATACACATTCAATCCTGTATTGTGCGGCTGTAGCTGTATGTCGGGTAGCGGGAGTTAAACTATCTGAAAATAATTCCGCTCCTCGACGAACCGCTACTGTGCCAGCTTGGCAGTGCAGGATTGAGCGTCGTATTGCTGAGACTAGGGCACTCATTGGAAAGCTATCTTGTTTCAGGATGGGCAATACGCGACCGAGAGTGATGCGCTTTGTGACTCGAGCCTTCGCAGGAACTGGTACCAGTCCCCAGGATTATCAGGCACGAGTTACAGAGCGCATCGACTCTCTGAAGCAAAAAGTTTATGCATGGGCAAACCGTATCAGGCGATATAAAAAAAGAGTGGATCGATATTGCTTGAATCGCACATTCCAGAGAGACGAGAGGTGGGTGTACAGAGGATGGGAGCAACCTGATTCCATGGCCGGTGAAGGTGTTGGGTGTCGGCCGGATGATGATGCCACTAACTCATTTTGGCGCAGCATTTGGTCGACGCCTGTCTGCCACGCGGAGGGTGATTGGATCCGGGATGTTGAGCGAGCATGTGAACGAATCCCAACTATGGAACCAATATATATAACACCAAACGATATAGCCAGTGCAGTCCGTCCGTTACAAAACTGGAAAGCAGCAGGACCGGACGGACTGCACAATTTTTGGCTTAAATGGTTCCGTAGTTCACATGCTTGTTTAGCGTCTCAGTTCCAATCATCATTGGAATCGGGTTTGCTACCAGACTTTTTAACATCCGGCAACACTCACCTGCTCTATAAATCTGGTAGTACCACAGACCCCAAGAATTATAGGCCGATTACTTGTTTACCAACAATTTTTAAACTTCTTACATCCATTTTGAGAATAAAATTATCAAAACATATATTTGATAATTCAATTTTATCAGTTTCTCAAAATGGATGTAGGAGTGGGGCCCGTGGTACTAAAGAACTCCTTCTGATTGACATGGCCATTAGCCAACAGGTACGCCGTAATCGAAAAAATCTATCGGCATGCTGGATAGATTACAAAAAGGCTTACGACTCCGTGCCACATACCTGGCTTTTGAGGGTGCTGGAGTTGTATAAAGTAGATACAACTCTATGCACCTTCTTAAGGTCATGTATGGGGCAATGGAGGACCGTATTGCACTATCCAGGATGTCGATCGAGTTCGGATTGCGGTGTTCCAATAAAGATCGAGCGAGGTATATTCCAGGGCGACAGTCTGAGCCCTTTGTGGTTTTGCCTAGCACTGAACCCTCTAAGTACTTTATTGGAGGCTTCAGGGCTAGGCTATCGGTTAAGGAGAGGTGGTCACGTTATATCTCACCTCCTTTTCATGGATGACCTGAAATTATTTGCCCTCAACAATCTCCAACTGAGTGCATTACTTAAGGTAACTGAAACCTTTAGTAATTCTATCAGGATGGAATTTGGTGTGGACAAATGTGCGGTCATGCATGTAAAGAAAGGCGAGATTATGGAATCTGCAGGGATACAACTCTCAGATTCCATACAACTTCGGTCCCTCTCTTTAACGGAAACTTACAAATACCTGGGTATGTCGCAGTCTTTGAATATCTCTGAGGCTGACATGAAGCAGTCGCTGCGGGCTCGTTTCTTTGGCCGCCTGAAAAAAGTACTGAATAGTCTTTTATCAGGTGGTAACAAGGTGCGGGCCTGCAACGGATGGGCCATGCCAGTCCTTATGTATTCCTTCGGCATACTCAGGTGGACTCAGACTGAACTTGACGCCCTGGACAGAAAAGTTCGTTCAATGCTGACTGCATCTCGGATGCATCATCCACGCTCGTCGGTAATGAGGCTATTGTAACGGAATCCTATAGACCCCAGGCTGATTAAAATTTTAGTTTTCTTACTAACTGGGTCTAAAATATCAATTTCAGCCTGGCCCCGCCAAGTAATTTGTGGCCAGGGTTCCCGCGCCCCTACGCCCGCGCAGGAACTATGGAATTCGTCCCTTCCTCTATATTCCTCTACTGACAGCATTTACCAAACGTAAACGCTTATAATTGAATGAAAGTGGTCATCAAAATACTAAAGACAGCGATACATTAGTATTGGTTTGTCATCACAAAATCACTCTCCATATATTCATGCTTCACATATTGGTACTTGAGTACAAGGCAGCGTATCTCAGAGACGGCAGCTCCAGGGAGACGGAGAACATGATCCAGGTATATTAGTCATATAGTATTATCGGCGCCGAGTATTTCAGCGATATCCAGTGTATAGTATTGAACGTACAGTAACAGTCTCAGAACTGATGTCACAAAACGCCTCCTTGCCGCAAGTCACAACATTGAAGCCCATACAAACATAGTCAATTAAAACGTATTAAGCCATCGCGCATAGTTTGCGGGGAAGCTCTCGTTACAATCGCCGCTAGGTTAGCCGCATTAGGTCTTACTGCTACCGCGTGACCGACAGGTGGCTCTTCTTTCGCTCTTTAAAACCTTGTCAGCTGCTATGTACTGGCCTGTACGCAGGTTTAGACAGCGATTGTGAAAGTCCTGCATTCTACCACCTGATCGCAAATACGGAGACTCCCATCATACATCGCTCGTCTTTACATCCATCATCAACAAGGTACGAACCACTACTAATGGTACACGCGGTTATTGATAATATAACTATGTACAATATCTCATAGAGAACTTTATATTTTAGTCAGCCTGGTATATATATATATATATATGGTGTGATATAGACATAGATACACAACAGAGTTATTAATGTTATACAGTTCATGCAATAAATTACAGTAAAGTGAATAACAGACACTCACCGGACTATTAGCTGCGTCACTGCCAAACTTACCCCTTGCCCTGTGCTGATCACCTTCTCTTGAAGCCGCTCGCCTTGTTCTTCGATATCACTAAGCACTAATTATCGACCAACACCGAACCTCTTACGCGCTAGGCCAGGGCCGATCTCTCTCGCGCCAAAAGACCAACTGTCTGAAACACCACGCTAGAGCGTTCCCGTGAACTGGCCTCTTCCGCGTCCTAAGACTGACTGCCTAAACCACCACGCTAGAGCGTTCCCGTGCTCTGCCCTCTTCCGCGTCCTAAGACTGTCTGTCCCCGAGATCCGCCCGGTTCCGCGTCCCCACATTGACTGTCTAAAACACCACGCTAGAGCGTTCCCGTGAACTGTCCTCTTTCGCGCCATAAGACCGACTGTCCGAGATCCGCCCGGTTCCGCGTCCCAACATTGACTGTCCCGTACTCCCACGCCGCGCTTTCCTGGGACCCGACTCGCTCTGCCTCTTAAGCCCGACTGTCCAGTCAAACACAACCAACGCAACGCCTCTCGAATCCTTACTACCTGACAAGGTCCTTTTCTTATCGTTGATCCCTTTTTTTATGATCCTCAACTACACCGCATGTGGACACTACAGTGCAAATGTTTTCTCATATTTCATGGCTATTCCTTTACTCATATGCCTGTCACATAACTCTTATAAATTTGTCAACCTCTTAGAATTTATGAGTTAACTAATTGCAGAACGTTGGCGCCATCGTAGCGATAAGACAAACACATGTGGAAACAAGTATGCGACCTAAGGACTATATATTATTATTTAATTTGGTATAGCGAGCAACACCATTACATTCCCCCCTCTGAAAATCAGACGCGTAGACTAAGTCATAGCGTATGAGCTTTCACTACAGATACAATAGCATATGTATTAGAGTACGCCAGTTAAAACTGCATCTGGTCTTCCACCATTAACTATAGGCAAGTATCATACAACTTCTAATAAATAACCACTGCTTCAATACCACTTATCCTAACTTATATATACTATACCCTTGCTAATGCCGCACCGTACGATACACTAACTAACTATACTCCGCCCATCTCCATATCATGTCAACATTGATGCTTATAAGAATCCTATAGCAATTGTTGCCTCAACTGTGCTTAATCAGATATTAACGTTTTACTATATCTATGAGAAATTATCAAAACTCTTATCCATCTGTATACTAATAAACTTCACCTCAGACCTAAACTTCTTTTTAGAACTAGCGTACATAACCAAGATCACCAGTTGCCCGTTACCTATATATTCCAATAAGCCAAATGTCGTTTTAGCAATAAATTCTCCAAATAGTAGTATAATCTATAAGACATCCTATCCATGCTTAGAATGGGAGTGTACATACCAGATGTCTTCTTTATAAACGGGCAGCGTGGTATGATCAAGGTACCTGATTCGCCATTCTCACTCGTCGAAATCGGGTTCAGTAGCCGGTGTACATGGCGTCAGGTAGCAGTGGCTGAAATAGTTCGCACACACTCGTATAAGAGATTAGTTTTATCAAAATTGACAGACAAGTAGTTGCAATAGTTTTATATAATGAGCTAAATAGTCGTAAACAATAGTATAGTGCAGCAGTCGGTTTCCCCAGACGATAGCTTGACAGTCCCTTCAACTAAACAATTCTCAACTCGGTCCCACACTAGGAATGATTCCCATTTAGCTTGAATTGTATGCGCGGGGATCGAACCCACAACGTCGGGTGAGATGGCCGCCAATCAGTTCTTCATTCGGATCATCAAGCGTATAGACTTGATATCTGCTTCATTATTAAGGCTCTGAT
Source organism: Euclidia mi (assembly GCA_944739405.2). Lineage (NCBI taxonomy): Eukaryota > Metazoa > Arthropoda > Insecta > Lepidoptera > Erebidae > Euclidia > Euclidia mi. The sequence goes on along the minus strand of OX123192.2, from coordinate 36,711,744 downwards.
TACAGTTAACGTAAATAACAATTACGATTATTACTCGTGCAGTTGGACGTAGTTGCCAAATATATTATGCCATAAAAAAGGGTTCTATATAACGAACGACACACATAAGGGATTATGTAACTTAAACCTTCGTTTAATATTGTATGTATATCTGAGAGTTCGGATCAGAAGGAGTCCATTTGCTTGAAGTTAGTCGATGTGCGCGTTTATAGTTAGTAAAGATAATGAACACTTAGCTCTGTGTAAGATGATCCAATGTGAGATATGTCCTTCGACGCATACTGCAACTGTTTTTCACGTTACCGGAACGCCGCTACTTTGTACTCACAGCCGACGGACGCAACAACACGTGCGGTAGTTGATGTATAAGGTGACAAAGGGTCCTGGAATTTTAAATGAAATTGCACGAGTATCAAACTTCCAAGATTAGTCTTATAATATACGACTTCTATTTGTGTGCTAAACCCGGATACAAACTAACAGATGATTGGATAATATGATGCGGGTCACCAATGAATATTTTTCAGTACGGATGCGTAGTAAGTATTTTGCATGAGTCTAGCAACAAAATATTATTTTTATTTGAACTCCAGAATCAAGTTAGCTGTTTACGAATATCACACGATAGGGCTAAACTATGTCTATGAGTCTAGTATGTATCGAGACGTTGTTAGCATACTGCTTACACACCTCTCGAATCTCATGAGGAATATGAACTCAATATCAAGCTCTAAGCAAACCTGGGATTGAACCCTGGTACATTGAGCGCTCTTAAAAGGTATGTGTACAATATACCAGGCATAACATATGCATACATCATTGCCACTGGCTATCACATTGTAACGCAGATGAATAAGTATTGTAAACACTCAGCTAAACCCAACTCTGAGATAGCATAAACTGTAACAGTTAGGTAAAATACTGATGCTTAGAACTAACACGTGTAGAATATCTATTTCATATGACGCACGGCGGGAATCGAACCCATACCAAAGACGGCAGAAATGACTTACAAAAGCCATTCAGTTTTTCAAAACAATGCAGCACATGTGCAGTCATATCTTAACAAAGTAGCCGATCTTGGCCCTTCGACAAAGCACATCAATAATACAAAAGAACTATGGCTCCTTTCACGATGGGAATCGAACCCATCCTAAAAACGGCGTAAATGACTTTCTAAAGCCATTCAGTTCCTTTAAACAATGCGCCACATGCGCAATCATATCTTAACAAAGTAGCCCATCCTGTCCTTTTCACGTGCGCGTTGGCGCGTTCGGACAAAGCACATCAATAATACAAAAGAACAATAGTTCCTTTCTAGCCTTCTTTCTTTTAACTAATAAACATCTAAAATGTGTTTCCCTTTTTTGTTTTATCCCTTATTTTTATCACACGCTGGCATTTGGAAACAAAACGTGCCAGATGTCGGCTTATTGCATTGCCTTTCTAGTTTGGGAAACAATTTTAAAACAAAACATTTTAAAATAATGGTCACTAAACCCAGCTCCAGACGCACATTATCGGCGAAGTATTAATTCCTGCTATAATAACAACAATTAACAAAATAGTTTCGTGTTCAACAATAGTGTGCATTCTTTTTGTGTTTGGGAATCGAACCCAAAATATTTAAAATCACATTGTACGACTTCTATAAAGCCGACGCCGATCATTAGATACATGAGTATAATATCCGCCGACTTTCACCAATGCTCAGGAATCGAACCTAGAGCTTTTATAAGGTATACCAAAATACTGCAGTGGGCTAATATTACCCTAATCTACTTGCTAACACGTTAGGAAACAAAATTTACTGATATATGACCTCAGAATAATCCTTTTCTCAATTAAAGCTCGTGTAAACTTCATCAATAAATCATCACTATGCATTCTGTAAGAATCTCAACCCAACCAATGTAATAAACTAATAGATGCTTGTCCAAAGAACGCGTATGCATAAGATAGATATTATTACTAGATTTCGTTATTTAATACGTTTGTTGACACCATTTTGAAATATCGTAGCAACAGGAATCGAACCCGCTATTTCAGTAAGTCTTTTGAAAACATGTTTATAATATCGTAGCAACAGGAGTCGAACCCGCTATTTCAGTAAGTTTGTTGAAAACATTTCAAAATATCGTAGCAACAGGAGTCGAACCCGCTATTTCAGTAAGTTTGTTGAAAACATTTCAAAATATCGTAGCAACAGGAGTCGAACCCGCTATCTCAGTAAGTTTGTTGAAAACATTTCAAAATATCATAGCAACAGGAGTCGAACCTGCTATTTCAGTACGTTAGTGTAATAAATTCCTGTCCCGCAACTCCAACAAAATATTATACATTATTTATCCTTAAATAATTCCCTCTTATTATATACAGTTATCGAACACGCTATTAATAATACGGCGGCTAGTTTGTTGACGTTGCACATCAATATAGTTATCGTCACAGACATTACTCAGGAGTCTAACCTGATTTATCTACACCTAGGTGTTCCATGGAATATTCTCGTGTGCATTATACATAAATCTCAAGCCATGTTAATGTCCTACACCAGATATCCTATAAATATTATCTATATAATATAAAATGCTTCTCTTTCCTTATCTAAAATTAGTTCTAACACTTCTAACCATCGCTAGTCCGCATCACGAATCGGACCCAACCAGCGAACCTGATACGAAAGTGCTTGTAACCAATAATATGCTTATTATCGAGAGTCGAACTCGAGATATTTAAACGTAAGGCATTTTCTGTAGCAATAATATAACCACTGTCGAGACTCGAACTTGACATACAGTATAAATTACACGCATGAGCTTAATGTAAAGCAGTGGATCTATGAAGCCAATTATATGATTACTTTCGAAATGCAGCGATGTTATAAGTCGGACCAAAGTGCTATTAAAATAAATAACACGTGCAAGAGAGCCCTCCTCCAATGATTAAATATTAAGATGATTGCCGCGCTTTATCAGAAGCATTTCTATGTACCCAATAATATAACCACTGTCGAGACTCGAACTCGACATACAGTATAAATGACATGCATGAGCAGCATTTATGTTATGCGTTTGAATCTATGTAGTCAATTATATGTTTATTTTCGAGATACAGTGATGTTATAAGAGAAACCAAAGTGCTATTAAGATAAATAACACGTGCGAGAGGGCCCCCCTCCGATTATTAAATATTAAGATGATTGCCGCGCTTTATGGAAAGCATTTCTATGTACCCAATAATATAACCACTGTCGAGACTCGAACTCGACATACAGTATAAATGACACGCATGAGCAGCATTTATGTAAAGCGTTTCAACATATGTAGTCAGTTATATGTTTACTTTCAAGATACAGCGATATTATAAGAGGAACCACAGTGCCATAAAAATAATTAACACATGGGAAAGTGTGGCACTTAGGCGCAATATCGCCCCCCTCGGACCATTAAATATAGAGATAATTGCCGTGACTTAAATATTATTTCGTCTTTCTGAAATGAACATGATCGTCTATCGATTAATGAATGGCACGTTGTGTCTAATTAATTTGATATTTCTCTACGTTGTGTTTGCATTTTTCTACGTTGTGTTTGTGTAGTAACCTTTAAGTTCTTCCTCGTTGTTCTGAAGAGAATCAGAACATTTTATGACGAGGATCCTGGTCACGGCACCAAATGTAACAGAATCCTATAGACCCCAGGCTGATTAAAATTTTAGTTTTCTTACTAACTGGGTCTAAAATATCAATTTCAGCCTGGCCTCGCCAAGTAATTTGTGGCCAGGGTTCCCGCGCCCCTACGCCCGCGCAGGAACTATGGAATTCGTCCCTTCCTCTATATTCCTCTACTGACAGCATTTACCAAACGTAAACGCTTATAATTGAATGAAAGTGGTCATCAAAATACTAAAGACAGCGATACATTAGTATTGGTTTGTCATCACAAAATCACTCTCCATATATTCATGCTTCACATATTGGTACTTGAGTACAAGGCAGCGTATCTCAGAGACGGCAGCTCCAGGGAGACGGAGAACATGATCCAGGTATATTAGTCATATAGTATTATCGGCGCCGAGTATTTCAGCGATATCCAGTGTATAGTATTGAACGTACAGTAACAGTCTCAGAACTGATGTCACAAAACGCCTCCTTGCCGCAAGTCACAACATTGAAGCCCATACAAACATAGTCAATTAAAACGTATTAAGCAATCGCGCATAGTTTGCGGGGAAGCTCTCGTTATAATCGCCGCTAGGTTAGCCGCATTAGGTCTTACTGCTACCGCGTGACCGACAGGTGGCTCTTCTTTCGCTCTTTAAAACCTTGTCAGCTGCTATGTACTGGCCTGTACGCAGGTTTAGACAGCGATTGTGAAAGTCCTGCATTCTACCACCTGATCGCAAATACGGAGACTCCCATCATACATCGCTCGTCTTTACATCCATCATCAACAAGGTACGAACCACTACTAATGGTACACGCGGTTATTGATAATATAACTATGTACAATATCTCATAGAGAACTTTATATTTTAGTCAGCCTGGTATATATATATATATATATGGTGTGATATAGACATAGATACACAACAGAGTTATTAATGTTATACAGTTCATGCAATAAATTACAGTAAAGTGAATAACAGACACTCACCGGACTATTAGCTGCGTCACTGCCAAACTTACCCCTTGCCCTGTGCTGATCACCTTCTCTTGAAGCCGCTCGCCTTGTTCTTCGATATCACTAAGCACTAATTATCGACCAACACCGAACCTCTTACGCGCTAGGCCAGGGCCGATCTCTCTCGCGCCAAAAGACCAACTGTCTGAAACACCACGCTAGAGCGTTCCCGTGAACTGGCCTCTTCCGCGTCCTAAGACTGACTGCCTAAACCACCACGCTAGAGCGTTTCCGTGCTCTGCCCTCTTCCGCGTCCTAAGACTGTCTGTCCCCGAGATCCGCCCGGTTCCGCGTCCCCACATTGACTGTCTAAAACACCACGCTAGAGCGTTCCCGTGAACTGTCCTCTTTCGCGCCATAAGACCGACTGTCCGAGATCCGCCCGGTTCCGCGTCCCAACATTGACTGTCCCGTACTCCCACGCCGCGCTTTCCTGGGACCCGACTCGCTCTGCCTCTTAAGCCCGACTGTCCAGTCAAACACAACCAACGCAACGCCTCTCGAATCCTTACTACCTGACAAGGTCCTTTTCTTATCGTTGATCCCTTTTTTTATGATCCTCAACTACACCGCATGTGGACACTACAGTGCAAATGTTTTCTCATATTTCATGGCTATTCCTTTACTCATATGCCTGTCACATAACTCTTATAAATTTGTCAACCTCTTAGAATTTATGAGTTAACTAATTGCAGAACGTTGGCGCCATCGTAGCGATAAGACAAACACATGTGGAAACAAGTATGCGACCTAAGGACTATATATTATTATTTAATTTGGTATAGCGAGCAACACCATTACATTCCCCCCTCTGAAAATCAGACGCGTAGACTAAGTCATAGCGTATGAGCTTTCACTACAGATACAATAGCATATGTATTAGAGTACGCCAGTTAAAACTGCATCTGGTCTTCCACCATTAACTATAGGCAAGTATCATACAACTTCTAATAAATAACCACTGCTTCAATACCACTTATCCTAACTTATATATACTATACCCTTGCTAATGCCGCACCGTACGATACACTAACTAACTATACTCCGCCCATCTCCATATCATGTCAACATTGATGCTTATAAGAATCCTATAGCAATTGTTGCCTCAACTGTGCTTAATCAGATATTAACGTTTTACTATATCTATGAGAAATTATCAAAACTCTTATCCATCTGTATACTAATAAACTTCACCTCAGACCTAAACTTCTTTTTAGAACTAGCGTACATAACCAAGATCACCAGTTGCCCGTTACCTATATATTCCAATAAGCCAAATGTCGTTTTAGCAATAAATTCTCCAAATAGTAGTATAATCTATAAGACATCCTATCCATGCTTAGAATGGGAGTGTACATACCAGATGTCTTCTTTATAAACGGGCAGCGTGGTATGATCAAGGTACCTGATTCGCCATTCTCACTCGTCGAAATCGGGTTCAGTAGCCGGTGTACATGGCGTCAGGTAGCAGTGGCTGAAATAGTTCGCACACACTCGTATAAGAGATTAGTTTTATCAAAATTGACAGACAAGTAGTTGCAATAGTTTTATATAATGAGCTAAATAGTCGTAAACAATAGTATAGTGCAGCAGTCGGTTTCCCCAGACGATAGCTTGACAGTCCCTTCAACTAAACAATTCTCAACTCGGTCCCACACTAGGAATGATTCCCATTTAGCTTGAATTGTATGCGCGGGGATCGAACCCACAACGTCGGGTGAGATGGCCGCCAATCAGTTCTTCATTCGGATCATCAAGCGTATAGACTTGATATCTGCTTCATTATTAAGGCTCTGATTACAGTTAACGTAAATAACAATTACGATTATTACTCGTGCAGTTGGACGTAGTTGCCAAATATATTATGCCATAAAAAAGGGTTCTATATAACGAACGACACACATAAGGGATTATGTAACTTAAACCTTCGTTTAATATTGTATGTATATCTGAGAGTTCGGATCAGAAGGAGTCCATTTGCTTGAAGTTAGTCGATGTGCGCGTTTATAGTTAGTAAAGATAATGAACACTTAGCTCTGTGTAAGATGATCCAATGTGAGATATGTCCTTCGACGCATACTGCAACTGTTTTTCACGTTACCGGAACGCCGCTACTTTGTACTCACAGCCGACGGACGCAACAACACGTGCGGTAGTTGATGTATAAGGTGACAAAGGGTCCTGGAATTTTAAATGAAATTGCACGAGTATCAAACTTCCAAGATTAGTCTTATAATATACGACTTCTATTTGTGTGCTAAACCCGGATACAAACTAACAGATGATTGGATAATATGATGCGGGTCACCAATGAATATTTTTCAGTACGGATGCGTAGTAAGTATTTTGCATGAGTCTAGCAACAAAATATTATTTTTATTTGAACTCCAGAATCAAGTTAGCTGTTTACGAATATCACACGATAGGGCTAAACTATGTCTATGAGTCTAGTATGTATCGAGACGTTGTTAGCATACTGCTTACACACCTCTCGAATCTCATGAGGAATATGAACTCAATATCAAGCTCTAAGCAAACCTGGGATTGAACCCTGGTACATTGAGCGCTCTTAAAAGGTATGTGTACAATATACCAGGCATAACATATGCATACATCATTGCCACTGGCTATCACATTGTAACGCAGATGAATAAGTATTGTAAACACTCAGCTAAACCCAACTCTGAGATAGCATAAACTGTAACAGTTAGGTAAAATACTGATGCTTAGAACTAACACGTGTAGAATATCTATTTCATATGACGCACGGCGGGAATCGAACCCATACCAAAGACGGCAGAAATGACTTACAAAAGCCATTCAGTTTTTCAAAACAATGCAGCACATGTGCAGTCATATCTTAACAAAGTAGCCGATCTTGGCCCTTCGACAAAGCACATCAATAATACAAAAGAACTATGGCTCCTTTCACGATGGGAATCGAACCCATCCTAAAAACGGCGTAAATGACTTTCTAAAGCCATTCAGTTCCTTTAAACAATGCGCCACATGCGCAATCATATCTTAACAAAGTAGCCCATCCTGTCCTTTTCACGTGCGCGTTGGCGCGTTCGGACAAAGCACATCAATAATACAAAAGAACAATAGTTCCTTTCTAGCCTTCTTTCTTTTAACTAATAAACATCTAAAATGTGTTTCCCTTTTTTGTTTTATCCCTTATTTTTATCACACGCTGGCATTTGGAAACAAAACGTGCCAGATGTCGGCTTATTGCATTGCCTTTCTAGTTTGGGAAACAATTTTAAAACAAAACATTTTAAAATAATGGTCACTAAACCCAGCTCCAGACGCACATTATCGGCGAAGTATTAATTCCTGCTATAATAACAACAATTAACAAAATAGTTTCGTGTTCAACAATAGTGTGCATTCTTTTTGTGTTTGGGAATCGAACCCAAAATATTTAAAATCACATTGTACGACTTCTATAAAGCCGACGCCGATCATTAGATACATGAGTATAATATCCGCCGACTTTCACCAATGCTCAGGAATCGAACCTAGAGCTTTTATAAGGTATACCAAAATACTGCAGTGGGCTAATATTACCCTAATCTACTTGCTAACACGTTAGGAAACAAAATTTACTGATATATGACCTCAGAATAATCCTTTTCTCAATTAAAGCTCGTGTAAACTTCATCAATAAATCATCACTATGCATTCTGTAAGAATCTCAACCCAACCAATGTAATAAACTAATAGATGCTTGTCCAAAGAACGCGTATGCATAAGATAGATATTATTACTAGATTTCGTTATTTAATACGTTTGTTGACACCATTTTGAAATATCGTAGCAACAGGAGTCGAACCCGCTATTTCAGTAAGTTTGTTGAAAACATTTCAAAATATCGTAGCAACAGGAGTCGAACCCGCTATTTCAGTAAGTTTGTTGAAAACATTTCAAAATATCGTAGCAACAGGAGTCGAACCCGCTATCTCAGTAAGTTTGTTGAAAACATTTCAAAATATCATAGCAACAGGAGTCGAACCTGCTATTTCAGTGCGTTAGTGTAATAAATTCCTGTCCCGCAACTCCAACAAAATATTATACATTATTTATCCTTAAATAATTCCCTCTTATTATATACAGTTATCGAACACGCTATTAATAATACGGCGACTAGTTTGTTGACGTTGCACATCAATATAGTTATCGTCACAGACATTACTCAGGAGTCTAACCTGATTTATCTACACCTAGGTGTTCCATGGAATATTCTCGTGTGCATTATACATAAATCTCAAGCCATGTTAATGTCCTACACCAGATATCCTATAAATATTATCTATATAATATAAAATGCTTCTCTTTCCTTATCTAAAATTAGTTCTAACACTTCTAACCATCGCTAGTCCGCATCACGAATCGGACCCAACCAGCGAACCTGATACGAAAGTGCTTGTAACCAATAATATGCTTATTATCGAGAGTCGAACTCGAGATATTTAAACGTAAGGCATTTTCTGTAGCAATAATATAACCACTGTCGAGACTCGAACTTGACATACAGTATAAATTACACGCATGAGCTTAATGTAAAGCAGTGGATCTATGAAGCCAATTATATGATTACTTTCGAAATGCAGCGATGTTATAAGTCGGACCAAAGTGCTATTAAAATAAATAACACGTGCAAGAGAGCCCTCCTCCAATGATTAAATATTAAGATGATTGCCGCGCTTTATCAGAAGCATTTCTATGTACCCAATAATATAACCACTGTCGAGACTCGAACTCGACATACAGTATAAATGACATGCATGAGCAGCATTTATGTTATGCGTTTGAATCTATGTAGTCAATTATATGTTTATTTTCGAGATACAGTGATGTTATAAGAGAAACCAAAGTGCTATTAAGATAAATAACACGTGCGAGAGGGCCCCCCTCCGATTATTAAATATTAAGATGATTGCCGCGCTTTATGGAAAGCATTTCTATGTACCCAATAATATAACCACTGTCGAGACTCGAACTCGACATACAGTATAAATGACACGCATGAGCAGCATTTATGTAAAGCGTTTCAACATATGTAGTCAGTTATATGTTTACTTTCAAGATACAGCGATATTATAAGAGGAACCACAGTGCCATAAAAATAATTAACACATGGGAAAGTGTGGCACTTAGGCGCAATATCGCCCCCCTCGGACTATTAAATATAGAGATAATTGCCGTGACTTAAATATTATTTCGTCTTTCTGAAATGAACATGATCGTCTATCGATTAATGAATGGCACGTTGTGTCTAATTAATTTGATATTTCTCTACGTTGTGTTTGCATTTTTCTACGTTGTGTTTGTGTAGTAACCTTTAAGTTCTTCCTCGTTGTTCTGAAGAGAATCAGAACATTTTATGACGAGGATCCTGGTCACGGCACCAAATGTAACGGAATCCTATAGACCCCAGGCTGATTAAAATTTTAGTTTTCTTACTAACTGGGTCTAAAATATCAATTTCAGCCTGGCCTCGCCAAGTAATTTGTGGCCAGGGTTCCCGCGCCCCTACGCCCGCGCAGGAACTATGGAATTCGTCCCTTCCTCTATATTCCTCTACTGACAGCATTTACCAAACGTAAACGCTTATAATTGAATGAAAGTGGTCATCAAAATACTAAAGACAGCGATACATTAGTATTGGTTTGTCATCACAAAATCACTCTCCATATATTCATGCTTCACATATTGGTACTTGAGTACAAGGCAGCGTATCTCAGAGACGGCAGCTCCAGGGAGACGGAGAACATGATCCAGGTATATTAGTCATATAGTATTATCGGCGCCGAGTATTTCAGCGATATCCAGTGTATAGTATTGAACGTACAGTAACAGTCTCAGAACTGATGTCACAAAACGCCTCCTTGCCGCAAGTCACAACATTGAAGCCCATACAAACATAGTCAATTAAAACGTATTAAGCAATCGCGCATAGTTTGCGGGGAAGCTCTCGTTATAATCGCCGCTAGGTTAGCCGCATTAGGTCTTACTGCTACCGCGTGACCGACAGGTGGCTCTTCTTTCGCTCTTTAAAACCTTGTCAGCTGCTATGTACTGGCCTGTACGCAGGTTTAGACAGCGATTGTGAAAGTCCTGCATTCTACCACCTGATCGCAAATACGGAGACTCCCATCATACATCGCTCGTCTTTACATCCATCATCAACAAGGTACGAACCACTACTAATGGTACACGCGGTTATTGATAATATAACTATGTACAATATCTCATAGAGAACTTTATATTTTAGTCAGCCTGGTATATATATATATATATATGGTGTGATATAGACATAGATACACAACAGAGTTATTAATGTTATACAGTTCATGCAATAAATTACAGTAAAGTGAATAACAGACACTCACCGGACTATTAGCTGCGTCACTGCCAAACTTACCCCTTGCCCTGTGCTGATCACCTTCTCTTGAAGCCGCTCGCCTTGTTCTTCGATATCACTAAGCACTAATTATCGACCAACACCGAACCTCTTACGCGCTAGGCCAGGGCCGATCTCTCTCGCGCCAAAAGACCAACTGTCTGAAACACCACGCTAGAGCGTTCCCGTGAACTGGCCTCTTCCGCGTCCTAAGACTGACTGCCTAAACCACCACGCTAGAGCGTTCCCGTGCTCTGCCCTCTTCCGCGTCCTAAGACTGTCTGTCCCCGAGATCCGCCCGGTTCCGCGTCCCCACATTGACTGTCTAAAACACCACGCTAGAGCGTTCCCGTGAACTGTCCTCTTTCGCGCCATAAGACCGACTGTCCGAGATCCGCCCGGTTCCGCGTCCCAACATTGACTGTCCCGTACTCCCACGCCGCGCTTTCCTGGGACCCGACTCGCTCTGCCTCTTAAGCCCGACTGTCCAGTCAAACACAACCAACGCAACGCCTCTCGAATCCTTACTACCTGACAAGGTCCTTTTCTTATCGTTGATCCCTTTTTTTATGATCCTCAACTACACCGCATGTGGACACTACAGTGCAAATGTTTTCTCATATTTCATGGCTATTCCTTTACTCATATGCCTGTCACATAACTCTTATAAATTTGTCAACCTCTTAGAATTTATGAGTTAACTAATTGCAGAACGTTGGCGCCATCGTAGCGATAAGACAAACACATGTGGAAACAAGTATGCGACCTAAGGACTATATATTATTATTTAATTTGGTATAGCGAGCAACACCATTACACTATACATCCCGCGGTAATGTGGTGGTCGAGGATTTTTATGTCTTAAGACCCTCCATAACCGCGAGCTGTATAACCTCAGAGAATATTTTCTGCAAATGAGTGTGGATATGCATCGAGATGTGGTTGCAGTGGATACTGGACTTACCCCGCTCGCTTTGGCTAAAGAGAACTGGCACAAACCTGCAGTGCTTAGTATCGAGGACCGGAGAGAAGTATGGAAGGGCAAGGAGCTACATGGACGCTTCTATAAGGCCTTACACGGGTCTGATATAGATTTCAAGGCATTCGTTTCCTGGCTACGCTTCGGTGATCTTTTCGGAGAAACCGAAGGTTTTGTCTGTGCAATTATGGATGAAGTTGTCATGACAAATAACTACCGCAAGTATATCCTGAGGGACGGTACGGTTGACATATGTCGGGCGTGTCACCAGCCCGGGGAATCTCTCAGGCATATTGTGTCCGGTTTTTCGAGTCTTGCCAATGGTCAGTATTTGCACAGGCATAACCAAGTGGCTAGGATTGTCCATCAGCAACTAGCCCTTAAATATAAACTCATTGGTTCTGAGGTACCGTACTACAGATATGTGCCCGACCCAGTTCTCGAAAATGGTCGTGCATTGTTGTACTGGGATCGGTCTATCATTACAGACAGGACTATTGTAGCCAATAAGCCTGATATTGTAGTGATAGACCGAGCAGAGCGTCTCGCAATGATTGTTGATATCACCATACCACATGACGGTAATCTCGTGAAGGCGGAAAATGATAAAAAGATTAAATATTTAGATCTAGCTCACGAGATTGTCGACATGTGGGATGTAGATTCAGCAATCATTGTTCCGATTGTCGTTTCAGTGAATGGATTGATCGCCAAGAGCCTCGACCAACATCTAAAGAGGCTCGCACTGGGCAGCTGGATCAAGGCCTTGATTCAGAAGGCGGTTCTTCTCGGTACGGCACGCATTGTGAGAAAGTTCCTTTCTCTGAGGCCCTAACCACCGGTGGCTTGGTCCCTGTACCCGACACTGGTGGGTTTCCGTGGTCCCATTTTATATAGTTAAATTTATTGAGTTACACTAAGGTTTAATTATGTAAAATTAGATTATGTGAATACTGATTAATAAAGAGAATAATAATAATAATAATAATAGATAATCTGGCAACACCACCAATGTCAACGTGCTTTTTTCATCAAAGAATTTTAAATATTAATATTTCACGAATTTCACCTTATAAATTGTAATAATATATCGCATCTGAAATTAGTATATAAAACTCAATCAAAAGAAGGAAATATTTGGTAAAATCCGCCACAAATAAAGAAAAAGTGAAGAGATGACAGCCGTCACAACAAATATGACACCATTATCAATAACAATATTTACGAGAATAAAAATGAAATTATTAGTACTCTAGTATGTTGACGAGAGCCAGGAACCAGAGAGCACGACCAACACCTCCGGGCTCGTCGCTGAGCTCCGCCTCGCAGCCGTCGGCACCTGCGCCGACAACACCGACGGCTGCAGTTGCGTCGAGCTCCAGCGACGAGTATTTCTCTCCGCCGTCGACACCGTCACCTGCGCGGCGGCGTGGGAGAGGCCGGCCACCTGCGTGCTTGGGACCTCGGGGCCCACCGGCCCCAAACAGGGTCCCCGCTGCCGGTGGTAATGTGCAGCGCATGAAGTGGACGACATCAATAAACGAACATGTCATGCGCGCATATTTTGGGGCAACAGAGGGAGGCACTAACCTCACTGCGTACCGTAGTCGCATGCTGTCTTTGTTTCAGGCCTTGGAACCAAGCATCAACGTCACGGCTCAACGACTATCGGATCAGGTACGGGTTATCCAGCGCAGTGGCAAGTTGGATAATGCCGTGCTTGATAGGATGCGCTTAGAGTACTTACCTGCGAGCCATGCCACCCCCGTCCAGCCTACACAGACATCTGCACTGACCGCACCGCCAATAGGCGACAGTGCCGTCAGGGAGGAGGATGACATGGCTGATAATGTTAGTACCCAGTGCAATGAAGAGGTAAAGGACGCTTTGGAATGTGCTATTAGAGACTACCGGTACACACCACTAGGTATCAGGCCTCGTCTACCGCGGTTGCCTATGCATAGGCGAAATACAGCGCTGATAAGTGCTCTTGACTCGTTATTATCAAATTATTTTGATAATAGTGAGGATCTCGGTGATACCCATTCAATCTTGTACTGTACCGCCGTGGCAGCTTGTCGTATAGCTGGTGTTAAGTTTCCAGAAACTGATGCCGTTGTACGACAAAGGTCTGTGGTACCTGCGTGGCAGTGTAGGATTGAGCGGCGTATTGCCGAGGCAAGGGCACTTATTGGCAAGCTGATCTGTTTTAGGGAGGGGAATACACGCCCTAGGGTAATGCGCTTTGTGAAACGGGCGTTTTCGGGGACTAACATTAGTCCTCAAGATTATATAGCCCGGGTCACAGAGCGCATTGACTACCTAAAACAGAAAGTCTATGCATGGGCAAACCGAATTCGTAGGTTTAAAAAACGTGTGGACCGGTACGTCATTAATAGTACATTCCAGAGGGACCAAAGGTGGGTATATAGAAGTTGGGAACGACCAGATCAATGTGTGACTAATGTGCAGCGGCCAGATGCGGACGCCACAGTCATGTTCTGGCGTAGCATCTGGTCGATGCCCATTGGTCATAGCGAAGGTGATTGGATGCGAGATATCGAACGTGCATGCGAACATATTCCCGAAATGGAATGCGTGGCCATTTCTAGCCAGGACGTTACACAAGCAGTCCGTCCATTATCTAATTGGAAATCTCCAGGATTGGACGGACTGCACAATTTCTGGCTGAAATGGCTACGTAGTTCGCATGAACGTTTGGCATCTCAATTCCAATTAGCCTTGGAATCTGGGTCGTTGCCAACCTTTATGACGACTGGAATTACCCACCTGCTCCATAAGACTGGCAGTACTAGCGAGCCTGGCAATTATAGACCGATAACGTGTTTACCATCGGTCTATAAACTTCTAACATCTATTCTGAGAGCTAAAATAGCTAAACATGTCGAAGACAACTCAATTATGTCAGCCTCTCAGAATGGATGTAGGAAGGGGGCTCGTGGTACTAAGGAGCTCCTCCTCATTGACATGGCCATTAGCCAACAAGTTCGCTGTAACCGAAAGGATCTGGCGGCATGTTGGATAGATTATAAGAAAGCGTATGACTCCGTGCCACATACATGGCTTTTGAGGGTGCTAGAGTTGTATAAAGTAAATACTACTCTACGCACCTTTTTAAAGTCATGTATGGGGCAATGGAATACGACTCTTAGCTATCCAGGATGCCGAGGGATCCAGGAGGACGGCGAACATATTAAAATTGAGCGAGGCATTTTTCAGGGCGACAGTCTGAGTCCCCTTTGGTTTTGCTTAGCCATGAACCCTCTCAGCACATTACTGGAGGGTTCAAGGTTAGGCTACAGGTTACAGAGAAGTGGTCAGGTCATATCTCACCTGTTGTTCATGGATGACCTGAAGTTATTTGCCCACTCTGATGCCCAATTGATAGATTTACTAAAAGTAACCCAAAACTTTAGTAAGTCTATCAATATGGAGTTCGGTGTGGATAAATGTGCTGTCATTCATGTGAAGCAGGGCAGGATGGTGGAATCTGAGGGGCTCCAACTCTCAGATTCCATTTACCTAAGATCGCTTCTCTTAACCGATACCTATAAGTACTTGGGTATGTCACAGGCTTTAAGTATCAATGAAGCCGTCATGAAGCAATCGTTGCAAGAGCGTTTCTTTGGCCGCCTGAATAAAGTACTGAAAAGTCTTTTATCAGGTGGCAACAAGGTTCGAGCTTGCAACGGTTGGGTCATGCCACTTCTTGTATACTCCTTTGGCATACTCAAGTGGACTCAGTCTGAATTGGACGCCCTGGACAGAAGAGTCCGCACATTGTTGACGGCATATCGTATGCATTATCCACGTTCATCCGTGATGAGGTTGTACATCCCGCGGAAGTGTGGGGGTCGTGGTTTTCTGAATATCAAGACCTTACACAACCGCGAGGCGTGCAATCTCAGAGAATATTTTCTCCGGGCGAACGTGGACATGCATCGAGATGTTGTCGCAGTGGACAATGGACTCACCCCGCTCAAGTTGGCTAAGGAGAACTGGCGCATACCTGTAGTACTCAGTACTGATGATCGCAAGCGTGTATGGCAGAGCAAGGAGCTTCATGGCAGGTTCCATCGGGCCCTGTATGGACCCGATGTAGACCTATTAGCCTCGGTGAACTGGCTACGCTTCGGCGACCTCTTTGGGGAAACCGAAGGGTTTGTTTGTGCAATTGCTGACGAAGTTATCAAGACGAATAACTACCGGAAATATATCCTGAGGGATGGCACTACCGATATTTTCCGTGCGTGTCACCAGCCCGGTGAATCCCTCAGGCATATTGTTTCCGGTTTTTCACGTCTTGCTAACGGTGAGTACTTGCACAGACATAACCAAGTAGCCAGAATCATTCACCAGCAACTTGCTCTGAAATACAAACTTGTAGACATCGAGGTACCGTACTACAGGTATGTGGCAGAGCCAGTTCTCGAAAATGGCCATGCCACATTGTACTGGGATCGATCTATTGTCACGGACAGGACTGTTGTAGCCAACAAACCTGATATTGTGGTGATAGATCGATCAGAGCGCCTCGCAATAATTGTTGATGTCACTATTCCCCATGACGAGAATCTCGTGAAAGCCGAGAAAGACAAATAGATTAAATATCTGGACTTGGCTCACGAGATTGTCGACATGTGGGAAGTGGACTCGGCAATTATTGTGCCGATAGTTGTAACGGTTAATGGCCTAATAGCCAAGAGCCTCGATCGTCACCTTAAGAGGCTCGCGTTGGGTGCTTGGGTCAAGGGTCTGATGCAAAAGGCAGTTCTTCTCGACACGGCACGTATTGTGAGGAAGTTCCTGTCTCTGTAGCCCTTACCACCGGCAGCTTGGACCCTGTGCCCGTTGCTGGTGGGATCCCACGGTTTTTTTTATATTTTTAAATGTATTTATTTTTATAAGTGATATATTTAAAAATGTAATTTAAATTTGAGAAGTGATAAATAAATGAATAATAATAATAATAATAATAAATTTATTTGCATAAAATGTGGTTACAAAAGATGACAATAAATAACAATAAGTACAAGACACTTTTCGCCATTTTACAAATAGCACACAAATATTTATTGAGTCAAAACACAGTGACTCAAGAGAAAAAAAAAAATTAACATAATGTATTCCTACTTCTAAAATGGTAAGACTGTGAGGCGATTTTTTTTAGAAATTCGTTGACTGAATAAAACCCCTCTGCAATCAGCCATTTTTTTAGTGCACGGCAAAATTTATGGTACGGTAAGTTAATAATATTCTCAGGTATTGAATTATAAATAGGTAAGTGGAGCCATGTACACACAACTGACCCGAAACGTCTCCAAACGAGGTATGGGCATTTTTAAATAGGCCTGGTTAATTTTACGTGTATTCTTATTATCTTTGGCTTCAGACAGTTCTTTGTTACTCTTGACAAATTTAGCTACTTCATAGATGTATAAACTAGGCACAGTTAGGCCTTGTGATTTAAATGTTGGTCTACAAGAGTCAGACCATTGCATATTAAATATCGCTCGGAGACATTTCTTTTGGGCTATAAATACCCGACTCATTTCAGATGAATAGCCCCAAACAAGTATGCCATAGCGAATTATGGAGCACACATATGCATGGTATACCAAGAGTGACGATTCCCTTGAAGCCACATCTTTCACTTTCTTTAGAGCAAAGACAAATTGATTCAACTTTTTGCAAACACTATCAACATGTGGCTTCCATGTAAGATGGTCGTCAATGAAGATACCTAAAAATTTTGTGCTATGTATTTGTTCAACTGATTGATCATTGAATTTAATATTTAACTGTTTGTGTTTAGTGTTAACAGATTTAAACCAAATAAGTTTTGTTTTATCAATATTCATTTTTAGTTTATTTATATTGAGCCAGTTATTAATATCAATAAGTGCATTATTTATTTGACTTTCGCAGATGTTAATGTTATCACTTTCTATAATTACTGTGGTATCATCCGCAAATAAAACGCAGTCGTGCTTTTGTAACGCTTGAGGAAGATCATTAACATAGATGATGAATAATAAGGGTCCCAAAACACTACCCTGCGGCACGCCACAATAATTGTATTTGGGTTCAGAATCAAAGTGTCCCAAATGGTTAGTAAGATTATTGAATTTTGTTATTCGTGTGAATTGTTGTCTGTTATTTAAAAACGATTTAAACCAATTTAATGTGACTCCACGTATACCGCATTTGTCTAGTTTTTCAAAAAGTATATTATTATTAACGAAGTCGAAAGCTTTGCTTAAATCTAAAAATAGAACACTAGTTTGAACTTTTTTATTAATATTACTTATTATTGATTTAACTAGACTGAAAGTAGCATGTTGAGTCGATCTGCCTCTTCTAAATCCGAATTATTGATTAGCTAAAACGTCATATTTAGCAAGGAAATTAAGGATTCGCTTATTCATTACCTTCTCGAAAATTTTTGAAAATATAGGCGTTAAGGCTATCGGACGGTAGTTATTTTTGTCTGTTTTTGAGCTTTTTTTGTGTAGTGGTTTTATAACGGATAGTTTTTAAATTTCTGGGAAGCAGCCGTGTTCAAATGATAAATTAATGATATATGTTAAAGATTCTGCTATATATTGAGATATAAGCTTAATAAGTTCCGTAGTAAGGTTATCGTATCCTGCTGATTTGCTATTTCTCAAAGATTTTATAATGTTATAAACTTTTATTGAATTTGTGGGTTCAAGAAATATACTATGGCTATTTATACTAACATGATTTGATCTTACTTGTGTTGATATTTCATCATTATGAATATCAGTAAAAAAAGTATTGAAAGCCTTAGCGATGGTAGTTCCAGATGTATCTATAGTATTACCGCTGATAATTTTATCTATATAAACCTTCATGGATTCATTACCCATGCTTCGTTTTACGACGTCCCATGTTGCTTTACACTTGTTATTTGATGTTGCAATATATTTTTGATTGGTAAAACTTTTAAGGTTGTTTATACATTTTTAAGTGCATATGAATACTTTTTAAATAATCTTTTATTTTCAACTGTTTTATTTTTATAGTACATAAATCTTAAATTTCTTTTAGTTTTGCAGCTTATTTTAAGCCCTTTGGTTATCTATTTTAAGCTTGAAGTCTTGTAGTTTTTCTTTACTTTAATTACAGGGAAACATAGTTTATAAAAAAGTGTCAACAGATCATGAAAGATTTCAAAAGCATCATTAACTCGGGATACACCGTACACTTTGGAAAAGGACAGTTTGCTAATGCAATCAACAAATTTATCCATGTTTTCCTTATTCATATCATTTTTTGTTACAAAATAATGTCTTATAATATTCTTAGTCTTATATTTAAATTCTAGAATTTGTGCCGTGTTATGATCTGATAAGTAAAGACTACGCGTTTTTCCTATGGCGTTTGGGATATTGCTAATAATGTTATCAATGCATTTATTTAATCTTGTCGGAACGTGTATATGACACTGCATACTATAATTTGCTATGAGCTCGTTAAGTTTTATCGTGGTAGGATCATGTTCTAGGAAATTTATATTAAAATCTCCAGTAACTACAATTTTACATTTTTTGTGTTGCAATTTAGTTAGCATTTTGTCAAAATTTGTAAAGAATACATTAATGTTTGATTCTGTATAAACATATTATGATAAGATTTAACTTTTTAATTTCAACGCCACATACCTCGAAATGCTTTTCAATGCTCATGTCCTTTATTTATAACAATTCAGTACATTCATAAACAGTTTTCGTTAAAATACATGTGCCACCTCTACGTTGTTCTCTTGAATAAATAGCAACTAATTGGAAGCCATTCAGATTCATATATTGTTTTTCACCATGGCAAATAAAATGCTCACTTAAGCATACAACATCTACGTTTACACCACATTCCTGCAGTTCATGTAAGGCTAAATATTAAATAAATATAATATATAAATACTTGTTACCGCGACAATAGCGCCAACTACCGGGTCAAATTGTAGCCTATATGTAGCGCTATAAAGTCCTCTACCTTGCAGTGAAAGTCTCATTTGAATCGGTTTAGCCGTTCCAGAGATTACCCCGGACAAACAGAAAGACAGACAGACAAACAGGCAGACTGACAAAAATGTTAAAAATGGTTATTTTGGACTAAGAATCGTGTAACTTACTATATGCACTTGAAAAAACATAGTTATTTTGAAATCACAGACAGATACTTCAATTTTATTTATATGTGTAAATGAGCAGAAGAAGTAAAAACTTGTTATCGCAACAGCAGCGCCAACTACTGAATCAAATTGTAGCCTATATGTAGCGCTATAAAGTCCTCTAACTTGCAGTGAAAGTCTCATTTGAATCGGTTCAGCCATTCCAGAGATTACCCCGGACAAACAGAAAGACAGACAGACAGACAGACAGACAGACGGACAGACAGACAGACAGACAGACAGACAGACAAAAATGATAAAAAGGGTTGTTTTGGACTTAGAATCGTATAACTTACAAAATGCACTTGATAATACATAGTTATTTTGAAATCACAGACAGACACTTCAATTATATATACGAGTATGAATAGATGTATAGATTATCGAATCCTAATTATATTTGACTGTACTTTGCGTTTACAATTACAATAAATTGCGCTGATGCGCATTATTTAAGAAATAATTCCTTTTCCTGCCAGTGAGCAAGCAATTCAAATATAAAATCTTTTTGGCTAGAAACACGCAAACACTTTTGTTTGAAGTCTGTCGCATTTCCAACAATACTGTCGATATCATGAAATGTAAAATTTATGAAGGTACGGTGCAGGAAGGGAGTAGGAAGGCATCTATCAAATCATTTTTTTTGTACCATAAAGCACATTTGAAATAATCGTATTATTTACAGAACGTTGTAAATAAATTATTGTTGAGAAAAGAGGTATGGTGTACCTGCAACACTTTCTGCCATCCGTACATATAAAGTCAAAATAAAGTAAAAATATTTCTATTCTGAACACGCACGCGCATCCCTGGTTCGATCGCGAGTGCGCCGATGCTGTTAAACAAAAACAGTCGGCTTACCGCGCTTGGATCAGGGTTCAGTCTCGTCGCGATCCGAATGTCCATCTCATCAAGGCAGCCTATAATAGAGCCACCAAGGTCTGCAAGAGGGCATACATAAGAGCGGATGCACAGCGCATTGCACGATTTGATCAAGAACTCCTGTCACACCCAACGGCAGCCGGGGATACTGGAGATTGGCCAAAACCGTGCAATCTAATTTCTGCCAGCCTTCACTGTCGCCGTTGCGATGCCCTGATGGATCACTGGCCTATGGGCCGCAAGAGAAAGCTGACCTGCTTGTCAATCTCTTTGCGGCCAACTCCCGAATCGATGATCGCAGTGCGCAGCCTTCGATTCCCTACTGCGGCCACTCTATGCCTGATATTGAAATTAGGCAATGTGATGTCCGCGCAATACTGCGATCTCTCGATGTCCGGAAAGCCAGTGGACCTGACGGAATTCCAGCAGTTGTGCTTAGGAAATGCGCAGCCGAGTTGTCTCCAACGCTTACACGCCTGTATCGCCTATCATATGCCTCTGGCGTAGTGCCACAGGCTTGGAAAGAGGCGAAAGTACAACCGATTCCCAAGGAAGGGGATCGTTCTGATCCGGGCAACTATCGACCCATTGCTATCACCCCTATCCTTGCAAGGTGTTTGAACGTTTAACCTCTCGTATGCTGAGTTACCAGACACAATTAAAATCTATTGTGTCTCGTGCAGATCTGCTCTTAAGCATACGAAAGGTTAATCAACAACCAACTCGTTCGCTACCTAGAAGATTAATCTCTCATCAGTGATCGTCAGTATGGCTTCAGACCGAAACGATCAACGGGTGATCTTCTAGCGTATGTCACTCACCTTTGGGGTGAGGGATGGACAGGTATGGGGAGTCGTTGGCTATTAGTCTCGACATCTCCAAAGCCTTAGATAGAGTCTGGCATCGTGCGCTTCTTTCCAAGCTTCCAGCCTACGGCTTGCCGCCTCGATTGTACAACTGGGTTGCCAGCTTCCTGCATGAGCGCCGTATACGAGTCCTTTGTGACGGTGAGTCATCGAAGTTTCTCCAGGTGAATGCTGGTGTGCCTCAGGGGTCCGTGTTATCGCCCACTCTTTTTCTTCTACATATCAATGATATGCTCACTTTTGGGGGTACATGGGTGATATCTCAGACACCCTGCGGCTATGCAAGCCGATACTGAGGAGTATAGGCGAACACTTGTTGCTGAGTTTGACCGGGTTCGGAATTGCATTTCGCATTGGGGTGATGAGAACCTGGTCGAGTTCAACGCCAAGGAAACACAGGTATGCGCATTCTGAGCCAAGGTATCTCCATTCCTTCCCCCATCCCTCTCTTCTGGACACTCCACTACCGATTCAAGACAACCTCAAATTCCTGGGTATAGACATACGCAGAAATCTCAACCAGAAGAACTACATCGAGGGTGTCATCAAATCCGCATCTCGGAAACTCGGAGTCCTGAACAAAGTGAGGAGGTTTTTCATACTGGAGCAGTTGTGTCTGTTATACAAGACCCAGGTTCGCTCCTGCGTGGAATACTGCTCTCACCTTTGGAATGGCTCCGCTCAGTACTTATTGGACGCCCTCGATAGGTTGCAGCGGCGTGCTGTCCTTATCATCAGGCATCCAGAGGCCACTAAGACTCTTGAGTCACTGCAATTACGCAGAGACGTGGCCTCAATGGCTGTCTTCTAAAGCATCTATCACGGTGAGTGCTCTGAAGAGCTCTTTCAACTAATCCCACCCTCTCCTTTCCTATCCCGAACGACACGTGCTGGGTTGACGGTAGAACTGATACCGTCACGCACCAAACGGTTCGGCGCCTCTTATCTCTGCCGTACCATTAAGATGTGGAACTCTTTACCAGTCCACGTGTTTCCCTCCACTTATTATCCCGGGTCCTTTAAGCGGGGCGTGAAAAAGCTTTACTCAAGGCCGTCAAGGTGAGGGCCATCATGCCATAATGCCATGCTGGCTGCTGGGATGATGGCCATCACTATGGGACTTCACTGACTGCTTAACATCAGGCAGCATTGAGTCAATTTGTTCGGCAGAAATAAAAAAAATAAAAAAACGCACAATAGAAAGCACAATAAGAAAAAAAAATATTACTACTAAATCAATACACAAATAAAGATATAAAACAAAAGAAAGTAGGAATACAATAACAAACAAAAGTGTGACGTGTTGGAACAGGGCACAGTTCAGCATTTGTCAGGCATATGCCTGACGCTGATTTTCAACTATGCCCCTTTATATATACATTTTGGACAGACAGTCCAATAGGGCGCAGGAAGCTGAAATATGGCATGTATGTTTCTTGGAGATTATAGGTGTGCACGAAGCAGGGATTTTCCGAAATTCCTACGGGATGGAACAGAAATAGTTAAACACAAATAAAGTGTGCGGGCGTAGTTGCGTATTTCTCTAGTTCTCTGTATTACTTTCTTTTGATCAGGCTAGTTATACAGTTGTTTGGCTGGCATATCCAACTGTTTAGTCCCATGCGTGTTTAAGTTTATAGTGATCACACTATACACATAGGTATACCGCAGCACCGGTAGCAGTACTATGTATATCAATAAATGGTACTGCTACCGTTGCCGGGGTATATCCATCTCTTTTGACATTACGAGCATACGGACGATCCGTCTTAATGTGAACAGGCAGTAATAACAAAAATAAGTAATAATAAAATAAAAAAGTGCCAGAAAGCGAAGAAGAAGTAAAGCGCGATTCAGATGCTTTACCTAATTCCTTCGATGACCGTTTAGATGTCACTTAAGTTTGTGTCTTTGTAGTTGCACGTTAAATTCAGTTTTATATTGCTTCAAAGTCAATCACGACTAGAGATGGGCATATACCCGGTAAAAACCCAGACTTTGGGTAAATACCCATTTATACCCATTTTTACCTACCCATTTTTAATTCATACCGGGTAAAAATTAAAATCAGTTTAATTTAAAATAATTGTTGTATTTTTCAATAAATACTGACCTGTATGTAAGTATTTATTAAAAAATACAAAATTATTTTATAACTTATTTTATTTGCGACCGTCGCGTCGTTAGAACAACATACGCGGACATTGTTTTCTCATTACAATAAGAGAAGAGTTATAGCACTATAACTGTCCAATGAGGGATTCAAACGAATTGTGCAGTTTTAATATTTTATTTTTACTGTCTAGGTTGCATTGGAATTATTGAACTGAAATGAAAAATCTAAGTAATTGTTACTCATTTATTTGTTTTGTTTCAAGATATACCTATGTGTCATCATGTCAGCCTAGAGACGTCCACTGCTGCCCAAGGTTCTCCACACAGACCGATGTTGAGCCGCCCGCATCCAACCGCGCACCGCGATCTTAACCAGATCGTCGGTCCACGTTGCGGGAGGCCTACCCTTGCTGCCTGCTCCGGTACGTGGTCGCCACTCCAGGACCCGCCTGCTCCAACGGCCATCGGTTCTTCGTGCTATATGCCCTGCCCACTGCCACTTCAGCCTGGCTTTTCGGAGACCTATGTCGGTGACTTTGGTTCTCCTGTGGATCTCCTAAATTCTGATTCGATCTCGCAAGGAAACTCCGAGCATAGCTCTCTCCATCGGCCTCTGAGTGAACCTGAGCTTTGGGATAAGGCCCATAATTAGCGACCACGTCTCAGCGCCGTAGATTATCACTGGCAACACACACTGGTCAAAAACTTTCGTCTTGAGACCCTGCGGGATATCGGACGTGAAGATATGCCGTATCTTTCCGAACGCCGCCCAACCGAGTTAGATTCGACGAATGACCTCTTTCTCGAAGTTGGACCTACCTAATTGGATCATTTGTCACAGGTAGACGTACTTGTCGACAACTTCGTGTGTGGAGTTCCCAATCTGGATAGGAGCAGGTAAGACATATGGACGTTAGACATGATTTTTCGTCTTGTCCATGTTCATCTTAAGACCTACTTGTTGGGAGACTCTACAGATGCCATCGAGCGTTGTGCTGAGGTCTTCCATGGTCTCAGCTATGACTACGATTTCATCAGCAAATCGAAGGTGAGTGATGTACTTGCCGTTGATGTTGATGCCGAGTCCTTCACAGTTCAGAAGTTTGAAAACGTCTTCCAGCGCAGCGGTGAAGAATTTCGGAGATATAACATCTCCCTGCCTCACCCCTCGCTGTAGCCGAATAGGTTTTGAGCTCTGGTCCTGGAGGCGGACTGTCATAGTGGCGTTTTCGTACAAACACTTCAGCACTTCGAAATATCGATAGTCAATTTGGCACCGTTGGAGAGACTGCAGCACTGCTCAGGTTTCGATCAAATCAAAGGCTTTCTCATAGTCCACAAACGCTAAGCATAGAAGCTGGTTATACTCTTCGGACTTCTGTATAACCTGCCGCCAGGTATGTATGTGGTATATAGTACTATAGCCTTAACGGAATCCGGCTTTTTCGGGAGGCTGGAAGTCGTCTACCTTGCTCTCGAGAAGATTTTTGATGACCCTAGAAAAAACCTTATAGACGTGACTCAGAAGTGTAGTTTAGTCTGGGACTGGGTCTGTAGTTCTTCAAAAGGATTTTGTCGCCCTTTTTGAAGAAAAGCACCAACACCCTTCTGTGTCATGCCTGTGGCGTTTTGCCCTCGAGTATGACGGAATTGAATAGTTTCCGAAGCATTTCTACGGCAGGTGTGCCGCCAGCTTTTAGAAGCTCCGTAGTTATGCTGTCATCACCCGGTTCCTTGTTGTTTTTTAGTTGTTCTAGGGCTACACTAATCTCGTGCATGCTGACATCCGGGATATCTTCGGTATAGCGTCGTATCAATCCAGCTCTAGGGTCTGTGGCTGGAGTAGGAACAGGTGTTCGTGTAGTCGTGTATAGCTGTCCATAGAACCGTTCGATCCCCTTCAGAAGCTGAGGTTTGGACGAGACAATTCCGCCATCCTCCGTCTTCAGCTTTGTCAGCTGACTCTGCCCGAAAGAAAGATCTCTTTGGAACACTTTGGAACCAGAGAGGCGATCGAGCGAAATAAGTTCCGCTCGATCGCCTCTCGAATACATTAAGTGTTGTATTGAGATCCGCCTATTGAGATGCCGATATTTTGGCATGTTGTCGGAGGATAGCACAAGCATCCTACGCCTTTCCTCTATGAGCTCGAGGGTCGGACCCGAGATTTTATTGGCTCTTTTCTTCGTTTTGGGCTTAAAGTACTTCAAGCCCGTTGTATGGACAGCATCCACGAACCTGTCACTGAAGTCGTCCACATCCCATGTGTATAATTATGTTACTTATTTATATATTCTATAAGGTAGTGTGCAGCATTCAGTTAACTTTCAATAATGTGCAATATATTTGTTTCTATTCTAAACAGTTTATTTTATAAGAAAATGTATGTTGATTAAAGATTTAAAAGATAATTAACTTCGTTTTACTTAAAATCAATATTTTATCTTCAAAGGTCAAGATCAAAAGTAACAAGGTAGATCGTAGTATTGATGACAAAGCCAATTACAATATATAAAAACAGTATTCATTTCATGGCGAAGGCATTTAAATAATATAAAGATATAACTAATTTTTACCCGGTATTTTTTATGAATACCCGGTAAAAAAGGGTATTTTTTAATTTTTACCTATTTTACCCTTTCTTTCCAATTTTTACCTTCCCAATTTTTACCCACCCGCCCATCTCTAATCACGACTCGGATTTTTATAGTTTTGTTTTGTAGCTAAATGGTATTTGAAAATTAGATTCTACAAAATCATTCTGCATTATTAATAACGATTAAAATCAAATTGTATTTTTAGCTTCGCACCGTTTGAAATAAATCATTCAAACACTAACAAACAAAATCGGAACGACGCATTGACGATTAGGCTGCGTAAGCTGCGTACTCAAAAAATATGTTCGAGATTGCCGAGTCATGCGATAGTGAGACATTACCATTATTGCAAAAAATCTTCTTGTTCACGCTAAAACTATATATAGACTGTTGGTATCGATCTCTTTGATATGAGTGATGGAAACAGATTATTTTTCGTTTATTTTACTGCATAGTTTTAGTTGGCATAATGAGCTTGAGAAACGCTGCAAACACCATCGATTTGAGATCTACAAGGCATATTCCGGATGCACCATACGATCGGCTCTACATCGGTCAATCTTTATGTTTTCCGAAGAAGACCCTATGCACAGGACAGCTTAGATGTTATTGAAAAACGCTTAGTAGACTAAACTTACATTTCAACACTACCACAGTCTATCCAGATGCAATTAAAACTCTTGAAGTACCCATAAATATTTTATCACATCGTAATCATAGATATCCATTTCCAAGGAACAATTTTCAATAGACATTTTTGCATCATGCTCCCCAGTCTTAACCTTACGTAGATTGCGCGTTTTTCTTTTGAATAATCACTTGAGGTTCATTAACTATGGTTATAAATGATGCTGATTTGTGTTAACTTTGCATCTTAATTAAGAAGCGAGGCAAACTGTGTATACTATTGCGAGGTCATTAACTGAGAATGATTTATGAGGCAAACAATAATAATAGTTTATAAACAGTCTAAATTATTAGGTTTCGTAGCTCGATTATGAAATACAACATGGATCTTCTGATTGCATGAAACTTTGTGGTATAAAGTAACAGAATATATTTCGCGATCGGACAAGAAATTACTAGGCTTTTCTTTTAAAAATCATAATAATACCAGAGCTTTCACTACAGCGCGCTGGCGTATTGCGGACTGGCAAAATGCACACGTATTTCCAGAAAATTATCGAGAATTCTCAGATATACTTACAATTTTCTTCATAATGACTATCTTCACCGATTCATAAACGATGATTATTCAATTTATTTATTTAGTAGGTTCAAACCCTTTGCTACAGCATACTATTAATTGGGCGAAAAGCTACCTAGAAACTTCTAACGGAAAACCAAATAAAAATGCTGTAAATACGAAGACTAAAGTTCACATTCGATGATAGAATATGACGTGCTTATTCGTGATGCAGTAGCCCAGCTATTTCCGCAACAACGCAAACATTTTTATCATGATAATCTTTAACGGCTACGATTAAAATATTTGGCAAACAAAATACAGTTGAAACAGGAACATTACTTATATATTTATTCATTTATTCTTAACAAAATTAATTTGTGTTGAACATTTAAATATAAACAAAATTACACAATATCGTTAAATATAAACAACACTAATATAAATTTGTGGATTATCAAAGTGTAAGTATTTATTATTTGCAATACGTGAATATTAATATAATGTCAAATGAGCAAATTAAAAAAAATGTTATGTCAATTAATAATAGAAAGTTATGTCAATTAAGAATACAAAATCCAATAATTTATATTATTACGCACAAAAAAATGTCAACTTAAAATACTTAACATACCTAATTACAAACATATTGAGTTTAAATGTCATAAAAAATGAAAATACAATAAAATAAAGTAAAACAAAATTGTAAAGCATAATGTCAATGGGGTTTGTCTTTGATGTACTCGTCCACACTGTAATAACACTTCTGTAATAAATAGGTTTTCAATTTGGTTTTAAATATATTATAATTCAGTATAGTTTTGAATTCTATAGGCAACTTATTAAACAAAAGAATTGATTGCACCCGAGAGCAGTGCTTGACTATATTTAATTTGTACCGAATAGTGTAAGCTAAATCCTTCCTTCTTGTTAGTAATCTTGTTTTTCTCTCCTCTGGTTTCTCAAACTTATGAAGGTTCTTAACTAAATGGCCTAGTAATACAAGAATATAAAGACAGGGTGCTGTAAGAATTTTAAGTTGTATGAAGTGATCTTTACATGACTCAATTTGTTTCAATCGAAGCATAGTTCGTATTGCCCTTTTTTGCTTCACAAATGTTGCAGACATGTTGTACATAAAACTATTACCCCAGAACTTGATGCTATATCTTAACCTAGATTCAATCAAAGCGAAATAGACAGGCCGTATCTGAGGTACAGTTAGTTCGTCTCTTAAAGTTCGTAACACATAACAAGCACTACTCAGTGTATTTGTGATAACTGTAAGTTCGTACTTCCAATTCAGCAAACAATCTATTTTTACTCCTAAGAATTTGAAACTCCCCACCAAGTCAACTTTGTTTTGCATAGACACCAACTTCAACGTTTCATTTTGTCTTGCAGTGGTTTTAAACAACATACACTTCGTTTTTTTATATTTATCGTAAGATTATTGTCTGTAAACCAGTTTTCAAAAATAAATAAAAGTTGTTTAATTTTGTTTTCTAAATCTTGTATATTACTACTGGCTATAACGGCACTAGTGTCGTCTGCAAAAAGAACGAGTTTTATATCTGGCATGATGTTATGAACAAATGCAGGCAAATCATTGATGAACAAAATAAAAAAGATAGGTCCTAGAACAGAACCTTGCTATAACTATTATGAGAAGCTGACAGACTAATATAATTTATTTTTTGCTCTGAAACTAAATTAAGTTTCTTTGATAGTTTTATTAAATAGACGTGTGCATCGTAATTGGACTAATTTTGATAATCTCAGTAATTAGACTTGACTGTTTTAAAGAAAGTTAAAAGTAATTATTCTAAAATAATTGTACTTGAGCTAAATCAGCCTATAAAGTTAAAAAGAATCAAGCATTTTACTGCCATTTATCATCATCTAAAAATACCAACCTAGAAACGTTCTCTGCTGAACTTGCCTTCATGCAGTCCGAATTAGAACCGCTTGGATCAAATCCGAAGCGACGGACGGAAGACTTTATCTTCTTTTGATCGTAAATTGTTAATTTTAGCCAATTGTTACGAGCATCATATCTAGAAAGGCATGATGTTTCAATTATTTTAAATCCATAGATCAACTTTATGTCATGCACAAACACCACAACTATTTATATCATAGTTTTTACTCTTTATACTTTTATTAGGGAAATTATG
Organism: Euclidia mi; assembly: GCA_944739405.2. Taxonomy (NCBI): domain Eukaryota; kingdom Metazoa; phylum Arthropoda; class Insecta; order Lepidoptera; family Erebidae; genus Euclidia; species Euclidia mi. Next base: position 36,681,633 of record OX123192.2, on the reverse strand, counting down.
ATAAAACTATGTGTGGTGCTCTTTCAAATAAAAAAAGTTTTTGATAATGTCAACGAATTTGGCTTATTGTGGCCGGCGGTGGTGTCCTAACCTTGTGGCCTAAAAAATGATGTAACTAATGTTTAGTCATTGAGGAGCAACGCCATTAATCACTAGGTACCACTACGTTGTTTCCGGTAGAAAGTGCAACATTCTGGCATAATAACTGTACCAACAAATATGTGTACCTGGGTCAGGAGATCCGTATGGGCAAGGATAACCAGTGTAACGAGATTGACAGGAGAATTAGACTAGGGTGGGCAGCCTTTTCCAAATTGGATTTTGTAGTCAGAATGAATCTGTCATCCCACCAAAAAGCCCGACTATTTAACCAGTATGTTCTGCCAGTTTTAACATATGGAGCCGAAACCTGGGTCACAACGAAGGATGTAATCCACAGACTTCAAGTGGCGCAGAGGGCTATGGAAAGGAAATTTGTGGGGGTAACGCTGAGGGACCGAAAAACCAATACTTGGCTCCGACACAAGAGCAAAGTTGTGGACGTGGGCAAAAGGGTGGCAGAACTAAAGTGGAAATGGGCTGGTCACGTAGCCCGGAAGAAAGACTCATGGTGTAAGATATTTCTAGAATGGAAGCCGTGGGGGCAGAAAAGAACAAGGGGAAGGCCTCAAATGAGGTGGAAAGACGATATTAAAGCAGTAAAGAATTGGTTACAAACTGCACAGGATAGAAAACAATGGAAGAAGTTGAAGGAGGCCTACACTGCAAAAGTAGTCGACAATGGCTGAAAGAAGAACTGTACCAACTGCTTTTAAACTACCACGATTTGAACACATATTAAAGATTATTAACGGGTCTGAATTTTGTTAATGAACGAAAAGAAAGATCAAATACCTTTCTATTTGTCCCGACTTTTCGGCATGGGTCACACCAGCCGTGGTCACGGGATGACTGATGTTCGTCAGCGCTGCCTCCGAGAAGTGCTCTCCACAGACCGTCACTATTTTTCAAGAATAGCACGGGAAGCGGTTGAAATCAAAAAGCACGCAAATTTCAACCGGTAGGATGGTTACCATTTATCACCGACTTAGACACCGACGAGGTGATATTACGCGCCAGTGTGAAGATACCATTAGTGTTGTGTGTCGAAGTACCGACAGTTCCGAACATATAAATGTTAATAATTGTGAAGACCAAGTGAGGGTAGGTTCCGAAACCCGCACTTCTCGGAGGCAGCGCTGACGAACATCAGTCATTCCGTGACCACGGCTGGTGTAACCCATGCCGAAACGTCGGGACAAACAGAAATGTATTTCATCTTTCTTTTCGTTCATTAACACGATTCAGACCCTGTACGGTTAACGTACAGGCAGTAATTTTGTTTACGCTGCAGCTGCGCGACCTACTTATTATTTACTTTTATACGCAATACATTTTAGCTAATCAGTTGACAAATCGTTCGCCGCGGATAAGCATCCAACTATAACTTAACTGTAAAACTAACCTTAACTTTCTCAATAAACTTAACTTAACTTAAAGTGTGACAAAATCCGTGGTTTGTCTTAACTCCTCTAACTCTAACTCTAACTCATAAACCTCAACTCTCTAGACCGTACAAAGTGGTCCTTTCGAGTGTAGTGTAACAATAGTTCAGTGCCCTTTAGTGTATTCGGATTGCCGAAAACGTCGAGTGAAGGTAATCAGGTGCAGCTGGAGGTAAGCGCATTGAGATACTTATTGGTACACAGTCAACTTCTGAACTAGTACCTGCGGCAACACAGCTCTTCGGGTGCTCACAAACACTTTTACTTTAACTTAACTAGCATTATACATTATAAACAACAATGGAAAGGAGCGTTGAGGAACTTATCAACCAACAAGAAACCATTTTCAAAAACTTGAAACAACTTTGCGTTAATTATAAGAAGGATAGCCCGATCCGGAAAACCTTAACGTACTTAGAAGAACGTCTGTCACGTCTTAATGGCATGTGGGAGGAGTTCGTGTCCAACCATCAGCTTCTGGAGGAATCGGGCGAGAAGAGCGATTCATACTTTACGGATAATGTGTTCAATGACACAAAGAAGATATACGAAAACGTTTTGCATGATATGTTAGAACGAAAAGCAGAATTGTTTTGTGGTACCTCTAGTAAGGATTTAGCGCCTGCAACACCTAGGAAAGGAAAGGAGAATACTTCGTCACGATTCAATTTTGATGACTTCGACTTTCATGTAACCCCTCGTGAAACTAAAGAAACATCGGAGAAGCAGCAAGATCTTCTGCGACAACAATTCTGCAACTTCAAAGCTTTCGAACGTGCTGTAGAGAAGGTAAACGTTGATTCGTCTATGGAAAAATGGGAGTTAGAAGATAGCCTGAACATCTTGAAGACGAAATTGGAGCATATAGAAAAAGCTAATTGGGAGCTGGATTATATCTTACAAGAAGAAGAAGAAAATGCGGTATATAAGCAGAAATTTCTAGCTATAGATAATATTTATGATACGTTACGCAAGAAGTTGCAACACAACATATGGAACAATGCACATTACGAGAAGGCGACACCGAAAATTGTGATTCCAGATTTCTATGGCAATTACAACCAGTGGCTAACTTTCAAAGACCTCTACCTAGAGAGTGTACACAAAAATCCGTCGCTCTCGAAGGCTCAAAAAATGCAACATCTGAAGTCAAAACTCAAAGGCGAGGCCGAAAAACTTGTGCAACATCTGGGTATCAGTGCTGACAACTACTCTTCCTGCTGGGACATCATTACTCACCGCTACGATAACAAGCGGTTGCTATTTACATCTTACACGAATACGTTGTTAAACCATCCTGCTATTCAACAAGCGAGCGCCACGTCAGTTAGGAAACTTCATGATGTCATGTTGGAATGCCTAAACGGACTAAATAACATAGGGCTAGATATTTCCAGCTGGGACCCCATCATTGTCCATCTTTTAGTACAGAAGCTAGACAGCACTTCGTATAACGAGTATGTTAAAGACCTGAAAGATCCCAGAGGATTTCCTGATTTGGGAGAATTCACAAAATTTTTAGAATCCAAATTTATGTCATTGGAAGCTTTACCCGGGAATAATCAACAAAGAACCTACTCCAACAAAAATATTGTATCATACAAACATCGTAATAATACTTCGCCAGTCCGTAATAATAACTATAAATTGAATAATGCGTCGAGGTCATCGAACTATAACAAGCAACAATTGTCGCAGAAAACCTTCTTCACTACAGCGAAAACTTGCCCAATCTGCAAAACTGATCACGTGTTAATGCAATGCGACAAATTCCTAAGCATGAATACTAAATCACGTAATGACACAGTTCGTAACTTGCATTTATGCAAAAACTGTTTGTACAGTCACGGAGAACATCAATGCATTTCAAGAAAAAGATGTAAACTTTGTAATAAACCACATCATACTCTTATGCATGACCCTGAAAAGGAGCAAAATAGCTACCGTCAATCGGCGTCGGTATCGACAAAAAACACTCCATCGTCATCCGCTACTTCGACTTCCCATGCAGTCAACAATCTTACCAATGAAATGAAGGAAGTTTTGTTAACGACTGTACTTATAAAGGTAAAAAACGATTGATGGCGATTATATTCACCTGAGAGGTTTACTGGACCAAGGATCCCAAGTAAGCTTGATATCAGAAGATGCAGCTCAGCGCCTTAGATTGCAGCGAAAGAATCGCAGCGCGGTCGTTTCCGGTATAGGATCCCTTTCCGGGAATAGCAGAGGCTCTATTAACTTAGAATGTAAATCAATTCATTCAGATTATTAATTCAACTTTGAAACTTTAATAATGAAGAAACTTGTGAACAATTTACCAACAACAACTTTTTCCATTGAAAACTGGGATTATTTACAAAACTTGAAACTAGCTGACCCATCATTTAATATCTCAGGGCCGATCGATTTACTTTTGGGTGCCGACGTATACTCGGAACTTATATTAAATGGAGTGATAAGGAATGACAATAACTTCCCTGTGGCTCAATAAACCAGAGTAGGGTGGATCATAAGATCCACCCTACTCTGGTTTATTGAGCGGAAATGTTAAAACATTTAACTGTTTCATGACCCTCAATGACGTAGAAGACATGTCGCGCTTCTGGGAAAGTGAAGATATTGCCGAAACTATGACATTTACTAGCGAAGAACAGTACTGTGAGGAGTTTTACAAAACAACAACTACGAGATTAGATACTGGCAAATACGTCGTCTGGATGCCAATGAAACAACCTGATTACTTGAACTTAGGAGCTACGAGGCCACAGGCTCAAGCCCAATTTCTACAACTTGAACGAAAAATGTTGGCAAACCGGGAACTCAGCGAGGAATATAAACAGTTTATGAACGATTACATTGCAATGGGACACATGAAACCTGTAACTACAGAAACTAGGGAGAAGGGTCAAATTTACTTACCGCATCACGGCGTGTTAAGAGCTGAATCAACAACTACAAAACTGAGAGTGGTTTTCAACGCGTCGTATAAAACAAAAACTAACAGCAGCCTCAACGACTTGATGTACTCTGGCCCTAATTTACAAAAGGACATTTTAACTCTGCTGATAAACTGGAGAACTAACAAATACGTGTTCACAGCTGACATAGACAAAATGTATCGGCAAATTTGGCTGGCTGAGGAACAACAACACTTACAAACGATCATTTGGAGAGGGTCACAAACGGAACCCTTGCAGGAATGGCAGTTGTGTAGTCTAACATACGGCATGAAAAGTGCACCCTATCTTGCGATGCGTACCTTACTACAGCTCGCAGATGACGAGAAAGAGAACTACCCAACTGCTGCAAACGTTCTACAAAACTATGCTTATATGGACGATTTCGTTTGCGGCCAAGAAACTGTCCAGTCAGCGAAAAAACTAGTATCGGAGATGATTGAGCTACTTAAAAAAGGAGGCTTCAATTTAAGAAAATGGACGAGTAATGATCCTCGTATCTTAGAACACCTGCAAGCGGAACAAAAGCATGAACAACGTAACATAAGTTTTACGCAGCAGCAAACAGCGAACTCGACACAAACAAACAAAACATTAGGTATGAGCTGGAACCAAACTGAGGATAGCTTTGGCTTTTATTGGAATTTACCATCAAAAAAGGATGTAACGAAGCGCATTCTACTGGGTGAAATTAGCAAGCTATACGACCCGCTTGGTTTTCTATCGCCTACTACAATAAAAACTAAACTACTTTTTCAGAAGGTATGGACCAGTAAAATTGACTGGGATGAAAGCCTACCTATTCAAATAACAAAGGAATGGGAAACACTTAGAACGGAACTACCCTTAATCAATAAACTCTCTATCCCACGATGGCTGCAGTGTACAAATGAGACTATTGAGATACATGGATTTTGTGACGCGAGTGAAAAGGCTTATGCCTGTGTAGTGTACAGGAGAGTGAAAAATTGTCACAATAATAACGTAACAACTATAGTTGCTGCTAAGACAAAGGTTGCGCCACTCAGCAAAAAGATCTCCTTACCTCGCCTAGAACTCTGTGGCGCTCTATTACTCGCCAAACTTATCGAAAAGATAAAAAATACGCTCTCTGTCAAGTCGCTGCAGATATATTGCTGGAGCGACTCTAAAGTCGTTTAAGCATGGCTAAAGGGAGACATACACAGGTGGGAACGTTTTGTTGCTCATAGGGTAGCGCAGATAACTAAAGTTATTCCTGCCAGCCAGTGGGACTATGTTAAGTCAGAGGAAAACTCGGCGGATTGCGCAACCCGAGGATTATCACCTACTCAACTTTTAACATTTAATCTTTGGTGGCAAGGACCCCATTGGTTAAAAACATATGATTCTAAAAATAGACTAGAAAATAATATGACCTACATAACAAACAATGAAGTTAAACAAACAAAATGCTGCATGGCCACTTATGAAAAGTGCGAAATTATCACTACATTATTAAATAAATATAGCAGTTTTAAAAAGCTAACACGAGTGCTAGCTTGGATTTTGCGAATATTGCATAAAAAGAAGCAAATGAACTACAATAATAACTTAACCAACTTTGAACAAAATAATTTAGTTATGTGTTTGTCCTCGCACGAATTAAACATGGCTACAGAGCTCATCATCAAGAACGTTCAACGGGAATACTTTGGAGAAGAGATAGAATGTTTGGAGAAAAATAAGACCATATCAACCAGAAGTAATTTACTCAAACTTTCCCCATTTCTAGATGAAAATGGCTTACTACGGGTCCAAGGTAGACTCGCCAATTCACTGCTTCCCCCGGAGTCAAGACATCCCATTATTTTGCCCAGTACTGGAAGATTAACGGAGTTGCTTATACAAGAAGCTCATCAGACTACTCTTCACGGTGGTGCAAGACTCACTTTGGCTAACTTACGGCTAAAGTACTGGATTATTGGAGGGAATAGAACAATAAAAAAGGAATTACGTTTGTGTGTACGGTGCCATCGTTTTAAGCCTCACAATAACAATCAATTGATGGCCGATTTGCCGAAGGAACGAGTAACGCCAACGAGACCATTTACGAATACCGGTGTGGACTTTACGGGATATGTGGATGTCAAAATCAACAAGGGGAGAGGAGTAAAGACGTGTAAGGCTTACATTGCCATTTTTATTTGCATGGTGACGAAAGCTGTGCATCTGGAATTGGTGTCCGATCTTACCACGCAGACTTTCCTTGCAGCATTCAGAAGAATGTGTGCACGTCGCGGTACACCAAAGAATATGTTCTCAGATAATGGCACGAACTTTGTGGGTGCCGCAAAACAACTTCGAGAAGACTTTGACCGCATGAAAACCTTTCAAAGTACTGAATTCTTTGATGAGATAAGTAACTTACGAATCCAGTGGCATTTTAACGCTCCCCTGTGGCCGTCAGCCGGTGGGCTGTGGGAGGCTGCCGTTAAGTCCATGAAATACCATCTGAAGCGAGTCCTGGGAGAACAAAAACTAACTTTTGAACAATTTATGACTCTACTTACCCAGATCGAAGCTTGCTTAAACTCACGCCCTCTTTGTTCTTTATCTGAAGATGTGGATGATCTGGAATACTTTACTCCCGGTCATTTTCTGATCGGCGGTCCTTTACTATCGCCACCACAAACAGAAGAAGATTTTAACCAGTACGATTTAAGAAATAGATGGAGAATTATAGAACAAATGAACTTGCATATATGGAAACGTTGGTCACGCGATTATTTACGCCAATTACAAGTTAGGAGCAAATGGCAACAGGCGAAGGAAAATCTGCAAGAAGGAAGCTTAGTACTGATCAAAGAGGAGAACTTACCTGCCGGCAAGTGGGCCCTCGGAAGGGTGACAGAACTGCATCCTGGTACTGACGGCAGAGTCCGAGTTGTCACGCTAAAAACTAAAAATGGGCAACTAAAGCGACCTATTATTAAGTTGTCACCATTACCGCAAAAAACTGAGTTACAAACTACGCAGCAAAGTTATGACACTCTGATGAAGGAAAGCGAGCACACAAGAACTACAAAACAAAAGTCGACTAGCTATGTGAAACCAAGGAAGTTTAGTGTACTCTCCCTAGTGTTACTGACTTTTATAGGAATGATGGGAATAAATCGTGTACAAACCGCACCACTCACTAACAACTACATAGTAACGCAGATAAACAACGATCATCCCATTTACTTTGATGAAGCTGGAAAACTGCAGTTAACACACGACGAATGGACCCTTTTGATCTATTACAATTTAACCTCGTACTGGCTCGCTAACAAGAAGATAAACTATTATGTAGATCAAATGGACACCCTTTGCCATAGGATATCCCACGAGTACAAGCCTTGCGAAGCAATTATACAACACCTTCGTAACGAACTACGGCATCTGGCTGAATACAATACTATTCTATATTCACAACATTCCAGACAGAAGAGAGGCTACTTCAATGGGGTTGGAAGTTTAGCGAGAACATTATTCGGAGTTCCAGACCAAGACTTTGCACTCAAGTACGAACAAGACATTCAAAACTTGCAAAATAATGATAATTATATATTACAATTGATGAGAAACCAGACACTTATAATTGAATCAGAAAACAATATAATAAAAACTAATAGCGAATTCATGAGTAAGCAATTCGATACGATACAGGCCGATATGAACGAGACATGCCGATTTATCACTAAGATAGACAACCGAGCACAAATATTATACACGGTAAATGACATCAATTCGGCGGCCGTTACTGCGACCCTAATTTTAAATAACTTAAATAGAATCCAAGAATTGCTGATGAACGCTCTCGCCAACATATACAAGGGACATTTAGACACACATCTGTTTTCAGCGGCTCAACTGGTCAAACAGCTAAATATAATATCTGGAAAACTTCCACAAGGACTTTCTTTGCCCGTTCAAGACATCCAAAAGGATTATAACAACATTTACTAATTTATGTGAAAGCGCGACTGACCAACAACTTCTTGCTATTTGAGCTACACATTCCCTTGTTGAGTGACGATGACTATAATATATACCGTGTGATACCAATACCATTTGTAAGAGAAGGAAAGTTGAAAATAGTACGTCCTCAATCAAACTTTATTGCCATCAACTTTATGAAAAACTGCTACATTACAATGGAAGTGCAAGATATGCACCAATGTAACTCGTATGGAGACGATAGGTACACCTGCCTTTCCCGACAGCCGGTATACAGCTTACACGATAAGAATGCACCCTGTGAGGCTACAGTCTTCAGCCAACAATCGTCACTATCGTGCATCATCGATGACGTAACGTGCAAAGAAACCTGAGTCAAACTACACCAACCTAACGTATGGCTATTTACATTGTGCGAGAAACAGCTGATGCGCGTCACGTGCGGCGATCAAGTTACCCCGGCGGTCATTCACGGCACTGGAGTAATAGCATTGCAACCTAAATGCTTACTACAGAAAAAGGACGCCACAATATTTACATACAACCATTTAGGAAGTAAATATTACATGGAATCAAATATTGACGTACCGACTGTCAATTCAACTGTAAATACCATATTTGACCTCAGTTGGAAAAATGCACATTTGAACATCTCTAAGGTAACAACATCTACAGCTAGTGACTACACCAACATAGAACAGCAGATAACCTATCAGAAGGAGCACGAAATCTTACCTGTGACGTCTCACACATCCATATCCAACCACGACATATATCTGTACTCAGTGACCTCTTTGTTGTTGGGAGGAATTGCGTCATTCGCTGTTTACATATATATCAGAAAACGATGCCTGAAGGAATCTGACACATCTAACATCGTGAGGAGGCATGAATCTGGAGGACAGGACAACGTCGGAGTAGAGATTGAGATGCGAGAAATGCCTCAACTGCGATCATCGGAACCCATCTGCAGTGAAACACAACAACGAAATACAACACGTAGATTCAATTTTGATGATTTGTAAATTTACAATTATTTTATACATTCCTTACTATACTACTTTTACACTACTAACATAATTTTAAGCAATCGTGTGATGGATGCTCATCCCTGTTGTCCCTCGGGAGCATGTACGGTTAACGTACAGGCAGTAATTTTGTTTACGCTGCAACTGCGCGACCTACTTATTATTTACTTTTATACGCAAAACATTTTAGCTAATCAGTTGACAAATCGTTCGCCGCGGATATGCATCCAACTATAACTTAACTGTAAAACTAACCTTAACTTTCTCAATAAACTTAACTTAACTTAAAGTGTGACAAAATCCGTGGTTTGTCTTAACTCCTCTAACTCTAACTCATAAACCTCAACTCTCTAGACCGTACAGACCCGTTACATAATCTTTAATAACTGTATCACCTGTACAAAATGATCAAAGACATACTCAAGTGCAGGTGTCAGTACCATTCTAGCTAAGACTGCTTGGCTTTGAATTTCTTTATACTGAAGATATTTAACAAGCACAGCCAGGCCTTGAAATAGAATCTTGAACGAGATAGTTATTTTACTTACATATAAAAAAACTAAAACAATTAGATTGAAATATAGGAATCGGATATTAATCTTGTTGTAAGACATCAAATCCTCTAAAGGACAATGGCAGATCTCCATACATCGAAATGTCTGAAATTAAATTTAAGCGCACAGTAATAAAAAAATATTCCAAAAAATTTGGCGTAAGTAACAGAGTCTATAAATGATTCTATTTTCACTCGGGAAATCCGGAAAAACAAGATATCAGTGTTTTAGTTAAGAATTAACAATGTAGGTACGTTTGAATTATCAAATGAAATTATGTCAGATTGATATCAAAACGCAGAAGTATTCTGTAGCATCTAACTGTCACAGCCAAAGACAAAAGCAGAGCTGCACATTTTAAATCGATTTTATGTGAAATCGATACAACATTAAAACGATGCTGTGAGGTTTTTATTTGATTTAAAAGTTGTTTTGCTTCAAAAATTATTCCTTCTCCTCCTCGAGTCGTGTTCCTCATTACTGAGGGTCGTGAAGTTCCCGCTGGATTAGCTTCTTTTGGATGGTATCTCGCCATCTGTGACGGTTCTTAGCGTCATGAAGTGCGACGTACAATTGGGCGTCCAGTGTGGATCGGACCTGATCTGTCCATCTTTTTGGGCTGCGGCCTCTTGGTCGTTTGCCCTCAACCATGCCAGTTACGATGAGCTGTTCAAGGTTGTGGCCATTTTTCCTGTCAATGTGGCCAAAGAACTCCAGTACTCTGCGCATGCAGGTAGTCGACAGTCTGATCTTGATGTTCAGTTCACTCAAGATAGAGAGGTTTGTGCGGAAAGCAGTCCAGGGAATTCGAAGCATTTTTCTCCAGCACCACATCTCGCTCAAAAGTTATTAGCTTATTGATATAATGTTAATTACAGATTAAATTACTGCATTTTAATAATTATATTTTTATAATTTATACGGATCAATAGCACTCACATCTATTCCTGTCACACTATTGTCTATGGCAACAATCAAATAATAAAGTAGGTACCGAGTTCGTAATCAATTGGAATGTTTTTATCATCATAAAATACTTCAGCTTTAAAGAAACAAAGTGAAATATTAAAAATGGTAGAAAAAAAAACAATTTGTTTTGTTCATATGAAGTTAAAGGTCGCCACAACAAACCCAGACCGAATTCTGCCATTGTTCTTTGCTTGCTAGCTTAAAGGTTTAAGTTCTAAATAGAGGCAGTAATTTTGAGCTTTAATCCTGTTACACCAAATTGAACCTAAGTAGTAAGGGTAACAAAATAAAGCGCAATAGAAACTTCTACACTTAACGTAATTTAATACTAAGTTTCTCTTACTGAGTATAACTTAATACAAAACATAAACAGTATTATGAAACCTACATCCTTGGAATTAAGACGAACTTCAGTATTTATTCAAACAATAAACATTCGCAAAGAAAAATATAGGGGGCGTAAATGGCACCACAGTCAATGCTAGCAGTAAAGCAGTAAAAATATTTTATTCAGCTACGTATTGTCGGTCACTAACAGTCTGTTACAAGCTGCAAGAAAAAAAATATTACTGCCGGCACCGTGATTTGAGTGGGTGCTAAAACTCCTTGACTTATATCTGGACTTCGGCCGCGTTAAATATACACTTCCTCAAGAATCAGACTATCTATTGGTAAAAACCGTTAAAAAATCTCTTCGGTATTCGTTGAGTCAATCTTCATTTTATAATGTTGCTGGCTTCACCTGCTAAGAAAAGAAATTAATAATCAAATTGCCCGCTGATCTTTTGCACTGCTGATTCCCAAGAAAACTCCTCCATGTTTCTGAATATAGACCTAACAATTACAAACCTATAAACAGAAAAGCTAAAAACAAATACAGCTACGAGCAAATATTATCCGTAATCTATCAGTCAGACGTGAACACGGCCTAAACAACGACGTAAAAAGTATGCATGACGTGAAAGCTTTCGTACAGCAATTACACCAACTTTGACGCAAATGAGGGCCGACGCTCATTCATTTGAACTTCATTTGGCAAGGTTGACAAGCGTTCATTTTGCAGACGAGTTTCGTTCCAAGAGTGACGTATTTTGCGAAAAGGTTCAAACTGTTTTATTTTGTAACGTTAAGCATTATTGGGGTATTTTCATTCGTTATTTGTACAAATTGAGGCGTAGGCTGTGTATCCCTATACATAAATTGTGACATTTGATTCAGTACCTACCAAAACTGATGTGTTTTGATCGATTTTGACTGAATTTAGTGTACTGGCATGGTCTAGTGGATAGCATATGCTCCTGATGATCTTGCGGGTCTGGGGTCGATTCGGTTCCGAATTTTCTGTAGCAACAGGGAGTCAGGACAAAGTGCCCGGCAACGATTATAGGTTCACCCCCTATCACGTGGGATCTAAAAATTCATAAGGCAAAATATGGGTGTAATATTACACCTCTGCCTACCGAGAATACAGGCGTGACGCTATAAAACTAAAAGAAAATTTATAGCTTATTCATGTCTTGCGAGCCTGTCCCTCACTGTTGCAAATCTTGGTGCCGGCGACATCTACAGGCCTTCCACCAACTGAAAATTTAAAAATACGTGCGACGAAAACCGCTCTCCTGAACGCAAAAGCCGGTTTTGGTGAGTATGCCAAAATTCCATAAGAAACATTTCTCACAGTCTGCCTGCCTTCAAACCATAAAGTTTCAGCAGGGATGGTTCTAAGCAAAGTTTCATGGAAAACAAAAAAAGAGAATATTAGTTTAACGGCTAAATCCAATATTTGATCTATCGATAGATTTGGGTACTATTGATACATATTATTTTATTTTTAATAAGCTTCCCAATTTCGATAAACATCCCATCAAAATTATCGTTGGTGATTTCAATAGCCACAACACTATCTGGGGCTATAGTGACACAAACCAAGATGGACAAGGCGTGGAAGAATAGGCAGAAGCATCAGACCTAACTCTTATCCACAATGCCAAAATACCTGCTTCTTTCAATAGTGGTCGATGGAGGAGGGGATATAATCCTGACTTAGTGACATCCTGAATGTCAGTTTTGTCAAATTAGCTTGTAACTGGCACTTTTTTGTGATAATCCAAGCTATCAATCATCGCGTTAATTACTTAGATAAATCTACAACGAGAAGTATTATCATATAAGAGGATTTCTTACTATTTTCAGCACATGTTTTTGTACGCCAAGCCTTCGTAGATAAACATTAAAACAACGCACAGCTATTCAAAACAACCATGGCTCACAAAAAATTATATCCCTCGGGTTCGAGCCGTAGCACTCGCCAAATTGGTGTGGTGTCACAACGATATACACAAGGGCTAACACATACGCAACTTTAGTATAGACGACCAATCATTTAGTCGTTACATCATCGATACTGCATAGCGTTTTAACAACACATAGAAATGTTTTCACATTATTCATCATTATATTAAATAGTAGTAGCCTTGCTTTCAGCATGAATGGGCAAGCTCGACTGGGGAAGTACTATCCTCTCACAGAAAATTGACGTAAATACGTGATCAGAGGTTAGAAGGATATTTTTTGTAAATGTGTTTTCGTAGTCATAAATCTGCTTTTAAATAGAACCCGACGCTTTTATGATCTGGTGACATTGACATGACCACAATTTTATAATGATTTTTACTTTTTTCACGTAGAGACATCGTGACATAATCACCGTCTAGGGAGCTGTAGATAAGTACGTAGTTACGATAAGTACTTTCTCATACGATCAACTTCTTTTTTATGAAAATTATACTGGAATTAGCAAAAATATCACAAAAAAATTTGCAAGTGAAGCGCCTGTATTCAATCACCAAGTCAATTTGATTGTTACCTGCTGCTTTATTGTAAGCTACTAAAAATGGAATGCAAGAAAGATGAAAGTGATGGTGTTTGAGAAGGATGATAGTGTGGCTGAGTGTCATATTGCGATTGAAGATGAATATGTTGAACAAAGTGAAGAATTTGCATATTTGGGTTGCATGTTTACAAGAGATGGAAGATGTGAAGGAGAGTGACCGCAGGAGTGATTGTGAATGGAGCGCTGCAGCCTTTATGACCGGTTGGACTGTGCTGAAAGAGGCGCGACTGGCGGTTCATAATGGTGTACTTGTTGCCCACGCTGATGTATGGTAGTAAGTGTTGGGTATGGCAGAAAAATCATGAAAGCAGAATTAAAGCATGCGATCACTGCGTAGTATGTGTGGGGTGAGACTGATTGATAGAATTCCGAATGCAGTAATACGAGAGCAATGTGGCCTGAAACAAGATATTGTGACAAGAATTGATAAGGGAATGCTGAGATGGATTGGACACGTGGAGCGAATGAGTGAAGAAAGTATGACGCATTAAATATATGAGGCAAACGTGTATGGGCAAGCCCGTCGTGGCCGACCTCTTAGGACATTTGTCAACTAAATTGGTGACGTTCTGGCAAACGGAAAGGTCCGAAGCACGCGGCACCGGCGAGCATGTATGAAAAGAGTAAATAATGAAGAAGAAGCGCGTGAGTTTATGTTAAAGCATTATAGCATAACAATCCTCACCGTGCCAGCCTAAGGAAAAGCTTTTTCAGACAAAGAAGAGAGCTGAATCGTCGTCTTTATCTACGACATATACATTTAAAAAATTATACCTGGTTGCATTGAAGTTCATAATAATCACATTGTGACTTAAGTAAAGCAATGGCTCTGATTAAACTTTATTTTTATTTGAATTGTAATATGTTAAAGCTTTTCACGATGTAAGGAATGTACAAGAAGTTATCTGTTCGACTAAATTCCACAACAAAATTCTCAACTGAATACAAAATTGAAACATTTTGAAGAACTTGACTCAGAAATATCTGGAATATTCCAGACAATCATTCTTAGATATCTCACAACGACACGCCTTAACGCTGTTAGAATACCGACGCGTTCGCATGCGGCTGCGAAACTTTTGCGCAATTATGACGGCAACGGAGCATATGCGGAACATAATATATGTTGTTTTGGTGGACTGTCTTTTATACGCATTTTTACCATCGACCCGTCCAACCGCGTAATTCCGAATTAAATTAAGCAATATATTATTGTTTCCAGGTTCCATCATGCGAAAATACGCTGCGAAACGTCTGCATCTGTGTAACGATTTCACATTTATCTGTGAAACACTAGCGTCAGAGATACAACTAATTAATCTCACTTTGAAATAGACTGAGACAACATATTCAAAACGCTTCCATATAACTGACAGATTTTCTTAGTTCCATTGCCACAGGCGAATGCGTCGGTGCACTAACAGCGTTCCCACGATCGGTAGTAATTACACTCAAGCTAAACTCCATTCATAATCGTAACCCGAAAACACCAAACATCATCATCTGCCTATAAACCATCAATTTCACATCTATCGACTCTTATCAACAAGTATATGAAATTTTATGAAGTAAATGACCGAAAACAGTTAACCTTTAAATATATACTACTCTTGTGAAGTGTGTTAGGCTATAAAATGGCGTTTTATGAGAAACATTAGTGTCGTAAAATGAAGAGTTACATGTCTTTGATCTGATATTATAGCTAAAGTGGTATGAATATGAGATTTCAACATATTATATCGGTTTTACAAAGCACGGGAAATCATATCTGCCGGCCGCAATACAAATGAGATACCTATCGAATATGTATTGGCGTGAATAGGTTTGTAGTCGTTAGAAAGTTGCGAATAGTTTGAGGTTATGAATACATATTTTGTTTTTACTTATGAAACAAGAATACTGATGTAGTAAACATACGCTAAGCGATGTTGATAATAGTATTGATATCCAAGTGTCAATTCAATAAACTATCATCATCATCAACTCAAAAGTACCCTTTACATCTCTAAGTTATCGCCCTCGTAGTTCAGTAGTATCCATGTTTTAGATCCTGAGGTCCGCGGACTGACCTAACAAGATTTGACAAAATATTAGCTTTTCTACAGGGCGTCTGTCGTCTGTCTTCTGCAAACCAGAAATGTTTTTGCTTTAGATCAGTGTCAGTATAATAAATGTGACCATGTCCTACAACCAGATCAACGCCTACAACTTTCAAAGATCTTCATTACAGCCGGGACCGGAATTGGAATGGTCAAAACAGCGATGACCCAACTTGAGAAAATATGGAAAAATAGAAACGTCTCAAACCGGACTAAAATGCACCTCGTCCGCACACTCATATTTTCCATATTTCTCTATGGGGCTGAAACCTGGACGCTCAAAGCCGCTGACAGGCAGAGGATCGACGCCTTTGAAATGTGGTGCTGGCGCCGCCTGCTGAGGATTCCTTGGACAGCCCACCGCACAAACGTGACTGTCCTTAAGGAACTTAAATTAGAGAACACCCAACGTCTATCCTCGATTTGTCTACACCGTGTCATAAGTTATTTTGGCCATATCGCACGAAGAGAGGCCAATAATTTAGAGAAACTGGTAGTGACGGGCAAGATCGAAGGCAAAAGACCCAGAGGTCAAAGTCCAAAAAGGTTGGACCAGATCCCCGAACACCTGGAGCTATCTGTCAGCATTGCCCTTCACCGAGCGACAGACCGGATCAGTTGGAAGGAAACCATCAATCTTCTAAAAAGGAGTCACGATACTCAAACGAAACGATTAAGAAGACAGCCGGGACCGACGCCTTAACTGTCCGAAGAACGGAGACGGCGGTGATTAAGAGGGCAGGTCCTCGAAGGTGAAAAAATCGTGCAGAGGTCATCGCTGAGTGTTAGCTATAAAGTTGAATGTTGCACGGTTTTTGACTAGGCATGCCATCACGAAATTGTCTGAAATCTTATTTCGTTCATAAGTCAAGTAACAATCGTTTTAGAGAAAATTCGTTCAACCAGTCCCTATTAAACTTGCTCTTCTTTCGGTGACTAGCAATTTCAAGGTGAAAAGTTAAATATTTTTTTAAATATCCATCGGAATGGGGATAGGATGAGGAGTGGGATGAGGGAGAAGGAATAGGGGATAGGGCCTCCGGAACTCTCACTCACCGAACGAAACGCAACAGTTTAGGTACCGTTACTTTACGTTCATTTTCTGTGAGAGGGTAGTACTTCCCCGGTCGAGCCGGCCCATTCATGCTGAAATCAGCAAGGCTCTACTACCTCTAGCAATGCTCTACTACCTTAATGTGTTACTTAAAAATAATGATTCCCATATAATACTCGGCTGAAAATTCGTTCTAATACTCCTCCAATAAGAATTTGATTAAGGATTTCTACTCACAAAAGATTCTGCGTCGGAATTAAATTACATTAAAATACAATACGTTTCGGTTTTCTCGGTATATATTTTCTCGCCCATTATTACGTGGGACTAAAGTATATCTGGCGAAAAGTGGGTGTAGAAATACACCTCTGCCTACCCCTTCGGGGATAAAAGGCGTGACGATATGTATGTATGTATATTTTAATACTAAAACAAAAATAATAATAATTTACAAATTGTTTAGTAATAATGTTGCTATTGCGATAAACGTAGCCGTCACGGGCTCTAAATAAACCTATACTAGTCTGTTAGCCAAACTTGCTCTCATAGTGAGACTTGCCTGGCCGTTAGTAATAGACCAAGGAGGTTAAGCGGATTTTACATAGGTCTCCATTTGGATGGGCGACCGTTTGTGTGGTGTATTTGTCAGAGCGCCACCGTTATTATGAGGACACGTAAACCGTTGCTTATCAGTTCTTGACTCAGGTCATGAACCGTAAAATAGTAGAATCATAATAATTTTAGAGTCATAAAATTTTGGAGCCATTTTTTTTTCATTTTTGTAAATCACGTAATATATGAATCACATAGCAATTTAAAGTTTTACAACAGTTAGAAACAAGGTCAGCGATGACACACCATAATTTTTGTGACATACCTTAGGCACTACAAACCAATGCGCCCTGTTCTCGTATGCACTGAAGTATTGCGGATGGCTGAATGTTACGAATAAGTAAAACGAAATATTGGTTACTCGAAATAAAAGTAGAAATATAAAACAAAAGCTTTTCAAAAGTCTGCATGATATGGTATGTTACAATAAATAGCGTGAAAGTAAAATTAAATAACGAATGAACCACTCGCATGCTAAGCTAGCCCTCTAAAATGAAAGCTACGCCCCCTAAACATGTCTTTCTCTTCTCAATACATTCTACTCTCGTAATGTACTACTGTTTCTTCATAACACATGCATAGTCGGCTCTACCTTAAGTAAGTGTCTGAAAATGATCACTCCATCATGCAAAGTCAAGGTAGTCCAACTCCTGAGAACTCGCATTAACGCCATAATGTCTGTAATATTGTTAATAATTTATTCGAAGGTCGAGCACGTCATTCAACAAACAACGTTTTGAATGTTAATTTATTTAGACATCTTCCCCTGATGGCACTCTGTCGATGGCATCGTTTGACAGGCTTACGTTATAAAATGGTGGGAAATGATTTTTGACAGCTCTTTGGAAGGCAATATGGGCTGTTTGGAATTAACATTTTTGTCACGAGGAAAAACACAATCTGAATATTTAAAATTCTTTTGTTTCTGACTAACTGACAGACAACGCACAGCCAAAACAATTGAGCGCAAGAAGCTATTAAAAACTAAATTTTTCATGTATGTGCATTGAGGACCATAGGGGTGCACTTAAAGGAATTTCCGAAAGAAAACGGCAACGGGAAAATGAATAACGTGCGCGTGTAACTGCGGACATCCTTTAGTCTAATTATATATTTAGAATGAGGAAAGTAGACAAACTGAAATAATTTTCCACATCATAGTAAACGGCTAAAAATTAGAATGAAGACGAGAATGACTGCAGGGTCGCTTTCGTGAATTAAGCGACTGTCACGCTAACTCCGCCGAGTTTTGGTCCATAAAGGTACTGCGATACTTCGTGTATAATCTACAAATTTTTTTAGAGATCAGAATGCGTTTGTGTCTACACGTCTGCGAAATGTACGGTGCCAAAGGTTTGGATGAATAGATACGCTCGTAGTGTTTTTCAATTCTCGTATGTCACAATGGCTAAAAATATGCTTCAGTGTGGCACCAAACCTTACGCCGAGCGTTACATCATGGGGAGCGTTAAGCGACTAAAAATTGGCCACTGCGTCATCGTCCATAATGCTGACAGTTCGGCGCGTTTGGCCAACCGAATACTATGACAGATAATTCAGTCGTTGAAGTAGAGGCGCCAAACTTTCAGCAGATAAATCGCTTTAGTTAGTGTCGGTCGGTTACATGGTTATAAATTTTGCCATGTCTCAAAACTAATATCATATCATTAATTAAAAAAAGCAATAATCAGCATCGAAAAGTAGATATCTGAAAAATTATGATCCTTGTACATACATACATAGACTCAAGCCTGTTTCACCGAAAGGGTAGGCAGAGGCATATTTAACGCCCACTATATCTTTGTACATTGAACTTAAATCCTATTACTGAGAGTATCAACAACAAACTATAAAAATATTTACTAAGCTATCAGAAAACTAACTGAGGAGGCAAGAAATAAGTCCCGCTAAAAATTTATCAGTATATCGCCAGTAAAAAATGTGCAAAAGAGGTCGATAGTCTACTTAACTGTTTATGAGGAAGCTTAATATAACATCATAGATAAAATATTGTATAGGTATTCCATTTTAATCCTTCTCGTGAAATAACAACGGAACTTCGGCGCCGTTATTGGCGATATACTGACCTAGTTCTTGTAAAAATATGTGGCTTATATGGCTTATCTATTTAGCCTAAGAACTGATCGACTTGTATAGTGTTTGGAAAGTCGACTTAGAAGCTTTTCCACGCAGCAAGGGTTATTTTTGAAGATACTATGAAAAATGTGGTTCTTATAATTTTTTTCCTAGTACTGGTGTATAATATTGGCTTACAACTAATAAGACGATGGGTTCGATCACATGGAGCACTTTTGTGAGTCACGTAACTATTTAATTTTAAGGGTATACTTTTGCGTCAGAAGTTCTAATATTTTACTTAACATTCTACGTCGTTACTCGATACAGTGCGGTCGTGTGTATTAAGTGTTTTGTTAATTAATCTGTGATTGGTTAAACAGTATTGAGTTTAATTCTCGCTCGCTCCTTAGGCGTTTATATAGAGTTAACCCGCCTTTTGGGCGGTCCTAGAAAGAAACATATATATTTTTGAGAGCACCACACCTGGTCCGGAACCTGCGTCGCTTGATTTGAAGTCCGTCGCCCTACCACCGCGCTACCAAGGTTAGTCGCTACACAACGAAACTTGCTACCGCTTAGCGCCCCACCACTGCGCCGCAGTGTATTGCAAAGTTTTATTAAAGCGCCTACGCAAAAGCTCCGAGCAATACGCATTAACAACGCTTCTTATTATATTTACGCACTATTATGATTCCTACCAAGCGAACACCGACTAAGTCCACAGTTCGATCTCAACAATCGATTTCTGAACCATACCTGGCGACGCAACCAACTGCTGACGTTGAAGTGAACACTACTCGCCGTAAAAAGAAACAAATTGAATGCGATAATACTTCATTGCTTTTAAATCTTCAAACGGATATCAAGGAGTTGAAATTGAGCTTAAGCACTAATATGTCCACCATTAATGAAAGCATCAGTAATATTCGCAACGACTTGGAGACATATGTCAAGGAAATAAAAAAGGACATCGATTACCTACGCTCTGAAAATTTAGCCGTCAAGAAACGAGTCACGGAGCTGACCGAGGAGGTCAATGAAACCAAAAAATGCGCTGAATATATTTCTAACCAGTACGACGACTTCCAAAAACGGCTTGATATTCTACAGAGGGAATCCTTGAAACCAACTGCTGTTACAATTCTCGAAACGAAGCTTGATAACTTAGAACAACAGGCCCGACAGTGCAATCTTGAAATATCAAATGTCCCTGAAAGACGAGGCGAGAACTTGGTTACCCTACTAGAGGACATCTGTAAAAAGGTTGACTGTACGGTGCGATCGGATGAAATCGAGACTATACACCGCGTCCAGCATGCCGCCGCCAGCGAGAGACCAAAAAATATCATCGCCAAGCTCAGTTCACGTACGTTACGAGACAATATCATCAGTGCCTATCGTATGAAGAAAGGTCTTACTTCCACTCAACTTGGCATATCGGGCGGATCGCATACTATATATGTCAACGAACACCTGACTCTCCACAAGAAACAACTGCTTCGAGAAACACGGAATGCCGCCAAACAGTATAACTGCAAATTTGTATGGGTAAAACACGCCACTATCCTTACGAAACGGTCTGAAACTTCGCCTACAATCGCTATCAAATCTGTCAGCGATCTAAGTAAACTTAAAAACACTATCGCAAATTAACACATGTTTATAGCAATCAGTAAATATTCTAGTATTCAAGTAATAATAATGGCTACTTACAATATAAATAATTTTAGCATATATTACCAAAACAGCAGAGGCATTCGCACTAAATTAAACGCTTTGTACATGAATATTCTCGCTAATTGTTTCGATGCTATAATTTTGACGGAGACATGGTTGGTCCCCGCAATACACAATAATGAATTTATTGATAATCGCTACTTAGTTTTCCGTTGTGACCGCAATAGACTTGCAACTAATAAAGCAGAGGGTGGCGGTGTATTAATAGCTATTTTACGCAAATATAATGCTACCTGTGTTTCTATACCGCTACTATCAACAATGGATAAATATTACGAGCAAATTATCATTGCAATTCCGACTAATAACGGTACAACACAAACACTCATTAGTGCCACTTACATAGCCAATAATGCCCCACTATTTGTGTATAATACACATTTTGATACCTTAGATCAAATTATCAACACTAATAATGTGGACAACTTATTGGTTATAGGTGATTATAATATACCCATGGCTAACTGGATAACGCTCAACCCAGGACATAATTATCTTACCTGTACCGGTGCTTCGCCTACCATTAGTCGTGTGAGAGACTTCTTGACAGTGCACGATGTTAAGCAATATAACCATCTTCTCAATCACAACGGGCGAATATTAGATATCCTCCTATCTAGTACTACATGTCAAGTGTGCAAACCTAATCAAGAATTGCTGCCAGTTGATAGCCACCATCCCCCATTTTACACACTATTATCATTAAACATTAGTCTCTCTCACTTGCAACCTTTATGTTTACCTAAATATATTTTCTATAAGGCAGATTATAATTTAATCAATCAAGATATTGAAGATATAGACTGGCATAGTGTACTTGGCAATAAATCGGCTGAAAATTCAGTAGATACTTTTTATAATCACGTATATGGCATAATTAAAAATCGTGTACCGCTGCGTAAATGTAAAAATTCTCACTTCCCTCTTTGGTTCTCATCAGCGTTGATTCGTATATTCAATTACAAAAAGAAAGCTTGGTGTAAATGGAAAAAATATAAAAACGTCTCCGATTATGAGGTTTTTTCTTTATATAGAGCTCGCTTTTCAGAAGAATGTAAGAAATGCTATAGGCGTTACATAGATAACGTGGAGGCAAGTATTCCCAAAAACGTAAAGTACTTCTGGGCATATCTAGCGAACAGGCAAGGTAAATCTCGTATCCCGTCTCGAATGAGTTACAAAGATGAGGAATCTGGCGATCCCCTAAAAATATGTAACCTCTTTTCGTCATTCTTTCAATCGGTGTATGAACCATCCTCACTTCAATCCACCTGGAGCCCACATTATGACCAATGTAATGTAAACGATACATCTCTTAACACGTTGAAGTTTAGTGTTTCAGACATCCGCAAACAATTAAAAGTATTAGATGTAACGAAAGGTCCTAGACCGGACAGCTTGCCTCCTTATTTTTTTAAATATACGGCAGAAACGATATGTGAACCTCTAGTAATGTTATACAATAAATGTATAGAGGAAGGCAATTTCCCTGAAATCTGGAAAAAAGCATATGTAATACCAGTGTACAAGAACGGATCGAGGCAAAAAATTGAAAATTATCGACCTATTTCTTTACTTTGCACTCTAGCTAAAGTGTTTGAGAGGCTGGTGCATCGTGTGGTTTATCCATACATTCAGCAAAACTTAATACCTGAACAACATGGTTTCGTCAAAAATAAATCTACTGTAACAAACTTAATTATTTTTACCACCACTTTGTTCGATAATATGGATAAAGGCAATCAAACAGATGCTATATATACCGACTTCAAAAAAGCCTTTGATAGAGTCGACCACGAAATACTGTTAGACAAAATAGCTTTCAATGGTATTAGGGGCAATCTACTTCGCTGGTTCTGGTCCTATGTAACAAACCGTAACCAAGTTGTTGCAATTAATGGATATCAGTCAGATGCATTCCTTGCCACCTCTGGCGTCCCACAGGGATCTATACTCGGTCCGTTGTTGTTCATCGTGTACATTAATGACATTAGTGACTGTTTTCATAATAGTAAGTACTTATTATATGCAGACGATCTCAAAATTTATAAAACTATCAAGTCTCCTACTGACTGTTTACTTCTTCAGGAGGACTTAAACAGATTAACAATTTATTGCAATATACATAAACTTGCTCTTAGTATTCCAAAATGTAAACATATTAGCTTTACTAAAAATAAAAACATAATAAACTTTAATTACACCCTGTGTGACGAAAGAATAGCTAAGGAAATGCATATCTCAGATCTCGGAGTAATACTAGATAGCAAGCTTCATTTTAATTTACACATAGATAAAATTATGTCTAAAGCTTCTCAAATGTACCATCTTGTAATGCGAGCAACAAATGATTTCAAAAGTCTAAAGACCTTTTTCTATCTTTTTAATTCAATTGTTAGGCCCCAAGTAGAGTACGCGTGTATGATATGGAACCCTTTCTACTCTAAGTATAACGAGGAAATTGAAAGAATCCAACGCAAATATTTAAGAGCAGTACAGTACCGATGTAACTTTGGCCGTTTGAGTTACGAGGAGTCACTGAATAAATTTAATTTACTTACTTTGCAGTCAAGACGTCTCTTACTTCACGCTATGATGCTTCATGGACTGGTACATAACAAATTCGATTGCCCAGAACTTGTCAATAATATATTTTATGTAGTGCCTAGAACTATTATAAGAAGGGAGTCACGCGCTTGCCCGCTCTTTGCCACGACAACATGTCGTACAAATGCGGGTGAGCGAGCGCCTCTACGTAGAATAGTTAAATTGTTTAATCAACATTTCCATAATGTGGATATTTTTGTATTAACAAAAGCAAAATTTCGAAAAGCGATTATTAGTAGTCTAAAATAGCATACACCTAGTACTTAAGCTTCACTGTATTTTTATTATTATATAGAGTAATTCGTGGAAACGTCGTGGATTGTACAATAATTTGTAATGAATTGTAAATTTGATGTAAGTAATACCCATTGTACAATTGTTTGTTTTCCCCAATAAAGAGAAAAAAAAAAAAACATCATTTTCCTATTAGCACTGCCTTATTGACCATGGTAAATTCAACCCTTGGAGTTCGACGACCTCTTAAATTTGTTTTGTCTCCTGAAATATTGCATAATATCATCATCACCATCCTAGTGCTCTCCCGGTTGCGTTCCAAAACCTACGCCTTGGAGCCCGGGGTCCGCTTGCCGGCTATATCTCCTCCACTTCGCACGGTATTCAGCATCCCTGGTGGTTAGTCGATTGGCACGCATGTCATCCCTTACGACGTCAAGCCAGCATTTTTTTGGCCTTCCCCATTTACCAGGGCCTGGCGGAGATAGCATGGCAAGACATTTGTTACCCTGTTGTTGTATAAGATGCCGGTTGACGTAAGTCGTGGCCACACCAGCGTAGCCAACACTTTTGCAGTTTGTCAGTATGTCACGGACATGAAGGGTACCTTGGATGCGGGAGTTCCTAATGCGTTCCTTCCACGTAACTCCACACATCCAGCGCAGCATGTTCATCGTGACACGCAGACTCTGCTTGTGTTGCCAAGCACAGACAACGTCTCACTGTCATATTACTGGACGGGTTTAATGATGGATTTATAGACCTGTCCTTTGAGCCTAACCGGCATTTTGGGGTCACAAATGACACCGCTCACCTCACGCCATTTGGCCCAGGCTACCGAAATGCGTTCCTTAACGTCGCAATCGATGTCACCGGACGCGTGGAGTACTAATCTCAGGTACTTGACCAGGTCCTTTCGCTCGGCAATGTTACCATGCGAATTGACGTGGAATCTGTACTGTTGCAGGCCAAGTACTCGATCTTCACCACGTTTATTTTCAGACCGCCTTTCTCAAGCGACTCCTTCCACACATTCACACGTCAACCAAGTGTCCTCTGTCCGCATCCGCCAGCGCGATATCGTTAGCATACATGAGTGAGTCTCTGATGCTGTCTGACAGTACGTCTAATATCACACTGAATAGGTACGGACTGAGGACGGAACCCTGGTTGACCCCGACGGTGATGGGAATGCTTACCATCGGTCTATACACTTCTTACATCTACTCTGAGAGCTAAACTAGCTAAACACGTTGAAGTTTATTAAATTATGTCAGCCTCTCAGAATGGATGTAAGAAGAGGGCTCGTGGTACTAAGGAGCTCCTCCTCATTGATATGGCCATTAGCCAGCAAGTTCGCCGTAATCGAAAGGATATGGTGGCATGTTTGGATAGATTATAAGAAAGCGTATGACTCCGTACCGCATACATGGCTTTTGAGGATGCTGGAGTTGTATAAAGTAAATTCTACTCTACGCACCTTTCTAAAGACATGTATGGGGCAATGGAATACGGTTCTCAGCTATCCAGGATGTCGAAGGATCCAGGAGGATGGCGAACTGATTAGAATCAAGCGGAGAATTTTCCAAGGCGACAGTCTGAGCCACCTTTGGTTTTGCTTAGCCATGAACCCTCTCAGTACATTACTGGAGGGTTCAGGGCTAGGTAACAGGTTACAGAGAAGCGGTCAGGTCATATCTCACGTGGTGGATGACCTTAAATTATTTGGACACAATAATGCCCAATTGATAAATTTACTAAACATGACCCAAAACTTTAGTAATTCTATCAATATGGAGTTTGGTGTGGACAAATGTGCTGTTATTCATGTAAAGCATGGAAAGATGGTAGAATCTGAAGGGATTCAACTCTCAGATTCCATTAACTTTAGGTCGCTTCTCTTAACCGACACCTATAAGTACTTGGGAATGCTTTAAATATCAATGAAGCCGACATGAAACAATCGTTGCAAAAACGTTTATTTGGCCGCCTGAAAAAAGTGCTGAAAAGTCTTTTATCACCTGATAAAAGACTTTTCAGCACTTTTTCAGGCCACCTGGCAACAAAGTGCGAGCCTAAAACGGTTGGGTCATGCCTCTACTGGTATACTCCTTTGGCATACTCAAGTGGACTCAGACTGAATTAAACGCTTTGAATAGAAGAGTCCGTATATTGCTGACGGCACATCGTATGCATCATCCACGTTCATCCGTGATGAGATTGTACATCCCGCGGAAGTGTGGGGTCGAGGCTTTGAATACAAAATAATTTAGCGGGTCTTAATCGCGTTAACTTAACTTATTTAAGGTATAAATACCTATTTGTTTCCGAGGTTTCGCTCGTCTTGCACCTTGTATTTATACCTTAAATAAGTTAAGTTAACGCGATTAAGACCCGCTAAATTATTTTGTATGATGTATACAAATCGCGAAAGTTTAAAATCGAGGCTTTGAATGTCAAGACCCTACACAACCGCGAGGTGTGCAATCTCAGAGATTATTTTCTGCGGACAAATGTGGAAAAGCATCGCGATGTTGTCGCAGTGGACAATGGACTCACCCCGCTCAAGTTGGCTAAGGAAAACTAGCGCAAACCTATAGTACTAAGCACTGATGATCGCAAGTCTGTATGGCAGAGCAAGAAGCTGCATGGTAGGTTCAACCGTGCTCTCCATGGGCCTGATGTAGACCTATTAGCTTCGGTGAACTGGCTACGCTTCGGTGACCTTTTTGGGGAAACCGAAGGGTTTGACTGTGCAATTGCGAACGAAGTTATCAAGACGAATAACTACCTGTTGGCGCCGAGCCCCGTAACTACTTGCAGCCCCAGGTGTCTCGACAAATGATACTCAGGTTTATGTAGTGGACTGTATATTCGCTTAAGTGACGATGTTTACAAAATTCAAACAAATACAATATATTAAATCCGCGACGCGGCGAGCGTGCGTTCGCTCAGTGGTCTAAGATGGGTGTG
This sequence comes from Euclidia mi, assembly GCA_944739405.2. Taxonomy (NCBI): domain Eukaryota; kingdom Metazoa; phylum Arthropoda; class Insecta; order Lepidoptera; family Erebidae; genus Euclidia; species Euclidia mi. The sequence continues at coordinate 36,654,330 of OX123192.2, read as the reverse complement.
TAGGTGGCTCCCCGCGCGACATCGCGCGAGCCCGAGAACCGGTTCGACGTCACGGCGGTTCGGGTGCATGGAGGCCCGAACAGGTTCCCCCCGTTGAAGGTTGAAGACTTCAAGGTGATGGCAATAGGCACAAGTTGTTGTAAGCTCGCGTTATGGTCCCCTTCTTTGTCTTGATGACGGCGACTCTGGTACGATCGTCTGAGCCAGGCGTGATATCGATCACCGGGCCCATCAGCCACAAGAGAGGTGGTCGACTGGCGTCCTTGACCAGAACCATGCTGCCTATCTTCAGGTCCCGGTGCCCATCGGTGTGCCACTTTGACTTCTGCTGGAGGAGTGAAACATATTCGTTAGAAAAACGATGCCAAAAATGTTGTCTCAGTTTCTCGATCCTCTGATATCGCTGCAGTCGATTGATGTTGGCGTCGTCAGGTATCGGAGGACGAGGGACTGACGTGAGTGGTCACCCAATGAGGAAGTGAGAAGGGGATAAGTATGAAAGATCGGAAGGATCAGAGGATAGAGGTGTAAGTGGGCGTGAATTTAAAATAGCCTCTATCTGGATCAGGCATGTAGAGAGCTCTTCATAAGTTAGATGAGTTAGGCTTAAGACTCTACGTAATAAATGTTTGGTGGACTTAACGGCTGCCTCCCACAAGCCACCGAAGTGTGGTGAGTAGGCAGGAATAAATTTAAATTGAATGCCACGTTGAACAATGTCAGATTCTATGTCTTGTGAAGCATGCATTAAGAAACGAGAAAGCTCATTAAACGCTCCGACAAAAGTAGTGCCGTTGTCGCAGTAGACACGTTGAGGTAGTCCGCGGCGCGCCGTAAACCGACTGAAGGCGGCAAGAAATGCCTCTTTCGTCAGCTCCGGTACGAGCTCCAGATGCACGGCTCGGACTGCAAAGCACACAAACACGCAGATATAACATTTCTGTAATCTGCTACCTCTACCTTTACGGTCGGCTATAAGCACTGGTCCGGCATAGTCTAACCCTGTATTCAAAAAAGGGTACTCTAAATTAGTTCTGTCTGCAGGCAGGTTTCCCATGGTTACCTGGACAAGTTTAGGAATGAAACGGGTACAGTGAACGCAGTTACGTACTATTTGCCTAGACAAATTTCTGCCTCCTAAAGGCCAATAGGTGAGTCTGACATTAGAAAGGAGTAATTGAGGCCCAGAATGTAAAAGAATTTTATGATAATGTTCAAAAATAAGTTTTGAAATAAAATGTTTACTACAAATGAGAATAGGATGTTTTACATCAAATGTGTAGTTAGAGTTATGAAGACGTCCACCGACACGAATAAGATTTTCAGCGTCCATAAAAGGCGACAAACTGATTAATCTATTATTTTTAGCTATTTTCTTTTTATTTTTTAGAAGTATGTACTCCTCAGGAAACATTTCCTGTTGAGAGATTTGTAAGAGGATAGAGGTAGAAGATTTTATCTCAGATAATTGTAAATAAGATTTAAATTGATCGTCTTTGTTTATGCAATTGTGAATGAATCTTTTAACGTATGCAAGAATTCTTATAAGTTTGGAAAATGATGAAATTTTATGTATTAAAATAGAAATAGTATTATTTTGTGTATTATTGGTTTTATTCTCCACAACTGTAGCAGTAGTATGAAGTGAAGATTCGGTGGATTTGTTAGGTGAAGTCGGGAAATATATCTCAGTATGATTCAAGAAGTCGGGCCCGGACCACCAAAGAGGGGACGCGCTGATGCAATCAGCCTTCACCCCCCGGGATAAGAGATCTGCGGGGTTGCATTTAGAGGGCACGTAGTTCCCGACCGAAGCTTCTTGTATTTCGTTAATTCTATTCCTAACAAAACATTGAAGTTTGTTAGGAACAGAAGCTAGCCAGCCTAGGACGATCGTGGAGTCGCACCAGAAGAAGCATTTACTAAATGATAAAGTAAGAGATCTACGAACTTTCAAAAAATGTCGTGCGCCTAGCAAGGCTCCGCACAACTCCAAACGTGGCATGGTCGTAGGTTTTATGGGCGCGACTTTGTTCTTGGAGGCTAAGAGGCGAACACAAACAGTACCGTCAGTCGCTACGGTTCTCACGTATAGACAGGCCCCGTACGCGAGCTCCGAAGCGTCTGTAAATGTATGAAGCTCTATTAATTTACAATTTTGTGAAGAAATCCAACGAGGTATGCGAATAGAATTAAGTGAAGGTAACGAATTTAAGAAATTAAGAAAATCGGTTTTTATAGATTGTGGGACTTCATCGTCCCAGTTACATTTATGAATCCACAGCTGTTGAAGAATAATTTTTGCCTGGACAATGCATGGTCCAACTAGGCCTAGAGGATCAAAAACTTGACTAATCAATGATAAAATATTTCTTTTAGTGACCTTTTTTGAAGAATTTAATTCAAGTGAAAAGAAGAGATGATCGGTATCAGAGTCCCAGTAAAGACCGAGTGTTTTGCTCGGTGAAGACTCTAAGTTTAGAGCCTTTTCGCCACAGTGTTGCTCGGCCACCTGAATTGATTTTAAAATTTTAGGGCTGTTCGACTGAAATTTTCGCAGGTGAAACTTAGCTGTATCAAGAGCTTTTATTACCTCTTTGCAGAGATGTATGACGGACTCAGTGGTTTCTCTACAACTCAGATAGTCATCAATATAAAAATCTCGCCTGATGGATTCAGCGGCATCAGGGTCTGTACATTCATCTGCAAGAGATACCAAAGTTTAGTGGCTAAGTACGCAGCTGAGCTGGTCCCATAAGTTAGGGTATTTAAGGTATACGTTTTCAAAGGCTCTGAGGGATCAAATCTGAAGACAATTTGTTGTAACGAACGCTGTGAAGGCTCGATAAGAATGGCTCTATACATTTTCTCGATATCGCCCGTTACAACAAATCTGTGCTGCCTAAATCTCAACAGAATAGAAAAAAGATCATCTTGTACTGTGGGGCCTACCATTTGCAGGTCGTTGAAGGACTTGCCTGTAGTTGTACTGCAAGACGCGTCAAATACCACTCTAAGTTTTGTTGTGGTACTTGACTCGCGCTCAACTCCGTGATGAGGAATAAAATAAGTGACTTGTGTTTGATCACACTTTGAATTGTTAAGTGTCATGGGGTTTAATCGTAGGTATTCACGCATGAAATTTAAATACCTATCTTTAAAAATTGGGTCCCGTTCAAGTCTACGCTCGAGAGAAAGGAAGCGACGTTTGGCCATGACGTAAGAGTCACCAAGACTTTCAGGCGAGTCTTTCAAAGGAATGGTGACCACGAATCGGCCGTCGTCGTCTCGGCGCGTTGTCTCTTTGAAGAGGGATTCACAAGCCTGCTCTTCTGTTGAAAAACAAGTACCCGGAGACACAGACTCGAGTTCCCAGAAACGTGTAAGTAAGTCAGAGTCATCATGCGTCACAGTGCAGTGATAAGTGGATGAAGATGGCTGCTTCTCAGAAGTAGATAGATGTATACTGCCAGAAATAAGCCATCCCAATTTAGAGGAATGAAGTTTGGGCATATGCCGACCCAAATTGACTGAGTTTGAACCCAAGACGTCCCAAAATACTTTAGCGCCGACCAGGATATCAACGACTGAAGGAACGTGATAGGTTGGATCCGCTAAATTGAAGACCCGGCGGTAGACATAACTGAGTTACATCTATTGAAGAGCCAGGCAGCGAATTTGTTATTTTAGGAAGCACGAAACAGTTTATGTTCGCTCTATAGCCACCATGTAACGAATGTATCGTTAAATCAACGATTTCATTAGTGCAAGAAACTTGATCATTAATACCTGACACGATGGAGGTAGTGCTGCGCCTTACCAGACCGAGCCGGCCACACAGGTTGTGAGTGACGTAGTTGGAAGTGCTGCCGTTATCCAGCAGGATTCGGGCTGTGCGAAGTCTTCCATTGATGTCAGCCACCTTCACCAATGCTGTGGATAGCAAAACGATACTAGGTGAAGACGAGATATTATGAGAAAGAGCAGACAAGGCAACACTTTCCTCCTTTTTATTCTCGTTATTATCCCTATGTAAAAGGGTATTGTGTTTAGACGGACAATATTTGCAATTAGAAAGCCTGCAACGCTTATCTGTATGTCCTGGGCGAAGACAGTTCACACAAACGTTCCTTTCTGATGCTTTTTTGATACGAGCATCAAGATTAAGATTCCTAAATGAAGGACAAGTAAACAAGAAATGATCCTGTGCACACATAGGACATGTAAGTTTAGAAGAGAAAGATTTAGTTTTATTAGAAGTATGGAAATTTTGTTTTTTATTTACCTCATAAGATGAATTTGATGCTGTAGGTAAAATAATGTTAGATTTACGTTTATTATTGTCGTAGATTGTTTCTAATAAGTCAGCTCTGTTTGATAAAAATTTTGTAAATTGTTTCAAAGTAGGGAAACCATGTAACTCATTTTTATGCTCCTCCCACTCACGACTGGTGACAGTATCTAGTTTCTTTGACATGATGAAAATGATTAAAGTGTCCCAGTGGTCAGTAGGCTGGCCTAAAGTACTAAGAGCCCTTAAGTTTTTATTAGTAATATCTACAATTTGACGCAAACCAATGCTATTCTCCTTTTGAAGGGGCTCAATATTAAACAAGGCTTGCATGTGATTGTTCACAAGCAAGCGTTCATTGTCGAACCTCTCCGATAATAATTGCCAAGCAATTGCATAATTATCTGATCTAAAATCAAGACTTTTGATTACTAACGCTGCGCTTCCGCTTAGGGCGGCGCGCAAATAGTGAAATTTATTGATAGATTGAATGCTATCATTATTATGAATAACGGAAATATACGTATCTCTGAACTCGAGCCAGTGCTGATAGTCCCCGTTGAAGTGAGGCAAGTCTATTTTTGGTAGTCTAACGAAGTTGTGCTTGCAAGCCGAACCGTGCCCCTGTGTGGAGTCGTCGTCGCTGTGGCCGTGGCTGGCGGCGGCTGCGTGCGCGGGCACGGGCTCTCCAGCAGGCCGCGAGCCAACGCCAGCAACGAGTAGTATTGCTTCTCGAACACCTCGCGGTCATCATACGCAACTTCCGGGTCCTCCATCAGCAGCTCAATTTGGTTCTGTAAGGCATCGTATTCAGTGTACATAACTTCCATTTTATAAAGACGGGTCTCGAGTTCCCTAATGGCAAAGACATTTAATTCACATGTTTGTAACGGCTGTATAAATTTGGAAAACTGCGTAAGCTTAGATTTGAGACTTCCTCGCTTTTTAATAAGCTCCTTCAGTTCCTTAGACATAGGCTCTTCTGACATTTTGAACTGAAGTTATAATAAATAACAAAGGAAATGAAAATAAGTTATGTAGAAAAACACAACAGCGAGATAACGCAGAAATCTTTTGCAACATAAGCCATTAAAAATAACTATTAGAAATATAAATGTTTCAATGAATTTAATGCAATGAATAGGTGAGATACATTAGCGAGCATCAATAGGCCTATAAAGTAGTAAACAAGTTACGTAATCAGCAAGTCGAGCGAGCAAGCTAAGTAGGTACCTATTTACTATTCACAATGTAATAAAGGATTTGCTAGGTATTTAAAATAAGCTAATGGTCGAATGCAAATGCACAAGTGTTCATCTAAACCATATGGTTAACGTAAAATACAGATGAGCAGAGATATTTTTGTATTTTTTAAGAATGAAATGAAATATTTTAGCAAATTAGCATATGTAAGAATGCGACGCAATGCACACTGAAAATATTTCGTTCTTATTGAGGATTGATGCAAAAAATATAGATGCAAGTATACGATAGATGTGCAAGAAAAATGGCTACTTATGAAGGGATCGCCATGCCAGATCCGAATAGCACTATTTAAATTCTTGGAAGCGGTATAAATATATAGGTGGGAAATAAAGGAAATTGGAACGTACTCACTCGGTACAAGACCCTTTGTTGTGTATTGTCCTCATGTCCTCGCAAGATGTCGGTGGGTTCACAGTGGCGCAATCACGATGTCCACGCGGGCGTACGCGCAACAAGACGGCTAATATATTTGTATTTGTCCTCTTCACGGACGACTGCATCGACTGGTAGGTTCTTGAAGGTCCAGTTATTCCAGTGCTCGATGGTCCAATGCTCGAAGGTTCAGTGTTGGCGCCGAGCCCCGTAACTACTTGCAGCCCCAGGTGTCTCGACAAATGATACTCAGGTTTATGTAGTGGACTGTATATTCACTTAAGTGGCGATGTTTACAAAATTCAAACAAATACAATATATTAAATCCGCGACGCGGCGAGCGTGCGTTCGCTCAGTGGTCTAAGATGGGTGTGTAGGTGGCTCCCCGCGCGACATCGCGCGAGCCCGAGAACCGGTTCGACGTCACGGCGGTTCGGGTGCATGGAGGCCCGAACACTACCGGAAATATATCCTGAGGGATGGCACTACGGATATCTGTCGTGCTTGTCACTAACCTAGTGAATCCCTCAGGCATATCGTTTTCGGGTATTCTCGTCTTGCTAACGGCGAGTACTTACACAGACATAACCTAGTAGCCAGGATTATTCACCAGCAACTTGCTCTGAAGTATAGACTTGTAGACATCGAGGTGCCGTACTATAGGTATTTCGCTGAGCCAGTACCTGAAAATCTGATCTTTCATCACGGACAGGACTGTTGTAGCCAACAAGCCTGATATTGTGTTGATAGATCAATCAGAGCGCCTCGCAATAATTGTTGATGTCACTATTCCTCATGACAAGAATCTCGTGAAAGCTTAAAAAAGGAAAAACAGATTAAATATCTGGACTTGGCTCACGAGATTGTTGACATGTGTGATATGAACTCAGCAGTTATTGTACCGATAGTCGTGACTGTTAATGGTCTAATAGCCAAGAGCCTCGATCGTCACCTAAAGAGGCTCGCGTTGGGTGCTTGGGTCAAGGGTCTGATGCAGAAGGCAGTACTACTGGACACGGCACGTATTGTGAGGAAGTACCTGTCTCTGGAGCCCTAACCACCGGCAGCTTGGACCCTGTGCCTGATGCTGGTGGGACCCGACGGTTATTTTTATATTTCTAAATGTATTTTTCTGTAAATTGTATATGTAAAAATGTAATTTTAATTTTAAAAATGATAAATAAAGGAAATAAAATAGATGGTGATGTGTGTATGTGGTAGAAATATTCTACCTATTATTATATTATCTAATCCCAAGCTAAGCAAAGCTTGTAATATGGGTACTAGATAATGGATAAACATACATATATATACTCTTTTTTTGTAAATACATACATATGTTTTTAATATTTAATTAATAATTCAAGTTGACTGTATTTTTATTGTGTTCTAAATAATCTATGCACTATGCCTATACTTACAATTATCAGCAACTGTGCAATATCATACACACAAAAAATTCGCATAACATAATTATAATATGTATCTCATACGCAATAGACCCACAACCTTCGATAAAGCGTAGCAGCCAGATGACAAGCACAACCGTTATGCCATTTACATCATCCTCTCTGCATCTTTATTAGAACAGTGTATGTTAGATATATTCTATCATAGAATGACTGGCATTCAAATTCCGACTGCGCGTCGGATTTCGTCGGATCGGTTTACTAAACTACTATGTTACGCCTAATATTGGACAGTAAACATACAATGTAAAAAAATAATCTACAATGCAATTACTAGCATTTACATTCCAACTGTGATTCAATTTCATGTGACCTATATCACATTGCACTAACTACATTAAGCCTACAGAGGACAGTAAACTTAGTATCTTGCCGGTATATGACCAAAGGGCTGAACCATTAAATCATATTGTACTCTCTACTGGCTAAGACACTGAAAACTTACGAGTGATGTGCATTGTATGAGCACTGTTAAACAAGGCCATTAGGCTGTAAACTAAATTGGTTGCGAAAGCTGCCTCAGAACAGGTGGACGAAATTATAAAGTTTATATTTATATTGAGTAGGAGGACTTGATTTTTTTATAGACTCACGCCTGTATCCTCGAAGGAGTAGGCAGAGGTATAATATTACACCCACATTTTGCCATGACTTTTTAGGTCTATCTTAATAGGGGGCGGCCAGACTCCGTGACTGCTACTGAGAATTCAGAAAAAATGAATAACACTTTTGCTCGACCCGGGAATCGAACCCGGGACCTCCGATCAGCAGACGCATACAATATCCACTGGACCACTGAGGCAATCTGGATCACTACTTGAAAATAAGAATAGAGGGTACTTCAAAATAAAGAATAACATTTTTGTTACACTTACGGAGGGTTATAACTTTAGCCGCTTTAAAAATGATTATTATGCTTAGTCAGTATTTCATTCCAAGAACATTTTTACGTTACGGCATGATCTGTTACAAATCTGTAGGCAGAAAGTAAGTTTAACAATAACCTCAACTATAATCTAAAAAAAAATCATAATACTTAACTCTTCAACATGATTACCCCATAGATAGCTCGTTTAAGCTCAGAAGATTATTCCTATTACTACACTTAATATTGGCTAACTTTATACAACTTCATACTTATAGCTTCGTTCTTATAGCTCGCTGGATTACAAATTCTATATTATTATACTACTTACCGTCTCGCCTTTAAATAAACAAGAGAAAACTATTCACAAACCTTGTCTAAATTAGCTTTAGTCGTTTCCGAACTTTGTATTTACATAATACATAAGTACAATAAGAGTTTATTTCTGAATTCATAAGTACAAATACTGTCTATAAACTTACCACACCAATCATGCAGTCATTATACATGACTTAACATCTGTCATAGATATTACTTCACACTTACGCGATCCCAAAACGAGAATGTGCCAATATTTCGTCGCGACCCTCCTGGCCGTTTCCTTTACAATTATATGCCTTCATATCTTTAATTTCCTCATTCCCTCGTTCACGGGTCACTTTCATTTGAAAAGGTTCAGACCGTTATGTTCCTTTATTAAATCTCGTATGTATTTTCTCAAAATCAGAGGCCGGGTATGGGAAATTGGTAATTTTCATTTCGATTATTTCTTATTCAGAGGTTAGGTCTCGTATTCTGTACGGTTTTATTTTTATCTCATTACGTCAGCAGGTAAAATTAATAGAATAAAACAAAAAAGTGAAAACGATTTACTCGATATAGATATAATAATAATAATATTCTACTACATTCACACAACACAATCTAGTCCCAAACTAAGCGGAGCTTGTACTATGGGTACTAGATAATGGATAAACATACATAATATACTTTTTTTTGTAAATACATACATATTATACATAGAAACACACAGACAGAGACAAACATCCATGTTCATGCACACAAATGTTTGACTTGAGCGGGAATCGAACCCGCGACCATCGGCAAAGCAGTCGCTTACACTCCCGCTGCGCTAACCGGTCGTCAATATGATTATTATTGTGTAGTATTTTTGTTATGTTTTCTGTTTGTTGAAATTAGATTAGCTATATCAGGCACAACCTTGAGACTCTTGAATAATTTTTAAGAAACACTTCGGCAATATTGTTCGGAAAAGCGAGCCGTGTCAAAAAATGTACATTTTATTAATCTCTGAATGAGGACGGAGTCAGTTCCCCAAAAAAAAGGAAGGGAAAAAAACAATATGAAAGCCCGAGTGCGGAGATTGGAACCTTATTCTTCGATGAAATTTGCGCAAAAGAAATTCTATAAAATTAAAGTTGACGTTTTAGAGTGCCGAGAAAGGATGAATCCCAACGGCGTGATCTGGCGATTGGCTAAATATTATATTTGTTGTTAGCAATACAAATCAATTTGTTTAAGGCAAAAAGCCTCTTTGAAAATTGAAAAACGGATATCGACCGAAGCGATTATCTTGATAGAAACTGTTTGGATTTCATTTAGCGATTGTTATATTTAAATTAAAAGAAAATGATGGCTAAATATTTAATGTACTTAAATTATTCTTGGTATTCTAAAATCCTAAAAGTTTCCAAGAATACCTTAAAACGAAACCCAAGTTTAATCTGCTTTGCTTTAGTAATGTTCCTGCAAACTAAATTAATATTTACTTCAGAGGTGAACATTTTCCAGATTCTGTTGACTGATGTAACTTGAGATAGAGATAAAACTTGGGATTTCTAAAATGGAAGTTCTAAAATGAAATTTTCTAGGGTAGTGTGTTTAAGCCAGATGTGATATTAAGGCACGAGGAAATATAAGATAGTATTTTACTTACATAAGATATTTTTGGACAATCTAATCTAGTATCCTTTAAAATAAATATTGTTCAGCAACTGATTATGCGGCAAAAATATGAACTGTCAGATACCAACGATGAAACTTCTGACTTCACCGGTTATTTTTTTAAATCGTAATTTATTTTTTGCTGGCATTTCGACAGCCTTTTATCGACTGCAGGCGGTCTTACCTACGAAGGAGGCAAAAGGCGCCATAAAACCTTCTTGAACTAGTATTATTATTTTTATTTGCAGAATTAAGTAGAACAAACTGCGAAACGAGTGTCTTATAATATAAATGTATATTACATTATAATACATTTGACGACTGGTTGGCGCAGCGGCGGGAGTGTAAGCGACTGCTACGCCGAAGGTCGCGGGTTCGATTACCGCTCAAGTCAAACATTTGTGTGCGTGAACATGGATGTTTGTCTTGGTCTGGGTGTTTTTACGTATAATATGTATGTATTTACAAAAAATATATATATGTGTATGTTTATCCATTATCTAGTACCCATAGTACAAGCTCTGCTTAGTTTGGGACTAGATAGTGTTGTGTGAATGTGGTAGAATATTATAATATATCGGATATAAATTGTCCTTGGTATAAAATTACTAACTTGCTATATATAGGTAAATACAATAATATAACGATAACAGACATACTCAACAAAATTCATAACTTTATAATTATAATCTAGAACCCTAAGTTGATAGCAATAAGACTCCAAGAAACACCTTAAAACATTAATTTAAAGAATAAAATTTCATCAATATTTATACGGCTGGAAATTTACCTTGAGAGCAGATCATAAACCTTTGACGTACATATTATGTTCTAAGGTAGGTATACCCGTTATGGCAGCGTCAAGATTACAGCGTTGGGCGGTACTCTTGTCGGATTATCAATATGATATTAAGTACATCAGTTCCAAGAAAAAATGCGCTAATGCCTTATCAAGACTGCCAGTGCCGCCCAGTTGAGACAATAGCCCTAAGAAAGAAATTGCGTACAGTAATTTCATAGAAAACTCTATGCCCATGTCTAATGCAGAGTTAGGAAGGCCACTTCAAAATATAGTAATAATAAAGTAGCCTTAATAGAATAAATTTTTAAAAATGGGTGCATTATGTAGGGCTATAGAATGATTATTCCTCTTAGTTTAAGGCAAATTGTCTTAAAACAGTTGCATATTAGCCATATGGTATCGTTAAAGGGCATTTTCGCGAAATGTTGCACGTGGCCATAAATGAGTGTCCACTACGTTTAGTGAAGCAGAACTACTATTTTGTAATAGGTTACGCAGCTGTTTCTTTTTCTGAGATAAATAAAAGTACTTTTTTCAACATAAATGAAGTAAAAATCTATTTTTACATTACTTTTTAAAACAAATATTTTATTTTATAGTCACAAACCATGCCAATTTGCGATGTCCTATGCTACTCTGGTCAACTTTGAAAGCTTTGAATTTCTTAATGTGTCATTATATCTGCTAACTTTTAATGACTATACAAAGATATATTATTGTTTTGTTTTATATTAACATTCAATAGCAGATTTTCAAATTAAAACATTAAAAAATCATCGATTAAATTCTGTCCTCCAAATTCGCACATGGTGGAAAATCCTACATAGTCACGACAGTAAAACATTTTTTGAAGCGTATTTTTTTATTAAAAACTACTAAAGCGCGTTCTTGTTTCAATGATGGTAACATTATTCGCCGACGAAAGCTGCTATCTTGTCTAACTTATTTCATTTTGGTGTTGAAACGCGTGACGACAGGTTTGCGATTCTGTGTGAGTGAAATATATGTTTCCACGATAGTTACGGTGTTATGCCTCAAAAGTAAGTACATTTTATTAAATTTATATTACATTTAATGAATTAATTAATGGTGTGTTTGAAAAATCTGATTGAACGAGAATTATTCTATTAAAATAAATACAAATCATAATTGAGTTGCGTGAGACCTTGAGCGTCACGTCCGGCTCGTCACGTGACATATGAGTGGAACAATAATCGTGACGTTACGGAAACATTAAGCGTTGTTTACACATGGTATTTTAACCGACTGCGTAAAATACAAGTACAACACTCGTATTCGTAGTACTTTCATTGGATCCTATAAAAGGACTTGGTATAAGTTTGTTTGTTTGGGGCGTGGTCATGTGATACGTATCGGATTCCATTTCTGCGTTGAGCACTTAGTACTGTTTCTGCCTAGATATATGACACGCCGAATATTGGTACGATAAACTGGATGGATATTACCCAACATAACAAGAGCGAAATAAGATCCTATTTATACTAAAACGGTCAATGAATAATAACAAGCAGTATAACATCAATATATTTTTTGGAACTTAGGCAATTTATTTATTGTGTAGATGAAAATGCTCTAATAATAATAATATTTTTATTTTGTTTTTATTTATAGACTCACGCCTATATCCCCGAAGGAGGCAGGTGTAAATATTACACCCATATTTCGCCAGGAATTTTTTCGATGCTACGTAATAGGGTGCGAGCCTATTGCCGTACCGGGCACATTATCAGACTCCGATTCCCGGGTCGGGCAAAGTGTTATTGGGTTTTTCCGTTAGGAAATTCTCAGTAGCAGCACTGATTCTGACAATTTGCCTGGTATGGTAATAGGCTCACCCCCTATTACGTGGGACCTAAAAAATCGTGGCGAAATGTGGGTGTAATATTACACCTCTGACTACCCCTCCGGGGATACAGGCGTGAGTCTATAAATCAAAAAAATATTTATATTACCAATGCTTATTTATATTTTCAGATTGAGTTAATAATGGCTCTCAGCCCAGCTGAAAGAGCGAAGTGGTATGGGAAGAAATTAAAAATGATGTATTTTTGGGTCACGTCATGATCGGAGATATCCTTATATTAATTTTGAATGCTGATAACCGTTTTCGCTTAGTTATTACTGTCTGTTTTATATAAATTTCAAAGATTTTAAATTTTCATTAAATCAGCAAAATGCTGATTCCTTCAGGTGACACCACATACTTCTTGTGTAAGAAAATAATTATGTTGTTTATTAAAGTAATGATAATGAGCGATAAATCTGTAAATCTGTGATAATTATCTTAAGATAGTTCTTACTCAACAATATATTATATTTAATTAGTGTAAACTCTGCTTTACATTTCCGTTAAGTCACGATATGTTCCTACATAGTAACTGTCCTAGTTTTTAAGGACCAAATAACTGTTGATTTTCTTATAGTTTAATTATTAAAACTCTTATAACTTATTAATATAATGAGTATTTTAGATTTCAGTTTAATTATAGAAGAAAACATCTATGTTTCTATCAAAGACTGATTATCTGAAGAAAAGTAATGGTAGAAAATTGCTTAACGTTGTGACGTTTTGGATATAAAACTTATAATAGTTAGTATTCCATTAAGATTCATAGTAAAAGTAATGCATATTATTATTCTATGTGTCATGCTTTTTAATAATAAAATAAACAAATTATCTTGACGTGGATAGTTTTTGTTTTTAAGTCCTTTAAATTAAGTGACGATGTGGAATGAGATACCCCATACGGTCACGGTAAATTTAATTTATTTCGTGATCATACAGGGAAAAGCACGAATTAATCAAATATTCTGATACTATAGTTATCAAGTAATGTAATTACAACCCAAAACGATTGTATTATTTTTTAAAATAATAAAATTCCACATTCGTCACGTAGGCAATCTTTCGCGAAAATGCCCTAAAATGAAAAGCTTAGCGCGAAGCTATGTGTGGTGGCTGGGCATTGATAGCGACGTGGAGGCGCAGTGCCACGAGTGTGAAACGTGCGCGCGGGAGGGGGACGCGCCGCCGCAGCCCCGGCCGTACGCCTCACAGCCGTGGACTCGGCTACATGTCGATTTCCTAGGACCGTATAGGGGAGAATCGACTCTACTAGTTGATTCGAGCTCTAAATGGTTAGAAGCTTTTGAAATGAAATAGAAAAATGCCGTTAGTGTTATAAAGGTATTCCAAAGTACCTTTGCGAGGTTCGGTTTACCGGTGGAGTTGGTATCGGATCAGGGTCTACCATTTACTAGTTTAGAGTTCGAAACGTTTTTAAAAACGAATGGTATAAGGCAACGATTCTCACCAGCATACCATCCCGCATCGAACGGTGCCGTAGAGAATCCCGTCAAATTGTGGAAAAGGGCAATCAAAAAATCGTTGCGAGACAATATTGACGTTGAAGCGGCTCTCTAAACCTTCTTATTAACCTATAGGAACACAGTACACAGAACGACCGGCGAAACCCCCGCCAGGTTTCTACAAAGGCGCGCGTTGCGTTTCCGGTTAGATCTACTTCGTAGTGATTACGTGTACAAAAGGAACAAGATAAGCAAGTATGGAATGCGGGCGGAGTTGAACGTTATCTCAGCGAGGGTGACCTGGTATGGGCACGGGGGTATGGTACACAAAACAAATGGTTAAAAGGCAAGGTTTTGAATAACTAGGGTTCGCGTAGGTATTTGGTAGGCAGTGGTAGCGGACAACTAATGAGACGGAACGTTGATCAAATTAGGCGCAGAGCGCGTTTATCTGATGTTATTTGTCCTCAAGATGATGCAGTCACAAGCGGAGTTGAACATGTCGTTTCGAGCGAGGGTGTGGTGGTGGATGGGAGTATTGCAAGGTCACCAACGAAATCTCATTACGAGCAGCCAACTGGCGCAAATAAAGTTGCGGAAGTAGGTAAAAGCATCTCCCAATCACCACAGTACTAATAGTTACCCGAGCCACAATATTCCCAGAGGAAACGCAACCCAGTTTTGAGATACGGCTTTAAAATAAATTAGGATGTAAATTGTTTTCTTTAATAGGGTTGTGCTCATATGTTTAGAAGAGTAAGTTTATTCATGGTGGAGGTGTAATGTAGGTATAACGATAGTCATTAAGAATCATGTACATAATATATTATTAGTAATAAGTAGGTAGTTATAGGTTAAGTTTCAATTTGTAATAATCTGCTTTATGCTACGCCAGTCGGCGAATATACTGGATTACGGAATAACGTCTTTTACTCCTTCCTGCATATTCTTCAATAACCTACCAAAATTCTACACATATTGGGAGTATAGTATAGAATTTTTGAAAAAGAATCTAATTTTCCGGAAATTTTGCATTCCGTTTAAGAAGCCAGAGGACGACCTCAGTCAGTTTCGATTTCTATCCAAGGAAAAATCTGTGTGTGATGAGGACTATGAATTAATTTGTATTGTTGAAATCTGCATAAATATAGCTCCACCATTACGGACTGACCGAAAACACGATAAAATGCACAGCGTGGGCTACCGGGCTCAAGAAGCTGTTTGATATATATGTCGGAGATTCGAGAACGGAACGTCAAATCTTAATAGATTTGGGCGTATTCGGATACGATGGTTGGCAACACTGAGGTCGGCAGTTGACAGCTTTCAATGTCATAAAATGTTTTATAAGCGAACGTGGAGCTGTCAACGGGGACTTTTGGCTACAGACACAGCGGAGGAAACAAGTGTGGCCTACCTATGTTCGACTTCGCCGCGTTTCCAAACGTAATCCATTTTCATCCGAGCTACGTGTGCATATTTAGTTTGTGAAGTGAACTAATTCGTTTGAGTAAAACCTATTGAGTGTATACCGAGTTTTATTTACCTGAAATGTACGATGGAGGAAGACCTAAGGAACGAAGAACGCCCATATTCTCCTACGTTACCTACGTTATACGTTATATGTAGATGCACGTACTTTGGTGACGACTGCAGACATGTGATTGGATGATCGAGATCCGCATTGCGCCCCGCTAATGATCGCACTAAGCCGGGCCTTGAAGGGAGCAGCTTCGACCTGGCTATCTACCGTACCGTATGCCGTTTCCTGGGATGGACCTGTTCAATGAAGTGTGCCAACAAGGCGCGAGCGAAGGTGGCTGCTAACGCTGCTATGTTGGTGAATCAGCTGGGTTCTCAACTGCAAGCTGTGGTGAGCGTATTTTGTCTTTTTTTAGTTACGGTAGTTGTAAAACATTCTTGGTGTCAATACTGCTACGCGTTTAACCTTGGAAATGTCATAATTGTTGTGGTGATGTCGCCACCACATCGTACCGAGGGTTGTGGGTTCGATTCCTGCACGTAACACTGAGTTGTGGAACTGTTTGACTTTTACGGTGTCGTGTTTCTCATGGCATGATCTCATGAATAACCTTCGTTTTAATAGCTTAAAGAAGAAATAGACAAAAAAAAAACGTGGGTAGAACTGATCGATTTCATTGCTACCTTTGCTGTGTTTTATGTTAGCGTATGTTTGTCTGAGTACCACTGTGACCTATCTTTAGCGTAGATATTGAACGGAGGTTTTGAGTTTGATACGCCGGTTAAAAAGAAAGCGATTATTTTATTCTTAATGCGAGGGTGGCTCACACTCGCGAACCTTGTGATCATATTATGCTTGCTTGCAAATAGATTATCTTGTCTCGGTCTTACTTTATGGACCGTAATAGTAACGAGAGTGAGCGTACAGGCCGACTTGCAATGTTTGACAAGCAAGTGCGTTTGAGTGAAACGTGCTAGTTATTGTTCTAGTGCAGTTGTAATATTGGTTTTAGAATCAACATGGGTGTTCATTGTTGCTTTGGTTGGTTTTCTGCTAAATCTAGAACAATAACTCCGGTCTAGACTGTCCTTCGCAGGGCAGCGGCACTCGGGTTGTTGGATTAATCGAATCGTACGTACTGGGATCATAGTGTAAGACTGTGCTGTGATTGCGGCTGACCGTGCTGATTTTGTGTAGAAACAGCTTGTAGCTTTCTCTTAAATAGACGTGTGAACTGCAGTGCTGTTTAGACATGTGCAGTTGGTTGGTCAGTGAAACCTGACCATAGTCGAAGGATATTACTAGCGCCGTTATTTTACCGACTCGTGGTGTTGGTAATCCCTAATGGTTTTCGTTTAAACGTCATCAGAGCCTAAGTAAAAATGGTTTTTGTTTAAACGTCATCAGAGCCTAAGTAAAAAGCGACTCTTACTCGTTGTAGTTCTGAGTTGTACCTGCAGACGATCTCGGTGTTGCAATTAAACCTGTTTCTTTGTGTGCATAAATTTTTAACATGGCACATTAAAATGTTTCTTACTCTGATTATTAGATGGCACCACTAGTAAAATTAAATTCAATTTTAAGATTTTACGCGTGAAAATTACCTACTGTGTATTTTTAAAATTCATGTGATACGCTGGGAGTTTTTATCAAGTGCCCCGAGTTCTCTGGCCAATTTCAAGTAACGCTTAGGACGTTTAGGAGTGATAGTGTTTCTAGTAGAAGCTGTTAAACTCGATTATCAGACGTAGAAGAAAATGATTGATTTATCGTCGTAGTGCGTTATGATAATCAGTTTCAGAGATTGTAATTTTCGTTGAAGGTAGAACTAGGTTAGTGATCGTTAGTGATGATTGTATGTTTAACCTTGTTCTCATTAAATGAGTACTTTTTTTAGTCGTTTTTGTGATAATTTTGTGGTTCCCGCGTTTCCGTTGGTGTAGATTTGCATAAACTGGATAAGCCGTTTCTGCGGCTGCATGTGTAGCCATACGTTGCCGTTGGTTGGACCGGCAAAGTGCCTTTCTAGATAGCCTAGTTTACCCTTAAGCTTTTGTGTTAGTCATAGTCTCTGGTGTGCAAACAAAACAGTCGTAAGTGCATTTGTCATAGTATCACAGACGTTGTCCATCGTCTTGAACGAGAAATGTCTGTTGCTGTATCGCTAGTGATTAGTTTAGGATAAGCTCTTTATTTAGACTATCCATGACGAAGTTATAACGCTGAAAAGACAGGTTGGATACTTGATAGTAACCATAACATCTAGAGCATCAACCTAGTAAGATTTTCTTATAGTCTTGTGATAAGTAAAACCAAACCAACATGTTGAACAAACCTAGTTTAAGATTACTTTGTTACGCTCGAAATGATTATCCGGGTGGTGTTGTGTAACCGGATGGAGGTTGCATAGCGTGATGTTGAAGACCTGATGGATGTCAGTGTATGAGCAATGCAATATTTTCATGATTTCCTTATTATTTGAACGAGTATGCGTGTTGTTCAACGTGTCCGCTTCGAGAGAAAGAGTTAGTTATGATTATCATGAAAATCTGTGATGAGTTTGCTCAGAGTATCTTTTAATGCCCACCGACTGGTGCCATGAATGGCTGAACGACTAGGATTACTGTTTGAGAATTAGAGTACATTAAAGTGTGGCTGTTGATCGCCATCATGGATACCCTGCTACTCAAGTAGCTCTCATTTTATTTTTGATCACTAAAATTATCTACCTCTGGTTTCTGTGTCGTATGATAAGAGCGTGTTGCGAGAATCTGAAAGTACTCATGGACAGTCGATTGGTTATCTCAGAATTGTAGTCGTTGCATCTATGTAGCCAAAGAAAATCAGTTTGGTCGAAGGTAGCTTATCAGTTCTCGCCATGTTCGCATCTGGTTTTAGATTTGTCAGTGGTGAAATCCAGTTTTAACATAGCTCATTGAGTCTGTACGGGAGTTACGTTCTGTACAGTTGTGAAGTTGTTAATGAATTTGATGATCGCTTAAAGTTGACGAAGTGCGGACGTTGAATTAGTCTGAAGGAACGGATACTCTATTCAGTGGGTATACGATGAGAGGAATCTTTGAAATACTGTTGGTAGATTTATTTCCTCTTTGGGTAATCCTCCGGCGCCGCCTGGAGGCCGGCGCCGCCTGGAGGTCGGCGCCGCTTGGAGACCGGCGCCGCCTGGAGGCAGGCGCCGCCTGGTGACCGGCGCGGCTTGTTGGCCGGCGCGGCTTGGTGGCTGGCGCGGCCTGATGGTCGGTGCGGCTTGGTCGCCAGTGCGGCTTGGTGGCCAGCGTAGCCTGTGTGGCGCGCGGCCCGTGTCTGGCGTACGGCCCGTGTGTGGTGCGCGGGCCTGTCCTGTGTGTGGTTTTAAGGAGCCTGGTAAAGCTAAAGCCTATCTGGCCGAAACTGGCAATGAAAATGAAGGTAGTTTATTAAAGGCATTTGGTTAGAAGATGTAGAGTCCAAAGACCTTAGCTGAACTGAATGATGAATTAAATTTAGTGGTGCTTCTTTCTGATTAGTGAACAGCAATTAGTATCATTACTAAGTTGGTAATCGGACATATCGCTCGATTTAGGTGATGTGTTCGTTTTATTGCTCGTTGGAGGCAATAAGTAATCCAAAAGTCACTCGAGGGAGGTGACATGGTTTACGTCACTCGATGGAGGTGGCAGTGAGTCGCTATCGCTCGATATAGGTGATAACGACGACAATGTGTACGTCACTCGATGGAGGTGATATGAGTTGCTACGCTCGTGTAGGTGATAGCAACGACGGTGAAGGAAAACATCGTGAGGAAACCTGCATGTCTGAGAGTTCTTCGGAGTGTGCTCGAAAGACATGTGAAGTCTGCCAACCCGCACTTGGCCAGCGTGGTGGACTATGGCCTTACCCTTCTCATAGCGAGAAGGGGCCCGTGAACCGTGATACTTTTCGCTGATTAACGTTTGTGATATAATTCTTTGATACTGTTCACTAATGAGAGAGTTGCTTTCATAATATTGTGATGTGATAGTATGATGCAGTTGAAAAGAAACTTAACCCTTAGTGTTGTGGTTTATTACGTAACGAGCCCTATTTAACTAAACGATGATCAGAATGGGCTGAGCTAAGACCTTGAGATATTGTAGAACGTTTTCCTTTTGCAGGAGCATCACCCAGGGCACCTACAAGATGGTCTGACACGATCAAGAAGTTGGTGGGCGGCAGCATGAAACGAGCCTTACACATATGTACAGCCTGGAGACACATATGTGGTCGCGATCTTCAGCAGTGAGGGACCGAGGACGAAGAAGGAGGAGCATCACACAGGGGCGTGTGACGTGTCAAGATGGCCGTGTCGGAGATTCGAGAATGGAACGTCAAATCTTAATAGATTTGGGCGTATTCGGATACGATGGTTGGCAACACTGAGGTCGGCAGTTGACAGCTGTCAATGTCATAAAATGTTTTATAAGCGAACGTGGAGCTGTCAACGGGGACTTTTGGCTACAGACACAGCGGAGCATGCTTGTTTTTCTTCCATAGTGGCCTTAAATTCTTTAGTGACTAGCGCCATCTGTTGCTTAAACTCAGTACTATTTGGCTAATAGTATGCGTTCAGTATATTGCTTTAAATTACTAAACTTTTCAAAAGCGTATTATTTTTTTCGAAATTACTCACGTTTTAGTAACAATATTTTTTTTTGTATTTTCTCGATCTATGTATAACATTTAAAATATGATATAATTTTATTAAACCAGAACGCAACCATTAAAGTTTCGCCATGTTAATGGGTTGCCCCTATCTACTAAGGGAATAGCAATAGTAGGTTAAAATAATTTCTTATTTTAAAGAGGGAGTCATTTATTAGATTGTTTTTCTATTAATTTGTAGTGTACATTATATTTAAATAAGTACATTATTGTAGTGTTAAATTTATGCTTAAATAAATACATTTAATATATAATAATGTAATTCAATAATGTATTTCCACTATGTAATTGATACTTTCAAATAGAGATCATATTAAATACATAGGTACACAAATACAATTTATAAGCTAATGATCGTTTATATTGAATTTCGTAGTTATTTGCTGTAAAATATGGCAACAATACTAGAATCATGGCTGTTGTCATAGAAAATTATATTGTGGGTAGTTGTTGAATCTTGCGCAAGCGCTTTATTCTTGTTGTTATTTCCATTTTCTGTTTTTTGTTGCTTTTGTTGTTACGTTGTGGTTACGTTTGTGTTTTCTCCGGGAAGTACGTCGAGTTGAGAGAAATCTCCTCCGACTTCACGTGAAGACGCGCTACTGTACATCAGTGGAATTTTGGAAGTTTCACTTTGTGAAATAGGGAGATATTGACTCTAAAATGCCTCAAAGAAAATGTTGTGTTCCTTCTTGTTCGGCCTCTCAAATTGATGGTAAGTCAAAATAAATGTAACTTATAAATATCTCACAGTTTAGATTTAACTTTCAACACATCTCTAACTTTCACCGTACCTATGCAATTAGCTTTTTGATGCTACCCTATCTATATCTTACTAATTTCTGAAAACTATTATCCTACTTTACTGGCTTATTCTGATCTTACACGTAATCTTTGTAATTTGTGCAAAATTAGCATTAAAACTCAACTCTATCATGATAAACCGGAGAACTAAGTAGAATTTTGAAGCGGACAGTTTAAATTGCTTAATAAACTAAGTATCTTATAAACTTTGCCCTGCAATGAATGTAATTTATACAACTATTGATAGATCATGTTTAAACTAATATAAACCAGTTGAAAAATATGACAGAAATTCAAAATACGACTGACACAGTTCCTTGAAAAGTGCCGATACAAACATACACACGAAATATATATGTAATCCTCCTTGTACAGTAAGCCAAAAAGTAATATCGAAACGCAACACGGAAAACACAACAAAAAAAAATAATTATGCTTGTATTTAAAGATGTCTTTATATTAAATTCTTTTATCCGCACATTCATCACTTGTACCTTTATTTTTGTTTCGGCTAATGAAATACTGTTTGGGTTAGAATATCATCCACCTTCCTATTCTTTCCGAATGTTGTAATGTATTTTTTGTTATACTATGATATAGAACATCAATATTTGATTTTTCAGTACTTTCATGATGTACAAGAACAGAAAAATATGTGGTAATTCAGTTGCTATGCTAGGATTAATATTTGCTTTTGACGTTTTCAACCAATACGGAACCCTTTTAAATGAAATGAATATCTGGCGTGTAGTTTTAGAGTTATTGAGTTTATATTGAGTCTTAATATTGAGTTCTTTAGTTTAAATTTATTTTGATTGCCTTTGAATCGCGTTTTTTTAAGCATTATTATTGGCAATGAAAATTTACTAAGAATCATCCCCACTGCAACGCTATGGTTGGAGTTCGTAGCAGGCAGACGATGAGGTTTTCCGCTACAGGCGTTTAGGGCATACTCATTATAGCCTCGGGACACCTTTTTTAACATCCAGAGGACTGTTCAGATCCAACTACATAGCATTGACTCCTACTTCCTTATGGAGAGAAATTTAGAAAATATTTTCTTCATACTTTATTAAGCGGTTACTAGAAAATCGCCACATTGGAAATTGTGGACTAAAAGTTTGCCAATATTAAAAAGCATGAGATTTCTATGCCCTAATGGCAAAAGGAGGTTGGTTTCATCAGTTTCTAATTGGACTAAAACGATCGAAGCATTCCAACAAGTTTCCATAAAGCTACACAGTCTTGGTCTTAATTCTCTGTTATTAAGAAATGTTAACCAAGATCCACTAGAAAATTTCTTTGGTGCTATTAGGGCCCATGAACAAGCTAATACAAAGCCTAGTGCGAACGCTTTTGAAGCATCATACAAGGCCTTGCTTATTAATAATATGACTTCACCAAAATCGGTAGGGGCTAATTGTGTAAGTGATGATGCCTATTGTCTACAGAGCTTAAAATATTTTTTAAATCAAGAAATTGTAAAGCCTCTACCGATGAATATTGAAATTAAAGTAGATCATTTAAACATTATCTTAAGTAATTTTAACCAATTATTAAATAGCAAGGCCCCAGTGGATTTAGAAAAATGTGCAGCCGCAGCATACTGTTGCGGCTGGATTATAAATGTAATTTATAAGACCGTAGCTAAAAACTGTCAAGATTGTAAAAGTAATTTGGAAGGGGATAGTAAAGAAGAATATTCAAAATTTATAAATATGAAAAAAAAAACTCAAACAAATGCATTCTTCACTATCCCAACAAGCAATTGCTGGAATACTTCATACATGTAGAGGAAATTACAATAAATGTATTAAAAACTAGCTGTATATCTCCTCTTATTAGTAATTATATAGAATTAATAGCCAATTTCCTTCTTGCTATAGATTTTATAACATGCAATGTTCATAAAACACACGTCAAAAAAGTTATTATAAAAAAGTTAATAAATTTAATTTTAAAGATCAATCAAGAGAGATCAAGAGAGAGAAATCAATCATCTTTTAATTGGAAAAGCTATTGATTTCGATAAAAGTGATCCTATTAAAGAATTAGCACATAGCCATTATATAAAATATAAAACCAAGAATAAATAAATAAAAGTAATATTTATTTATGAGTTTATTTTATTTACTCTGTCTAAATATGCCAATAAAATGTATTTGGTTTCAATTTCTACATTTTTGTTAACGGGTTTGTTATTTGTATTGAATTGAGTGAAATTGAAACTAAATGCGTTTTATTTGACATTTAATTCCTTTTAAATAAAACAACGTCAAACCGGAACAGGAAGTACCAAGAACCGAGAATCTACTTGCTAGTAGTACTGAGTTTGGTAACTAGATGGCAGCTCTTGTCGAACAAAATCGAGAGATGGCTATCTATATCCAACAATATACTTATCTATGCAGCGGAGGAAACAAGTGTGGCCTACCTTCGTCCGACTTCGCCGCGTTTCCAAACGTAATCCATTTTCATCCGAGCTACATGTGCATATTTAGTTTGTGAAGTGAACTAATTAGTTTGAGTAAAACCTATTAAGTGTATACCGAGTCTTATTTACCTGAAATGTACTATGGAGGAAGACCTAAGGAACGAAGAACGCCCATATTCTCCTACGTTACCTACGTTATACGTTATATACCTATGTTCTTCGGGACCGTAAAGGAGTATGAAGAAAATATTTTCTAAATTTCTCTCCATAAGGAAGTAGGAGTCAATGCTATGTAGTTGGATCTGAACAGTCCTCTGGATGTTAAAAAAGGTGTCCCGAGGCTATAATGAGTATGCCCTAAACGCCTGTAGCGGAAAACCTCATCGTCTGCCTGCTACGAACTCCAACCATAGCGTTGCAGTGGGGATGATTCTTAGTAAATTTTCATTGCCAATAATAATGATTAAAAAAACGCGATTCAAAGGCAATCAAAATAAATTTAAACTAAAGAACTCAATATTAAGACTCAATATAAACTCAATAACTCTAAAACTACACGCCAGATATTCATTTCATTTAAAAGGGTTCCGTATTGGTTGAAAACGTCAAAAGCAAATATTAATCCTAGCATAGCAACTGAATTACCACATATTTTTCTGTTCTTGTACATCATGAAAGTACTGAAAAATCAAATATTGATGTTCTACATCATAGTATAACAAAAAATACATTACAACATTCGGAAAGAATAGGAAGGTGGATGATATTCTAACCCAAACAGTATTTCATTAGCCGAAACAAAAATAAAGGTACAAGTGATGAATGTGCGGATAAAAGAATTTAATATAAAGACATCTTTAAATACAAGCATAATTATATTTTTTTTTTGTTGTGTTTTCCGTGTTGCGTTTCGATATTACTTTTTGGCTTACTGTACAAGGAGGATTACATATATATTTCGTGTGTATGTTTGTATCGGCACTTTTCAAGGAACTGTGTCAGTCGTATTTTGAATTTCTATCATATTTTTCAACTGGTTTATATTAGTTTAAACATGATCTATCAATAGTTGTATAAATTACATTCATTGCAGGGCAAAGTTTATGAGATACTTAGTTTATTAAGCAATTTAAACTGTCCGCTTCAAAATTCTACTTACTTCTTCTCTTTGACTTTATCCCAGAAGATATCGATAACTGACGTCTTGAATTTCACTCATGTAGTACAACAAGATTGTCAGTGACACTTTTTTCTGCTAAGCAATCACTTATTCCGTAAATTACTTAGAAAACACATACACACTTTGTACATTGAGAAGTATTTATCGTATAATAGGATTCCTTGTTATTTTCAGCACATGTTTTGTACTAGTAAAACAGCACACACCTATTCAAAACAATCATGGCTCACAAAAATTTATATCCCTCGGGTTCGATCCGTAGCACTCGCCAAATTGGTGTGGTGTCACAACGATATACACAAGGGCTAACATATACGCTACTTTAGTATAGTCGACCAATCATTTATTCATTACATCAT
Organism: Euclidia mi; assembly: GCA_944739405.2. NCBI lineage: Eukaryota > Metazoa > Arthropoda > Insecta > Lepidoptera > Erebidae > Euclidia > Euclidia mi. The sequence continues at coordinate 36,629,009 of OX123192.2, read as the reverse complement.
CGATTTTGCATAGTGTTTTAACAACATGTTATTTTTTTTGTTCTTATTTTTATGACCATTTTTTGTTTTGTTACATTATCTATCTTTTTTATTTGTTACTATTTTCTTCTTTTTGTGTTTTTTTATAATATTTGTGCGTTATAATACTTATGTGCATGTCAAATTAAATAATGTTCATTTCATTTCATTACACGTATGTTTTTGCATTAGAGATAGGCGATTTGATCATTACTTTAAGGCGCTGTCCTAAGCGACTGTTTTGGTAAATGAGGGGGTGAAGCAGGGGAGGTGAAGGGAGCTTAGCTCCGTCTACTGCGGGGCGCCCCCCTTCATTCTCGTCGCGTGCGGCCGTATTCTGGCGACATCCGTATTCCAATATTTCAAAATCGTAAGCAAAACGTTTTTGCATATTGAATTGAGATACTGATATTAAAATTTATATTACATACATCAATCTGTTTGTAAGTACAATATAGGCATAGCGCAATTTTTGTTCTCAGTGCAGCCATGAGCAAAACTGGTTTACATTAGACGTTATAGGTATTAATAGTTGACGAAAGTAGGTAAATACCTACGTGCCGTAAGATGATAAAAATAATTAAGTCAGTTCCATGGATGGAGCCATTATTATGTTTGTTTTGATTTTGTATAAAAATAGTGAAGCAGTTCATAGAATACCTACATCTAATTCCATTCCTGCCAGTTTTCAAATCTGTTTGCAATAAATTGGCTGTGACATACGGGCGGACAGACAGACAGACATTGCGAATCTATAAGGGTTCCGTTTTTACAATTTTTGGCTACTGTACCCTGAAAAACACAATACTGTTCTACTAAGCGCAAAAGCCATATCTCAACTAAAGCGAGTTACGAGATAATTGAAGTTTAGTAAAAGTTGATTTCTTTTATTTATTTATGGATGTTTATTGTTATTATAGGTATAATTATTATGGTGAAGGTTTCGAAATACGTCGCCGTTTTTAGGGGTTGTGAGTGATTGGAAAGGGAGGAGGGGAGGTCTTGAAACCCCCCTCACCATTTTCACTTGCCAGAAATACTTGGTTTCCTCTGAAAAAAATATCTCCAAACATCGGTGTGTATGGCACTGCCAACTTCCACATTCATCACACTAGTTTAATAAACTAAGGTTGACGGAGCCCTGCGAAGGGCTCCTATTTTCGGATTAAGGGTCAAAAGAGAACCTAACATAACCTATTTAGTTACTTATTAGAGTCGCACCTAACCCTAGGCACTCGAAAGCAATGACGCACAAATTTGACATAAGCTGTCAATATGATCATTCCAAGATGGCAGTTTTGCGTTTCGTTTCACGTTTTTCACATAAAACCTAAAAATGACATTTGCAAAACTGTACTAAAGTATAAAAACTACGTTCCGTTTTGAATAATTGCCGAAGTAGGTATTTATGAAATTTTGGAAATTGTTTAAAAATATTTAGACGCAACTCCGGCAGCCAAAATTACTTTTAGGGGATTAAAACGAACTCCCTTAAGCCCCCTACACTACCAATACCCTCAAATTTAGGCGACTCGTTTCGAAACCCAACCCATTATTATTTTTCAAAACAGATGAAACATCAAAAATATATGTGGATATACCTTATTCATGAGATACTGCTATGTCGCTTAGAAAATTAGTTAGCTCTCCTCATACATGTTTGTATGGAAAATATAAAAAAATTCTTTCCCTTTAAATATGTGTTGTTTCAAAGAAAATAAATATTAAAAGACATTTATTTATATTCATTTATCATTTATTAACGAAATACAGAGTTTACAGCTCATCAAAAGTTAGCTGTCTGCTACAACCCGGCAGGGTTTCTTTATTCTCATCGAATGTTAAAGGCAGTGTGTGAGGTAATAAGGCTTCAATAGTTATTATTTGCTTTTGTTCACGAGGCACAGTTTTATTTACTTTCCTTTTACGGTTTGGTATTGTAGAAATTTCAAGCACTGATGAAACATTTTCCTCTCCGTGATCTCGCAATGCCATCCCTTGAGCTTGACGAGAATCAACAATTTCAGGCAACTGCCAATTCTTATAAAACGCCACAAGCTTTTCTTCTCCCAGAAAACATCATCTCTTTCTATAATTTCTATTTTTAGTGGTATACTTTCGCCACTCCACCCAGCAAATAAACACTTTTGTTTGCGTGTAACGTGGCGTTGCCCCTGAATTTGGTAATAACAATTACAATATTTGTTTAGACTAGTCAGTTCACTTTTTTATCATGTTTCCATATTTGTATTTTATTTGCTCTTATACTTTCTCAAGGCCATTCTTATAGGCAACTATAGAACATTAAATTTCCACAGTCGTGTTTGGACCTATTAATCCATCTGGCGTGGCACCAATAAACGGATAATCCACAAGGCTCGATTGTTACATTTTCTTGCTTCGCCAGGTGTTGCAAAGCCAGTTGTTCATTTTAGATTCCATGCGCAACTGATTTTACATTGCAAATATTTTATTTGTAAAAATATTTTTTACTAAGTTGGCTTTACTGCTGTTATCTCTTCTTTTTACCACTATACCAAAATTTCAATCTGTCAACATATTCTTACGCAATTCGAACCAGTCACTGCTATCCTTCTTGTAATTTTTGCTTATCACTACGGAATTTGAGTCAAATTTGTTAAAAAAATTGTTTGGCATTTCTTGGCTAGCTCTTGAACAGATCGTGTTAGGAATGACTGCAGTCAAATGTGTGTAAGACGTTGCAGAACCGTTATCTTTAACTTCACTGTTATTACAATAAAGATAATTAGTTTCGTACTTTATTATTAAAAAAAAACTATATCTTGTGTTATAGCAAACAGAGAAGTCACCTTCTTACTTATAAATGATTGATTTTAGAAATTAAAAAGATATTAGATGTACTGAGACATACCTAATAGTTTATGAATAATCAAAGCTTTACCCGATGTACCTAAATAGTTTTATGTTCACAACACAATAATACAACATTCGTTACCGCTTGTGTGCGGATTGCGGAGCGCCATATTAGCGCTGTTTATTGTTCGCCGTGGCGGCATCTTAGCGCTCCAGGCGCTCTGACAAGCTAATGAATTTGCAATATAGGTACATAAAATGATTCGATTTTATGTTACCTATTACTCTTTTGAAAATTGAAAACTGTGGCAGCTATGTATTGTGAGAATAATTTATATAATTATATTATGCATAATCGATAATCTATAACATAGTTAGTCATAAAAGACTTTTATGAAAATAATTTGTGTAAAAATGTTACATATTTCATAATCACTTGGCCATGGATGAATTTCTATTTTATTACGACGCTTTCTTGTACAAATCCTTCGTAGAACTTCATTTCTCTAATTGTCCATATTTTATTCTTCTAACTATATATTTATATAAGCACAGAAACAATAATACATTAAACGCAACGCAACAAGAGTAGGTCCTAATTATATGTGCCCATAGTTACATGAAAAGCCAATTTGATTCAAAGTATTCAGTCTATAACATAAAACATGAAATTACGAACTCAATTTGGCGTATTATAATAACAAACAGGTTTACGTAAAATTTCGTGCAGCGGAGACACAAGAGACATGACCTATCTCTCACAGGGCTCATAGCCGAATGATGAGGTCTGGGCGGGGCGTAAACTAGCAACTGACACTCAGTACAACGCTTATGCTAATAAGGTTTAAATTGCTGAAGCGTTTGATATTGATGGGATCTACCGAGCGTCAAAATCATAGACGTTTGGCAGATTTTATTTAATTTTACAAAATATACACGTATAATATGAAAATAAATAGGGTAAATCTTTAGTTCATTAGATTTCCTACAATATTATCAAATAAAATATGACAGCTTACGATCAAAATATTGCAAACAGTGAGACGAAAGATTATTTTTTGCCTCGATTTTGTGATTTTTTTACCGTGATTCTATTTTAAATACATGAAAAATTCTTTCAAAAGTCTTTTGTTCAGACTTTTGACTTAAAGCTCTATTTTTTGCTAGTTTGTAATATGTACCGTTATGGCTAGATGCGTGACGAAAAATTAGGTGTTTCACGGCTTCTGAGGTATAACAGCGCCTTAAGTAGTAGTGTCTTGCTGATTTCCTCATGAATGGGCAAGCTTGACCGGGGAAGTACTACCCTCTCACAGAAAATCAACGTAAAGTAATAGTACCTATATTGTTGCGTTTCGTTCAGTTAGTGAGAGTGTTGGGAACCACATCCCCGATTCCTTTTTCTTCATTTCTCTCTTACTCTTACACACTACACCATAGTGCTAACGATACACCAAAATTCAGTGTTTTTATTGTTTTAGGTGAATTTTTAGTACACAGCTCTCACAAGGCTTTGAACAATATACAAACTTTCCACCGTATAATTTGTCGAGAAAAGTAGGTAGATAATATTTTCTACATTTTCTTCACTTTGCGAGATGTGCAGACGGAATAGATAAACTATGTCACTCCGACTTTCTGGTTTATTTTGTTCTTTATTTTTATTTGACTCGTACTTTAGTGCATTGGTTTGTGGACTGTGAAGATAACAAGAGTTTAGCATTACACGCATTACGTCTTTAGTGTTAAAGCCATGCAATACTTAATGCTACTTTTCTTAAGGTTATGGAAGTCAGACGACAGTCACACTGTGGCAAAGCCAATATCTGGTTAGACTAGAAAGCGACGACTTGAACTCCCAGGCGAAAAACTTAGATGCAAACGTGATAATGCGTAGTGGTAATTTTTAGCGCCTTTTCGCTTCCAATCGATCTGATTTAAATGTTTCTAATACTCTGGAATGTTGTCCATAGGCTATCAGCTAGCTAATCACGCGTTCGAACATTGAAGAATGTCCATTCGTCAATCTATGCTGACTTTCACAAATGGGCACATCTGTGGTCATTTATGATACCCTATCCAATAAAAAAGATACATTATAATACAACTGTAAGATACTACAACACAACTCTTAGCAGTTATGCGTGATCTGAGGTTAGAAGGATATTTTTTGTAAATGTGTTTTCGTAGTCATAAATCTGCTTTTAAATAGAACCCGACGCTTTTATTATCTGGTGACAGTGACATGACTACAATTTTATAATGATTATTACTTTATTCACGTAGAGACATCGTGATATAATCACCGTCTAGGGAGCTGTAGATAAGTACGTAGTTACGATAAGTACTTCCTCATACGATCAACTTCTTTTTTATGAAAAATAAACTGGAATTAGCAAAAAATATCACAAAATATTTAAAAGTGAAGCGCCTGTATTCAATCACCAAGTCAATTTGTTTGTTACCTGCTGGTTTATTGTAAGCTACTAAAAATGGAATGCAAGAAAGACGAAAGTGATGGTGTTTGAGAAGGATGAAAGTGTGACCGCGTGTAATATTGCGATTGAAGATGAATAGTTGAACAAGTTAAAGAATTTGTATATTTGGGTAGCATGTTTACAAGAAATGGAAGATGTGAAGGAGATATTGAAAGGAGAGTGACCGCGGGAAACTGTGTGAATGGAGCGCTGCACGCCTTTATGAACGGTTGGACTGTGCCAAAAGAGGCGCGACTGGCGGTTCATAATGGTGTACTTGTGCCCACGCTGATGTATGGTAGTGAGTGTTGGGTATGGCAGAAAAAGCATGAAAGCAGAATTAACACAGTAGAGATGCGATCACTGCGTAGTATGTATGGGGTGAGACTGATTGATAGAATTTCGAATGCAGTAATACGAGCGCAATGTGTGGTACTAAAGAGCTCCTATTGATTGACATGGCCATTAGCCAACAAGTGCGCCGTAACCAAAAGAATCTATCGACATGCTGGATAGATTACAAAAAGGCGTGCCTCATGCGTGGCTTTTGAGGGTGCTAGAGTTGTACAAAGTAGATATAACTCTATGCACCTTCTTAAGGGCGTGTATGGGGCAATGGAGGACCGTATTGCGCTATCCAGGGTGTCGATCGATCTTGGGTTGCGGTGCTCCAAAAAGGATCGAGCGAGGTATATTTCAGGGCGACAGCCTGAGTCCTCTGTGGTTTTGCCTTGCCCTGAATCCCCTAAGTACCTTTTTAGAGGCTTCAGGGCTAGGCTATCAGTTGAGAAGAGGAGGTCATGTTACATCTCACCTCCTTTTCATGGATGACCTGAAATTATTTGCCCCAACAAATTCCAACTGACTGCATTACTTAAGGTAACCGAAACCTTTAGTAATTCAATCAGGATGGAATTTGGTGTGGATAAATGTGCGGTCATGCATGTGAAGAGAGGCAGGATTATGGAATCTGCAGGGATACAACTCTCAGATTCCATACAACTTAGATCCCTCTCCCCAACTGAGACCTACAAATACCTTGGTATGTCGCAGTCTTTGAATATTTCTGAGACTGACATGAAACAGACGTTGCAGGCTCGGTTCTTTGGCCGCCTGAGAAAAGTACTTAACAGTCTTTTATCAGGTGGCAACAAGGTGCGGGCCTGTAACGGTTGGGCCATGCCAGTCCTACTGTATTCCTTCAGCATACTCAGGTGGACCCAGACTAAACTAGATGCCCTGGATAGAAAAGTCCGGTCAATGCTGACTGCATCTCGTATGCATCATCCACGCTCATCAATAATGAGGCTGTACATCCCGCGGAAATGTGGGGGTCGAGGCTTTGGAGAGTCTTAGCACAGACTCTCCACAACCGCGAGGTGTGCAACCTCAGAGATTATTTTCTGCAGATGAGTGTGGATGTGCATTGCGATGTAGTCACAATTGATACCGGGCTTACCCCGCTCGCTCTGGCTAAAGAGAACTGGCACAAACCTACAGTACTTAATGCTGAGGACCGACGAGAAGTATGGAGGGGCAAGGAGCTGTATGGACGATTCTACCGGGCCTTACATGGGTCCGATGTAAATTTTAAAGCTTCTATCTCCTGGCTGCGAATCGGTGATCTCTTTGGAGAACCGAAGGTTTTGTCTTTGCAATTATGGACGAAGTTGTCATGACAAACAATTACCGGAAGTATATTCTAAGGGATGGCACGGTTGACATATGTCGCGCGTGTCACCAACCCGGGGAATCGCTCAGGCATATAGTGTCCGGTTGTTCGAGTCTTGCCAACGGTCAGTATTTGCACAGACACAACCAAGTGGCCAGGATAATCCATCAGCAACTACCCCTTAAATATAATCTCGTTGGTTCAGAGGTACCGTACTACAGATGTGTGCCCGACCCACTAGATAATGGATAAACATACATATATACTTTTTTTTTGTAAAGACATACATATTATACATAGAAACATCCAGACCAAGACAAACATCCATGTTCACGCACACAAACGTTTAACTTGAGCGGGAATCGAACCCGCGACCTTCGGCGTGGCAGTCGCTTACACTCCCGCTGCGCCAACCAGTCGTCGCCAACCAAATAATGTAGAGGAAGCGCGTGAGGTTTGTAAAGATACAAGCAAGTGGCGTTCCGTTGTCTCTGCCTACCCTGACGGGAAAAATGCGTGAGTATAAGTATGTATGTACTAAAGTAATCCAATTGTGGATGCGACCAATCCAATTAATGTTAAAGCATTATAGCATAACAATCCTCACCGTGCCGAAAAGCTTTTTCGGACAAAGAAGAGGACTGAATCGTCGTCTTTAATGGACGTCAGCTGATAGCTCTTGCCAACACAGTAATTCCGTACACCTGTCAGAGGCTGAATACATCCCTCTGAACATTATCATACCAAACACACTATATCCTTCATATCTGTATGACCACATATATTTGAAAAACCATTTGTCTACTACTCTGTGTTAATTAGAAAATAACACTAGGCCTTGAAATTTAAAAAGATATGGCCGCCCCTTGTATATATATATATTGATAATGACTTATTTACGACATATACATTTAAAAAATGATACCTGGTTGCATTGAAGTTCACAAAAATCACATTGTGACTTAAGCCAAGCAATGGCTCTGATTAAACATTATTTTATTTTGAATTGTAATATCTAAAGCATTTCATGATGTAAGAAATGTACAAGAAGTTATCTGTTCGACTAAATTCCACAACAAAATTCTCAACTGAATACAAAATTGAAACATTTTGAAGGACTTGACTCAGAGATATCTGGAATATTCTAGACAATCATTCATCTTTTTTTATTTTTTATTTTTTTTTGGTGTTGGGTTGGAAAATCCTCATGGAGTCTGACAGTCCCCTTCGCCCTACTCCCTAGGGCGAAGGGGACTGTCAGACTAACTGACTAAAAACCAAGTGTTCCTCATGAACCCGTGTGTTGGAGGGTCGGGTATCGCCGAACCATTCCTCGCTACCCCCTGACGGGTATTGGCCCGCCGGATGGTAAGGCGGGCCCCGAACAAAACCCCCTTGGCGGCGGACGAAGGTGTTGGGCTCCGCCGCCAAAACACGCAGTGTCCGCAGAGGATACAGAGGACGGCAACGCAACACCGCATCTCCTCTTCTTCTGCGGCCCCACTGCGACGCAACGATGGTGCGCCCCCATTTGGTCGCGGGAGATAGGGAGCGCGGCAACGCAACACCGACACGCCTCTCCTCCCGCGACCGCGCCCGACTGCGAGGTACAGAAGAACTGTTCCTCGCACCCGCACCATTGGACGCATCCTGCACAGGCCTCGGTCAAGCCCACGCGGAGCGTCCACTCCTGGGCTCTCGCTTAGCTTCGACGTGGGTGACCTAACCACGGTTACTGAGCCCCCCCACCACGACAAGGTGGAGATCCCACGGGGGGGTAGACAATCATTCTTATATATCTCACAACGACACACCTTAACGCTGTTAGAATACCAACGCGTTCGCATGTGGCTGCGAAATTTTTGCGAAACTATGGCGGCAACGAAACATATGCGGAACATATGTTGTTTTAGTGGACTGTAGGTGTGAACATCTTTTATACGCATTTTTCACCATTGACCCGTCCTACCGCGTATTTCTGAATTAAATTAAGCAATATTTTATTATTTCCAGCTTCCATCATGCGAAAAAATGTGTCCATCTTGACAAAAGTGCGGTGACGAGTTACATTGCGAAACGTTGTCTGTGTAACGATTTCACATTTATCTGTAGAACACTAGCGGAAGGATACAACTAATTAATCTCGCTATGAAATAGACTGACACAGCATATTCGAAACGCTTTCATACAGCTGACAGATTTTTCTTAGTTCCATTGCCACATGCGAATGCGTTGGTAAACTAACAGCGTTCATACGTTCATTCGATAGTAATTACACGCAAGCTTAACCCCATTCATAATCGTAACCCGAAAATACCAAACATCATCATCTGTCTATAAACCGTCAATTTGTTGGGTGTTAAGGTGTTTTCCTAGATTTAAGTAAGGCTTTTGATACTGTCTCGACTTCAAACTTACTAATGAAGATGAGGGAATTGGAATTCGAGTGATAGTTCTTGACATTTTCAGGGATTACTTGACGCACCGAAATCAAGTGATAAAAATCGGGCGACATGAGAGTACTGAGCTTCTGGTTACATACGGTGTGCCGCAGGGTAGTATTTTAGGGCCCACTCTCTGCCTTATCTACATCAATGATCTCTGTAACCTGTCTCTACAAAACTGTAAAGTGATTACGTATGCAGATGACACTTGTCTTCTGGTTGAAGGAAGCGATTGGGTCCAATGCTAAACATGCCGAGATGGCTTTATCAAATGTAATGGTATGGTTGAAGAATAACTTACTTTCGCTAAACCTCAGTAAAACAACTTATATGCCTTTTGCCATTAAGTCTAATATGTTACCTTCACCTTCTCTGAATATTAATGCCCATTTATGTGATCGTGTTTATCCCTGTAACTGCATTCCCATTAGTAGGTTAAGCAGTGTTAAATATTTAGGTGTATATATCGACCAACATCTGAACTGGCATAAAGACCTTGACACACTCTCCAATAGGACACGCAAACTTATTTATATCTTCAAAAAATTACGAAGATGTGCTGACATGGATACGTTAAAATTAGTGTACCTTGCTCTCTGCCAATTAATCCTAACGTACTGTATACCCGCATGGGGTGCAGCCGCTGAATTCCATTTTATGAGACTCAAACGTGCACAAATAATAATAATAATAATAACAAAATCTTTATTTTCAGATCGTACAATCCATAGATAAGTATACCTACTTAAAGTTATTTTAACATCTCGCTTTTGTTTGCATTATACTTGAGTCCGTGGGCGGCCGCATAGTCTTCACATATTTTGAGCAAACGCCTAAGAGCGCTTATAGATGGACTCAGCAGTACCATGTCATCCGCGTAGCTTATATTATTGACCATTTGTCCATTAATCGAGCATCCTATTCTGGTACTGCTGAGTTCACCCATCAGCCCGTTAATGTATAGATTGAAAAGCTTGGGTGAGCTTATCCCACCTTGCCTCACACCGCATTTCAACCTATATGCCTCTGACACAGCGCTAAAGGCGTTATTGTATTGGATACGCAGAGCGCTGTACGCGTTCTGCGTATAGCGGACCCATAGAGGACACGTGTACAAGGACTGGCAGTAAGCCCTAAATAATGTTATTTTAACATCCCTTGTACAGCGCGCAAACCTACGGGCCAGCATATTACACCGAACGGACAGCGCCCTGCTTTCCCTCTCCATGTCAGTATTGTCTGACAGATTGTCGGTCACCCAGTGACCCAAGTACTTGAAACGCGTAACCTTGTTTAGGGGTATACCTCCTAGTTTAATTGGTGGCACTTCTGTGTAAGTTTTAGTACCCGCCTTAAAAACTAACATCTCGCTTTTGTTTGCATTATACTTGAGTCCGTGGGCGGCCGCATAGTCTTCACATATTTTGAGCAAACGCCTAAGAGCGCTTATAGATGGACTCAGCAGTACCATGTCATCCGTGTAGCTTATATAATTGACCATTTGTCCATCAATCGAGCATCCTATTCTGGTACTGCTGAGTTCACCCATCAGCCCGTTAATGTATAGATTGAAAAGCTTGGGTGAGCTTATCCCACCTGGCCTCACACCGCATTTCAACCTATATGCCTCTGACACAGCGCTACCCCATCTCACATAGTTATTTTGATTACTATACCAATACTTCAGTAAATCAATAAACTCACTCTCAAGGCTGGTTTCCTGGTATAGTTTTTCCCAAAGGCATTTATAAGAAACCAAATCGAAGGCCCTGGAGAGGTCCAAGAAACAAACGTACACAGGTGTTTTTCTTTTTGCGTAGTATTGGACGGTTTGTTTGAGACATAGGATAGCTGTTTCTGTTGATAAATGCGGTCTGAAACCGAATTGAGCGTCGTGTAAGTTGACGTGCTTATCCAGCTGTCGATCAATCAAACCGTCCAACACCTTTGCCACGACAGTTGCCAAGGAAATAGGCCTATAATTACTTTTATCACTCGTGTCGCCCGTTTTGTTTTTTCTAATAGGTACCACAATAGTACGCATTAACTCCGACGGGAGATACGAGTGGCATAGACAGAGATTAAATAACATTGCTAGAACTCTCGCAATATGCATACCAGCGTATTTAAGGTGTTCTATACTTAAGTTGTCATGTCCCGGCGATTTACCTCGCTTAGAGTTTATTAGTACAACTGCTATTTCCTCCTCCGTAAACCTAAGCGGTGGGTTACAGGACCTCTCCAGGGTCGCCGACTGACTGTTAAAAGAGCTAATGGGAGATTCAATCTTGAAAGATTCCTTAAACTAGTCCGCAATCTGTTTAGGATCACTCACACCGCCTACGCTCACCGGCAGACTCGATTTACAATTAAGGTTCCTGGTAGCTTTCCAAAAACTGCCAAAGTCTTTAGCATCATGATGGCTAGCTATAATGTCCATCTTAATTTGAGTTTCATTATTCTGGCACTGCCTTAATTTATTTTAAAATTACTTTCTGCTGTTCACCATATTTCCATACAGTAGACCGCTTCGAGGCTTACCATGAGATGCCCAAATTTGAAAATCAAGGCGAGCTTGCCGGTGAGCATTTTTGATGTACATATTCCAACCAGTTTTATGAAACCTTTTATTGCAATTACATTTATTATAACTAGTAATGGCAGCCTTACTAAGAATCATAATAATATTTTTATACAATGTATCTATAATTATTCGGTGAGACACATTGTCACATTGTATATCACAGCAACGTTTGAGATCTAAAGGTTAGTCAATATTTTTAAATTTGTCATCACAATAGCTTGTATACATTTCAATCTGAGTTGAGTCCCTTTTCCCCCACAATACTTTGTTATGTCTCGGTGAAGAGGACATAGTTTTAGCTGTAATTACATCTATATCACACATTACAAGCAGTGGATAATGATCAGACCAGGAGATATCATACATGACTCTTATATCTAAAATAGAGTTCCAAGCGGCATCAGTTACTACACAATGATCTAACCAACTAGTAGTACCGTGAGCATCACTTACGTACGTGTATGTGTCCGAGTCGCGGCCCAGTAAAATAATGTCCGCACACTTCCACTTTATCTCAGATGAGAAATTCAAAAGTTCGTTTCCAAAAAGACTACACGGTTCTAAGTTATAGTCCCCAAGAATAAACGCGGAGTCCACTCCACTGCTTTCAATAATCGCATGAATCTCACTGAGACAGTCAACGAAATCACTCAAATTATCTGTTGATTCAGTGGGCATATAAACCGAAAACACTAGAAATATTCTACCGCCTACCGTAACCCTTATAGCAACAATACGCGTACTCTCACTTTTCACTAGACACATTTTCATACGCACTTTTACGCCACAGTATCGCGACTCCACCGTACGGTCTACCGCGTAAGACTCCAGACGTCGTATCCACAGCCGATTTACCCACAAAGTCAAACTCAGGGTCGATGCTACCGAGAAAAGGAATGTCAGTGGGCAAAAGCCAGGTTTCCTGCAGCGCGATGATGTTTGCAGTTTTACACAATGATCTGACACAATCTATTGACCTAGTAATAGACTTACAATTATAAGTTACCAAGTTATTTGTTTTTGTGGTTTCTGTATTAATTTTGTGATCCATTATGAGTATTATCGTCCTTATTTTCATGTTTCTTAAACTCAATAAATCTACGAAAAAGAATTCCTTCTGGCCATAAATTACCATCCACAAAAACAGCTAATTTATGCTTCGGCACATATATTTTATATGCGCAATATTCTTTCTTTTTCTTCATATTATTTTTTTCTAAGTCAACATGTATATTTGTCTGTGCCAGTATATATGTTTGAATATCCTTTGCACATGTGTTTTTATCTATGTAATTTATAAATAAAGGCAATTTTATCTCAGCTGCTTTAAACTTCCCCGTACAATCAATTTTAGCACAGCCACGCGAACCAATAAATCTTTCCTTCTGTTTTCTTTTCTTTTCTATTAAAATTCAGTCATTTTGTTTATCCTGTATATTGTTTACATTTTTTCCTAACGTCTGCGCATACGTTTTAACATGCGCAACCTGCGTAGATATTATTTGCTCCCCGACGCACGCGTCGCCATCTGTCGTTAACAATAATTCACAATCCTTGTTACACGCGCCACCGCTGGGACTGCGGGCCTCACGCTCCTTGCTTACGGCACCTGCATACACTGTCGAAACCGCGGTTGGGGCCTCCACGTGCCCTAAGCGACGCGCTTCCTCGATGCAATTGAGCGAGACATCATTATACACGGTTTGAGACGGAGATAGACAGATGCTCCTGTCCGCCGATTTCTCAGTGGCGTGGGGTAGGTCTTGGTCGTTTGTATTTATACTAATTGCTGGTAAAGAATGGTCCTTAAAGTTATTTACTCACGGCCACTTAGATAGCCTACGATTCAACTATATGCGGAATCGAACATGCTGACGGTCAGACAGCTTTATGTCCTTATGTCGATTCTGCGTAAGCACTCATCTCGTCCTCTTTCGGAGCCAACTGGGAGATTAAAATACAAAATCTTTCCTCAAGAGCCGCATAAAAACTTCATTCGTGGAACGACACTACTACTTGGCTAGTACTAGACCATATAATAATGTAAATAGGAAACTAAAAATACATTCTAAAACTAAATTTCAAATAAAATTTGTATTAAAAGATTATCTTCAAAGACTTACCTTCCGTAATACCGAAGAACTGCTATTAGGAAATTAACTTAATATTTCTTGAAAAAAGATACAATATCATTAAATAATACTCTCATACGCTCATAATTATGTATTAACATACACACTTACACACACGCAAACATCCTCATACACACCCCTTACACACACATACCTATACTTACACTACACACAATAGTTTATAAGATTAAAAATATCTAAATTGATTAAATTAGTCACTTTTACATTATGTTGCCTCTATACAATAAAGTAAAAAAGGTTTCGCCATTTTCTTTGCGCTACTTGTAGTTAATATTTCTTTTCACTAAACTTGTTATACTTCCATGAAAATATCGATTATTTGTAACCAGGCTTATATAAAATGTAACAATCAGAAGGAAACACTGGCTTCTAAGATACAGGTACATACCTAGTTTAGAAGTCAGGGTCTTGGGCTTGTAAATCCTATATCATAAGCCATATATTTGTAAGTACTAAGATCAAGTGTAATTCTTATGGAGTAAATAAATTATTATTACTTATTTATATTACTATTTATTTCATATCTATCGACTCTTATCAACAAGTATATGAAATGTTATGAAGTAAATGGCCGAAAACAGTTAACCTTAAAATATATACAGTACGGCCGTTTAACGATGGCGAGTCTGAAGTTCGCGCAGAAGGTGGCGCAGTAATGCTTTTTTAGAAACAACGCGGTGGCAAGAAGCGGGGTGCGCGGGGCGGTAGTCTAGGCCAGTGATGCATGTTATGTAAATACAAATTAATGGTTTATTCAATCAAATATTTAAATAGATTAGTTTTATAATTCATTCTGAATTAATTTATTTTTGTTATAATAATAAAAGGACTATCTTAATATATAAAATCCTTGCGTTACTGACTGACTGACAGACACGCTACAGCTGAAACTATTGGGCGCAGGAAGCTGAAATTTGGTATGTATGTTCCTTGGGGGCCGTAAGGGTGCACTAAGAAGGGATTTCCCGAAATTCCCACGGGATCAGCCAAAACGCGTAAATTTAAAAAAAATGCAGGCGTAGCTGCTGGCGTCGTCTAGTAAGATATAAAATGAAATAGATTTATTAAACCAAGCAATATAGTGAGATTTTGTTTTTAGTAAAAAACAAATCTAATAAAATTTATTTTCTAGGTTTAAAGACCAGATTTACTTATATCAGTTATCTATTAACGATGACATAAAAGAAAAGAGTTAGAACACATTTTAAATCTTTATATGAAATTGAATACACGTATATTCTTTCTAATTAATTTTAATCGATATCAATAAAAATCGATTAAATTGAGCGTTCAACACGTACATTGGACATTTCATTTTTACTTTTGAAGTTTTCGGTGCGATATAATGTGTCTCTGTCACACCTTAGTATTCGTTTTACTATCATTGTCTTGAGTACAGACGATGACAAAAGTATTTATAGTCCATTGAAAAATTACATTTGGGGTTGCATTTATCAGACTATGCAATTTTATTTTACAGATGTGTGGGAAGGGCTATTGTAAAGCTGGATTCAAATTTATGGGGACGTACTCTTGTCCCTCAGCTGCCATCTTGGAAAGAGTGCAGATGCAGACAGTTTTTCATGATTATCTGGTAAACTATTGGCCGCACAAAGAATATGTGTACGAGATTTTTGTTGTAAATTAAATTCTCTACAACTTTAGTCATGAAACTTTTGTCATAATGCAAATATATTATAAAACATATATCTTTAGATAATGATTTATAGAGGTCCCATGCACCCATGGATATTTATTCATGGGAATCATGGGTGCATACCATGCGTGCCATGTTCCAAATACCTACTTATTTGGAATACAATACGCGCGTATTCTTAATTGCGGCTTAAAAGATGTGTCTACCTAAAGAAAAATCCGTTCGATCTATGTTTGTTAACGCAATTTTCGCAAAAAAAAATACTGCAGCATTCAGGTATGTTTCCGATTGTTCAACAGGCTTATGGATAACCTTCTAAAATATTTTTGATATGACTGGAATCAATGCTATAGGTCTGTAACGAATTATACTATGTTTATCATGTTTCTTAAATATCTCTGATCTGATATATCTAGCTAAAGTTGTATGAATATGAGATTTCAACATATATATCGTTTTTACAAAGCACGGGAATTCATGTCTGCCGGCCGCAATACAAATGAGAGAGGTTATAAAACGCTTTAGTATGGAGAGCGGCTATACATGTATGTCTGCGATTCTTATTCGAATACGTATTGGCGTGAATAGGTTAGTTGTCGTTAGTAAGTTTCGTATAGTTTGAGGTTATGTATACATATTTTGTATTTTACTTATGAAACAAAAATACTGATGTCGTAAACATACGCTAAGCAATGTTGATAATAGTATAGATCACCAAGTCTATCTATCTATTGCAGCCTTTTGTTGTTCGTCTTCGAACATAGGCCTCCTCTCCAACCTTCAATTTTCTCCTGTCTCTTGCCACTTGCATCCAGTTAGTACCGGCTTGCTGCCGTATATCGTCAGTCCATCTCTTAGGCGGCCTTCCTCTGCCCCGACTATTAGCGCAGGGTCTCCACTCAAGGGTTCTCCTGACCCAACGGTACTGGCTCATTCTGGCAATATGCCCCGCCCATCTCCAATTACGTCGTTCTATCTCCTTGACCACGTCCCTGACTCCTGTGGTTCTCCTGATCCACTCATTAGTCTTGTGATCCATCAGTGATACTCCGAGCATTAACCTCTCCATTGCACGCTGCGTGACTCGAAGCTTTTCAGTAGACCTCTCAGTCAGTGTCGCGGTTTCCATACCGTAAGTGAAGCCCGGCAGAATGCACTGATTAAACACCTTGGTCTTCAGGTGTTGAGCAATTTTCTTAGAGCGAAGGATGTTGGTGTTCGACCCAAATGCTGCCCATGCCTGCCCGACACGCCGACCCACTTCCGCAAACTGATCTTCAAGACCTAGAGTAATTTTGTGTCCTAGGTAAATATAATGATCTACTATGTCTACAGGTAGTTGGTGATTTTCCACGCCTGGGATATTTGTCATGATCTTGGTTTTTGATTTATTTATTTTTAGTCCGACCCTCGCTGATTCACATTGTAGTTGGTCAATCATAGTAATCATATCCTCGATGTTGTCAGAAATAAGCACGATGTCGTCCGCAAATCTGAGGTTGCTTAGCCTTTCTCCGTCGATCAATATCCCTTTACCAGCCCAGTCAAGTGTCTGAAGATGTTCTCCAGGGCAGCGTTAAACAGCTTCGGCAATATTGTGTCTCCTTGACGCACCCCTCTCTCCAGTCTAAAGGACTTTGTGAGCTTATGGAGGCTTATCGAAGATGTTTCAGGAGATTGCAAGTGTCTGATAAGTTCTATGTACAGTCCATCAACTCTACTGTCCTTCAGGGCTTCCACTACTGCCCATGTCTCCACAGAATCAAAGGCTTTTTTGTAATCGACGAATATAATTGGCTTTTGGTACTCGTGGCATTTTTCAATAACAGTCTTTAGGGTTTGCAAGTGATCATTAGTACCGCAACCGGATCGAAATCCAGCCTGTTCCCTTGACTGGTATTCGTCAAGTTTATTTTTAAGTCTATTTAGGATAACTCTTGTGAACAACTTATACGTGTGTGACAAAAGACTTATTGGACGATAGTTGTCCAATTTCCTGATATCTCCTTTTTTATGAAGCAGTATTATAATCGCTTCGTGCCAGTCATTGGGTACCTTGCCACTTGATATGCAGTTAGTAAAAAGCAATGCTAGCGCTTTCCAGACAATCTCAGGCGCCAGCTTTAGCATTTCAGGCACGATGTTGTCATTCCCGGGAGATCTCCTGTTCTGTATTTGTGAAAGTGCAAAACGAATTTCGTCCACAGTGACGTCCGGAATTTCTTCAGACCCAACGTTAGCAACTAACGGTCTATTTGTCAGTCCTACTTCGGCTTGCGAGCTGGCTTGCGGCACTCTACTCTTGTATAGGGTTTCGTAGTACGTCCTCGCTACCTCTAGTAGTTGCTCTCTGTTCGTGACGACATCGCCCGTATCACTGACTAGCTGGAAAATTCACCAAGTGTTCATTGAAAAAATCACCATCATCATTATCAACTCAAAAGTACCCTTTACATCTCTAAGTTATTGCCCTCGTAGTTCAGTAGTACAGCCGTATACGGCTTTTTCTTGTGCCTAGGTTTTATATATCTTTTTTTGCCTGCCTTTTGATTGCATGTGGTTGCATATTGTAGTATAAATGTATATTTTAATATAACACATAACTATTTATGGGTTTTGCATTGTGAGTGAGCGCGACACCTGGTTGGGCATCCGTGGTGGGTGAATGGCGCCCAGTATGCATCAGCTGTACTGGGCATTATGCTGACTTGGCTGCCCTTTTGATCAGCACTGGGACACATACTCGACATTACTCGATTTTTTTTCTTTTTTTTTTCTGATCTGCAATTTCTTCGATATTTTTATTGAATGTGAATGTGCCTTTATAATCAGTTTTGTTCTTTTAAAATATTGTATGTTGTTCTATTTGTGCTGTATTCAAATAAATGTTTCTTTATTTTTTTCTTTCATGCTTAACCATGTTTTGGATTCTGGGGTCCGCTGACTGACCTAACCAGATTTGACAAAATGTTAGTTTTTCCACAGAGCGACTGCCGTTTGACTGCAAACCAAAAATATTTTTGCTTTAGATCAGTGTTAGTATAATCGAATTCTCCGAAGCATGGAGACAGTGGTGATTAACTATTTCATACATACATAACGCCGAAAAGTCAATGGTGCGTGCCGTGGAATTTAAGCTTTACATCTCTAAGTACTGTTAGATTATTATTTCAGTCACTTCGTTTATAGTCTGTATTTTATAAGCCAACTATCTCTCGCTAATCCACTTGCCTGGTATAAGTTTACAACTTAAAAACACATGCTCTTTACGAGCTACTGAAGATTTTACAGACAAAACTTTTGAAAGTAAATATGAATAGTAGTAGTAAATATTATGTAACTGATGTATAATAGACTTTGTTGTTTGGAAGTAGTTTATCGCGGTTAAAAGTATACATATGTACATTCTATGTGACTCACTAGCTTTCAAAGTATTTTCTTACACAACATTTAAATGATAACATCGTTCCCTTTATTGCATTTACTGTAAACCGAATATAGTTGAAAGTTAAAATCAGTAGCGAGCGATATCTAAACTTTGAATTTAAATACATTCGCATATTATATGACAGCAATAAAATAAAACAAACAACAAGACGACCAGTGACATGATTCAAGTATTCATAGAGAAAATGCGGATGCATATTTTAATAATATAGTAGGTGAATCAAACATCAGGTTTTTGTTGACACCTGACAACCTAAAAACAACCTGTGAAGTGCTTCAAATTGAGTAAATAATGTATTTGGATACCCAATTTCAAGTTCTGAATAAGTGTAATAAATTGTACTACCATAATATTTTTGTAATCCATCCTGCATTTTTTGGAATGGTGGTATTCTGTACATCTTGAAAGGATATTTTTATAAGTGTATTATCGTGAAGTTATTTTTATTTTTTACAGGATTTTTAACAGGATTTCGCTCGTACTAAGTAAATCCTATATCAAAACGACAAATATTCAACTAGGGTACACAAAGAACGCCCACAGTCGAAACACTATGATTCGTGAATTAGAGAATGTGTTGTATGCGTGGGATTCGAGTCAGTAATACCGCTTAAACACCTACGAGCACTCTAAGTAAAGGATAAATGAAGAATTCAGTAAATAGTAAAGTACCTACTTATTACAATAAAATAAATCCCTAGCAGACTAACCTTTACGCATCTGTTTAATGGATGAAAAGCATTTCATATGTTTTTTTTTAATACTAGATTTCAGCCGTGGCTTAGTCCGTGGGTTTCGGTTATCGCTGTAGAAATAAACCTATGTAATTCTTCAGTATTCTATCTGCACGCAAAAAAAAGCCATTCCATAACATCCCTTATTTTTGACGTGCAAGAACGATAAACAAACAACTACACATTCGTAATAAAGATATTAGTAGAGTAGGAATGAATTGGTATACTTTTCACGTATTTATCAGATGGGTGAAAATCTTTCATCAACGGTTCCTCAACTGGTAAAAATCTTTTTTGAATAGGTCCTGCTATTCCAACTCAAAATTATTCATTTATTTTTCGCGTAGTCACCAAAATACATACGGAACTCAATCACGTTGTTTGTCGGTTCATAAAAACAGTAGTATTTTTACAGTCTCCAGTTTTATAACTTTGTTTTCTGTCATCAAGCATGTCTAGACTGGCGTTAAAATACTCGCAATTCATGCTTCAGAAGTTTCCAAAGAATTCTTTCAGACATTTTTATTACCTACTCGTACCTATATTGCTTTAAGCGCTCGCTCGTATTTTATGATAGTAGTTGAGTACTTAATAAATTGGACAGCTTAAGTAAATAAAGCAGATATAAGATATTCGAATATCTTGTTAGGATCTCAGTTCGTCGGATTTTATTTAGCCATCTTTGGATATAGACATAAATTGGAGCTTTGTTTTGAAAATGTGGACTTTGTCCCAAAAATATTATCTTAATATATAAAATCCTTGCGTTACTGACTGACTAATAGACACGCTACAGCCGAAATTACTGGGCACAAGAAGCTGAAATTTGGCATACATGTTCCTTGGGGACCGTAGGGGTGCACTAAGAAGGGATTTCCCGAAATTCCCACGGGATCGGCCAAACGGCTAAATTTAAAAAAATGCAGGCGTAGCTGCTGGCGTCCTCTATTTTCTATATTTCTATCAGATGGCTTTGTATGTAACGCTAGGATATGTTATACTAACGTAGTGGCTTGTGACGTACCATACCTTATCGGTCGTTAGAAGAATACTGAGGAGCCTTAAGTTAGTTGGTATTGGGAGTAGATGAGACAATGAGAGACTTAAAGTACTTTTACAATTCACCACCAGTCCCAAACTCATAATTTTGAGTAGCGGAGAAGTTCTTGGAGCCACCGCAAAACCAAAAACGAGTTCTGTCCAAAATCACTTGCTTGCACAATTATCTTCTTTCGTTTCATGTGGGTGTGTTGCCAATCCTGAGGAGCGAAGGCCGGAAATGACCTAACGAATCAAATCCTGAGAAAAGAACTGGAACCGATGGATTTACGTGATCTCTGAAGCATGGTAGTTTTCTGATATAGTCATAACAAGTGGTTATCCAGCCAAGTAATCACTTCTGAAAATTATGATCTACAAACGGCGATTCAAATCACGCAACGCGCCACAATAATAAAACAAAACCATTATGCTAACATACAAAAAATTACGTCATAATATGCCTTTGTTTTTAAAAAACCCTTAAGTAAGATAATCTATCCAACAGAATGAATCAAATTTATTAGTTTAAGACATGGTACACAACAACAATAACTTACATTGGATTATGCATACTCGCCACCTGTGTCAACTACTTTACAAGTAGCTCCATCGGGTACTTTAACATAATAATACGCTATTTACCGCACTTCACCCCAACATAGCAATTTAATCGCACAACGCTATGCTAGTTTACTAGTCATATTGCTTTGTAAATAAATTAAAAGTTTCTCCATCTCACCTCAAGTAATTTCTTCGTTAAACTTAACTTTTCATGGAATTAGAGAATAGCTTCGCAATGGCTTTTCTTAGTGTAGTGCATAAAGTAGGTGTAATGCTTCAAGTAATCTTGCATGTTGATTAAATAGTAGAGCACTTATATACGTATATTTGTAGGACTAGAGGATACCCGTAGCTATATCCGCACATTTTCTTTTGATTTAACGATTTCTGCCCATTTATTTTGATTCTTGGGAACTATAGTAATATATATATATATATATATGGTTGGCGGTTTTTACCGATGATGTTGCGTCCTGTATACGGATGCAAGATTGACCATCTCTCAAATTCAGCCAGGAGCCATCAAAAGATCAGTACAATGCATGGGTGAAATATTGGCATGAACGTAGTTTTGTCACGAGAGTGAATTTCGGCGTATTTTTTAGTTCCGCAGTGAGCCGTGCGAATTTTAGAGGCCGCTACTGAGAGATGTATATGAATGGCCTATATTCATTATTTTGGTAACGTACATCATGCCGATAATATTGCTTCCGTAATTCTTATTCAGTATAATAAAAAGTTTTTATCGATTCTAATTAGCGATTTAATTGCGTCCAATAAAACGGCGCAAATACGGAGATGGCTAGCGTGAGGGGGCGGAGTTAGCAAGCGGGTTGCATTCTATTAGAGGCCCGCAGCGTAATTTTGTTTACACCGTTTTGACTAGCCAGCCGGGGCGGATGCAAAAACACTTGTGGTGTGAAGTGGAAGTAAAATAACCAGCAACATGAAAAGAAGTGCCAGGTTACTTTCATTTGCAAGTAACTATTATCATAAAGTTCAATTAAAATGATTAATAGGTAATAGGTAAATGAGTATTTTTAAGTAAATAACTTGTAATCAAATTGTAAGCTGAGAGTAAATATTATATTTCTTGAAAATATACCAAGAAATGTAGAGTATATTTTGTTTACGTAACTCGTACTTCCTTCAATAAAACAATTTTTTGCTGAATTAGGTAAAGCTATCAACAAAAGCTTTACATAAAATTGACAATAATAAACATAACTATCAAACGATGTAAACACAATTCCTTCTTTAAGTAAAAGGGTGCATTTGTAAGAAAACATACTTTTTACCTCAATTTTTTTTACGCATATTTTACGGTTTTATTTAGCTTGACCAGTTTATTTGTTTGTTTGGGTCAAATTTACAACAAAAATATGTCTAGTGTTCTTGATTGACTTGATTGAATCGTGAAAAAATTAGTAATTTTATGATTATGGTCTTAATATTGTACTTAATAACTCGGCAAAAATAAAGCTTGATGGTATTACCAATACAATTCCTTTCTTCTTGATGCTTCCTTAGTTGGGCCCCTTGATGGCCCTTGGTTACTTCCCTTGATGCCACCTTGGTTATAGGCCGCGCCACACAAGTTAGCGGATGTTAAATAAGCTACAAGCTGCGCAATATCCAATCAACGCGCAGCTTTATGTGAGGTTCAGTCAGGATTGGATATTGCGCAGCTTGTAGCTAACTTCACATTCACCAACTTGTGTGGCGCGGCCTATACGTCCCTTATTATTTTCTGGTTGCTTCCCTTGATGCCTCGCCCGATATCCACTGGTTGTCTTTATATATATTTTTACTCGTCTAACCTGTTATGATGATCGTGGAGTGAGTGGGTCAGTTGTCGGTGACTAATTATTTTTCACCAAAGATGGCACACAACCGATTTTAATCGTGTACAAAATTCGAATAGTTCACTCGAGTTGATATACACGCTGATTTTTTATTGTTTTAGGAAAAAAAAACTCATGTCCAAAATAAAATCCTCTATTCATATTCAAAATCAAAATTCACCTAGCACCTAAAACAAAAAAGTTATAAAAGTCATTAACTGTTGGAGATACGTAGTAACGCACGATTATTTCAAGTTGTGTTCTCGAGCGCCGCGCGGTTGTGACCCCACCGCGCGCGCCGGCGCCGGCGCCGTCAGCTGTTACCTACAGCGGTCGTAGGTAGTAAGTGCGGACCGATAGTGATACGTAATTCACTTAGAAAACATGATTTAGTTAATTACGATGCCAACAATTTTAAATATTTTTTTTTCTTCTTTTGTTTTCTTTTTTAAGAACCCAGGATTTAACACTAGGGTGTTGAATCCCCCAGGATTTAACACTAGGGTGTTAAATCCTGTGTCATGAGGGACATTACAAACCTATCATTAACGGACACAGGAGTCACAGGAACAACAATTTATGAATCACACAAAGTGTTGTGTCACTTGTGTCAAACATCGCTTAAACCACTACGCCAACCATGAAGTGCAGTAATAAATAATTAGAACAATAAACGTATGTAACTAAATAGCTATACCTATTCAATCATTCTTTCGTACATTAATTGGACTTAGAATCAAAAATCGTCGAAATACCAAGCTGTTGGTTCACGAAATCATTATGAACTTGTAGAAGAAAAACAATAAACTAAGAATTATAAGAAACGTTATTAGTCCTAGGCACCTACATTATCTTTTGAATAACTAGACAAAGATTTTAACAATGGGAAAGTTTAGTACTTGCGTATTTCTAACGTATTTATAAGAATGTAATCACAGTAGGTATTCAATAATTAATAAACCAAATCATTTACCTTTGCTGTCTGCTGCCTACAACACAATCAATTTACACCTTTCACACATTGTCTTTTAGTTTCACTTATGTTTCTTTCACCTTATCACCTATCTAAACTGACCAAAGTCTATGAGGCGTTGTACTACATCTGGGATTGTGTTTGGTGATGGCACTTGGGGTGAGTGAATTCCAGGTGGTCTGATAATGAATACGTGCGCCTCGCCTCTTCCATATTTTCACTAGACATGTAATACACTCGTACCATAGACGCGAACTCAACTTATGAAACGCGCGCGACGTACGTAACACGGGTACAGTAACGGGATAGAACGTGACGTACGAGCGTCCCGTTGACCTAATTTCGCAAGACTTAAGGCTGTCGAAGTGACGAGCGACAAACTGCAACCGACCCCGGCACCCACCCCTGTCGCCCCGCGTTTCGATGCGCGCACGCCGCCGGGGGCGGGGTTTGTACCTACAGTGCAATGTTTATCTGTGTGTGTCGTATGTTTAATATCTATCTGTGCATATGTGTGGCACGATCGAACATACATCGGCGCGCGCAATTTCTTTCATAAGAGTGGTAACTACGAACTCTCGAACCAATAACTTATTATTTTTGTTACGATTTTTATAGCTTAGATTTCAAATTTTATTAGCTGGTTAGATTCCATTAACCATTAGTATACAGATAGATTTCGCTCCAAAACCAACTGAAATCAGCGTGTATACTACTCAAAACAAAATAAGGGCCACTAGTTTAGTAAACTGAAAGTGACTGATAAGTAGCATTATATTGATATTACGAACTCTTTGGTGTTTGATCTCTTTTATGCTGGTGTTTGTGTTCCTAATTTGAAAAGTATTGGTCATTATCCCAAGAAAAAAAAACATTAATTTTATTCTTAGGTTTTTCTTCGATTGTCTTCTTAACTTGTCTCGGTTATTTTAGGAAAAAGTTTTACTTTTCAATTTTAATTGATTCATTTATCATCTCACGTTAATCATGCCACCATTACGAAGGCACATGGATACAATTACGGCAACCAGAGCCATTACTATGATTCAAGAAGGCCGTTCTCATCGTTACGTGGGTTTGCAGTTGGGATTTTCTTGAAGAGCTGTCCAAAATGTATGGAATCGCTTCCAAGAAACCGGCAGTGCTGCCAGGAGACCCGGTTCAGGTAGAGTTCGTGTAACAACGGCGCACGAGGATCGGTACATTCTACTTAGTGCTCGTCGTGATTGTACAGTTACGGGCCGAAAGTTACAACACCGCCTACGGCTGACAACGGGTATCCGTGTAAGTGATCAAACTATACGTAATCGATTGCACGAAGACCAGCAAATGTCAAGACGACGAGTTGTTCTAATTCCTCTGACCATGGTTCAACGTGCAAACCGTTTAGGATTCTCGCGTCAGTATTTGAACTGGGGGATTAATGAGTGGGGCAAGGTGCTTTTTACAGACGAATGCAAAATAAAATTTTTCAATGATGATCGGCGTGTTAGGGTGTGGAGACCACGCGGCGAGCGGCTGAACGATACATCGAGGATGTCATCAGGCCTCAAGTGATCTCATTTGCACAGCAAGTGGGGCCTGGATTCATCCCTAAGCAAGACTATGGCCAATTACCATGGCCAGCTAACAGTCCGGATTTAATTCCAATCCAGCAATTGTGGGACCAATTGAAACGAAGGGTTAGAGTGAATGAGCAAGGGGTCTACAATCAACAGCAGCTGATTGACGCTTTAAAACGTGCCTGGGAGGAGATTCCAGATGAAAAAGTGAGGAATTTGATCCAGAGTATGCACACAAGGCTTCTGGAGTGTATTGCTAAGAGAAGAGGACATACTCGTTACTAAAAAGAAGAAACAAAAGTGACAAGAACAGTATTTTGTATTTTTTCGGTGATTTCTTTTGTTCATGTTTTGCATTCAATAAGGCCAATTTCATTAGGGACTTAAAAAGCAATTCCTGATCATTATTTTAAACAATTGTTAGCCTATAAAATTATAACCAATAACATTATTTTGTAGTTACATAAGTTAAACAATTGTCTTTATTGTTTTCATGGTACAGCAAAAAATCTTAGTGACCCTTATTTTGTTTTGAGTAGTATATATATGTATATATATATTTTAATTATTCTTAATTTTTCAAAAACAGCTCAGCTGATTTCGATAAAATTTGAAAGGGACCAACATTGAAATATGACCTATGAAAAAAAGAACCATTGAAAACGGTTCCTTATTGGCGGAGTAATCCACGAAATAAATATACAAAAAAACATACAGTCGAATTGATAACCTCCTTCTTCAAGTGGATTATAAATCAAATAACTTTGACTTGCAATATAATTCTTAAACTACTAGTACGATTTAAATGAATGTACCTCGTCATACGATATTCTCTTAGTTAGGTATTAAACATTCAGACGTCTAGGTTATCCATATGGGCTAAATTGCACCTGGAACCCGACATCCTAAGATCGGAGATAGTAACGGCCATTGGATCGTTAAAAACTAACAAAGCGCCAGGTCTGGATCAAATTACAGCTAAAGTGTTGAAAGCTTTGGGTGAAAAAGGTGTTGACACACTGCACAACATCTGCAACCACGTATAGTGGAACGGCAAGTGGCCCAAGGCCCATAAAAAAGGTTCGACCAAAAAATGTAATAATTATCGCACACTCTCTTCAATTTGTCACGCAAGCGAAGTCCTGTTAGACATCATAAACAACCGGGTCCGGTATTATCTTGACTGGCAGATCCCGCAAGAACAGGCCGGTTTTGTCAAGGGAAAAGGCACGCGTGTACAAATATTAAACGTCAGGCAAATTGTGGAAAAATGCTACGAGTTCGACACACCTGTCATAATGTGCTTCGTCGACTATAGTAAGGCATTTGACTGTGTCAACTGGGGCTGTTTATTTTTATTTATTTAGGTCTGCTAACGATCTAGAGTAACAGTTACATCCAATTATAAGCAAGCACCACTTACACTTACAATAACAATTATAAGTAAGTCTTACTAATAACAAGAAAAAAAGTACGGATTACAGTTCAGTTTTTTTTTTACATAGCATACCTTTTCCTGATACAAAAATTTGCCAAGCATACAGAAATACATTTATAAGAAAGTATTACATTTTATAGTTTTGCGATATTTAGTAAGAGAATCAGCAAATATGTCAACATCGTGATTGCAGAGATTAAGTAGCTTGCACATGCGAGGGATAGGAGAGGTAGAGCCTGAAACAGTTTTTCTGGGTGGCGGATAAAGGAGACTGATGTGTACTCTAGGTTATTTGTATGGCACTCTAAAATTTATTCTATGAAGGAGTTGTGTACAGTAAATTTTGTTGCGGACAACTTTATATAAGAAAACCAGGTCTAAATATTTTCTTCTCTTTTCAAGTGTTTCCATTCTGTATTTTTTAAGTTTATCCTGATAAGAAACAATTCTTGGGAAACGCGGGGGCGACAAGTTCCACAGAAATCTTTTTTTAATACTTTCTAGCCTTAAAATATGAACAGCATAATGCGGTCGCGAAACTACACTACAGTATTCTAAATGACTTCTCACAAAACTATTGTATAGCAAAAATGTTGTATGAGGCTTGCGAAAATCCTTTCCATTTCTTACAATAAAGCCCAGTGATCTTGATGCTCTCCTAATGATCATTTCCAAATGAGGTACAAAGTTTAACTTTTTGTCTTACAAAACGCCTAAATCTCTAACGCAATCACATTCATTTAATTCTACGCCGTTGCTCGAGTATTTTGATGTTATTTGGTCAATCTCACGAGTAAACTTCATAAACTGACATTTATTTGGATTCAATTGCATACCATTGTTATGACACCATATAGACAACGAATCCAGATCATTCTGAAGAAGTAGGGCCTCATTAAATGACTCTACAGGCTTAAAGATTTTAAGGTCATATGCAAATAGCAGGGCAGGGGTGAAAGCAGTCCGGCAGGTCATTGATAAACATATTAAATATTAATGGCCCTAAGTGTGATCCTTGAGGCACTGCTGAAGTTATGGAGCGTGTGGATGATTTGAAGCCATTCAATACAACCTTGGAGTCACGCTAGCTTAAGTATGATTTTATCCACTTGTAGATTGGTTCACCAAATCCGTACATACATAATTTTTCTATGGTGGGTCTTATCAGAACTGGGTGTACCTCATCACTTGATTGCACTTCTGCAATCTTTATATCACAAGAACCAAAGTGTGGTGAGGATTGACGGTACAAAATCTAAACCATTCAGTTTTGAAAAAGGAGTTTGACATGGCTGCGTCCTTTCACCCATCCTTTTCAATATAAACGGTAAATATATAGTGAGGCGCACTTGCGATAGCTGGGAGGGAGGCATCACCGTTGGTGGACGCAAAATCTGTAATTTGCGTTATGCAGACGACACCGCCTTGCTAGCGTCAGATGACGCCGAGATGATCACCTTACTGGATAGGATGGAGCGCATCAGCAGTGAACTAGGTCTCTCTATAAACAGGTCCAAAACGAGGATCATGGTCATAGATCGCACAGGCAAGCTTGAGCCCACTGGGTCACTCAATTTAGAGACGGTTAACAGCTTTATAGACCTGGGTGCAAGCATTAGTCATAATGGTTTTTGTGAATCTGAGGTGCGAAGAAGGATCGGGATGGCAAAAGGAGCCATGGCACTGCTGTCAAAGATATGTCAAGAATATCTCTCTGAAAACCAAGATCAATCTTGTATGCACTCTGGTGTTCTCCATATTCTTGTATGGCGCAGAGACATGGACTTTGAAGAAAGATAAACGTGATCGCACTGATGCTTTCGAGATGTGGTGCTGGAAGAAGATGCTGGACATCCCCTGGACAGCACACCGCACCAACGTATCATACAGGAGTTCAAGATCCAGACGAGGCTTTCCACCACCTGCCTGCGCAGAGTTCTAAAGTACTTCAGGCACATTGCGAGGAAAGACAGTGATAACTTGGAAATGTTAATAATCACTGGCAAAGTGGAAGTAAAAAGAGCGAGAGGCACAAGCCCGATACGTTGAATCGACCAGATCCGCACGACTCTTAACACCACGGTATCGTGTACCGTGGTGTTAAGAGTCGTGCGGATCGCTCTCCACTCAGCAGTAGATAGGAATAGATGGCAGGAAGTGGTCCGCAATAAACTGTTTCCACGAGGTGGTCACGACCCTCAGCATTGAGGAAACCGACGCGAGAAGAAGGTTATCCAATCTCGAGTAAATATGTTAAGCAAATATGCTGTCGAGGTTGTATCCTCGACAACATATTTGCTTAACATCAGGCAGTACGTAGTACATCGATACGGTTAGAACAAGAATGCCGACACAATTATGACTGTAATAAGCTTTTTTTATCCTGGATAACGCTCGTATTTAATCAGGGTGAAGCTCAGTCGTTAGTTTTACTTTAACCGAAGCCATTCAGGCCATTTTCAAGTCTCTGTAACTTCGTTCTGGATAAAGACATAGACATAAGAACATTTCATTATCAAGAGAAAATCTTTATAATAATAGTAGATTGTATGACAAGTGAGCAAAATGGTATTTTTACGGCGAGGGCGCTACTTTGAACCACGAGCGAAGCGAAGGATTCTAGAATAGAATCCCGAGTGTAGCGAGGGATTCTAACGTAGAATCCTGAGCGCAGCGAGGGGTTCAAAATACACTGCCCGAGGGAAAAATAATTTGCTCTCGAGTCATATACTCTACTTTCTATCCCCTTTCTATAAGAAAATAAATAAGAGACGGTGTTATGTTATTAATGAATATATTTAATAAAATTAGACGTGTGAATATAAGTTAAAACAATTACAAATTTATATTTTCCTCTTTCACAACCCGACGTAGAACTCATTATTTTTGCAAAATTCAATAAAATATGTACCTACTGATTACTAGAACAGAGTCGTAATTCGCACGCTGTTTTTTTGTTAGTGCGGGTCACGCCCGTGCAGCCAACACGTACCAGCCAGTTATTTATACAATTTACGTTCGATTTCTATGAATGATATACGTTCCAAATTCAAATCACTTTTCCGCCCGCTAAAAAGTGCTTAACAGAAAAGAGCTATTTTGCTCCGACACTTTTCGAATAGAAGGGATGAAAAATATATTACAGAGTTTCATCCAAATCGAACTAGTACTTTAAAATTATTGATTGTCACACTCACTCAACGGTCTTCATAAAATTCTAAGGTATTTCTAGCAGACATAGGTACAAGCTTGTAATTTGGATGATCATTATCATTAAGCCTAAAAAAATAAAAAAAAATCCTTAAACCTTTAGGAAAAATTCAAACAAATGTACCTTTTTTAATTTTGGTCTAGTTTTCATATTTTAGAATCTACACAAATAAGTTTGTGAACCTTTGTAGTACGTGGATTAGGTATTAATTACTCCACCAAAATAACTTTGCAGTTTAGAATTCGGAATTCAGTTTATGTCCCTACTAGATTCAAATATTTTTGGCTATCTAGAAGTACTCGTAGGGTAGGATCAGCGTAGGGATCGGGCAAGCACCGGGAAGGGACCGGCGAGGAGCACGGGTGGAGGTGCATAAGTCGGCGCCCGGGGAGTGGGGTTTCACGGGTGGAGGGCATAGGTTGGGGTTCACAGGTGAGGACAAGGGTGGGGGTTGGTGAGGGCACGGGGGGGCTCACGGGTGGAGTACATAAGTGGGGATGCAGGTGCGAACTCATGGGTGGGAGTACAGGTGGGGGTTCACGGGTGCAGGCACGGGTAGGGGTTTACGGATGAGGGCAAGGGTAGGGGTTCACGGATGAGGCCAAGGGTGGGGTACACGGGTGAGGCCACGGATGGGGTACGGATGGAGATTCACGGATGGGGGTCACGGTGGGGTGCAGGGTAGAATAACACCCCATGAGGAGAGATGTTTGATAAAGACCATCACTAGCAAAAAGAAGTGAGATTTCAACAAAAACATTACATGTAAAAAGAACAACAACTTGAGCAACAGTTCTTCAGTATATAGTTGTGAGATCAAATATGGCAACTAATGGTAGGTACCATTCGAATCGGTCATGACGGCTGGAACACGAGAGTGTACGGTATTGACAAATTTAATATATCAGTTTAGGAGGAAGCAGCATTCTCAACACAATATATGGACTATATACCGAAAAAATATTCGGTATCAATATAACCTGTAATGTAGTAGGAAGTCATTTAATTAATGGAATGCTTATATTAAATACAGGAAAATATACGGATCCGATATAAATTTAAATTTAGATGAATGTAGGATAATCTGTAATACACATAGAACATATTCAGAAATATACAGTGCATCACATTATTTCCATCATGAACGGACGCCAGAAACCAGCGAGAATTATTTGAAATTGAATATCTTAATTTCGTGTTTAATCAAAATTTCTTGTTGATAATTGAATTCACATGACTAAAGTGTACCTATATTCGCACGAATAACAATTGAAATCTCATTGACAGTGGTGGACGCCATAAGGTTCGACTTTGAAATGACGCAAGAAGTCTTCCGCGATTTAAATATATATATATATATGTTGGCTGTGTGTTGTCTTTAGTGAAATTAAATTAAATGAAAAATGGTTTTATTTGCAACTCCAATGCAACAGTAACAATATAGTAAGAAAAATAAACAGTTTTCGGATCGCAAATAAGGCACCTGCGTTAGTATAAATTGCAGAATCAGGTGAGACAGCAACACTGATATTCCCGCAAATCCTACTTACATACATACAATCGCATATCATACCTACTTCCATAATAATTATAAATTAGTCATTCGGTAACACAACTATTTTATATATACAGCTTAGTGAATAGATATACCTTCCTTGCAAGCGTTCCGTACCGCGATGTGAATGCCCAAAAGATCTTTTTGTATAGATCCCTCTGGCTTCGCGGTGCGAAGCGCAAAGCAATTTTTTGAGTTGATTCGGACAGCAATGTTGAACGGTAGCTATTATGTAATTTTCTACTTTTTGAATTTCTTGATATGAGTACAAATCGGACTTATCATCTGCGTAGCGATCTGTTGGTCTCTCCGCTAGGCTATCTTTGAGTTTAAATATTATATTATGTGATTGGGCTTATAAGAACCAACCCTTAAATATATGTACCTAGTCCATACCATCATCAACATGTCTACTGCTGGATATAGGCCTCCCCAAGGTTCTCCGCTCTTACCGATACCAAACCTATTTGATAATACGGCTGCATGTGTTTACTTCACACGA
Source organism: Euclidia mi (assembly GCA_944739405.2). Taxonomy (NCBI): domain Eukaryota; kingdom Metazoa; phylum Arthropoda; class Insecta; order Lepidoptera; family Erebidae; genus Euclidia; species Euclidia mi. The sequence goes on along the minus strand of OX123192.2, from coordinate 36,596,300 downwards.
TTAAGCTGTCTGCAGTTGCTATTCGTGTAACTTTTAATTAAGCCGGCTTAAAAAAAGGTATCTGTGTACAATTTTGGTTAGTTCGGCTATTTTTGGCTAGCTTCGTTAGCTTGGCAAGCTAGTGTGCTATTGTTATGAGTTTGTAGTTTAAACTTTCGAAGGTATTATGATTATTAACGACAAGATGATGCCTGCGATTGCACCCGCGTTATTTAAGGCTATTGCTCTGCTCCCGTCGTCATAGCGTGATGTTATAAAGCCTATAGCCTTCCTCAATAAATGGGCTATCTAACACTCACAGAGCTTTTCAAATCGGGCCAGTAGTTCCTGAGATTAGCGCGTTCAACCAAACAAACAAACAAAAAATCTCTTCAGCTTTATATCTTTATATACATATTTCTTGTGTGCGTGTGTATGTCACTGAACTCCTCCTAAACGACTGGACGGATTTTGATGATCTTTTTTGTGTGTGTTCAAAGGGACTTGAGAATGGTTTAGATTTACAAAAAAATTGCGAATATTAAAAAATATATATATGGTATGGCGGTACGGAGTTTGCCGGATCAGCTAGTATTAGTATAAGATTCAAGACTAAGTGGTTTAGGTACACATTCTGAAAACAAACTCAAGTGTTAGGCAGAAACGAATCTAGAGATCGTCATCACCAATCCATTGTAATAAATTATTTAATACAGCTACTCGGAGCTTTTATTCATGAAAACGGTAATTATCTTAATATATAAAATCCTTGCGTTACTGACTGACTGACAGACACGCTACAGCCGAAACTATTGAGCACAGGAAGCTGAAATTTGGCATGTGTGTTCCTTGGGGACCGTAGAGGTGCACTAAGAAGGGATTTCCCGAAATTTCCACGGGATCGGCCAAAATTAGTAAATTTAAAAATTATTGCAGGCGTAGCTGCTGGCGTCCTCTAGTCGTATTATATATGTCACAAGGAAAGCCGTTTGTGTGCTTATTACTCATTTACGCTAAGATTCTGAACGAAGTTTCGCACATAGACAGTTATGGCTTTGTTTTTTTTCCCACATCCTACCCGATCGTAGCCTAGGACGGAAAACATGTTTTCAAAGAAAAATCTTATTTTAAATTGTATAATTATATCAACTACAAGTAAAATTCTTGAATCTATACATAAACTTTTTTTAGCTGAAGACTACTCAAAGCTAGTTTGTCTCTAGTGTAAATTTAAGACCGAGTCCATGATTATTCTTTTACCCGAAATACCTGAACTCATGTTTATGAAAGAGAAACTTTCGTAACATGAATTGTGAATTATATTATTTGCTTACTATTGTTCGTTTACAAAAAACTACGTAATTTTTTTTGGTTACAACAAGCAATAGAGTCTTCCTTATTTTAGGCTAGTCGTATACTACGAGATTACCATTACAGCATCGTAATCGCATATTAACTGCACGTGTGGCGTAGTGGTTTGAGGCGGTACCATGCCCTTCAGCACTGCACCGGGTCTTTTTTTTAATTTATTGATATATGGCTTTGTTCCTTAGCAACCATATTGCCGAGTATTGAGTTCGATCCACTGTGCGATCCATAAACTGTTGTTTCAAGTCTAGGTGTACCTTGTGTCCCTTGGTTGTATGTTTGTAAAGTATTTAGCGACAGATTAATTCTAAGTGCAAGAGTAAAAAAATATCAACCAGTGTCCTATGATAGCAACGAAATCGAGGCAATATCATGCGAAAATGCAAAACTTCGTAGTGCCTCATGCTGTTGCGTATTTCTACCGCGCGGCAAAACTCACACTGTGCGCGCGTACCCTTATTGTTACGTCGAACTAATAAATTTCAATACCGCGAGCAAGTTTGTTGTTAAATTGATTTTAGGTGAAAACGTAAAGCGTCGCTGAACATGTTATAAACAGAATTATTAACTAATTGCTAGCTTGATGATGTTTGTGAGTTCGTATATTGTAGGCAGAATATTACTACCTACTATTGATTGCAATATTAGGTACCTACATAAACTAACCTACACCCAGTTATTTTACTCAGTAATATAATAAAATTTTGCTGTAAATGTTACATGATAAAATTTTCCTTGAAAAGCCAATAGGTGATGAAATTTGCCATTGCATACTAAAATTGTGTATTCAACACAATAATGCCATAAAAGATATCGACTAGTCCTAATAATAATTGGAATTCGGGGAGACGTAGTAAGCCTTCACGTAGAGCGATACCTATACTCGGGCCTTCCCCGTAAGTAGCGATTGATGTCGTGAAACTAATTACTACTCCACAATGACAAGTCAAAGTCAAAGTTGCAATCACCCTGACAGTCCTCTCTTCGAGCCAGCTCTGCGCGTCATTTCGATTAACATTGAAGGATTTTCGCAGGACAAGGCGGTGATCTTATCCGATCTCTGCCGAAGTAGTAAGTGTGATGTATTATGCGTACAAGAAACCCATCGAAGTGTCAACTAAAGAAGGCCATTCATCCCCGGTGTATAATCCATATACAAGTAAACTATGCGATACTGTGCAAAGCGGACTGTATTTCGCGTAAATGTGATATGGTTCGTTACAAAACTGTAAATTCCGACAAGCCTGGGCGCGCCCTTCAAAAAGTGTGTCTTGCTGTTTCTGTCAACCAACTGTCAGTGCATCCGCTTGTGCGCCAGCGCCCGTGCGGCGCGGCGTCCAGAAGGCGCGGGGGGGGCGCCTAGTGCTGTGCGCAGCGTGTCATAGACATTCTGCCGGGCCGCCAGTGAGAGGGCATATCCGGTTAAATGCTCTTCTGATAGTTCCGCCGCTGGTCTTGATGTCGGCCACTCTTGTGACTCCGTCGGGCCCCGGATGGAGCTGTGTTACTCGCCCGAGTACCCAGCGGGCTGGTGGGAGAGCGTCATCTTTCACGACGACCAGGGTGCCTTCTGTCAGCTGTCCGGACGACTTCTTCCATTTTGTTCTGATTTGAAGTTGTGAAATGTACTCCTTGTAGAATCGAGTCCAAAAGTGTTGACGCAGGAGCTCCACGCGTTTGTATCTGGGTATATGCAGCGGATTACAGTCAGCCAGTGGTGGCTGAGGTAGTACAGATAATGATCGACCGATTAAGAAGTGAAATGGAGTGAGAGCGGTGAGATCAGACGGGTCAGACGATAGAGGCGTTAAGGGCCTTGAATTTAAAATGCCTTCAATTTGACATAAGACTGTGTACATTTCTTCATACGTGAGATGTGCCAAGCCCAAGACTCGCCTAAGGTGATGTTTTGTTGACTTCACTGTGCCTTCCCATAACCCACCAAAGTGTGGGGAGTATGGAGGAATGAAATGAAAAGTGATGCCTTGTTCTGCCACATGGTTGCTTATCAAATTCTGATTCTTCGCCAAAAACCCCGTGATAACATTTGACGCCCCTACAAAGTTAGTGCCATTGTCTGAATATATGTGAGCAGGTTTTCCTCGGCGGCTGATGAATCTATTTAGTGACGCTAAGTAAGATTCCTTTGTCAAATCGGTAACCAATTCCAGGTGTATAGCTTTAACTGCAAGGCATACGAATATGCATATGTATGACTTTATCAACTGACTACCACGCCCCTTACGATTACTAATCATGATTGGCCCGGCGTAATCTACACCGACGTTATTAAATGCGAAATCAGAGTGCATGCGTGGCTCAGGTAAATTACCCATGATTGGTGTAATTGTTTTTCCTTGAAAGCGTCTACACTGTCTTTCTGGCTAGATTGCGACCACTGATAGGCCAATATGTTTCACGTATGTGGGCGAGCAACAGCTGTGGACCAGCATGGAGAAGTTTTATATGTTGAGTAGAAAAAATGAGTTTGCAAATGTGATGATTAGCGTGTAAAAGCATTGGAAACTTTTTATCATATTGAAATCGTGAATTAGCGAGCCTGCCGCCCACGCGAATAACTGCGCCGGCCTGATAAAAAAATGGATGTAATGAAATTAATCTGTTTTTTATTGGTAATGTTTTATTTGTTGAAAGTAACTCATATTCAATAGAAAATGAATTTAACTGTGACATTTTTACTAAATTTAATTTGGCCTGATATAGTTCTTTTTTTGTTAATGAAATAAAGGTGTTTGAAGCTGAATTACTTGTTTGTGTTTTTGTTCTACAATTATGTATAAATCGCAATATGTATGCAGTTATGCGTGTTAATTTTGTGAAGTTAGAGTAATTGTAAATGAATGAATTGTTGTCTGTCTGTGAGTTACATTGAATAGTGTTTTTGTGGCTCTGGGGTTTTGTTTCTGGAAGGTCAGAACAACTGCTGTGCCCAGGTGATGTTGGCCAGCTGCTATCATCATCCCTAAGAAAGTCTGGACCAGAGAACCACAAATCTGAATGTATGAGTGTTGATGCTGTGACACCCCTAGATATGAGATCTGCGGGGTTCTGTTTTGTAGGTACATATCGCCATGTTTGTTTACGTGTTATTGTTTGTATTTCATTAATTCTGTGACTTACAAATGCATTTAGTTTGTGTGGTGGCAACTTTATCCAGGACAGCACAATCATGGAATCACTCCAAAAGAAACAGTCTGAAATTATGTGTGAATTGCGGAGAGAGTCAATGACCTTTTTGTAAAGGCGAACAGCTGTGAGGGCTGCACATAGTTCTAGTCGTGGAATTGTTAATGATTTTAGTGGTGCCACTCTGCACTTGGCTGTTAGTAGCCGTACGTACACTTCAACATCTGTGGTGTGTGTGCGTACATATACACAGGTGCCATAGGCGTGCTGAGAGGCGTCACAGAAAGTGTGTAGCTGTATATGTTTGGGTGAATCATAGAAAACTCGTCTCGGTATGACTAATTGCTTTAAAGCTGATAGTGATTGTATGAACTTTGTCCATAGTATTTCTATGTCATGAGGGACACTGCTGACCCACTTTAAGTTTTGTGACCACAACTTTTGCATTATTATTTTGGCTTCTAAGACTGAAGGACTTAAAGGGCCCAAAGGGTCAAATATTTTGCCAATGATTGACAATATTTTCCTTTTTATAATATTGTTATCAACCGTGTCTTCTATGTCTGTTAAGTATGTTATTGTATCTTGATTTTGGTTCCAGTATATACCTAATGTTTTTGATGGGTCTTTATTACCTAAATTTGTGGTACTGTGAAGTGAATCTGATGATAGGTTTGCTTTTTGTAAAATATCAGGACTGTTGGACTGCCACTTTCTGAGATGGAATTGTGCGGATTTTAGAGCTGCATTTACTGACATTGCTATTTCTATTAACCGAGACTTCCGGTCTGAGCCCGTAATCAGGTCATCACAATAAAAATCATGTATGATGATCTCCGACACTTCCTTGTCATGTTGGCAGTCCAACCCAACCTGTCTGATACAACGTGTAGCGAGGTAGGGTGCTGAAGCTGTCCCATACGTTACTGTATTTAATGTATAGGTTTTCAGTGGTTCTGACTCATCGAAACGAAATACAATTTGTTGTAATGATCGTTGGTTTTCTACGATGGATATTTGTCTGAACATTTTTTCAATATCAGCTGATATTATGTATTTGTGTTGTCTGAACCTCATAAGTATAGAAATCAAATCATCTTGTACTACTAGTCCTATTGTCTGTATATCATTAAGTGATATTTTGTTAGATGTGCGTGCCGATGCATCAAAAACCATCCTGAACTTTTTTCTGGTGCTGGTGTTTTGTATTATACCATGATGTGGTATATAATATGAAGGTGTCAGAGTGTTACTGTTTGTGTTTTTAGTCATGTGACCTAGGTCAAGGTATTCTTGCATAAAAGTTAGATATTGTTGTTTGTATGTAGGGTCTGATTTGAATCGTTTTTCTATGTTAAGGAAACGAATCTTTGCCTGACTATATGACTGGCCTAAGCACTCTGGCGATTGTTTGAACGGTATAGTGACCACAAATCTACCATCAGCATTGCGAGTTGTAGGTGATGTAAATATTTTTTCACATGATAGCTGAGTAATGTGAGGTGTGTTTGAAGGAGTAGATATGTTTTCTAATTCCTAAAATTTGTTTATGTTATCTGAGATCTGATTCACAAAGAATGAGTTTTGAATTTTATTTTGAATATGAGTATTTGAAATGCAGCCTGATATCAACCAGCCTAAATCTGTTTGTTGTAGAACTGGTTGATGTTTTCCTAATTCCAATCTTCCAGTACCCATGACTTCCCAGAATATGTCTGCACGCAATAATAAATCAATGGGGGCTGGAATGTTAAAGTCAGGGTCTGCCAGTTGTATACAACTAGGTATTTGAATGGTATCTTTGTTTATGTATGTATGTGGAACTGTATTGCAAATTTGGTTAATCACAAGACATAAAATGTCCGTCCTGTATTTTTTATTGTGTGCTGATTGAATGTGAATGTTAGTATTTTTTGTTATGTTTGTGCACTGATTATTAATACTAGTGACCATGGTGTCTATAGTTTGAATGGGTAAGCCCAGTTTTAAACACAAGTGCCTAGTTATATAGCTTGAGGTGCTGCCATTGTCTAGTAGTGCTCGTACCATATGTGGTTTTCCTTGTTTGTCATATATTTTGACTTGTGCAGTTGACAGTAATATTGTTTTGTTCTGCGTGCAACTAGTTAATGTGACAGATGATGGTTTTGGTGCATCTTAGTGTAAAAGTGTATTATGTTTTTTGTTGCAGTACTTACATGTCCCTCTTCTGCATAATTTGTTGTCATGACCAGGTTTTAAACAGTTGGAGCAGATTTTTAATCTCTGTACCTCCCTGATTCTTTGTTCAATGGACATCTGTCTAAACTTTTCACAAGAAAATAATAGATGATGCTGCTTACACAAAGGACATGTGGGTACTTCTTGTGTGTTCATTTTTGTAAATGACTTTGTGTTTTGTCCCACTTGAGTATCTGATTTGCTATTGTTGTTAATAATTGATTGTTCTAAAACTTCTAATATATCAGCACGACCTCTTAAAAATTTATTCAGGCACTCAAGTGTGGGCATGTCTGTGAGTGTGTTTTTGTGTTATTCCCAATATCTTAATGTGTTTGAGTCAAATTTACTTGACACTAAATATATTATTAATGTATCCCAGTATTCTGTTTTTTCACCTAATGTGGCTAATGCGCTGAGGTTTTTCTGAACTGTGTCAATTAATTGTCTCAAACACACCGAGGATTCTTTTTCAATATTATTTAAGTTGTATAATGCATGAATGTGATTTCCTATCAGCTGTCGTTTGTTATCATATCTTTCACACAACAATTTCCACGCTACCTCAAAGTTGTCACCTGTAATTTCTAGTGATTTTATAACTAATGATGCACTGCCCGATAGTGAGGAACGCAAGTAGTGAAACTTTTGAATGTTATCTAATGTTCTATGCGTAATAAATGATTGAAATGTGTCTGTGTACTCAAGCCAATCCTGATGATCACCCGAGAAGTGTGGCAAGTCAATAGTGGGTAGTTTAATAAATGATTTGGTCCCACCGGAATGATCCTTGTCTGACTCTGGATTAGTTACCAGCTTGTCATTTAACTGAATAAGCCGGGAAGCCTGTGCAACCAACAACTGGTAATCATTTTCAAATTGTTCACTTTCTGGGTCTGGTTCATCGGTGAACTCTGAGATGTCAGCGTTCAATTCAATAAGTGTCTGAACGTCCTGGAAAGTTTTATGTATTGTTTTAAACTCCAAAAGTCTGTTTTTTAGCTCAATAACATGGATATCTGTTAATTCATTATTGGGCAGAATGAGGTTAATATATTTTTTAAATAATGTGAGTTTCCTTTTAACAATGCCACGTTGGTGGATTAATCCTGTATCATCAGGTTTATTACCTTTAGTGGCCATTGCTGTGAATTAAGGACACACAATGTTGCAAAAGAAATAAGAAAAATATGAGCAGGAAATGTTATCACAGAATTTGTGTAGATAGTTGTGCAATAATTAAATTATAGCAGCAAGCGGCAGAAAGCAAGGCTGTGCAAAGCTTGAGTGCACAGCTAACACGTGGTGGGCGAAGCCCTAGGCCGCATGCGCGTGGGATGACCACGTGGGGGCTCCTTATTGAGGCAGGCAGCTGGCAATTTAGGCTTGGCAAGCTATCCAGATGCTGGGGAATGTTATTTTGGTTTTAGTATTATGAAAAAAGGGCTAATTTAATGAGAAGGATTGACATGAGAGGTTATGAAATGCTGATATTTTTTGAATATTTTTGCTTATTTTTGATTAAAATAAATTTGTGCTTAGTTTGATAATGTAATTATTATGAAAATATGAGTCTGAAAAGTCTGATTCAGTAATTACTGTTGCAATTTGAAAAAAACAGTTGAAAAGTTAATAAAGGAAAAAATAATTGGTCTGATTATCTGTTATCCTGATGCTTTGCTGCGCTGAGACCGTCGTGGCTGTCTTCGACTGTCGTTGTCCTCGCCGTGATGATTTTTCTAGAAGTGTCCACGTTGCTTCTTGTAAAGATGGTGTTTATGGCGACGGTCTTCAATCACGAATGGATGGCTTCGAATGGACCAATGTATAATCCATATACAAGTAAACTCTGCGATACTGTGCAAAGCGGATTGTATTTCGCGTAAATGTGATATGGTTCGTTACAAAACTGTAAATTCCGATAAGCCTGGGCGCGCCCTTCAAAAAGTGTGTCTTGCTGTTTCTGTCAACCAACTGTCAGTGCATCCGCTTGTGCGCCAGCGCCCGTGCGGCGCGGCGTCCAGAAGGCGCGGGGTGGGGGCGCCTAGTGCTGTGCGCAGCGTGTCATAGACACCCGGACTGTCGCTTATCGCCGAGATCAGTCACCCAAAGCACGGTAACGCAGTGTTTGCTGCTCCAGGTGTAAGCATATCCTCTGCTCAGTGCGTTACCACGAATGGCATGGAGATATTTACTGTAGATACTGGATTCTGTACAATCAGCTCAGTCTATAAGCCTCCAGATACAACTTTTCAATTCTACTCTCCGGAAAACTTCGCACATCAAAACTCTAAGATTGTGTAGCGGTCATACCGGTACCTACCGAGTGTACGTCATAATACCGTCCATACGCTCGGCCAATCAGGGAAGGCCATCGTCCGCGCTCGTAAGTTTTGCCCTTATTTGGTAATGCGCCGACACCAACGCTGATGGAGGGCCAATATATAAAGGGGCCGACAGAGAGGCCGTCACCGCTACTCTACACTAACCTACTACCGCTAGGTACTCTATTCTATATCGCTATATCCATATACATTCTACGTGTATCCTGGTCCCAGCTGTGGGTGAGTTACTACATTTACTGCGTTAGCGTACTGCCCATCTCTCTACCTGCTAGCTGAGGCCGGCTGACGCCGCCTGCCTGACTCTATTGGTTGTGGCTTTCCTAATGCTGTTTCCCTTCAGGTTCCAGGTTCACCTTAAGCTCCGGGCTACGCTACCTAGACCGCTACACCTGCTGCATCGCCTTCGGCGTCACCTCTGCCGAGGAGTCTGGCCTGCCCCGCTCATCGCACACACACCGCCGGCACCTGCCAGCTGAGCCAACGGCCTGCGAGGATCTGCCCGCTACGCGCAGCCTTTCAAGCAACCTGCCCTGCACACTACCGGAGGGAACAGCGTGGGAGACTGCAGCCCTTAGTGTTCAGGCCAGTGTCGTGTTGTTGGTCGGTCATATTCGGCATAGGAAGTGAGACAATACTCGGCAAATAAACGCATAGAACCTTTTCTGCGTTTTACTACCAGAACCCGTTACAGTGGCGCATACGTGGGTTATTGTCTCGCTTTCCGTGCTCGAGTTCTCATCTAGCAGGTCTCTATCATTGTAAGCGAGCAGGTGCGGCTACAGCGAACCGGTACGTATTGCTATACTAATTGTCTACCTTTTAGTGTAACTACCTACTACGTACTAGTTCGCAAATTTGAATTTTAACGTTTTCTCTAATTAGTCCTAACGGTCGAACTTTTACACCTAATCGTAAAGTAGGCCAATTGTAAGGGCGGAACGCTTGCGCACTGAGTGTAGTGTATAGTATATACTTACACAGTTTATTTATTCATACACAATGGGCTCACACCCCATTAAATACTTCCTTTTAAACAAAAATGAACTAGCATACGAGGTCGCGATTAGAGGTGAGGAGCCAGCTACCTCTGTCTTAGATCTGCGGAAGCAGCTCCCTAAATTACTGGAAGCCATTCCAAATGATGACATTTTGGAGTCGGGTCTAGCCATAGCGGTGGACTTCGAGGGCGGTAGCGAGGCCGTCTCTGAGCTGGCCAAGCGAGTGAATTTATTAACCAATTCTTACGACGCGAACCTAGCTAGGAGGTCTACCGCACTGCACAACCACATTTTCCATAGACTCCGTAGGATGGAACGTCTTACGGCGTATTCAAAACGAATAACCGAATTGTGCAGCCGGTTTGACAAGCTCTCGGCGGAGCTGTCCGCCATTGGACAATCAGGTGTTCGCTCAGCTGATGCTGTGGCTGAGGCCCAACCTGTGCCGTCTACCTCGACGCAGGCAGGGTTAGCCCCAGTGTTGCATTGCGAGCATTTGAGAGTAAGCGAACTGTCTAAGCTAAAATACGACGGTACGGGATGCGTCCGAGCGTTCCTACAACGCGTAACCGAATTCCAAACCGCGCGTAATCTACCTTCCACTAAAATTTTATCATATGCCTCCGAAATTTTCACCGGTAACGCACTTCACTGGTACCGCGGCCTAAAAGAATATATCAATACATGGAAAGAACTCACCACTAAATTAATAGACGATTTCACACCGTACGATTATGACTACCGGTTATTAAATGAAATCCGCCGACGTACTCAAGGTGCTACTGAAACTATAATTATTTATCTCTCGATAATGAATCAGCTGTTCGCTAGGCTGTCACCGTCAAAGCGATTGTCCGAACGCGAAAAGTTAGACATTCTATTGCATAACATACGTCCATGCTAATCGCTAGTGCTAGCTCCGTCAATATCTTCAATAGACAGTATAGCAACACTGCAGACGTTATGTATAAACTACGAACGGATGAAATGTTTGAACTCTCAATTCCGCGAACCATATTACAGTAACAACACGTTGGCACCAGACCTAGCTTACGGTCACAAACCTTATAACCGAGCGCGTAATAATTCCTACAATAATTATCCCGTTGCTACTATAGAGGGTACGTCCGAATACACTGAGAACAACGAACCTAGCAAACCTAAGTCTAAACCTAGCTCTGTCGCTCTAGTCACGTCCAAGTACTGCCCGCGCTGCCGTATCAATGATCACAGTTTGAATGAATGCAAACGCAATCGGTTCGCAATTTGCTTCAAGTGCGGCTGTAGGGATGTGACATTCCCTAACTGCCCGAACTGTAAATCGACGAAACCAAAAAACTAGTTGGTCAGGAACGGGGCGTGTCAAAATTTAAATTAGGTTCTACAACCTATTTTGACAAAGATGATTGGAGAAATTGGCTAAACACTCTAAAAGTGTATTTCTCTAGTTATTCCTTCGCCTCGATCCTGGATAATAAACCTAAAAATGACCTACGGCCCTATGTTAACGTAACGATTAACAGTTGACCTATTTGTGGATTGCTCGATTCCGGTTCAGCCATTACAATTCCAGGTAACAACTCCCATCTGGAGGTAATTACTAAAACCGGGTTAGAAATACAGCAGTGTCACAACACTAATTCCATTCGGTCCGCGGGTGGAAATATATTGTTGCCGCGCGGTCTTATCAACTTACCCACTACTTTTAATAATCGAACCCACTTATTGAAAGCTTATATTATTCCAGAAGTTACAAGTAATTTAATTTTAGGCTTCGATTTCTGGAAACTATTTAAATTACTGCCTAAGCATATCGCATCCGTATGCATGTCTAAAACATTGCCGTGTAGTGTGTTAAGTGAAAATAAGCCGAGTAACACGAACGTATTGCAATTTCTTAGTGAGTTGAGTGAGTCACAACATAGAACGGCTAAGTTAATTATAAAGCAATACGAGCCGATTTCTACTGAAAAAACCGGTTTAGGACGAACTCACTTAATAGAACATGCAATAGACACTGGCGATTCTGCGCCGATACGCCAAAGATATTATAGGTTACCGCCGGCGAAATTAAAAATAATTATTGACGAATTAGACGAAATGCTTGCATTGGGAGTGGTAGAAAAATGCGAAAGTCCGTGGTCGTCACCGATTTTACTAACGCCTAAGAAGGACGGTAAACTAAGGTTTTGTTTAGATAGTCGGAAACTTAATTCTATTACTAAAAAAGACGCGTACAAACTACCTTACGTATCCGAAATTTTAGACAACCTTAGGAACGCTAGATATCTAAGTAGTATAGACTTATCTAAGTCCTTTTGGCAGACGCCTCTTCGCGAATGTGATCGTGATAAGACTGCGTTCTATGTGCCTACTAGAGGAACATTTAGATTTGTGACTATGCCGTTTGGTTTAACGAATGCGCCTGCGACACAACATCGTTTGGTGGATCACTTGTTTACGAACAGTCCTGAGTTCGAAGACTCTGTATTCGTTTTTTTATTTTATTTATTTATTTATTTTAAAACTTTATATACACAATGCGTATACAAGATGGACTTAATGCCTTAGGGATTTTCCGCCAGTCTACCTTAGGGTGGTGCAGAGATTAAGGTAGGTGTATTTTACAATTAATTTGAGACTAATGTAGTTTTACTTAAACATAATACAAAATACATATATGCTATACATAAATATATACTATACATAAATATACACTATACATAAATATACACTATACATAAATGAATGTTATGCATACATATTTTATAATAATACAAAACAAATACCTTGATATGCACGAATGCTATGCTTCTTCTGCTAACTTTTCCAATAGCAGTGCTTTAACTTTTGATTTAAAGCCATACCTGGTAATGGACGTCCTGACTTAGAGAGGGAGGGCATTCCAGAGAAGGATAGCTTGTATAGAAAAAGAAGAGTGAGTGAAATTGGTAGTATGAGGAGGGCAAAGAAGGAGAAGATTATCAGATGAACGAAGGTTTCGGTCGTGAATTGAACAAAGATACTGAAAATGCTCACTTAAGTACTTTTGGGTATTAGGGGACATAAGGATAGAATAGAGGGTTGTGAGGGCACGCAAACTGTGTCTTTGACGAATTGGAAGCCACTTCAATTGAGAACGAAAAGTAGACACATGGTCATACTTGCGAAGATTGAAAACGAATCGAATGCAGTTATTGAGAAGCCGGTCAAGTTTGTTAAGAAGATCTGCATTCAGGTCATAGTAACATACATCACCATAGTCGACCAAGGGAAAAATTAAAGCTTGCACAAGCAATGTCTTAGGCGTGGACGGCAGAAAGTTCCTCAACCGATAGAGAGTGCGTAGGGTACCGGTAATTTTTTGGCTCACTTGCGTCACTTGAGATTGCCAACTTGGAGTGCTATCCATATATAATCCTAAGTTCTTGACAACTGGACACATTTCAATAGTAGTGTTATTATAAGAAAGTTTTTTTTAGATGATATCGTGCTTATATCGCCATATTTTAATGCTCATGTGTCACTATTAAATAAAGTATACGAAAAATTAAAATCGGCCAACCTTACCATTAACTTAGAAAAATCTAAATTCTTCCGTGATGAATTGAAGGACTTGGGGCACGTAGTAAACTCTAAAAGATTACAAGTAGACCCATGTAAGGTGGAAGCCATTCTTCAATATGCTACGCCTAAGAATAAAAAAGAAGTCAAAAGGTTCTTAGGCATTGCATCATGGTATCGGCGATTTATACCTAATTTTAGTACTATTGCCGGTCCCTTGAACAAACTTACCTCTACCGGTAAGAAAGCCGCACCATTTCAGTGGTCGGTGGAAGCTGATGACTCGTTTTGTAAACTAAAACAATTGTTAAGCTACGCACCAATATTATCGTGTCCCGATTACGAGAAACCTTTTTAAGTTCACACAGATGCGAGTGCGAGCGGCATCGGTGGGCTACTTACACAAGAAATAGATGGCGTGGAACTACCTATCGCTTACATGAGTAGGTCACTAAATACACAGGAACAAAACTACAGTATAACAGAACGGGAGACATTAGCAGTTCTAACAGCCCTCGAATATTGGCGCTGTTATTTAGATAATGGGTTAAAGTTTGTTGTGTATACTGACCATTCTGCACTGAAATGGTTCCTAAACTTGAGCAACCCGACTGGTAGATTAGCTCGGTGGTCGGTTCGTCCGTCAGCCTTTAACTTCGAAATAAAGCATCGGCGCGGCACAGATAATATTATAGCCGACGCGTTATCACGATCCCTACCTGTAAATATAATTAACGCGAATAATAATAACGTGAATGACCCTAATGTTGACACTGATCAATGGTATTCAGCCACCTACAATGGTTGTTTATCTTCGCCTAATGACTATACAGACTATTCTATTAAAAATAAGAAATTGTATCGTTTGATAAAATCTAGGTGTATGCTACGTAAGGAGTTCGAATGGAAAGAAGTACTACCTTCTTCTGATCGAAATAATGCCATATTAGAGAACTATGCCGAACCCACTTCGGGACATTTCGGTATATTTAAAACTTACAAGCGCTTAGCACTGCGTTACTATTGGCCCAAAATGCGCCGTGACGTGGTTAAGTTCATAAATTCTTGTGACACTTGTATCGCGCACTAACATCAGAACCATGCACCATTGGGAACCATGGGACGACCCAAAGTGTGTTCACGACCCTTCCAAACCATTAGTGTAGATTTGGTGGGGCCACTACCCGTCACAAGAAAACAAAACGCCTACATCTTTGTAGTAACTTGCTGTTTTAGTAAATACTGTCTACTTTTTCCTATCAGGCGCGCAACTGCTGAAATAATAACTAATATTTTGGAAGAAAAAATATTTTTAGTTCATGGTTTACCATCTACAATTATATTGGACAATGGTAAACAGTTTCTCAGTGCTACTTTAAAAGCTATGTTGCGCAAGTACAAAATCCCTAATCTTCATTATACTCCTAAATATTCCCCACATGTCAATACGGTCGAACGCTATAATAAAACCATTGGTTCTACCTTAGCGGCGTTTGTAGGAAATGACCAGAGATTATGGGACACTCTCCTACCTAAGGTGCAGTTTGCATTAAATACTGCAGTTAATGAAGTCACGGGCTATACACCTAGTTTTTAAGTCTACGGACGTGAATTAGTTCCATGCGGCTCACACTATGTCGACACGGACGCTGATGATATAGTATACATACCTAGGGACGATTACGCAGAAAACGTAGGTCACTTATCAGGCATATTTGACAAAGTTCAGGCACTCCTCATTCAAGCTCATGCTAGGAATTACCAAACGTATAATTTACGCCGTAAACCAGCTGAGTTTAATGTGGGAGACACTGTATGGAAAAGGACTTTTTATCAGAGCGACAAGGATAAGTCCTTCTGTAAGAAACTAGCCCCTAAATTCGTGAAGTGCACAGTGATTAATAAAAAGTCGCCTCTCGTTTACGAGTTGTCGGACGCGTCTGGAAATTCTATTGGGTTTTGGCACATTAAGGACCTAAAACGTATACACTATGGTGCCTAACTATTTGTTACAAACCGTAGAAGACTTTCCCTTCTTTCTTTCTATATGCCGTCTTAGCTTGGACAGTAGCGGACGCATAGACCTAACGCAGCTAGTCGGATTTTCCTTGTTAGCCACGTAAAATCGTCTCCTAAGGCGGGCGGTATTGTAGCGTATGACCGGTACCTACCGAGTTTACGTCATAATACCGTCCATACGCTCGGCCAATCAGGGAAGGCCATCGTCCGCGCTCGTAAGTTTTGCCCTTATTTGGTAATGCGCCGACACCAACGCTGATGGAGGGCCGGTATATAAAGGGGCCAACAGAGAGGCCGTCACTGCTACTCTACACTAACCTACTACCACTACTCTATTCTATATTGCTATATCCATATACATTCTACGTGTATCCTGGTCCCAGCTGTGGTGTGTGGGTGAGTTACTACATTTACTGCGTTAGCGTACTGCCCATCTCTCTACCTGCTAGCTGAGGCCGGCTGACGCCGCCTGCCTGACTCTATTGGTTGTGGCTTTCCTAATGCTGTTTCCCTTCAGGTTCCAGGTTCACCTTAAGCTCCGGGCTACGCTACCTAGACCGCTACACCTGCTGCATTGCCTTCGGCGTCACCTCTGCCGAGGAGTCTGGCCTGCCCCGCTCATCGCACACACACCGCCGGCACCTGCCAGCTGAGCCAACGGCCTGCGAGGATCTGCCCGCTACGCGCAGCCCTTCGAGCAACCTGCCCTGCACACTACCGGAGGGAACAGCGTGGGAGACTCCAGCCCTTAGTGTTCAGGCCAGTGTCGTGTTGTTGGTCGGTCATACTCGGCATAGGAAGTGAGACAATACTCGGCAAATAAACGCATAGAACCTTTTCTGCGTTTTACTACTAGAACCCGTTACTATTGTGATGGGTGACGTTAACAGCCATAATATTAAATGGGGATACCGAAACTGTAATGCCAACGGTCAAGCCATAGAAGAATGGGCAGAACTGAATGATCTAATACTAATTCATAGCCCAAAGGATCCACCTTCATTTAATAGCGGACGTTGGCGCCTTCGCTATAACCCAGACCAAATCTTCGTTAGTGGTAATATTGGTGCTTAATGCAAAAAAACAGTGTGCCTGCCATTCCCTCGAGCACAGCACAGACCCATAATGTGCGCCATTGAACCAATTATTCGACCAACAATCGTGCCTTTCAAGCGTCGATTTAATTACAGCAAGGCCAACTGCGACAAATACTCCGAAACTATAGATAAGGAGCTTACAAATTTAGCACTGACTTCAAAAATTACAATAAATTTATGGAAATAGTTACGACTGCATCAAAAAGATATATCCCCAGGGGTTGTCGTTCATCCTATATTACAGGTGTAGTGTAGAGTTAAGACTATAGTGTATAAGCAATGTAACCTATATTTTAATAGACACAATATATCTGATCGTTGCGCAAACAACATTTTTTATTCCCTCCTTTACATGGCGACCCTGCCCGTAACTGGAGACGGTCTGACGTAAGCGCATTCTCGTGAAACTACACTGCAATGGAAAGTACATGAATAGATTGGCAAATTATATTATATTTTTATAAGAAGAACATCCGAACTATTCGCCATGCATTTCTATAACAAATATTTGATCTGTGAACGACTGCCGCCGGTTGGAGGTATTTACTGGAAAAATATGGTGTGACGGCATTCGATAGGATCACTACCTATTACTTATCGGTAAAAATAGAAGACAATGGCCTTGGTTATGATGGGATTTTGGATTATAGAAGATGAGGACTACATTTCTGGAGGACTTGTTTCCAAGTGAGTGTATAAAAAAGTGATAAAAACTAAAGTATATAGTGTATACGTCGTATCAGTGATAAAAATGTGCGCGAGTGTACATAGTAAGAGGAAATTGTATCGGACTAATGTGGTACCTATTAATATGTGTTAAATAGACAATAAAAATTAGCATTATGTAGTTTATGTTTTAGCTGATATTTACTCTTCTTTTTTCAAGTTTAATATTTGTATTAAATTTTAGTTGTTATTTTCTAATCAAAATGGAAAATCGTATGAAATTCAGGGATCGCCCACCTAAGAGGCAATATGAACGTTTTATTTTTCTTAATTGATACATAATAAAAATGTATCTTAAATATAAATCTAAAATGTAATGTGTAAATATACAGAGGAAATGTAGTTGAAAGCTGCATTACAATTTTTAACGACTATAAAATTATTTGATGATTAGCGTTCTCACGTGCTTGAAGTCTGATCAACTAAAAGTAGTGAAGCATTTAATAATCAAATTATTTTGAATGTATGAATTGAAATATATTGTAGGTACCCAATTGAACTGGGACGAAATGGGAGTTAAATAATGATGTAATAAAAACCAAATTCTTGATCGTCATTGTCCGAGAGCCGGGATGTCGAAAGATTTAGGTTAAATACAAAATAAATGTTATTGTAATAAACAAGTGTTAAATGATATTATAATGTCAAATGTGAAGATTATGACTATGAAATGTTAAAATATGAAGAAAAAAATAAAAATGAATGATAAAAATATTAATAAAGAGTGAAATGGAGAATTAAATAATTGTTTAAGTTAATTACATGGAATGTGAATGTAATAACTATGATTTTTATGTGACTTTATAAAAATGTATTATGAACATGACGTAACTTGTCTAATTATAGACTTAGATTTTCATAACAATCGAACTTTGTCTTAGTAACAATCGTCAAGATACGCATTGCTACTTAGCTGCATAGCAACTACTTTTATGGTGTTGCATCAAATTGCAAGACCACCTCGGATGATACTTTGTTTTGATAAACGATGTCTTTATCATTAATGACTTGGCTTGTTTAGTTTTATTGCAAAATGCATGACATATAATTCAATTATAATATTTAGGTACATGTTTATTCGTATTTAACCAAATGTATAATCTTTCACTGTTTTTTTTATTTTGTATTCATTATTAAAGCCTAATTACCTACTTAAAGCTTAACTAAATAATTATTTTACAAAAAAAATACAGCAAGTATATTTGTATTTTTTTTTATTCTGCGAAGGGAGGTGTAGTGTAGAGTTAAGACTATAGTATATAAGCAATGTAACCTATATTTTAATAGACACAATATATCTGATCGTTGCGCAAACAACATTTTTTATTCCCTCCTTTACACAGGTCTGTCTGCTACATCAGCTGAACTGCTTAGACAGTACGAAGATCTTTTCAACAGAGATCTATTCTCTGAAGATACTATTGAGCTGGGTGAGAAACTCCTTGCAGAAATAAAAGAAAAGCGATGCGCCAAATGGATAGACACCGTCACAAATATTAACTTAACCCAAAACAGCAGGCAAGCTTGGCAAACTATCCAGAGGCTCACCAGTGACACTCCACATGCTAATCCACCAGCTCAAGTAACGGCAAACCAGATAGCCTATCAGCTGTTAATGAACGGCAAGCCCCCTCACCAACTGAAAAAGATTCCAAAAAGAAGAACCTTAGTAGACACAACCGAATCGTCTATCTGTCGTCCTTTTGATCTGCCTGATATCATCTGTGGCATTAAGCAACTGAAACGCGGTAAAGCTTCTTGACTCGACAACATATCTGTGGAGCAAATCCAATACTTTGGACCAGTTGCCGTGTTATGGCTATTAGGATTGTATAATAGTTGTCTGGACTCGGTGACAATACCTAGTATGTGGCGGAAAGCTTAAATAATTGGGACCTTAAAACCTGGCAAATCATCTGACGACCCTAAAACTTCAGACCAATCTCACTCCTCTGCCACACACTCAAATTATTTGAAAGGCTACTACTAAACCGTTTCACTAGCCTTGTGGACCCTTAACTCATCCCAGAGCAAGCTGGGTTCCGCCTCGGAAAATCTTGCTGGAGCCAAACCCTTAACCTTACTCAGCATATTGAGGACGAATTTGAGATGGGCAAAGTGACGGATGTGGTCTTTGTTGACCTTTCGGCTGCGTACAACATAGTTAACGTTAAACGTTTGCAATGGAAAGTGCAGAATATGACAGAGGATAGCAAATTTGTTCGAGTTCTTGGGGAGTTCCTCCAAAACCGACGTTTCCGGGTACATTTAAATTCTAATAAAAGCCGTTGGGGAGCCCTAAAGAACGGTCTACCTCAGGGGAGTGTCCTGGCACCAACGCTCGTTAATATCTATACTAATGATCAGCCTACGAGCCCAAATACAACCCGCTTCCTATATGCCGACGATCTGGCATTGGCGTCACAATCCCTGTGATGCCAATGCCTCCAATAAGATCCTCTAAAAACACCTCCAATAAGAATTTCATTAAGGATTTTTAATCACAAAAGATTCTGCGTCAAAATTAAATTATATTAAAATACAATACGTTTCGGTTTTCTCGGTATATATTTTAATACTAAAACAGCAATAATATTAATTTACATAGAATATTGTTTAGTAATAATATTGCTATTGCGATAAACGTAGCCGTCACGGGTTCTAAATAAACCTTTACTACCCTCTACTAACCTTTACTTACTGGGCAAAGTCTGTAAGCCTAACTTGCGCTCATAGTGAGACTTGCCTGGCCGTTAGTAATAGACCAAAGAGGGTAAGCGTATTTTACAAAGGTCTCCATTTGGATGGGTGACCGTTTGTGTAGTGTTTGTGTCAGAGTGTCACCGTTCTTATGAGGACACGTAAACTTTTGCTTATCAGTTTTTGACTCAGGTCATGAACCTTTGGGTCAGTTTCTTTCTTTTCTTACTTGTAAAATGATAATAATTTTAGAGTCATCAAATTTTGGAGCCATTTTTTTTCATTTTTGTAAATCATATAATATATGAATCACATAGCAACTTAAAGTTTTATAACAGTTAGAAACAAGGTCAGCGATGTCACACCATAATTTTTTGACATACCTTAGGCACTACAAACCAACGCGCCCTGTTCTCGTATGCACTGAAGTATTGCGGATGGCTGAATGTTACGAATAGGTAACATGGTATATTGGTTAGTCAAAATTGGTGTAAGGGGCAGGTAATTTAATTTGCAAAGGATGTTGTAGAAATTGCTGAGCAGTTACCACTGACACCAAACCAAGGTGGTTTAGTTTTTGTTGTAGCAAGTTTCGAAAATCTTTCATACTGTAAAGAATTTGTCGTAGACATGCAAAAATTAAACCAAGCTTTAACCTTTACGACCCTTAGAAGCCGTAAATTAACGGCTTCTAAGGGACGTAGCGTCTCCCCCGTGGGATCTCTACCTTGTCGTGGTGGCGGGGCTCAGTAACCAAGGATTGGTCACCCGCGGTGAAGCTAAGAGAGATCCCGGGAGCGGACGCTCCACAAGGGCTTAGAGGGGTCTGCGCAGGATGCGTCCAACGGTGCGGGTGCGGGAGACAGTACTGTCTGTCCCTCGCAGTCGGGTGCGGTCGCGCGAGGAGAGGCGCGTCGGTGTTGCGTTGCCACCCACCCTATCTCCCGCGACCAAATGGGGGCGCACTATTCGATGCGTCGCGGTGGGCCCGCAGAGGAAGAGGAGATGCGGTGTTGCGTTGCCGTCCTCCCTATACTCTGCGGCCGCTGAGTGTTTTGGCGGCGGAGCCCAACACCTTAATCCGCCGCCAAAGGGGTTTTGTTCGGGGCCCGACTGGCCAATACCCGTCGGAAAGTAGCGACGAATGCTTCGGCGATACCCTACCCTCCGACACACAGGTACATGACAAAGTCGAGGTGGTTTTTAGTGGAAAGACCTCATACTCCGGCTCTCATTTCCCCCAAGAGTCGGAGATCCGAAGGGATTTTCCACCTCGTAAAAAAAGGGTCATAGCGTGATGTTACCATATAGCCATCTGGCATAACTGACTGACTGCCTCGTTGGTCTCGCGGCTTAAATGTGCGCGTGCGATTGGGAGGTCCCGGGTTCGATTCCCGGGTCGGGCAAAGTGTTATTGGGTTTTTCCGTTCGGAAATTCTCAGTAGCAGCACGGAGTCTGGTAATGTGCCCGGTACGGCAATAGGCTCGCCCCCTATTACGTGGGACCTAAAAAACTCCTGGCGAAATGTTGGTGTAATATTACGCCTCTGCCTACCCCTTCAGGATATAGGCGTGAGTCTATATTAAAAAAAAATATTAGTTATTCTGTGATTTATAATCAAAGTCATTATGTGTATAAGCTAGCAGTTGGCGGCTTCGCTCGCGCGTAATGACGGACATTCCATATAAAAAATCAACCCCTATTTCAGAAACGCGTAAATACATGATCACTTATTTCTAATCAGAAGCTAGTATATGAAATTTCACTTCGCATAAAAACTTTTAACCCCAATTTCACCCTTTTAAACGGTAGATTTTAGAAATCGCTAAAACACGCACCTATTTGTTTTATTTCTAACCAGAAATTTGCACACAAAATAACTTGCTATCTTTTTAAAAATGACGGACCTCCCAAACAAATTTTCTACCCCTATATGACCCTCTTAGTTAGATTTGAAAAAAATCTAAATTGCGTGTTAACTTTTTCTAACCAAAAATATGTACCTATAAAAATCCTTCCTTAGTGGGTGCTTACGTCATAAAATGCATCGACTGTCAAAATTTCAAGTCTCAAGCCACTGTGGTTTTGGCTCAGCCCAAGTCAAAAAAAAAATACCCTCCAACCTTTTTTCCTCCCAGTTTCATCAACACCTGATAGTGAAACTCGAAGTAGGCCCATTCCTTGTGACTTTTCTAGTGTCCACTGATGAAAAGTCACAGCAAATGCTTAATTTGTTTACTTGGATGACATAATTTTTGAGTTATATTATAGTTATGTTATAGTAGAAGTTAACTCAACCAAATTTCTTGGCCTCCAGATAGATAAAAACCTTAACTGGAAAACTAATATTGAAATGTTATGTAAAAAACTAAGTATATCTGCATACACTTTACACACACTTTCATGCACATTATATACGGATGGTCTACTTACAGCATACTATGGTTTGGTAGAAAGTCACCTACGCTATGGGCTAATATTTTGGGGTAACTCAACGGAAAAAGAAACAGCATTCAAATCTCAAAAAAGATGTTTACGGGCGATGTTCAGACTTATGAAGACAGATAGCTGCTTGCCCTATTTCAAAAAATACAAAATGTTAACTTTACCATGCTTATACATATTAGAAGTAGCTGTGTTTGTTAAGTCGAACCCACATTACTATAAGCGTCTAGCCGACGAATTTCCACGCAATAGACGCGACAGTAGTCAACTTTGTCTCCAATTCGCTAAGAAGACCCTGATGCGCAAAAGTGTGTACTGTATGGCACCAATTATTTTTAACAAATTACCAAAAAGTTGGAAGAAACTGCCTCAATCAATGTTTAAAAATAAACTTCGTACTTTCTTGACCGCCAGAGCATATTATAGCGTGACTGAGTTTCTTAATGAGAAAGAATTTGTATTTACATAATTAAATTTATATAGATCTATATAATAATCTTATAATATGAATATGAAATAATTAAATTTAAATAATTTGGACAAAAAAATACTATATTGTTAAATGTATCTTTTTTTGTATAATTTTAAAAGCAACCAATTTATTTTTGCACGTCATGCTGTGACAAACATGTCTGCACTTAATTTATTTTGTCATCTTGTAGTTATGCACTTTCTTTGTATGTACACACACATGTTTATGCAAATAAAGCTTATCTTATCTTATCTTATAAACTCAAAAACTATGTCAACTATAAAACTATTGGATTGATTTTGATAAACATTAAATATGACCTACCTGAAAGTATATGCTTTAAAACAAAAAAAGAATTATGGAAATCTTTCGATAAACAGCGGAGTTATGAGGTAACAAACATAAAAAAAATACAGCCGAATTGAGAACCTCCTCCTCTTTTTGGAGTCGGTTAAAAATGGTAGGAAATGATTTTGGACAGCTCTTTGGAAAGCAATATAGGCTGTTTAAATTTAACATTTTTTTCACGAGGAAAAATACAATTAGAATATATAGAATTATTTTGTTACTGACAGACAACGCATAGCCAAAACAATTGGGTGCAAGAAGCTAAAATTTTTCATGTATGTTCATTGAGGACCGAAGGGCTGCACGAAAAGGAATTTCCGAAATGAAAACGGCAGCAGGAAAATGAATAACGTGCGCGTGTAGCTGCGGACATCCTTTAGTCTAATTATATATTTAAAATGAGGAAAGTAGACAAACTGAACAAATTTTTCGCATAATAGTGAACGACTAAAAAATTAAAATAAAGACGAGAATGACTGCAGGGTTGGTTTCATGCATTAAGCGACTGTCACGCTGACTCTGCCGAGTGTTAGTCTATAAAGATACTGCGATACTTCGTGTGTAATCTACAATTTTTTTTACAAAACAGTATATATGCCGTTTTCATTGAGTACCTCTATATCCGCTTGCCCGCGCACAAGTGACTATTCTCCCTTTTTCGAAATTCCGTAGACCGCGCACAAGTGACTATTTTCCCTTTTTGGTCACAGCGCTATACTCGGTCTGAATTTACTGTTTCTTTCTATTACGTAATGTTTGAAATCCTTTTTCTCTGTTCTATTCAAATCATTAAACATTTCTTCATGCTAAAAATACGAAGCGAGTCTTAAAATCGTTAACCCGGAACGAAAAAATAATGTCAAATGCCACTCTTTGTTTCGCGCGCTCCGAGATTACGTGCTTATCGTATGCGTGTAATTAAATATTTTTATACTCCGATACATGTTTTTTTTATTTAATTCGGTGTAGATAGAATCCCTCTACAGGGAAAATTCATAAAATATGTATGTCATCGATTTACTTTTTAAAATAATCCTGTTTAAAGTACACAAAGTGTTTTTTTCAACGATAGTCAATGTTCGCTGCTAAGTATAATAAATAAGAAACTATATATCAACAAAGAATTCAAACGACTTGAACGAGTCATTTATAAGGTTGAAGAAAAACATCACTTCAACTTACTCATGTTACCGACTTATCAACAATAAATTTTTATGTTAGCGCCCATCTGGCTAGCGGCGGCTCGACATTTTGTTTAGAACGTGAGCGGTCGAGCGAATTTGGCAAATTGGCGCTAGCGGTCAAGCGGATAACAGGGCAATTTGATACACCTATTCTTAAAGCCCACATCAATTTATGCTGTCCAGGTTCTCCTAGGTTGCAGTGCAACTGTCCGCAAATAAAAATGACTACCGTAGTTAAATACCAAGGTATCCAAATTGATCACTCGCTAAATTGGAAGCTACATATTGACAACCTTATCTCGTGAGTTCGGAAGCTAATATCCATTTTCAAGAAGCTACGGATTTCGGCCGATCCCAGTACGCTTAAAATGGTCTACTGTGCGCTCTGCCAATCCGTGCTATCATATTGCATCACAATGTGGGGTGGAGCTCAGAAGACGCATCTGCTGAAACTGGAGCGAGCGCAGAGGGCTGTGCTCAAAGTAATGCTTTCCAAAAATTACAGATTTCCTACCACATTACTAAACGCAGAATGTAGGGTGCTAACAGTCAGGAATTTTTTGTACTCCATACTATTCTCAGAAAACATAGCACTCTACAATATGATGCAAGTTATGCTGGGGATCGTTTTTCCTATATATAAAACCAACACAGCAACTGCCCAACGTCATTATCACATCCTAGGCAATTTTTTGTATAACAAAATAAATTAATAAATTTTGTGACATTTATATCATCTTCCCAGATATACCTGCAAAGCCACTGTTTGCAAATGGCTTCATACTCAAAATTATGAAGAATCAGAAGAATAATTAAAGATCTCAATTTAATGATTTGCCTACCAATTTTAAAAAATGCAGAACATATTCAAAGTCTACACACATTCGCACAAACCCACACACCACACACACACACACATACACACACACACATACACAAAATATGCTAAGTCTGTAAAAAGTAACCATAGAATATCAGTTACCTCACTTACAGCTAACTACTTAGAAATTTTACATTTTATTCTAATTCTGTGTTCTCATTAGGAGCAATGTAACTGCTTGTAAATAATTATGTGAAATCTGATACCCACAACGCAAGTTAAATCTTACCGTGGGTACCAGAGCCGCAAATACTGCTTACTTTGTTATATTCTCTTACATTAATAGTATTATATTATGTTGTTCTACCTACCTGTAAGTGGTTAATGTACAATTTTCTTGGAATTAAATAAAAACAAAAAAAAAAACATCCCCTGTCCGCATCAGCCAGCGCGATATCGTCAGCATACATGAGCAGCCACGGAGGCTGCTCATGCTCATGATGCTGCCTGACAGTACGTCTTATATCACACTGAATAGGTACGGACTGAGGACAGAACCCTGGTGGACCCCGACGGTGATGGGAAAGGTTTTTGTGTCGCCAACAGCAGTCCGAACTACGGAATCGGCATTTGAGTACATGTCTCGGATGATGTCAATATATGCTTCTAGTATCCCTTTGGATCTTATCTTATGCAGAGGCGTGTTCTTTGACCTGTACCGCTCCATGACGATCCTGAGGGCAAAAATTGGGTCATATCTATTTGCTAATTATATCCTACAAATGCGAAAATATTTCTTTTCTTTTCTTTATTTTAAAGCCTGTGTCGCGGGGAACTTTACAAACATACAACTAACGGACACAATGAACACCCAGACTCGAAACAAAAATTTATGAATTACACAAAGTGTTGTCTCGTGTGGGAATCGAATCCACAACACTTCGGCACAATGTCAAGCGGTGAGGCGGCTGCTTAAACCACTACGCCAACCGTGCAGTCATTTGACAGTGTTTAGTCGCCTACTTTGGAAAAAATTGATTAAATTATACAACGAATTTCATTTCATTCAGCTTGCATGAAATGAATTCATAGGTAATTAACTTACTAGTCGCTTTGGAGAATGTCCAACCACTTCCTTACAGCTATGGTATTTAAGCATAAAAAATAATGTACTACTAATAATCACCATACTTATAATAATCATGTTAAATCACGTGAAAGTGAGTAACATTAAAAAAATCTGTCGCAAGCTTCTAGCCTTGCCGAAATCGCCTTGATTAGATCAACACAATACATTCTTCCATATTGCTTAACTCACGCAATCATCAAACACATGACGTACATTTTATACAGGATATGAATTGACAGGTCGTGACATCAAGATCGAACTCATAATACTTTTGTAAACGCAAAAATAAGAGTTATATATTATGTGGCTTATGGCACTTAAGGAAATTAGATCAGAGGGAATATTGATTTTTGGAAGGCATTACATTCTTTTAGATGTGAGTGTTTTTTTCTGGTTACAGGTTGAATGAAACTTAATGTTGGGCCTGATTTGGTTAATGAATTTTTAAATTTTGTGTACCAACTACTTGAAGATTATATGCATCTATGTCTCTACATCTGTAATATATTTCTGTATTGCATTGTTTGTGATACGTATTTGTAAGTTGGATTGCAGCTGGAAATCAATGCTTGCCTGTAGTGGTTTGGCACATGCTGAACTGGACACTTGGTTGCTGCCACCATGACACGCGATTTGTGTTCATTTAGGTATTCGTTTAGATTTTTGTTATATTATATATTAATGATCATAATAATAATGATTAATATGCTTTTATTTCATAACAATGTACATTTAATTATTTAGATATTTAATTAAACTTAACTTAAATTTTAAAATACCATCCTACGAAATAAATACAAAACAAACAAAACGGAAAAAGAAAATAATTTAGAGGACGTCATAAAAGTCCTCAACATCGCCGTCGACCGGGAGCGTGCCCAAAACGCTGGCAGCATTGCCACGTTGTATGGCAATGCTCAACTTTTGGGCCAAGTACACCCCAGCCTTCTGGTCACACGAGGCGTCGACCAGTCTCTTTACGAGATCTCTAAAAAGAGATCTTGCACTTGGACCCCATGAACCCATCCCCTACTAGGTTGGCGTATTTGCGCCGTTTGAAGGTCTCCGCTGTAGCAGCAGCAGCGCCCGCACAACCCGCTGTGCCAGGAAGATGAGATGGCGCGAGGGTATCGACACACGTTGCGTCCCACACCAAAGGCCTACCCAATTTCCATGGGAGTTAAGAATATAATAATAATAATATTCTACCACATAGACACATCACCATCTAGACCCAAGCTAAGCAGAGCTTGTTATATGGGTACAAGGTAATGGATAAACATACATATATATTGTTCAGAGTTTGCCAAGAAAGACTGCGAATTGTTTGCAGAGGGCAATGGAAGCGTGATTATATTCATCCAGTTGTTCTAAGCAAAGACAAGAGTCGAACATATATTACTGTGATTCACAGCAATGAAATTAAACTATTTACAAAGTAAAATTACCTGGGGTCCTTAGTGATGTCCTGAAGTAGACCTATAAAATTACACTCACTAATTAGGCCAAAATAATGGTGAAATCTTTATAGCTACCAGACTCCAAGGCGTCGGTGTCTTCAGGACACGCTGCACAATGTGCGAGTTTACACAATATTTGCAAATGTTCAATATGTCACAATTTTATTACAAACTTTGCCGGCAATATCAAAAGAGAATTATAAGTATTTACAAGACTATTATCAATTCGCGAAGCTGGCTTCAACCATGTTCTTTCAAAAGGCGATATGATACGAGACGACAAAACGTGTTAACTTTTCAAGACACGAACAAAAAGGTGATGTTCAATATATATCACTAACTTATCAATCGCTCACAACCTTTGCCGGGCAAATCCAATAGCGCCAATTGCAAGGTTATTACACAATTTAATTCAATTCTACAAATCTCACGACAAGACAAACGATGTGGTCATCGTGGTCAAAAGGAATTTTCCGGAAGCAAGAATGAGAATGATTTGACAGTTCATAGTGTGACCAGAGTCAAAAAATTAAAATTGACAAAATAATAATACCAACTAATATTATCGATTCAACTTATCATAAACAATATTTATATTTCAAACATATACTTTTTTTGTAAATACATACCGACGGTTCCTACGTACTAAGGTCAAGTCAAAAATCGAGGTTTACAGGTGAGCGTAATTTGTGTTCAACACGCCCTAGAAATAGTTCTATGACCAATAATAAATATTTTCTTTCTACAATATTTTAACAGTTTTAAGAGATTTAAAATGCTATTTATACAAATTTTTTTTACGTTTTCTTGAAAAAACTGATAGATGACCGTTTCTACGCCGATAATAAAATAAAAGTATGTCAGTCATGTCTATTATACCTTTTTATACGCTGTCCGTGTGGTGACGGATTAAGAATACGGAATGTCACCACCCCATATCATCCCATGGGTGTCGTAAGAGCCGACAGAGGGAGCATATTATGCAGAGAAAAGCACTGCAAGAGAAGGAAACTTGACACAAACCCTATACCAACCCCCTGAGTGGCACGCATTTTAAAACACCGTACAAAAAGATATGTAACAGATGTCCGTATCTACGACACTTATTCGTTTTATTTATAATACTTATTCTTTTATACGACTTGTAAAACAAGGTAAATAAATAAAGTTTAAAAAAAATCGTATGTCAGTATGTGCGCATAGATAATCTAAAGCCAATGATGCAATAAAAAAAAATATGCCATTTTCGACGTGTCTTTATATACGTAGGGACCGTCGATACATATGTTTTTAATATTTATTTAATAAAAGTTGATTATATTTTATTATGTTCGAAATAAAATGTATCTGTCTATAATTGCAATTATCAGCAATTGTGCAATATCATACACACAAAAACACTCGCAAAAAATTTACAAATGAAAGTAGAGTAAACATAATTATAATATGTATCTCATACGCAATAGACCCACAATCCTCGATACAGCGTAGCAGCCAGATGACAAGCACAACCGTTATGCCATTTATATCATCCTCTCTGCATCTTTTTTAGAACAGTGTATGTTAGATATATTCTATCATACAATGATTGGCATTCTAATTCCGACTGCGCCTTAGGTTAACTAAACTACTATGTTACGCCTAATATTGGACAGTAAACATACTATGTAAAAAAATAATCTACCATGCAATTACAAGCATCTACATTCTAACTGTGATTCAATTTCATGTGACCTATATCACATTGTACTAACTACATTAAGCCTACAGAGGACAGTAAATTTAGTATCTTGTCCGTATATGACCAAAGGGCTGAACCACTAAATCATAGTGTACTCTCTACTGGCTAACACACTGAAAACTTACGAGTGATGTGCATTGTTTGAGCACTGTGAAACAAGGCTTAAAGGCTATTAGGCTGTACACTAAAGTGGTTGCGAAAGCTGCCTCAGAACAGGCCGACGAAATTATAATGTTTATATTTATATTGAGTAGGAGGACTTGATTTTTTCTATAGACTCACGCCTTTATCATCGAAGGGATAGGCAGAGGTGTAATATTACACCCACATTTCGCCATGAATTTTTAGGTCTCACTTAATCCCTATCCTGCGCAAGGCCCGCTTTGCCCAACGCACGAAATGCAACGTCATTTCAAATACTTATTAATTTTTACGTAGACTTGCAGAAAAAACGAAAAATTCGTCTACAAAAATATAATAATATGGCATGAATTATACCTTCCTGGCTTTGTTACGAATTTATCTAACTAGTTATATATTTCAATTTGTAAATAAAACTGACCTGTTCTCGCAGCGATGTAATATATTTTGATTTCGAGAAATTTCATTGGTATAAATTGTAAACTTTATCACAATTTATCGAATATCCACACATAATCACCAAACGAGCAATTTATTACGTTAAAACAATATACAATGTGCAAAGATAACTCAACTCATTTTACTTTAGAATCATTATTTCACCATAAAACGTTTTTGTTTACGCGACGAAAAATAACGGCCGCCATTCTTTGGGAACGCAATAAGTGCATTATAAAAGTTTCGTTACTTTTTCACTGCAATATTTATCACTTTTCGATAAACTATAACTCAATGTGAAATCTACACTTATTTTCCAGTAGTTCTGAATATAATACTTATAAGATTACTCAATGTTTCCTCATTACAATTTTTTTTTTCTTTTCTCGTGCACACTTATTTCAATATCAAAATGGCCAATATGGCGTCGTCGCAAAGTTCAATGGCGTACGTATTTTGTTTAATTA
Organism: Euclidia mi; assembly: GCA_944739405.2. Taxonomy (NCBI): domain Eukaryota; kingdom Metazoa; phylum Arthropoda; class Insecta; order Lepidoptera; family Erebidae; genus Euclidia; species Euclidia mi. The sequence continues at coordinate 36,565,491 of OX123192.2, read as the reverse complement.
ATTTTCGTTCATTCTTGCTCGTTACCAGTTTATAAAAGTATTAAAATTGGTCAAGCGGAAATCGATAAATCGAATAATATAACAAGATCGTTTTAAAAATTGTAATACACCTCTGCCTACCCCTTCGGGGATAAAAGGCGTGAAGATATGTTATGTTATCGTTTTACAAGTGCAAAAACCCTTAAATATCAACGACCAATGATACCCAACCCGTTATTAACCTATGAAGTTAACATTGCAGTTGAGGGGTTAATAGGGGCGGCCAGACTCCGTGCTGCTACTGAGAATCCAGAAAAACTGAGTAACACTTTTGCTCCACTCAGGAATCAAACCCGGGACCTCTGATCAGCAAACGCATACACTTTCCACTGGACCACGGAGGCAATCGGGATCACTACTTGAAATGTAGAATAGCGGGTACTTCATAAAAAAAGAACAAAAATATTGTTACACTTACGGAGGGTTATAACTTTAGCCGCTATCAAAATTATTATTATGCTTAGTCAGTATTTCATTGCAACAATATTTTTACGTTACGGCATGATCCGTTACAAATCTGTAGGCACAATCAATATAGGTATTCACTAGAAAGTAAGTTTAACAATAACTTCAACCATAATCTAAAACAAATTCATAATACTCTTCAACATGATTACCCCATAGATGAGCTACGAGTATCTATGGGGTAATCATGTTGAAAAGTATTATGAATTTGTTTATGCTCAGATTATTCCTATTCCTATACACTTAATAGTAGCTAACTTTGTACAACGTCATACTTATAGCTTCGTTCTTATAGCTCGCTGGATTACAAATTCTATATTATTATACTATTTACCGTCTCGCCTTTAAATAAACAAGAGAAAACTATTCACAAACCTTGTCTAAATTAGCTTTAGTCGTTTCCGAACTTTGTATTTACATAATACATAAGTACAATAAGAGTTTATTTCTGAATTCATAAGTATAAATACAGTCCACAAACTTGAAGTAGAGGGTCGGTACCCACTGATCCCCTAATATTCATTCCCCGAAATAAAAGTTGTAGATTGGTCCCCTATTTAGGTGCCCATTGGTACCCCGGTAGGGGACCAGATTATTTTAATTATTTTGTCAGGTACCCACTCGTACCCTGGAATAAAATTAAAGATTCGGCACCTACTCAGGTGCGTTTTGGGCACCTAATTAAAACCATTTTAATTTTTAGGTAAAAATATTGTCATCGTTGTACATTCGTGTACAATATTGTTACGATTTTAATTAATAAGTAATATCAATAATTTAAAGTATGTACTATAAAATAATCAAATTATATTATAGTATACAACGTGTAATGGAAATAACGCACATCCTCAGACACCCCAATTAGAAAACCTTGTTATTATCATAATGCATGCATTGAAATATTTTTTTTATTAGCCTAAACATTGTTTTTGATCGAAAGTATTAACTTCATTATAAGTAAAATGCGTGGTCACTACAAACCTGCGCACGCACACAATCACACGAAACGTTTGCTGTGGTAAACAAACGACAGCGAAATACGATACGGTCTATCATTTTTTAACATCGTTAGTGGCTATTGTGATTATCTTAATTTAATCATAATAATCATACCTAGTTAGCATTATTGATACATTAGAAATTAAAGTATTAAAAGGGTATCAATGAGAGAATTAAAGAAGAACGGCGTGTTTAAAGTTGTAAATCATAATTTTTTTACAATAAAAGAATAACCAAATGGCTCACAGGCTTATTGTCACTTGTTCGGCGTCCTCTGTTTAAAATGCTGACATCAGGTGTCCACCACCCGGCTTAAATATTCCTTTAGTTCACACACACACACAATGTTTCTTTTCACTGTTTTAAAAGCAACTGATATCTTATTTTTACTCCCCGGCACTTGTTGTCTCGACACAATCAACTAGTGGTTTAATAGGTATGTCCCCATAAAGCAAAAGTCCAGGGGCGTCAAGTCAGGCGACCTAGGAGGCTACTGGACAGGACCGCCGCGATCGATCCCGCTCCTTGTATTCGACTTCACGATGATCTTGAACGTTCTACGTCAAACGCGCGGGGGCACCAATATGTTGATAATACACATTTTGTAAATAAACAAGTAAACTTGTTAAACATTTTTTTCACTACACTCACAGAGAATCCAGGTAGATGACTAATTTTATTTATCTAAGCGCAACAATGGCCGCCCGGCCGGCCCACTATGGTTCGTCTAGAACAAGCTAGCTAGACAAAATTATTTTATTTGATTTTTATGTCTAGATGCGGTTAATAAGCAAAGATATAAGGTTTTTGGTACTTTTTTCAAGGCAGTTTGTCATTTGAGCTGGTATCATGAAAAAAAAAACATTTATCGGGCATATGTGTATAATATATTTTTTGAACATTTTATAAAGTGATTTATCCCTCGACGTCGCTATAAAATCTAATAACAGATGCATAAAATATCTAAGAACTAAATCTATTACTCATTATCATCACTATCATCAGATGAATCATCCATTGAATAGTCATGATCGTGAGGGGCAGAACTATGAAAAGTAGAAATCATATTAACATTTTGTTCCTTACAGCTAGGTGGGACAATTAAATCTAATACTTCAGTTGGAAGCGTACCTATTTTCTTCCGAGGAACTTCTCGTAAACCGTTTATTACAGGGTCAGATGTTATCAATAACATATTAAGTAAATCTCTATTCGTAGCCTCCCGTGATCGCTTTCGTGTGTTGTGCTCACGAAATCTTCTGCAGTCCTTATTCCGAGCTTCCTGTGCTTCCTCGGAAAGCTGGCCTATAGGTAGAAGGGACGATCTAATTACTTCGCCACTGTGCAAAAGTATTTTGTGGACAGTAGCGGGCATGTAATACCATGAATAGAGATTTACATAAAGTTGTCTAGTTTCTTGAGCTAAGTTAACGAATTTTTCAATATTTATATCATATCCCGATGATAAAGTGCGAAGTAGTATGCCAAATTTTTGTATTAGTGAAACATCTAACCCTGTAATATCGGCACTAGCCTCGGGATTTCCAAAAAATCTTCGCGCGGTGTTCCCGTCATTAGTGTTACCGAACCCTGGTTTTGGTTTGTCTACAATCAAGCCCATTTCGCTTTTAAATCGTTTTTTAATGTCATCTGAACGTTGTTTCACACTAGCTTTGTCTTCGGCTGTTCTTAACTGCTATTTTTTTATATTTAGTCGATAGCTAATGTGAAGCAAGCATTCAAAGCACCTTATCCAAGCGTGCAACGTAGACAAACCAAAACCAAGATTATCTTTGTCCGCAGCAAACTCTTTTGACAGATCATTCATCATTGTTGGAGTTGCCCCACAAATAAAACATTTTTGTGAGGAAGAAGTTTCGGTCAGAGCATTGCAAACTTTTCCGTCAATCATTGTTAAAAGCATAACATGTGTGACAGATACTTCGGTCTCCATCACCGTGCAGGTTGTCGGCAATAAAGCGTTTATCTCTTCTAAAACCTTATTGGTTTCCGAAATCGTAAAATCTTTCGTTTCCTTAGAAAAGATAAACTTTATTGGCCGACAATACATTGTAGAACAGGGCCGAGGATTCTGCCACACAATATTACCACTTTCATCTTTCAATTGAAGAGGAACGAAAGAAAATACAAATAAAAACTCGTCACTATCGTCACAATTAGTGAATTTTTGTTTGTACATACTATGACCGGAACTTCCATCACAACCCCATTTACTGATTAATGTGAATGACGTGCAAGGTAACAGACTATGAACAACTTCTTGTTGTGCTGAAACTAAACGTTCGGCAGTCTTATCAAGAATTGCCTGAACTTTGATTTCAGCATGCGTTTCATTGACTGTAATTTGTTCACCTGACGGGTAGCAGGCTATTTTAGCCTTTCTAACACTGTACATTGACGGAAACACCTTATGTCCAGCTTTAATACTCCACTTCCGAGTCTGCTTATAGCTATGGCTACTTGATTTACTATCAACGTAGTACGCTAAAGCTTCCTCACTTGTTAAACTCCTGGGGGCACTTTCTTCACTCGTGGTCTTGGTTATTGAAGGATCACTAGTCACATCTTTAATTTGACGTGCTACACTTCTCTGACCCGAGATTCGAGCTGACACTTCAGCGGCGTAAATTAATTCACTAGCACTTCTGGACTGTAATAGATCGTCTACACGTCGTCTCTTCGTTTTGAGACTAGAATGTTCAAAATCTTTAGTAGGTCTTCCGGGTCCCGGTTCTCCAGATGTAGTTGGCAGAGATAAATAAACGGACACATCGAAAGATATGTCAAGACCCTCCAGCCACGTCGAATACTTTTGTAGGAATCGCTCTCGATTTCTTCCACAGCTGCTCCACTTTTCAGCAAATTTCGTTGAATATCTTGAGATTAGTACTTTAATATCTCGCAGAGACTGCTCCGTAACACCATCAAAATTATATCTCAAAGATATAAACCGAAAGAGCTCCTCATTCCGCGTTTCCTTCGGGTGTTTCAGCCATTCTTCGAAAAAATCCATTCTTGAGACGGTAAAAACTGTTGAAAGAAAAAAATAAATAAAAATTAGTTGTGCAAATATATCGCAATGAATTTTTTTACGTATAACTACTAGACACTTATGAGAATCGTATATGATAGGTTCTACGGTGGGGACAAGTGGGGACATGTTATTATTTGACCGATGAATTTGAAAAAATGAGTAAAAAAGTGGGTGAAAATTCAAACATTTCATTTTATAAGACTAAAGAATGAAGTTCCCATGTTGAAAATGAAATAAAATATAACTACTTACCCTTACGTATACAATCCATCACAAAAACACTTTCACAAATTTCTTTTAGTGACATAAACAATGCTATCAAATATGATGTAAAAATGCAAATGAATGCCCTTTAAATAGTCAACATCTTATAAACATACCTTAATGACGCTCTTAATGAGGGTAGTATTGATAATTAATAGGTGTAATCCTCAATGTATAGGGGTAATGAGTTCGTAATAGTAATTAACTTCCAGGAATTTAAGAGTTGTTTTTGTCTAGCTAGCTTGTTCTAGACGAACCATAGTGCGGCCGGCCGGCGCTGTACCTACCAGCGCGGGCGACCGAGCGACGCGACGGTGACAAGTGAGACACATTACGTCTCGCTCTTTCCCGCTGTTAATACGTAAGCGAAAGAAAGATGATAGATATTTTGGTGGTTAATTGTGTGTTATTGTCTTGTACCGGCTGTTATGTTGTATTAATGTGTGCGTTCCTGTACGTGGAACCACTAAACAAATGCATTTAAAAAGAAGCCGTTCTACGTTGACTTAAGGTTTATTTTCGTATATTTTGCCTTTTCAAAGCAATGAGTGACTATAATTTACGTAATTTTAATTATTTTAGGATTAAAAAAAAATGATATTAAAAATGTCAGAAATGGATTCAGTAGCTGATTCTGAACAAAGTACTTTCAAAATGTGCATTAAACTTGTTACATGTTGTATATGGACTCTCATCGAATTGGCTAACTATATTGTTGGCCACTGTTCGCATTTTCCCGGAATTTGTCAAGGTGCAATCAGTTTGTTTTAAGTTTAGTCGCTAATCTAAGCGTAGTTATCTGATAGACTCTCGAGTAAAAGTAAATATTAATTAGTGTGTGTGTTCTGTAGAATGAACTACTGAATTAAGTGAGTGACCAAATATGAGTATAAAAACATGTAAGTAGTATTTTTACACTAGTTTACATAGCTCATATACTGATAAATACCTACACTGTTTATATTTTTCGGAGCTAGTTTTGAATATTTATTGGTAAAACATTTTAGAAATCGATTTTTTTAGATTTACATATAATCTCTGTCTCTGTTCCAACCCTTCGTCACCCGTTTCTGTTTCAACCCTTGTAACTAAACTAGAAAACGTTGGTATAAGAGGAAACCCTCTTAATTTTTTTAAAGACTACCTCACGGATAGACGACAAATGGTAAAGACAGAACTGTTCACTAGTGACGCGGCAGATGTGTCATTCGGCGTGCCACAGGGAAGCGTACTGGGACCTACACTTTTCCTGACGTATATAATGATATAGATACGATCCATCAATATAACGTATATAGATACGATCTCTGCAACTTAAAAGTATTAAACGCTAAAATTTTTGCCTACGCCGCTGTTGTCTTCTCTGGGAAAAGCTGGTCGGAAGTCAAACTTCACGCAGAGCTAGGTATGGCCCACATTGCTAACTGGCTCAATGACAATCTACTCACCCTAAATACATCCAAAACCAATTACGTCTGCTTCAGCATCTCAAATCGTTCGCAACCGGAGGAGGACTTTACAATTAAAATACACTCTTGTAACAAACCTTTTTATAATACCTGTAAGTGTCCAAAAATAGATAAAGTACCACAAGCAAAATATTTAGGTGTCATAATTGACCAACGCCTTTCGTGGTACTCTCATCTGGAACACATTACTGGAAGGCTTAGGAAACTTGGTTGGATTGTTAAAACCTTACGGTATGTCGTCCCTACTCAAATCAATAAAAATATAGGTCCGTCTAGAAATCTATTAAATGAAATTTATAATGCAATAGCAAAATCAGTTGTGGTATACTGTATCCCTATTTGGGGAGGAGCAGCTAAATAAAAAAATATAGAAATTGAACGAGCACACCGAGCTTTAAAGTTAGATTCCCTACAGAGAGTCTTTATCAGATAAGCGGTCTGCTTTCTGTTAGGAAATTATACATTTTCCACACTGTTTTAAAAATATTGTAAAGGTGAATATATGTATAGTATAAATCCTGCATATCACTGACAGTTATATATATGTCAATGACCACTGAGGAATTTTATAAGTTATATAAGTTTCATATAGAAAAATCTATTTACAAGTTGACAATGTACCTATACGTACTATATCTACGTAAAATATTGCTGACACTTCGAATACGTTGTACCTAATATACAAAAACAAAAGTAAATTAATACAATTGTATGGCGTATACGAAAATGTCGAGAAGTGCGTTAAAATTAAAAAAATATATCATTTATAAAACATCGTACGTGACTGTGAGTATATATAAAAAGCACAAATAAATACGATTTTTTTGATATCTAAAAGGCTGATTGTCATTAACACTTATTAATAAATGTGATATTTTTTTATTTGTTTCATTTTTACCTTTAGTACGTGACTGTACTACAAACACAGGTATATAATAAAAAATAGAGCAGGGTACGAGTGGACACCACAAAAATTTGAGGGTACCAGTGGGCACAGGGTCCGAATTTCAGGGGACCAGTGGGTACCGACCCAGAGCTGGGTCAGTTTAATCACCAAATAAATTAGTTCAATAAATATTTTTACCTGTTTTTATTAATTTGTTGTACCTTCAATCATTGATATTACAGATTGAGATCGAATACTTTGTGTTTTCAAGATATTGCCCCTCCCTTTTCGGGATTTATTCCTACTGGGTCGAATATTAAATTAATGGACACAAAGAACGACCAGACTCGGACCAAAAACATACAGAGTGTTATTTTTTGCAGTGAATAAATCTACAATACTTTAAATGGCGCGGTAGTCGTCTGAAATACTACACCAAACGTGCAGTCATTACACATTACTGATCATCTATCATAGATATTACATCATACGTACATATGTACGCGATCCTAAAACGATTTGGTGCCAATATTTAGTCGCATCTCTCCTGGCCATTTCCTGTACAATTCTATGCCTCCATATCTTTAATTTCCTCATTTACTCGTTCACGGGTCACTTTCATTTGAAAAGGTTCAGACGGTTATGTTCCTATATTAAATCTCGTATGTATTTTCTCATATTCAGAGGCCGGGTATGGGAAATTGGTAATTTTCATTTCGATTATTTCTTATTCAGAGGTTAGGCCTCGTTTCTGTACGGTTTTATTTTTTATAATTTTACGGTTTTATCTTATTTGTCTCAGTAGGTAGAAATAAATAGAATGAAACCTCAAAAGTGAAAACGATTTACTTGATAAAGATATGATTATTATAATGTAGTATTTTTATTGTATTTTGTAGGGCGATTGATTGAGACGCAAGAAGGATTAGCAATAATGTGTATATTCATTTAGGTGTATCACCACGACAACATTTACACATAAAAACAAAAACTAGGACGTTAGGTAAACAGTACAAGGTATAACAAATCAAAATGTGGCCGTTTCGTTAAGGAGCCGCGAGCCGAACTGGCGCGCCAGTTCGGCTCGCGGCTCCTTAAGCCCCGTAGCCCGCCATGGCGGGCTACGGGGCTAGCTAGGCGTCGCGAGCGGCGGGACGCGGGAACGGGATGTCGTACGGTCACAAAGCGAGGCACGCGCTCATTCTGCCAAGAGGGCGCGAGATTTAAATTAATCAAACTATGCTTCTTACAATTTATATTTTCGGATAGTAGTATCTAAACATAACTAAGATGACTTTGTATTTTTCATGTCATATTTCAATAATGTCTATTGAACATAGCCTAACTAGATTTATAGCAAAAATGGTATAAATTTAGTAAGGCTAGAACTGACATTGCAATCACTAGGCTGGGAATTAATACCAAGAAGGTCCATGTAGTAATAAACAGAAAATATATTCAAAATCAGAGTGAAAATGTGATATTTTTATCTGAGCAAAACATGACTGACAAAGGTATGTTTTAATAATAAATCATACCATTTCTTTGCCGCACACTTACTTACAGAATGCTTCTTAAATAAATTGTAAGCCACTTAGTCTACCCTACTCGCTCGGAAAGCATCCTGACGTCTCAAAATCAAGTTTAAAATATTCAGTTTGTTGAAAAGATTAGCTATATCAGGCACAACCTTGAGACTCTTGAAGAATTTTTGTGTCAGAAAATTTACATTTAATATTTTATCTCTGAATGAGACGGAGTCAGTTCCTCAAAAAAAAGGAAGAAAAAATCAATATGAAGCCCGAGTGCGGAGATTGGAACCGGCCTTATTTTTAGATGAAATTTACGCAAAAGAAATTCTATAAAATTAAAGTTAGAAATAGAAATAGAATAGAAATAGAAATCATTTATATGCATAAATACGGTACAGAAAGTTCTTAGTTACATAATATCACCTCTTATTCTGCCTATAATTTAGGCGTGCAAATATACGAACATAAAAACATAAACCATGCACAGCTTCCAATTAGGATTACATAAAACACATAATTAACCTTAAACAATAACAGAGATTTAATATCAGATATTTTCAACAGACATTCCCTGCTGAAGACATGGAACAGTTACATACACTAACCCATACTTTTTTTTTTTACAACTTGTAATCTAAATATTCGAGTATACTGTAGAAACATTTATCTAATAATATATTGATTAATGCATGCTTAAATTTAAAAAATGGTAGTGTTTTTATAGTGCTCGTGATTTTATTAAACAATTTAATACACATGATATAGCTGTTGTTGGAAGTAAGTGTGAGATGCGTCCTAGGTCGATGTAACTTATTAGCCTTAATAGATCGCGGAGCATATAGTTCTCTGGTTGTTGAAAAAGACTTTTGTGTTTATAAACAAAGATATAAGATTCTAAAATATACATAGCCGGTAAAGTTAAAATCTTATGTTTTCTAAAGAAAGGACGACACGAATCTGTTTGTTTCAAGCCAAATATAGCTCTTATACATTTTTTTTGCATAACAAAAGCTTGATCTACTTCCACACAACGACCCCATATAATGATTCCATATCGAAGAATGGATGATACGTAGCCATGGTACGCTGTAATTGCAGCATTTATTGATACTTCGCAACTAATACGTCTTAAAGGGTATACAAAACTATTTAATTTACCACAAATAATATTAATATGATTTTTCCAAGAACAGAATTTATCTAGGGTTATTCCTTGAAATTTATAATTGTCAGTTTCGGTAAGAGAGTATCCTTTATATGATATCTTTAGATTTAATGGTTTCGTTCTGTAGGTATGAAATTGCATAAATTTTGTCTTCTTAATGTTAACTTTTAAATTATTGGCTTCTAACCATTTGACATTTTAGAGTGCTGAGAAAGGATGAATTGCAAGGGCGTGATCTGGCAATGGGCTAGATATTATCTTTGTTGTTAGCAGTTCTTATCAATTTGTTTTAGACAAAAAGCGGGCAACTCTTTGAAAATTGAAAAACGCATATCGACCAAAGCGATTATCTTGATAGAAACTGTTTGGATTTCATTTAGCGATTGTTATATTTAAGTAACAAGAAAATGGTAGCTAACTATTTAATGTACTTAAATTATTCTAGGTATTCTAAAATCCTTAAAGTTTTCAAGAATACCTTAAACATGAAACACAAGTTTAATCTGCTCTGCTTTAGTAATGTTCTTGAAACTAAATTAATATTTACTTCAGAGGTGAACATTTTCAAGGTTTTGTTGACTCATGTAACTTGAGATAAAGATACAACTAGGGATTTCTAAAATGGAAGTTGTATTTTGTGACATTGTTATAATGAATATATTTCGAGGGAAGAGTGTTTAAGCCAGATTTGATATTAAGGCACGAGGGAAAATAAGATAGTATTTTACTAAAGATATTTTCGGAAAACCTAATCTAGTTTACGTTTGCCTTCTTTTGTTCAGCAACAGATTATGCGTCAAAAATATCGACTGTCATATAGGTAGCGATTACCAACGACAAATAACAGACTTTACCGGTTATTCCTAAAACTCGTATTTTATCGTTTTTGTGCTAGTATTTCGACAACCTTATATCGACCGAAATCGCATTCAGATTTACCAGATATACGAAGAGAGCACGAGGCAAAACGTTCTTAAAAATAGCAGTATTGTCCCTCATTTGCAAAATTAAATAAAGTAGAGGAAACTTCGAAATGAATGAATTATATTCCACTAGCGGTCGCCTGCGGCTCCACCCGCGTGGCGTGACACGATAAAAACTATCCTTTGTCCTTCCTCGGGTCTTTAATTGAGCGAAGAATTATAAATATTGATCTGTCAACAAAAAATCCTCTTCATACTGGACAACTGCTGCTAAGCCGTTAAGTCTGTATACGTGTTATAGTGCAGATGGGCTCTTTGTTCCTGATTGGAAGTTTCAGATCTTCGATTTTTAAAAGTCAACAGAAAATGATCATCAGACTGAACAAATTTTGCAAAGACGTCAAGTCTGTATATGTTATAGTGAACCTGGGCTTCTGAACATCAACATCAGATGTTCGAGATCTTCAAATTTTAATCTCTCATCATAAAATGCCCATCAGGCGTCATATTTTTTGCTAAACCGCAATTTCGTATATCTTATGGTTTTGCTGGGCTGTTATAGTTCTGCATCAGGTGTTCCACTTTCCAAAATCAAGTATAGCCTAAATGTTTCCCAGAGCTAATAGGAATATAACGTTGCATTCAAATCCCTCCCGTAAATTTGGAGATTATCGTATACAATTAGATAAACAGAAAAACAGTTTTTTTTTTTTTCATTATTGCTCTATTACTGTTTCTTAGCCTCCCTGAGATTCTTTTTTGGAAATATATTCAAGGTACAGGAATACTTATTTTACTTGTCTTATTATATGTATGAATGACTTATATTCCATAATGTATAATATATCTAAGGCAGAAAGAAGCATCTCTGATATCAAACTGTCCTCGCTACAACATGACACACTTATTATATTATTATATGGTAGTAAGTATAATAATATAACGACCGCAGACGTACTTAACAAATTTCATAAAATATTATAATTATAATCTGCAACCTCAAATAAATAGCAATTAGTCCTCAAGGAACACATTAAGAACATTAATTTAAAGTTGATTTGATGTGACACCTGACTTTGTCCCAAAACAAAACTAATTAAAGAAGATAGATCCGAAAATGTTATTTTCAATGACATTTTCAATTTGGCGAAAACTTGCCATCAGTCGGCGTGTTCATAAAATTTGTATTATCTGTAATATCCTATAATGAGTTTCCCTTAATCCTCAACTAAACAGCAAGCGACGTTTGAGCTTGCCGTAAACTTAGCTAATTAAACTTGGGCCCAACTGAGGTCCTTGGGGTATCCCCGTGTGTACCTCCGGATGTTTATCTAAACGATATTTTACTTTAGAATATTAATGAGAGTTATGATTTGGTTTTTGTAGTTATTGGAGGCACTATTTTCGACCGGTTCCAATATACGATTATATCATATCATATCGATACAAAATATGTCAAATATGTATCTGTAATGGTTTAAATCGTACAAATGGCTACGTTTCTATCATTAACATTAATATATACTGGTTATTTGTTTAAGCCAGATTATTTTCGTTACTGACATATTTTGGGTTTAATTGGTCTTGTAACGTGGATACAAATAAGATAATAATTACACTTGTGTTAGTTGTATAAAGTTTGATTTTCAGATTCAACAAAATGTTATTGAATTTCCTCATTACGGTATTTTTTAAAATACAAAGCTTGTTGAAAATCATATTACTACATTTAATCCATCCTGTTTTACCTGGAAATCATTATATTGCTGGCCCAGTGTTCAAATGATTTTGCATACGCCATGAAGTAACATAATATTATGTTAATAATTATGAAATGAAGATTAGGCGTGTTGTACACGTCAGTCCGACTTATGGATAACTTAACATATTCTCATGAGTGGTGTGAAAGTAAATCTATTCTTGGTGCACTCCTACAGTCCTTACGGAATATACATCACAGATTTTAGTTTCTGCCGCCCAACAGTTTTGGCTATTCGTCATCAGTCAGTGACGCAAGAATTGTATATAATATACAGTTATTTAAATCTATGAATTTAGTTATATCTGCGTCAAAAAAGCGGTTTCGTAACTTGCAACATTATTAGATATTCATACTTTTCTTGTAAACTTGTTATATTGCATTGTAATGTATTTTAAGCCTGAATTTAGATCAATAAACCCATTAATTCAGCTTCGAATCTGCGTTCGATGCAAGCAAACCTTGACAACCTTATCTTAAACGTCCGAAGCCTTGTACTTAGCAGCTGACAGCATCCTGCGATGCGATCATTTCCGATCACGATGACAAATGAGCTTCATCTTGTTACTCACACTTAGGAAATGAATTGTGTGTTGGTTGTACTTGATGTAGAGTGTATCGAGTTTGATTCTCGAGTGTTGTTATTTGATACCTTTTCTATTTATCAGTATATACGCCTCGACTTAGCAATTACACTTAGGAGCATTACGCGTAATTTTATCAGACGTTATGTGTAGTTTTATCAGATCTACTTTCTCAGACTAACTCGCAGAAAATAGATCTGATTAGACAACACAGCGCAATTTCCTTCCCATACCTACTAAAATTGTACTTGTGCAATCTATTCTTCTTCCCATTCTTGACTATGCCGATGCCAGCTATCTAGATCTCAATGAGGACCAGCTAGATAAACTTGAGCGCCTCCAAAACTTCTGCATAAGGTTCATATATGGTTTACGTAAATATGACCACATCACTGAATTCCGTAACAAGCTCAAATGGCTGCCAATCCGCCTTCGACGGAATACTCACATCCTTTGCCTTCTATATAATATAGTTTTTAATCCTTCGTTCCCCTTATACCTTTAACGACGATTCGAATATCTACATGACACTCATTCGAAGTGCTTGAGATCATCAGAGAATCTCAAATTGAAGGTCCCTACTCATTCCACAGTTTTCCTTAAAAAATCCTTCACAGTGCAAGCTGTACGTTTGTGGAATGGGTTACCTGAAACAATCAGACGTGCTCAATCTCTCCCTGTATTTAAAAACTTGTCACGAATCATTATTTGTCACAATTATCATGACAGTTGTATATATTGATAAATATATTTAATTATATGTAATTATTTTATTATTAATGTATATAACTATATAGTTTATATGATTATTATATCACATTTAGTATTTAGTTTATTTATCTACTGTATATAAGTGTTGGTTTGCTATTTAGTATTAGTATTATTTTGTATTGTATGTACGATTTATACGTATTCTATGTTTTCTACTCATATAAAATTGTATAGACATAATATTATGTCCTAACATTTTACCTAAGTATTTATGACACTGTTCCTCGTGGTACACCGTAACCCGCACTATTGTACTTTTATTAATTACTCCAAACAAGGTTGTCTGGAAGAGATCACATTTTGCGATAAGACCGCCCTATTGTGCAACTAGTTTTAATCATGTAATTACATATTGTATCTCGTTTTGTTTACTGGTGTACAATAAAGTGTTAATCAATCAATCAATCAATCACAGCGGACCCCGCTCCAAGAAAACGTGAGTCTTGGCTACAACCAGGATAAGCACTTACAGCTTACACTATACAGCTATGCTAATACCGAAAGTCAAACAACAATTGACAATACAACAACAGTCACTTCACAGAAAAACAACACACCAAAATATTTCTCCCGCAGTCATCCCGCAGCGAAAACATTGAACAAAAACAATGATTTGTATTCAGAAAAATATGCTTTATGTTATAAGACAAAATATACTGTAATCGTGATGTTCTGTAAACAGAATGGCACGCATTATTTCCATTTAGATATGAGTAACGCGAGAGTGATCAATCAAGCATAATTTATGTACCATTACTCGCTGAAAGGGCGCAGAGGCGAAATGACAAAAACTTGAAGCGTAATGTGGGTAAGCAATAGGACGAGATTCACCTTGAACCGTTTTGCTTTCTCTTTCTGAGTTAGTAGTAAAGATAAGGACATAGAATGCTAGCAAGGGTGTGCCATATTGTATACATCAGCACCTTAAACTTAATGGCGAAAGGTCGCCAGTTTCCTGTCATTATGTCATTCACAGGACTGTTTCTCATCAATACTTGACTAAAGGCATTTTTCCCAAAATGTGAAGTTCTATAAGCGTCTTAGAATCGAATTTTTGACATTTTTCTGCCTGTTCAACGTAGTTTGCCGTACTTTTACCACTTACATTCATTTCGTGACCACGACTGGTGTAACACATACCGAATCGTTGAGACAAATATGAGGAACTAGCGGAGCCCGCGGTTACATCTGCGTTATTTAGGGCTACTGCTCCGCTTTCGAGGCTCATATTGCGTAGCTCATGTGGTGTTAAGTTATATAGCTTATAGCCTTACGCAATAAATGGGCTTTCTAACAGTGTAAGAATTTTTACTTTTAAATAATTACGTACATGTAGTACTATTTATATACCCGTTACATAAATAATACTATGTGTTAAAGTCACAATAGTTTAAAGTATATTTTATTTCTGCTTGCTGTACTGGATGTAAAAATATATCTATTTATATTTGAGCTAAACGTATCAGTAACGAGATTAAACATGGCTTTGGCTGCACTAACGCGTTTTGACTACCCTGGCGGGGCTAATCTAATTCAATAAAACATTGAATGGAAATAGTGAACGCTTCAAATTGAATATATCTGCAGAACGTGTGATTGCAAAATGTTATTCCTAGTTGAACTTCGTGAAACTAAAATCAGGCTTACATAGAAGTCTGCTAGTAAATTTAATTAATCCTTTTCTGTTTGCTTCAAACCCCCCAACGTGAAAAATATAGGATGTTTATGTTTTCAACAAAGCTGTTCATCCTATTTTGATTAGTCAAGTGATAACCGAGTTCACACTAGGGCCGGAATAATTTAAGCAACGTTTTCATTAAGTATATAAAGGTGCCCGATAATCTGCTAAGGTTTTCTCTTACTAAATATAATAATATACATTCTCCATTGTCCTGATTATGTTATCGTTAACATATAATAAACACACGTATTAGAAATTTTGAACCGCCCCAAAAGCTTTTTATAGTTTGTAGTCCTGACAAGAGCCCGCACCAAAACCTTTATTTGGCTTATAAAACACAATAGCATTAATGAATAAATCAACTTACATCCACACAGCTCTGGGCAATAAGGTGAAAAGTCACTCTGGGCTTTTTCAGTAATATAACACAGATAGATGAATATAATGAGAAGCTATATATCCATGAATTTGTTTGTAGTTCGTTTTGCTAGCAAAAAGTTAAAGTGACGACGATGCTATTTATACACAACACAAAAATAACAGTTTATTTTAGGAAAGATCTACTTTTGGCTGTGATCAAAATCAAATGTCACATGCATCTAACTAGGATTAGTTGCCGTGCTATAAAGCTATCATATGTTTAGCTACGGCGGCCAGTCTCATATCAGACTAGCCAACTGCGCGGGACATATTATAGTGCATAATTATGTGCACAAACAGAAGTGCATTCTCTGTTCCCCCACTCCCATAGTCCGATGACTCCCACATCCGTCACGACCGGGGAGAGATTGGGTTAGCACTAACGGCTTAAAATGCTTTCTGAGACACATTATTGTTAAGTATCATAATATGGCATTCTTATGTATTCATGAGTATCTGAGTGTGGTCAATTTGGTCACTGTGGATGTATCAAAGTTCAAGAATATACCTTACAACATAATTTCTAAAAAGAATAAATGAATGTTAATATTCGTCTTCAAACCATAAAAAGACTTGGCAGAATACTAAATAAGCATAAATGATTAAGATAGAACATTTGTTCAGAGCGCCTAAGTTAATTCAGCATTGTCATTTGCGTAGATTTTAGAATTATGCTGGTCTGAGTTATTGTTATACGGCTTTTATCAAGCGCTTAGAGTGGTTTAAATAAACGTGAAATAACAACATTACTTATTAAGATGTCTGTTATGAATTTATTTAAGACCTGATTTATAGTAAAATTGGTCACAATTCGGTATTAATTTACTTGTGTGCCGTTTTGTTTCGTTGTTAGAAATGTCTATCTTAAGAGATCTCATATATGTAGTATTATTTTTCGTAGCTAACACATGACATGTTTGTAGGTTTGTAAATATCCTTAACTAAGAAATGTATCATTACCATCAATCAGCTCTGGATATAAACTGTCCCACTGCTGAGCACGGGCCTCTTCTCACTTTGTGAAGGGTCATGCCATAGCCCACCACGCTGGCCAAGTGCGGGTTGGGAGACTTCACATGTCTTTCGAGAACATAATGGAAAACTCTCAGACATGCAGGTTGTCTCATGATGTTTTCCTTCACTGTTTAGCAAGCGATAATTAAGAATTTTTAATACACACATAACCTCGAAAATTTATTGGTGCGCGCCGTGGATTCGAACCCGAGACCCTCTGCGTGGCAGTCCGTCGGTCTCTCCACTAGGCTATCGCTGCTTGTATATGTAAATGTATAACCAAAATTTATTTTTACTTCTACTTGCATATTGCTGAATTGTATACACCGCAGCCGGACTAAAAACCCAACTAAATACCTATTCTTATTTATTTCATAACGTGCCCGCACAACCCACTGTGCTAGGAAGATGTAATGGCGTGAGGGTATCGACACACGTTGCGTCCCATAGCAAAGGCCTACCCAACTTTCATGGCAGTAAATACATACCGTCTGGTCTTTTGACATCGTCGCCCACCACCAGGCCCTGAGGTTCAAGGTGGGCTGGAACGACAGCGGTGACAAGAGCCCGACGAAGAATGTCATTAAGGTAGCCATGTCGTGAAATACGACCTGCGCTCCTGCTTTATGACAGGCCATGGTGACCACGGCTGTCGACAGCCTCTCCACAGTGACAGCGATGTGGAGAAACACATGGCGCGCCTAAACGGAGGCAAGAGGCGATGCGAAAGGTCATATCGTCCAGCATGGTTCCTATGTTGGACGATGGCAGTGCTTGAAGCCAGAGGCCCGACTCCCACTCTCCCACAGCCAGTAGACGAACACGCTCTGTAGCATTAGACGATGTGCTAAGAAGGTGTTCTCGTATTCTGCTGCAAAGCGGTCCATCCCACTGCCTCTGACAGGATAGGTCTCGGGATAACTCAGTGCTTGGACAAGCTCTTCTCCAAGCATTCATGTCATCGGTCTTACACGGCACCTCACAATCGACCAGTGTTGGTGCTAAGATTTTCCTGGTCAATTCTGCAGTGCTGTGGACCGAGGACAGGAATGCTGGTAAGCTAACATCGTAAATTTTGTGAACGCCGAGGTCGCCAAAACGTATAGGTAAGGACGCCTGTAGCTACCATCGGGCATTCAGTACTATATTCAAAATTTGACTAAAAGTAGAAACTTTTTAACACTCGCGTTGCATGTTTAAAAATATATATATAGACGGGAATTAACGCGAACATGCAAATTAGGTATTTACATACCTTATTTTGCTTGACGTTTCAAGACGGTTGCACGTCCCGTGGTCGCAAGCTGACTGGTGTGGCGATGTCACGTTCGATTTGTTCGTTTGACGGTTCTTTACATCTGCAAACGAACAAATCGGCGATCATCGTTTTAACGTTATATCGATTTCACATAAAATCGATTTCAAATGTGCAGCTCTGCTTTTGTCTTTGGCTGTGACAGGTAGATGCTACAGAATAGTTCTGCGTTTAGATGTCAATCTGACATAATGCCTTTGATAATTCAAACGTACCCACATTGTTCATTCTTAACTAAACATTAAACACCGATATCTTATTTTTCCGGTTTTCCCGAGTGAAAATAGAATAATTTATAGACTCTGTTACTTACGCCGAATTTTTTGATATATTTTTTATTACTGAGCGCTTCAATTTAATTTCAATCATTTTGATGTATGGAGATCTGCCATTGTCCTTTGGAAAGTATAGATGATTTGTTTAAATTATCGTTGATGAAAATTTCACATTTAGTTGGATTTAGGTCTTAGCCTATGGATGAAGATTTAGATTTCAAGGAAGCCGGATCTTGGTAAACAGACTCTACATCGCCTCCCAGGGTGCCATCATCTAGGTACCAGATATTTAATTTTGAATTTAACTGGTTGATGATTGGGTGAATATCTAAGCTTAAAATGAGTGGTCCAAGAGGGTCACCTTTTTGATAGCCAACGGCGGATTCCAGAAGATTTTACTTGAAGATCAATTTTGAAGGGTTTCTGTAACACTGCCAAAGAAAGTTGTTGGGTGTTTCAATATTAACTTGTGTCAACAAGGTGTCCCGGTTCACTGAATAAAAGGCGTTCTTTAAATCAACCTTCAAGATAACCTCCCATTAAAGCAAGGTACGTTGACAGGGCATATATGCATGTATGTTGTAATTCATAACCTAAGTTGGTATTATAATAGCGGCAGCCTGTACGTATACCCCTCGGTAATAGGACGAGTGCCACCGCCCCTCTTTCGCAAGGCACAAAGATTGGCGCCGTACAAAAATAGGGACGATGTCATCATTCACAATGCCGGAGAGCATAAGACATATGCAGTGTGCTAGATTTTGGGCCACTGAAGGTTGTACTACGGGGATTTCGCTTTAAAATCGAAATTTAATTTTTTAATTGACTTAAATGTTGCCAAAAGGGAATTTTAGGGGAGATTGTGTTGTTGTAGGCCTTTGGTATGGGACGCAACGTGTGTCAATACCGTCGTGCCATCACATCTTCCTAGCACAGGGTTGTGCGGGCGCTGCTGCTGCTACAGCGGAGACCCTTAAATGGCGCAAATACGCAAACGTAGTAGGGGATTACGTATTTGAGCCGTTTGTCGAAACGTTGGGGCCATGGGGTCCAAGTGCGAGATCTCTTTTCAGAGACCTCGCAAAGAGACTGGTCGATGCCTCGCGTGACCAGATGGCTGGGTTGTATTTTGCCCAGAAGTTCAGTAACGCCATACAACGTGGTAATGCTGCTAGCGTTCTGGGCTCGCTTCCAGTTGACGGCGATGTGGATGAAATTCATGACGCCCTCTAAATTATTTTCTTTTCGTTCTTTATATGTTTATTTGTATGTTCTGTATATATTTCTTTGTATAGTATTTTAAGACTTAGTTACTTTCTCGTTGTATGCAATTGATCAATAACCAAAATGCAGAATTAAGTCTTTTTATAACGCGCAAGTAATATATCTATACTAATATAATAAAGCGGAAGAGTTTGTTTGTTTGTTTGTTTGTTTGTTTGTTTGAACGCGCTAATCTCAGGAACTACCGGTCGGATCTGAAAAATTCTTTTTGCATACAATAGCCCAGTTATTCCGGAAGGCTATAGGCTATATAACATAACGCTTCGACCCTTTGGGGCCGGGCAAAAGGCTAAAAAGGCTAAAACATTATGTTGGCTAATCTCAGGAACTAGCAGTCGGATTTTAAAAATTGTTATTGCCTATGATAGCCCAATTATTCCGAAAGGCTATAGGCTATATAAAATTACGCCACAACTTTTAGGGGCCAGACAAAAATAATAAAATGGTCAAACGAGAGGGGGCAGGGTTGGGTCAAAGGCAAAAAAAGGCTAAACGAATAGGATACAATCTATATGGGCATCGTTTTCGAGATTTTCGGGACGCTGATTAATAATATGAAATTTATTTAGTGATCCAAAATGGCGGACGGGAAATCAAAGATGGCGGATGAGAAAATTTTATCAATATGGGTATCGCCTTCGATATTTTAAGGGGTGGAGAATCGAAATACAACATCTATTTCGTGATCAAAGATGGCGGATGGGCAATCAAAGATGGCGGATGGGAAAATTAAAAAAAACAATATTGGTATCGTCTCCGATGTTTAAAGGGATGGGGAATCCAAATACTATATCTTTTTCGTGATTCAAGATGGCGGATGGGAAATCAAAAATGGCGGATGGGAAAAATTTTAAAAATCAATATGGGTATCATCTCCGATATTTAAAGGAATGGGGAATTCAAAACCACCATCTATTTCGTGATCAAAGATGGTGGATGGGTTTTTTTTTAAAAATCAATATGGGTGTCATCTCCAATATTTAGAGGGATGGGGAATCCAAATCCGACATCTATTTCGTGATCAAAGATGGCGGATGAGAAATCAAAGATGGCGGATGGGAAAGTTTAAAAAAATCGATATGGTTATCGTCTCCGATGTTTTAAAGGATGGGGAATCCAAATACAACATCTTTTTCGTGATTCAAGATGGCGGATGGGAAATCAAGAATGGCGGATGGTAAAAATTTAAAAAATCAATATGGGTATCGTCTCCGATATTTTAAGGAATGGGGAATTCAAAACCACCATCTATTTCGTGATCAAAGATGGCGGATGGGATTTTTTTAAAATCAATATGGGTGTCATCTCCAATATTTAAAGGGATTCCCCATGAATCCAAATCAGACATCTATTTCGTGATCAAAGATGGCGGATGAGAAATCAAAGATGGCGGATGGGAAAGTTAAAAAAAATCAATATGGTTATCGTCTCCGATGTTTTAAGGGATGGCGAATCTAAATACAACATCTATTTCGTGACCAAAGATGGCGGATAGGAAATCAAAGATTGCGGACGGGATTTTTTTAAATCGATATGGGTATCGTCTCTGATATTTTAAGGAATGGGGAATCCAAAAACACCATCTATTTCGTGATCAAAGATGGCGGATGGGACTTTTTTTTAAAGTCAATATTGGTATCGTCTCCGATGTTTGAAGGGATGGGGAATCTAAATACAACATCTATTTCGTGATTCAAGATGGCGGATGGGAAATCAAAGATGGCCGATGGGCAAGTTAAAAAAAATCAATATGGTTATCGTCTCCGATGTTTTAAGGGATGGCGAATCTAAATACAACATCTATTTCGTGATCAAAGATGGTGGATAGGAAATCAAAGATGGCGGACGGGATTTTTTTTAAAGTCGATATGTGTATCGTCTCCGATATTTTAAGGAATGGGAAATTCAAAAACACCATCTATTTCGTGATCAAAGATGGCGGATGGGATTTTTTTTTAAAATCAATATGGGTATCGTCTCCGATGTTTAAAGGGATGGAAAATCCAAATACAACATCTATTTCGTGATTCAAGATGGCGGATGAGAAATCAAAGAAGGCGTATGGGAAAAAATCTATGTTTGTTTGTTCATCATTTGTAGACTCTGAAATGATAAGAGTTAAGCGCTAAGTCAATGACAACTTTGGAAAAGGGGCTTGGAAAAAAGGGAATTAAATAAAAACTCTTAAAAAGCGATACGGAGTTCGCTGGGTCAGCTAGTTATCCTATATAATTGAAGTATAGTAAAGACATAAAGACATATTTATTTCGGCATTTTGGTTGTTTACAACACTTTAACAAGTCAAAGCCCTATTCTAGATAATGCTGGCTTTTCCTAGCTAAATCACTTCTTGAGAAGAAAAGCCGAAACAAGCTCAGAGTCATTGCTTTTTTTTGTCATTTCATTATATTTCATCTCTTCATTTATATTTGGGTTGGGTCGGGTAAAAGTGTTATTGGGGTTTTTGGAATTCTCAGTAGCAGCACGGAGTCTGGTGATGTGCCCGGTAACGGCAATAGGCTCTCCCCCTATTACGTGGGACATAAAAATTCATGGCAAAATGTAATATCACACCGCTGCCTACCCCTTCAGGGATACAGGCGTGAGTCTATAAAAAAATAAAAAATATACATTTTTGACATTATAAGCTATATTTCACTTCACGCATTAATGAGGCAAAGTATGTCAGGCTCGTTACAAATGGCGGTCCGTAGTCTCTGCCTACCCCTTCGGAAAACAGGTGTGAATATGTGTATCTTTGCATTTTACTGCACGTGACTTCATGAGTTTCAAATTTCCTGTCTTTAATAATGTTTGCTGCTGAACCTGGCTGCATAGTGAACACAGTAGTGTAAATAAAGATAATCTAGTCTGAAGAAAGAAACTACAACACTCGATGAATGAATTGAAAAATAACAAGGCATTTAAACCACTGTGTCATCCATGCAATCAAAAAACAATATTTGTCTAAGGGTCACTATCACAATTTCCATTGCAATTATGGTTTTTACAAATGAGGTCCAGATTTTTACAAATATATATGTTACAACCATAGTGATTAATATAAAATTATATATAATGACTAGTCAATATGAATAATTACTAAATTGCCTAGACAGTTTGATAAATTAATCACTTCATCTGGATGTTATTCATAAAAGCAGGCGGCAAAATTCTAAGTAATAAATACTACTACGGTTTATGGATTCTAGCGCGATATATTGGTTTTAGTTCATTTACATTTAAACCAAATGATCTAGAACTACATTTTCAATATCACCCCAGTCTACCGTGACCACGTTTCCTTAGAAGAAACTGAAACGTCGGCTAGTAATAATTTAATAAAACATGAACTTCTAGATCATGCGGTTGAAATGTAAATTAACTAAAACCAATATATCGCGATAGAATCTGTAAACTTTAGTTTGGTTAATTAAACCCACGAAGATACTATAATAAATACTATGTAAATTACTTGCCTTACCACTCAGATACCATTTGGCGTGATTACTAAGCCACGCTATAATGAAATGTGGAGTCAGGGAACGACGTACAATAAGCTAAGTTGACGGAGCCCTGCTTCACAGGGCTCCTATTTTTAGGTGCAGGGTCACAAGAAAACCTTTTTTGTTGTTGACTACGGTGGAAACTCTTCTTATGAGCTATCTCAACTCGACGCCACCAGCCAACTAATGGCTTTCTGGAAGGAGCTAAGGTGGTATGAGTAGTCGGCGTCAATCAAGTCGCCACTTATGCACAATGACCCAAATAAGTGGCTAAGTGCGGAAAACCCACGACCAACTATAACTCGACGCCAACCCGGCCAGAGTGTAATCGACCGGGCTTGGGTCTGGCGGAGGAGGTGTGTGGAGGCTCTCCCCTAAAGGCGTTCGGGGCATACCCACAAAAACCACCGCGGTGTCCCTACAGATCCCGTGTAGTGGCGGGGTCACGCGATTTGCGGATTACTTTTCCGTGACCCCGCCCGGGAATGGCCCGCCGTTGGTGTTGGCGGGCCCCGTCTTGTTATGCTACTTGGGAAGCGGTGCGGACACTACGCCGCCTCCTTGCCTTTTGGCGGACGGGGAGCAGCCCCGGCGCTCGCCCTCCACAGGCACTAAAACCTAGCAGCCGCAGAGGATAGGGCGAACGGCAACCTGACAACACCGCAACCCCTCTTCCTCTGCGGCCCCACTGCAACGCATCACATGGTGCGCCCCCATTTGGTCGCGGGAGATAGGACGCGCGGCAACCCAACACCGACACGCCTCTCCTCCCGCGACCGCGCCCGACTGCGAGGGACAGACAGAACTGTCCCCCGCACCCACAACTTTGGACGCATCCTACGTAGGCTTCACCCAAGCCCACGTGGAGCGTCCACTCCCGGGAACCCGCTAAGCTTCACCGTGGGTGTCCGAGCCACGATTACTGAGCCCCCTCACCACGACAAGGTGGAGATCCCACAGGGTGGGTCACAAGAAAACCTAACATAATCTATTAAAATGATTTTCTAGGTTAATCGCCCAGTTAACATATCGATGTCCAGTACGGAACTGATTAAAATAAAACTTTTTATGTTTCACTTGACTTATTATTTTAGATACTTCATCCAAGAGTACCAAGATGTTATATAAAATAGCCAGTTGATGTGATTAATACGGTGTCACTTATTACTTTGTCCAAATTGAATAGATATTTTATATGTATGACGGCTGGATAATATATATAATATCTGGATTGATTGCTTTGGCTGTAACATATATACCACGCATATCACAAACCTATTAGAACCGTTAAACTGGGTTAAATCTTACACAACCACAATCGTACACGGTCGTTTCAATATGAACACTCATTTCTTTCGTCGAAACGAAGCCTCTAAAACACAGTCCATTTATATAGCCATTTGCTATTTTATTCTTTTTCCAACCAACCAGTTTCTTACAAAGCAAACGGATAATGAATTCGGCCAGCCGTGATCTGCAAAATCCGTCGGACAGGCGAAATGACAAATGGGCATAGGAATCACACAATAAGGAAATGAACCCGGGATATCTTTTATGTGGATATCGTTTTCAAGGTTTATGTTGCGAATAAATTAATATGATTTATTTTCTTTTCGGGTAAAATATTGCATAAATACTTCTACATATTATTATGAGGCTTTAAGATTTATACACCCTGTTATATTTTAAAAGGAAGATTTTAAAGGATCTTCCGCCTATTTCTTAAAAGAGTAGGAGGTCCAGTACTTTTCCTCATGCAATTACAATGTTTTATATTTTATTTACACACAAATGAAATATGTAGTTTTGAAGGTCTACGTCATAATCAGTGTTATTGAATATTCGTTATCTTAATGATGTACGGTGTGGTAGGTACTTGCGGTGTGCGTGTCTTATATTTATATTGTAATTGTATTTTCTTTTTTATTGTGTCAAGGTCAAATGAAGAGACACGAAACATTGAAAATAGTTAAGTATTTTCACTATCAGCTGGGTTACATTCCGAAAGACATTTTGAACCAACAAATTAACAAAAACCAATGTATCTCACCATCTGTATGATTTGCATCAAAGTCAGAATAGGCATGCTAATAGCACTAATTTAGTATATAATCCTACATGCATTATGTAAAGCACCTCTGTTCCAAAATTATGCAAGAGCCCTATACTTCATTTGGTTAGGTTCTTAACTAAAGGTAAACAATCTTGATGTGACTTTTTTATATTATCACATGATAAACAAATAAACTACTGCTTAAGGCGAGGTTGCAGTACAGTGCGTAGCTCGACCTCACCCCCCGCAAAAACAAAAACATGGCGGTGGCGTCAGCGAGTGAGCGGGGGGAGGGGAGGGGGGGTTTCGTGTGTGCGTGTGCCACAGCGCAGTGTAAAAAAACCGTAGATGTGTTATGCGAACTTCAAAAGTGGCACATTAAAAACTGACAAATTCATGACAAACTTTTTTTTTCTAAATGTCTCATTTGGCTTTAGTCGCGTACGCGCTGCGGTCGGAAGCGCTCGCTCTTTTACTCGCGTGTGTGTACGTTACATTTGAAAATGCCGTCGTGTGTAATGAGATTTTGCTAAAGTAGTTAAACTATAGTAGGAAAATGACTAAAAGTTATGGAATCACTTCTCATTCATGAGTATTACAATATTACAACGTTTTATTTTCAATTTATAATAAATTCAGTATCACAAATAATAGAGTGAATAATAAATTGGCATTTAGCGAGTGTAAAAGAGAAGCACTATTGTGCGTGTTCAAAGACTAAAAAACAAAGTATCCAGATGGGACATTTGTAATAATAAAATACTGATGTGTGTTTTCGTCAAGTAATAAAAGTGATTTGAGGCTGAATCAACACAATATATTATTATTATAGAAATATTTTCTCATTTTAGTATTAAACAACTAAGTAGATTGTACTGCACAGTTTTCGCTGCCGACCCACCGTACCCCCAGGGGTACTGCCAGCAGTACCCCTGGGGGTATGGTGGGTCTTTCAAAGCTTAACCGTACTCCCAGATAATATTGTTGTGTAATTAGTTTATTAATTTCAGTTCGTTAATTTCAAGTTCTACTATTTTGTGGGATCATTCCCAGTATAGTAGTAGTATTGAACAATTCTATGATAGAACTGTCCTAATTCTATTAGCACAACTTGATGAGGAGAACAGAACTAATGGGTTAAGTAATAGGAAATGTCCCAGTCTAGTTCTATGTATGTTTTTACAAGGGTATTCAATAGAACTACTGGGAATGATCCGGAGTGTCACGACATCGCGCTCATATATCCGAATAAATATGTTTTGTAGACGTTCATTTGTTTAATGTGTAAAACAAATGAACGCCTACAAAACAAATGAACGTCTACAAAACAAATGACTTACAGAAAGTGATCAACTATCGATAGTGATGGCAGAAAACAGGTGCATGCGATTTTCAACCTAATTGACATTAGTCAGAATTTATAATTTTATTACCCTTATATTGCCAGAAAGCGAGAAAAAACAAAAAACAAAGTTTGTCATGAATTGTCAATAAGGTCGAAAATCACATGCACCTGTTTTTTGCAATCACTATCGATAGCTGATCACTTTCTGGTAGTCATTTGTTTTGTAGACGTTCATTTGTTTTGTAGACGTTCATTCGTTTAACACATTTTATAAATACATATTTATTCGGATTTGTGAGCGCGATGTTGTGACACTACCCTTGTAAAACATACATAGAACTAGTGGTAAATTTCCTATAACTGTTTCTATTCTTCTCATCAAGTTGTGCTAATAGAACTAGAGGGAAAAAAAGTATCACTAGTTTTATCATAGAACTGTTCAATAGAACTAGTGGGAATGATTCGACAGCGCAAGGATGATGATGATGACGGGTCTTCAACAGTACCACAGATTATACCTATAATATACAAAGCATTATAACCATTAGCAGTAATACCTAAACGTTTTATTCTCTAATTTATCTCCTTGTTGCACTATATCATCGTACTAGCGCTTGTCTTCGCTTGTCTAAAAATACAAAAACGTAAGTAGTAAGTCATTATCATACGAGAGATAACACTGTTCAGTTTAATGTCCACGTAGCACGTTGGTATAACACTACGAGCATTTCAGCCAGGAGTACGGTTAAGCTTTAAAAGACCCACCATACCCACAGGGGTATTGCCAGGGCTACGGTGGGTCCGCAGCGCAGTCATTATCATACGAGAGATAATACTGTTCAGTTTAATGTCCACGTAGCACGTTGGTATAACACTACGAGCATTTCAGCCAGGAGTACGGTTAAGCTTTAAAAGACCCACCGTATCCCCAGGGGTATTGCCAGGGCTACGGTGGGTCCGCAGCACACAGTTTTTATATTAACGTACTGTTTTAGGTTTCCATTGAATGAAATGTACTTTTTTAATAAATGTTTTAAATAAATCACATCGACTTTTTATTCCCCTACCTTAAATGAATTAATCAAATTTACTTTGAGGCGAATTGAATTTACTCAAGACAGACAAAGTGATCATGTCGCATCTGAGTCAAATTATTGTTTGTGAAACGGTCAGCATGATGCCAAAAGCGCTTCGGTCCAGAGAGTATATGTTTATCTCTATTTCGCGCTTGCGATTAGATGTGCTATGTCACTTACACTTCTTATCTAATTCTTAGTGTGTCGTTTTGACATATTTATATTAGTGTGCGTACGCTTTCGCGATGCGTGCCACTCGTAAGCTCCGTCATTTTACCTTGTCAGTAACCTGTCTACGGTTTCTTATTAGTATGTCTATGGTTTGAACGATTGAGTTTGGAATACGAATTACTTTGTACTTTTGCGAAAACGTACATGCGGGGGTGGAGGGGGATTTTGCGGAGCAACGACGTACGTCCGCCCTCAATCACGCCTAGACAGGCACTGATGAACGGCCGGCGAGCGATATAATGCCAACATTTTGACTATTTTTTTTCTTGGAGAAAAATGATAACGAAATTACGAAATCTGTTTTTACCATTTATTTTAAAATAAAAAGCTGTTTCTATTGATAATACTTTCATATAAATTCATTATGGAATCTCTAAGCAGTACACGTTTAAAATTGTGATTTAGTGCCATGTTTGACATTTTTTTTTATCGAACCAATCATTCCAAATCGTGTTTCTATCTTTACGATTTACTAGAAGATATGTTTAACTTTTATACTTTAATTTTTATTCATTAAAAATATCATAGTTCATGGGACTTTCAGACGTTCAAAAATCTTAAAAAGTACTGCAACCTCGCCTTAAAATAATGGTTCAATTGATTAAGTAATCATTATGGTTGTATTTACCTTGATCTTTAGCAGCATTGTGATTTTAAACACATTTTTGATAACAAAGACACATCAAGATTATTTACCTTTAGTTAAGTACCTAACCAAATGGAATATAAGTCTCTAATCTGAATGATGAATATATGTATGGTCTCTTCAGAAGCGATATTTTCAGTCCTTGCACACATAGACATTACCTATACGTTATCAAGTACCCTTTTCACCCACACAAGAGAGGCAAACTTATCTTTGAACAATAGCGTTAAAATCTAAACCGCAGTCACCAGTTACGTAGACTCATAGAACCATTATGCTTACTTGGTTCTCACAAAAAACACACGTAATTTTTCCTCTGGGCCGTGTCAAAGGACAGTGCTCAATCACCTGCCAGCTGCGGTTGGGCCAGGAAAAGTGCCAGTTTAGATGACCTTCGATGACCTTAAGTTTTATTTAGAAGTTATTAGTGGGAGCTTATTAATATATTTGCTTAATTTTGGAGTAATTGGGTCTATCTTCTATATCTTTCTTTTTGAATCCTAAGAATATACTTACGTTTAGATTTTTTTTATTGATGTAATATCTATTTTTGTGTAGCCTAACCTAACCTTCAATTAAAATTTTATTCTTATAGTGTATAGCGACCGGATGGTGCAGCGGTTCGATTCCCGCTCAAGTCAAACATTTGTGTGCATGAACATGGGTGTTTGTCTTGGTCTGGGTGTTTCTATGTATAATATGTGTGTATTTACAAAAAAACAATATATATACAGTGTGTTTCATAACCGCCTGTCCGATCCCGAAACCACATATTACTTACTTGCTAGACATACTAGGAAAAATAATAAAAAAAAATCAGGTCTTCATAAAACATCACAATTTCTTTCCTTAGGGTAGTATTAACGAGAAACATTACCCCGAAATTAGGAAAAATTCCCTAAACTAGCAGCACTTCACTCAGCGGCGGTATCCTTTATGATTTTATTAATTCTATTAAAATATTGTCGGCTTTTCGTGTCAAAGGGCACGCCGCCTACTACCGCCTAATAGTGCAACTTTACCGTCAAACGAGCCTCTTGACACAATACCGAAACGCGGTAGAGATGAGCTGCTAATATCGATTTAATAAATTTTAACATGAAATGTGACAAGACATTGAAACAAAAGGTGTGGTGTTCCTCCAACTAGAGGGAGGATTTTCTAACCAGGCTGGGTGATCGTGCCTGGTGGACTGTCAGTCCGACGACGATGAGACTTCGTCGTCGCTCGCTAGATGGCCTCAGTTGTATGTAGCTACCGCTACATCACTCCCCTCCAAGACTGGAGGTCGATCTCGAAGGTGATGAGTCAGCTGTCGATGCTTCTGAGGAGCGTGCCAGTGCCAGTGGAGAAATGCCGCTAGTTCCAGTGGGTCGGAACTGTGTGCCGCTAGTAGGCCCAGTGAGTCGGGTCTAAGTGCGGTGCGCGGTGAGCTATCCCAGTGAGTCGGGATAGGGGCTTCGCAGTGGTCCCACGGTGAGTTGAGGAGAGGTTGCGAAGGTGCGGCGCAGTGAGTATCCCACTGTGAGTCGGGGAGATGCTGCGAGGTTGCTGCGTAGTGGCTGGCTGCTGCGTTGCCGGTGAGATATGTCCTGTTCTTACGTGAACCGTGTGCAGTGTGCTGTACCTAGACGCTGGAGTGGCTGCAGGGAAGACCAGGCATGCAAGCCTGCATGGCCTATGGTTGGTCCCTGGCCGAAGATGCTGGCTGGCGGCGACTTGATTACCGCCCATCGGGTGAAGTGCGGAGTGAGGTGAGGCGAGGATGACGACGAAGCTGCTGTTGATCTGACCGGTGAAGGTTGCTTCAGATCACTTTGGGCCACCAATGTGGAGGAAGAAAGGTGTAGTGTGACAAGACATTGAAACAAAAAGGTGTGGTGTTCCTCCAACTAGAGGGAGGATCCTCTAACCAGGCTGGGTGATCGTGCCTGGTGGACTGTCAGTCCGACGGACGTATTTGAGATGTTGTATACATACAACACGGCACGCGAACTCTGCTTGTGTGATTCAGCACCTTGTTTTTCCGTCGCATTGTGTCCGATAGATGTCGCCGTATTGTTGTGGTTGAGACTTTGTCGTCGCTTGCTAGAAGGCCTCAGTTGTATGTAGCTTCCGCTACACATTTTTCAAAGAATTATTACATTAATGATATTACGATATCGACACATTACGTAAACAAGACTTAAACAATACTTTTGTGTTACAGAACTTAGTAGATCATAGACAAAAGACTATGATCTACTAATTTCCGTTACCTAAATCAAATAAAAAAGTTTCATAATTTTTATGTTATAACAATACAACAATATTTTTAATACAAACAACAATTTTGCGTTGGATACGTGCCAATCTCGTACGGGGACAATAATAAATAATAAAATATCGATAAAAACAGAACTCCAATAAATATCATTGGTTACATCCCTAGCTGGCTATTTTTTACGACTTCAATTTGCCTACTGATCACTTAGTCTTGCCTCAGGATTATTTTCGTTCGGACTTCCGGAATAACTTACGTTGTGAAACATGTGAAATAGTTACGTTGTCGGTCGTATTCAAACTCTGAATTCTTTAACATTTTGATGTGTTTAGGTAGGAGTGAATGCAATTCATGCAGGTACACGTAGTGATAAGAAGGAACAGTTTGCTGGACTACCAGGTCTGCCAGTGCCTTTGGAGCGCGTTGTTCAACGGCTTCACCACCTCGTGAACTACAGTGTGCTAGTTAGTGTGCTTTCAAATAGGTACCATTGATGAAAAGGTACCGTACGTGTCTTAACCTTTACGGTCGACATGTGGAGCATGATCGTCGTACGCAGCTTACAAGTAAGTTGATGTTTTTCGGAATTAAAGGTAACCTGCCTAAGTAAGAATTAAAAAAATAGTAATTACCGTAAATACTGCAGCGCTCATAGCGTGACTAAGCTTTTGGATCGTAATAGTTTGGCAAAGTTAAGTAACGGTTGCACAAGTCATCGCTTGGATGGATGGGTGCCCACGTACTCAGAAGGCACGTAAAACTGAATCTAAGAATCGTAAGGCCATGTCGTAGGCCTTCGGGTGATCTGAAATGTCTGAATACACGGACACCAAAGTTGGCTACGCACTCTTACGAAACAAACAAACATCGTAAACAATACCTTCCGTTTTACCTAATGCAATAAACCAGCTGTTGCAACAAACTCATAAATAAAATGGGTATACCTACCTACCTAAAATGATGGCACGTGTAAAGTTGACGTTCGGCTTTTGTCAAAGAGTTAGGTAACTAGACGCGGCCGGCCGATGCACTCATCGACCTTTTGTGAACTTAGGTAGATACCTAGTTATTACGATTTATGAGTATTCAGTGTTGCCATGGGTAATCTGATGTGATATTATTTAAAGTTAATTAAATTTACCAGGAAAAATTTTATCTTGAATTTTCGTGAATTAATGACATATACCTCATCATTTTACTCTACCCTACAACCCCTTCATTGATCGGACGGGGGGTTATGAAACACCCCCATTGTCTAGTACCCATAGTACAAGCTTCTGCTTAGTTTGGGACTAGGTAGTGTTGTTTGAATGTGGTAGAATATTATTATATTATTATTATTATTATATATTTAAAACTGTATAATGCAGAGTGGACAACAACAGCTCTCGATAGAAAGAGGTGGAAAGAGGGTAGGGAGGCCTTTGCCCTGCAGTGGGATAGGTTAGGCTGTAAATAATAATAATAATTATTATTATTATTATTAAAATATCAGTAGAAAATTAGATAAAGAATTGTATAAAAATATTATCATAAATTGTTTAACGGTAAAATAAATAGTATAAGTATAATGCTGGTAAAAGCCTGCCATGGAGCCGCATTCAAATTATTTAGATCTCAATTAAATACCATAGATTAAACTAAACATTTTTTTCGGGTCAACGCACTTTCGAGTCATTTATTTAGAACTGTTAGTTATAAACGAAATCGCTTTCTTCTAGATTATTTTTGTAACTAAGGAGAAGGAAAGAAAATACGTGTTTAAGTATAGCTAATACTTAAACACATATTGTATTAAATTAAGAGTTAGAGTCGTATTTTTTAATCGCTTTAAAGGTTAATAAAACTAAACGAAATTTAAATTTACTTTAAAGGTTAATAAAACCTAACGAATCGCTAAAAACAAATATTCTTGTTTTTTTACTACTAGTAGCTGCCACAACTTTTATCCTTAACAATTAAAAAAACAGAAAACATCAAGATGAAACTGCCCGTAGTTTTTGTGACCACACTCACGATTCGACTGCATCTGCCGGTGACAAATGAACGCGGTTTTTTAAGCACGTTGAACATATCCGCATTTCACAAACAGCATAACATTACAAACAACCGTCGTACTAAGACATAAGGTTGATATTCGTATAAACTGAACGCAAAAAAAAGATTGCAGTACAACGCGAGATAGAATGAAGAGGCATAATGTAGGGTGTTTAAGTCATGTAGCGTTAAGTAAAGGTCTGTTATTATATTTTTTTGGCGTTTACCGCGATTTTTACGCGTGCAAATTAAAAGTCGTGAGAGAGAAATTGCGGTTTTGTCCTTTGTCTTTAAGGGAAGCCCCGGAACGAATGTGGAGATTTGTAAGGCTAATCATTGCTGAGCTATTGTTGAAGAGGATTGGACATTAATCTGTCAACTTAAGCGATGTCACTGTTATTCTCGTGTTTTTTGACACTGCTGCTTTGCGATTCTGTAAAAGTATTTCACTTGTAATTTTAAGTCACTTGCATGTTACTTAATAGTTACTACTTGGTTGTTCCTCTTTTCACATACATGTATCAACACTGTTTTTATTTCGATTTTTATTGAATAATTACCGAAACGTTATATACCTATACCTCCTCGACCGATTTCGGCCACAGCGACCTCTTCAACTCCGTTCTAGCTATCATAGTTGTGCACGGGTATGGCTAATATAACCGATCTTATTGGCAAAAGTTCACGCACAATGCGTGCAGGTGAGCACAACATTGCAGTAATTATATCTTATACCACAAGGTGGGCGTGCAGCGTTATTTGATAGTATACGGCTTAAGGCTTTGTCTCACATATATTTTGCGCTGCTTCTTTTGTATGACATAACTATATGCCTAAAAAGGATGAAATTGTAAGCTACCATCGAATATTTTGAAATTCTTTTAAAGAATTCAGTTCTTTATCTGACCATATTTCAATACTGTAATCAAAAGGCCTATATAGTACCATCAATGGACGTAGATTTTTTAAAATGTTTCGTTCATGTTAGAGATTTAAGTGGAGTATCGAGATTGACGTTATTAATGTCCACAAAGCGCCCTCTGACGTGCCGTCAGCCCAAATCGATTTATCTGACGAATAGTCTTGTTTTTTGTTCGCTTTGTATATCTGCAATAACGTTAATTTTGTTTAAAAGATATGTTGTTGCTGCTGAGTGAGACTGACTTTTTCAAATTTTAATGTATTGTTGATTAAAACCAACTGATGCCGAAGATATGGTTGGCAGAAGTTGAATCAACGTTCAGATCTGAAAGAATAGAACGACATAGAAGCTGTATAAAACAGCGATAGCCTAGTGGCAAGACTTGCAGACTGCTACTCAGAGTAGTCCGCGCTAAAAACCACGTCACTACTGACTTCTTGAAGTTACTTGTGTATTTAATTGCTACTTACTGCTCGCTAAACTGTGAAGGAAAACATCGTGAGAAAGCTCGTATGTCTATACATTCTTTATGTTTTCGGAAGACATTTACCTAAAGATTTCCTTATTTAGCTCGTGCTTAACAGTTAATATATAGGCAGAAGATGATGAAGGCTGCATCAGATATGTGTGTCAGCATCTGCAAAATCATTTGTATCCGAAAAAACAAGGACAAGATAGTGGCTTAAGCGGCGGCACTATGCTATCTGATTAATCAACCATCAGACCAAGCATAAATATACACCCACGAAACTTTATATTTAATATATTAGAATATATATAAATAAAAAATTGTTTCAACGTGACTGTCGACTGATGATTTTCACTATGAAAAATCTAAAAAATGACTCCGCCGTGGGCTTAGTAGTTGATTAATAGACGTGATGTCTGATGTATTCATGACCACGTACAAGTGACAAGCAGTGTTACCTACGTTAATCGATCAGATGTTAAAGCAGGTAAGGTTTTTCTGACAATAAGTAGGCAAAGACGGATAATCGAAAGGTCTACGACTAAAATCTATCCCGCTATTGTATCGGTGACACGTTTCCAATGGAAATCTAAGTAAGGTATATGGGATAACGGTTAATTTATACTACATTACATAACGTTTACATGTATGTTTAAGAGAAGTAGGTGTATTAAGATTACTAAGTGCGTTTTTAAGTCCTGTCCAGTGGATTGTAATTGCTTTAAACTTTGATAGTTTTCATTATTATCTGCAGTTTCTAAATGTTGAAATAATTTAAAGTTAAATGGCCAAATTCTATGTAAAACTTTTTAGTACTTGATTTGTAAGTTAGCGTAATATTTGAAGTGTAATAATTAATAAGTATATATGCTCCTTAATAGCAATAAGTATATTCTGTACGATTCCTTATAACGATAGATACATATTTTGCTGACTTGCCTTTCCGCGATGTGCGCATTTTATATTGTATGTTTGATTATTATTCATTAAAGATAGGTTGACCGATGTGGTTGTTTTACTCTCACAAACCCCAACATTACATGGCGACCCTGCCTAAGGGCTCTGCTAAGGGGTTTCTTTTTGAAAGTTATAAGTGGCTATAAATAGATTATACATATAGATATACGAATTAAAACAGTTTGCGTCAAATATGTGTGGATCGACCGTCGAGAAGGAAGAGGTCTTTCTTAGCCAAAACGCCGCTGGCGGGGACAATGGTGCAACCCTGAAAGATATTGGAGGTCACTTAGAGCGATTGAGCGTTTTGACGTTCGTCATTTTCGTGGTAACTATTGTTTTCCTTTTATACATTGGCTTACGCCTCTATAAGAAGTGTCACAGTCGCTGGATCCAAGAAGAGATGGGTCTTCGTACAATTGAACGTATCCGGGCATCCGGTCGAGGTCGAGCTGCCGAAACATCAGGATAAGCGAATACTGCTCCAGAAGGATCGGACGTTTCTATAAGGTTTACATATTAATAAGTTATATATATATTTTTTTTCTTTCGTATTATGTCTTTAGATTTCAATTATATACGTCTTTTGTAGTAAATAATTATGTAGCGTTAGACATATATCAATAATATTACTATATAATGTACCTATAGATGTTTCATATTTTGTGGCATAATATTGGTTTTATAACGTTAATATTAAAACTACATAGAATCGTGCACAAAGGCACAGCGAACTTGATACCTCACGACAAAAATGCAAGCTGGCACATTTCATGCGTTGTCGTTTCGCAATAACTTTACTTACTTGATTCTAATATTATACATAGAGTAGTGAATCATTAGATATGGCATTTTATAAAATTACTTTTATATAATGATTGAATGTTTAACAGAGCAGTATGATAGTCTTGTAACTATTCGACAATACTTAATTAAAAAAGGTCAGAGTAGATATTTAGGTAAAACTGTAGAAAATAAGTTGAATGAAGCGTCAAATAGTTTTGATAAATGTAAGGAAATCATATTGCTTGTCAAAAAATCTAATGATAGCAATTTATTGACATCGGCTGTAGAGTTATTCGAAAATATTAGAAAGGTGTATGAGGATATAAAGAACTTGTGTATTTTACCTAAGACAAAGTTTACCAAAATGGAGTTCGATATGAAGGTGGCGTGTAGTCTGATTCCAGCTATGGACGGTGTTGAGGAGACAACGCAGCGGATGATTGACTCGATAGACATGTATGCTGGCATGTTGGATGAAAAAGGTAAAATTATTTTAATTACGTTCGTCTTAAAAAGTAGATTATCACAAAATGCAAAACTACGACTTGCACAGTCTTACAAAACAGTTGATGATTTAATTAAAGATTTAAAAACCCATCTTTTACCGAAAAAATCCTTTATTGCAATACAAAGTCAATTACAGAATATTAAGCAAGGTAATAAATCCATTGAGACATATGGTGCTGAAATAGAAAAATTATTAACAGATTTAACCATCGCACAGGCAGAAGATGATTCCAATGCTTTCCAAGTTTTAAAACCCAGAAATGAAAAGTTGGCCCTTAAAAAATTTTCAGAAGGACTTCGCAGTCCAAGGTTGAGCACAATCATTACCGCGCGCAACTACGACAACCTCAAGGACGCTATTCAAGCAGCAAAGGACGAAGAGGTATCGTCCCTCTCATCACTACCAGGTAACGTGCTGCATTACTTTAACAATCGGCGTAATCATAACGCCACGTGTTCCCGTGGTTATCACCAGCAAAGAGGTAGTTTTCGCAACTATCGAGGTCAATACCATAACAGTTATTTTCAAGGTCGAATGCCACGTGGTTGTGGTAGTTTTAGGAATTCAAATCCAAGTTTTGATTATGTACAGAATCGTAATAGGGTTTCTAGAGGGAGTAGTAACAGAGGAGCGCGATATTTTAATAACCGTGGTAGACCACGCAAAGTTTTTGTAGGAGAACAGCATGATGTACCACAAGGTAGTAAGAACGACAAGGATAATATTCAGTCGGAGGCAGATAAGTTTTTTCGAGGCTAAACATATAATTTTATCATATGACGGTAATGCCAAATATATTGCATTTCATGTCAATAACATTAAATATTACTGGCTTGTGGATACGGGTGCTTCTTTATCCATTATAAAGAAAGAAGCATTACCTAAAAATATTTTAGTTTCTAATGATGATACTTTGATAAATGGAATAGGTGGTCAGAAACGGTCTCAAGGTTTAGTTGATTTAAATTTGAGAAATGGCGATGAAATATTTCGTCATAAGTTTATTGTTTTTGATAGTTTACCACTGAGAGCAGATGGTATACTCGGCTTAGATTTTTTAAACAAATTTTATGCGAATATTAATTTAGCGTCAAATATGTTAACACTTAGTAAGGCAAATAAAAAACATTATTTAGAATTTATTGAAGAGCAGCATAAAACTGATAATATACTTTATATTCCAAGTCGTTCCGAATCTATACATTATGTTTATCTAGGAAAACATATGAATGATGATGTTGTTGTTTGTGGGAGAGAGTTAGCGAAGGATGTGTTTTTGGCAAATGCAATAACGAAAGAAAATAACTATAGAATTCCTGTTAAAATATTAAATGTAACTGATCAAGACTTAACATTGCCGTTTTCTCTAGGTGAGCTGCAACCGTTAAGTGAGTATAGTATGTATAAATTTGATAAAAGTGAAGTGAATGCTAATAGGTTAAAAATGTTGCTAGATGAGTTAAAGTTAAATCATTTAAATGCAGATGAAAAGGAATCTATTGAATCAATTTGTGCAAAGTATTGTGATGTTTTTTATTTGAATGGGGACAAGTTATCCACTACTAAAATTTATGAACAAACTATTACAGTGAAACCAAATTCAACACCCCAATATGTAAAACCATATAGATTACCCCAAGCATTAAAACCAGAAATAACTAGGCAAATTAAAAAAAATTATAGAAGATGATATAATAGAAGAATCCAATAGCGAATGGTCAAGCCCTATTCTATTAGTCCCGAAGGAAAATCAAGAAGGAGCCGAAAAACGGTGGCGTTTAGTTATAGATTATCGAAAACTAAACGAAAAAGTGTGTGATGATAAATTTCCTTTGCCAAATATAAACGAAATCTTAGACTCTCTTTCTGGTGCTATATATTTCACTCATCTTGACCTTTACCAAGGGTACTATCAAGTGAAATTACAGCAGGACAGTAGAAAGCTAACAGCCTTCACTACAAATGATGGCCAATACCAAATGAAACGTTTGCCAATGGGACTTAAGATAAGTCCAAGTTCTTTTAGTCGCATGATGTCCATTGCAATGTCTGGTCTAAATTACGACAAGTGTCTAGTGTATCAGGATGATTTGATAATTTTTGGACGTAATTTGAGTAGCCACAACAAAAATTTAATAAACGTGCTAGAAAGATTAAGGAAAGTTAACTTAAAATTAAATCCCCAAAAGTGTGACTTTCTTAGGAAAGAAATATTATATCTCGGTCATATAGTGTCAGAAAAAGGAGTTTTCCCCGATCCTGCAAAAACCAAAATTTTACAAAATTATCCGACGCCTACAAATACTGATGAGGTCAAAAGATTTGTAGCCTTTTGTAACTATTACCGTAAATTTATTAAGTCATTTGCGAATATAACTCTACCATTAAATAAATTATGCAGAAAGAATGAACCATTTGTTTGGACAAAAGAATGTCAAGAAGCGTTTGAATTTCTTAGAAACTCGCTGATATCATCACCTATTTTGCAATATCCTGATTTTTCTAACAATAACGAGTTCATTTTACAAACAGATGCTTCAGGTACGGCTGTAGGTTCAGTTTTATGTAACAAAGATCTAAGACCAGTTGCTTATGCAAGTAGGCCTTTAAATAAAGCTGAAAAGAATTATCCAACAATTCAAAAGGAACTTTTGGCTATAGTTTGGTCAGTCAAGCACTTTAGACCGTATCTTTATGGCAGGAAGTTTACCATCATGACAGATCATAAACCATTAGTTTATCTCTTTGGAATGAAAGATCCATCCAGTAGATTACTGAAATTTCGTTTAGTTTTGGAAGAATATAATTTTGATGTTGTGTATGTTAAAGGAAAAGAAAACGTTATTGCAGATGCCTTATCACGCATAAGTACGACATCGGATGAATTAAAGAGTATGCATGCACAAGTTATGGCAGTATTAACGAGAGGTCAGAAGAAAAGATTGAATGAGTTGAGTGGAAGCCAGCAGAAGAATGTGAATACGGATCTTAATAAATCTACAGACAAACGGCCTGATCAACCACGAGTCGTAGATATATTAAGAAAACCGTGCGAATCGGTAGAAATGGTTCTTATAAAAGGTAGTGATTTGGAAAAACAAAGACATAATAAGACGATAACACATGAAGACGAGTGTTTTGCTTATAATTTTAGTGAGAAAATATTGTATATCAATCTTGATTTTAAGGCGCATTTCTCGCGAGCCGAATTTGTGCAAAAATTAAGATTGTTTTGTAATAAAATGTGCATTGATGAAGTTTGCGTAGTAAAGAATAAAGATAATGTAGAATTTATAAAGAATATTTGCGATGAAATAATGTCATGTACTAATTGGTCCGGACCACGAATAAATGTTTTAAGAGGAATTAAAAGAATTACTGATGATGACGAAAAAAAGATCATTCTTAATGACTTTCATTTACTACCTTCCAGTGGACATGCTGGGGTACGTAGAATGATAAATACGTTAAAAAGAAGATACTACTGGCCAGGTATCTATAAAGACGTACAAACATTTGTAAGAAAATGTACGAACTGTCAGAAGACAAAATATTTTCGTTACATTAAAGAGCCAATGGAAATAACCACAACGGCGTCCACGGCTTTTGAGAAGATATTTTTAGACGTAGTAGGACCTTTAGATAGAGATATAAATGATAACTGTTATATATTGACCTTGCAGTGCGAATTATCAAAATTTGTACAGGCCATACCACTTAAAAATAAAGAATCCGTGTCTATTGCTGATGCATTCGTAAGAGAATTTATATTAAGGTTTGGTGTACCTCAATGTATAGCAACTGATCGCGGGACGGAATTCATTTCAGAAACAATGAAACAGGTTTGTAAAATGTTAAATATCGATAAATTAATGTCAACAGCTTACCATCACCAATCGATCGGTGCACTTGAAAATGCCCATAAAACTCTGGGTGCATTTTTAAGAGTACAATGTCAAAATCATTCCGATGCATGGAGCTATTGGTTACCGTTCTGGTGCTTTAGTTTCAACAACACTGTTCATTCTGAAACGGATTATACACCATATGAACTTGTTTTTGGTAAACTCTGTCAAATACCTAGTAGACTTTGTGATTCTGTTGAACCATTATACAATGCCGATGACTATGCTTTACAGTTAAAGTATAGATTACAATTGGCGCATACCGATGCCAAGAAAAACTTAATAAGTCGAAAACACAAGAGAAAAGCTATGTATGACAAAAGCATGAATTGTATTAAATATAATAAAGACGATTTAATACTATTAAAAAATGAAACAGGTCGTAAGTTAGATCTTGTTTTTGAAGGTCCTTATATAGTATTAGAAGATTTAGGTTGTAATGTTAGGATAAATAAAAATAATAAAATTGATGAAGTTCATAAAAATAGAACTAGACCATATTATCAGTAATTTAATGTATTGTTTCACTGCAGTGTAGTAATACTTAATTAGTATATAAGTTAAATATAATTAGTTGGTATGTAAGATGGATACCCAGGATAATATTAACATGTTTACTAGAGGCATTGATACGAAATTGTATTGTCTGTATTACGTTCTATAATTTTTATGCGTAAAAGTAATATAAATAATTTTCATTTGTAAAAAAAAAACACATTGAATTATTTGTTTTTTTTTCTTTTTCCGTGGGAGGTGAAGTGTAATAATTAATAAGTATATATGCTCCTTAATAGCAATAAGTATATTCTGTACGATTCCTTATAACGATAGATACATATTTTGCTGACTTGCCTTTCCGCGATGTGCGCATTTTATATTGTATGTTTGATTATTATTCATTAAAGATAGGTTGACCGATGTGGTTGTTTTACTCTCACAAACCCCAACATTACATATTGAACATATTTAGTAAAAAGTATTAAAAAATATATAATTAAGACTTATTTTTGTAACTTAGCGTAATTATGAACATGAGCGAAAGCGTAATTTATTTTTATTATTTAGTTACGAGTACCTACTTATTTATCGAGTGGTAAGTCTTGATGGGTACGCATGACTGGGCTAGAACGATAGAATAGCCAACGTATACGCACGTTTGGAGAGGGAGAACGCTGTCAAAAGCCTTCCTTCAAAATCTGAGTAAGGTGGTAGGGGGATCCATGTCATAGTGAGAGCAGTTTGCATTATTTATTTTTCTCTTAGGATTGCTAACAACGAGTAATTCCTGACTGATTTGACTGGCGTTTAACGGCTTATGAAAGGCGCTTACCATCAGTGATCATTGCTCACTGCCACCTCTATAATTTAAATAACTATTCTGACAATACATTGCATAATGCTATAGGCATATCCATTATTTACGACATACATATTTTATCAATTCTACGAAAAAAAAATAAAGTTGTACTATTTGTCATTTCGTGCACGCCCTTACAAAACTCTTGAAGCTTAGATATTATTCATGCTATTGTGATACCATATTTTTGCATCAAAAATTTAACAAAGAAACATATGTGTTGCAGCTAGATAAAAGAACAAGTTGTTTCGCAAAATAACACCTACTTATCTCACAAGTTCCTCTTATGGTGGTGGTGGTGGTGCTGATACACTTGAGCGTTCACGTGTTATGAGCATTCTTGCGAATGTTACATTACAGAAAAATAATAAAGAGCATTTTACTGGCTATTCTATAGAGAATTCTGGCGATCACTCTAGCTAAAGTGTCGTGACGTTACTGTCAAATCTGACATTTTTGTGAAGAATTTTTTTTGGTGCGTAGCAATGGCTCTATGTTTTGTTTGTTGTTCATTTCGGCAAATTTAAAAACGGTGAAGGTTCTGTTACTAGTGAATGCTCAAGTATGTCAGCGCCAGAATTCTATGACTATTTTTATCGTGCCTGGCAGGTCACAGTTCAACGGTTATGTTGAGAAGTTGTACATTGTGTTCACGCTCCAAACTTTGGAGCAGGATTCGAGATTCGTCAGGACTGACATCAACTGTTGTACGCTTCTATCCTCTGCTTAGGAAGGTAGTTATTATAAGTATTTTCGTTATGTTTTATGAACATAACTATCACAAATTTAAGACAGATTTTGGAATTATTTATTTTTTAATTAAATAAAGACCTAAAACGACATATTTAATTGAACAAAATACTTAAGTATTACTAATACTTAAGTTGCTAATTACAATGTTCCACATATAATAGCAATGTCAATTGGTAATTTAAGTGACAGTGTTGTAAAAGGCTGAAAATACCTCGGTAGCGTTATTGTTGTAATTACAACTTAAATCCTTTAGTTAATAGTAACAATGTTAAAACAATGTCGTTATTTAGCACGAAAGTATGTTACATCCTATTTTGCACTCCTGGGCAAGCGTGGCTGCTCCTTACCATCTATCAATAGAAAAAGCGTGGAAGCGTTAC
The DNA here is from genome assembly GCA_944739405.2 of Euclidia mi. NCBI lineage: Eukaryota > Metazoa > Arthropoda > Insecta > Lepidoptera > Erebidae > Euclidia > Euclidia mi. The sequence continues at coordinate 36,522,397 of OX123192.2, read as the reverse complement.
AAACAATATTTATTTCAATCAAGAAAAATAATCACATCCAGTCTTTTTAGCAATTACCTCATCAGCAATTCAACCGCGATGTCAAGGTATCGGAGACAGACAAATGTCTCGAACAAGACTCTGAATTAATTCCCTGTATATTGAACGCGCGTAATTTTTCTATGGGGATTAAATTTGGTTGCGGTCGATGAGGATTACCGATGAGATACGGTCGCCAATCGCAATTTATTCAACCTGATTTCGTGTATTTATGTGATACTGTCTGTTATGTTTCACCCGCCTTACATTTTATTTTAGCGGTATAGATGACATATTTCTTTATTACTACCTAGATATACGTGTACAAACTTTCGTGGTTACAAAATCATGGGCTTTTCAAACAAATTTTTAAGTCCCATTTTACTACTTACGGAAGACCCTTCCTTAGTAGGTAGGGTGTCATTGTTCACCCGCTCTTCTTTCACGTATCTAGTACGTAGTTACGTAGTTTAGGCTTTGCGATGTAATAATCAATGTCGGGCAGGGCATAATTATGTAAATAAATTCAGCTCTTTTTTTTAATGCATCTTTATGGATTTTTCGTACAAACCATTTCAAAACTTCGATTGTCCTTTCAGGTTTCAATGATACTGTATTGTAAGTGTCTTCTTAGAGACTCAGAGCCCACTTATGTATCACTGGTGTACTTAGATGCAGCGACCATGGAGGACACCGAGTTTTGACACTCTCGAAATCCCGGGAAAAGCTTAACTATCTACGAACATGTAATGAATTTAATCGGAAGTTTATTGAAGTTGCGTAATAGTAGATTGTTGCATCGAGCGCAAAGTGAGTCATTAATGCACGAGTGTTATGTTTGTGCCCGAGCGCATGCGAGGGTACTAAATTAACACAAGTGCATTAATTACTTACTTTAGAGAGGTGCGTAATCTACTTTTCTTTCAACTACCGATCTTCCTGCCATGATAAAATATACCTACTCAAAATAAAAACTCAATTGAATGAAAACAAAGTTTTAGTACACAAACATTTAAAACTTACAATTATTAAATGTGCAGTTATTAAAAGTGAAATTAGCACTTTTATTTGGAACATTAATTTCAGTATTTATTTGATTTATTCGTGAATAATAATTATTTGAACATCTCACTGAAATACGTTAAAAACTCATTTTTGGACAATGATTTTAAACGTGTTTTGTTTCTCCACTTAATAAAATTTTCATAAGCTTTTAAATATTTATTCCGCGACTTTTGCGGAAAAAGGTTATGAACAATTTCATTCGCAACTGTTTTTATACTCTCTGGAGTAGAATTCATATCGCTATCGCTGTTTATTTCCATTGTTTTAAACTTTTACTGCTAAATACGGATTATCAAAGGATTATAATGGTACAATATGCGCGCAATTTGGTTTTCGTTTGCACCAGGTCGGTTTTATTCAGCCAATTTTTATTTTCAGCCAGTATCTTTTTGATCTAATGCATACATTTTTTAATAAACTTAATAGAAAGAAACATAAAACCTCTGTGGTAAATTTGTATTTTTTAAATAAAGAATACAAAACAGTGCAGTAATGTAAAACAGTGCAATAATTAAATTTCATACAACTTTTCTGCACTGTTTCGGTTCTAAGCAAAAAATACGTCCTTTGTGATCGGTTTTATAGTGATTTATGATAACATTACTACGTAGTTGAAAGAAAAATTATTAATCTACTTGCCTTCTTAATAATGTGGAAAAGAAAAAGTAAAATATTTTAAAAGCTTAGAAGAGACGAGCATCGCGGAATTGTACTCGTATTGTTGGTGCATTGAAACTCATTACTTACGTTTCTATAAACTTAAGAGAGTAATAATTGACCGAGGAATTGAATGCACAAAATCAATTTACAATCAACTTGCATTTGAAAGAGAAGCAGAACTGATATAAAACAATATTGTAATTGTTCAAAGAGTGCATTTGCAATCACGTCTACATTAATGCAATGGTGTTTTCTTAGAAACGTACTTAGGATTCATTTGTTTTACAAACACAACGGAAAGGGAAATCACAAGAAAAGATTACAATACTGAGATGATTGCTACAACCCATGGTAAAAATTTTCAATTGAAAAACCTTATCATATTAATTCATCATCATCAGCCTTTAACAGTCCACTGCTGGACTACATTCCGGTGGTGACATTCCGTATTCTTAATCCGTCACCACACGGACTATTTATAAAAACAATATATATTAATATATTAATATTTCATATTAATTACTAAGTGGCAATTATATTTAATTAGAGCAAATGTATGAGACAGTCTGTTTTTTTAAAAGATCTACATACTAATAGACCACTTAGTCCGACTAGGTTTAGATCCTGTGTACAATGCAAAGCAGGGTATATTTGTTAAGTTTTTTTTATATATATTTATTTCACAGAAAAACACTTCTAAATACAAGAACGCTAAACTGTATAAACAGTTTGTTGGCGTAGTTGGCTTAATTGTTGGGATTGAATCCATTATATTTGGTGTAGTTTTCAATCGCGAGGTGACCGTCGCGAAGGCGTTGGTGTTAAAAGCATATGACGTAGTGCTACAGTCCATATTACTTCAATTGTGACATTGTAAGTAATTAGCTTTGACTGCAAGGCTGATATAGTATTTGACTTTGCTGTTTCGCCGTATGAGACTGTTATGCAGACAGTGGGTGTTTTGAATTTGATAAATCCACGAGTCCAAACATTTTGCGATCCAGTCAGATATTTATTTGTGCCATCGATATATATGTACTAATTTGTGAATAGTCTGACTGTTTATTGTGTCCATATAACGAATACTACCTTGTAAAATAAATCACAGCACAAATAGTATTTCCACTGCGAGAATTCTTTTGTAGACTGCCTATTCTTATCCTATTCAGACATAGCTCAACATATTATAATGTTCAGCTTCGCTTCGCGGATGAAAAAACTAGTACTATCATAATGTTACGTAGCTGCCAAAATATCGTGCAATATACTTTTGTCTAATTCTTCGAAGGGATCTGTAGTGAGATCGTGACTATGAAATTGGCACGTATCCAAAAACAAATTTAAAATTTACAAACTGCCAGACAGTATCAAACTTTTTAATTAGCTTGGCTGCAGTTTTTACGTTCACAAAACTTTCGCTATGACCTGAAGTTTTACTACTAAGGTGAGAAGCATTTGAAACATGACTGTTTTCCATCCAAGAATAGACTTTTCAAGAACAATTGACTCCTTTACTCTTGTTTTGAAGATGAATTGTAAAAAAATTACATCTTTATTAGCATAATAATACCTTCTTTTCGTTTCTTTTAATGCTTTTTGGAATCTACTGCTGGACCTAAACCTCTCCTCATATGCTTCATAGTAGCACTGTGAGTTAGTATGAGGACTTGGCCTACTATACCAGGGTACTACTATGAATCGGTACAGGGTTTGAACTCAAGTTCTCCGTCTCTTCAAGAAGATACTATTTGCTTCGTATTTTCGCTTAGTCGCCTCCTACGACACGCACAGAATTAAACGGGCTAGTTACATTTTGCATTCTTAATCCGTCACCAAAAGAATAAGTACGTGCTAAGGAAAAATTGCTTAAAACATTATGAATAGTAAACAAACGTGTAAAAAAACGTCATATGGAACACTCTTTAATACAACTTCTGCATTTTTTATTACAACCCAATAAACCTATTTCCAATATACAACCCAATATTTTATTAACGTTAAAACAAAGAGATACGTACATTCGCGTTAAAATATTAGTTCCTATTCAATTTGCCAAAACCTCTCAACAAGATTAGCGCACCTATATCCTAAAACCCAACAACGCCAAAAAATACAAAACCGGAACCCACCAAATTCAAAAGTCACATCTACACTACAGTTCGCAAAGACCCGTTGACATATGCAATTTGTCAGGACAATCGATAGTGGCTTCTGTGTCGAAAACGTGCCCCTATTTATGGCTCTCCAATGTATTCAATCTACTGTATTGGTTTCAGTCTAGATTGGGCTGTATCGCTTTAAAGATGGCTGTATGTGACATATTGAGCTATACGATAAGTGATGTGTGGATGACCTTGTTGGAATTTGGAAGCCATTTTGTAGAGATTTTGTGTTTCATATTCTTCGTTAGCTGATATTTTACACATCGGTTACGTAGTAACCTATGAGGAAACCTTATAGTTTCACCATGACCGTCTGCATAGCAAAACATGGCAACTGTAAGTACTAGCTGAAACTGAAACTCGTTAAACATTGTGATGCGGACAAAACTGTACAATGCCATTTAAAAAAAGGTTAGTTATATATCTCCCTTTACTTACACTTAATTCTAAGATAGCTTTTTATATTTATCGATGAGACTGTGTGGGGTATCATTAAATAGGTCTTTCAGAAACATTAGTGGTTTATTTTAGTCGTTTTTCCATTCAGGGATTTATTTGCGAAGCGTTTTGCAAAAAACACAAATTGCAAAGTGTCTCCCACCTTTACTTTAAAGTGACCTTAACAATGAACGTTCAATGAAAATTATATCGGCTCATAAGTTTACTAATTAATGTGCAATAGTCGATTCACTTAAACTTTTATTTGCAAGCAATAAACTGAACATTGTGATCAAGTCCTTTTATTCTTAGTACACAAGGTATGGGCTACTATCGAACCCTGCATTGTGTGCGGTTCGACATCGTATTTGCCTCGTTGGACTTTATATCGAAGTAAAGCTACAACGAGTACATATATTTACAAACCTGCCTCTATATTGATCAGATAACTTATAAGCGTACTAAATATTCGTAAATACATACATATCTTATTCTATATGTACAGTTCATTTGAACGTTTGTATTTTGCCTAATTTGACCTAAACGGCTGAACCAATATGTATGACATTGTGAATGATTCTATGGGTGAAAATACTATTTGACCAATAAGGCGGCCTTTAAATTGGTGTGTCGGGACCGCTAATTGTTAATCTGGTATATTTCAATATTTGTCACACAAAAGTTTGTTCTGGGTAGGAAGAAACTCTACAAAGAGGTAAGTGGACTTACAACAAACGTAAAGCTATTGATTTTTTTTATGTTAATATGCGCCAAACGAGCAGACAGATGGCCTGATGGTAAGCAATTACCGCTGCCCATGGACACAAGCAACACCACAGGAGTCACAAGTGTGTTTCCGCCCCTTGGGGTTGGGAATGGGGATAGGATGAGGAGTGGGATGAGGGAGAAGGAATAGGGGATAGGGCCTCCGGCACTCTCACTCACCGAACGAAACGCAACAGTTTAGGTACCGTTACTTTACGTCGATTTTTTGAGAGAGGGTAGTACTTCCCCGGCCGAGACGGCCCATTCATGCTGAAATCAGCAAGGCTCTACCTTTAAAATTGATAAAAAAAATCCTAGTGCAGACTCAGTTACCGAGCATATTGCTCGTCAAATTGTTTAGCATATACTTAGATTTCAATGCCTGTAACACAGTCTAGTCTGCACATCTCCGAATTTGAATATGTATACTTGCTCCTGTCATGTCTAAAGTGGCAAATTTATCAGGCGAACAAGTCCACGGGCAAGCAGACTTGCCATACCCATCGGTCCTCTTTCCTTTCGGTCTAATCAATATCGTACAGTCTACAACTTGCTCAGACCCGTAGAAACGAGCTCCGATGGTCATGTCTGCAAACTTGCCCCTAAGCACTTCCGTCTAGTTATTTAGAACTTCGTAGGCATTAATTAGCTCAGAAAATCAATTTAGGCAGTTTACCCTCAATATATTACAATTAAAAGATATTTATGTTTTTAGTAGAAAGTATGGGTTGAAATTACTCTTTGTTGTAACTTAAATTGCTGCGTTCCAAATACAATAATAGACAACATTGTTAGAGATTATGACTTAATTGATATAGTCTGTGGCCACATTCTTTTTGCTTTCTCTCTGCTACAAATGTCTTCTGTGCATAACTACAAATTGTTATAAAGTTGAAAATACTTTCATCGGACACTAAAGTGAATAACGTGCTCTGCGTAAAAAAAAATCTTTTCGTTTAAAAGATGTCGTCAAATACAAATACAATGACTCTTATTGAAAAACTGGTTGGGCGTGAAAATTACAACACCTGGAAATTTGCCGTTCAAACATATTTGCAGCATGAAGAACTCTGGTGCTACATTGAGAATAATAGTAATAATGTTGATGAGAAGCTCGACTTAAAAGCAGACGCGAAAATAATATTGTTGGTGGACCCAACGAATTACATCCACATTCAAGAGGCCAAAACTGCGAAAGAAGTTTGGTCAAATTTGCAGAAGGCATTTGACGACAAAGGGTTAACACGTCGTGTAGGATTGCTAAAAGATTTGATTAAAATCACTTTGGAAAATTGATAAAATATAGAAGATTATGTAAACAGGATAATGACAACGGCACATAAACTTTGAAACATTGCGTTTGATATAAATGATGAGTGGCTGGGTACACTGCTCCTTGCTGGATTACCCGAGGTGTACAGGCCAATGATAATGGCTCTTGCGAGTTCCGGTGTGCCGATAACAGCAGATTCCGTCAAGACTAAGCTCCTGCAAGAGGTAAAGAGCTACGAGTCAGTGGCATTATAATATAATGCCATTATAATATAAAGTCGTCATAAAAATTTATGACGATGAGGTCAGAGCTGCTGTGCGCTTGAAACACCACAGAAATGTCAAAGACGCATTAGCACATGCTTTAGAAGTGGAGGCTGTTCAACAAGAAATTACGAGTGATCAAGATAGAGTTATTCCAGCAGAAGTAGAAAGAACTGGTCGCAGATCTTTTATCCTAAGGTGTTTTAACTGTAAGGAACCGGACACTTAAGAAGTAGCTGTCCGAAACATGTAACAGAAAGAAGTAAGATTGACGCTAGTGTTCAAGTGTTGAAAGATGACCAGGAAGCAATTACAGCCAGGACTTTGATGCAAGCGCTGATCAGAAGACGGAAAGCTCCGAAAGTTCGTATTCGACAACGCACGGATGGAAATGGTTTTACTATCGATGGAGCAGTCAATTGCGTTATATGTTCGCTGACCCTGGACACCGGTGCGACACGAACGGTTATAGGAACTCGTTTGAAAAGAAAGAACGGAAAGATTCTAACACCGTCAACTTCACCTCAACTGACGACGGCTACCGGTCAGTACATCCCAGTTAAAGGCGAACAGATGGTGGCTATGAAAATCGGTGACAACCTATACTGGCAACGAGCGGTGATTGCAGACATTGTAGACGATTGTATTGTTGGGCTGGATTTCTTTAGAGATCATCAGTGCAGATTAGACATTAAAGGTGGTATACTTAAGTGTGGAGATGTGGAAATTCCAATGAAAGGTGGTAGCATGGGGAAATTTTTGTGCCTCACAGAAAGCAAACTAGCAAATAGATCACAGGCTTCAGCTCCTATATCTACGAAGCTTAATGAATTGATCCATGTCGAAAGGAGATCGGTGTATCATGGGTCTTAGGATGCGCGGGATGCGCATGTCTTAGAGGAGGGTAGTGTGACGGCCGGTGTCATGTCAAGCTGTCATCACTACGGTAGTCAAGGACTACTGACGTCTACACGAAAAACTAGCCGGTTGTCAAACACAATAATTAGCAAAGAGGTTTGAAGACTATTTCATTTTTTGGAAATGAGTTTTTAGTTTGATGACGTATACACTCTGTCAAGTGTTCGCCAAATTCACCAGTCATTGACAACAAGGCAATGGCCGTGCGGATTACTCATCCCGTTCAAGTTCTGAAGGCGTGGTTTCAAATCCCAGTCATAACAGTTATGTGGATATTGATTTTTATGAAATTTGGAAAATGTTTATGAATATTTGGCCAATATTTAAAGAAAAAGATTATTTAAATATTTCGAGTAAAAAATAGAAAATTCTAGAAACTTCAGGAAGGAATAGAAAGGTTAAAAAGAGACAGGATAAACAATTGAATAACGAAATTACAATCGAAATTAGTGGATCTAGAAAATTCCTAGGGGTATGTATATAAGGCGGTGTAGACGCGCTGAACGCCAGTTTTAAGTTGAGAAGTGGTAAAGTGGAGAAGAAAAGGAAGAAGTACAAGGAAGAAAGAAGTTGTAGTGGAATAAAGTGAAGTGAAATTATAGTGCAGTGGAAAAGACGTTAGTGTTGGTGCTGTCCGCGTCGAAATCGAACGACGCGTCGTGTGTGTGAAGTTGAATAAAGTGTCATCAGTGCTACTCGGTGTATCTTTCCAATCCCGTTACCCCGTCCGTAACAATATCTATAAAGAACAAAGTTATTATATGTAGCAAAATATTAAGTGTAGGTAGTTACTTTTTAGTTTTCTTAATTCTACCCTCTCTTTCATACTTCATCTGGGCTTAGGACCGGTAAAGTTTACCGTTTAACAAGTAATTAAATACGGAGTTATGTAATTAGAAAACAAATAAATATCAAAATAAAAAAAGGTATTCTGGACTAAAAGAAAATAGTAATTTTGGCGTATTTATGAAATTAGAATCAGCTGCTATTTACAAATTTCATCATCATCATGTCAGCCGAGAGACGTCCACTGCTGGACATCCCCCAAGGTTCTCCACACAGACCGATTTTGAGCCGCCCGCATCAAATTATTATTAACGTAGGTAGGTAATTTTTACTTACAAGTATTTCAATTGTCCTTCAAAATGTCTACCACTATTATCAATACACAGACGGGTACGTTTTATTAAATTGTTTTTTAACGACAGAAGTACGCTTCTGTCTTTTTTGTTCGACACTAACCGGCTCACTTTTGTACACCCACAAAAAGAAGTCCATGGCCGTGAGGTCAGGTAAGCTGGATACACTGGCTTCCAAACTCTTCCCTGTACAAATGCCCAGCTGCACTCGCGTTTTATCCACTCAAAAAGTACGCATGAAGCATAGCTACATACTCCCGTGATGTGAACTGATAAGCCATCGAAAACACGATGCGCTCACTACCGGTTACAATTTAGCACTGTTTGTCGCATCGGGGCGTGGTGCGGGCGCAGAGGGACAGGGAGGAACTTATCAATGCAGTAGTTTAACTAATACTACTAATTTACTACTCATAGTTTTAGTAATGCATTTACCAATTATTACGTATTTTTGTGGACAGTTTTGAGATAGTTTTGGGACTTAGTTAGAATTAAAGATAATTAGAGCCCTGTTATTTTTTGTACTAATTAAAAATAGTGTTGTATAAATAGTAATGAACAAAGTGCTGATATATTCACAAAACCATTGTGTAAAAGTAAATTTCATTGACTAAGAAGTAAGATAGGTATTTGTAAGTTGTAACAGAGTATTCTTTGATATTGTAATAGATTAAACAATATTTTTTCATGTGAAGTATGTAAGTACTAAGCAAATAGCACATCATTTTTAAATTTGTATTGTAAATGGACATGCTAATGGTTTTGTTTTAGAATAACAGCATGTATAAGTCAACTACAGATGTTTATGTACAATAACTTGTATTATTTGTGTATTGATATGATGTGTTTGCTGCTTTTGGTTAATTTGTCTGTTTAAATTCTTAAAGTAGGGAACGCTACAATTTGGAGAGAGTGTTGTAACTAAAATTGCTGCGTTCCAAATACAATAATAGACAACATTGATATAGATTATGACTTAATTAATATAGTCTGTGGTCACATTCTTTTTGGTCTCTCTCTGCTACAAATGTCTGTGAAAAAACTGTTATCCTCTGTAATCTTCAAAATAAAACCAAATCAGTAATTAATTTCGTGTTTAATTACAACACTCATAATAACTTCATAATATATAACAATACAATGACCTTTGATATTGTGTGACAATCGACAACAAATTATATTTGATCACTTAGTTATCGAGATGGGTGTATTGAGGAGGCGTATAGCCTAACAGTCTAATTGATTTGTAACCTACATCTGTATAACATATCATTTAATTTTATATGTAATCTTAGCAATATCTATAAAATATATATACAAGTAAATAAATAAGGAAAGGTAAAAAAAAACTGGTCAAGTGCGAGTCGGACTCGCGCACCGAGGGTTCCATACAAACCTGTAGGTATATAAGTAAAAGTTCACCAGTCATAGTTATGGTATTTTTATTGCAAAATGAAATCCATAACATTACAGTATGGAAAGCTGGAGGAGCATAAATTAAAGAAAAAGGTGTCTTTGTCGTTTGTAATCAGTCATCCTTTATTTTATATTAACATTATCGCTTATTTTATAATATAACTTAAATACCTATACCAGCCTTGCAGCAGCCTTGCAAAAGTCTGCTGATGAATGATGGTAAGATTTTTTATCAAAGTTATTGATTTACAAGAATTAGTGACTATTAAAAATCTATTACAAAAATACTAATTAAGTATTTTTAATAATTATAGTATTTATTTGCGATGAAAATTAAACTAGGGTGACTATTTACACATAAAATAAAACAATAATCAATATTCTTAAATAAATAACAAAAATAAGTAAGGGGCGATAGCCCAGTGGTGTAGGTAACGGACTGCCGAGACGATGATCTCGGGTTCGATCCCCAGGTACTCCAGGCACAAATCACTGACTTTTCGGAGTAACATATGTGTGTATTTAAAATGTTAATTATCGCTCGCTTAGTAATGTGCCCGGTAGATGGCAATAGGCTCGCCCCCTATTACATTGGGACCGAAACATATCTGGCGAAGTGTGGGTGTGTAATACACCTCTGCCTACCCCTTCAGGGGTAAAAAGGCGTGAAGTTATGTTACGTTATGTAAATATAAAAAAAAACATATAAAGGAAATGAAAATTTTAAAGTATGGAATTAAGTATCAAATTTGAACCACATCTGTAAATGGAGACTGAAAAAGGTATGAAAGTACCACATTGAACATTGAAGTTCGAAAAAACGTTATCTATAAATGTACTACTTCGTGTTGTGCTAGTGTTTATTAACGGAAACATGTTTATAGATGAAAAATATGTGAAAATTCCATTTTTCACACATTCACATTCTAAAATCAATATTGAAGTCTCCCACGACAGTCAGACGAGAACATGAATTATACCTATTGAGGTTGCTGCCGTATATTGTTGTGTTTATGCATTCTATTGCAACATTAATTGGACATTGTGGTGACCTATATACAGTTATCACTCTGACATTAAACATTTCGAAATGCAAGAATTCACAATGGCCGTTTGCAGCGTCTGGGTTATTTAAAATCTCAATCAGCCTACCGCAGTCCACTGCTGGACATAGGCCTCTCCCAACACGCACCACAGTACACGGTCCTCAGCCTTCCGCATCCTTTATCTAGGCTATAAGACGTTACTTCGTCCAAATTTCAAGATTTTGAGTTCACGGGAAGTACCCTGTAGGTTTTGATTCCCTTGCGAGTAGACGCCAGTTTGAAAATATGATTATATTGCTCTTTCTTTTTATTGCGTAGACATAGAAGTTTGATTTTGTTACAGCCTAACGGTGTTGTATAACTGAATATTTGATATGAATTTCAATTTAATACCTCCACGCGTTCAAGAGAAAGGGGTAATAACTTTAAATTTATTAAAAATATTTTTTTATATACTGTTTCTAAAAAAATACAGTTTTCGCAATTTTTCCTTTATAAGTGATATAAGACGTTGCTTCGTACCAAATTTCAAGATTTTGAGTTCACTGAAAGTACCCTGAAGGTTTTGATTCCCTTGCGAGTAGTCGCGAGTTTGAAAATATGCGTATATTGCTCTTTCTTTTGATTGCGTTGACATAGAAGTTTGATTTTGTTGCAGCCTAACGGTATTATATACTTGAGTATTTGATATGAATTGCAATTTAATACCTCCACGCGTTCAAGATAAAGGGGTGGTAACTTTAAATTTATAAAAAATATTTTTCTTATATGATATAACAAAAAAATAACGGTTTTCGCAATTTTTCCTTTATATGTGCTATAAGGCGTTGCTTCGTATCAAATTTCAAGATTCTGAGTTTACGGGAAGTACCCTGTAGGTTTTGATTCCCTTGCGAGTAGTCGCGAGTTTGAAAATATGCGTATATTGCTCTTTCTTTTGATTGCGTTGACATAGAAGTTTGATTTTGTTGCAGCCTAACGGTATTATATACTTGAGTATTTGATATGAATTTCAAATTAATACCTCCACGCGTTAAAGATAAAGGGGTGGTAATTTTAAATTTATAAAAAATATTTTTCTTATATGATGTAACAAAAAATTTACGGTTTTCGTAATTTTTCCTTTATATGTGCTATAAGGCGTTGCTTCCTACCAAATTTCAAGATTCTGAGTTTACGGGAAGTACCCTGAAGGTTTTGATTCACTTGCGAGTAGGCGCGAGTTTGAAAATTTGCTTATGTTGCTCTTTCTTTTGATTGCGTTGACATAGAAGCTTGATTTTGTTGCAGCCTAACGGTGTTGTATACTTGAGTATTTGATATGAATTTCAATTTAATACCTCCACGCGTTCAAGAGAAAGGGGCGGTAACTTTAAATTTATTAAAAATATTTTTTTATATGCTGTAACTAAAAATTTACGGTTTTCACAATTTTTCCTTTATATGTGACATAAGACGTTACCTCGTACCAAATTTCAAGATTCTGAGTTCACGGGAAGTACCCTGTAGGTTTTGATTCCAATGCGAGTTTGAAAATATGCTGCAATTTGAGGCATAAACTGCTGTATCTTTTGATTGCGTTGGATTAGAAGTTTGATTTTTTTACAGCTCTATGGAACCGTAGATTCGAGTATTTAGTGTAAATTTCAGTTTGATACCTCCACGCATTCCTGAGAAAAAGGGTTTTGACAGACGGACGGACAACAAAGTGATCCTATAAGGGTTTCGTTTTTTCCTTTCGAGGTACGGAACCCTAAAAACGGTGTCTAGGAAAGCTTAAGTCATTTCTATTATAATCAATAATAGTTTTTTACTAAGCCATAAATACGAAGTTTCAGTACCTAATAAAGAAGAAAGTAAAGATGTTTTTGGAGACAAGAGTCATCATATCAATCTGTATATATAAAATTCTTGCGTTCAGCCGATCCTTCAACAAACAACTTTTAAACGCGACGTTTTACGCGGCTGGAAGTCAGCCGAAATCGTCATTGCAGACTATTTGGCGCGTTTTGTGTATCCTGCCAACCGAATACTTCGACCAATGGAAGAGTTGCCGAAAAACGAACACCAAACATTCAGCTATATAGAATTTATCTAGCGGTTAAGGGTAATACTAAGCGGATTGAAGCGGTAAATTCTAGCATTCTTTCTTTCGTGTTTCTAAGTAGTAGAGCCTTGCTGATTTCAGCATAAATGGGCCGGCTCGACCGGTGAAGTACTACCTTCTCACAGAAAATAGACGTAAAGCAACAGTACCTAAACTGTTGCGTATCGTTCGGTGAGTGAGAGTGCCGGAGGCCCTATCCCCTATTCCTTCTCCCTCATCCCACTCCTCATCCTATCCCTTTTCCCAACTCAAAGGGGCGGCAACGCACTTGTGACTCCTGTGGTGTTGCTTGTGTCCATGGGCGGCGGTAATTGTTTACCATCAGGCAATCCGTCTGCTCGTTTGCCGCCTATTACCATAAAAAAAAATCTGCTGTAAATACTTTTTACTTATAACTAATATGTGCCAGCCGGGTTCCCTGAATATATTTTGATACAGTGTTTTCTACCTTTTCTGCAAGATCTTTTTCGCTTCGTGTATTTTCCTTAGTTGCATCTTCCACCCACAGAACGAAATAGGCATCTCCATTTCATTATTTCATTGACACTTCACACTACACTTCCTCGTATAGCAATGGAACCTCACCTACAGGTTAATATAGATTAATACCAACACGGACATAACATCTTACAAGATAACAAAAATCTATCCCTCTCCACAAATACCGTTTTGTACTTTGTATGGATATTCTGTGAACAAATATTTTGATGTAACATATAAATATTGCCATACAGAGTAACGTTTTGTATTGATTTACGACTGAAAAAGCAAGATATCAGTTAATTTTCTTTTTGGATGAGCGGGTGAATGTGATTCAGAGGAACGTTAATATGACTGCGTTGTTAGTAAGTGTTCGTAGAGATTTGCTTTTGTACTTTTCTTTTCATTGTTGCTTCTACCGTGCCTTGGAAACTTAGCCGTCGATTACAACTTTGAAAGTTTGTACATACATTGGTTGAAACCTGAAAATATTGATATTTTGGTTCCCACAGATGAGGCGGACTTTGAAGAAAAACTCTGTCAAATCGATTTTCATAACCCCACATAATCCTCTGTGCGCAACCACGATTTCTCACCTTGCCTATATGTAGTAAATTGGCAGTTAATGTTGCAGCAAGCTTGAATTTTATAATCGTATAATCATAGGGAATCTGAAAGTCATCATCATCATCATCCTAACGCTGTCCCGGTTGCGTTTCAAAACCTACGCCTTAGAGCCCGGGGTCTGCTTTCCGGCTATGTTTCCTCCACTTTGCACGGTCTTCAGCATCCCTGGTGGTTAGTTTATTGGTTAGTAGGGAATCTGAAAGTATATGTATAAATTTCATTTATCAATAATGTGTATACTAAGGATAAAAATCTAAGTGATAGATAAATGTCGAAATTTATCACAAACTTTGCCGGAAGTCAAAAGCGGCAATTATAAGTATTTACAAGTTAATTCAATTCGCGTTAACTCAATAGGCGATCAATTTATATCAATTACAATCTCGCGAGACAGCCCAAAACGGCGTGTTAATTTTTCAAGGCAAGGCGTTGACAGTTCAGTGTGAACATATTCAAAATTTACAATAGACTAAACTAAACGTTACTAAATCGATATAATCGACTTGACTTATCATAAAAACTATTTCTATTTCAAACATCCACCCGCCCCGGACCGCTCTCCTCAGAATCGAACCGTCCACCAAGACCTCAGCAAATCGGGGAACTCCATCAGTCCCAGATACCAAACGAAGGATGCGCCCCCTGCGCCATCTGGGTGGCGGAAGGTTAGCCTCCTTGATCAAAACGAGGTCACCAAACATGGGTGGATCGGTCTTGTCGGTCCACTTAACGCGTTGCTGGAGTATGTGCAAATATTCCAAATTCCAGCGTTTCCAAAAGCTCTGAGTAATCTGGCGTACCAATTCAAAACGCGAGAGACGACCAGGTCTCGTATCAATATAGGGGTACTCAGGCAAGGCGACAAGTGGGCGACCTATCAAAAAATGGCCCGGCGTAAGGGCCTCCAATTCATTCGGATCTGAGGAGATCGGGCACAATGGCCGAGAGTTCAAAACAAAACTTACAAAACACAGTTGCGAGTTCCTCAAATGTAAGGACAGACTCACCGATTGCCCTGCGCAAGTGTGTTTTGGCCGATTTTACAGCGGCCTCAAAAATACCACCCCAGTGTGGACAATTTGGTGGGGAAAACAACCAATTTATCCCACGTCGGGCAAGCCTATCACCTATATTAGCCTTGTTGGTTTCAAGGAAATTAACAACGTCATTCAAATAATTATAAGTGCCCTTAAAGTTAGTGCCGCAGTCAGAACGGATCAAGGAAGGCAGCCCTCTGCGGGATACAAATCTGTCAAATGTGGCTACAAACGCCTCGGTCGTAAGCGAGGAGACCAGTTCCAAATGAACGGCCTTTGTGGAAAGACAAAAAAAAAACGCACAAGTAGGCCTTAACAGTCTTGCTGTTTCGAAGTGTCGACGTTTTTACCAAAAAGGGACCAGCGAAGTCCGTGCCAACACCGTCAAATGTCCTGCTCTCCGTTACGCGATCTGCCGGTAAGTCTCCCATCAACGGCTGCATGGTAGAAGCCTTGAGCTTATAGCAAGGGATGCAGCGAAAGACTACGCTCCGAATAATTTTTCGGGCAGACAAAATCCAAAATTCGCGTTGCAAAATGGCCAAATGTCCTGCTCTCCGTTACGCGATCTGCCGGTAAGTCTCCCATCAACGGCTGCATGGTAGAAGCCTTGAGCTTATAGCAAGGGATGCAGCGAAAGACTACGCTCTGAATAATTCTTCGGGCAGACAAAATCCTAAATTCGCGTTGCAAAATGGCCAACAGGGCATTACAACCAGCATGCGAATTTTTAAGGTGACGGTCAGTTACCAACAAGCGTACCAAATGACCGTCCTTAGGTAACAAAAGGAGGTGACGAGCTCCGTAAGGGAGGTTGGCGTTCTTGAGACGCCCTCCAACGCGAAAGAGACCCGTATTATCACAAAAGGGGTTCAATTTAGATACAGCTCCCGATAATTTCGATCTCCCTGATTTAAGGATAGCAATCTCCTTCTCAAAATGCGCCAATTGCACAGAACGAACCCAAAAGGTGAGGGACTCCTGTCGTTCCTGTGGTGAGATAAACGGTGTCAGATGTTTCTGTTGTGGGTGCCTAAAATTAAAAACAAAACGCTTTATCCAAGCAGTGACACCTAACAACTTGTCGAGGGAGCTGTAAGGATTCAACAAAAAATCGGGGTCGAAGGCGCATTCTACCTTCTCAAGAGCGAGTGTTCGTAGTCCCGGCAAATTAGAAGTATTCAAAACTGGCGTTCGAGGCCAATCAATTTCTGGTCGACTCAACCATTCCGGACCCCACCACAGCGAATGGCCTATCAAACTAGGCGTCAAGCATCCGCGCGAGGCACAATCAGCGGGGTTGAGCTCACCTGGCACGTGTCTCCAAACAAGTTTGACTTCGGATTTCTGGATTTGGGAAACGCGATTAGCGACAAATACCTCCAAAGTGTGAACAGACGCCTTCAACCAACAAAGTACAATTTGGCTGTCTGTCCAGGCATAGGTCCTATTAATACAAATGCTTTTACCCAAATTACTGGACACGTGGTTCAATAAGCGTACAAGTAGGGCTGCTCCCGAGAGCTCCAATTTTGGGATGGTCAAAGATGTACGAAGGGGTGCTACCATGCTCTTCGCCATGATCAGGGAAACTCTCACCTGACCTGAGGCACTAACTGTGCGCAAGTACACCACGGCCGCGTGACCACGTTCCGAGGCGTCACAAAACCCGTGAAGGGTGGCCTTGTACTTCCCGGGAGGAAGGATGGGACGAGGCAAGGAGATCTCGTTGACGGCAGGAAGCGAGGATACAAAAGAGGTCCATTCCTCAACAAGAGTGCCGTGTAGAGGTTCGTCCCAGGTCAATCTTGCTGTCCAAAGCTTCTGCAAGAAGCATTTTGCCCAAAATATGATAGGACAAATCCAACCGTTCGGATCAAAGGTTCTGGCGACGGTAGACAACATGAGACATTTAGTCCAAGAACAAGGCAATTTCAAGTCTACGTTATACGTAAAGACGTCTTGCACTGGTCTGTACTGGACGCCGAGAACAGCCATCATGGCGGGGTTGTCAACAATCTCAAACAAATGTGGATCCTGCTGATGATCCTCTGGCAAGCCTTCCAAAAGCGCTGGTGAGTTGGAAATCCATTTGCGCAACTCATAACCAGCGGATGCCAAAATACCTATCAATTCGTCCCGCAGGAGGATCGCCTCGTCCGCTGTGGAGAAGCCCGAGCAAATGTCATCGACGTAAATATCGTCTTTCAATATGGCGGAGGCTCTTGGGAAACTTAAGCCTTCGCGGTCTGCGAGCTCCCAAAGAGAACATATTGCCAAATAGGGGCTCGACCTTAACCCGTACGTATTGGTATTGAGCTCGTAGACGACCATGGGATCACGAGGAGACTCTCTCCAAAGGATCAGCTGGAAGCGACGGTCATCAGGGTGGATAATCGTCTGCCTGAACATCATTTTTATATCGGCTACAAAGACAACCTGATGTCGACGGAAGCTGGTGATGACGTCACAAAGGTCCTTGACCAACTTGGGGCCAGAATGCAAGTACTGGTTTAAGGATACGCCCGTAGAAGTCTGCGCAGAACCATCAAATACTGTGCGCAGCTTGCCAGTCGATGGCTTCAATACCGCATGATGCGGGAGAAAGTAGTGCTCCACCGAACGCCAATCCAAATTTTATTTTTATTTTATTTTATTTTATTAAAAAAGGAACAACAAACAGCTACACTATGTGATTTTACAACATAATAACATATTAACTTAAATAATAATGTAGCCCACAGCGCTGTTCACAGATTACCAATTGAATACAGTTAAAAATGCTAGGGAATAGCTATTCGTGTATGACAGTTATTATTACTAGTAAAACAGAAAAAAAAAAACAATAATAAACAAGATAAGATAAGATAAAGTCACATATTACGAGGGGAGTTCAATGTATTCTCGGTATAGGTATGAGGGAAAAGGCGGAAAATTCTGAATAAATTTTATTTTTCAATATACTTCCCTAACATCTCAATACATTTATTTGTTCGTGAAAGTAACTTTTCAATTCCCTCTGAAAAATTGTTTTCTTCATGGCCCGAAAAATGTTCGTTTATTGCTCCCTTCAACTCTTCATCGTCCGAAAAATGCTTTCCACGAAGGTTTTTTTTAAGATTAGGGAATAGATAATAATCACTAGGGGCCAGGTCCGGACTGTAGGGTGAATGATTGATTTCTTCAAATCCGTACTCCCGCACAGCAGCCTGGGCAAGGCGCGCCTTGTGAACCGGCGCGTTGTCGTGAAGCAGCAACACACCTGCGGTTAATTTTCCACGTCTTTTTTCTTTAATTGCCTCCATTAAATTACGCAGGTTGGTTGCGTATGATGCAGCAGTAATACTTTGACCTTTTTTTGTGTACTCGATTTGCAAGATTCCCTTAGAATCCCAAAACACCGTGGCCATGAGCTTTCCTGCGGACGGAGTGACTTTGAACTTCTTCGGCGGGTCTGATCCTTTTTTGTGCCACTGCATAGACTCTTGCTTGGTCTCAGGGTCATAGTGATGAACCCACGTTCCATTACCAGTAACAATCCGATCGAAAATACTTTGCGGATTTTCACCACAGAGGTCCAAAAACTCCTTACAACAGTCAACTCGCACTTGTTTCTGTAGCGCGGTGAGCAATCGCGGCACCCATCTTGCACTGACCTTTGACAAATTCAGGCGCTCATGAAACATTGTGTGAATGGTACCCACAGATAGCTTAGTCATTTCTGCTAATGTTTTCACTCTTACACGGGCATCTTCAAGTACAAGGTTTTCGACTAATTTGACGTTTTCTTCCGTAGCGGCACAAATTGGCCCACCAGCGCGGGGGTCGTCTTCAATGCTCTCTCTACCCCGTTTGAACTCACTTGACCACTTCTGAATTGTAGATAATGAAGGCGCAGAATCTTGGTAAACAGCCACCATTTCTTCATGGATAATTTTTTGAGTTTTTCCTTGTTTTGTGAGGAATTTTATCACTTCACGATGCTCGATTTTTTTCATCATTGTCGAATCAGTCATCATAGTTGTCTTTTCGCAATGATATCTTGAATACTAATGGTGGCAATTAAATGAAATTTTGTATTTATACCCCTCAAAGAGTGTCATTAACTAATGAGATAATTAAATTACCCTTATCATTAGTATATCACCTCGATACCGAGAATACATTGAACTCCCCTCGTATCTATGAACGTGCAAGTGTCTTGTACAAATGGCTTCGAAACAATTTCATGGAGCACGTAAATATGTCCAAGTGTTCAAATTCTTTATTATAAGATGCTGCCATTCGCCGGATTGGTGAACGTTGGCCAGTATTAGATCGGCAGGTACCTATTGCAAATAGCGTACCCACTCGCACCTGCCTTCTGTGAACAGTCCTAGGGACGGCATAACAGAGTACATTATTCAGATCGATACAGTCAAAGTTGCCATTAACAATATTATATAGGGTCATTGCTTCTAGTTGTTTGCGTCTGGATCTGAGCGTTATGAGTTTGTATCTGCTAAGCAGCTGGTCATACGGCAAATACGATCTGTGACATCTAAAATGCATTGCACGAAGAAAACTGCGTTGTACGTTTTCTATTAAATCAATGTATTTCTTATAGTACGGGTTCCAGATGGGAACGGCGTATTCAAGCTGAGAGCGGACTAGTGATTTATATAGACATAGGAACGACGAGGTCCGTTTAAAGTCATGAGTGGATCTCATTATAAATCCATACATCTTATATGCTTTATTTACAATTTTTTCAATATGTAAGTCCAAACAGAGTTTACAATCAAGTAAAATGCCCAAGTCACGTACTGAATTTACTTTATTCAGTGGGGTACCACATAAAGAGTACGCAAACCTAATAATGTTTATATTTTTGGTAAAATTTATAAAGTTGCACTTGGGAATGCTTAGAAGAAGCTTACTTGAATAACAATAGTCCGTCAGTCGGTCCAAGTCTTCTTGCAGTAGAAAACAGTCCTGCATGCTTCGAATAGGCCTGTATATTTTAAGGTCGTCTGCATATAATAAAAATTTCGAATTGTGAAAGCAGCTGCCAATATCATTTATAAAGAGAATGAATAAAAGAGGACCGAGAATAGAGCCTTGGGGGACACCCGAGGTAACCCGAATAGCGTCAGAATGATAACCGTTAATTACAACCCGTTGACAGCGATTAGTGATGTAAGAAATAAACCATCGTAACAAGTTACCACGAATACCATTGAAGGCAATCCTGTTTAACAGTAATTCATGATCCACCTTGTCGAAAGCTTTCTGAAAGTCCGTGTACACTGCATCAACCTGTATACGATTGTCCATCTTTTCGAATAGGTCATTAGAGAAGACCAACAAATTCGTTACTGTTGACCGCTTCTTAACAAAACCATGTTGCTGCTGTATAATAGCCTTATGCAAAACAGGATACACTTCGTTATGCACTAGTCTCTCAAAAAGTTTCGACAAGGTAGATAAAATAGAAATTAACACTACTCAACACTACGTTTAGATCCGGCCTTGTGTACAGGTGTGATATTAGCATGTTTCCATGGAGTCGGCATGACGCCTTCAGTGATACATTTATTGTATATTATTGCTAAGGGTTTGCATATAACAGTGGCGGTATTTTTGAGAAAATATGCAGAGAGACCATCTGGACCTGGACCCTTAGCTGGACCCAGTAATTTCAGTTCTGTCATTATTGTTTCCTCTTTGAAATTAAGGTCAGAAATAACTATATCATTAGACACTGTATCTGAAGGCGGCTCCCAGTGAGAGAGGGCAGGTGAAGCTGGCTCGTAGACAGAAGAAAAAAAATCGGAAAACATATTGCAAATCAATTGAGGATCGTTGGATGTTACGTCATTATATTGTACTTTAGCTGGTATACCGGGTTTGTCTTTACGATTAGAAACATAGACCCAGAAATCTTTAATGTTGTTATGAATATTATCCTCGATCGACTGGATGTATTTAGAAAAACATTTGTTACAGTTATTCTTAAATAATGCTCTGTGTTGTGAAAAAGTTTCGTAGTCTGCGATGTTGCCGTATTTTTTCCATTTGACCCATGACTTTTGTTTTTTTCTAAAAGGGCTTATTAATGATTTGGAAAACCACACTGGAAAGCCAGCCGTTCTGGAAGTGGATAGTGGTGTGTGCTGCTTAATTATATCATCAATGTTGTTATAGAATGTGCTAAGAGCCTCTTCGGGCCCTAAAGGGGTTAGAAGTTTTATCCAGTCAGTACTCTGAATTTTACGGTTGATGTGGTCAAAGTCGGATTTATAAAAGTTAAATTTTTGAAGTGGGTGCTTTTTCATGGGAAGAATATCTACATTTAGGGTTATATCACAGACAAAAGGCGGGTGATAAGTGCCAATTGGAAGAAGAGGCATCAACGCGCTCGATACCTTACATGGGTGGTTAGCTATCAAAAGGTCAAGAATTTTACCAGAAGTATTTGCTACTACATTGTATTGCAAGGCATCAAGTAGTGACATAAAATTATTTAACAGGCTACAAGTCATGGACGAGCCAATACCTAAACCGCCGCCAATTAGAGACGTATTCAGAGCCGGTATATTCCAAGTTATTTCTGGGAGATTGTAATCGCCTACTATATAAAAACAGTCAACGCTAGTGTCACCCAGAACCTGCTGTAAGTTTTCAAAGTGTTGTTCATAAACAAGGGTAGCAGTTTTTGGAGGTATATAAGCGGCGCTAATGATATGCCTCTTAGACGGTCGCATACTAGGCACTTCTATAAGGACGTTTTCGACAGGGTAACGAAATAATCGAGAGAACTACTGAATTTGAGACTACATTTATTTACAAAAATCATGGCGAAATGTGCTGCTTGTGGCAAATTTGTGGCTGCCAAAGGGGTTGCTGCTTGCAATGTTTGCAGCAATAAATATCACCTTGCTTGCGTGCAGTTAAAAGAATCACCAAAAACTAGCAACTGGCAATGTTTATATTGTAAAAATAAGTCTACTTCTTTAACCGCCTCGACAAAAAAAATATGTAGCGATGGCTGTGACAGTATAGCATCTAATTCCGCTAGCACAATTGCCTCGTTGGAGGATGCGGCAGAACAAGAAACCTATCAGCGTGAAGACCTAGCTATGCACTCTCGAGTGGACTTGTTGCATGAAATACGGCTGATAAGGAGTGAAATTCGCGATATGAGGGAGGAATTAAAGAGCGAGCTTACAGAGATTCGTAGGGAAGTGGCCGATCTCCGCCAGACCGTATTCGCGTGCCAGGAACGGATAGATACCTTAGACGGCAGGGTGAAGGCTCTCGAGAAGCGGCAATCAGATGATACCTCTACTGATTTACAAATTAAATTAGAACAGACGGTTAACCATCTCAAATCGGAGCTGAATGATCGGGAACAAGAGTTGTTGTGCTCTGATATAGAAATCTCCAACCTCCCGGAGGGTATTGGAGAAAACGTTACCCACACCGTAGAACTGTTGGCGAAGAAGCTGGGCGTGACACTCGAGACTCGAGACATAGTCTTCGCGGAGCGGGTGGGGCCTAAGCCCAACGTGGAGGCGCCTGGGACAACTGTAACGGGTGGAGGCCACGGGCGGGGCGGCGCGCGGGGGAGACGGGTCGTGGTGAGGCTAGCGCGCCGGGAGCTCCGTGACGAGCTGCTGCGGAGCGCGCGGGTGCGGCGCGGCGCCACCTCGGCGGAGCTCGGGCTCGCCGCGCCCCCGCAGCGCTTCTACGTCAACGAGCGGCTCACCCGCACCAACCGCCAGTTGCTCTACCGCACCCGCCAGGCCGCCGAGCAGCATGGCTGGAGGTATACCTGGACGAGGCGAGGGAAAATTTTTATTAGGCAGGCTGATGGTAAGCGTGCTCATAACATACGCTCTGAAGAAGAACTGGACCGTGTTTTTGGCGGTGATTCTTTTAAAAACAAGAGCACCTAAACACTGCTTGTCTAATGGGCACAGTGATCTTATTTATTTTCATAATGAATCTGTGAGTTATTATATTTATGTCCACTGTGCACTTATTCAGTTAAACATATTTCAATTTGCCTATGTAAATTGCAGTAGCAAGCTTTTGATTTGTAGCATTGCATTTGGTTTACCTGTAATAAATTTTCTAATGCTCTATTATGATGGCCTCACCTATTTGATTATTGTACTGTTTACATTGCTATTCATTTACTGTTTTACTATGATTTGTTATAATTTTGGACATGACACAATCAACATATTTCATTGCTTACTCAATAATATTTACACATATCTTTTACAAACTAAACACAGATACTTAAGTATAAAAATCAACATGTATTTACATACTATACAAAATACTATTACAAAATGCAAATTACTATTACAAAATGCAAATATAATTACACTTACAAATGGTTAGGGATAGCAAATTAAGTGTTGGACTATTGAATGCAGGGTCCCTAGGGTCGCGGCAAGAGGAATTTCTGTTGGCAATGGAGAATGCCAAAGTAGACATCATGGCAGTTAATGAGACCTGGCTTAGGGAGGGGGAGGAAGGCCGTGCGCCCAAAGTTCCTCAATATAGGTTACGACATATACCTCGCCCGAAGAATGTGCGTAGAGGAAGGGGAGGTGGCGTTGGATTTTATGTGCGAAGGGATCTACGTGTACGTACCTTGCCACACCCACCATCACCTATGGTGGAACAGATGTGGATCAGAATGCAGGTGAATACACAGTGTGTTGTTATTGGCACAGCTTACAGACCCCCCTGGCTAGATGTGGACACCTTTTTAGACGCTATGACTGACTCTCTGACTTCATGTGCTTTTGCCGATAGAGTTATTCTTCTCGGGGACTTCAACATTAACTACTTAGATACAAATGATAGGAAAACTAAATCTTTATGTACTTTTCTGCGATGCACTAGCCTAAAGAATGTAATAGTGGAACCTACACATTTCACAGATCACAGCGAAACCCTGATAGATCTGGTATGCACAGATGCCCAGGTGTGTGAAACGTCAGTATTACATATACCAGAGCTGGGACAACATGCACTGATCACAGTTAATTTTAACATTAAAACTCAGAAGCCTATTCCTCATTGGGTCGCATACAGGCCACTGAGGGATATAATTATAGATATTTTTAACAAGGACCTAATCAAAATTGATTGGAATCACATATTAACCTTTAGTGATGTCAATACAATGGTTGATACATTTACATCTTATATCCTGAACCTGTTTGATTTACATGCCCCACTTAGAAAAGTCTTAATTAAGGAGAGAGGTCATCCTTGGATAACTGACACTATTAAGGATATGGTCAGGCTACGGGACAAGACCCACCAGCGGTATAAATCTAGCAAAACAGTGTCTCACTATAATATGTATAAAGACCTTAAAAACATTGTTAAAGCTGCTATAATTAGTGAGAAGAGTGCTTATTTTAAAAATAATATTAGTATGTACAAAAGAGACCCCAAAAGATTATGGGACAGTATAAAATCAGTTGTAAATTATAAAAATAAAAATAATAGGCAGTTACCTTACTATTGTAATGATCCTGAAGCTATCAATAAACACTTTCTCGATGTCCCTGGTAATGGCGAGGTCACTATTTCAGAGTTAACTTACTTCGAATTTAACCGCTATAGTTCAGGATGCTTCCAGCTTCAACCCACAACTGAAGAAACTGTCCTTAAGATCATTCGTGGGCTCCGATCAAGTGCCTTAGGGATTGATAATATATCTCTTGACATGCTGGTTTTGACACTTCCGCATACACTTTCCGTTATCACTGGCATTGTCAACAGGTCAATTACAACTTCAACCTTTCCTGACTTATGGAAGACTGCAATAGTGAGGCCCATTCCTAAAAAAGCCAATCCACAGAGTATTAAAGATCTACGTCCGATCAGTCTTTTGCCATGTATATCTAAGATACTGGAGAAAGTGGTCTGTCTACAATTAAGGCAATATATTGAGGAATATAATGTTCTACCTGAAAGACAATCTGGCTTTCGGGTGGGTCACAGTACGACCACAGCCTTAATTGACGTTGTGGATAACATCCTGGAGGACAGAGACCAGGGCAAGGGGACGTTGCTTGCATTGCTAGACTGTTCCAGGGCATTTGATTGTATCAGTGTACCGCTTCTACTTTCAAAGCTTGCATACTATGGTTGTGACCACAAATCAATATGCTGGTTTGATAGTTATTTGAGCAATCGATATCAGCTTGTTCAGGTGACAGAAAATGATGGTAGTAAGTCGACATCTTCACTTGGTTCAGTTGTGAGAGGTGTCCCTCAGGGATCAATTTTGGGCCCGCTTCTGTTCATAATTTACACGGCAGACATAGGTAGAACCATAACTCAAACTAGATTCCACCTGTATGCTGATGATATCCAATTGAATGTGTCTTGCAGGCCGGAGAGCTGCTCTGAGTCTGTGGGTGAGATGAATAAAGATTTAGACAATATATCTGAATGGGCGAGCAGAAATTCTCTAATACTGAACCCAAATAAGTCTAAGTTTTTGTTCATCGGCACTAAGGAGATGGTGAGCAAGGTGCAGGGATGTGGGCTGGATGTTAGGATCAAAGGTTGTCAAATAGAGCAGGTACAAGAGGCTCGGAACCTGGGTGTTGTATTTGACCAGTGCTTGCACTTTGAGACTCATATTGCAGAGGCAGTCCAAAACTGTTTTTATAGGTTGAAACTAATATATCAGATTCGACCCTATATTGACGAGGAAATGCGTATTCACTTATGTGAAACGTTGATCCTGTCTAAGCTGAATTATGCAGACACGGTGTATGGTGCCTGTCTGCTAAACCGAACTGAAAGGCTAATTCAGAGGGTGCAAAATGCTTGTGCACGATACTGCTTTAATGTTCCACCACGCTCACATATTACACCCTTTCTAAACAAAAATAAGATCTTAAAGATGTCATCTCGAAGGAAGTTACACCTGGCCTCACTTCTTTTCGGAGTTATATCTACAGGTAGGCCCACATACCTCTACAATAAACTTACATGGTCCAGCGATCTCAATAAACACATAACGAGAGGGTCTACTTACCTATTGGTTACGCCTAGACACCAATCAGCTGCTTTTCGTGGTAGTTTTAAAATAACTGCAACTCATTGTTGGAACGACTTGCCACCACCTTTAAGAACCCTGAAATCAAGTTTCAGTTTTATTAGAAGATACAAACAACATCTGCTAAAACAACAACTTCAACTTTAAAACTTACCACTCTATGCAAAACTATACGGGTCTCACTGTATCTATTATCATCCAGCTGGCCAGCGATACACTTAATACTCCAAGGCCAGTTATTTGTGAGTATTGGGATTTTCTTTCACTCGGCTTAAAACTGTGATATGTTCTCCCATATAATATTAATGTCCTGACGCATGGCAGACACACAAAAGCAATGCCGATATATATTGTAATTGTTACAAACATAATTATTATGTGTTTCACACGTGCGGAATTTGAAATTTATCTCCAAATTTCTGTTTGTTTGCTATTTGTTTATAGTTTCCACCATTGTTATTATTGTTGGCTTGGCGTCTGTTTGCAACTTTTAAACTCCGCGCGATCAGGCGAGTGCACAGATAATAAATATACAATAGCCCATAGCCAATAGTCATAGACAGGTGACCATGGTGGAAGCTCATAGTTTGTCCATTACTGGATGTTTAATTAGTTTTTTAAGATTTAACCAATTTGTTTATAGAAACTTTTTGCTCGCGTCCGTAATATATTTATTTTATTTGTTAGTAATTAATTTATTTATAAAAACGGTCCCAACTGAAAACCAGCGCCATCTTGTGTCACAAGATGGCAATATGCTGAGTTGGGCCCGATTCTGTTTAGGTTATAATATGATATGTTAGTTTAAGTTTTTATGTTACTTTCTGTAAAACCTGAGCAGAATAAATGAGTTTTCTTTCTTTCTTTCTTCAAATGGGGAGTTACCTGAAGTTATAGAAATGTCACATTCAGAGGACTTAAGTGTTCGTAGCAATGCAACTAATACTCCACCACCATCCATTTTATTGGTGCTAACACGATCACGATCACACCTATACACATTATAGCGCTGATCGATAAACTCATTATTGTTTATCTCGGGAGTCAACCAAGTCTCTGTAAGTACAATGATGTCATAGTTACCATTCAAAATATTCATGTATAGCGTGTGCAATTTTGTACGGGTTCCTCTGCAGTTTTGGTAATATAAAGATAAATGTTTGTTACTCATCACGAGAGATTAATAATTATAAATAATAATTACCAGCAATGTAAATACTATTAAGCCCCAAATATTCGTGCAATGCTCAATACAAATTATAATCACACCGAGCCGCTTAACCCCATACATACAACAATACATATTATATTTGAAATAAACCTCCTTATGATAGTGACTTACAACAGTTACAATTACAATACAATTATTGCGCAAAGTAAGAATAAGCAACAATTGCAGCAGAAATAGAATATAGTACAAAAAATGTTTACTATAGTGACTTGCTAACAAGTATAAAATATTAACAGTGTAATAAATAATAAAAGCATCAGTACTATATTCATCAAAGTAAAAGGCAGGCTATCACTGAAGCAAGACCGAACAATTCAAGCATAATGCACTTTGATCCATAATGATTATACTCAAAAGAGAGAACTTTTGTTACATAAATATTACAGGCCAGAGAAATTAAAAAAGATACAGAACTATACAGGTACAAAAACATATTGCAATTAAGGTGCGTTGGAGGAGGGGCCACTACCACTATTGTTGGTCGACTGCTTGTTTTTAATTTTGCGAATGTCTTCGTCTTTGTGTATGGCAAGCGCAGTATCGCCGTCCCGTTCGCGCACGAGAATAGTGGCGTTTCGAATCCAGACATATTGAAAGTGATTTTGAGTGGCCACTTCCTTAACTTTGCGAAATAAATGTTTCTTTTTGAGAGTCAGATGTTCGTTCATGTAAATTGTCGTCGGTGAACCTACAAAACCCAGTTGGTCGGATTTAAAGGTTTTGACTTTGCGGAAAGCAGCCAGTACATTGTCCCGTAGGATACGCGACGACAGCTTCACAATTATGTTTTTTGGCCTATTTGTTGTCTGGTGAGCATGAGGAACTCTGTGAATAGATATGATATCCTTTTGTGGGACGGAGAAATTTATAGCACTACAGATTGACTCCATTAGGTGAATCAGGTTTTCACTTCGAGCTTCGGGTACGTTAAGGATCTCCACATTGCATTGTCTTGCTTGCTGCTCGAGGTAATCGAGTTTAGACTCGAGGATACTAATAGATTGAATAGATTGCTCAGCACATTGTCGACTCATGTCAGCCATACGTTCCTTTAATTGAACCTGTTCCTCTGAATGAAATTGCAAAGAGGTTTTTAGTTCAGTTACATCCTGTGATATATCAGATACGTTTTGTTTTAAAGAATTATGTACAGTACGAATGCTGTTCATTTCACCCCTTATTTCATTTAGGGCGCATCTCAATTCATTATTCAATTTATTTATACTTGTATCTATTTCAACTCGCAAGCTGTTTAGTGTAGTCTTAATGTCATCCTTGAAAGAAGAGAGCGTGTTGTTTATTTCACTCCTCCAGCCCTGCAAAGTACTGTGTAACTCATTTGAAAATGCTTGGAAGGTGTTAGCTGTGTCCTGAGCGACAGACTCATCACCAATTACTGATGGATTGTACGACGAGGTGGGACAAGGTTCCATAACATCGCATGACATATTCAAGCTATCTTCAGGCTCAGGAATTTGTGCGGACCGGACAGGTGTTAGTAAGTTAGATCGACTACGCTGGATGACATTATTGCACGACGGGCATTTCCAAACCGCTTTAAATCCTTCTGTCAGACCTTCATATTGACGAGGCTGTATGTTTAGACATTCAAAGTGATAGCTTTCCTCGCAGACACTACACCTCAGGAGCCCAGCCCCAATCACAAACGGTGTATTACAGCCAGCACAGTTCATGTCTCAGTGAGATGCGTTGCGAGTTTGTTCACAAGGTAACGGGTAGCGCCACCTACCGACGTAATAGGAAGTTGAAACGCAGATTTTTGTCACTCAATCGCTATGTCGCTTGCGCAGCGCACTGATTAGCACTATGATGTTAATGACGATTAAGCTAATGAGGTATTTAGGTAGTTTTGACGTTTACTCATAGATGGCGTACTTTGTTGTATGAATATGACAAAGCAAAATTGAAGTTTTGCCAATCACTAAATTGATGTCTCACAACTTTAAGTAGATCATAAATCAATGTTTTATACGTAACACTCGCTGATTCAGAGATGGTGGAGAGGTGAGGTTTATATTTCACGGCACTTGACTGGTTCTTTCATTCACAAAGTCCACTGTTTATTTTGCTGATGACAAACACAGACAACCCTGAATTAACTTAGTTCACCAATACTTCACTTACTTCAAGACGTTCTTAAACTGATTATGACTAATAAGCACACAATTTTTGAATTTTTCTATTTTTATGAATTAAACTTAGCAGGAGCAAAAAACTTAGGTCAACACACTAACAGCGCCACCTAGCGATTGACACAGACATGTGTCCCAATTGTTCATATTCTCTCATGAACTCAATGTACTTCAGTCTGAGCTCCGGATCACGACCCTTGCGACGCCCCATAGCCAACAATCTCTTTTCGGCTAAAGGTCGTGACTCACCAAGCGGAGGCCGAACAGACAGAAAAGGCAGCTTCGTAATGAGCCGACCAGAACGGAGTCGACCAGTGTTGTTCTGGAAGAACAGCTCGCACTCCTCATGTTCTGGATTCAAACGGGCAGCTTGAGGCGGCTCCTCTACCTCCCAAAACCTCTGAACCGCATCAGAGAGAGTGGAGCCTACAGCCAACAAATTATCAAGTTCAGGTGGAGGGGGGTCCCTAGGTACAGGTCCCATCAAAGCAAATCCAAATATTGTCGGGATGGCAGTCAAACCATTTGGCACCAAGACCCGTTTCCCACCAATCAAAATTCCACCTAGGACATCAGAGCCAATCAACAAGTCTATTTGTCCCAGTGTGTCAAATTTGGGGTCTGCCAGTTCCAATCCCGATGTAAAATTCACCACAGCAGCAGGTAGCTGCTTCTGTGGATGCATACCCAAAATATTCTTCAGCACAATAGCCGAGGTTTTAATCCTCGGGTGTGAAGATTCAACTGGGGTAAACAAAACCTTAACTTGCCCTTCAACATTAGAGGCTACGTCCCCTATGCCCCGTATACAATTTGGAAAAGAACCTATATATAATTTAACCTGCCCTACCAAATAAGTGGAAACAATGCAACCTTGTGAACCTGTGTCCAATATAGCACGGACAACAACAGAGGTTCCCGTGGGTCCCCAGACCCTCACAGCAACCGTTGGTAGGATAACGGTCTCAATGGGGGAGGTTGGCGTTATAGGGCAGGGGTCAATGACTTATTCTTGCCTGGGCGGCGACCGTTGGCCAGGACCAGGCAAGTCAAATTGAGGGTGCGGCTTGAAGTCCTCAAAGGTGCGATGACTCGATCCGCGCGCCATCTGTGGGGGGTCATAATGACGCACCCGCCCAAAACGAGGTGGGCGCGAGTCAAGGCGGGGACGCTCCGCCAAAGGAGGAGAATACCTGGGGCAGCAGTCATGGTGCTGGTGACGTTGAGCGGTCGCACATTCAGGTGCGCGAGAGAGAGGAGGCGTGCGCACGCTACGGTTCTCCAAGCGGGGTGAGCGGCGATCAATTGAGCGAGGCGACTCTCGGCTACGCGCCGGTGAGCCTCGGCTGCCACCTTCAAAACACTTGCCCGTGCGCGGCGTCGGCTGGTTGGACAAGCGGCCTACCTCTCTGGCATTCATGCAGAGAATGTCCAAATGCTGTCCTCCACAGTGAGGACAGGGGCGAGAGTTTGGGCAGTCTCGCTGGTAGTGGGACCCCAAACAAGAGAAGCAAAGGCGGCGGGCATTCGCGATGCGCCTACGAGAGGCCACATGCAGGTCGAAGAATGCCCTACAACTGGCCGTTCTGTGCCCCGTGACCTTGCAGTAAGAGCACTCCGCTGGGCTCTGCGTGACTGCAAAGCGAGGAGGGCGCCGGTCAACATTGGCTCGGGTGTGAACGCGAGCCTGCTCCTTGACCTTGGGCGGCTGCGTCTTAGCCGGCGTGTCACCACCGGAGTTGTCCAAGACCCGGCACTCATCCACTAGGAACCTTTCCAGGTCAGCAAAGGGGGACAGATGGGTCGCGCTATCCCCACCAAAGCGCTGCTCAAAACGCGACCTCAGGTCGGTAGGCAGCTTCTTTCACACAATGTGCACCAATAGATAGGACCATTGGTCCACGGGTAGGTCAAGGCACTTAAGTGAGATGATGGCCACCAAAAGCGGGTTCAACAGTTGTGTGCGCAACCCAGAGACCCGGATGAGCGTCGGCAAACCCAAAATCTGCTCGATGTGCGTGTCGGCGAGGCCACGCTTATTATGGTACCTACGGGTAATTAGGTCTCGAGCCGTCTGGTACGCCTCGTCAGACACGGGCAGATGCTGGATGAGGCCCTTGGCCTCCCCATCCAGAACCGACATCAAATAGGCCAATTTTTGTGCCGGCCGAAGGTCAGCCCTATCATTGACCAGGCTGTCAAACAAATTAACGAAGCCCAGGTAGCTTCCTAGGCAGCCATCAAAATGGGGGAGGTCTAAAGTAGGGAGCCTACTCACCAGCCCCGGTGCTGTCTTAGGAAGCTCCTGCTTCAAGCCGGGTTGCCCTTCCCTATCGGCAAACAATTGTCTCGCACTATTGGAGACAGCATCATACAGGTCTAAGACCTGGGCATAGTCTTCGCTGACCTTATTTCGCTGGTCAGCGGTGAATTCATTTACTGACACTTCGAGACAGCAAGTGCTGAAAGTGCGGAATTGCTGTTCCACACTTGCCAGGCGATCGTCAATCCACTCGTACCTTTGTAGTAAGGCCTGCTGGCGATCAGGCCGGTTCACTAAGGCACTGGCCGAGGCAAACCAGCGCAAATCTGATGCAATAGCACCAGCAGCCGCACGCAAATCCTTGATAGCTGACATTATCAAATTTCAAAAGAGCCCGGACAAGCGTTAAATAATATTAACAATCAAAACTTAATTTTTCTTAATTCTTTGAAACCAACAAAGTATTAGCCTGTTTACTGCTGGTACAAGCAAGTGACAGGTATCTACTGTCCAACAAAATTAATAGTTTTAATATATATTGACATAAAGCAAAGTCAAAGTTAGCAAAAGTTGAAACTTCAAATAAGTTAATTACTTACTTGAAACAGACAGACTGGCTGTGTTATTTGAGATATACAATAGTAAGTAAGCACAGAATATGTGCTACCTAACAATATTATCTATATATTATAACAAAACAAAGGTTTATCAAAGTTTGGTTGTTATAATGTTTCAACTTAATATAATTATGCAATTAACTAAATTTACTAAATTTATTGATACACACAGCTGTTATGTATCCAAACAAACTGTTTTATTAATGCTAACAACAACAGGTTATTGCTAGATTTCAACAATACAAGTCAAACAATTACTGATTGAGGTTATGTATGACAATGTGTTTCAAATTATCTAGGTCAACTTATACCTACAATTAAATATTATGTATTTTAGACAATACTGACCTGAGAACACTATAACACTGTTTACAAATGAGATATATAGCTCATACAACACCAATCTGAGTTCAGATACAATCAACGGCTAAGTTTCAACTACGCTCTGCTACCAAAAGTTATGTCTAGAGTTACCGTAGGCAGGTAGGAAAATTTTCAGAGGTGCGCAGTGGAAGTCTGTAATACATCCACCTGACCACGGTAAGACAAGGACCTAAACACAATGCACTGCGTTGCACAGTGAATGAATATAATTATATTCTAATATTAATAAAATGTCTTACCAACTCTTACTGATGCTCCTGATGATGTTCTTGAGTGGACCTATAAGATTAACTCATCATTTTGGCCAAAATAACAAGAAAATCGAATAAATACCGCAGGATTCAGTTCGGTGTTCCTCATCAGCGAAGTCGTCAAGCACCAAGCACGTGCGTCGGATTCACTCAAGTTTCATAAATGTCAATATTCAATATATCACAAATTAATCACAAACTTTGCCGGAAGTCAAAAGCGGCAATTGTAAGTATTTACAAGTTAATTCAATTCGCGTGAATTCAAAAGGCGATCAATTTATATCAATTACAATCTCGCGAGACAGCCCAAAACGGTGTGTTAATTTTTCAAGGCAAGACGTTGACAGTTCAGTGTGACCATATTCATAATTTACAATAGACTAAACTAAACGTTACTAAATCGATATAATCGACTTGACTTATCATAAAAACTATTTCTATTTCAAACAACCTTGGAATCCGCAACAAATTCCAGCAAAGCTTATTGAGGGCCTTGGCAAAGAATTAAAACTCTAAAGTTTTGTAAGTGTCAGTTGTGTCGTGTAAATTAAAAGTTAAGACTCAAAGAGCTTTTTGTGAAATAGTTTTGAATATATATTTAAATATTAAAACACTAAGAAGACATTTTTATAAATTGATATATCGGTATCTGTTAAAAATATTAAATACATATTTTAAATAAATTAAATTTAAAAAGAGCATCAAATATTATAATAACAGTCCATAATTCTTGGCACGACAGAAATAGTCCTTTGCCCGTTACAGGTAATGAACCATTTAGCCTAATACAACGCAGCTGTTGAAAACTTAACCTGTGACAGTTCTTAAAAATGTTGGCCACCTAGAGCTTGAACCAAATAGTCATTCGATAAATTTTCCTTAATTACATACAATTTCATCCACCTTTATCAATATTTTCCCCGTTTTCCTCTAATACTGCATCCCAAATGCTTCCAATCTTTCTTTGTCATTCTTGATTAGAATATTTATTATAGTCATCACTTGACTTTGCTTTAGCTGAATTTAAATAGAATGCTTCATTCTGTTGAATTAAAACCCAGAGGTGCTCGGTACAACATAACATTCATTCTCGTAATGGCGGATACAAGACAAAATCCAAGGCACGCGGAGTGCGTCCCCATAGACAAAATTTATAGACAAAATGTAGTTATTTAGCACAGACAATTAGTCAGCATAGACAAATAATTGTCAGTAGACATAACACCTCCACTCCTATTTTGTAATAACACAACAATAGCTTTTTTATTTAAACACAAGCAAATATAACTATCCTTAAATTAACACCTTGAAGTGATTGTGGTCACTTACAATATACGTGTTTAAGTGTTGAGATAGAAGGTGAAGCGTGTGAGGAAAAGAAAGCAAAGGCAGAAGACGAATGCGTAATGAATTTATTTACTTATGACACGAGTATTTATAGGTAAACATAATTAATAATAATTAACGATCACGCCTGGCACTTTTATAATAAAGTTTCGCGCTTGACACTTTTTATCGAGGGGCGTACACAAGTAAACAAAAGATCTGCGGCAGCCATGTTGCGCGGGCGCCGGTCGACAATAGCAGGTAGCTAGCAGGTAGCTGACCCTTTTCTTGGGGGCGCGGCCTAATCGTCACCGGTGGTCTAGTCATAATTGTGGCGTGATTTTGCAAGGCCCAATATAATGACTTTTGCGATGATCTGTATGGTAGCGGATTCGGGTCGCTACAACCTTAATATTAACACGTTCCTTTTAATATTAAACAAATTATTTTTAAGTATTATACTTAGACCATTAAGACATACCCAATCCAAGGCACAAGTGATACAAACAACATACAATATAACTGTAAAATATATGTAAGTAACAAAATAACTGTTATTCATCAAACTCTTCAAAGCCATAACGTATAGGTGGTTTACGAGATCTTTCTGCTCGTTTACTACCTGTTACATCACCAGACTGACATATAGCTGTATCCCTGATTGGTGACACATTGGGCAGATCTAAGTTAGGTCGAGGGCTACTCGTTGCAGCTGTAACATTTAGATGGCCCATTCCTTCATCCAACTCGGAGCTCTTTTCAATAGTGCGACTCCCAATAAGGTAAAGGCTCCTCATACCGAGGTAGTCAAAATCGGCTCCTAATTCCGAGGTATTTTTGTTTTCGCTCTTATCTTTTGAATATTATTATGTAACTACTTAAAAACAGGATTCACTCATTTCATGTTTCAAACTTGCTCACATACGTGAAGTTCGTAAGTGTAAACCCGGAGCAACTAGCTAAAATCAATCAGTCTCTGCCACGGTGTCGACGCGAGTGGTTTTTTCATACAAACACGGATCCTGTTAGGTAAGTGAGCTCAATTTTTTACCTTAAGTTTTTGTTGTGATTTTAACATAATGTTCTGAAGGTAAGCAATTTGTCAGTATTTTGTGTTATTTTACTTGCCATAATTATCAAGATAATTTATGTTTTAAATCGATTTAGTATCTAAAAATATAAAACAAAATACCACGGAGTTAGGGTACGTTTTTTAAGCGTAGTTCCTAATTCGGAGGTACCATCGGTAATAGGAGAAACACTACATCGTATTCACTTGCTTATTACTTTTAATACAATATTTTTTTAAATGAAGCGTTTGTTCATTTAAAATTATTAATATTCCTTCGAAGTAAAAACCTAATTCCGTGGTATGTTTTATTAAAGATTAAAGATTTATTTATTTGTTCAAAACATGTGTTTTACGAAAGATGTTCATTTAAAAATTAGGTACTTATAAACATGTTTTGCCATAGATGGCATACAAATATAACAGGCTTGAATTTAAATATATTAATAATGATAAAACAATTAAAACAGTCATTATAACAATAAAATAGTATGTCAATTAAATAAAATTAAAAAAATATATATATGTCATTGTAAATATAGTAAAAAATGCATAATATATTAATAATTACAAGTGGATTAAATTAATCTAACTACATAATTCCACTTTATCATTTAGAAAATCGCACATTATAAAAAGCTTTTTGGGATAGCATTTCTTTAAGTTTGTGTTTAAACATATTTGTATTTAATGATTTATACTCTTTTGGCAGCTTGTTGAAAATTTTAGGTGCCATGCAGAAAATGCTTTTGCTCATAAGAGCAGTTTTGGCACTGTGCATACATAGCCTTTGACTATCTCTCCTGTTCCGTTGGACAATATCCGAAAGACGTGGGAAAAATTGAGGATTAGTTTTGACAAAAATACATACTTCCATAATATACAAGCAAGGAAATGTCAAAATTTTGTAATTAATAAAAAATGGGCGGCAGCTATCAGTGACTTTCAGTTCAAACATGGCACGTATGCAGCGTTTTTGTAATTTGAACACAACTTCCCTATCAGTCGAGTTGCCCCAGAAAATTACACCATAACGCAGAGTAGACGCCACTAGCCTATGATACGCCACTGCGTATCATGGGCTAGTGGCGTCTACTCAGCGCCGCTGCTCCATCTGTCAATATTGCAACCCTACTCACTAGTAGGGTTGCAATATTGACAGATGGAGCAAGCATAAATAGAGCATATGAGGATTTCCTGTTTTTATGCTAACATATTCGATATGACTTTTCCAATCTATTTTTTTATCAATATACATTCCAAGAAATTTGGCAGTATCTACTTGTTTAATTAATTTATTATCACATATAATGTTTATTTCTGATGGAGTCTCGGTGCGTTGTTTAAAATGCATGATGTTAGTTTTATTCAAATTTATTTTTAAATTATTATTATCTAGCCACGAAATTATTGATGTCAAAGAATTATTGATGTCATTTTCATAGGAATTAGTGCTTCTGCATGCAACTGTCAGTGTGCTGTCGTCAGCAAAAAGAGTCATTGTTTGGATTGTCGAATTTGGAAAGTCATTTATATATAAAATAAATAAAAGTGGTCCCAACACGCTCCCCTGCGGAACACCGAAGTTTAGAAATCCTTCACTAGATGAGAATGTTAGTTCTGTTTTTGTCTTAATATCTAATTTTGAAATGGCCGTAATTTGTTTTCTGTGGGATAAATATGATTCTAAAAGTTTCAGGCCATTTCCTCTTATTCCATAACAGTCTAGTTTGTTTTTAAGGATATTATAGTCAACGTAGTTGAAGGCCTGGGTAATATCGCAATAAATGGCACACACTGGTATTCTTTTATCAATATTAAGCATTATATTGTGTATAAAATCATAGATGATGTTTATGGTGATTATTTTGTTGATTTTTTTGTATTGATGATTTATTGTAGAATTTTGACAAAAACCTTTTTGTTCACGACAGAGTATGCGGTTTTTTTCTAAAAACTTATATATTTGATTATATATATTTTTTTCAAATACCTTGGATATGACTGATATTAAAGCAATAGGTATATAATTATGTACATAATAATTCCCTGTTATCTTTTTTTAAAAGCGGTTTAATTATGGAAGTTTTGAGACTCTCAGGGAAGGTACCATTTACTATACATAGATTTAGAATAAAGCTTAGGTGATGGCAAATCAAATGTCCCACAGATTTGATTACTTCTGTTGCTTTTTGATTGGATAGAAATCTTATTAAATGTTGTCAAACATGATCCAGAAAACAACATTTTCTTTGAAAGGCCTAAATAAGAAGTAGCTCTTTAGTCTAATAAAATGTAATTATTTTGTACAGATTTTCACTGATATTAACACTTTTCAATCACAGAAATGTTGGTACCAGTAAGAATTGAATAAGTTATTTATTCGGCCGAATTTTTATGGCTCGGAATTAGGATTACAAATTACAGGAATTTCTCCGAATTCCGAGGTAGGATTTTTGTATACATCGGTGTTAGGCTCTATGTGCTCCTAATACCAAGGGTATGCCTCCGTATAAGGATCTCCATAGAGCCTTATACCGAGGTATGGCGACCACAAATAGTATTTTAGGGTTCCTTAGACCAAAACTTTCGCGTCATATCGGAATCACGCGCCAGCCGCCCCGCTACAATTTAGCGTTTGCGCTTAGCCGCATTTTGGACTTTCTTGATACCTACCTACAAAGATATATTCATATTTTATATGAACGAATATGTGTGTTATTAATAATTTAGAATAAGTAAACTATCTACATTAAATTTAATTAAACTTTTTTAAACATTTATTATTTTATTTAAAATATCCTTTGTGAACTATTTTACTATTATTATTCATTTTATAAAATTGCTGTACGGAACCAATTAACTCCTTTTTATTCTACCTCGGTATTAGGAACCGAATACCGCGGTATTAGGATTCAAGCCTGAAAATACCTCGGAATTAGGGAAAATCGACTTTGCTATAAAACTATTTTTTTCATGAATAAATCTTTTGAAAAGTCACATAATAATAGAAGTTATACAAAATTTTATGTCCATTTTAGCTGAAATAATATTTTTACATAGGCTAAAATATTTACAAATGCTTATTTTTCCTGCTTGCTTCCAAATGTCACGAAATACCTCGGTACAAGGAGCCTTTACCTTATTACCCTCTTCTGCCACTCTACTACCGGTCTGATCTGGTGCCTCAACATTGGTTGTGGGAGCGGCTAAAGACTTACGTGATTTCTTATTTATTTCTAATTTCGTAGATACATTTTGACCCATTGTACTATTGGGAACCTTACTTTCTATGACCCTCTGTCTTAGCTGATCGACATGTCTGTGAATTTCCGTACCTACCGTTCTAATAGAATAATCTGTTTTACCTAACTGTCTTATTATCGTTCCCGGTTGCCATTTACTTGATCCCCTATACTCACGGTACCAAATATGAACACCGGGATCAAACATACGTTGTGCGCCACCTGCGTAGTTTGCACTACGTGCTTGACGCGACGCCACTCGCGAATCCCTTTCGGGCTTTAAGTTATCTAGCCTCATGCGAAGACTACGCCCTTGCAATATCTTGGCTGGACTATCACCGGTGGTAGCATGTTCAGTATTTCTATACGCTAATAAAAACCTAGATAACGCTATCTCTACATCTAAATTCTGTTACAAAGCTTTCTTTATAGTACGTTTACAAATCTTTACAGCGCTCTCGGCCGCACCGTTGGAAGCCGGGTGATACGGAGCTGTAAAGATATGATCAATACCATTATATTTTAAGAAGTTCTGAAACTCTAAACTCGTGAAAGGAGGTCCATTATCACTTACAGTTTGCCTCGGGAGACGAAATTGCGACCACAATTTACGTAATACCATAATAACGACTTGCGCCGTCGTTCTGGTCATTTCAATAGCTTCAATCCATTTAGAACATGAGTCCACAACAATTAAATAAGTAAAACCACATATAGGTCCCAAAAAATCAATGTGTAACCGTGACCAAGGGCGCGAGGGCCAAGGCCATGAACGCGGGGCGTGTGCGGGAGGCGAGTCGGCCACCGCGGCGCACACACCGCACGCGCGGCACTGCGCCTCCACTGCCTCATCTATACCCGGCCACCACACATAACTACGAGCGAGCAATTTCGTCTCAACTATTCCCATGTGCGTATCATGAAGTTCTAGAAGCACCTTTTTATGACAAGATGGTGGTATAACTACGTGTGACCCCATATAATGCAACCTAACTCACAATATAGTTCCTGTCTCCTATTAAAATAAGGCCTCAGTTCCCTAACATCGATATCTGAAGGCCATCCATCAAATATATAACTTAAAACACGACTCAAAATAGGGTCACGCTGAGTTTCCTTTTTAAGAACTTTATAATCTAATAGCAAAGCATCTGTTGAAAAATTTAAATATGTTTGCTCGGGCAAATCCTCATCTTCACATGTTAATTCACTTTTCTGTGACTGGATTAATCTCGAGAGAACATCAGCAGTATTTTTATCTGTTTTAATATATTCAATTGAAAAATCGTAGTCCGATAATTTAATTGCCCATCGCTGCAGACGACTAGCCGCCGCGCTAGGTATGCCGATATTTTGCCCAAATTCAATACCCGTCGTATACAATATATATTAAAATTATATCAGATGGGTTTTATACCAAAAAATTGCTTGTTTTATAAGCTTTTCAGCAATACCTATAGTTTTATTCTAAGTTGAAGGGTTTCGTTATAATCGCAAATAATGTTTCACAATAAACTGCGGCGCGCGATGGCGTGAATTGTCCGGCGTATCTGATGTTTATTTCATTCGGACGGCCGGACAATAATTACGAGTAATTACTGTATGTACGTAGTACAAAATTAGGTGCCTAATCAACTAATCATAAAATAAAATTAAATGGTTGTACAAAAATTGCATAATTTAATGCAAAGTTTGGCCTCCTCTGTTATTGAGAACTTGCTGGCACCGATTATTCATAGAATAATCAGTGTACCTTCGCACAACGTCACTATCCACTTTTAAGCTCATCGTTATACAATAAACTTCAATCGAAATTAAACATACACACATTAAACGCATATCAATGTAAGCGTAACACTTAAGAATTTCTCCCAGGCTTGGATTACGATAACACAGAAGACATTATTAAACCACCGAAAATTTAAAAAGTAGCTGCTCGCCTGCTATAATCACACACACATGTACACACACACACATACACACACACACACACACACACACACACACACACGTACACACACACATACACACACACACACACACACACACACACACACACACACACACACACACACACACACACACACACACACACTCAACCGATTTCTTTTATTTAGTTTTTACTTTGTTTTTGTTTACTAATCCATAATTGTTACGCTTATAATGTAAGGGAAGAACGGCGCCTCTAACTACGGGCATTTTTCTGCCTAAACATGAAATGTTAGTCAATTATGATATAAAATAAAGTTTTATTATTTATTATTTTATTATTTATTTTATGACGTCGCTCCATGACGCAAAAAAGTTCTCAAAATCCAAATTTGTTCAAAACTTTTTCAAATTATTGTTAAAATCATAAAATTGATACAGAATACTAAATTTTAATAACCTCTCGAGCGCCACGCCACCGTTTTGCGGTGGACACTTTTACCCCCGATAAGCGCCCGCTGACCGTTATACGGTGGTCTCGTACTTGTTCCATTCAATGTTCAAATGAAACGCCAAAATAAACGTTAGTCTCTTTTCAATGTATACCATTTTGAAGCGTGTGAAACGATTGACAGATCTATGCAATAAAAATGCTTATTTTCAACGTCAGTAAAAACAAACAGTCAGCTAATCAGCTCATCAGCTGTTAGTACACTTCGAGGCGTGCTTACACTATTGTCGAAATCGGCATGCAAACGCTGCCCGCCAAAAAAAAAAACAAAATACATTTAAAAATAAAAATACATTTATTACCAAAGTGAAATACACAAATTACGCAATGTCCTTTGGCCCCACACTAGGCAAGCCTGTCCTGTGGGTACCTGTCACGATTTACTAAGTGATTTAATTGCTCGGTCGTACCGTTTTACTTAGACTTAAAAAACTTACACATGATTATGATATAATCTAAACATTATAAACAAACAAAATGTGAGTGCATGTAGGTTGTAGGTATATGATAAATATAAATAATCTATGTGTGAAATATTATATATATAATAATACTATATATACTTTTAGTGTGTATTATGTATGATAAAAGTTAATACTTAATAATTTTATTTAGTAAATGTTTTATTGTTAGTATACTAAAATTTATACCAGGTGAACGAAGAGATTTTCGGTTCCGTCATACGTTAACGAAGCAAGCCACTTTATTACCTTAATTTTTGCCTCCCTCAGCGAACAATGCTTTACAGCACATGACCTAACCACTTTATTATAAACATAGCAATCTTTGAAAGGGCTGAATCGTCTAGCGAATGATGTGTTGGTTTTTGGTAGGTCAACTCTGTATATACGGCGTTTGCACAGATCAGAATACTCTTTAGAGCTGGTAACCCTTTTATGCATATTAAGAAATGTCCTTAGAACAAATAATTGTCGCACATTAAGTACTTCACTATCTTTGTAAACCTGCGTAGTGGGGTACCTATAGGGTTTCTTGAGCATTGTTTTAGGACAGAACGTTGGGCTCTTTCAATGCATATCATTGCAGTTTTCGATGCATTTCCCCAGCAGCCAATGCAATATGTGATTAGTGATTGGCTCAATGCATAATAAACAGTTCGTAAGATATTTTTTGGTGCTGAGGAACGTAGAAGTCGCATAATATTTGCCGTCTTCCGAACTCGACCTGACAAGGAGTCAATATGCGCCGTAAAGTTAAGGTTTTTATCCAAGACAACACCAAGGTATCGCAAAGTATCCGTTTTTTGTATATATTGGCAGTTACATGAGTTGTGATCTTGACATAGGTGTAATCTTATTTTATGAGTGTTATCTGGAGCTGACGCTGCAGTCTTATGAAAACAAATGTATTTAGTCTTATTGGCATTAAGTGTCAATAGATTGTGATTAAGCCATGTCGATATTTTTTTCATGCTTTCTTCTGCATTCGCAAACGTCTCTGCCCAAGTGGATCCGTCAACTACTAGGACAGTATCGTCAGCATAACATATTATTTCTGTGGGAATAGTGTCGTGTATGTCGTCCATGTACATAATGAATAGTGTAGGTCCCAATACACTGCCCTGCGGAACACCAAATTCCACAGAGTGTAAATCACTTTCATGGTTGCCAATTTTAACACATTGTTTTCTCCCAGACAAATAGCTATTGAACCATTCCAGTGCTATACCTCTTATGCCAAAGCGCTTTTCGAGTTTCTGAAGCAGTATCGGAATCGAGACGGTATCAAAGGCTTTAGCCAAGTCTAAGAAAATACTTATGCAGTGTTTATTCTCATCTAATAATGACGATACCGAGGACGTTAGTAATGACACAGCATCCTAAGTCGATCTGCCTCTCCTCAATCCATATTGCCGTGGAGAAATGAGGTTCTTGGTTTCAATGTATTGAATTAGTCTATTATTAACCACCCTCTCAAGCAATTTCGAAAAAGCTGTCAATAAAGAAATAGGTCTATAGCTGTGTGGGGAGTTCTTGAGACCACTTTTATATATTGGCATGATACGCGCTATCTTCCATACATCGGGAAAGATCTCAGTCTTTAAGCTTGTATTAAATACTTCTGTTAAGGGCGGTATAATAACATTTCTAATCTCTTTCAAAACCATGTTTGTTAGACCGTCCGTCCCGGGTGCTTTGTCATTATGTAGTGACAGTATAAGACCCTCTATTTCCGCACAGTCAGTAGGCTTCAGAAAAAAAGAGTCCTTTATATGATTGCTACTCACTTTACGTGCAATTGCTTCCTGAGTCATTTGTAGATTAGTCAATATGTCACTGGAAAGCTTTTGACCCACTGTCGAAAAATATTTACAACATATATTCAGTGAGCTAACAG
The DNA here is from genome assembly GCA_944739405.2 of Euclidia mi. Classification (NCBI taxonomy): domain Eukaryota; kingdom Metazoa; phylum Arthropoda; class Insecta; order Lepidoptera; family Erebidae; genus Euclidia; species Euclidia mi. The sequence goes on along the minus strand of OX123192.2, from coordinate 36,478,560 downwards.
CATTTACACTGTTTTCAAGGAATAAGAGTTCTGTCGGTATGTTTTTGTTTCCGCTAAGATGACATACGGTTTTGATGGATTTCCACATCTTTTTTGTATCCTTGGCGTTGTTGGATAGCTCTTTGTTCTCATACTCTACTTTTATTTTACGCAATAAGTCGTTACAGAAGTTCCTATATCGAGCGTAAACTGTCCGTAAAAGCTGGTCGTTAGGAAATTTTTTTAACCTCATATGCAGGCGATCCCTGTGTCGCATACATCTTATAAGTCCTGTAGTAATCCAGGGTTTTATGTTATACTTTGAATGACTTATGCGTATTTTTTTGGTATGTTAATTAACAATAGCAGACACCTGGTTACACAAATAGTTTGTCGCTTGATTAGCATCTAACTTACTGATTTGTGGGAACCACGTTATCATTGATAGCGCTTTTTTAATGGCATCAAAGTCTCGTTTGACAGCTGTTCGATCCAAGCATTTTTGCTGAGGTCCATCAATAGCCAAACCCAACAAAACTAGGTCATGATCGGTAATATCTGAAGAGCAGATTACGCCTACAACATTTTTTTATAGTATTAATAAAAATATGGTCGAGACAGGCACCTGATCTCGTTGGTCCTGTTATAGCGGGAAATAAGCCATGTTCCGCTGTAAGACATAGATATTCTAGCTCCTGGTTACTTGTAGTGGCTAGAATGTTAATATTTAGGTCCCCCGCTAAAACCAGAATTCTAGATTTACTTTGATAAGCATCAAGCACTTCATGAAGAGAGCATAAAAAATTATTGATATTTTTGAATGACGGTGGGCGATATATACCGAATATAGTTATATTGTTACCTAAATCCAGCTGTAGACAATCCGCCTCACAAATACCCGGCTCAGAAACACTCGCTTTCAAAGTGTCTCGTATGTATACTACGACACCGCTGTTTTGGTTAATATATGTTTGTGTTTTATAGCTATTGTATGATCGTAGTATAGGAGTTACTGTAAAATCATCGATCCAGCACTCGGTTAATATAATAATATCGATAGGCATGTTGATTCTTTGCAGAGTAATTATCTAATGGTAAAATTTTTTTTTTATACTCCGTATGTTGAGTGTTAATAATCTAAAGTTGTAGACTGACGTAATTGCTGTGTCGCATTGCTCAGGCGCTTCTATTGTGTGACATTTTATGGCAATAGAATCTAACTCCTCTACTATTGCATTATCAATCATGGGTATATACAATGAGTGTCATACGCTAATGAGCGATACCTGGGATACGGAGTTAAAATAATTGTCACACTATGATGATGAGCTATCACAGCCTTGAGTACAAAATGATATAAGCAGTGTTTCAGAACTTTGAAACTATAGTTTTGTTCGATTATGTAAACTAGGAACTGGATTTTGCACCATCTGTATTCATTCTTTTCGCAATATATTTACATACTTCCAATAAAAAGAACAATACTGTATTACGCCACAGAAAGTGTAGCATTTTTTTAAGATTTAATAAAATACTGTTAATATAAACATGTAATATTATGATAAATACATAAGATTTAATATACGAATGCAAAAATATATAAATGATATTATGATAAAAAATACAGGTAAAATAATGAATATGATCACAATTTACAGTTACTACCGGAAGTGAATCCGCAGTTTCAATTGGTTTTAGGGGTGTTAAATATACGTAATAGGTCGTCATGAGTCCCTAGAACAGACTGTTGAGGAATTAAACAGTAAAAAAACTCAGAACCTTTATACAGAGGTTGTAGGTACTAGCTTAGGTCACAGATCTACTAAACCATTTAAATTAAACACAAGTGGCCTGAAACGACATAGAAAATATAATAAACTAAACAAACACATTAGGAAACTAATCTTTAGCCTAAAACAATACAAGAAAAATAAAGTAACATCCCAGCAATATAAAGTTTTAGTTTCTGAGCGTTCAGAATTGTTATTAGACTTAGAAAAGTACAACACAGAGTTGATAAATAGTAAAATGCTGTATGATCAACATACTAGGGATCTCAAAGGTCAAATTACCTCTCTACAGTCTCAAATAGATAGGATGAACACCCAATATCAAAATGAGGTTCAGGATTATATTAGGAAATATGATGAGATAGCTCAGGTAGGTAGGCAAAATCTTGAGTATGTGAAAGCTTTGACAAACACCAATACTTGCCTAAATAGCATAAAATCAACCATACCCACTTGTGAGTCTCAGAATATTTTTGATATTGACAAAAGTTATTATTTAGCAAATAATACAACAGATAGGTCTTCCTTAGGTAGGAATGGCACAAATAAAGTTTATATGTTCTCTGATAGGTTAGGTTTAGGCTTAGGTCGTTTAATAAATTGTGAATTGAAACAACACAATATTATTAATTATTGCTATCCAGAGTCTTCTTTTTCACATCTAATTGATAAATTAAATACAACAATATTTGATAGGGAGTCCACAATAATTATTTCATATGGTGATAGTCAAATGGTGACTAAAAAAGATATAATTAATTTAACAGAAGTTATGTTATCGCTTCACAGAACATATGATTGCAAATTTATTAGTATGACTTTGCCTTATGCTTATAATCGATTTTAAACTTTCGCGATTTGTATACATCATAGAAATTAATTTAGCGGGTCTTAAGGAAACGCCACTGTGGTAATGAATACTTGTGATTATGACAGTAAGATAAGGAATCTGTTGAGTGACACATTAGTATATAAGGCTGTGTCATATAACCCGACCGCCAGAGTGACAAAACGCATTCGAGCCTTAATTAGGGACCATAAAAGCTTATTTACGGAAGAGGAATTTGAACGGTTACATAAACCTCACATTGTGCAGCCGCCTAAGATGTACGGATTACCTAAAGTACATAAGACTAACGTACCTTTGCGACCGATTGTGAGTCAAATAAATTCACCCACATATGGTTTGGCGAAACACATAAGCAAGGTACTACAACCGTTAGTAGGCAAGACGCACTCTTTCGTAAAGGACTCTCGCCACTTTATTGAAATCATCAAGAGCATGAAAAGGGAACCAGACGAGGTGATGGTGAGTTTTGATGTTGAGTCACTATTCACCAATGTTCCTATTCAAGATTGCCTTGACGTCGTAGAGAGGAAATTAAGGGAAAACGGTCTGTCTAACGAATACATCGTTCTACTCAGGAATTGCTTGGATGGAAACTACTTCCTATATCGTGGACAACATTACCTCCAGATCGATGGAGTGGCGATGGGTAGCCCTATAGCACCGGTAATGGCCAACATCTGGATGGAGCACTTTGAGGAATCCGTAGACATGCAGGCGTCAAATGTGAAACTATGGAAAAGGTATGTCGACGATATCTTCTGCATCATGAAGGGCAACAAGCAGGACGTAGAACAATTCGCACACAAATTGAACTCCATACATCCGAACATCCGATTCACATTCGAAATGGAGGTAGACGGATCGTTACCCTTTCTCGACGTTAAAGTGACAGTGAGAGATAATGGTACCCTTGGACACACTGTGTATAGGAAACCGACACACACCGACAGGTATCTCAACGCGAACTCGCACCACCATCCGCGGCACTTGGATTCCGTTGTGTCCTCGTTAGTAAACAGAGCGTATGACTTATGTGACCCCGAACAATTAAATAGTGAGCTGTCACATGTTCGGGAGGTACTTAGGTGCAACGGATACAAGAAAAACTTACTCTGTCGGAAGAAGAACGAGCGTAAACCTGAGGTAAGCAGAGTGCCCGCTTACATGCCGTATCTAAAGAGAGTGACGGACAAAGTTGGAACAGTACTCAAGAAATACTCCATCAAGACTGTATACAGTCCGCTCTCTAAGATAGCACACAATCTGCGTACACCAAAGGATGTAATTCCTCTCCAAACACCTGGCGTCTACAAAGTCGATTGCAGCTGTGGTAGTTCATATATCGGGCAAACTAAGCGTACAATCGCTGAAAGGGTAAAGGAACATATCGCAGCTGTAAAAAACCGACATATTAACAAGTCGGCGATAGCTGAGCATTTGTTGGAGTCTGGACCAAACCACTGGATAGAACTGCATCAACCACAAGTCTTATCCACCGATCGTCACTATTACTCCAGGATAGTACGTGAAGCGGTAGAAATCAAGAAATATAACAATTTCAACCGGGAGGATGGATATAGATTATCGGCCACTTGGAATCCAGTCATCAGCAAGTGTAAACACCGCCGCAGTGATAAATCTCAACAGTGTGTAGACGTCATTAGTGTAGTGTGTCGGAGTACCGACATTGCGAACTTAAATAAAGACCAAGTATACCCTCAGGTAGGTGCTGAAACCCGCACTTCCACAAGACGTCGCTGAGCTCTCATCAGTCTCTCCGCGACCACGCTCGGTGCAAGACGAGCGAAACGTCGGTAACAAATAGGTATTTATACCTTAAATAATTTAAGTTAACGCGATTAAGACCCGCTAAATTAATTCTTATGCTTATAGTTTAAATGCTATGATGAATAGACATATTCATGAACATAACTTGATGTTATATAATTTGACATGGGAATATAAGGATTTTATTTTATTTTTTGACATCAATAATTTTATTAATAATTTTACATTGACCAAAGATACTATGTATCTGCCACTATTTTATAAAAGACAAGTTGCTAAATTATTAGCATATAATACACAAAATGACACAGGTACATGCAGGGTATCCAAGAATTTAGTTTCTGTAAATAGTTCCTATCCTTATAATTCTTCTATTGAGAATACTGACACAAGTTCTTTAAACTTAAGAACAGGACAAAGGGTAGACATATTGAACTGACTGTAGCACATCAAAACATACAAGGTCTATCTGGCAAGGATTTAGAATTAGGTTTATATTTAGAAAATCATAGTATTAAAGTTATGTGCATTACGGAACACTGGCTTAAAGAATACCAGATTAAATTCATAAATAACACACAATACACAGTACACAGTGCCTTCTCTAGGAAACAAGCTATTCATGGTGGATCATTGATTATTGTTTCAAACAGTTTAACATGTAAAGAACGGAAAGACATAGCTAGCTTGTCTATAGAACGCACGGTGGAACTGTCATGCATTGAGCTTGAGCAGCATATTATTATATGTGTATATCGTCCTCCATTAAGTGACTTTAATTTGTTTGAATCTGTTATGGAAGATGCAATTAGTAAAATTAGGAGCAATAAGAAAGGGATTATAGTTTGTGGTGATTTTAATGTTAACATTCTTGAAAATTCAATAATGACTTGTAGATTTTTAAACCTTTTTAGATCATTTAATTTGAAAAATTTATTTCTTGAACCAACTAGAATCACAGCAACATCTTTCACCTGTCTTGATAACATATTTAGTAATTGTATTGTTTCAGATAGAGTAGTTACTTCTGAATTAACTTCGGATCACTGTGGTCAATTAGCTAGGTTTCCATATTACAATGATAGCATCGTACAGAGAGTGTTGGTTAGGCCATTACCTAGGCATAAGTTTAATGAATTCCGGAATAAAGTATTGATTGGAATGAATACTATGAATCCTGACTTAATAGAAATAGATTCTCCAAATAAGAATTTTAACAATTTATTTAATATAGTTAATAAAACGTTTCAGAATACTTTTAAGACTAAGGAGAAAGTAATTAAGGAATCTCGAGCTTTTAATGAGTGGGCTACTGCGGGTATTTACAAAAGCAGAGCAAAAATGTATGAGTTGTATGGTATGAAAAAATACAATTCTGATTTAAACTTCACTGAGTATGTTAGGAATTATTCTAAAATATTTAAAAGAGTGTGCAATACAGCTAAAGCTATATTCGTTAGGAATAAAATTAAACAATCTTCGAATAAAGTTAAGGCAACCTGGCGAGCTATTAATGAAACAACAGGTAAGACAACATTAAGAAGTAATAGTTTTAGTCTTCTTGATAATGATAAATTAATTCATAATGACGAAGAAGTCGCACACACATTTAATAACTTTTTTGCTAGCATACCACTTACTACTACTAGAGAATTAAAATCATCAGCTATAGTCGCAGAAAACCTATTAGATTTTAGTGTAGGAAAATGTGAAGTAATATTTAAATTTCATAGTATTAGTTCTACCGATATTATAAATACTTTTAAGTCTTTAGAGTCTAAAAATACAGGTGATCTCTGGGGCATTTCTGTTAAGGTTTTGACAAGTATAATTGATGTAGTGGCTCCTTATTTAAGCAACTTATTCAATAAGTGTATTAAATCTGGCAGTTTTCCAGATCTTATGAAACATAGTAGAATAATACCTCTGTTCAAATCCGGCAATAAGACTGATCCTAGTAATAATAGGCCAATATCGATACTACCTGCTTTTAGTAAGATTTTTGAAAAGATCATACTCAAGCAACTACTAAGACATTTTAATCAAAACAGCCTCCTTCATGGTGAGCAATATGGTTTTACCAAGGGTCTTTCGACAACAGATGCAGGAGTAGCGTTACTCAAACATATCTACAGTGCTTGGGAGAGTTCCCAAAATGCTGTTGGTGTGTTCTGCGACCTTTCGAAAGCATTCGATTGTGTCTGCCATGAGACGCTCTTGTGCAAGCTTAGACATTACGGCGTCCAGACTAAAGCATTGGATGTCATTAAGTCGTACTTAAGTGACAGGATCCAATGTGTTGAAATAAATGGCTCAAAATCCTGTGGCTTACCTGTTGATTTAGGAGTGCCACAGGGCAGCATTCTAGGGCCTTTCTTGTTTCTTGTTTACATAAACGATTTACCTTTTTACTTGAGAAACATTTGTGACGTTGTACTGTTTGCTGACGATACTTCTTTGATATTTAAAGAAGATAGAAATAAGGAACACTTTAACGAAATAAACAGTGCACTCATTCAAGTGACTAAATGGCTTAATGTAAACAATCTAGTACTGAACGCCAAAAAAACAAAATGTGTTAAGTTTGCTCTGCCTAATGTCAGAAACCTTGGTCCTAACATAGTTTTAAATGACGATGTACTCGAAACAACTGAATCCACATTATTTCTAGGATTAACACTTGATTCGAAGTTACAGTGGGGTGCGCATGTTACATATCTCTCAGGGAAACTTAGCTCAGCTGCTTATGCCGTTAAGAAGATTCGTAGGTTGACCGATGTCGATACGGCTAGATTGGTTTATTTTAGTTATTTTCATAGTGTTATGTCATATGGCATATTGTTATGGGGTAGAGCTGCTGATATCCAAAATATTTTTATATTGCAGAAACGGGCAGTTAGGGCCATTTACCAGTTAAAGACAAGAGTCTCACTCAAAGAAAAATTTAAAACTATTGGTATTCTTACTGTAGCGTCACAATATATTTATGCCAGTGTTATGCATGTAAGACTAAACATAAATTCTTATAAAATGAATAGTGACAGACACAATATCAATACTAGAAATAGACATAAATGATGTGTTCCGTATTTTCGTTTGCACAAAACGCATAGCTCTTTTATTGGGCTCAGTATTCGCATATACAATAAATTACCAACTTATATTTTAGACTTGCCATTAAGTTCGTTTCAGGCAGAAGTTAAAAAGAATCTTATAAATAAGGCATATTACAGTTTGAAGGATTATTTTGATGACAGGAGCGCTTGGAAGTAGTTGTTCGCTTTTGACTAGGTCAATAATTAGTAGTTTTATTTTATAGTGTAGTTAATTACGATATTCTCATTTCATACTATATTTTGCATTCATGTTCCACACTTTCATTATAACTTTGCGGATTTGTTAAATGTGGGTAACTCGTGGTCATGGGCTAACTAATAGGTTGTCGATTGCTTTGGTTTCATAATACCGTTACTTTCTGCTTCATTCACTTCTACCATAGTTCTGACCATGTTCGCGAGTTGCCTACATTAAAAAGACGTAAGTGGATGCTCCTGTTTCACCATATTTACTTTGGGAGGCTTACCATATGAACATCATTTACTGCTTGAGTATGATATCAATAGCTACTAAAAATTTTACTAGTAGATGTCTACAATGTGAAACAGTTGCAGCTCCTTACAAAAATAAAATGTACCACCATTATATTTGTTTGAAAAGAGTGGCCATGAGTTTTATTGCCCGTTCTTTCTCGTGGTTCTACCTATTGCATTGCGAACGTGGCAGTAAATGTAAATGTAGAATCATTAAGTAACGTAATTAACTTAAATTTTGACGTTCATAAGCGTCACTTTGTGGCCTAGATGAATAAATGATTTTGATTGATTTTGATTTTGAGTGCGTACCGACAGTGCAGGCTTACCTTCGCGTTGCTTGACATATATAACGCCTTGAGCGCACCAACAGTAGGCATAGTCTTGCTCCTTTGACTTGGCTCTTGTTTTCCGAAAAAGCATCCTGTTTTTCTTAGTGAGACGCTCATTGTAATATATTTTTGTTAGTGTACCGGGAACATCAATGTCCGCGCTCGTGATGTTTTTCCTCGCTTTTGAGGCCTTGATTATTTGATCACGTTTAATTCTGCGAATGAGACGCACTACTACAGGCCGCGAGAACTTGGTGTTATTTTCAGGATTTAATGCGGATTTAATACGGGGGCCTGCTCTAGTGACCCAGTCGATATCACAATCGTTTAACTCGACACCAACCTTCCGCGCAGCCAAAAGCGCAATATGGTGAAGGTTTTCATTCGCGTGCTCCGGAATCCCAGCTATTTCCAATTCGTTCCTTAAGTTTTGTTTCGCTTGTGTATCGAGTTCCTGTTGCAGTTCTGATACTTTTGATTCGAGTAATTTCACCTCTTGTTCACGACATTCAAATAGTTTTATTTGTTTATCTTGCGTAGCTACAGTTGTTCCCAATTCCTCAAGTCTTGTTTGACAATTTATGAGCGAGGTAGTTGCGTCAGCGAGGTTCTGTTTCAGTGACGCTATTTCCCTTGTCAACATGCGAACTTCTTCAATCAGCTCCTTCATCTCTGAGTTTGTGTTGGATTCAACGTCAGCTTTCTTTCTCTTAGTGACGTTGTCTGATGCGGAGCGTATAGGAGTGGAGCTATTATCGCCACCTTTTTTCTGAGAAGAGCAGCAGTCAGGGCATTTCCACGTCTTGATTTTCTCAGTTGTAAGCGTAGCTGGGTTAATACATAGCGAACAGAAGTTTTTTTCGCAAGATGTTGTAGAACATGTCAGGAAATTGGAGTCTGTGTAGTTTTTCAAACAGCCGTTGCATTTCATCTTGAGAAATAAATTACTGAACCAAATTTAAAACAATATGCCGGCAAAAAGTTGAATGTAGTTACAACTCGGGATCGAACCTGCTCCTTATTGTGTAATAAAATCTCACAAAATGAATGACTTTACGGAGGATCGATCCCACGCCACGTCGTTCTGCACTTGTAGCGTGTCGGGCGCTCTACAACCGCGCTATGTTTGTATGTAAGCTTAACAGCGAATTATAAGATGTCTTTCTAAACTTTTATTGTGGCGACTTTTGAGCCGTCCTTTGGATTTTGTCCTTGACTATTGTTCTTCAATGTCATTTACCGGCACTTTTGCACTTTTTTAAACAGTTTTTTGGTAATAACTTTATTATTTTTTCACGCACAGTTTCTGTTTTTGCACAGTTTCACTTGGTTTTAGATTGTCGATACACTGACATAAGTCTCAATATCAATATTAAGTATTTTACCACTTTTTCTTTAATATTTTGAGAGACACACAGTAACACGTCTGCTTCGAGTAACGACACGAGCGGCAGAACAACTTTTATACATACGCTAAATGTGATGTGGGCGCTTATTGATCATATGACATTTGACGTTTGGGCGCTCGAGAGGATATGCAAAGAAAACGCTATAAAATTCCAACAAATGCATTCGCTTTTGAATTTGTGAAAAAAACAAAAGTGATACTCGAATTTTTTTTACAACCAGCCAGTATGTCATCTAGATCAAAAAAGTTTACATAGGTATTACCTATTTGGTGAGAAATGATATATTAATTGATTAGTAATTTGAAATAGTAGGTGTTGCTTAGACTTTTTTAATGTGTGTATAATGCTGGACGAAAAATGATGCATAATGTTTTTTGGTGTTAAATACAGCACCAATTAATGCGTTTCTTTGAATGATAACTACTAGGAATTAATTCGATACTTTGGGAAAACAAATAATTATGCAAATAACGAACACCAAGAATAACCAATACTTTTTTTATTATTATAGTCTCACGCTTTATACCCGGAGGCGTAGACAGAGATGTAATATTTCACACGCATTTTGTAACGTTATGAATTTGTCCCTCGTTACGGGACGAGCCTATTGCCGTTACCGGCAACTTTACCAGAATCCGTGGTGCTACTGGGAATTCTGAAAAACTCAGAAACACTTTTGTTCGACCCGTGAATTGAACCCGGGACCGGGCCCGATCAGCAGACGCATACGCTATGCACTGGCTTTCATGGTGTCCTATGTTAGAATTAAAAACACAGCACATGACAAAATGGTTTTGGTGAAGTGATCATTAAAGAAGTAATTAAAACACTTTACAACAATAAATATGCAGTCTCCTAGTAAGACATTGCAATAAAAGTTTCCATACAATCATTTTATCATTATTTGATACTTGCTGTTGCCGGCGGCTTCACTAATAGTCAAATACAGAAAAAATATTTATAATAATATCTGAAAGTTCTAATAAAATACGTAAAATAATTCAAAAATTATCCCGGTCAAACAGAACGAAAGACAGAAAAATATAAAAAAATGTTAGAATAAATTGTTTATGATTGGGTTCGTTGTTACTAAAAGTGCTTGAGAAAGAATACTTCTTTTGAAACCACAAGCAGACTTTCCAATTTTATTTCTATGTTAACAAGAGTTTGTTGCGGTAGAAAGTTGGTACCTTTTTTAAAAGTCTGCTTCTTTGCGGTATAATCTCTAAGCTGGCCACTGAGACACGATTAGGGCTGGCATCCCCATTGGTAATCGTCTAATAAGATTTTTCACTAATTACTTGGATATTACCTTCTACTTACTAGCTTTGGCATATCTAAGCGCAATGGGATTATTTTTTCAAAGTAAATTAAATTATTTTCACGTATTAGCAAATCAAAAGACAAAGTCAAAATTAATTATTTGCAGAAAAAGGTTTATTTTTTCGGTACGTTGAGGTGTAATTAAAAATAACTTAATCTTTTACTGATATTTCGACGTTAAAGGCCACTTTATAAAACTTACAAAGATACATACTTTTCAAGCATGTACTTTTAAGTACTTAAATTAACTTCCAAACCAAACTTATATTATCAAAAGCTCTTAAAAAGTACATAGTCATAAAAAATAAGAAACATCTGCACTCACTCTAAAAGTATTATATAACTACAAAGACGATTTTCTAAAACTACAAAACCATGAGCCACCAAATAAAATTTCGAGAGACTTCATACATCAGATCCACACATGCCAGCATAGTCAGGTAATTGCCATTTTCAAAGCAGAAACGACACCCCCGCTTGAATTTTAAGTGCCGGGCTAAATGTGAACTAATGCCATTTTTTACTAGACAGCCCTGCACTGAATACTTGATGAGTAAAGTAATGACGTGGAACGCTTAGTCGATTTATTCGATGTTGTGAAAACTGTCAAATTATATTCGAGATTTTAATCGATTATCGAATAAATAGAGAAGCTGTTTATTGAAACGGACTCCGTTATCTGTTTATCTTTTCTCTTTCATCTTTAATGTAGCGAGAAAAGTACTCGTAGGAAAATCATACAATCATTTTTATATCATAGAAGGGATGGACATTTTCCTTAGTTTGATGTGTAAACGTTCCTATTTTATATGAGTTTTAACAGGAAATAGCTCTCAAAACCTGAATTCGAAGACAAAAAGGAATAAATATTGCTGTTTTGAAACTAAACTATGAAACTTGGGAAACGTGCTAAAGGAAAATAAGTAAACATCGCTTTTGGTATTTAATTAAACTTTAAGTAGTTACGGACGTCGTGATGCGCCAAGATTAGATATTGTATTAACCCCTCCAAGGCCGGGCGTGAAAAATATAAAATGTCCGGTAGTGCCGGCTGCTTTACGTCTTCACCGAGCAACAGCTGACCGGCGTCATTGTGTTACCTATATCTCAGTTAGTTTTAAACGTATCACAAAAATAATGACGGTTTTGGCATCCTTGAGATTTGTTTTACAGGCTTATAATAGACATATAATGTATAAATACCTTTTCTCTGCAGTTCGTTGAAATAAAACTCGAAAATACGAAAAAAACCTCTTCAGTAATACGTTCAATACACACAATCTCACAAATATTTAGCATTTCAGCAATTATTCACAGCACTTTATATACCTTATTTAATACAATATTATTGAATTTAATCAACAGTTAATCTCAACTTCACTAATATTTTTATAAATCAACAAAAGTTTCAACACATCATCGGTGTACGAAACGGCCGCCATAGTCGCGCTTGAAACTGTGCCGATTCAGATAAACTTTCGTAATTATCAAATCATAAGTTTAGACTGCCTCGTTGATCTCGCGGCATAAATGTGCGCGTGGGATTGGGAGGTCTTGGGTTCGATTCCCGGGTCGGGCAAAGTGTTATTGGGTTTTTCCGTTAGGAAATTCTCAGTAGTAGCACGGAGTCAGGTAATGTGCCCGGTACGGCAATAGGCTCGCCCCCTATTGCGTGGGACCTAAAAATTTATGGCGAAATGTGGGTGTATTACACCTCTGCCTACCCCTTCGGGGATACAGGCGTGAGTCTATAAATTAAAAAAAATAAAATAAGTTTAGTATTTTATTATTGTTTACTCAATAGTTTGTGATAAATAAGAAAGGTTATGGGTAATAGTACCGACTTTTAACTATCTAATCTTACAAAACTGAAACGCGAACGGTTGTATTTACAACTTGCCGCCATTTGTGGTAATGATATTTTGAAAATCGTTTTTCGTTATAATTTAAACAATGATCATATCTTAACTATGTATTGTAGAAAACATGATTAGTTTCCGAGTATAATGATATATAATACATTTAGTGAAATTAAGAGATAGCGTCGCTACACATTTTTCAAAGCAGATCTGTTGTCACTCTAACGCGCACGAAGTCAAACTTGTTGTAATCAATTTTTAGTCGTTATTTTTGCAAAAATGTATATGAAAATGGCAACCAATTACAATGCACAATTGAAAAGAATATTCATACTTTGCAAAAGTGGGGCATAATCTTATTGGTGGAATTATTTAACGTCATTACAAGTTGTGAAATATGGCGCTGTCGTTGCGGGACATACGTGTTTCCCGCAAGCACTGGACGGAACAAATTTGCCTGGGACATACGTATGTCCCGCCGGCGGCCCAGAGGTTAATATCTACTTTAAAAATAATGAATCCGGCTAGATGAAACCTATTCTACTTGGTGTGACAACTCTGCTGGCGTACTACAGGGCGTTGTTCTATCTCCTTTGCTCTTCTCAATTTTTATAAATAATATCTCCAACCATATTTCTTCTTCCTACCACCTATATGCAGATAATATCCAGATTTATTGTCAAACCAAGCCTGAAAGCATGTATCAAGGTACTACAATAATAAATAATGATCTGGATCAAATTTGTGACTAGACAAAAAGGTTTGGACTCAGGGTTAATCCTACGAAGACTCAGGTTACTTTGGTTGATAGTTCCAGACTAATCTCTAAGATCGACTGGTTAATGGTTTCCCTTGTATTTTTTTATGCAATTCCAATTCCTTTCAGTGACAAAGTAAAGAACTTGGGGATATACATTGACTAAACACTCTCTTGGAGCTTTCAACTGCCAAGTACTCTGTGCAGCTGCCGCATCGCTAAGATGATTGCGAAATTTTCTTCCAATTGCTACTAAAATTGCGCTTGTGCAGTCTATCCTTCTTCCTATTCTTGACTATGCCGATACCAGCTATCTAGATCTTTATGAGGACCAGCTAGACAAGCTTGAGCGACTCCAATACTTTTGTATACGGTTCATATTTCGTTTACGCAAATATGACCAGGTTTCTGAATTTCGAAACAAGCTCAAATGGCTACCCATCCGCCTTCGCCGGAATGCTAATATTCTATGTCTCTTGTAAGTATAATATTCTGTTTAATATAGGCATATACATATATATATGTATATATAAGAAGTTCCCCCCGTGGGATCTCCACCTTCTCGTGGTGGAGGGGCTTAGTAGCCGTGAATTGGTCACCCGCGGTGAAGCTAAGAGGGATCCAGGAGGGGACGCTCCGCGTGGGCTTGACGGAGGCCTTCGCAGGATGCGTCCAAAGGGGCGGATGCGAGGGACAGTTCTTCTGTCCCTCGCAGTCGGGTGCGGTCGCGGGAGGAGAGGCGTGTCGGTGTTGCGTTGCCGCGCGCCCTATCTCCCGCGACCAAATGGAGGCGCACCATCGTTGCGTCGCGGTGGGGCCGCAGAGGAAGAGGAGATGCGGTGTTGCGTTGCCATCCTCCCTATCCTCTGCGGCCGCTGAGTGTTTTTGGCGGCGAAGCCCAACACCTTCATCCGCTGCCAAGGGGGTTTTGTTCGTTGCCCACCTGACCATCTGGCGGGCCAATACCCGTCGGGGGGTAGCGAGGAATGCTTCAGCGATACCCGACCCTCCGACATACGGGTACGTGAGGAATACGGGTTGGTTTTTAGTCAGTAAGAGTCTGACAGTCCATGAAGATTTTCCAACCCGACACAAAAAAAAAAAAAGATATTAGATGTTTGTTCTATTTATTCTTATTATTTTATTTTAGTTCTTAACGGTTCACGAATTGTCAAGGTCAAAGTCAAAATTATTTATTCATGTAGTTCACAATGTAAGTTATGAACGTCAATTTTAGAATTATATTACTTAATGCTTCTACATTTACATTTACTGCCTCGTTCGCAAAGCAATAGGTAGAACCACGAGAAAGAACGGGTAATAAAACTCGTGGCCACTCTTTTCAATCGCCAATATTATGGTACATATTTTTATTTTAGTAAGGAGCTGCAACTGTTTCACATTGTACTTAATTACTTGTAAATAGTAATGAGTTAGATATAATACTTATGCAATTGATGCAGTTACGAAATTAAGTGCTTTAGTTAGCCTTCCAATGTGAATATTGTGTAACAGGAGCATCCACTTACGTCTTATAATGTAGACCATGACCAAGTTCATGATCACGAGTTATCTTCATCTTACAGTACAGTAAGTTTTAATAAATTTAGTGAAACAACAATGCAAATGTAAATGTAGTAAGTGGAGTGACCTAATAATGAACGAATCATAATTTAAAAGAACTAGAAATGTTATATAATGATAAACTGGAAAATGCTATATAAATTCTAAATAAGTAGTAGATCATGAGTTGTCTAGCGTAAGTCACCATCTATGCCTATCACTGAAATAATCATTAAGGGCCTTATTACAAAACAAGGTCTTAATTTAATGCCAGGTTTAGACCTTGATGGAGAATTTTTGAAAATACTTTTAGACGAAGGTTGTTATTTAATTTTGTTCGACGTTGGTCCCAATGAATTTTAATGTAAATAGTTTTACAAAATTGTTTCTTTAGTGCACGTATAATCACTTTTAGGCAGGTCAGTTTAGGGCTAAACCCCGATAAATCGAGGTTTAGCCCTAAACTAGTCCATGTTTTATAATGAGGCGGTAAGAGTATAATAACCTTTCCTAATAATCTTTCCTAATTGTCTTATCGACCAGAAACATGCTACCAAAAAACTCATCAGGAGTGCCTTAATTAGCGTGATAAATTCAGTCAAATCAAAATTACACTTGCTGTTGACTGCCGACTGTGAACTGCGGAAAATTTTCGACTGCATCGTAGCTGAATGGCAATCTGCTATTGCTGTGTGCGATGGCAATATCAAAATTGACTGCAATGATGCTGAATCCTGATTTGAGTTTATGTTGCATTCTGCAATTTTATGGCCCATCATTGTGTTACTAAAATGGTAATGTTTATCAACTGAGTCGATGCTGGCTGACATTTAGATATTATTTTGTTGGAATAGAATTCTTAAAATTTATCGTCATGTTTTGTGTTGTAATTATACAAATTATGACATTAGTTGTTGAGTAACATATAGAGGTGTAGACAGGAGCACTGGCTACCGATTGATCATATAGGCACAATTTTAAAATATATAAAATCATGGTATCGCTCCTATTAGCTTAGAGTTATTTTCTACGTGACATAGGCCTCCCTAAAGCTCTCTACGTAGACCGATCTTGAGTATCGAGCATCCATCCTCCTTTATGTATCCTTTGTAAAGATTTTTTTGAGGTAGAGGTACGAAAAATTCAATTAACATAATTTCTAGAAATGAATAGAGCGTATGGTTAAGAATAATTGTTATAAAATTCCTATTTATTTTTTCAAATCGACCTTCTGATTGCTTTACAGTGTATCTAAACTTATTTCATTCTTACTTCATACCAGCAATTAAACACTTAGTCTTTTGGAACGAAAACTTAGCTGACACTTTCTCATTTAACTTTGTAAGTTCATTTTTTATTTTTTTAACTTTTAAAAGCTCTAGGTATGTTTATACATCGTGTTATCTAATTGAATTGTATATTTTTGTAATATTGAAAGCGAAACATACTGGATAGGAGTAAATACCAATAATTAGGTAATATTCATATATAAGAATTCAGTGCATTTGAACATATTTGACCAAATTAATTGTACGTAAATAGTATAACAGCAATAATCACATCGCCTATTCTGCTGACCTTATTCAAATTTATCTTGAACAATAAATAACAGAAGCCATGAAGTCGCTTAATTTAATACTTAAAAATTGACACACATAAAATGAAGGAAAACGTTGTAGAAAAATATTTTTTCTCTCATCCATGACCCACAAAAATAATGTTGACGTATGGCTTCGGCTAGACTGTAAACAGACCTTTTTTGTTGAAAAAATAAATCAACAGATGGCAATTTTCCCAACAATGTAACCAAATCTATTGACACCCACATAAATATTATTGTATAAATAATGTACAATATCAGAAACGTGAATATGTTACAGAGAAGATGGGTTAATTTGGTCATAGTCGTATTTTCAGTTAAGAACATTATTGTTATTGACTTTATTAATGTTTTAATACCCAACACACCCAGTAAAATCGATGGCCATTGGAGCAGAAAGGTTCTAGAGTAGCCACGCACCATACGTCGTAGTAGAGGTAGGCCTCCCGCAAGGTGGACCTACGATCTTGTTGGGTTCGCGGGCAGCAATGCGGGTGGCTCAAGATCAGTCCATCTGGAGAGTGCAGAAGTAGACTTGTTTCGGCTGATATGATGACAATCAATAGTAATTCAACGGATAGTATAAAGTGGAGAGTTTGTCTTATTATCTAAGGCTTACCTAGCCCTGATTTTGTGTGGCTTGATCTCCATAATTAACACCATCACAACGAATAACAAATGCTTGTGGGCAATTTTACAACAAATGCAATGAGGAACAATAATGTTTCGGAAATTAAGTCAAGAAGGCATCGTAATTGACTTAAATATAAAGTTTTTGATTTAACCATTCCATATTACTCACTTCAAACACTGCTAACAATCACCACTTTAAATAATATATTCTGATAACAAGGACAGAAATTTGGAACTGAAATGGCAGATAATCTTCATTTTAGACGTATTAACCCTTAAATGGTATCGGTGTCAAAATTGACCCCAAAGCTTCATACTTTTAATCACACCTTTTCAGCAAAAGCACCTACACTCTTGCGCATCGGGGTGATCACATTACGCCGTGGAGTGCGGCGAGTGACGGACGCGCGTCACTTAAGTGCTAGTGAGAACGGAGATATGTACACTGCTGGGGTCAAATTTGACCCCGATACCGAAAGCGTACATTTTATTGTCTGATTTATGTTATAATGTTTCACTATTTTATACTTAATTGATATATAATTTTTACGTGACGGTGAAATCTCACAGCTTTTGGAAGATTAATACGAAGAATCTGGCGCCGAGTTAATTCAGGACGCCACAATAGCTGCTTGTGACCAGAAAATTATCAGCGTTTGTGAGGAACAAATAGATTAATTTTTTTAGATTGTCATTTTTTTATTATTCGTGATCTCATAGGAAGTTCCTATTTTTTATTATATTAGTTATATACAAAAAGAATAGAAAATGTTTTCTTGTATTATTTTTCTATTTATATATAAATAAAAATACTTAAAGTAGAGACTTGTCAAAAAAGAAGATACTACCTGTTTTATTTATTAAATATATGATCTATTGTTAAAACATGATACAAATTTAATAAAACATTACATTGTAAGTCCTTTTTTCCTAAATAAAAAGAAAATTTATAATGTACAGATGTATCATTTTATATTACTGTATACTAATATCTGGGGTCAATTTTGACCCCTATACCACTTACGTTGCCTTTTTTAGCGAAAACAGCTAAGGGTTACAACGACCCTATAAAACACAAAATCAATATAAATCTGTCAATTTTACAATTCATTTTATAAATTTCATCACTTTTGCTTTGCACAATCAGTTTAAAAAAGGAACGAATCTTTTGTACAAAGCCCCTTTCTAAAGAAAGCAACACAACGGCTTAACCCTACCATCACATCACACCTATGTGACCTGATCAGCCCAGCATAAACAAAGTGAATTCGACCCTGAAGTGCCTTGAATGGAACACTCGTTGACCGCTGCCCAATTTTTCGCACTATTTCACCTGTCTGGAGCAACACAGGGCCGTTTTTACCCCAACTTTGTAAGGACTGAGAGTGACGGGTGAGAAGGTTTAATTTACGGAATGTGTAACATGGATGAAATTGTTTTGACATTGTATTCGTGTGAAGATACTTTTGGGAATCGTCAAAGCGATTGTGCGTATGAATTGTTGTGTTTTGTTTGTTTTTAAGGTTTTTGGATATGTAAAAATTTTGTTACATCATAGGTTATGCTGTTGAAGTATTACTATTAAGTCAATATTATTATATTATATAAGTCAATATTACTTCATTTATCAGATTAAGTTAACGAGTATTTATATGAAACTAATACTAGTTTAGGGGACATAATATCACCACGCTTTATATATTTTGTACGGTTTTCTAGTAGAGAAAAATGAGAGTTTCTCGAATTTATATTCTGAGTCTAGTGAGTTTTGGGTATGTTTTACCAATGTAATTACGATTACTATTCTTTTTTGGTCATCCCGTGTCCCATTTTCACGTACAGCATTTTTATAGCGATAAAACATTTATTTTTTACCAACATGAATCACTCATTTGTAGTGTTTTAAATGTAATTCTTCTTGCCGCCAGAAATTAGATGAAGATGTGAAAAAACATTTTAAGACAGACTCGGTCGCCGACGTTAGGAGCAAGCAAACCACTCAACATATTCATTGATTCACGTTGAAAATTCTTACGACAAGATTTTAAAAGAGAATACTAAGGCTTAGAGAAACAGGTTAGTCAAATTGCAAGTCTCCAGGTTTCGTTGTTGTAAATTTTTTGTTGAGTATTCCTTCATACAACTTTGACTTATTTTACTAGCCATTAATTTACTTTTGTAATATGCACCGTTTAGATAAAGAAAGGAAAACATCCTGCATATCTGAGAATTCACCATATTATATTTTTTTGTCGAATTGCTCAATTGAATTTATTGTTAAATTTTGCTTCCGTGGTAAGATATCTGCCAATTTAAACATAATTTAAAGAGTGATTAAACTCGCTACCTGCAGTGAGACAGTTTATAAAAACATACAGTTACACCCTCAAAATTAATCTAAAAGTAAGAAAATAAATTAGTAAAAGTGATTGACACCGAAAGGCAATTTAAAGTAGCTCGAAAACTGATGTTATAAAAAATCTTTTGATGTCATTTTCATCTTTTCTGTTAGGTACAGAAAAATCAATTTAAAAGCCAATAATATTTGAAGGCTTTTCTTTTTCAGTTTGTAGAACAGGAATGGCATATTTAGAGCTCAACATGCGTTTTTAGTTCGTATGTCTAACACACAGTTAATGTAAATGTATGTAGCATTTTTATTTTGCCCCACAAACATTTATTTGATATTGTCAAAAAGTATTTGAAAGAACATAACATAGATTTGCAGCGAATATAAACAAAATCATACACCGATCCAGGACGTATCGGTCATGATTATGATCCCCAACTGGGATTGAAACAAATAAAGCACAGTACAATCAAGTTACACTTAAATGACGAAATCTTCAACAGAATCTTCAACTTCTCGATATATAACGCCACCACTAGGCATTCATAGATAGAGTTTACAACGATTCAAGCAATCGTCCCAAAGATCACCCAGACTCAGGAAGTCAGGACGAAAATTTGCGGATCCTATAAGGTGTTGTTTTGTGTGTTTATCAAAACCACAACGCTCAGCGCAGTTTTAATCGACCAAACACATCTTTTTTTATTTATTTATAGACGCCTGTATCACCGAAGGGGTAGACTGTGATGTAATATTACACCCACATTTTGCCATAAATTTTAGGTCCCACGTAATAGGGGGCGAGCCTATTGCCATTTCCGGGCATATCACCAGGAAAAACCCAGTTACACTTTTGCCCGACCCGGGAATCGAACCCAGGACCTCCGAACAGCAGTCGCATATGCTATCCACTGGACCACGGAGTCAGTCAAACACGTCATGTGCCATTTAAACGTCAAGTAATCCCAATTTAAGTGCTCTAACTTCACAACACGCCTGCAGTATTACTAATTATCTTCTTTAACGATACACATGTGTCACCATCTAATTAGACGTAATGATAATCTCATTATGTAATTAATGATGATCGATGCAATTACTCATATCGACGCGACATCCATCTCGCGGTATGTCATCATTTGGATATGTGTGTTTTCAAGTGTTTGAATGATTAATCGATTTTATTGATGTAGGTTTGTAATAGAAATACATATCTACATATGATGTGAATATGTGTATTTCAATACTATGTTTATTTGCACATGCATAACTGTCAAACAACTGCACTAAATTTGATAAATCTTTGTTTTATGTGTTCGTTATGCATCATGAAAAAACTGTGTGAAAAATAATAAAAATATAGCAAAAGCTTACAGCGGTACGAAGCTCGCCGAGTCAGCTAGTAAGCTACATTTTCTCATGATGTTGCGCATAGTAAATGAATGTACTGCCGTGGAATTTATAAACTAAAGACACAAATGACTTGAGGTAATGTGACCGCCAAAATTACTTTTAAGGTTTTGAGGCAATTTTTCTAGTGATTTCTTTGTTTTTCTGACCATAACTGTTGTAAACTCTTAAACTGTTAGGTTTATTGTGAACTTAGGAAACAAAGTTTTAAGTTGAAAAGCAATTACACATTTTAAAAGCTATGAAAATAATGTTAAATTTAAGATCCATGAAATGCTAAGTTTAAGATCTATGAGGCACTAAGGTTAAAAAAAACATTTTCTTTTTTAACTAAAGCGAACTTTCAAAGCAAACTAACCACCCTACAATTAAACGCAGAATGCAATTACTAATTACGACTTATGCAGCAATATCATCTTCAACATAATCATCAAAATAATACTTCTTACGGTATTATCCGTTTTATTCTCAAAGCAAACTATTCCTAACAAAGACAGTTCCAGTTAATTCCAACTTTATTGCTGGACGGAATATATTCTACATTTGGGTGCCTTATGTTTCTCGAATGCTGATTGGCAACCCGGAAACGTTTTGTTTTGGGTTTTTGATCACGATTAGGTTATAATTTACGATGATATTAATGTCACGCCACATTACCTACATACATTGTTATTTTGTTAAATAAATCTGTAGAATTAAGTTTTAATTTCCCGGTAGTATTAAAAAAATATGTATAATTTTACCTATATTTTATGTCTCAGATCAAGCATGAAATAGTTCTTAGAACATAAACATGCATTTGATCACAGCCATTTTTCTACAGATGTAAAACAGCAATTGGGCTTTAGTAAATTATTCTACTAAATATAATATTCTAAAAAGATTGACTTGCAACCATCGATCAACGTAGGCCTATCCTAAAAAAACAGTGTTAAACTTAATAATAAATTAGAGGATGCCCGCGGTTACACCCGCGTTATTTAAGGCTACTGCTCTGCTCCCGTCACTCATAGCGTGATGTTATATAGCCTATAGCCTTCTTCAATAAACGGACTATCTAACACTGAAATAATTTTTCAAATCAGACCAGTAGTTCCTGAGATTAGCGTGTTCAACCAAACAAAGAAACAAACAAACTGTTCAGCTTTATATATTACATACATACATAAACTCACGCCTTTTTCCCGTCGGGGTAGGCAGAGACAACGGAACGCCACTTACATCTATTCTTACAAACCTCACGCGCTTCCTCTACATTCATTACTCTGTTCATACATGCTCGCCGGTTCCGGGTGCTTAGGACCTTCCCGTTTTTCAGAACGTCACCAATTTGGTCGACGAATGTCCTACGAGGTTGGCTGCGACCGGCTTGCCCATACACGTTAGCCTCATATATTTGGTGCGTCATTCTTTCTTCACTCATTCGCTCCACGTGCCCAAACCAGGAGATGCTTTATATATTAGTATAAGATAAATACACCATCCACCTAAAATCAGAAATTCCTTTCCTAATCCGGAATAAAACTAAGCCAATACTAAAATTGTAAAATAAAACTGCCTACAGAGTTAATGTTTGTGACATTCACAACTAAAAGATATCAGTTATATTTCCGAAAAGAAGCTTTGTACTTGTAACAATTTTAGGCAACAATAAATCCGAAAAGCTAACACAATTTGCCTCGGACGACTTAAATAGTTATTATTTTCGGCCTACATTTCCTAAACAATAAATCTATTTTCTTCTGGCCTGACGAGTCATTTAATATATAGCAAGCAGTAACATTTCGAATACAGAAATATGGAAGAGAATAAGTATACATAACGTTTGAAAAGTTAAAGAGCTATACAATATTTAAGTGAACAAAAGCTTAGATGATGGTCTTACAATGAGACACAAACAGGTCAGTTACATTGTAACTTACCTTCCTTACCTTACCATTAATGATAGATGAACCCGCGGTTATATGCGCGTTCTTTAAGGCTACTGCTTCGCTACCGTGGCTCATAGCGTAATGTTAGATAACCTTCCTCGATAAATACTCTTTGCAACAGAAAAATAATCAAATCTAACCAGTACTTCCTGAGATTAGCGCGTTCATCAAAACAAACAAACTCTTCAGCTTTAAAATATAAGCATATATATCCAGTCTTTTTAACTTTGGAATGATCCTTCTTAGCTGCCCTAACGGCTTCGAGCGTGATTTGTGGCTCACACAAAGTGATGTGATAGAATTCAAAAAATGAGTAGTTCTCTGACCACTTAAACTAATACGCTACGTTAAATGAGCTGTCAATATTGAATTGTTAGTGTAACATACAGTTAGTAGCAGGTGTACCAGTAACATTCGATAGCAATATACCCACTGCTGATTGAATGCGGTTCACGCCACTGTCATCTTCCATTAGTGCTCCTTGGAAGGTCCAAATCCTCCTACTTCTTGAAAAGTCGTCATCATCATCATCGTCTTAGCGTTATCCCGGTGTGATCCAAGACTTTCATCTTGGAACCTCGAGTCCACGCTCTGGTTAAATAAGATTTGATAGAATATTACCATTCTACAAAGCAACTGCCTTCTAGTTCTCGATAAGTGTATTATTTAATTATTTCTTTCGTTATTTTAAGATAAAATAGCTGTACTTGTGAATTATAATATTGCAGCTTACATTAGATACCTACAATAAATTTGTACCCAACGTTTGACAATTTATAAAGGGCTTCCCGATAATTCCAGTAGTAATCTTAAAAGAAAACGCCAGAACAAAAACCTTTTTAAAAGAAGTAAAATGGATTTAAACGACTGAACTCAAGTTAAATCGATTATTATACGAAGTATTCTACTTCGTAGAATAACTGTAAAGTAATCCTAATTTAGGTAGAATACCTCCTGTAATGCCCACCTAAATGACATAATCCGAAATGAAAAATGGGGAGGCCTTTGATGGGGGACGGAACCTGCGTAGACACCATCGCGCTATCCCAAGTTCCAAGCACGGGCAGCCATGCTGGCGCTGCTGCTGCTGCATCTGCGGAAACCCTCAAACGGCGCAAATACAGTAAAAAAAAGCTAATTACTTGTTTGAGTCGAGAGCTCTTTCTTTATTCTCATACATACATAGACTCACACCTGTTTCCTGGAGGGATAGGCAGAGACTACAGAACGCCATTTGCAACGTTCCTGACATACCTCTCTTGCTTCATTCACTCCCATCAAGTTTCTCATGCATGCTCTTCTGTTTAGGATACTTCTGACCTGCCCCCTTAGCCAAATGGCATTCGATTAACGATATCGCAAGTCGCTAAGTGCAAAAATGTATGGAAATAATATAAGCCTTCGTTATATCACGTGGTCAACGAAGAAGAAATTCCTTATGTTGCCATGGCAACCAAGCGTTATCGAAAGTAGATATCAGAGCGAATGCCGTTTGGTCTCTGTCCTTTTTTAGGATGTCTCCAATCTGGTCAGAAAACGTCCGCCTAGGTCTTCCCCTTCGTCCTGTCCCATTCACACTTGCCTTATATATCTTCTTTGTCAGTCTTTTGTCATCCAACCTCTCCATGTGTTTAAATCATCCTTATTAATTAATTTATTCCTAGATATATCTAAACGGTTAGTCGACATCTTACGTGAGCAGAAGGCTGGTTTATTATTTGCTCAAGGAAACAGCATTGCCATCCAGCGTGGCAATGCTGCCAGCCTTCTGGGCGTGTTTCCCGATGACATTGATATGGAGGCATTCTACGACGCCTTAACTCACCTGCATATATTTCCACTTTTTTATTCTGATATTGAAAATTTTGTAGTAATCAAATGTAAAATTCATTAAAATAGTCATGGACCGCTTTACTCCTCAAGAACGTGGAATAATCGTTTCATCTGTATATACACCACTATTTTTTAATTAGTAAAAAAAGTTTAACAGGGCACTAAGTATCTTTAACTGATCATATTTATGTAGTTGAAAAATAAAAACACTAAGGCCCACTTGCACAACGATTCTTAAATTGAATTAAGATGTATTTAACGAGAAAAAAAATATTAAACACCACTAGCGTCTTGCACAACGAAAAATTTGTCGATTAATAATATGATTTAAGAACTGTCAAAATTAATCACCGAAAATCGGCTGTTTAGTGGCTAATTTAATTTAAGAACTGTCACACTGATGTTGGCATCTTGTCATTAGCAACGAGAATTATCTATAATTATATAACTGGACCGGACGACGCAGCAGGGGGAGGCCTATGTCCAGCAGTGGACGTCTCTAGGCTGACATGATGATGATAATGATATAACTGATATCAATGTACCTACTTGTGTTATTGTTAACCCTAGAATCCTACACTATTTGGCGCACATGTTATTCCTACACTGGGGTGCTGGAACACCCCATACTAAAATGACTGCAATCCTTAAAATAAAAATAAACAATTAATGAAAATACGTTTTATTAAACATAATCGGTAACTTGACATCACAAATCAGCCTTATTACACAAAGTTAAGTGTAGTTTGAGCAACAGCGCTTGTAGAATTTGGTCCTTTTTTGAGGATCACTGCAATGGACTAAGTTGGCATGCGGTAACGGTCCTCCAAATGTTCATGTATCAGTTCCAAACCTAATTTCAAAACTGTCTGGTGAAAATTTATATTTGGCTTATTATTTGATCTTGAACACTTGTAAAGAACCAGGAATTACAACTGGTCCCAACTTCTATTTCTTCCTCGCCAGATTTGTGGTCTAGAATAGAGCGTATTTCTTCGTAATTCAAACCTCTGACAGCCATCCGAAACAAAATAAATAAACTTCATTGAATTTTACCTTCATAATATCTAAAAATATCTGTATTTAGTTCATATAAGACTATTGTTTTAATAAATAATCAAATTTAATAATTTATTACATATAAATGCATCAATGGTAATAAATAAATAATCTTACGATTTTACTACACTGGGGTACTGGCGTACCCCACAGCGCTTATACAGGCGACCACACAACGCGGTCCCTCGTCACGGTATTGACGTAACGCGAGCGGTTGACACCAAACTAAAATATTCCGACGCGCGAATTCGTGGATATTAAAGAAATTTAGATATTTAGAAAACAAATCAGTGTGGGGTGCACCTGCACCCCATGTAGGGTTTTAGGGTTAATGCTCAAATGTTTCTAGTTATTATTTGTCAATTGTCATTTCGTTGCTAGGCGACGACAATGCGTTTTGTTTTATGCTCAAAGTATATATAGTCTAAGGTTTTATGCGAAACCATACGCATAACATCGTTAAAATCGTAACAAAAAGGCTTCATGCCATGAAACAAAACGTAGAAACTACTTTACCGACCTCATAAAATGTTTAACTAAATCTAAGCGTTGTTGTCGTTGTGCAAGAGGACACTAAATACTTTTAACTTAAATTATTTTATGCTGTTAATTCTGTTCAACGAATTTAAATTAAGGAGTGACTTAAATCAAACGTTACGCAAGTGGGCCTAAGTCCCAAAACTGTCTCAAAACTGTCCACAAAAATACGTGATAATTGGTAAATGCAATACTAATACTATGACCGACCCGTGTACTATCATAGTAAAATTAACCATTGATAAATTAACCCCCCCCGGCCCTCTGCGCCTGCGTCACGCCCCGACGATGCGACAAACAGTACTAAATTGTTAGCTAAAGTGAGCGTATCTAATTTCGTTGCAAAAGTTAATTGTTTGTCTACGTTTGCCCGACGCGATGGCCTATCATATCAGTTCATATCACGGGAGTATGTAGCTATGCTTCGTGCGTACTTTTTGAGTGGAAAAATCGCGAATGCAGCTGTGTACCCATGGACATCGTATTGTGAGTGTACAAAAGTGACCGGGTCAGTGTCAAACAATTAAAACAGTGCATATTGGATGCTTTTGACAACGGTGGTGGACATTTCGAAGGACAATGGAAATACTTGTAAGTTTAGTAAATAATACGTACTTAAGTAAATAATAATTTGATGCGGGCGGCTCAAAATCGGTCTGTGTTCTCCACACACCTTGAGGAAGTCCTATGTCCAACAGTGGACGTCTCTAGGCTGACATGATGATGATAAAATAATTTGTAAATGGCAGATGATTCTAATTTCATAAATACGCCAAAATTACTCTTTGTTTTTAGTCCAGAACACCATCTTTTATTTTGATATTTGTTTGCTTTCTAATTACATACCTCCGTATTTAATTACTTGTTAAACGATAAATTTTACCGGTCCTAAGCCCGAATGAAGTATGAAGGAGAGGGTAGAATTAACAAACTAAAAATAACTACCTACCCACATTTATTATTTTACTTCATTTTATTTTCTATGGCTACCTACATCATAAGTGCGACAGAGAGAATGCGAATGAGCAGGATGGAATATTATCAATGAATTAGTGAATGGATTGTAAAATATGACGATGATTTAAGTGAGATTTTCTACAATAAACAAATGATAATAACTTTGCTTTTTATTGATATTATGAAATTCTTACGTCACATATATGATAATAATATCTTCGCTAATCTGTCCTTAAAGTTTTTGTACTAATTAAAAAATAGTGGTGTATAAAATCCTTGCGTTACTGACTGACTGACAGACAAGCTACAGCCAAAACTATTAGGCAGAGGCAGCTGAACTTTGGCATGATTGTTTCTTGGAGACTTTATAGGTGCATTAAGAAGGGATTTTACAAAATTCCCACGGGATCGGGAAAAATGTGCGGGCGTAGCTGCGGGCACCCTCTTGTCAGTGATAAAAACACAACGTGAATGTGACTCTGCAGCGTATTTTGGTCAAAGAATTGAAGATGTTTCCGTATAAAACTGAGATGACTCATCAGCTGCTGCCTACTGATCACAGAGATCGTCTAGGGTACAGCCAGCGCGTTATAAACCTCAACATGGAAGAGAAAAATTTTTCTTCAAAATTAATTAATTTGGGCTTATTTGTAATCTCTGGTGTATGTGATCAAACCACAGACTCTCGCAGCTTTAAAAGAAAACACACCAAGAAATAAGAAACATTTCGCAGGAAATGTTACGGTTAGTTATAAAAAATGTCATAAATAGGCCTCAAATGTGCTTCAACTCTAGAGGTTAACATTTAATAGACATCATATTTAAATCATAATGCAACTAAATTTCAGGGCACAAATATATATATATTTAAAAAACGAATTCTAGTTTTCTAATTTAGAAACGAAGATGTAGTTGAACCAAATAGGGTCATCCCTTTTGCGCCACCCGTTACATACTTAGACATTATGATTATGTAAGTATAGTAATGTATATAAGAAAGAAAGAAAGAAAGAAAGAAAACATATTTATTCTGTTATGAAGAAGTGATTACATTTTTTTTTAACATACTAGGTTTTTATGTACATAGGTAACAGAATTGGCCCCCAACTCAGCGTAGTACCATCTAGTGCAACTAGGTGGCGCTGATATTCTGTTGGTACCATTTATTGACAAATAAATAAAAATAAAAATATACCAAATAATATTTATGATAATATTACTAACCCCGGCCGGTTGGTACACATTTTGTTTAGAATAAACAATTAAAGTGTTGGTGACATTGTTACAAGACCAAACATTTATTTGTCCATTCCTGGGACAATGTCACCATCATGTTTATCGCATCTCAAACCAATCTGTTATGGCAACATAGTCCCAAGAATTGACAAATATAACAATGTAAATATTAATAATATGCAACACTTAGTTTATATCTATATGAGAATGGCAACAACTTACAAGCGCAACAACTCACGCACTATGCTGCCAGCACGTAATAATCCATGAAGGTAACATTGTCCCAAGCAAGACAAAACATTTGCTTAATCTTGGGACAAAGTCACCATCATGTGTGTCGCAAAGATGAAGTATTCATGGCATGCATTATTATTATGCGACTTAACTTAGATGTGTAAGAACATTTCTATAATCTCAGGTTCTAATACTAACAAAACAAACTATTAGAGGCATCATTATAAACCAACAAAAGTCCATGAATCCCACTTTGCATAAGTAATCTGTGCCATGCCTCCTTCCCTTATTGGTGCGTTCACTGTACTGTCATTAGTTGTCTATGGCTGTAATGCATAAGCGTTGGTAGCGCGGGGTTCTCAAATGATCGAAAGCGACGCCAGTCGCCAAGCCATTTGCCAATTATTTCGCAGAAGAAATTGAAAATAGAAAACATGTATGAAATATATTATTACCTACCATGTGAATATTGTGAATAGTCTTCATTTGTGCTGTGTATCATTACTATCTTTGAGTTTGTATGTCGTATCACTCGTGTCTATCATAAAATAATGCTTTTGGTAATTATGGTGTGTATGTAGTGTATAAGATAAAGTTAGGAAAAGATGAATGCCAATAGAAACAAACAACTAAGGAGAGCAGTGTTATAGGTGTAAAACAATCCAAAACTGACTGGCCGACAAGCAATTACAGGGAACTCACCCCAATGCCCCACAATACCTGCGGTAAGTTTAGTTCTGTAGTAATTGTTCATTTAGCAGATATTGCTTATAGTTTTTACTAAAGCTGAAACTTGATTTCAGAGCTCTTAACGGTGGCGGCAAGATATTCCATATACGTGATGCTGTTACTTTAAAACTTGCACCAAAAGCAGCTGAACGATGTCTCGGTATAATCAACAGGCCTCTAGAACCTCTAGTTTTATGTCTATTTATGTCTCTAGACCATGTAAGTTTTTTGTAGAGGTATGCCGGCCTCCCCGTGGACACCACACCAAAAAGAAGAGAAGCAAGGTGAAGTTTCCTGCGTGAAGCCATTCTCAAAATCTTATTTTGATTATGGAAAGGTGTAATGTGTGAGCATGGTGGCAGGTTAAAAGAGAACCGAGCACATGCATTTTGCACCCGCTGGATCAGCCTTTCAGTTTTGCTTAGAAGACAGGTTCCGTATACTGTATCAGCATAATTGAGCTTCGATAGAATAAGTGTTTCGCAGAGCAAAATACGCATGTCTACACTTATGTATGGCCGTATTCTATACAGTAGCTTCAGCCTGTAAAAACAGTTCCGTACTGCCTCAGCAACATGCGTTTCAAAATGCAGAGACTGATCAAAAACCACACCCAGGTTGCGTGCCTCTAGTACCTGTTCCAATGGGCAACCATCGATTCTGACATCCAGTCTCCTGCTCTGTAATTTCTGCACCATACCCCTGGTACCTATAAGTAAAAATTTAGATTTAGCGGGGTTAAGTACCAAAGAATTCTTCTTTGCCCAGTAAGAGACTCTGTCTAAATCTTCATTAATTCTACTTACAGATTCCAGGCAGTACTCCGGTCGACAGGGAGTATATAACTGGATGTCATCAGCGTAAAGGTGAAATTTGGCATTCTTTATGGATCCAGTTACGTCTGCTGTATATATTATAAACAGAAGTGGACCGAGAATAGAGCCCTGAGGGACTCCTCTATCGACAGAACTGATGGAAGATGCCACCCTGTCTCCATCGTTACCAGGTACCTGAACGAATAGACGTCGGTTGCTCAAGTAGCTGGCAAACCAGCATATTGTCTTATGATCAAATCCATAAAACGCAAGTTTAGAAAACAGAAGCGGAATACTGATGGAATCGAATGCACGCGAGCAGTCTAATAAGGCAAGCAAAGTACCCCTACCCTGGTCTCTATCCTCCAACATATTGTCTACTACATCTTTCAGTACAGTGGTTGTACTATGACCCATACGGAAGCCCAATTGCCTTTCAGGTACCACCTCAAAATCCTCGACATACTTTCTCAGCTGAAGGCAGACCACTTTTTCCAGGATCTTAGATATGCAGGGCAAGAGACTGATTGGTCTCAGATCTTTAACACTGCTAGGATTTGACTTTTTAGGGATAGGTGTAATTATTGCAGTCTTCCATAAATCGGGGAATGTTGAAGTACTCAGTGACTTGTCAATAATACCAGTGATTACTGTGAGTGTATATGGAAGAGTCATGAGCAGCATATCTAGGGAAATGCCATCAACCCCTAATGCATTTGAGCGGAGCCCCTGTATAATCCTAAGTACTGTAGCTTCATTAGTAGGCTCAAGTAGAAAGCACCCTGAGCCATATCTATTAAATTCAAAATAAGTTAAGTCAGAAATTGAAACCTCATCGTTGCCAGGTACCTCCAAGAAGTGCTTGTTGATAGCTTCAGGATTGTTAAAGAAAAATGGCAGCTGGTCATTGTTTTTATTTTTGTAATTTAAGACAAATTTAATATTCTTCCAAAGCTTTTTTGACTCTCTTTTGTACAAATTATTAATATGATGTTTGAAATAAGCAACCTTCTCACTATTGATTGCCGCATTTACTATGCTTTTTAGGTTTTTATAGGTGTTATAATGAGACTCTGTCTTGGTAGACTTATAACGCTGATGACACCTATCCCGCAGTCTAACTATATCTTTCACAGTTTCTGTAATCCATGGGTAGTTTCTATCTTTGATCAATACCCTCCTGTAAGGGGCATGTAAGTTAAATAAGTTTAGGATGTATGATGTAAATGTATCTACCATTGTATCAATATCATTATATAACAAGATATGGTTCCAATTGATTTTGATGAGATCTTCATTGAAGATATCAATAAGTATGTCTTTCATTGGCCTATAAGTAATCCAATGAGGGACAAACTTGTCTGCTCTGATGTTAAATTTCACTGTTACCAAAGCATGCTGCCCAAGCTCAGATATGTGCAACACAGATGTTTCACACACTGAAGCATCCGTACATACCAAGTCAATGAGAGACTCACTATGCTCAGTAAAGTGTGTGGGTTCTGTTATCACATTTCTTAAGTTAGAGCATTGTAAAAAGGTACATAAAATCTTGCTTTTTCTGTCATTGACAGCCATCAGATTGATATTCCAGTCACCAAGCAGGATGATCTTGTCAGCATAAGCAAATGAGGAGAGAGAATCGCTAACAGAATCCAAGAATAGGTCCACATTCAGCCAGGGAGGCCTGTAAGCTGTTCCAATTATGACTGTCTGTGAGTTAACATTTAGCTTGATCCACATTTGCTCTGCATGTGGTGAAGGTGGGTGTGGCATAGTGCGTACTTGTAGGCTATTTCGGATATAAAAACCAACACCACCACCCCTTCCTCTCCGTACGCTCTGCGGGCGTGGAATATGCCGTAACTGATAATGAGGGACTCTAGGAGCTCGAGCCTCCTCTCCATCCCTTAGCCAGGTTTCATTTATTGCCATGACATCCACCATAGCGTTCCCCATAGCCAGTATAAATTCATCGTGGCGTGTCCTTAGAGACCCAGCATTGAAGAAACCAACACTCAAACTCTTATCCTTTTTCATTTGTATATGTGTAGATATATAAACTCAGTGCATAATATGTTGCATAATTGTCAATGTCATACAGTGTTTTATGTTCTTTATGTCAATAGGATAGATTAAGTTGTATATATGTGTACATGGTAGTCTACTTGTGTATATATAGCTCTCTAAAAAATTGGTGTTACATAGCATGTAATCCTCTAAGCATTTGGGATTAGCAAAGTTAGTTAGCAGGGATTTGGACCATTTAAGTTTGAGATAATGAACTATGATAGAATGTAAGTTTGCAATGGTATAACAGATAGATAAACAAAATGTAAATAAGAAGGATGTTACAACTAGTATAATTAGATTCCGAAACACACTTCAAATAAGCATTTGCCAAAGCACGAACAATGTGCACAGTTTGAAGACCATGTTTAAACACTATTGTCTTTAACAGTGTCACTCCCAAAAACACGTTCCAGATCCTCCTCAGAGCGGATGCACTTCATCCGCTCTGAGGAGGATCTGGAACGTGCGCTTACGCTTACCATCAGACTGTTTTGTAAAGACTTTACCCCTCTTCGTCCAGGTGTAACGCCAACCCAGCCTCTCAGCAGCCTGGTGAGCGCGGTAAAGCAGCTGTTTGTTGGTCCGAGTGAGCCGCTCATTGAGATGGAAGCTCTGCGGGGGCGCGGCCAGGCCGAGGTCGGCCGACGTGGCGCCGCGCCGCACCCGCGCGCTCCGCAGCAGCTCGTCACGTAGCTCCCTACGTGCCAGCCTCACCATGACCCTGCGCCCTCGAGACCCACCCTGTCCGCTTCCTGCGCCCATTCCACTTGACTCAGCAGTCACGGCGCTGTTCTTTAAGCCCACACGCTCGGCAAGATTATGTCTCGTGACTCCAGGGATACGCCCAACTTTCCGGCCACCAGCTCTACGGTATGCACTACGTTTTCGCCGCTAGACTCTGGGAGGTTGAAGATTTCCAAGTCAGACGACAGTAGCTCTTGCTCACGGTCATTCAGCTCCATTTTGAGGTGTTTCACCGTCTGTTAGAATTTAATTCCTAAATCCGGAGAGGTGTCACTGGTTTGCCGTTTTTCCAGAGCATCGACCCTACCCTCCAAGGCATCTATGCGTTTGTGGCACGTTGAGACCGCCTGGCAAAGATCAGCTACTTCTCTTTGTATCTCTCTGAGCTCGTCCTTCAACTCCTCCTTCATATTGTGAATATCACTACGTATCAATTTCATCTCATGTGCCAAATCTACACTTGAATGCATTACTGTGTCACCCCGGTGATACGTCTCTTGTTCAGCTGCATCCTCAAACGAAGCGTTTGCGCTAGCCGGGTCAGAGGTAGTGGTCTCACAGCCATCCCCACATACCTTCTTCACAGTGGATGAAGTATCAACCTTCTTTTTGCAAGATGAACATTGCCACATAGAAGACTTAGGTGATTCTTTTAATTGCACACAAGCGGGATGAAATTTATTATTGCATACATTGCAGGTAGCAACCCCTTTGGTTGCTAAAAACTTTCCGCAAGCGGAACACTTAGCCATTATTAGTAAAAAACAAATTTATGTAAACAATATTGAGCTACCGCCCGAATCCGCTAGATGGCGTTGTACACAATGTCGTTTTTATGGTGAACTAATGGCACTATAACACAGTACACCATGAAAGAGTCACTGTTATGGCCAGTATTTCGACACAGAATGCACTGTTTGAGTTTATGTACTATATTGCGTATATTCAATTCACTTTTATTAGTTTCAGGTAGTTTTAATGTCACTTTATTTTACTTAGAATAAGATTTTTGAAATATAGTTAAAATTAATATTCTGTATGATCATGAAAATATTTGAAAGTCAAATAAATAGAAGACTTATTTGAAAACTTGTTTCTGCACGGAACTGCAATAAATTTATCGCCCCATTATCTTCGAGAAAAGACTTATCATACTACTTAAAGGATTGCTTTGGGTGAATATACTAAATAGTATCTGTCCATTCTTTATGCAAGAATCTTTTCAAAACTAGATTTAAAGTGATTTCATCATAAGCTTGAAGGCGACAAGATTGCATAACTCTCTCACAAAATGTTGACTAGAGTGCGTTTTGTAGCGTTTTATTCAGTGTAACTTAATTATAATAGCTTGATTTACTTTATTATAACCTCTTAACCTGATCGCACATATCAACCATGGTAGCCCCTACAAAATTCAATTGGTGCAAGAATTAAAGCCCCAAGATGCCAGTCAGAGGCTTAATTTCGTAAATCAGGTGATTGAGCGATTTTCAACGTTTACCAACATTTTGTTTTCGGATGAAGCTCATTTTCATGTTAATGGCAGAGACAAAAATCAGAACTGCCGCTACTGGAGTGCAACGAATCCGAAACGCAAACATCAGAAACCCTACATTCGCCTAAAGTGTCCGTATGGGCGGCGATGTCGGCGCGAGGAATTATCGGCCCTTACTTTTTTGAAGACGGAAGGGGGCGTGCAGTTACAGTGAATTCAGAGCGTTATGCGGAGATGTTAGACAACTTCTTGGTACCTGAACTGCAAAACTTTCTAAGAACCAGAGAATATGATTCCAACAGGACGGAGCAACTTCACACACGTCTAATATGTCTCTGTCACGTGTGCGTGAAATTTTCTCAGACAAATTGCTCTCCCGGAGAGGTGACATAAATTGGCCTCCACGCAGTCCAGATTGAACCCCCATGGACTTTTTCCTATGGGGTTATCTTAAATCTAAAGTTTACGCCAAGAAACCGACTTCACCGCCGCATTTGAAAGAAAATATCCGTCACGAAATGACAGCCATTCCTGAGTCCACCAGCCGAGCCGTCATAAGCAACTAATTTTACTGTTCGATTAAATGAGTGCCGAGAACGCGAGGGTCTACATTTAGACGGTATTATTTTTAAGTAATAAATACCCAAAAAGTGTATTTTTATAATTAATAAACTTTTTTTCTATATACGCCTTACCTTTTTTTTTAATCGATCTACCAAATATAAAATTTCTTTTGGGACATCTTGTATATTCAGCAGTTGGAGCATGCAGAAAGAATAATATACTGAAATGGAAGAGTAAAATGACAAAGTGAAGAAAATACCGTTCTGAATCTTTTGAGGAATGCCGGCATATCTACGTAACTATAAAATATAAATACTTGACCTTAAAAGGGCAACTGCCTCATTTATTCATAGTCTCAAATATTGACTCTCTAAGCATCATTTACATTATCTTGCAATTGAAATTAATATAGACGTACTAGCTATAAAGTTCAAATTTGAATTTAACCATTTGAACCTAATTTTGTTTTCAGTAAAATCAATATTGGTTTCAAGTGTTAACACCTTATTTAAGTTACTTACGGTTGACGTTGAATAATGCTTAAAATACTGCTTCAGAAAATATTTTCATTAGTGTCCTTTATTCCTGTCAGCAAGTAAAAGCGCGCGGTGAGCTAACATACATTAAATTAATTTAATTGCTAGCAACCAACTGATTTCATTTAGCTTAAATGTGACACTGTAGGGATTAATTTGTGAGCGCTTTAGAAAAGGTGTCTTTTACTAAAAGAAATCTTTAACCAAAAAAACGAAAAAAGACATGAAACTTTGATCATCTGCTGGTACCATAACAATTTTGTTGTCTCTAGTTGAACCTGAAAACTGGGTACTCCTAACTTTAAAACGAGGGATATAATTACGCAGTCTAGATGCCTTCCTTTGAATAACAATGTAACATTGTATGAGACGGGGTTGTTAATTGCTTAGCTAGTAAAGTGACGAGCTAGAATATCAATGTCAGTCTTGTGGCCCAGAATAGCTTAGCTTAGAAGTGCAATGACACTTGAGCCCGAGTGGCACATGATCGTTAGCGACTATACCGTTATTCTTGAACAGCAGAGATGCAAACCAGGCCTAAATCTGACATTTTCAAACTTAGACAAAAGTAGAATCATTCCTTCTCATTATTTTTAATCTTTTAATTAAGAAGGAAAGAGGAAAGGAGATGAGGATGCACCCCCAAAGCGCTCTATTGTTACGATAGTTCAATTTACTGTGAGATATTGGTACTAACCGGTCAAACTGTAGCTAATGTGGATGTACCAGTCGGAATTCAGTGCGTACTCCATTTTTTTTTTCAATTTCCTCACTCAGGATCTATACTAGTTCGATTTTTGTTACACAACATTATTTACCTCATTTCATATTGACTTTAAACTTTAGTTTTTGACGTTTGAGATTGAGATTTCTAGTTCAGGTAAAGATTCTGTCACATAAAATGAAACCTGAAACGTAGCCGCCATCTTTTGAAGTTCTAAAGCTTTTCATTCAACCTCCTATTTTAAAATTATTCAGTTTTTTGTCCTAACTTTTAATAAATAATCTCATTACAAAACGGAACGTTGAAGAGTGACAGCCGTTCAAAGCCTTCTTACAACTAGGTTAATGTGAATACATTCTTGATTTACCAGCCTCTTGTAATTCCACCTTTATCGCCTAAGTCCAAGGTCACTTGAAGCGTCATACATCTCGCAGACGCGTTTTCTCGACAACTGCGTGGATAAATTATTTATTTTCATCTTTTCATGAATAAAAGTGTTTTTAATGGTAAATTATTATCTCAAGCGATAAGGGGACCCGCTCTTTGTATGTGAACAGGACATTTGAGGAGCCCATTTTTAGGTTTATACTGGTATTGTGCTAAGTTATTTGAGAATAAGTTGCTGATATAAACTTTAAGCTCTTTATGTTTAGATTTTAGATTTAAGATGTACCAATTTGTTGGAGGAGGAGAGCAAGTGTATTTGTTATAATTTTTTATGTTGTTTATCTTAGTTTTCTTAATATTATTTGTGTGAATTACTTGTGGTAACGAATATTTACTCTTTTGAAATGATCCCTTCTAGGGGAGGAGTTAAATATAATTTTGTGATTAGAAGGCATCGACATATTATGCTTTTAGCTACCGTTTGTGTTTGTTCATTACATGTGCTCCGCTTAAAATATATTAAATTCCGAGATTTGTTTGTTTTTGTTTTTCGTTTTTTTGTTTTTTGTTTTTCGTGTGAGCGTGTGGCCAACTCTGGTGTCGGAGTTTTCAGGCCGCCCGAAGGCCTCCGACATGGCCTAACGATCCTTATCCTTAGACAAGAACCGGGACCGACAGCTTTACGTGCCCTCCGAAGCACGGTCGCGCTCAGATGTAAATGCCACACACGGTCACCCATCCAAGTGGCGACCTGTGCAAGCATTGCTTAACTTTGCCGATCTGTTACGAACGGCAAGCCAAGTCTCGCCATGAGCGCTACATTCCGAGATAACCTTCATGATTTGACTACCTTCATGATATAACGATAAAAGCATCTTGATCGCAAGATAGTTTATATTTTATTTTATTTGGTTATACGCTATGTGATGTAAGATCTTGGTATGGCATGATCTAAAGTACTTTAAGTCTTATAAAGCTTAAGTATTACATAAATAATTTGATTATAAAATTTGCTAGTTAAATCCTTTTATTTCATACTCAACACGATGATTTAAATGAATAATCTTGTCACAACATAACGTAATTTTAAACATAGTTGAGTCAGTTCACGAAACTGTACTTGTTCTTATTAAATTGCTACTTCATAAACAGTCATAATCATACAAGTGACAGACCCTGCAACCTCTTTCTCTCACGTATAACAACATGAGCTAGGTACTCATCTCAATGTGTTTTACTACATGACATATCATTACGTGAATGTATCTTTGCGTTGTTTACTTCCTCAAGATATGCGCTACTAAATTATGAACACGTATTATTTCAGTTGGTTGGATGTTTGTTGATGGAATCAAGTGTGAATGCGTGGCCTTTTTATGTTATGATACTTAAGTATTCAGCGATTTTGTCTATATATTTTGTCACACTAAGGCATAGATCGTTTGTTTTCCCACTTACAAATAGGTAATGTTAACTTACGTTAATCTATACAGTAAAGCCAAATAAGAACATAAATAAGATAAAACATCCGTTAAAATACAATTACTTTTGATAAAACCATGAAAAGCGTGTTGGCGACACTCAGAAAGCGAATACAGTCAGATATTCTATATAATTGCTAGCTTTTACCAAAACCAGGTTTAAAAACTTAATTAAAGTTGCTTGAGAGATTGACCAATACATTCATGTTTATTCCATAATTATTATTTGTGTGTGTGTCAAACTAATATCGCCGTTACAGCTTCACGTACATACAATATGTATTTCTTAATAAAATAAAATTTTATTGGTTTTGTATTTTGGTAGTACGCTCTTCCTAACAATCC
This sequence comes from Euclidia mi, assembly GCA_944739405.2. NCBI lineage: Eukaryota > Metazoa > Arthropoda > Insecta > Lepidoptera > Erebidae > Euclidia > Euclidia mi. Next base: position 36,439,647 of record OX123192.2, on the reverse strand, counting down.
TAACATTAATTCGTTGTCATGATACACTTCCTGACTTAACCTAAACTGTTAAAAATCTCGCAGTATAAATTGATTGCGCCACAAAATATATAATGAATGTTTTGTCCCCCAAAAAAAAATCAATTTTGGTAATTAATTATAGTGACAGGGATAAAATATGTCGATTTTAATAACTGGTAATAAATGTTTTAACCGAAACATTTTACAATAAAATAAGACGATAAGCGCAATTCGTCACTTCGTACACAATGGATTTCAAAACATAAGCAATTTAAAAACATAAATGTTAACTCAAGACTGGGCAATAAAGTTAAATTACAATTTCATAGGCATACAGTTATTTTTGCATTTCAAGAAACGTAGGAACTTTTACAATGTAGATTAAACATTATTTTTAACATCTATTTCTAGTAAGATTTTTCTAGTAACAATTATTCTTCTTCATCCGTTTTATGTATGTATGACGCCCAAAATAAATTTGGACTAAGCATTAAAAACCGCCGGTCCCCATCTTCCCCTCTACTTATCCACCTACTCAGGCGATTTAATGGTTAGTTAGTTAGTTGGACAGGTGTTTTCCGCACTTAGCCACTGAATTGGGCCATTGTGCGTGAGCAGTGACACGGTTGTCGACTGCTACTCATACCATGCAAGCTCCTTCCAGAAGGCCATGAGTTGACCAGTGTTGCGTATGGCTTCGCTCATGGTTCTGGGATTGTTCAGGAACCTCGTCCGTTGGTCGCTCACGCTGGTACAATGTAGGATCACATGAGCGGGTGTTTTTTCGGTCTCCATGCAGCCCCTACATAATGGACTGTCCGTGACGCCGATATTGTAGAGATGCTTGTTTAGTGGACAGTGGCCAGTTATTATGCCAGTCAGATGCTTGAGTGTTTTCCTGTTGGCGTGCAACAGTTTATGCGAGAGTCGTTTGTCTAATACGGGAAAGGCATCTTTAGATTGCCTACACTCTTTTAACTCTGCCCACTCTTTTGCGTGTTGATGTAGGGTTCTCTCGCGTAACCACGTTTTTAGTTGGTTGAAAGGTATCGGAACAATTGGTTCGGGTCCCAGGGTTGTTGTGTCCGATCCTTTCCTTGCCAGTTGGTCTGCTGCGTCATTTTCCGTGGAGTCACTGTGTCCTCGTATCCACTAGAGCGTGACCCGATTCTTCGTTGCAGTTTTCTGCAGCTCTTGGTGGCACTCCATAATTAGGCCGCTGTTAAAGCAGTTGCCATCGAGAGCTTGTAGTACTGAGGCACTGTCTGTGATGATGCGCACCGACAGGTTACTCACGTTTCTGGCTGCGATCGCCGTCGCCGCCCTTATAATCCCAACGCATTCAGCTTGGAAGATGGTGTTGAGTTTACCAAGCGATGTTGAGAGATTGATGTTCAAGTCATGGGAGAATACTCCGGCACCTGTGCCATACTTTGTTTTTGAGCCGTCTGTGTATACTCTAACTTCGTGTATACCAGAACTATCCTTGTGCTCTTCTTGCAGTTGTATGCGGTATTTTTTGTCAAAGACAAAGGTTTTAGGTATGAGGTCGCACGTTGCATCTAGCATCGAGATCTCGTTAGTTAATGTCCTTTTCAGGCGTGCATGGGTTATTCTGTCGTCTCTTCTCCAAAGCCCGAACTTGTCGAGCCGGATCGCTGCGGCACCTGCTTCCTGCTGGATGATGAGGTGCAGTGGTCGCAAGTCGAGGAGCACCTCCAATGCCGCCGTTGGAGTTGTTTTCGTGCAGCCTGTTGTGGCCAGACAGGCGAGGCGTTGTATGCTCTGCAGCTTGTTCTTGACTGTGCTTAGTTGAGTGCGTGGCCACCACACTACTGCACCGTATGTGAGCATGGGGCGTATTATGGCAGTTTAGATCCATAGGGTGATGAATGGTTTGAGACCCCATTTCTTGCCTATTATTCTCCTGCACTGCCAGAAGATTGTACATGCTTTTGTGGTTTGTGAGCCTTTTGAATGTAACCAACCATGGGCCGATGGACCAATCAAATCAACACTAATTGTCTGCCCACTGCTGGACATCTGGGTATTTTTAAGACAAACAAACGTCTCGCACTTAATTACTTTTGGCCTGGTATGTACACCGATGTTGTCAAGTTCGTCAGTTCATGTGAACCTTGTATCACCCATAAACACCAAAATCACCCAAATTTAGGTCTAATGGGAAAACCCAAATCATGTCAAAAGCCCTTTCAGACGATTAGTATTGATTTGATTGGTCCATTGCCTCCCAGCAGGAAACAAAACACTTTTATATTTGTGGTCAGTTGTTGTTTCTCTAAATATTGTTTACTTTTTTTAAACCTTTAGGCGAATGGCACATCAAGGATTTAAAGTTGATTAAATACAAAGAATAATAAAAGTATAAAAACAACAAGGTAAGACGCATATCTATACAAAGTTATAATTACCTACATAATTATTTGTGAAGGCCAACAATGGTTCTTTTGTTTTCGAGTCGAAGCTCACAAGATAATGCATTGTGTTGTGTTAATGATTTATGTAAACATGCTAACATAAAATGAATAAATGTTTCAGTTATAAATTGTAATAAAGTTTATTACATGTAATATTGTTACAAAGAATCTGTTGTTTATCTAACTAGCCATAACTATGGCTCAGTGGTTAAAAAGTTGTTGTCGGATCGGTCTGTGGTTCGATTCTCGCATGTATATTTTCTTTCCGCAAATCTATTTGTTGAAATGCATCTTGATTGGCGTATTGTTTTTCGCCGTGCCTTGTTCTGAAGTTCTGTTGTTATTCTTAATTCTGTATAAATTCCATAATCAAATTGTTAGTATAGGTACTTTATAAACGACCATGGTGATTAACCGTGCGTCGCGAGCTCGGAACAGTCGAATAGTACCTACCATTTAGATCGTACCTACCTAGTTGTCGTTATGACGCACGCGCGTTCACTCAGCGACGCGCCGATAATAAATGCCTAACTAATGATTCACCATTGTTTACATTCAAAAGGTGTTCAAAAGGTGCCACTGTAACGTAAAAAAGACCTTTGGGGTGTCCACTGTTACGTTATCCCTACTTAGGGTGTGTTTAAATGAGAAACGTGGTTAAATGTTATAATAAAAATTGATTTAATTCTCAATTAATTTTAGACATCATTTAGCAAGCGAAAAAATTAGGAATAAATAAAAATTTACACAGGGTCGCGTGATTCAGCGATGGGAGAGATTGATGTTGAGAATCCCGCTGCCGGTTCGTCCAGGAAAGTTGGTTAACTTAGCTCGTCTCGCAGCCGCCAGAAAAAGGGCCGAATGCAGCCAGCGCTTCAATATTTATAGGAGCTCGCGGTGCGGTGGGGCGGAGGTGCAAGCGGCCGAGAGGTGGTGTCCTCTCGACGTCACAGCGTCGTCACACACTCCCCCCATTAGGCCAGAATTTTCCCAGAGGGAAAATTCTGTGGCTGGTAGGCGGCAACTGCATTCGGAGACCCTGAAACAGATGAGTGGTAGTGGTGTCAGTAGGTTAAATACAAGGCAACTACTAAGCCTGAAAGAGGAGAAAAAAAACAAGTATAACCCTCGGCCATTCATATGTCACCAAGCATTGAACGTTCCTATAACCTGACATTCATCACATTCAAAAAGGCCTACACACAATCATACGCATGAAAAAGCCAACATTCATTCACGATGCGAGTCGCATTCATTATAATACACGACGCGCGAAGAGGTATTATACGTGAGTTTTATAGCAAATAGTCACCCAGTCTATGTTGGTAGGCACCACCTGACCACCCATATTCGATAAGTGAAATTAATTGAAAGAGTATAAGTCGTAAACCAATATTACGATCTTACTATATTACGATACCAACAATCATACGATTAGTTGGCAGTATCACAAACAAATTGCTCATTAACGCGCTCGATGCGAATTGTAAAAGCATAAAAAAAGTGTTCATTACAATAAAGTATAATACAATGTTTTGAGCCGAGTGATCGGCTTAGTGGTGATATGTTTATTCCAGTTGAGCTTGTGGTCGAGTGTTACGCCCAGGTACTTGACTTCACTCGATATGTTAAGCTCCGTGCCAAGAAGTTTTGGTTTTCTGGTCCGTTTTATTTGGGTTGACCGTCAGTTCGTGGTGGTTGCACCATTGTTCCATGATCCTGATGGCTGCTTGCATCCGATACTGGATCATGTCTTCCGAGTTTCCTTTGATTAGGATGGTTATGTCATCTGCGTAGCCAACCGTGTAGAAGCATTAAATTTGTCATTTAGGCTTCTCAACAGATCTTCTACCACTATGTTCCAGAGCAGGGGTGATAGGACTCCTCCCTGTGGGCAGCCTTTTGCTACTATACCCCTTGTGGTGGTGTTAACCTCTCCAGCGTTTACAGCAAGAAGGAGGTTAAACAAATAGGTCTGAACGATTTTGCTTGAGTGTAACCAGTTTTGCCCGGTTTTGGGAGAAATATGACTTTTACTTCCCTTCGTGGTATGTAATTGTGCGCTATAGATGCTCTATATATGCTGAGTAGCTGTGGCACAATCGTTGTGCAGCCCCATTGTAGAAGTGCTGGTGTTATTACGTCCAGGCCTGCAGATTTGTACGGCTGGAAGCTATCAATTGCCCATTTCAGCCGGTCCACGGTAACCATGTTGTTGGCTATCGTCCAGTCTGTTTGGGTCGGTGGTCTGTGTTCAGATTCTTCCCAATCACAGTCGTCGGTCACAGTGCAACCTGGGAAGTGTGTTTCAATTAGCACTTGGCTAATTTCTATATCTGTGATTGCGTAGGTGCCATCAGACTTTCTGATGGAGCCTAGGGTCTTGTTGCTGTCCTGGGATAGGATCTTTTTTACCCTGGCTGCCTCGCATGTGGAGTTAATGTTCGTGCAGAAATTACGCCAGGACTCTCCCCTGCGGAATCGTATGCGTTTCTTGTAGTGCGACTGGGCTTCTTAATATTTGTCCCAGTCCGTGTCTTTCCTTGTGTTTTTGGCCCGGTTGAAGCGTTTTCTCAGATTGCGCCTGAGTTTCTCCAGTTGTGATCCCCACCATTGAGTTTTACTACCAGTTTTTGGTAGTGTGGTGGGGCAGGCTTGTTGGTAGCTACGTTGTATGCATTTCGTTAATAAGTTAGTGTTGTGTTCTATGTGTGCAGTACTGTCGGTCATGTCATTAAAATTTGACATGGCTATTTCTTGTTCAAACAGGGTCTCGATTTAATGGTAAGACGACAAATGGGCACATATTCTCGACGTTTGCCGGAGATTGAGCGCTCGTTGCCAAAGGTTTACAGGTAGTGGAGCCTTGCTGATTTCAGCATGAATGGGCCGGCTTGAACGGGGAAGTACTACCCTCTCACAGAAAATCGACTTAAAGTAACAGAACCTAAACGGTTGCGTTTCGTTCGGTGAGTGAGAGTGCCGGAGGCCCTATCCCCTATTCCTTCTCCTTTATCCCACTTCTCATCCTATCCCTTTTCCCAATCCCAAGAGGCGGCAACGCGCTTGTGACTCCTGTGGTGTTGCTTGTGTCCATGGGCGGCGGTAATTGCTTACCATCAGGCGATCCGTCTGCTCGTTTGCCGCCTATTACTATTAAAAAAAAAGGTAGATTTAGAAGAGGATGCCGACGCACTCTCTTCCACTCTGCCGTCTTCATATTCAGCATTTCTGCCTAGGATTAGAGTAAATAAAGCAAACCAGCATGAATACTTGCTATTAAAAACATAAGTGCTACATTCACAAAAACACTACAAATTTATTTCATGCCAATGTGTTGTCCGTGTAGTGACAGATTAAGAATACTAAATCCAATTTCATTGCGTTGGTGTTCCTAGAGACGACTAGAAAATTACACGAAGCAAATAGTATCTTTGCAAAGAAACGGAATACTCGGTATTTTAACCTGTACCAACACATCAGAGCAGAGTCGTCTCACTCAGACACGCTAATAAAGGCTTCACAGCGCTACTGTGAGGCTGGTTCCAGAGTGACGCGCGTGGCACGCGCCGTCAGGCAGCGCGTCTCAACAGCGCGCGCATGACACGTGGAACACTGAAACGAGTTTAAATATCGCGCGTTTCACGTAAAGGAGCTCGGGCGGCGCGCGCTTCGGCAGCGCCGGCCGACAGCGCGCGTCTCATTCGTGGCGCGTTTGTACTGCGTGACTATGAAACGCTACTACTATACTAGTGTAATTCTAAGCGCGCGTCTGGACAGCGCCGCTCGCCGGCGTGACTCTGAAACCAGTCTGAAGCTTATTAGAAGTCCAACAGTAAACTGTGAATGGCTGGAAAGGTAATATTTATCATAATAAACGCAGTCGAATCAAAATGAGACTTGCTCTAAACTGCTGACTCTAAACTTTAGGAAATTTTCAACTGCATTGCTGTTACACCCTCATATTACTGTGCATGATGGCAATATCAAAATTGACTGCAACGATGCTGAATCCTGATTTAAATTTATGTTGCATTTCTGCAATTTTATGGCCCATCATCGTGATAGTAAAATGGCAGTTTTTTTCAACTACTGTGACGTCAACGCCTCGCTCCTGTCCGGCCGGCCGTCTCCGCCTCCCGCGCACTCTGGTCCTTAAATAGGGCATTTTTGTCTAGAGTTAAAATTGTTTAGAATCAGTTTTCTTTTCTTTTCCTTGCTAAAAGTTGTGTAGATTCTTTGTATTGAAATATACAAATTTTTATTTGTTACCGAAATCTTGGTATTTTATTTAAACAAAAAGCGTTGGCCCACGTGCAATGCTACATATGTACATAGATGCTGGCTGAAATTACTCAAATTTCATTTTTTAAGGCATAAAATTTAAAATTCATCTTTATGAGTTTGCTATTCATTACATTTCGAAGTGTGTTAGTAACATAACACATAACTTCACGCCTTTTATCCCAGAAAGGTAGGCAGAGGTGTTTAACGCACCCACACTTCGCAGTAATGTTTCTGTCCCAATGTAATAGGGTGCGAGTCTATTGCCATCTGCCGGGCACATTATTAAGCGAGCGATAATTTACATTTTTAATACACACATAACTTCGAAAACTCAAAGGTATCTGGGAATCGAACCCGAGACCATCGTCCCGGCAGTCAATGGACTGCCGAGACGATGGTAGTGTAGTGGTGTACGTAATGACGTACACCACTATACTATTGCCGCTGTAGGGTGTTAGTAATGTAAGTTATGCCTTACACTTAGTCTCAAATTTGGGCTGTGAACTGGTAATTTTTCAGTGATATGTAGAGCCGTAGACTGGCTACAAACCGGGCGTATTGGTCTTCATATCATATTGGCAGACATTTTAAAATGTATAAGATCAAAAAATGGTATCATCACTCTACCATATCAGCCTAAAGATGTCCCCCGCAGGACAAAATTCTCCCCAAGGCTCTTAACACAGAATGATCCTGAGCCACCCGTTTTACATCGCTTCCCAAAACTTTCCAAACTTCACTCGTCTATAAAGGTATTATTTTGAGAAAGGGGTTAGAAAACTGACTTTAGCATAATTTTCTAGTATTATATATCCTCCTAGTATACTCCTAGTCCAGCTGAATTGCTATTATTACGCAAATGCTATTGTTACTAAAACTAAGTCACGAAAGTTCAAATTACTTCACAGAGAATCTAAGCTTATTTCACTCTTATTTAATAACAGCAAATAAACACCTACTTAGGCTTTTGGAACGAAAACTTAGCAGACACTTTTTCATTTAAGTTTGTAAGTTATTTTTTATTAATTTTTATTTTTAATTGCTCCAGCAAAGTTTGTACATCGTGTTATATAATTAAATATCATATTTTTGTAATATTGATAGCGAATTATACTTGAAATAAGTAGATGCCAGCTGGTAATATTCATAGGTAAGAAATCAATGTCTTTGAACGTATTAGACCAAATAAATTTTATGTACATAGTACAACAGCAGTTTTCACGCGTCACCTATTTTCCTGACCTATTCAAATTTATCTTGAAAAATAAATTACAGAAGCCATGAAGTCGATAAATTTATGAAATATTGACACACATCATATGTAGGAAAGAGTTCTTGTAGATAAAAGTTGTGGAAGAATAAATTTGCCTTCATCCATGATCCACAAAAATAATGTTGACGTATGGCTTCTGCTAGACATAATCGAGCTAATAATAATCATAATCGAGCTACAAAAGCTAATAATTTAAACTATCTCTAAACTATTATTATGGTTTGCCACAGTACAGTCAAATATAATTAGGATTCGACTAGAGGACGCCAGCAGCTACGCCTACATTTTTCTAAAATTTACCCGTTTTGACCGATCCCGTAGGAATTTCGGGAAATCCCTTCTTAGTGCACCTTTACGGTCCCTAAGGAACATACATGCCAAATTTCAGCTTCCTGCGCCCAATAGTTTCGGCTGTAGCGTGTCTGTCAGTCAGTCAGTAACGCAAGGATTTTATATATTAAGATAATGTTTAATATAATGATAAATTTATTTTTGTAAACATGAGTAAATATCATTATATTTACTCATGTTTTCACTCGGTTGGTGCATATCATTGGTGGTAAACTGGTAAATTATTGTTATAAGAATCAACATTTTCGACCAAAACATGTGTACAAATTTATTTCATTAATTTAGAATTTTGAACAAAATATATAAAATAATCATACAAATTATAATAATAGCGTATTAAATAATCATACAAATTATAATTAGACACAGGAATAGAAAGAGACGATAAAATAAATTAGAATAATATAGCTGATGAGAATATAAGAGATTTAATGAAAGATTATATTACACTACTACTTATATCTATCACTAACACAGTAACTAAAACACACCTGCCATTGCACAGACATGCGACAGTAATATCACTGCGTAGAGCCTAAGCTCTTACCATTTACATATGCCAAGTGGAACACAACCATCAAAGGTCCGTTCATAAAACACTTGAACATTAGCAAGTCCCAAGGACGGTGAATCTGCCTTAAATTGAGTTTGTATTAAATAACCCATATATATATATATATATGTGTGTGTAAGAACCTTTTTACATAGAACTAATTTATTATATATATTAATTTCAAATTTGTTTGGTTTTGATGATAATCAAAACCAAACAAATTCTGAAATACGAATAAATTTTATAAAGCGAATTCCTCCAGCCTTTATGCTTGTCTGTAATTAATGCGATGAACTACTATACTGTGTCACCAATTAATACATTGAAGGGAAGGTTTAGGCATAGAATACATATGGATGCAAAATGATTGCCTCCGTGGTCCAGTGGATAGCGTATGCGTCTGCTGATCGGCAGCCGGTCACGGGTTCGATTCCCGGGTTGGGCAAAAGTGTAACTGAGTTTTCATAATTCTCAATAGCCACACGGAGTCTGGCAATGTGCCCGGAAACGGCAAAAGGCTCGACTCGTAATAAAAAAAGCTATTTTGTTCTTTCTTTACATTAAGTCAAAGATAATGTATATATCACAGCTAGCTAGTTACATAGCAACAATATATAGTATATCGTTTTCTTAGGTCAGTCAGCCAAAATTCGGTTTTTCACTGAATATAAAATATTATACATATTTCAACAACGGTCCCTGATTAAAAACAAAAGATCTTTCTAATTGGATCGCGATCATAACAAAATGTAAGGGTTTATAACGAGGTTGAGTATGCCACACCATTATGTAACATTACATATTAAAAAGGCACTAATCCTTATTATTTTTAGCGTATGTATGTATGTATGTAATCCTTATTAATATAAATGTTTAAAAAATGCAGGAAAATAGCACCCACTGAAGCTAAGATTTATATTACATCGCAATAAAAATATTTGAAAATGAAACTCTATATGAATTTCTCTAGTGATTAGATTTATCTCTAGTGGTTCACTGAACCAACAATAATCGTGCTAACCGGCGATCTGAAAGTCGACCTTCATATGCATAATATTATAAAAAACAACATAATTTATAATGCCATTAAAGATACAACAAACACTGTTTTTTCACGAGTTTTAAAGATGTACTAGCGGGTGCCCGCTGCTTCACCCACACTTTTATTTTCAAATTTAACTGTTTCTGCCCGATCACGTGGGAATTTCAGCCTTTGCATTAATAGTTTTAACTGTAGCTGTCTGCCAATCAGTCAGTAATGCAAGGATTTTTAAACAGATATAGAACTTACTCTTTAACACTAGAATATGAAGTGAGGGAAAGTCTGCCAAACTAACTTCAATTTACGTTTAATTATAAGTTTATATGGTCCATGTGGTGACGGATTAAGAATACGGATTGTCACCACCCCATATCATCCCATCAGTGTCGTAAGAGCCGACAGAGGGAGCATATTATGCAGAGAACAGCACTGTAAGAGAAGGCAAACTTGATACAAACCCTAGACCAATTCGTTTGGCCAGCGTGGTATAGCAGGCCAATTCGTCCTTTCAAAGGAGAGGCCTAGTCCAGCAGTAGACTGTTAAAGGCTAATGATGATACGTTTATATTAATAAGTATGGAGGTCGACTTTCAGACCACTGAGTGGCGTGACTTCAACCATTACACCATTCAACCAAATTCTTGCTCTCTTTCCTTAAAAGGTCCTAAGCCTTTAATAAAAACTGAAACACGCAAAATATAATGAACATTCGCCACTTATACCTTGAATACTGAATTATATCTTCTGTCGTTAATATTTGTCCAAGCGTTTGGACATTACAAGCACGGCTCACTGAAATATTTCATCAGGAGAGCATGTACGCACACTTGGTTGTGTTGCCGAATATTAATTTTATTAAAAAGAAAAATACTAACAATTTTCTGTACTTTTGCCGCGTATTAAACTAAAGATAAATTTGATTAGAAAAACATGGTTTAAAATAAGTATTATATTATATACACCCGCACTTTGCCAGTTATGTTTTGGTCCCAATGTAGTAGGCCATGGTTTATAATACATGCTATTATAGTTTCTGAAGTTTAGTCCATGGTGTAGGTATATTATGTAGAAGTAATATATATATCAAGACTTTATAGCCATAAGAAGTTCTTGGATAGATATAATCTAAGTTGATCTTTTTATGAATTTGGCTACTAGAGTTACATATTACAAACTCCAATCGATTTTAACTTTCCCTATGTGTATGACAATACATCATACAAGACAAGTATATTTAAGGGATTTTAATCGTGTTTACTAATTAAGTTGTAAAACGCGATTAACACCCTTAAAATAAACTTGTATGATAATTAAGTAAATCCATTCCAAACTCAATGTTATTTTATTCTAAGATAGAGACATTAAGAGAAAAACACATTATGTTTCGATAATAACTGAACTGTCTCCGTGGTCCAGTGGATAGCGTATGCGACTGCTGATCGGAGGTCCCGGGTTCGATTCCCGGGTCGGGCAAAAAGTGTAATTGGGTTTTTCCAAATTCTCAGTAGGATGTGCCCGGTAACCAATAGGCTCGCCCCCTATTACGTGGGACCTAAAAAAATCATGGGTAGGTGTAATATTACACCTCTGCCTACCCCTTCGGGGATTACTGCGCTTTTGTACGACAAGCGGACGGTCGTTCCCTTTCGTATTAGTGTGTGACCAACTCTGGTGTTGGACTTTTCAGACCACCAAAGGCCACTGACATGGCCTAACGATTCTTGACCTGAGACAAGAACCGAGACCGACAGCTTTACGTCCCCTCCGAAGCACGGTAGCGCACATGGTTATGATTTTTCATACAAATACACGTGCTGAATGTTAGAATGTGCGGCAGTAGTTGTCCCGGTCGAGGACCATACTACTCTCGCACAATCGCTCTTCTAAGAAAAATCATAACTCTTTGTCGTACGACAATCGGATGTTAGTCGTGCGGCAATAGCCACGCACTAGTAGCACAATCAACCTGTAGTATATCTTCATGAAATAAATGTGTATTTATATTGAAAGATGAATGCTGGTCTAGAATTAAGGATTGTACAAAGTAGACTGCACGGTTGGCACAGTGAGATGCTGTGCTGAGTTTTGTACGTTTGATCTCCCCACAAGACAACTTACAGTTTGTGTGATCCATGCTCTGTTGTTTCGAGTCTGGGTGCACTTTGTGTCCGTTGATTGTGTTTGTTAAGTTCCCCGCGACACAGGATTTATTATAAGTGCGGGGAATCGTATTAAACATAGAAAAATGAAAGCATAGTTTTCTGACACATTGATCGTTTTACTCGGTACTTAGAAGTACTTGAAACGGTAGCAGATGTATCTATGCTAACCAACAACAATCCCAACAACAAAGGCTTATACGGATATTTCCTATTAATTTATATTTCCATTTGATAGCCTAGTCCTAAGACCACAGACTGAGCACTGTCTCTTTACATCATGGCAGCCTATTGCTATTGTAAAGAGATGCAGGTTCGAACCTGCAATGCAAACGTCAGATAGCAGTATTTCTGATACAAGCGTATTTTTTGTGAAATCTGGTTAGACAATGAAGCACATCCCGTCGTTCAAGGCCGTATCTTTTTTCCGTGTGAGTGTGTGCCTGTGTGACAAGCTAGCTAAAGTACTTAGACAAAACTACGCACTTATCTACAGCTCCCTGGACGGCGATTATGATTTGCTTTCTCTTCGTGAATAAATTAACAACCATTATAAGATTGTAGTCATGTCACTGTCACCAGATTATATTGTATGAAGGCGTAGGTTTTTATTGTCACACATTTATGAGTGCGAAAACACATGACTGTATAGAAAGTAATCGGATTTTGAGGTATATTTTTAGGGTATATTCCAATCGTAGTGCCATAGGTAGGTATAACCAGCGTGACAAATGAATTTTCATAAATTTTACGAGCGACATCCTATGGGGCAAATGCTAGAGTGTTAGGATCATTTCAATCAGATTGAATGCAGTTGTGGTAGATTTTCAATTAGACTGACCACGGGGCAAAAAGGGGCAAATATCGCAGATGTAAATAAATGTAAAAGTCTGCTATAGGTGAAAAATTAGTAAGAACTCTAAAAAAGTATGTGATGTAATTCGAAGAATATAAAAATGCTAATCGAAAGGTTTGGTACAGATTATAGATACACTGACATAGTTTAGTTTGAATCATCATCGTCTAAGCATTTTCACGGTTGCATCCAAGCTTCTCGCCTTGGAGTCCAGTCGCCGTTTTCTAGTCTAACCAGATATTAGCTTTTCCAAAAAGTGATTTCCATAACCTTAGGAATATAGCAATTAGTATTTAATTGCATAGCTTTAAATTCACCTGTAAGCATTATGAGAGTAATGTGTCTATTTATTTATTTATATTGGCACACCAACAGCTTTAAGGCGAAACATACAATAACTTACTTCTAATAAAATATTAACTATCTGGCCTAAGAGCTTATAACAGGTGTGAGACAACATTTACCATTAACAGGTATTTTCTTAACAAAACAATAATTAAAACAAAAGTTAAAACTTACTACTAAACATGTACACCAAAATAGCAAAATCGACTCACATTTGTGGTTGCAGTACTTGACGCCTGAGTTGCAATGGGGTGTTATGGAAAATGTCCAAATTATTTTTTTCTTGTAGTGTGTTAAATTTTTTTTGTAGTCTTTGTAAGGGTGAAAATTGCCCGACATTTATTCTGTTTCGACGTAAAAAGAACGTGTTGTTACGTGTCACCCTACTATTAACTTTAGGAAGGTAAAAATCTAATTAAGACAGAAGATATGATTCGGCAATCTTTCCCGTAATGACCTTATGTAGGAATAGCAATTCAAGATAAGATCGTCTCATCTGCAGTAAATCCATTTTAAAATATTTGACTCTCTCATTATAATCTGCTCTCCAATTAATGCAGCCCTTATCGGTATTAGTTTGCTTATGCACAAGGTACCAAGTAAAAGATTTTTGCACCCTCTCCAAGCGATCAATATGCACCTGATAAGATGCGTTCCATACTTGACTGCAATACTCAAGACGGTTACGGACCAACGCGAAGTAAAGAGTCTGTAATGTCTTGACGTTTCAAAATTTTCTGCCCACGCGTTTTATTAGACGGAGCATTATTTGACTGTCACTTAATACACAGCTAATATGGCTAATAAAATTAATTTTGCGATCCATAATTACACCCAGGTCCCTGATAGAACTAACTTCATCTAATATAACATTGCCTAGCTTATAAATGTCGAACAAACTGGTAGTATTTTCTTCGTAAATTTAATATGATGACATTTATTAGCATTCATTGTCATTCTGTTTTAGGCACACCAGTAGTTAATACGTGATAGATCCTCTTGTAACAGATGAGCGTCCATATCCGAGTTCACAGTTCTATATAGCTTTAGGTCATCAGCAAAAAGTAAGCACTTTGAATGTTTTATCTGCCTAACTATGTCGTCAATAAATAATACAAATAATAAAGGCCCTAGATGTGAACCTGGGGTACCCCTGATGAAGCCAAATATGGATCTGAAAAGTAGCCATCCTTTACAACACCCTGATACCTATCTGTTAGATAAGACTTAAGCCATAAAATTATATCTTCTGAAAATCCAAAACTACTTTCCATTTTATACAATAATACATTATATTCAACTTTGTCGAAAGCGCTTGAAAAATCTGTATATATTGCGTCAATTTGAACTCCAGGATCCAAAGCACATATATAAATTTATATATTATATATATATATATATATATATATATATATATATATATATATATATATTGCTGACATAGCACATGAGATTGGTATTTGTCGACTTTTGAGATACAAATCTGTGTTGAAGAGGAGATATGATCTCGTTTACATGCCAGAACGATGAAGGATGAATGAAGGACTCAAAAACCTTCGCAAAAATGCACAAAAGCGCTCCTAGTCTATAATTTTTAATCGAGCTATTGTCACCTTTTTTATAAATAGGTCCGATATTGCTTTCCTTCCAATAGCTAGGGAATGTTGCTGTTTTTAATGACTCGTTAAATATTTTTGTCAAAGGAGCAGAGAGACCGCGTGAGCACATTTTAATAAAAATAGAAGGAATTCCGTCAGGCCTGGTGCTTTCGTTAACATTTAGACATTTCAGTTTTCTTAATCTGTTTAGCAAAATATATCTTGTTAGCTGTGTAAGGACGAGACTTAAACTTAAAATGTGTAATCGGTATATCGTTTGATGACTGCAAGAAAGTAGAAGAGAAATGTGTAGCAAATAAGTTGCATATTTCTAAGTGAGTATCCGCAGAACTATTCTCTAAAAACATGTTTGAGGGATAAACAGATTTTCTATTTTTGTTATCTTTTATAAAGGACCATAATAGTTTTGGATTGGTCTAAATTTGGTTTTCAATGGAAGCGACATAACTACTATAATTTTGTCTTATTTTTTTGTCCACTCTCTCTCTCTCGAAGTATTTGGAATTCAAAGTGATCCCGAGGGTTCTTTTATACTTTGATCGTTTATTGTCTTTTTCGCGAATAATTGTAACCAGAGATGGAGAAAACTATTTAGGGTACTGCCACTATCTCTTTTTTGATTTAGGTACATTCTGTTCTGTATATTTTTGCAAGCAAGCGTAAAATACCGCAACCATATCATCAACATTAGCACAAGCAGAGAGCTTATCATGCCAATCTACTTTATCTAAGTAAGCGTTAATTGCGTCGTAATCTTCTTTTTTATAATTTAAAGTACCAAACTGGTTTAGGTTTAATATCTTTTCATGATTGTTATTAGTATGAACTGAGCGGAGGATGATGACCGTCAATAGTACACAGTGGACTCATTGCCTGGTTTATAGTTATTTCTAGAAAATTACATAAGACTAAATCTAATACTCTTTTTTTTGATGTAGTTTATCTGATAAAGATTATTTTGAGACATAAAATCGAATAATAATAATACCGCCTGGGCTCTACACTCTGAGTATATTGTAAAGAGACTCCCTTCATCTCTCCTCTACTGCATTAAAGTCTCCAAATAAGACAAAGTTGCACTTTTTTAAACTGTTAGCGAAAAATTAAGTTTATGTAACTTAATTTTTCGCTAACAGTTTAAAAAAGTTACCATATACCGTAGAGCGGGATCCTGCCGTTTTGCCGAAAAGATTTTGACAAAATTTCACTACCCAAACAATTTTAAGCAACCTTTTTTATACTATTGCAATATTTTGAATGATTTTAGTACGCAAATTTTAATTTGGTCAAAGTTTTACTTGGCAAAATATTACCAAGTATAATGTCATTATGGCATTTGGTCTTTAATCAAATGATTTATCACAGCAAACAATCTTCAGACAATAAACGTTTGGTGATATTAGTTTATTTATGGAAGTGGTTAGAGTAGGTTAATTATTTAAAAAATGGTAAGGTTAGGTTAGGTTACAACTGTGACCTCCTACGCACGAGCCGAGCGAGCGTAGCGAGCGGTGCCGCGGCAGCGGCCCGCAAGTGCCAGAAACGACTTGCATTAATATAAAAAAGAGATTGTTTTTAGTAGGTTACCCGAAACTGAACTATTTAGATTAGGATAATTATTGATTTTGCGTAAAAACTGTTATTCCAACTGAAATATTTGACTAAATAAAAAAATTTATAAGTACTAGTTGGTAAACAAGTTATAGTTTAAACGTTCATTTCTCAAACATTAGGTTTGCGTTACAATTTTTTGTGAATAGATTTTTTGCTAAATAATAATTTGGGAAATGAAATTACGCGAAAATTTTTTGGGAAGTGAAAATTTGTCAAATTCCTTTCGGTCAAACAAGGGAGACCCACCGTAGAGCTCATGTTAGGAGGTATATACACAGCATCTAAGACAATGTTTTTTCTAGGCGAAACAGTCACTAAAACCCAAATATCTTCAATTCACTCTTGTGTCGACGTACAAACAGCGCGATTATAAATAAAAATGTAATGCTAAACTCATTATCTTCACAGTTCACAAACCAATGCACTAAAAGTATGTCCCAAATAAAAATAAAGAACAAAGTAAACCAAAAAGTCGGAGTGACATAGTTTATCTACTCTGTCTGCACATCTCGCAAAGTAAAGAAAATGTAGAAAACATTACCTACCTACTTACATTTTCTCGACAAATTATACGGTGAAAAGTTTGTACATTGTTCAAAGCCTTGTCAACGCTGTATGCTCAAAATTCATTCAAAACAATAAAAACACGGCATTTTGGTGTATCGCTAAAACTATGGTGTAGTGTGTAAGAGTAAGAGAGGATTGAGGGAAAAGGAAAAGGGGATTAGGTTTCCGACAGTCTCACTCGCCGATTGAAACGCAATAGTATAGATACTGTAACTTTACGCTGATTTTATGTGAGAGGGTAGTACTACCCAAACAAACCATTCTGCTGAAAGCAAGGCTACTATTACTTTAAATAATGATAAAATAGGCTTTGGCCAATGTAAAAACATACGTATGTGTTGTTAAAACGTTACGCAGTATGAAGTATCGATGATGTAACGACTAAATGATTGGTCGTCTATACTAAAGTTGCGTATATGTTAGTCCTTGTGTATATCGTTATGACACCACACCAATTTGGCGAGTGCTGCAGATCGAACCCGAGGGATATAAATTTTTGTGAGCCATGGTTGTTTTGAATAGGTGTGTGTTGCTTTATTAGCTATTTGCCGTGCTATCGGATGGAAACGCGTGGTGAAAATAACAATGCATCCACTTATATATATATATATATAATTATATAAAGTGGTGTCGTATAAGTGGTGGCTATAATTCTTCTGAGCAATTTACGTAATGTGTGATAGACTAGCAGAAAAAACTGTTAATCATACTGGTTGTACATACCTAAGTGGCATTCATGACATCACTAGTGGGTATCTTCAGTGAGGAAGTCAAAGAGAGGGAGTAAGGTGTACCTTACTCCCTCTCTTTGACTTAGTCGTTACATCATCGATACTTCATACTGCGTAACGTTTTAACAACACATACGTATGTTTTTACATTGGCCAAAGCCTATTGGTCAAAGCTGTCCAGTCTAATCTACAGATTAGACTGGACAGCTTTGAATCGCTAATCGGACTGAGCATATATTGCCCTGCAATAAATGTACTTTACACAACTATTGATCGTTACCTGTTTGTACCAATATAAATCAGTCGAAAAAATATTATAGCAATTCAAAATACACCGACACAACGAACAAATATCATACGACCATCATGTGGAGGCAATCCAGTATCTCTTAATACATAGTTCCTATCTAGATAGAAACTAGAAAGTAGCATTTAGGTTTTAAGTCGTGCCAACGTTATTTCAAACATACACACAAAATACATATATAACCCTCCTTGGTCAATTACTTTGGTTCGGTTCTATTTTAAAAAGATAGAAACACAACACGGAAAACAATTTTTAATTTTAATTCAGCCATAATATTCCAGATTTCGTAACGATTTATAATTTAAAAAGCACGACGCTTATAACAAACGTTGTTAAATTCTTTTATCCGCACATTCATCATTATTTTGTGCCTTTATTTTTGTTTCGGCTAATGAAATACTGTTTGGGTAACGATAACATGTTACTTTGTATGTTCTTATATATTTGTTGTTATATTGTAAAGAAATAGACCAATATTTGATTTCCCAGCACTTCCATGTTGAACAAGAACAGTAAAATATGTGGCAAATCAGTTGCGAAAAGAGAATATTAATCTAACGGCCGGTCTAAATATTTGATCTATTCATGAATTTGACTAGTAGAGATACTTGACATAAGTTCCATAGAAAGTATGTCAAATATGTATCTCTAGTAGGCAAACCTGTGGATAGATCAAATATTGGGTTCTGCTGTTAGACTAATATTCTATTTTCAATAGTGTATACACACAGGCACACACAGATTATAGAAGTATCGAAGGTCTGGCAGACTATGAGGAATACTGAGAATTTTGGCATACTCACTGAATCCTCCGTCACACGTATGCTCAAACTTGCAGTAGGTGGAAGGCCTCAGATTTCTCCGGCACCAAGACATGAACAAGCTATAAATTTTTCTTGTAGCTTTATAACGTCACGCCTGTATCCCCGAAGGGGTAGACAGAGGTGTAATATTACACTTACATTTCGCCTTATTAATTTTTAGGTTCCATGTAATATGGCGGGCGAACCTATTGCCGCTAGCGGCCACTTTGTAAGACTCCGTGTTGCTACAGAGAATTCGGATAACTCAGTAACACTTTTATCGAATCGAACCCCAAACCGCCCGATCATCAGGCAGTCAGTACATTAAATTCAGTAATATAAAAGACTCAAATACGTAACCTATAATCATTATCGCCATCCCACATTATTGACTTACACGCATTGACAAACTTTAAGCTCCCACGCAAGATCGACCAAAACACATCAGTTTTGGTACTGAATCAATCGTCAAAATACATGTGTAGGCATACACAACCTACGCCGAAACCAGCGGGGCAATTTGTACAAAATAACGAATGAAAATACCCCAATTACGCTTAACGTTACAAAATAAAACAGTTTGAACCTATTCGCAAAATGCGTCACTCTTGTAACGAAACTCGTCTGCAAAATGAGCGCTTGTCAACCTTGCCAAATGAAGTTCAAATGAATGAGCGTCGGCCCTCATTTGCGTCGAAGTTGATGTAATTGCTGTGGCAAAGCTTTCACGTCATGCGTACTTTTTACGTCGGTGTTTAGGCCGTGTTTGCGTTTGGCTGATAGATTGCGGATAATATTTGCATGTAGTTGTATTCGTTTTTAGCTCTGTTATTTATAGGTTTGTAATGGTTAGGTCTAGATATTCAGAAACATGGACGAGTTTACTTCGGCATCAGCACTGAAAAAGATCAGCGTGCAATTTGAACTTTATTTTCTTAGCAGGTGAAGCCAGCAGCATTATAATGAAGAATGAATATTACAATATTAGAAAAATGAAGTCCCTGCCGCGCCCTGTCTGTCCATATGAACGCGATAGACTCAAAAACTACCGAACGGATTTTTGTACAGTTTTCACCAATAGATAGTGTGATTCTTGAGGAAGTGTATATTTACGCGGCCAAAGTGCAGAAATAAATCAAGGAGTTCGAGCACCCACTCGAATCACGGTGCAAACGGATTTTTTTCTTATTACTGATAAACTATGACACCACGAAGTACAAAAAGCGGACAGTACAACTTAACTTCATGCCTTTTATCCCCGAGGGGGTAGGCAGATGTGTATTACACACTCACATTTCGCCAGTTATGTTTCGGTCCCAATGTAATAGGGGCGCTAATAGAAATAATGGGCGGTGAGCCTATTGCCATGTACCGGGCACAGACAATACGTAGCTGAATAAAATATGTTTGCCTAGTAAAGTTTTCGGAACCACTTTACTTCTAGCATTTACTGTGGTAGCATTAATGCCTCCTATATTTTCTTTGTGAATTATCATTGTTTGAATAAACACCAAAGTTCAAAAGTTCATCTTATTTCTAAAGATGTAGGGTTCATAATAGTGTTTTTGTTTTGAACAAATTTCTCAGTTAAATTAACTTAGTATTATATTACGTTAAGACTAGAAGTTTCTATTACGCTCTATTTTATTTCCCTTACTATTTAGGTTCAATTTCGTAAACAGGATTAAAAGTCAAAGATACCTTCTGCCTGTGTTTTAAACTTTAACCTTTATGTTAGCAAAAATTTTTTGTGAATTTGATGTTTTACAACAAGATTGACCCTGAATTCACTAGGTGAAAAATACGTAATTCACTACTATGAGTCCCAGGGGCTCATATATCTTGATTAATTTTTTTCATCAAGTATAACAAGTTTTAGTCCAAAATATATTTTATTTGCGTTTTAATTACATATTTCGCGATAAAAGAAAAATAATTAATTTAGTAAAGTTTTATGATTTCGGTACAAAAATAAGAAATTAAAATAATCAGTCTCATAATCAGTGCTTCATTTATCAAGTCTCCTAAAACTATAAAAAATATTAACGGAGTAGCAACCAAGGTTTATTTTTAATTTTAACGGTTCATTAAATCAAAAAATCAAAACAAAATATATGCTTCTATAAATAAAAAAAATCTGCATAGATTATCTAAGCACGAACTATAAGTAGCGTCCGCAAATCTTTTTTTAGCAATACATACATCCCCCTTGTGGGATCTCTACCTTGACGTGGTGGCGGGGCTCAGTATGAAGGTGAAGCTAAGCGAGATCCCGGAAGTGGACGCTCCACGTGGGCTTGGACAGTTCTATCTGTCCCTCGCAGTCGGGTGCGATCGCGGGAGGAGTGCCGTGTCGGTGTTGCGTTGCCACGCGCCCTATCACCCGCGACCAAATAGGGGCACACCATGTGATGCGTTGCGGTGGGGCCGCAGAGTAAGAGGAGATGAGGTGTTGTCAGGTTGCCGTCCTCCCTATCCTCTGCCGCCGCTGGGTGTTTTGGCGGCGGAGCCCAACACCTTCATCTGCCGCCAAGGAGGTTGGTGGCCTTTGGGCTATCCGCCGGGTCGCCAGAGTAAAATGCTAACGCGGGTCGCGTTAGCATTTTACTCTGGCGCCCCAAAATGGCGTGGAATTATGTGCTGTGGTTTTAGTGGGTATTACGGCCTTGCACTCCAGTCCCACATAGCCCCCGCTTTTCATCCTGTGGGGGTATGCGTAAATGCATTTCCACAGCGAGAAAAAAAAATAAAAAACATAAACGCAATACATACATATTCTCTTCACATATTTCTTTGTTCTCTTTTAGAAGTGCCATCAATAGCAATATTTTCTGTGATTTCTAGGGAGTATGTCGTAAATATTACTCTCATCAGGGACTCACAACTTCAGGCATATTTTATCTTGTAATTGCAGAAATTGAGTTTGAATTTATTTTATGGGCCATTTTATGACCATACAATAATACGCCAATAAAGTAAAATATATTTCATGTAGAAGTAATATTAACAAGAAATCTAAACGATCGACTACATTCATAAAAAAAACTGTAGCACAATTAACTACCCAGGGACTCATTCGACGTAATTAGTCGACATATACGAGCCGCACACACATGCGCGCCCTGCTGCATGTTGCTCATGCCACTGCAGGAAGGTACTGGGATGGCGAGAAATCAAGTCGCAAAATGGACTCACGTAGTGAATTAAGGGTTAATATCCAATCTGCATATGTCTAATTGTTTTTGTTGTTATGTTAATGAAAGAACTGTCTCGATCAATATTCTATTTCATATATGGTATGGCTCATAGTACTGACACCTGCACTTGAGTACCTATATATTCGATCATTTTGTACAGGTGGTACAGTTATTCTTCCAGAATGTTCTACTTTGTACCGGCAACAACGTAGTGGCATCGAGTAAATAATGGCGTTGCTCCCCGATGACTAAACATAGTTAGGTACAAATTCCTGACGTCATTTTTTAGGCTTCACCATCAGTACGTCGCCTGGCTCGATAAGCCAAATTCGTTGGCGATATTAGAATTATTCCCTTATTTGAAAGTGCACACATCGTTCCAGCACAACTTACCTAAAATAAATTTATAGAGTGAAAAGTATGAAATAAATACATATTATTACAAACTTGGCTACTATCAATATCACCGTTCAAAATGCAAGTTGATCTGTGGATATAAAATAATTGCGGAAAACCATACTCTCCTATATAGATGCTCGTAACAATTGGTTAAAATTAACAATTAGCGATTGTTATTGAAGCCAATAAGTTTTCCGTCTAACGATTTGGTTTTGATGCAGGCAGCTCAAATCCTGACTATATGAAGACCTATATCCGGCAGTAGGCGTCTGATATGAACAATTATTATAAAATAACTAGCTGACCGGCGAACTCCGTATCGCCTTTTTAAGGTATTTTTTTATTATTCCTTTTTTTCCAAGAAATTCTGAACAAAGTTACCAGCGCTTAATCTACAATATCAGAGTTTATGAAAGTACAAAAACAAACGACCACGATGTTTAGATATATAGTTATGTATAGATAGATGACCTAGCAAAAGTTGTCTTGCCATATACATTATTTCTAGGGTTGAAAAATAACTAACTTATTGTAAGTGAGAATGTGGTAAATGAGTGATAGAGGATATTAACTGATCTAAAGATGTGATAAAATTACTAATATGGCTATAACAAATTAGGGTTAGTGTTAAAAGAGTGAAAATTAAGGGATTTTTGTATTTTTTAATGTCACATCATAAAGAAATGGAAACAAAAATATTGCCGAAAGAATAAAAAATACCTATATGTTTCGGTTAGACCACCCTTATGACTTAAGAGGTTTGAAAAATAGATTACGACCGATTCTCAGACCTAAAGAATATATACATATAAAATTTAATACGACTCGGTCCAGCCGTTTAGGAGTCGTATTGTGACTAACACTGAAACCATTTTTTGACTCCATTTTAAGCGCCTGGCGTGGATCACAGATTTAGTAATATGATTTAATTACTAATATGGCTATTAAAAATAGGGATTGACGATAAAAGAGTTAAAATTAAGGGTTGTATGTATTTGTTATTGCCACATCATAAAAACAAATGTCTAAGTAATAAAGAAATTAATGTTTGGGTTGAACCACCCTTACGACTGAAATACATATATAGATTATGCCAGAATCTCTGACTTTCTTAAAATACGTACAAATTGGTCCAGCCGTTTTCTAAGAGTATTGTAACTAATGATTTTTTGTCACCTGTATACGCTTGAGGTGGATAACTCTATGTAGTGATATAAATAAATTACTAATATAGCTATTTGAAAATAAGTGTTGGTGATAAAAGGGTGAAATTAGGAGTTGTCTGTATTTCTAATGCCACTTCACAAAAAATTATTAAAAAGACCAAAACAGAAAAGAAAAATGATGGGGTTACGATTCTTAGACCTACCGAATATGCATATAAAATTTCATACAAATCGGTTCAGCAGTTTCGGAGAACTATTGTGACTAACAATGTGAAAAGATTTTTTGACACCGGTAGGCGCTAGGTGCATGCATAGCGCTAATTCTAGTGATAAGATTAAATTACTAATATGGCTATAAAACATTAGGAGTTGGTAATAAAAGTGTGAAATTTGTTACTGTTCCTACGGGATATATACCACGTACCTTTGTTTTGAGTAACCGATATTTCGGCACTGTTGCAAGCGCCATGTTCACGGATGTACTGAAGTATTGCGGGTGGATGAATGTTTATAAACAGGTGAACTGGTCTACCCGATTTCTTCCTCGTTTATTGCGCGTACAACCACTACCACCGTTTTCACTCTCGCACTTAAGGCCATCGTAGACACAAATAAGTTTATTATTTGTAATAGAAAAACCAAGTCATTTCTGTCTGTCCTATCTCGAAATATTTTCGGTTACTTTTTACCAATAAGTTTTATCGCACAAAAACTATATAAATTTGCCTTCATCCATGACCCACAAAAATAATGTTGACGTATGGCTTCTGCTAGAGATAATCGAGCTAATAGTAATCATAATCGAGCTCCAAAACCTTATAATTTGAACTGTCTTTAAACTATTATTATTGTTTGCCTCGTAAATTATTCTTAGTTAATGACTTCGCAATACTATACACAGTTTTCCCCGTTTCTTAATTAAGATGCAAAGTAAATACAAATCAGCAACATTCATAACCGTAGTTAATGAACCTCAAGTGATTATTCAAAGGAAAAACGCGCAATCTAACGTAGATTAAGACTGGGGAGCATTATGCAAAAATATCTATTGAAAATTGTTCCTTGGAAATGGATATCTATGATCACGATGTGATAAAATGTTTATGGGTACTTCAAGTGTTTTTATTGCAACCAGATAGACTATGCTAGTGTTGTAATGTCAGTTTGGTCTATTGTCGTTTTTCTATAATAATACTTAGGCTGTCCTGTGCATAGCGTGGTTCAGAAAAAGTATGGATTATTGACCGGTGTAAAGCCGATCGTCTGGTGCATCTGGAATATGCTTTGTTGTTCTCAAAGCGATGGTGTTTGCAGCTTTTCTTAACCTCGTTATGCCACCTTAAACTATGCAGTAAAATTGGGGAAAACAAAATTTTGTTTCTCCATCTCTTCCAAGTTTTATCAAATAAATTGACACCAAGAATCGTTATTTAGTTTAAAAATGAACAAGAAGATCATCATTAGCCCAACGTTTTCCCGGTTGCATCCAAGACGTACACGCCTTGGAGCCTGAAGTCCGCTTACTCATCTAACCAGATAGGACAGAATATCAACTTTTCCACAGAACGACTGCCGTCTGGCCTCCGGGACCCAAAGGAATAGCGATATTCCATAGTTTAAACCAGTATCAGTTTATTTGGGGGACAGACTTCCCGTAACGACTGTCAAAGATCTTCATGACAGCCGGGACCGATGGTTTAACGTGCTCTCCGAGGCACGGTGAAAGCTATAATTAACAATTGAATACGCACATAAATTCAAAAAGTCAATGGTGCGCGCCGTGGATTTAAACCCGACACTCTCTGCATGGCAGTCCAATGGTATATCCAATAGACTATCGCTGCCCTACATGAATAAGATCTTTCGCAATAATGGTGAATGTTCTACTCTGACCAGATTGGAGACATCCTGAAAAAAGGACAAGTCAGAAGTACCCTTAACATAAGAGCATGCATGAGAAACTTGATTGGAGTGAGTGAAGCAAGAGAGGTATGTCAGGATCGTTGCAAGCCGTAGTCTCTGCCTACCCCTCCGGGAAACAGGCGTGAGTCTATGTATGTATGTATGTATGTATGTATGTATGTATGTTCTACAACCGCACCGCTCAAACAGTCAGCTCGTTGTTAAGTACGCAGACTAACCGTGAATGCACCCTTCCAATTTTGTTTGTTAGTGTTTGAATGATTTATTTCAAACGGCGCGAGGTAAAAATATATTTGATTTTAAACTTTATGAATAATTCAAAATGTTTTTGTAAAAATCAAATTTTCAAATAGCATTTAGTAACAAAATAAAACTACGAAAATCAGATTCATAAAAATGTAGCTACAGAAAACTGAATTTAACGTGCAATCAGGGGACCCAAACGCAGGCAACATTTAGTGGATATCGACGGAACTACGAAGATAAAAACTAGGAAAAAAATGTTAATCGCGCTATAAAAAAAATACATCCGATTTTTGTGAAACAAATGCTTGACAACATTCGTTGGGCCACGGTCCCAATTGGGTACATGGGTACATATATTCACCTTTACAATATTTTTAAAACAGTGTGGACAATGTATAATTTCCTAACAGAAAGCAGACCGCTTATCTGATAAAGACTCTTTGTAGGGAATCTAACTTTGTGCTCGTTCAATTTCTATAAATTTTGATTTAGCTGCACCTCCCCAAATAGGGATACAGTATACCACAACTGATTTTGCTATTGCATTATAAATTTAATTTAATAGATTTCTAGGCGGACCTATATTTTTATTGATTTGAGTAGGGACGACATACTGTAAGGTTTTAAAAATCCAACCAAGTTTTCTAAGCCTTCCAGTGATGTGTTCCAGATGAGAGTACCACGAAAGCCGTTGGTCAATTATGACACCTAAATATTTTGCTTGTGGTACTTTATCAATTTTTGGACACTTACAGGTATTATAAAAAGGTTTGTTACAAGAGTGTATTTTAATTGTAAAGTCCTCCTCCGGTTGCGAACGATTTGAGATGCTGAAACAGACGTAATTAGTTTTGGATGTATTTAGGGTGAGTAGATTTTCATTGAGCCAGTCAGCACTCTGGGCCATACCCAGCTCTGCGTGAAGTTTGACTTCCGATCAGTTTTTCCCAGAGAAGACAACAGCCGTGTCATCGGCGTAGGCAAAAATTTTAGCGTTTAACACTTTTAAGTTGCAGAGATCGTTTATATACGTTAAGAAAAGTGTAGGTCCCAGTACGCTTCCCTGTGGCACGCCGAATGACACATCCGCCGCGTCACTAGTGAACTGGTCTATCTTTACCATTTGTCATCTATCCGTGGGGTAGTCTTTAAAAAATTTAAGAGGGATTCCTCTTATACCAACGTTTTCTAGTTTAGTTACAAGGGTTGGAACAGAGACGGGTGACGCAGGGTTGGAACAGAGTCAGAGATTATGTGTACGTACTTAGATACAAAACAAGAAAAAATCCATAACCTTTCATAAAATCGATTTCTTAAATGTTTTACCAAAAACTATTCAAAACAAGCTCCGAAAAATATAAACTGTGTATTTATCAGTATATGAGCCATGTAAACTAGTGTAAAAATACTACTTACATGTTTTTATACTCATACATTATACATACATATGCTGAACTGAGGTCCTGATTGCTGCACAGCTGTGGGACACATACTTAGTCACCTTACAATGTTAATAGGTGTATTATCTATTATTTTTAATTTTGTTTTTCAACACTGTGTTTTTGTTTTCTCTTTTTTTTGTGTTTTGATATTATGTACTTCCCTTTGTCTTTGTTGTATGAGTGACTTTACCCGATGTATTTTTTTTTTTTTGTGTGCAGTAATAAAAATTTTCATTTTCATTTTTCATTTATACAATTTGGTCACTCACTTAATTCAGTAGTTAATTTTACAGAACACACACTCTAATTAATATTTACTTTTACTCGAGAGTCTATCAGTTAACTGCGCTTAGATTAGCGACTAAACTTAAAACAAACTGATTGCACCTTGACAAATATATTATAGACTATTTGCAGCACAAATTACGCAACAAAACAGCAGCTCAGCCTCCTTTGGTCCTAACCTAAATCTAGTTTTTGTTAATATCGGCATCCCTTCATACACACAACGATACATTAAAGCATTCCTTTCAAACGACAAGCATGTCACGTACCTACATATTTATTCTACCTACAGTTGAAAATAATTTGCGTACGTCATTGACATAGATTAGACCTTTTTCATTAGTACGTGGGTTTTAAAACAACCGTTGTTAAAAATTATTCAAAACCTGAGAGTACGAGTACGAGAGAATGACTTGATGTCATTCTCACAAACAATATGACATATTATATTAAATATAATATGTCATATTGTTTGTGAGAATGACTTGATGGTTTGGAGTATTTGGTTACTCTCAGGTTTTGAATAATTTCACTTACATTTTCTGCATTAGATACAAATTTGCGAATATTTTTTTAAGTAACAAGCATTGGGTGGTGTATCCCTCTATCGTTAAATAGTACTAACAGATATTGAAAAGGCAAACGTTTAAACACATTATTATGATTGGATGAGCCCGTCGAGTTACTATGGCATTGGCACTAGACGTGATTAATGACCTTGGTAGAACCACGTTAGCTGTTTTCCCGACTAAACAATCCTATGCCTAATGACATCAATTAAAATCCTAGTAATTTCTCTCACATATATTATGTATTTGAAATTCAGCATTGAGTCAAGTATCATATTATACAACCACACTGGCAATGAGTAGACAACAGTTTCATAAACTCATTTAAATAGAAGTTTGACTTTTGAACCTAATTCCCTAATGTGTTGCGTAGACTCCTAATACGCGCCCATTGTTAGGTCCGGCGCCCATAAAGCGAAGAGCTGTCCTTATTTTCCCTGTTAAACTATTATCGATATTGTTTTCATTTCAAATAATGTCCATAATCAATAAAAAGTAAAAAAAATGTTGACAACAAGGATGCACAGCTGTTATGTGATAACGGATTTTGGACGAGAACAATGCTGATAATAATTTGACGATGAAAACGCTTTCCTGCCGCCTCAACGGCCCTTCATCTTCACATAACTTTGTTCAAATAAAAAGACAAGAAATTACAGATAAGTATACCTTCATTAAAATACCTTAATGACTATCCCCATGTAAAGACATTAGACAGACGTTTATAGGACGCACCACGGCTTCATATTTCATTAGCTGTACTAAGGTGCTAAGGGCTCTAAGTCACCTACAGCGGGAACCGTTTAATTTGGGATTTTCCACGCGAGTACACTCAGCTTTTTAGATTAAAACATCACGTAAATTTGCGTAGCTTACGGGCCAGAATGAAAATGTTCTCACGCCTGTAATTTCAGGGCTAGTACTATAAGTACGTCAAGCTGAAATTTACGCTCCGATAAAAGTGCCGGGGATTCTTTGGTATTAAATTTGAATTTTATAAAAGCGAAAGTGTTGAAGTTTAGGACAACATCGTGACCTAGTTTGTGATTGCTGGTAATTTTAGGTCAACATTTCTGTAGATAAGACAGCAATTAGATGCTAAACGCCTGTCCTAGATTAAGATGGACAGTAAAAGTCAAAATTTGCATGAAAACATTATTTCCTAGAGTTGCAAAATATTTGTGAAACGTTTGTATGTGAGTGTGGCTGCTACTTCATAAGTACTATCGCCGTTTATTTCTGTAGCTACATACAAGACAGGCATGCTATCATACAATGGCGTAGGCACAGATCTAAAGAAATCTTTTTTTTTTGCTGGCAACCCCAGACCTAGTAACTCTAAAGCTCCGTATTAAAAGTTATTAAAAATACAAACAATTATATTTTAACACTAAAGACTATCCTAACAAGTGTAAAGTGATACGATCATCACTTGATTTAGCAAAACAATTCACCAGACCTAAGTGACTTTATAATAAACAATGTCATAAAACAGTGTAACACCTAAAATATAATGTAAACAAAAACAAAACAGTGCAAAAATCGTATACAGGACAAATCCGTAGCTGAATTCGTACTAAACAATAAATAAAGTGATATAAAACTTCTTTAAAAAGGCTTTATTAAAATCGTGAACGTTGAATTTTAAATAGAAAAGAGTGTCGTCATTCAATACAGTTGACCGGTTGACAAGTGGTTCGTCATCAACTTTACCTACCTCACCTGTTTAAATTGTCAACATAGACTTATACTACCATATGAATAACAATTTCAACTTTACTATAGTTGGTGCCACGAGAAGATAGACTTTTTGTAAACAAACATTCAGGGCTTCACAACCTTTTTTCAAACAGTTGTGTTTTAGATTTTATACTTTTTGAACAGTCTTCTTTTTCAATGCCTAATTATGCCACTATGTTTTTAAATTTATATTGTTAAATTTTACTGAAATATAAATATTAGATTTTGTGTTTAAATGGTCGAATGTTCATAAATTTGCCGATTTTTTTGACGTTTTACTCGTAATTTATTCTGTAAATTAAGGAAAAATAGAGTACCATGTATGTTAATGATAGTGTACATACATGTTACTCTATTACTGACACGATTTTTTAAATCATAGACACTAAATCACTTGCTCAAAGTAGCATACCTATCCTAAAATAATAAATTATTGACCAACAATGAACAATATTACGGATAACTAGCTAGTGCATTGCATAAAAAATTCTAGGCATGGAGATTTTACGTTGTCTGTGAATGAAATCGTCAGAATAAACTTAAACAAAGTCCATTAAAAGTTACGATAGTCTGAAAACGCAATTTCTTTTTTAGGTATATATAATTTTCTGCCATCTGCTATTCTGCACCCGCTTTTTCGAGATACCGGCAGCGGGAAGATCGTTGCGATCCTATAAACTTGTATTTAATTTTACATTTACCCCTTCTTGATAACTAAAAAATTATTTTGTCCTCTGAAAAAAGCATGTTAAGCCCAAGAAAGTAACATTTCAATGAACTAACGCCAATTGTTGACATTCTAGGCGTCAGTACCTCAAAACATTAAAAGATCCTGTTGACAGCGCATAATATCGATAAAAACCCGATCCATTGACATATTAGTTTCCAATGACACGTATCTATGTACCGTTGCGCTCATTGGATTTGACATTATTTGTTTTTTACAGAACTATCGCTAAGTAACTTAGTAGAAATTCTTTGTTTACAAAAAGTCTATGTTCTCGTGGCACGGACTATAGTAGCTTACTCCGTGGCGTAATAGCCAAAGAGTATACAAATACTACGTAAGAAGAGGCGGATGTGCCATAGATCATGCGAGACTTTCAGCTTTGTATGAAACGTGCAGGGAGAACTCGTACCAACATAAAGATACTAATTGACATCGTTTTTATGTTGTCAGCATTGTCATATTCGTCAATATAGAGATGTACCATCTAGTGATTAACGAAATATCGATATCAATAATATTCGGTAAGAGAAATAAATATTATAATTATGTTTCGACTAGAATTATACTTTTCCAACACAAATAAAAGATGTATTTAATATTTATGTGTTTATTAAAAACATCGCCTATTCTATAAATCTATTCTAGATTAGCGAAGAAAAATACGCAGAACTAAAAGATATATGTATGTACATGTAATGGAAAGGTTTTCAAATTTTTTTCGGTAATAGGATTTAAAGAAATGTCTATAGATACAAGGCACAGCTGTTTTTCTGACTTGAGTTCCTTTTCTTTTAAGTCTTTCGGCTTAAAATGCTTGCCACACACATAGTTCAACTGATGTAATTTTTCAATGGGCACATCAATCAAGTCTTGGTTTCCAGTTGCAGCTACCCATTTTTACATCTAAAAAGAAAAAAAAGAATAGATTTTTTAGTCCTTGTGCCAATTTCTAATAACGGATTATCGATAACTGACAGGCAGCACTATTGTTTACCTACAAAGTACTAGGATATGAAACTTTAGAATATTTCCTTATTTTTATGTTTCATTGTAATATATCACATTATAAATATTCATTGATCTTTATCTAGGGACATTTTGCCATAAATAACTACCCTTTTTCATTGGTTGACCGATCTGTTGTTGTATGCCATATTTCGCACGTTATTTTGCTTGTTTTCATTGAGCTCCTTTCAATGCTAATCAATTAAATATAGTAACACTAACACTAGAAGTGTAAAATCACATTTATTTGGTATACACAAATCACTTTTACAGTATGTTTTTTACGTTTTATAAGCAAACTACATAACGCGGCAAAGTTCAAGCTGGATAATAATGTGATAGTTATGACATTTGACACTATTGACAGCCAAGGCGGTGATGTACGTATAACCCGTCTAACTTTGAAAGAATACTGTTCCAAGGGTACATAGTGAAGGATGCTATCTTCACGTTTTATACATATAATAGTAGCCATTAAAAAGATAGCACGTTTCATACATTCGGTTTTTTCTTAGGAACTTGCGCCAGGCTGATATAACTTTAAGGAGAGCGATGGCTAAATCGAAATCTTTGGAAGACATGAGTATCTCGATAAATTCCTCTCTCTCAGACGAATCAATGGTAGCTCGAAGTTTCGATGTATCTACCCATGCCCTATCGACGTGTCGTGAAGAAATGAAGAGTGAAATAAACCACTTAAGGTGTAATTTACAGAGTACGCAAACAAAACTAGAAAATGTAATCTTAGAAAATGCAGATCTCAAAAGACAATTAGTACAATTATCCAAAGAAGTAGCCACTCTTAAACAAATTTGTAAGAGTCCATTATCATCGCTCCGCAAAGTACAACCATCGAAAAGAAAATCGAATGCGAAACGTCGACTCACAGACTGTTTTGTAAATACGGCGCAGGAAGCCGAAAAGTCTGATACACCGAGTCAATATATAACGAACTCTATCCCAGTAGCCGAAGATACATTCGATGACAATAATATAGAAGAAGGTACAGTTACTGCTGAAGAGAACAAAAAAAGCACATTTAAGACCAATCACTTCGACAAATTAGAGAGTAAAAAGAAAATTATTATCATCGCTGACGACCAAGGGCGATATCTACAATGCACCCTGCCGCGTCTGATAGGAGAAAGTTTCCAGGTCACTTGTTTCTGGAAGGCTGGTGCACCACTACAAGATGTCTTGGATTCGGAACGCAACTGTATCAACTCATTATCTGATAGTGATTATGTTATTGTTTTAGGCGGCATGCATGATAGGTCCCCGTGCATTTTTAAAATTTGTTTGAGTAATTTCATAAGTATAACAAGGCATACTAACGTATTTTTTTGTGAAGTTCCTAATTATAAGTATCTAAACGAAACAAAATTAAATAATGAATTAAAGTTGTTATGTTCTAGATTTGTAAATGTATCTTACATAGACATGGGGTTCAGTACGAGAATACCTCATCGCAGTCGTTTTCCTAGTTTTGTGGCAGGATATTTACTTAAAGAATTGTTAAGAAATGATTATATATATAATTACAGTAATTATAAACAATGTAAACAACCAGAGGTCAATAACACTTCTATAAATAATGTTAAATCTTATACTTCAGTAGGTACACAGACATGTATGGAATATTTCTATGACTGTAGTCAGTGTGGGAATGAAAGGGTGAGTTTTTCGAGACAAGTAACATTAATATAATGCATCAAAATATTAATGGGTTACTGAACAAATCAGACCTACTTACCGTAGCCCTTGATTCACTTGAAGGGAATAGGAAACAAGTGCGTGTACTATGTATAACTGAGCAATGCACCCTGCAGCGTCTGATAGGAGAAAGTTTCCAGGTCACTTGTTTCTGGAAGGCTGGTGCACCACTACAAGATGTCTTGGATTCGGAACGCAACTGTATCAACTCATTATCTGATAGTGATTATGTTATTGTTTTAGGCGGCATGCATGATAGGTCCCCGTGCATTTTTAAAATTTGTTTGAGTAATTTCATAAGTATAACAAGGCATACTAACGTATTTTTTTGTGAAGTTCCTAATTATAAGTATCTAAACGAAACAAAATTAAATAATGAATTAAAGTTGTTATGTTCTAGATTTGTAAATGTATCTTACATAGACATGGGGTTCAGTACGAGAATACCTCATCGCAGTCGTTTTCCTAGTTTTGTGGCAGGATATTTACTTAAAGAATTGTTAAGAAATGATTATATATATAATTACAGTAATTATAAACAATGTAAACAACCAGAGGTCAATAACACTTCTATAAATAATGTTAAATCTTATACTTCAGTAGGTACACAGACATGTATGGAATATTTCTATGACTGTAGTCAGTGTGGGAATGAAAGGGTGAGTTTTTCGAGACAAGTAACATTAATATAATGCATCAAAATATTAATGGGTTATTGAACAAATCAGACCTACTTACCGTAGCCCTTGATTCACTTGAAGGGAATAGGAAACAAGTGCGTGTACTATGTATAACTGAGCATAACTTATTAAATAAGCATAATAAAGAGTTATTAAATATCCCCAACTACAAGATTGGCTCCATTTTTTGTAGAAGAACACGTAGAGGGGGTTCGTGTATACTAATCCATAGGTCGCTTATATATAGTCCTTTGAAAGAAATAAGTGACTTCTGCATAGAAAATATTATTGAATGCGCTGGGATAGAACTTCCTGACCATAAAGTCAATATAATATGTGTATATAGACCACCCAAAAATTATGCGGAAGATTTTGAAAAAAATTGCGTGACTTTTAATTCTCTTTTGACTCGTTTTTCTTATGGAAAAAATAAATTAATAATATGTGGTGATTTTAATGTGAGTATTCTCCAGAAAAAATACGAATCAACACATTTTATGCATATGTTAAACTGCTATAATCTCAAAATAGCCTTCAAGGAACCTACACGATTGGACAGTGGCACATGCATTGATAACTTTTTATTTAACGTTCGTAAAAGCAAATACGAGGTCCTTGAGTTAGCCTTATCAGAACATACGGCTCAGTTATTTCAAATCCCTTTAAAAAATAAAAATCAAATGCAGTACTGGTTCATTGAGAAGCGTGATTATCATATAGAAAACATAAATAAATTCATTCAGTGCATAAACGCCCTTAGTTTCCAAGATGTGTTTATAAGTGAGGACCCTGATATTTCATTTACAAAATTTTATAACTTATTCAGACTTTTTTACTACCTTTGTTTTCCGATAGTGAATATTTAAGTATCCTCAAAAACTAAGCCTAAATGGATCACAAAAGGAATTAAACTGTGCAGTAAAAGGAAAAGAAAGCTATTGTGGCAGTACCGTAAGAACCGCACACTACAGAACAAGATAAATTATATAAACCTAAAATCTAGACTAAATCGCATTATTAAACTCACGCAGAAAGTCCAAAATGACAATTTCATTAATAGGTCAAGTAATAGGTGTAAAGCCACTTGGGCTGTCATAAACAAAAGCAAATTTAATTCTTAAAACTGTCATGACGGAAATAGACAATAAGAATCAGGCCTGTGCTTTATATATGGATTTATCGAAGGCTTTCGATTATGTCGATCATCAAACACTGATTAACAAATTGAGCGCTTACGGTATGAGAGGAAACGTACTTAATCTAATAAAATCATACCTAAGTGATAGAAAACAGTTTACTCAAATCTCTAGGTTATGCACTAATGATAAAAAGATTGTGAATCACTACTCTGACCAGCAAATCGTTAAATTTGGAGTACCGCAGGGTAGCGTTTTAGGACCATTGCTGTTCATAATTTATATCAACGACTTTCCCAAAGCGATAGGCCATGAATCGAATCTCTTTGCGGACGATAGCACTAATATATTTAAGGGGAACAACAAACCAACGGCAGAACATGAAATTAATGATACTTTAAAAAATAGCATTACGTGGCTTAATATTAATAATCTTAAAATAAACATCCAAAAGACCAAATTTATGATTTTTAAAAATAGAATAAATAAACTAGATAATTTAGATATACACTACGACAACATAAGCATTTCACAGGTACAAACTACAAAATTTTTGGGTATAAATATAGATGATGGTTTTAACTGGAAGAGTCACATTGAGAGTTTATGCACCAAAATAAATCAGTACTCCTATGCTCTTTATATGCTGAAAAAAAAAGCGTCCATAGCCACGTTATTGACCGCATATCATGGATACGTGGCTCCAATCATACGCTATGGTATCATATTCTGGTGGCATTCAACAGATGTACAACATGCATTCATATCCCAAAAGAAATGTTTAAGGGCTATCTGTAAAATTAAACCAACAGAAAGTAGTCAACCCTTTTTCATTAAACTTAACATTCTCACCCTACCATCTGTTTACATTTTAGAAACTGTGCTGTATGTAAAAAAGAATATAAATATTTTTGAAAAATTAAAATGTAAAAGACATCAATTAAAAATAAGCGTTCCTTCTATCACAACAGCATACTTCAATAAAAGTATATTTTGTATGGCGCCTAGAATATATAATCACTTGCCTAAGTCACTTCTTGAAGAGGAAAATGTCAATATAGTAAAGAAAAAATTAAAAGCAAATTTTGCTACAAAAGTGCTATTACACAGTAGAAGACTTTTTAAGGGATAAATTGTAACACTTATTAAAAATATTTTAAAGATTTTTAGGATTAAGTTTCTTTAGTTTTATATTGAATGCCGCAAGGTTAAGTACAGTGATACTTAATTATACTTTCATCATACCAACCCATGTACCTGTATTTGCAATTTATATATAATAAAAATTGCTTTCGAATGTTTCGACGAAAAAACTAATTTAGTCAATTATGCCAATTTTGTTCAACTTCTCACTAAATTTGACATTTTCTGTAAAATGTAGGTTTTTTGATAAAGCCACGCTGTACACGCTGAATTTTTATTGGTTTAGGAAAAAGAAACCTCATGTCCGAAATAGAATCCTCTATTCATATTCAAAATGAAAATTCATCTAGCACCTAAAACAAAAAAATTATAAAAGTCAGTAACTGCTGGAACTACGTAGGAACGCACGATTCTCTCGTGTTAGGTACCTATGTTCGAGCGCCGCGCGGTCGTGACCTCGCCGCGCGCGCCGGCCGCACCGTGAGCTGTTACCTACAGCGGTTGTAGGTAGTTGGTGCGGACCGAGTGATACGTAATTTACTTAGAAAACACAATTTAGGTAATTACGATGTCAACTATTTAAAACACATGTTTTTTCTTCTTTTGTTCTCTTTTTAAGAACCACTCCCGCACCCTAGTGCTAAATCCTGTGTTACGAGGGACATTACAAACCTACCACTAACGGACACAGGAGTCGAAACAAGAATTTATGAATCACACAAAGTTTTGTGTCAAACATCGCTTAAAGCACTACGCCAACCATGAAGTGCAGTAATAAATAATTAGAACAATAAACGTATGTAACTAAATAGTTATACCTATTCAATAATTCCTTCGTACATTACTCGGACTTAAGAATCAAGAATTGTTGAAATAAGCTGTGGGTTCACGAAATCATAATGAACTTTTAGAAGAAACACGATAAAGTAAGAATTTTTAGTTATGTTACGTTGTTTGTCATAGGTACCTACATTATCTTTTGAATAACTAGACAAAGATTTTAACAATGGAAAAGTTAAGTACTTGCGTATTTCTAACGTATTTAAAACAATGTAACCCCAGTAGGTATTCATAAATCATTTACCTTTGCTGTCTGCTACCTACATCACAATCAATTGACACTTTTCACACATTGTCTTTGTGTTCACCTTATCTTATCACCTATGTATAACTACTTCGAACACGTCGCTTTTTCCGTGTTCTCTCCAAACACGTAATAATTAGGTACATAGGAACCATAATACTCGATTTATTACGTAACACGGACACAAAGTGATGGGATAAAACGTGACATACAACTATCTCGCTGACCTAATTTCTTAAGACTGAAGTCTGAAGTTCAAGGCTACGGACTGCCGGCCCATGCCAAATAAACCCGAACACAGACGAACGTGATTGGACACGAATGACGCATTCCACCCGTGTCAAGCCACCGCTATTGGCTGGCCCCGTGTTGAAATGCAGACGGGGTCTCTCATACAAGCGAGGCGCGCGCGCAGGATTGGGAGGGGGGGGTCGCAGACGCCGCAGTTGAATGACCAATGCATAGTACACTATGTGTGTATATTATGACACGATCGAACGGATTTCGTTAGCGCGCGGCAATGGTGATACTTCGTGCTCTCGAACTATTAAATTATTTATTTTCTCAATATTTTTTTAGCTTATATTTCAAATATTATTAGCTGGTTAGGTTCTGTTAACGATAACTAATAAGATGGCTTTCGCTCCAAAACCAATTAAAAATCAGCGTGTATATCAAGTCCTAATTACCATTATGGAATACGTATTCCAGGACTGAGTATCATCGTAAATTAAGACGTGACTTATCTTTATTTTCACAAATAATATGAATAAAATGATGTCTGCCGGAGTCAGACTGATAATTTAGTGTGATACAAATATATCTAGTTTTTTAAGGCGTTTTATTTACTTTACAAGTATTTGTCTACTTTACAACTATTTTTCATCCTAAGATAAACACGCTCTTAATTAATTTAGAATATGACAGACTATAATCTTGATTTCTTATTGTGAGTTGAGGCATTTACTTCATCATAATTCTTTCTTTTGCCGTCCACTACTGGCTATAGGTATCTCCTTATTTACTTCACTATACCATTGTAGGTCAAAACTCAGGATGCTTTGGTCTACCGTGTAACACCACGCTGCCTAAACATGTCGAGTTTTTCTTCTTTTGCCAAACATACTATGGGCTTCGTGTAGATATTTTCCTTAATCGATCTTACGACGCCTACGGAACACTGCAACCTATATATAAATCAGTCTCTTACCGTGATCCAAATGTATTAGGACCAATGCAGTATGTAATTCGTTTTTATACTTCTCCTGTACCGTCCCGTACTTTACCCGTCATTACTCATATTTTACCCCGTTTCTTTTCATATCCATCCTCCCACAATCCATTTTTTTCTTAGCTTCCCTTTCCGTCATGGTCCCTGCTAGTACATACTTACCATATAGTTGTGTAACTCGAATTTCAGATACACATTCAGCAAAACCTCTCCAAATCGTTGTT
Source organism: Euclidia mi (assembly GCA_944739405.2). NCBI lineage: Eukaryota > Metazoa > Arthropoda > Insecta > Lepidoptera > Erebidae > Euclidia > Euclidia mi. The sequence goes on along the minus strand of OX123192.2, from coordinate 36,400,789 downwards.
GTTGAAATTGTTTCTCTCAGTTTCCATCTAACTATCGCAGAATCAAATTACTTGTTGTTTCTTGACCTTGTTACTATAATTTCATGGAGCTGCAGCCAGCTAACAAAGTTATGCAGTGTTGATGTAAACAATGCGCTTGTAAAATAGCTTAGTGTAATACATTACTATTGGGTTATAGCGAAGCTTTGATACCAAGATAAAATGTACTAAGTAAATAATATTTTCTTGGGTTTATACGAATCTTACATATTGAAATCAAACTACGGTTCACAGTTTCGCCAGTACCTTCCAACTTAGGTAGGTATTGGAACACTACTTAGTGCAGTAATAGGTAGGTCACAGCCTTATATAGTGTATTAAATTAAAGAATATCTTTCATTAAACAGCAATGATATTTGTGGATCAAACAAAGTGTTGTCTCGTGTGGGAATTGAAACCACGATAGTCGGCGCAGTGTTAAACAGTGAGGCGAAAGCTCAAATAAACATTCCTTTGTAATTATTTCTAAAATAACACTCCTTTTAATAAAATGGCTAACCTTTATCTTCTATAAAGTTTTATGGCACTTATAAAACCTATTATTTTTCCTGAAATCCTATTCTTAACATTGTGAACTGAGATCTCTTTTCTTAAATCTCTAATCTGTAAATGTCAATTGTGTTTTAAAAGGGCGGGCATGCAATTGTCTACGAACTGCGGTGATCACTTACTATTCAGGTGTCTCGCTTGCTCGTTTGTCTAAAAACAATAAAAAAAACATTGGTTATGACCAACATCTAGACACATACATGAAAGCGAAGTCCCCAAACACATAGCCAACAAAATAATAAGTGTGATACTCATCGATTGAGCTAACCAAGGCCAAGAATAAACAATGAAAGCCTCAATAACGTGCTATTTTTACGACGACATTACAACTTTTTTATTCTTACTTTTTCAATCCCAGATCACGGCGGTCTCGCGGGTGTTGTTCAATACTATAGTAGAATGGTATTTTCTGTAATGTATCGCAAAAAGTGCTAAAAAAATACATTTATATGTATTTGTTCATTTTTATAAAGGACAAAGTGTCATTGTCAAAAACCTAGATTTATATGTATTTGATTATAACGTCAGTATTGCAACGGATTATGAATACAATGTGTAACAACCCCATTGAATTCCGAGGGTGTCGAAAGTAGCCACTAAAAAAATCACGAAACAGATAGTATTTTGCGGAAGAGACAGAAAACTTGATATCAAATAGAATATAATAGAATCAGTTTATTTGCTTAGATTGCATGTACAAACAATACAGGTGGTAAATATAATATCGGAATCTTTGTACAATCTACCTTAGTTTAGGCATGCAAACACAATATAATAATAATAATATGTAAAATCAAAATAAAACAATCAAAAACCAATAGCTTAAATCCGGCAAGTACACGCATATTACATTTTAAAATATTAAATAAATCAATTAAATTGCTAACAATGTAAATAAATTTAATATAACAATATATCAAAGAATTCAAAGGAAAATTAAGTTAATTACCTAGTCAATATAAAATTTTAATTAGAATTATAAATTATCAGTTAAAAAGTCATTAATTGAATAATACAAAAATTTCTAGTAACAGTGCCTTTAATTTTGTTTTAAATTCTTCAATTGTACTATTTTTAATTGTGTCAGGTACTTTATTATATATAGCTGGACCCATACCAAATACATTTTTCTTCAAAGCCTATGACTCAATCATGCGCTGCCAAAACTTTAGAGTAGAACCATAGGGCTAAACTAGCCTTCTAACTTCTAACAAAGTAAAACAACAGATAGTAATTCATGCAGTCAAAAGAAGCAGCCAAGATTTAGTTGCAGGAACGCCGAGCCGCGCGCTGTAAGTAAACCTTGCCGCATGACAAGCTTTTATAAATTATTACTTCATACTTATCAGTCAATGGTACATTTTTATGACGCAAGAGCCCAAAAGATCCTATATCTACAGGTATCAAACAGCGTGCTTACGTAAATACACACCACATTCTAAAAGATCCCGGTATCTTCAAATTTAATAAGAAGTATCGCCATGGAGACAGTACTCCTATTAAACCTACTTACTTTACTTTTTTGTATCTTGAAACGTACTGAACCCAAACTTACCCTATTACTTGTTAGACCTAAACAAGAACAAATAGCAATATATCTTGACTTTTCTTACATTTTCTTTTCACTTTTCTGTTTCGCTAGACACCTTGTAAGAACTTTGTTGGGTACCTAGATAAAAAACTTAACCAGGATCATGTCAAACCCGCACGTGATACGGTTTTCGTGCTCTTTTTTTAATTACTTGTAATGTACAAGTTCTTGCAACATTTTGATGTATGACATCAATGTACCGTCATTTATATTAATTATCAAATTGAAGTATAGGCGATAGCTTTGTTGTAAGACTGTCAGACTCTCAGAACAGAAAAAACAGTGGAAGTGGCATGCACCAAAATAACTATAGAAATCGCTGTCGCCAAACTCACACAAATAAAACGATAATCATATATTGCACTCTACTGTCCGTGTGGTGACGGATTAAGAATACGGAATGTCACCACCCCATATCATCCCATGGGTGTCGTAAGAGCCGACAGAGGGAGCATATTATGCAGAGAACAGCACTGTAAGAGAAGGAAAACTTGATACAAACCCTATACCAACCCGTTTGGCCAGCGTGGTATAGTAGGCCAAGTCCTCCTTTTCAAGGAGAGGCCTAGTCCAACAGTGGACTGTTATAGGCTGATGATGGTGATGATATTGCACTACAAAGAAACAATTCTTTTGATTTATAGTTTAAGTTTATTCAAAACTAGCCTACTTCACAGATTTGGATATAAACCCTGTTTTTCTACAAATAAGATTTATTTTGCTTTAGCGGCAGAACGTATTTACGATCTATAGTCATGTTAGATTCGATTGACGAGTTAATGCCGCTACTTGACCATAGATGTAAGATTCTAAGTTGTAGTAATTTTAATGTTAATTGCGTTAGGCATATATTATGGTTGACATTTGCGTGATCGGTCGATTTCCTCCGCTATTCGCTCAAGGCCGCACCATGTAGAACATTGAATTACTTTATCGATATCGATACATAATTACATATGCGATATTTTGTTCAATAATTCGAAAAGCAAGACTTGTTGTGAGTATATTTTTTTACTTGGCACACAAACAGCTGTACATTTTAAACCATTAGACACACGGACAGACAGACAAGTAAATATAAAATTACAAAGCATCTATTCAGCCTAACACACTTCTTAAAATAAATTTCGTGTATAGATGAAGGCGACCTTTTACTTGTATTGTAATGTAATACTAAATAATATTATATGCTACTAAATACACACAACACCATCGAGACCAAAATAAGCAGAGCTTGTACTAAGTATGGGTAATAGACAGTGAAAAAACATAAGTACATATACACTTTTTTTGTAAATACATAAATATAATTCTTATTATACATAGAATCACCCACCCAAATGAACAATTAATAAAATTTAAATAAACATTGTGTAAATTATTTATTTCCGTGTTTCAATATCAATCGATTAATGTAATTTTCGTCTTGACCACATCACTAAATGAGTGGCGAACAACTTTCGAGAATGTTCTATTGAATAGAATCAATCCAAATTAAAGTTCATCTTAATCGTATAAGGTTAATTTTGACTAACCGTTCTGTTAAATATTAGTAAATTGAAACAAAATAAGGTTTTTATTAGAAAACAATTAAAATTTTACTTAGCGATGGTACGAAACACCTCAATTTTTAAGATTTTTTCTCCTACGATTATATTTACACCCCAAAACGGAACAAAACGGCATATCTAAGGAAAACTGAATTTGTCACGAGATGAGCAACTCGACGCGATGTTAGAACACGACTGGGATCAGTGAAGCGTTACAACGCGTAATTGTGGCACGAAATTCTTTATAAATATTTACACTTTCTATTTAGACTTTTGTGAAAAAATACGAGCCGTTACATACGTCGACGAAATATATGCCATTTTCAAACCCAGAATAAACATATAATCTATTTTATAGCGAGATTACCTCTCAAAAATGTCAAACGGCTGCCAATATTTGCCTCTTAAAGATGGCAAAAGGGTGGCATCCAATAAATCGTCATAATTTTTTACGACAGGGTTTGGACATAATACCGATAACAGTGTACCAATACCGTAAAATAACTGACTGTAAAATTTTACGTAACACATAACTCGAACAAATTAAATTCCACAAAAAATGTACTGTCAATGTACTGACGCGGCCATAAATGCTTTGTAGTTTTCGTTTTGCTTTTCAGCGAATGCTACAGCGAAATAAGAGATAGTAGATAAATAATGTTCTTAAAGTACCTACCTATCATATTCTGTTCTGTGAATTTTGTGAGCGCTTTTTTGATATAAAGTTTTTCGTTTGACTAAGAGTTGATGAAATGTCGTTTCAAAGGGATATAAGTAATTCTAAGTTTTAGTTGTCAGACTTGAGACGTGGTCGCTAACTATGGGCCTCATCCGAAAACTCAGGGTCACTCAGAGGGCGATGGTGAGAGCTATGCTCGGAGTTTCCCTGCGAGATCGAATCAGAAATGAGGAGATCCGCAGGAGAACCATAGTCACTGATATAGCTCTCCGAATAGCCAGGCAGAAGTGGCAATGGGCAGGGCACATAGCGCGAAGAACTGGTGGCCGTTGGGGCAGGCGGGTTCTGGAGTGGCGACCACGTACCAGACGACGCAGCAGGGGTAGGCCTCCCGCAAGGTGGACCGATGATGTGGTTAAGATCGCGGGAAGCGGTTGGATGCGGGCGGCTCAAAATCGCTCTGTGTGGAGAACTTTAGGGGAGGCCTATGTCCAGCAGTGGACGTCTCTAGGCTGACATGATGAACTTTTAGCTTTATTGGTCCTTCATATGAGACCGTTCCATTGTGACTGAGACTGTATTTGGGCGTGGCAAACTACACCTTATCCTTGCCACACACAGTTGGATGGTTTATAAACTAGGCTGATATTGTTATTTTGTATAATAATAAGAATAGATCGACGATTCCTACGTACATAAGGTCAAGTCAAAAATCGAGGTTTACAGGAGAGCGTATTTTGTGTTCAACACGCCCTAGAATAGTTCCATGACCAATAATAAATATTTTCTTTCTACAATATTTTAACAGTTTTAAAGAGATTTATAATGCTATTTACACAAATTTAATTTTCTTGGGGGAGGCCTATGTCCAGCAGTGGACGTCGTTTGGCTGATATGATGATGATGATTTTTTTTACGTTTTCTTGAAAAAACTGATAGATGACCGTTTCTACGCCGATAATAATGTCAGTCATGTCTATTATACCTTTTTGTACGCTGTCCGTGTGGTGACGGATTAAGAATACGGAATGTCACCACCCCATATCATCCCATGGGTGTCGTAAGAGCCGACAGAGGGAGCATATTATGCAGAGAACAGCACTGTAAGAGAAGGAAACTTGATACAAACCCTATACCAACCCCCTATACAAGACCGCATTCGCACCGAGTGGCACGCATTTTAAAACACCGTACAAAAAGATATGTACAGATGTCCGTATCTACGACACTTATTCGTTACATTTATAATACTTGTTCTTTTATACGTTTTGTAAAACGAGTCCCGTACGGTATATCGAATTACCCTTGAACGATATAATCATGGTCCACCGACGAACGGTAATACGAAAAAACTACTAGTCGATACCATTATTTAGCGACAGCACGTTTCGCCGATTAACGCTACAACGAATGAATGGTTGGCCGATACCAAGATTTGCCGATATCATGGTTCGCCGCAACACGCTTGCACTAAATAATCCTTTACCGATAGCAATTTACACCGAAAGCACCTTTTCTTATACCGCCGATCCAAAATAATTGTCTTTAGTTTCTCGCTCATAAAATTTTGACAGACATCGAATAAATTAAATTAACTGCTATTTCCAAGAGTTTATATCTTAGTAATTCAATAAAAATAAATGTAAAGAAAATAATAAAACTGAAAGTTTGATTATTTTTATATTTAAATGGTAAGTAACAAAAATAAAGGCTGCAAACTGCGCAATCATAAGACACATGTTAGAAAACAATCAATTTAAAAAATGAAAAAATTATTACCAGTTATATTATGTTATATTAATGATTTTTGATGTACATAATGTGAGCCAGCCCACCTAAAAAAGTTTCTATGCTCATTTCATTCTTTTGGGACAAGTGCTTTTCTAGTCTCTTTTCATATTCAATCTGCGACGAACGACGACGCTTTGGCATTGGCTCAGATGCAGTGATGCGCTCGATTTCGCGGTCGGTATATTTTTGTTCTTTAGCAAACTCCTTAATAGTGTTGAAGATATTCCACTTCTTGCGATTTAAAAGTGTGTTCCACTGGTTATGCCATGATTCCAGAGCATTTTGTGTTTGCGGACACAAGACTGAAACCTGTTACATAATATTACTTGAAATATTAAAAAGGTATGGGGTGAATATATATAAAAAGGTATTAAAAAGGTATGGGATGAAACAGACACAGTCTGTGTGCACAGTTTGGAAATTGTTTTTTCACAGCGTTTATCACCGCAATTTTGAAATCAGTCAGTATGTTTTCTGGAGACCAATTAGTATTAATTGACCCCATACCTTTTTAATATTTCAAGTAATATTATGTAACAGGTTTCAGTCTTGTGTCCGAAAACACAAAATGCTCTGGAATCATGGCATAACCGGTGGAACACACTTTTAAATCGCAAGAAGTGGAATATTTTCAACACTATTAAGGAGTTTGTTAAAGAACAAAAATATACCGACCGCGAAATCGAGCGCATCACTGCATCTGAGCCAATGCCAAAGCGTCGTCGTTCGTCGCAGATTGAATATGAAAAGAGACTAGAAAAGCACTTGTCCCAAAAGAGCGAAATGAGCATAGAAACTTTATTAGGTGGGCTGGCTCACATTATGTACATCAAAAATCATTAATATAACATAATATAGCTGGTAATATTTTTTTCATTTTTTAAATTGATTGTTTTCTAACATGTGTCTTATGATTGCGCAGTTTGCAGCCTTTATTTTTGTTACTTACCTTTTAAATATAAAAATAATCAAACTTTCAGTTTTATTATTTTCTTTACATTTATTTTTATTGAATTACTAAGATATAAACTCTTGGAAATAGCAATTAATTTAATTGATTCGATGTCTGTCAAAATTTTATGAACGAGAAACTAAAGACAATTATTTTGGATCGGCGGTATAAGAAAAGGTGCTTTCGGTGTAAATTGCTATCGGTAAAGGATTATTTAGTTCAAGCGTGTTGCGGCAAACCATGACATCGGCAAATCTTGGTATCGGCCAACAATTCATTCGTTGTAGCGTTATTCGGCGAAACGTGCTGTCGCTAAATAATGGTATCGACTAATAGTTTTTTCGTATTACCGTTCGTCGGTGGACCATGCTTTCTGTAGACAGTTATATCGTTCTGGGGTAATTCGATATACCGTACGGGACTCTTGTAAAACAAGGTAAATAAATAAAGTTAAAAAAAAAAATTATGTCAGTATGTGCGCATAGATAATCTAAAGCCAATGATGCAATAAAAAATATGCCATTTTCGACTTGTTTTTATATACGTAGGGACCGTCGAGATATTTTCTTTTTAACATTTACTTTTCTTACTGATATTCCATTACACGAAGAACTGAACTTCCATTACTTATTTGCTACGTAATTACATAAAGACCTTTTATAGTGTCTCACTTTAAGTATTGTAATTAAGTAGAAATTTTCAATAATAGTCTAGTCTAGCCGAGATTAAGCGAATCCCTTCTAACTTCTGAAAGTCTAAAAATTACGCTCAAAATTAGTCTCATAAAATCTTCTTCTAGGTATCATTTTGAATATTTGAAAATGAATTTAATATATTAACGGAATAATTCGTTTAGGTTTTAGTTTGTTTTAAATAATAACAGCTCTTATAGACATTTACTAAATAAATTACATTACTAAAAAACGTCTTGATTATATACTGTCAGGATCTCCATACCTAATGACGTAATTGTATGACAAAATATCAGTGATATTGCTGACCTAGGCACAAAATATTCATGTCAGAATAATGTTTGAGAGCACAAAATAATTCATGTCAGACTCGTTTTTGAAAGCGCCAGAAGTAAAAATAATAAAGTTATTGAATACATGCGTTTTATTTTTATGTAACACAAAGACGCCAGCAGAATTCTCTGAAAAGAAAAGCCATCTATAGTAAAGAATGTAACCTTCTTACTGTTAGGTACAGCAAGAAGGTATAATACTATACTTTCAAAATGCATACTTATATCTAAAACATACAAAATAATCTACATATCTACATCCCCCACGCGATTACAGCACGCACGGTCGTGCTCTAATTCAAATGGTTCAATGTGTTTGCGCATGGTCGTGCTCTAAAAAAATCGTCCTATTGGTCGTGGATTTTTTACGTTTTGTTTTACTTAAACCAACAAATGAAGGTAGTAACTATTAGAATAGTTCATATTCTATGCATTTAAATCGTTTCAGAACGGTGAAGGAAACGAAACGTGGCAAAAAAAATTAAATGTAATTATCTGTGTCTCATTGTCTGCCATTGCAGTGTTGTGGTCCGTGATTCATTGTTATAAAATATGTTTTCTGGAAGAAACTGGTAAGTATTCTCATAAGATATTTATATAGGTTTACTCAGAAACAAATACATATTAATTGTGAAGTGATATCTTTCGTAACAAAAACAAGAAATACAGTGATAAAAGGGAAAAACTTTTGAGAATGGTTTAATTTTTTACTTGAAACTGCCTACCTACGTTATAATTTTATGATAAATATTCTTTTATTAGTCAGAAAATCATATAAGTATCTAGATAATATATCTATAAACATATTTTAGCAATTCAATACTTGAATTATCGTATGTTTTCACTGTTACCGTGTTTCAAATGTTATACTGCCGAAATCGGAAATTTCCGTTGTTCAAGTACCGTTTGCATAACAATTTTCGTTTGAAGTTAGGAAGGAAAATAATTTGTAGTTTTCATACAATATACTTTTTATATAATATTTTTTGTGAATTAGCGAAACTTAGTAAATATTAATGACGTCAAACAATCATTTTTATTTTATTTAAAAAAGATATAAAAACTGTTGGCATCACAATTATCGTTTGAACGTAGGTAGGCAAATATATTTTTTTTCTCAAAGTAGTTTTCATATAATATACTTTTCATATAATATTTTTTTGTAAATTAGTAAATATTAATGACGTCAAACAATCATTTTTATTTTATTTAAAAAAGATATGAAAGCTGTTGGCTTAACAATTTTTGTTTGAAGGTAGGTAGGAAAGTAAATCATTTTTTTCCCAAAGTAATACTTTTCATATAACAAATTGTTTGTGAATTAGTGTAACTTAGTAAATACCAATGACGTCAAACGATCATTTTTATTTTATTTAAAAAAGAGATTAACGCTGTTACATGCCATATTTTACAGCATGTTTATTTTAATTGAATATTAGGTATTATAATAATAAAATATGATATTTTTTTATGATAATTGGTATAATAAATATCGTTTTTTTTTAGATTGGCTAGACTTCGGTCGACAAGCGGAAGCAGGTCGCGGTCCGCACAGGGAGGCTGGCGTACTCGGTCCGGGGTCCAGCTTCCCTGTGCCGCACGCCGTGCCCTCATGATGGGTCTCATCTCGGACCACGTATCCAGAGACCCTCATGTGGAGTTGTCACCACGACGGTAAGTATGTATTTTTTAAACATTGCTCATAATTTATAGGCGGCCATGTGAATGTATTCGATGGGTTTGTAAGATAAAGATTAAAAAAGATAAAGATAAAGATTTATTTATTCTGGCTCACACATAAAAGACATAAATATGAACATAAAAGGAAACAATTTATATAAAGTAGATAAATATAAAATTAAGAAAAGAAATATAAATCAAACAAAAACTTTCAAGTAAAGAAAACAATAAAAAACATAAAGAAATACATGACAAAACAAAATAAAGACAGAAGACAGAAGTAAGTTATTGCATGCAGCCAAAAAGGGACCTGGTTCGGCATAAGCTAGGCGAAAGCCCGGCACCGATTTTCAACCAGGCCCTCCGGTGAGTCACGCATGTGATACCAGTAAAAGATAGCAAAGATAGGTATACATATTACATTAAAAACATAAACATCACAAGCAGACCCAAATAAACTAAAAATAAATAAGTACATATAAGACGTATTTAGATAAAGTAGTATATATACAGTATACCTACCTACATAAATATTAACTAATACATATAGTCATAAAAGTGTTAAATAGTATATTTACATAAATACATAATATGTACATTAAAAGTGCTGTGCGATGTACTAGCGGCTCGCGTGCCGTGATCTTTCGGCGCCAGAAAGGCGGGGCGGCGGGTGGCGCGGGCGTGTTGTAAACAAAGCCTTCGCCACCCGCCAGTCGCCGTATCACCACCGGCAAATCTGCTTGCACCGATCCCATGGAGCATATGGCGCGCGTCCGGTAATTCAGAACGATGCGAGTATATACTTAATTTACCTATAAGTAACGGACAGTGCATTATACTTAAATGAAAACCAACCATTACGGTAAGTACAGTGCGTTATATACTTACCTAACATGTAATATAATATGATAAATTATCCTGCAGTAGATTCATACTTAAATTCACATTTCTATTGATTACATATAACATTTCAGATTCACACGGGAAAAGTACCAGAAACAAGTGCTATTTGGGAAGTCACGGCAATAGAACAACCTAATAGGTATATGTATCGACACAGGCTCGAGTGCCAGTTGGCCCTAAAGGTGAGGTGAACTGCTCATAATTATGATCAATTTATCCATTCCGGTGTACCTACAGACAGCGAGACCTTGAAGCGGAAAAATATAATTAAACCTCTTGGTTTGTTTTAGGTTTCTTCTACGGGTTTCTCGCACAGCGTACTTATGCACACTGCGCAGGCCTACACTTGTCAACGACAATGACGCATACGACAGAATACGAACTCACTAGACGTGGAATATTGTTGATTGTTGATCGAAGATTGTTGATAAGCATAATAGTAAGTTATAAACAAATTAATAACACTAATAGCTATGGGCTGGAACCACAATCATACGATACATTCATAATAACTAGTACAACATATTTCGGTCGGTATAAAATTGTTTTGTTAATTTAATGGCTATTCAATACATTTGGCAATAATAATTATAAAATCGTATAATAAAATACTAATATGGTTTAATAATAATAATGTCATAAGTCACTGAATAATTATAATAATAAGATTATATACACATTCATAAATTTATGTCCTGAATTAAGTACAATATTAGTAATAATATTATTATCATCCTAAATAAAAATTGTAATATAAATAATAAATAAAATAAATAATAGAAATCGAATGAATTGTCATAACCATTCAATTGATTATAACAGTTGCAAAATTTATATTTATTATTATTTCATTATACTAAATAGACGATAATTAATGTTAATTATTTTGTATTACATTTTTATTTTAAATTAAGGAGGCATTCATATTACACATACATACATACATATGCTCACGCCTTTTTCCCGTCGGGGTAGGCAGAGACAACAGATCGCCACTTGCTTCTATCCTTGCAAACCTCACGTGCTTCCTCTACATTCATTATTCTTTTCATACATGCTCGCCGGTTGCGCATTAGCATTCATATTAATGTTACCCAATCTATGTTGCTCTTCCATAAGATTTTTTTCCAAATTTCCTCTGAAGGAGGTCAATGATTTGAGGTCTCGCAATGGAGGGGGGATATTATTCCAACATTTTGAAGCAGCATAGCGAAAACTTCCTCTAAATGCCTCTGTGCGATGTAGACCAATAGATAATTGCTTAGAGCACTGTCTGTTCCGTTCATTGCTATTTGCCACCTACTTCAGTTTGTCATATAAATATTGCGGTTGTTTTAACTTAATGACACCAAACATAAGACAAGCCAAATGCAGTTTTCTACGCGATTTCATTTTTAAGATCAAGTTATTGTTCAAATATGGCGTTACATGACATCTAAATGGTATTGAAAAACAAAAACGTGCGCATGCATTCTGCACCCTCTGTATCTGCCTGTCTGTGCGCGCTAAGAGCCGAGGACCATACACAGCATCGGCATAGTTTAATTTGCTCAGTATCAAGGAGTCAACCATCTGAACACGTAATTCCTCCGACAGATAGGGACGCATTTTATACAATAACCTTAACCTATAAAAACAGTTCTGTATCGCATCACCTACATGCTTTTCGAATCGAAGGTCAGAATCCACTATCAGTCCAAGATTCCGAGCCTCACCCACTCGCTCTATTGGACTCCCTCTGAGAATAAGGTTAGCTGGTGAATGTAACAAACTCAAATTCCTTTTGGTGCCGAATACCACGTATTTCGTCTTTGATGGATTCAACAACAAGCAATTACTTTCGGACCATGCGACCAGTCGCTCAAGATCTTCATTCAAGTCTTGTATAGCATTTCCAAAGTCACCAACTTTAAACGACAAATAGATTTGAACGTCATTCGCATATATATGATAATGGCACTTTTTAATTGACTCCTTGATGTCCGCACAGTAAAGGCTGAAAAGGATTGGTCCCAAAATTGAGCCCTGCGGCACACCTCTCGTTAAAGAGGCTAGTGATGAGGTCAGAGTGGCTCCATCTGAAGTATTCAGCTCCACAAATTGCATCCTGTTAGTCAGGTAGCTATGGAACCACATTAATGTGCTGTTGTCAAATCCATAAAAGCGTAGCTAAGATAATAATAAATTAACGTTTATGGCATCGAATGCGCGGGAGTAGTCCAACAAAACGAGAATAGTACACATTCCCTTATCCTGGGCAGCCAGAATGTTATCTGTAACATCTAAAAGGGCTGTGTTAGTGCCTCGAAACCGTCTAAATCCGGACTGTAGTGGAGGCAAAATACTGTTCTTTTGTAAAAACTCGGTAAGCTGTTGGCTGACAACCTTCTCCAAGACCTTGGACAGGCAGGGCAAAATGCTTATCGGCCGCAAGTCCCGTAGGCTAGTAGGGTTCGGTATTTTAGGTATCGGTTTTACACTAGCTACCTTCCAAATATCCGGTACTGTGGAAGTTATAATAGAACGATTAATTATGTCGGTTATAGTTTGTAGTGTGTATTCTAACGTCATTTTAATCATCAATAAGTTAATTCTTTCGAATCCCTCAGCGTTTGATTTGAGGCCCTGTATAATACGAGAGACGACATCTTGGTCTACAGTTACCAAGCTAAGTGTGGCGTCACAGAACCTATGATATTCATGAAAAGTAAGATAAGAAATGCTAGTGTTAGTATTACCAGGCACAGTCAAGAAGAAAGAATTTATGTTTTCCAGGTCATTAAAATGCAGAGGAATATCAGACGCCTGTCTGGGCGGTAATATTGTATTTTTTAAGTTCCTCCATAAAATTTTTGGATTTCTGATTTGATTATTAATGTTATATTTATAATATGCAACTTTTTCATGAAATAACGCGGTAGTAACTGCAGACTTTAACTGCTTATAATAATTTTTACTGACTTCAGTCTTCAGTCGCCGAAATTTGGTTAACGCTTCATCTCTACGTCTCATCATTAGTCTAATAGTATCAGTTATCCATGGGTAAGACCGACCCCTGACAGTGTACACCCTAACTGGTGCGTGTATATCAAAAATCATAATTAGCCATTCATTCAATGCACTCACCATATCGTTCACATTTTCCGGACCAGTTATAAGATCCCATCTTATTTTATCTAAATGACTACTCAAAGTTTCACTGCAAATGTTTGCAAATGAACGTTTCCTATATATTTGTGGTAGCAATTTGTACTTCCTGATATTGAGTTCGCAACTTATAAAAGAATGACTATTCATTAATTTAAATGGTTCGATCCTGACACATCTCGCGCTTAGGTCCGTGTATACTAATCAATTACAGTCTCACTGTCCTCGGTAAAATGTGTAGGTGAGAACACAAGTTGAGCGAGACCTACGCAACCAAAAAAATCATTAAGCTTCTTCATTTTACTGTCATTACTATTTTGCATATTAACGTTAAATTCTCCCAATAAAATGAAATGATCGCAATGTCCCAGGGTACTTAACGTAAGACTAATGGCATCGATAAATAAGTCCAAATTAAGCCACGGAGGACGATAAGCCGTGCCAATAGCGATCTTCTTTCCGTGCAGAGTAAGAGTGAGCCACATCTGCTCCACGGAATCGAACCTGGGATCGCCAGTACCCGTCAACGTACGCGCGCTTATGCCGTGTTTTATATAAAATCCTACGCCACCGCCGCGACCGCCGCAAACAGTCGCTGGCCGCGGAGTGTGACGGAAGCGATAGCCTGGCAATATAAGCCCACGTGCCTCTTCTCCTCGTCTCAGCCATGTCTCATTTATGGCTAAAATGTCGACAGGGTCACGTTCAACCATTGCTACGAAGTCCTCGTGGTTCGTACCTAGGGAGCCCGCGTTCAGCAGTCCAACTGTAAAGTATTTATTAGTAACTGCCATTATAACTCGGTATCTCTTTGCATCGCAGTATAATAATATGTAACATTAAAATAAAAGATATGTTACTGTATAGCATAAACAACTGTCCGTCGCTAGCATCGTCAATTGCAAAACTCATGGTATTTAGGAACCAACACATCGCATAAATGTACATAGCACTTAGTAATCTGTTTGTAATGTAACTTTGTGTTAAAAATATTAAGTGTACGGAGTAAATAAATGTATAATAAGTCATAATACATAAATATGTTATATATAGAATGTTAATAGTTTTGCTTAATGATACAGCATAAATTAAGTTACATGAAATGTTTTTATGCATAATAATTGTATGATTGTAATTTTGGTGAAAAAGGAAAGTAATAGTTGCAGAAACATTGTTAGATAACATTTTAAATAATAATAATAATAACAATTTAAGCAAGCCCCATAGATAGAATATAATCGAACTTGTAATTAGCCAAAAAAATTGTTTATATCTTTATCAGTGAATATACGATACGTAGGCGCCCCGTCTTCCCTCTTAGCGAACACTTTTCCATCCCGCGACCATACATATCTCCATTGCCGAGCGCGACCAGCCTCACGAGCCCGACGAAACAGCTGATGATTGGCGCGAGTCAGGCGTTCGTTTATATAGATGCGACGTTGCGAGCCCGCCACACCGAGATCTGTCGTTGTGAGTACTTGGCGCACGCGAGCCGCACTTAGCAAGGCGTCACGAGTTGCGCGCCGCGTTAATCGTACAGCAAGCACTCGCGGCTGGTGTGCAGAAGGGTCGGCAGAGAGGCCAGCTGACTCAATGTTATTTTGGAGCGCAGATCCAATGCGCCCAACGTGCACGATGTCATGATCCTGAATATCGACGCCCAGCTTTGTTGCCATCAGCTTGACAACGTGAACAGCACTCTCGCCCTTTTGCTCAGGTAGCCCCGCCACAAGGACATCATTGAGCAACAATTTTTGGTCCCTGTCGTTCAGTTCTTGTCGCAGCTCAGAAACAGTCTCCTCAAGATGGTTGTTAGTTGAGGTCTTTTGCTCTAACGCCTGTTCTATAGCCGTGACTCTCGACTCCACAGTAGCGACCTGATTTAAGCATCTGCTTATCGTGCTCTTAAATGCTGCTATTTTGTCTCGGTACTGACGGACTTCGTTTTTTATGGCAGACATCTCCTCTCTGAGCGCCCTAATCTCATGTACCAAGTCTCCGCCGTGTTGTGCGTGAGAAGAGAGTTCAACTTGGGTATTTGCCATTTTTATAGGTGTGGCAAAGTTGTCCTCTCTAGACAATGTAGAAACGATGGGCGAACTGCAACCAGTACATGTCCAGCTGCCAACTGCGGAGTCCGGTGCTGGGACACATGCGCGATGAAATATGGAAAGACACTTAGTGCATCGCATACAGTAACTTAGCAGATATTACTTTGCCGCAAGTCCCGCATTTAACCATCGTCGTTGATTGCGCTAAAATCTCGGTAAAGCGCTAAGACAGTAAAACATAATTTGTTTGTTTTGTTTACACTGTTTAAAATTCGACGCAGCGGCCAGATAACGATATAGAAATTAGTGTCTTAATAGTTCCTGCAATAACTCACAGATGTCACTGTTCTCAAAAAAACTTTTAAGGCTGTATAGAAGGCTGTATACTAATATGACAAAGTTCGAAACTTGTCAATTACAACCACTGACCACCACACTATTTACCAGCCACAGTATATTTAGGTAAGATTGTTGGTAACTTAAGTTAGTGTTTTTTCTATATATACTAGGGTAGATTCACTGTCACTCAATGTTATAAATATTTAAGATATAAGTTTATTTGATTTACGGTTTATTCTGTCACTGTATAACACTACTAATTGTTTATTGTACGCTAGACTGTAAGTTTACGAATAAATAACTCCCGAAAGCACTGTGTTTATATTTTTTTTTTACTGACAATCACCGTAAGCAAACAGCTGATATCAACGTCCGTGAAGTCACTCCATCAAAGCGTAAGCGATGTTTTTGGTTGAATTCAAAATATTGTGTTGTTTTGATCATCTTATAAATGAATATACAGAAGGAAGCCAGTCAGCGTCACCCTTATTGAAAACCAATAAGAACTCACGGCCTAAAGCATTGTATTTAGATTATTATGATCATAACATTTTTTCTTTTTGTTTTCAGACAGTGAGTTGTACGCCAGGAGGGTCGTTGAATGTCACAGGTGACACTGTGGCAATTCAAAGCATCCCTGGCGGTAATTTACGACGTGCGGCCCAGGTTACTGATGACCTGCCCCTCTGGTAAGTTCCTTTTCTTTTGAATTTTTATCTCTTCAATTAAACAAGAGTATATTATTTCATGTTACTTTTCTATTTTTTTTATAGTTCTGATATGTACTGGAGAAAATTGAGGCGATGGACGTGTCAGACGTAGAAGCAGAGGAACTGCTGCAAGCAGCTCCCTGGCACGTCCAGCGCTGGGTAAGAGCATTAGTACCAGAGGCGCAAGGCAGCAGTGCAGTCACCGAGTCCGCAGAGGTGAAGAAGATGTCCCCTGCTGCCCAAGCTGCCACGTGTACTGTTATGCCTGAAGTTGAAATTTATCTTTCAACTTCAGGCGTAACAGTAACTTCTAGAGCTGCACCTGGGCAGAAAACCTGTGAGGGGAGTGATTTGGATAGTGAATTCGACGATGATTTCGACGTTACTCCTATCGAAACCACTCCCTTCACAGGTTTTCAAAAAGAGATCCCTGCGGATGAAGAGTTTGACGAGCCAGTGCTCAGTGTCATCAATGACATTGCGAGGGGAGTGGATGATGTTACCGATCGTCTGCCTGGCATATCTACGGTTTTTAATTGGGAGGAGGGGTTCGACACGTTCAGGGGTGTCCCTGAACAATTTTCGGGGCCTACACCTGGCCCGATTTGCGCCTATGATTCGGCCTATGTTGCGTTCACAGATATTTGGAGTGAGGACATCATGGGCCGAATTGTAGTCGAAACGAATAGATATGCCAGGCAGACTATCGACGGTCTAAGTCTAGGGGGGAGTTAAAACCATCATCTCGTTTGCATGGGTGGACTGACACAAATGCAGACGAGTTGATGGTTTTACTCTCCATTTTCATGTTTATGGCCATCGATCCCCGTACGTCGCAATCCGAGTATTGGTCATCAGGCGTCCTGAGTATGCCAAATTTCAGGCGTCTGATGACCTACAGTAGATATGTGCTACTAAACAAGTTTCTCCATTTTGTTGACAATTCCGACGAGGGTCAGAAATTTCAGCAAACTGAAGAAACCGGCCAGTCATCAAATACTATGTCCCGATGGCTTTTTAAGTTAAAACCTATAATCGAGCACCTCGGGCTCAAATTTGGGTCACTTTATAATTTGGATCGGCACATATCTATTGACGAGTCCTTAACGTTCTTCAAAGTTCGTTTGTCGTTGGTCCAAACGATCCGGACGAAGCCCGCGAGATTTGGAATCAAGTCATATGAACTTTGTCAGTCTAAGACTGGATATATGGCCCGATTCCAAATCTACACAGGTAAGTCGGATGGATCACATAGTGATCCATCTGTGAATCCGATCTAGGGGGCAAAAAAGCATATGTTGTCCTCGATCTTTTAAAAGGCCTTGAACATAGAGGTCATTGTGTCACAATGGACAATTTTTATAATAGTCCATCGTTGGCACGATACCTCAAATGTTCGGGGTTCGATTGTTTGGGGACCCTGCGCACTAACCGCCGTAATGTGCCTAATGACATCGCGAAGGTGCCGAAAAACGTCGCTAAGGGGACTATAACATATCGGCAATATGGAGATATTTCCATAATTTCGTGGAAAGACTCCAAATTGGTGAATATTATATCCACCTGGCACGATGACAGCACCTTCGTTGGATAGAAGGCTGTTAAGAGTCTGGTTAAGCCGGTTTGTGTGCGTGACTACTACAGTACTATGGGGGGCATTGATCTTAAAGATCAAAAGTTCTCCATGTATCTGTTAGAACGAAAGAGAGGAATGAAATGGTATGTAAAAATGTTTAAAAAGTTGTTGAATGTGAGCATCCACAATGCTTTAGTGATGTATGTAAGTTCTTTGAAACGGCGCAACAAGCTGGCAGTGACGCACCGTGAGTTTCGCTACGAACTCGCTCAATCTCTTGTTGACCGTCATCTCCAACGCCGACTAAAGATGATTGAGGAGCCAGTAGGGGAACTCATGAGGCTGAGGCGAAATGTTGCGCACGTTCCAAAGTATGACAGTGGAAATAATGCAAGAAAGAGATGTATAGTTTGCTTGAGATCGAATGTCAGGAAAATGGTTCATTCACAGTGTAAAACCTGTGATGTTTTCTTGTGCTTTGAGCCTTGATGGACGGAGTGGCATTACTCTGAGAAGCTCAAAGGACAAGAAAAACATCGTGGGTGAAAAAGGACACGTGATGAATGAACCATTTTGTGGATGCGGATGTGGTGCGGATGAATGATGATGAATAAAAAGGACGCGTGATGAATGAACCATTTTGTGGATGCGGATGTGGTGTGGATGAATGAATGTGTATGAATGTGTTGACATTGCGGCGATACCCCTAGATTGGGGTTAAGGACTCGATACGAGGATTGCCGGACGGGGATCGGTGGCCTGCAACATCTATCTATCTAGCATAATATATAACAGTTACTTTGTGACGTAAATGAATAAATGAAGTGCGATATTTTTTTAAATTTAAACAGGTATCTTTTGCTTTGCTTAAAGCTGTAACTGTTATATGTTATATAACTTCAGTATGATTTTTATTTGACATTCTTAAGTGTTACTTTGTGACCTAAATGAATAAATGAAGTTCGATATTTTTCTTAATTTAAACAGGTATCTTTTGCTTTGCTTAAAGCTGGAACTGATATGTTATATAACTGCAGTATGATTTTTATTTGACATTCTTAAGTGTTACTTTGTGACCTAAATGAATAAATGAAGTTTGATATTTTTTTAAATTTAGACAGGTATCTTTTGCTTTGCTTAAAGCTGTTACTGTTATACGTATGTTAATATAACTTCAGTATGATTTTTATTTGACATTTATGAGTGTTACTTTGTGACCTAAATAATTAAATGAAGTTTGTTATTTTTAAAATTTTTAAACAGAAGATGTTATTTATTCAAATGTGCGGATATGCACCTATATTCTAACATAGAAACATACAGAATATTGATGTGAGATGTGTTATAAGGGACAATAATAAATGTATGACTAATGTTATATTTAATGATATCATTCTCACTAGTTCTACCAGCAAGGAACTAGTTCTTTAGACGATTTGTTGATGGTCTTAAATTGTTCTTTATTATATCATAAATACACCCCCCAATACCGGGGTATTCCTGAAAGCGCAACTATTTTTGAGCGCAACTAAAAAAGCGCAACTACTTTATTCCACAAAGCGCAACCACGTCGAAAAATAGTGAAGGGGTATAACAGATTCTTTAAGGACTATTTACTATCGATAGGATTTGTAAATCGTCGGCCCATTTTTTATTTATTATATTATGGTGATGGTTTTTAAAAGTACCAGGATAACAGAAATGAACAGAGGTGAGAAGTGTTTATAGAATCTGGTAACAATTATCAATCAGTAAAATGTTTTGAAAAGTACCAGGGTAACATAAATGAACAGAAGTTAGTAGCCTGGTTTTAGGGTCATGAATCAGAAATAAAGCACTGGATGGTATAAGTAAAAATCAGGCGCACAGCAATAGCATAAAGTATACTAAAATGTCCTGTCTTATCAACTATCGATATTTTCCATTTGTTATTAACCAGCACTATTGCATCTTGATATTTAGTTGCGCTTTGTGGAATAAAGTAGTTGCGATTTTTTAGTTGCGCTCAAAAATAGTTGCGCTTTCAGGAATTCCCCAATATAAGGGAGACCACATGTATTCCATGATACATCTCCTTAAGCATCATGTGGAGACAACCCTACGCAAACATTTTATTCAAATGACATCCTAAGTACCTCAAGGTAAATAAAGTCTGTTTCGTAAATTGTGAATTGTGCGCATACAAAAGCCTGATCCATGCTATTTTTTGCTGTCCCAGGGGTACACCGCAAAGTTTGGCTACTGTTGTCATAGTTTGCAAGTTTATCGAGAGCTTGGGATGCCGAACAATGATAGGTATAATGTTTTGCGCAATTTATCAGTGTTTATGTACTGTAGATGTATTGTTATATTGTGTGAACCAGAAATTGTTTGTGGTCCAGTTGCAGATTGTTAAAGATAATACAAAGTTTTGGTCGAAGGTCATCTTGAGTTATTTCCAGAAATAGCTACAAACAATAATAACGGTTTGTCTTAGTGACGTAAACTTGATAATAATAGTTTTCAATCAACCACAGCTAACCTGAAAGTTAAAGTTTTAAGACAATGGCTGGGTAACAATCTTCCTTGACTAGTACATTTTAGATAAGCCGGATTGGATTTTAGACGACAAATATTAGCTACTTAGACAAAAAATAATAAAAAGAAAACAGAACAAAAAGTCATTTCTGAGATTTGGAGTTTACGCTAAAGTGTTATTACTTTCTCAGTGAACACCATCACGGACGTTGAAATATGTTCAATAGAAGGCAGTAGGTTTGCTATCTTATATTTGGGATACCCATTGTAATCCTTTGGGGATGAACAGGTGTGACACTATGTTATGTGAAGATACAATTGTTATTCTGCTTGCGTTTCTTTCCCAACTATCAGTCTGTCCGTTCTGTTCAATAGAAGTCCACTCCAATCTACATTTTTAATCCGTAGACGCCACTTGAAAAGGCCATCTGTCTTTATTGTCAAGCAGGTCCGATTGCCAATCGTTGAAGGGACAGAAATGTATTCATCACAATATCTTTCTTGTTTATGTACCTATGAAAAAAAAATTACATAAAGACTTTATAGGTTATGATTTTATAGTTTACTGTTTGTTTTCCATTTAACAGAGGTAGAATATTCTGAACAGCCATAAATTCATCTGAATCGTCGCCTGTCGCTGAAAACAGTCAGCCCAGACATTATCAGAAAAAAAGCGCCAAAATGTTAACACACAAAAAATAAATGCTTACATTACGTCACGTAAATATATAAATCCTTGTAACAAATTCAACAATTTTACAAGGACTGTGCTATAAAGGCGCGTACTAAATTGTGAACAACAAAAATTGTCCTATAAACGTTCCCTTGCCCAAAGGGCGGACTGACAAAAAGGCTATGTTCACACTGACACTGTGTTTTTGTCTCGTCTGTCATACACATGACAAGGGTCCCGGATTAGCTTCGCTTGTGTGTGTGACTCTTTAATTATTCTAGGTTTTTGCACGAATAATTCCAAGTATGAAACGAATGAACTCGTGACCTATGTTACGGATTACAATTAATTGATTGACGATTAGACGATTGACGGTCAGACAATTAATTGATTTTGAGATTGTTGGAAAAAAGACCACATATTTTGTTGGCTATTTTAATCAAGGTAGCGCTCATAGCGCGACTTCGTTCTTAGAAGTTTGGGCAACGTCAACGTTAAACAAGTTGAGCAAGCGGGTCTCCACTACCATGGGTGACTGCAAGTGGTATTTACATTAGAGCACTACTGCCACGGAGGGCACGTAAAACCGTCGGTTCCGGTTTTTGTCTCTTAACTCGAATCGTTAGTCCATGTCGGATGCCTTCGGGCGGTCTGAAAACACTAACATCGGAGTTGACCACACGAAATTTCGTAAACCTCTCGGTTTGATGCGTATCGATAATTAGGATTAGATTAGAATTTGGTCTACTATATCACACTGGCCAGACGGGTTGGTATAGATGTCGGGTTTTTAATCCTATTTGCTTTGTGTATTTTCCATAATGGCCTCTTACGACAACCGCGGAATGAATGGGAAAGTAACGAGAATGATTCCGTGAGTGTCTTTAGCAGGAATACAAAAGTATTATGTAATAAAACCAAAAAAGGCTCATTATTTTATACAATCTGCATTATTATTGATTTATAGAAATAGGTATGAACCATGAATTTAAACTGAATACAGATCAGTTTATTGACCAATGATAGACACAGAATTAATAAAGCTAAGTATATTGGTTTGCAACGTGCACAGACCTTATCCACAGAACATAGAAAGGCAAAGCAAGATTCACTATGCATTACTAACCTCACATTCACGGGCTAATCAAGCTCAAAATATAAAAATCAAAGTGAATGCCTTCCGAAACTTCAAAGAGCATATTATGCACTTTATGTGGTAAGCAAGTTCATTGTACCTACTGTACGGCTAAGGACAGAGTGAGTTAAGCCTTGCTGATATCTTGATGATCTATGATGGGTTGTACAAATGGTTGAAGGTGAGTTTTGCTGTATGTTGAGTTAAGTACGCAATACCTATTCGCACCATGCAATCAGATTAGTTCCTTTAAAAGCTTGGCTCTTCATTACTTTCGTCCTTTTTTATCCTCTAAGACACATTGTTGCTTCCTTTTCTTTTACTCTAAGAGTAAGGAGTGGCTTGAATATATTTCTTGTACTTTTGCGTCTGATAGAGAGCAAGTATCAAGCACCAATATGTCGACCGTTGATGTGCTTACGGCTGGAATTAAACAAGTTCTACGAAGGTAGGCAGAGATGGATGTTAACGTAGATTTCACATATTTCACTTAGTCACCGCTATATCACTCTCTTCTATTTGAGTCTAGTCCCATTATTTTTCAAGTCATCATCAGCCTTTTGGGCATAGACCTCTCCTCATTTACATCAGAACTATGTGCAACTATTACCTTAGCCGCGCTGGAAAGGCGGATGGCATAGGGTTTGATGTGAAGTTTTCTATCTCTCTACTTGTAGTCCGAAATCCCAGGGCCGCCAAACCTTACTTATTTTCTCAGAAACGAAATGTATAGAATAATGTAGTGTTAGTATTTGCTATGAGTGTACATGTACTTGTTAGCTTGGATCGTGGGCCAATTTTTAGGTAAGTACGAGGTGCTAAAGTTAGGTAAGAATAGTACTCACTTTTCTTAAATTCTCAGTGTAGATTTTTATGTATGTTTTAGAAAATATTATTAAAAAATTGTAAATGATACTATCGCGCTCATTTCGGCGTCGGTAGTTTTTACCAGACGCTCCAAAATATCTAGCTATCGGTATCTCTACTGATAGCTAGATATTTTGGAGCATCGAGCTATCATTTTCTTATTGCGCCCACTAGTGGTCTCCCACTAGGGGGCAATTAAGAAAATGTATGGAAATTGTTTCCGTGGGCCTTTAGCACCTCATAACTAAACATTGGCCCACGATTCAAGCTAACAAGTACATGTACACTCATGACACATACTAACACAACATTATTCTATACATTTCGTTTCTGAGAAAGTAAGCAAGGTCTGGCGGCCCTGGGATCTCGGACTATTCCTTCGTGTATTTTCCTTACGACCGTCGTCGTCTCTTACGACATCTACAGAATGAAATGGGGTAGTGACACTTTGTATTCTTAATCCGTCACTACTCTGATTCGCACTTGCATCTTGGGTGTATGTTCTTTGATTAAACACAGCCATATTTATAGAATGATGATGGATACTTAGCATAAGAAAAATACATTTGGTAAAAATAATTTAACTAATGACCTTACGAAAAATTTACGAAAATGAAACCTGGTATTTACGTTATCGTAGGCTAAAGCCTACGATAACGTAAATACCAGGTTTCATTCTAAAGAAAGTTCCACTTAGATACCGCAATCAGATTTGTATACAATCCAGATCACCTGCGCAAAACTATCAAACTGGCGCATAGTTATTTGGAGTACATTAGCGCAATAGAGACTTCAATTTGTGAGTTAGCGAACAGTTTAAAACTACTGTGCGGCCCCGGGCGGGGTTGATGTTTTAAACACTGTTCAGAACAGCGGATGCCGTGGAGACATATACTATTTGATGAAATATAATTTGTACACGTTATCATTTTATAATCATAAAAAATTTTATCTTACAAAATTGAAATAACACAATTAATGAAATAAGTAGCACCGCGGAAAATAACATTGTCTTGTATTCCTGCAGTCAGTTACCTAGCGCGTTAAAGTATACTTGTGACCAATATTTTCTACTTTACACTAGCTACTGGGTGTTTCTTAATATATTGGTATATTGGATATAACTTATTACTTACTCACTTCTCAATACATCATATTCAATACATCCGCCGTATCAGAGTACCGTGGTTGTATTGATGTGACGCTATTTTAGCTTAAAGTATGATGCTGTTATATTGTTGGCTATATAATAATAATAATTCGTTTATAACATTAGAAAACAAGTTCCCCCCATATAAAATAAACGAGAATTTTGAACGCTGCAGACAATTTTGCATGTAACGGTCAGAAAATTAAATATAAAGCCGCGGAGGCGTCTCTATGAAGTTCCAAGTCGGGATGTCCGTACTACTTTTATGTAGTGGCTGTTTAGTGTTTAATTTCAGTGTATTAGATTACCAGCAAACCGTTGTCGACTTTTGCTTGTATTATATATTCTAACACAAATGATTTTCCTGTCAGCGGTACTTATATTGAAACTAAATAGTTTTGTTATCTATTATTAGATATTAAATTTTGTTATATACATAATATTGTAATTTATTGATTAATAAATGGTAAAGGAAAATATCGTGAGCAAAAGTGCGTGCCTTAGCATTCTCCACTATGTTTTCAAAAGTAAAGTCTGCCAACCCGCACAGGGCCCGCGTGGTGGACTATGATTTTACCCTTCTCAAAGTGAAGTGAGGCCTTATCCAGCAGTGAAAACTGTATGTACAGGGCTGGTAATAATGATGTTAACTTTCTAATTGATTTATGGATTTGTAGTACCAATATGCATACCGCCAATAAATGTGTATCTCTACTTTAAAACACGTATTATAGACATACAGACGGTGCTAGATACTGACGCAAATATGTAATACTTTTCTAATGCGAAATTACAGCTCGTTAAAATTCATTTCCGACCAAACCTTTTCCAAAAAGACGCATGCTGTAATTACCATTCCACGCTTTTATTTTTGAAAGCAAACAGGTGACATACTGACCGAAAAGCCGGCCGTATTCGAAAAACCCGTAGTACCTTGAACGGTACCCCAGGGAAACATGGGATGGTTTTATCCTATAGAAAAAGCTATTTCACATTTTCCCAACAGAACAGTAAGTGCGGTGGCTCAGTTATTTGAGTAATCAAACGATCTCGCTAAATAGCTTTGGTGCAGCGTGATATGGTACTGATAGAGCCAGCATTGTCACAAGGAACACCTAGAGTAAGCTACGCTCGCGAGGCCGTTTCTTGGATGGGTGACCTTTTTGTGGTTTTTACACCAAAGCACTAAAGTACTTAAGAAGGTACGTTAAATAAGAGGTGTCGTTTCTTTATGGGTAAACTTGGTAAAGTACGATTTGTGATTCACGACTCATGGTCTTTTCGATTCGATCGGCGATCGTTACGCTGATTAGTCAGTTTTAAGGATATATCGTTGTAGATCTAGAAGCGAGAATATCTATACGTCGAACGCTGTTTGACACAAGGAGAGATTTAAGAAGTCATACTGAGCATAATAAAGGTCCTGATAGACAGACAGACCTAGACGGACCAAAAACTTATCGTATAAGGGTCTCAATATTTTTGTAGGTACGTAACACTAAAAGCCAAATCTAAGGTCACATGTCCAACGGTATTTTTCCTTTTTTGCTACAGAACCCTGAAAGCCTAAGGTCTAAAGATGGAAATAACAGTTATAAAATATAGTCTATTAAATATTTAAATGTCCTTGTTGATCAACCCTGTAAATTGAAAATGCTATGCTTATGGCCTTTATTTTATAACTTGACTGTAATATAAAACATATTGTCCATATACAGGATTTAGTAGTCCATAAAACTTTCAAACTAGTTTGGGCTGCTGCTGAATAGAGTGGAACCAAATATACCACCAGTAAAGTTCATAACATCATAATAAATACGTTCTTTTGAGAATACATACAACAAATTCCTCTTCCTGTTTTAAGACCTATTTATTAATTTTGAAATGCAATCTATCGAATAATAATAATAATAATAATAATAACCTAGCAACACGTCAACAAGACGACATAAATTGTTTTCCTCGAATATTTATATTTCTATTATATATTATAGTTTTGGATTCATATATATATTTTTGACTACAAGAAATACTTATTTACTTGAGAAACATACAATTATAACAAGAAACCATTTAAAACATTATGAAAAGAAGATACAAAAACATTGTTCAAGATGACGTCTAACGTCAATGACAAATTGTCTAAGAAAATGTAAATAAACACATATAAGTCCAACGAGGAAATGTTATGATATGTTGACAAGAGCTAGGGCAGCAGCTGCACGCAATACATCCCCGGACTCGTCGCTCAGCTCCACCTCACAGCCGCCGGCACCTACAACAGAGTTGTCAGCAATCATAGAGGCGTTGAGCTCGTCGAGCGACGAGTATTTCTCCCCGCCGACGTCGCCAACACCCGTACGCTGCCGTGGGAGAGGCCGGCCACCGCTACGCTTGGGACCCCGAGATCCACCGGTCTCGAACAGGGCCCCCGCTCCCGGTGGTAATGTGCACCGCATGAAATGGACTACAACCATGAATGAAAACGTCATGCGGGCATATTTTGTGGCTACAGAGGGAGGTACCAACCTTACGGTGTATCATGACCGCATGCTGCCTCTGTTTCAGGGCTTGGAACCGGCTGTCAACGTTTCGGCACAGCGACTGCGACTGTCGGATCAAGTGCGGGCTATCCAGCGCTGCCGCCTGCTGGATGACGTTGCACTTGAGAGGCTACGCTCTGACTTACTACGTAACCCTCCTATCCCTTCTTCTACGTGTAGCGATATACAAGTGTCAAATATTGTCAGAACGCAAAGGACTGTTGAAGAGGTGCATAGTAGGGATACACAAGTAAGTACCCAGTACATAGATGAATTAAGGAGTACTTTGGAGTGCACTATTCGGGAGTATCGTTTTGTAAATACAGCAGATAGGCCCCACTTACCACGTTTGCCCACACACAAGAAAAATATAGCGCTGGTGTGTGCCCTGGATTCACTATTGTCCACGTACTAATAGTGAAGATCTTAGCGATACCCACTCGATTCTGTATTGTGCGGCTGTTACAGCGTGTCGAGTGGCAGGTATTAAAATACCAGATGGTAGTAATACTGCCCCTCGAATCAATGCTGTACCGGCCTGGCAGTGCAGGATTGAGCGTCGTATCGCTGAGGCCAGGGCGCTCATCGGAAAGCTAATTTGCTTCAGGTCAGGCAATACAAGACCGAGAGTGATGCGTTTTGTGACTCGGGCGTTCTTAGGTACGGGCCTTAGTCGCCAAGAATACGAATCACGAGTCACAAAACGCATCGACTACCTGAAGCAAAAAGTTTGTGCGTGGGCAAATCGTATAAGACGGTACAAAAAGCGGGTGGACCGATACACCCAGAATAGGGCATTCCAAAAAGATGAAAGGTGGGTATATAGAAGTTGGGAGCGAACTGATCCAAGTGTGGATGATGGGCGTCTGCCGGATGCTGAGGCAACGAACGCTTTCTTGCGCAGCATTTGGTCGATGCCCATCAGCCACACTGAGGGTGATTGGTTTGGGGATGTTAAGCGAGCATGTGATATCTAACTGGAAATCAACGGGACCGGACGGACTGCACAACTTCTGGTTGAAGTGGCTACGTAGTGCCCATGCTCGATTGGCATCCCAATTCCAGGCATCTTTGGAATCGGGCTCGATCCCAACTTTTATGACAACTGGTATCACTCACCTGCTCTTTAAGTCAGGCTGTACCACGGACCCCAAAAATTATAGACCGATAACGTGTCTACCGACCTTGTATAAACTTCTTACATCCATTTTGAGGACGAAGATGTTATCACATATAAAAAGTAATAACATTATGTCAGTGGCTCAAAATGGATGTAAGAATTGGGCCCGTGGTACAAAAGAGCTACTCCTATTTGACATGGCCATTAGCCAGCAGGTGCGTCGCAACCGAAAGGATCTGGCGACATGCTGGATAGACTACAAGAAGGCCTACGACTCCGTGCCACATACTTGGCTCTTGAGGGTGCTGGAGTTATATAAAGTTGATATAACTCTATGCACCTTCTTGATGGCATGTATGGGGCAGTGGAGTACGGTCCTTCGCTATCCAGGGTGCCGGCAGATTCGCGATTGCGGTGCACGTCTAAAGATCGAACGGGGTATATTCCAAGGTGACAGTTTAAGTCCCTTGTGGTTTTGTCTAGCTCTGAATCCTCTCAGCACTTTGCTAGAGGGGTCTGGGCTAGGCTATCGATAGCAGCGTAGGGGTCAAGTTATATCCCACCTCTTTTATATGGATGACCTTAAATTATTTGCCCTCACCACTATCCAATTGACAGCGTTACTAAAAGTAACTGAAACTTTTAGTAATTCTATCAAGATGGAATTTGGTGTGGATAAGTGTGCGGTCATGCATGTAAAACAAGGTGGAATTGTGGAATCTGATGGAATAGAGCTTTCAGATTCCACAAAACTTAGATCTCTATCTGCAACCGAGACTTACAAGTATCTGGGTATGTCGCAGGCCTTAGGTATTGCTGAGACTGCCATGAAACAATCATTGCGGGAGCGCTTCTTTGGCCGCCTGAAGAAAATACTGAAAAGTTTTTTATCAGGCGGCAACAGGGTGCGTGCCTATAATGGTTGGGCCATGCCAGTCT
Organism: Euclidia mi; assembly: GCA_944739405.2. Taxonomy (NCBI): domain Eukaryota; kingdom Metazoa; phylum Arthropoda; class Insecta; order Lepidoptera; family Erebidae; genus Euclidia; species Euclidia mi. The sequence continues at coordinate 36,371,261 of OX123192.2, read as the reverse complement.
TAGCGTACTCCTTCGGCATACTCAGATGGACTCAATCAGAACTGGACGCCTTGGACAGAAAGGTCCGTTGTCTATTGACTGAATATCGAATGCATCATCCGCGTTCGTCAGTAATGAGGTTGTACATCCCGCGGAAATGTGGTGGTCGTGGTTTCTTAAGTGCTAAGGACCTCCACAACCGCGAGGTGTACAATCTTAGAGAATATTTTCTCAAGACGGACACGGGTGTGCATCGTGATATTGTTGCTGTAGACAACGGACTTACCCCGTTGGGTCTGGCAAAAGAGAGCTGGCGCAAACCTGTTGTACTAAGTATTGAAGAGCGCAGGGATGTATGGAAAGGCAAGGAGTTGCATGGACGTTTTTATCGGGCCTTACATAGACCTGATGTAGACTTCATGTCATCGGTTGCCTGGCTACGGTTTGGTGATCTATTTGCAGAGACTGAAGGTTTTGTTTGTGCAATTATGGACGAAGTTGTCATGACGAACAACTACCGTAAGTATATTCTGAAGGATGGGACTGTTGACATATGTCGGGCGTGTCACCAGCCCGGGGAATCTCTCAGACATATAGTTTCCGGTTGTTATCGTCTTGCCAACGGCGAGTACTTGCACAGACACAATCAAGTAGCCAGGATCGTCCATCAGCAGCTTGCCTTAAAATATAGCCTTGTACCCTTTGAAGTACCGTACTACAGGTATGTGCCCGATCCAGTTCTCGAAAATGGCCGTGCCACTATGTACTGGGATCGATCTATCATCACCGATAGGACTATCGTGGCTAACAAGCCCGATATCGTGGTGATAGATCGATCAGAACGCCTTGCAATGATCGTTGATGTCACTATTCCCCATGACGAGAATCTCGTGAAGGCCGAAAAAGACAAGGAAATCAAGTATTTGGACCTGGCTCACGAGATTGTCGACATGTGGGATGTGGACTCGGCGATCATTGTACCGATAGTCGTGTCAGTTAATGGTCTCATTGCCAAGAGCCTCGACCACCATCTCAAGAGGCTCTCGTTAGGCAGCTGGATCAAGTCCTCCATACAGAAGGCAGTATTGTTGGACACGACGCGCATAGTTCGGAGGTTCCTCTCTCTGGAGCCCTAACCACCGGTAGCTTGGTCCCTGTGCCCGGTACCGGTGGGTCTCCGTGGTCCTATTTTATATGGTTAAAATTTTATCTGTATTTTTATTAAAGTGATTTAATTGTGAAAAATAAGACGATGAGAAAGTAATGAATAAAGAGGAATAATAATAATTTGGAGCAGTCGTTATCTCATCATGAGACTAATGCAATATCAGAGGGCAGAGTAACTGCTTTTAAACACCATCATCATCTTGTGATATAAACAAAAAATGTATTACAAGATGATAAGAAAGCTTACAAACCGCAGGGCAGCTTTGTGGCGAGCTGAATGTGTGTGGCGACACTGCGGCCCCGAATGCTTCAGAGATTCGGTCAGGGCCTCGTCTCCGGCTTGCCTTTGTTGGCTGGTCAGAGTGGACCGCCAAGAGCGCCCGCAGGACTCTGAACTCTGGCTTGCCTTGGTCGGCCGGCCAGAGGGAAGCCGCAAGAGCTATTGGCTCGGGGGTGCAAGTGTCATTCTCAAGGGCGTAACTACGGGAAAACCCGCTCCGGGTCTCCGTTGTCACGAGGCCCGCGATGGCAAAACCGGTGCCGCACCGCTCGACACCCCTAGCCGCTCACACCGGTGTTGCCCTCTGGCTGCCTTTATGGCAGACTTTGTTTACCTTAGTGGCTATTTCGAGAGGGCCCATCTAGTGAGTTAGCAAGTCACCGTCTGCCCCTTTTCGACGTACTATAAGAGTACTTATGGCAGACGCCGTTTTTTATCCATAGTTTCCATATCCCCTTATCCATTGAACACCCATCACAGAGTCTTAAGTACCAGCATCCGATGACACGGTTAAACAACTTACATAATTACTGAGACACTACAATATTTAACAATAGTAAAGAATTAAATTTAACAAATAAAAAGTAATAAACTAATTTAAGCATAATATTTTCCTGTAGCACATTTCAATTTAAATTAACCTTGCATTTAAGTGCGTGTGTGTGCGTGTGTGTGCGTGTGTGTGTGTGTGTGTGTGTGTGTGTGTGTGTGCGTGCGTACGTGTGTGTGTGCGTGTGTGTGTTTGTGTGCGTCTATGTGTTAAATGGTGAGGTGGAATAGATTCTCCGTTTCGTCATATGATAGTTTTTGAAGCCATTAACTTATGATGGTTTTGCAGTCATGTTTGTTATAGTAAACTATTGTTAGTACTTTATTTAATTTATTGTAAAGAAAACGTCCAAGAACGCAGAAAAACCGTTGGCTGAATGAAGTTCTACGGGTCGCATCAAGTGGGAATTTATGTCTGCGAGTATTTGGCTGTTGAGAAGAAGATGAGGTAGAATGGCCGGATTTAGAGAAGTATGAGTGTTGTCTTAATACAATTACTTGAATAAAAAGTTGTCTTACTGTTAGGACCTGACAGTATTCATATAGTTCCCTGGTAGGGTATTGGTATGGTTTTAATGTAATTTATGTACAAATGACTTTATTTTAAATTATGCTGTGCCCAACAGGGTCCATACTTGTATTTAACTTAAGAATTGATGTACCTACCACCTGTAACCATATTATGGAAAAGCAATAAAGTATTGAAGTATTGAGAAAAAGAGCACGTTTTTGTGTTAGATAGTTAACCTGTAGTTAGCCATTTGTCGTTTAGGACTAAGTGAGCATTGAGAAGGTATTTTTGTGAGCTTGTTCGTCATACCATGTCTTATGGAGTAGATATACGATCCTGGTGACGGATTAGAAATACAAAGTGTGCGCCCATACGCCCCCCAAGATTCGTCCCTTTTTTGGAATTTGTGCACATACGCCCCGTGAAATAACACTGGTATCCATACGCCCTTTATGTATGTGTAAGTACTTATGCTGGTGAAAGTACGGTCGGCAAAAGAACCTAAGCAACATTATTTTTTATATTAAATGAAGGAATAGAAAGAGTAAACAAAATCACAGATTTGTTATCTTATTACTAATACACATCTTGGTACAATTGACGTCAATTAGTAGAGGTATTTGTCTAGCAGTGGACTGCGAAAGGCTGTTATATTACAACTTGCTATCCGATAGACTACTTGTCACGTCTACTATCGAAGCTTTAAAAAAGTTCCGTCTACATAAAACCTTAGTGAAGCGCAGCGCAGCGCATTTTCAATGTCAAACTATTGTCGAGATTGTTCTTGATTTATTAACGTCCAAAATAAATTAACATAACAACATTTACATCACGCACGCACACAGAGAAACAACTTTTGGGTGATAATTGATTCTAGACTATTTGTGTATACGCTGTATCCGCTATATCTTTGTAGAACTATATAGTAGTATTATAGTATCCTTGCTCTTATATTTATACAATTATTCCGTATCCCTTAGTACCACCTGACCTTGTGTAAGGTGTTTACGTCTAAATTACATGTTAATGTTCATCCTTACCGCATGACAAGGATAGTTCGCCAGTACTCTAAATTCTCAAACTAACGGCCTAGTTCAGGGATCCGGGTTTGAAGCGAGTCAAATTATTTTACTAATTACATGTGAAGTGAGTTGTTAGGCATAACGGGCGTGCCGGCGTTCTGTTGATGAACTGTAGCTGTACGTACTTGGTAGTTTACGAGGTATCAAACAGTGTACTAGGTTGTCATAAATTACCATTCATAAAGTTTATACAATATAGCTTGAAGTATGTATACTATATAATGTCTAAAGGTGCTGATAAGCTTGAGTTTTTACTTGTAATAAGAATTCTTGTGAATATTCTGGAGAGCACTCTAGCGACAGGACAGTAAATTTCCTATGAGCTTTTTGTCGATTAGAGCTTTCGCTAGAAAAGTAATGAAAATGTTCGTAGCGATGTTTCGCTTTGGTAAATGTTTATCGTCATCATCACTGCTGGACATGGGAATCATTTTACTATGACAAGGCTAAGGCCATAGTCAATCACGTTGGGAAAATGGGGATTGCCTGATTTCACCACATGTCTTTCGAAAACATTATGGAGAACTCTCAGACATGTAGGTTTCTTCATGATGTTTTCCTTCACCGTTCAGTAAGCCGTAATTAACTTAATACTTATATAACGTCAAAAAGTCATTGATGCGCGTCGTGGATTTCTGAAGATGCTCATTGTTCAGTTGTGCTACTTTTCTAGCACTAAATGCTCCATATTCATAGTAAGAAGAAGTTTAGAACAAGAATCGCTGAGCTATGCCAGAGGCTCTTAGGTGGTCTAAAGACTCCGACAACGGAGTTGATCACACACTCACGTGAAAAAGAAAGAAAAAAAAGACTGGCAAAGCTTTACTAACTGCACCAATTAAGTTAGTGGCTCAAGCAAACACTATGCCGTTTAATACTGTGCCGCGCTAGTGTTGGGGGTTCGATTCCCACATGAGACAACACTTTTTGTAATTCATAGATTTTTGTTACACATTTAGGTGCTTCTTGTGACCATTTTCAAATGATTTGAAGTCCCTCACGTCACAGGATTTATACCTAAGCGGGAGTTATCTATCAGAATAAGTACAAATATCGACAACAGACAACTTAGCCATGGACGCAAATAAGAGCTCAAACAAAATCTACGAAACTCATAAGATAGTGTTACGAGCTGGGGTTTGGTGATAAATGATATACACTATGCCAGAAAAACTGCACTTTATTCACTAACACAATAACACTAGATACACACACTTAATTTTTCAACACTAATAAAACTCACTATTCACACCACTAGAAACACCACTAAACACTTCCGACTTACTTCCTTCGCTTGATGATTATCGCTCCGATATTCAATTGTAACTATATCTGTGTCGCGCGCTTACGTGGTATTTATACCGGCCAGAACACATAACTAGCCTTTTCGAGACGACTCACGAAATTTCTGGTAACGTGTAACGTGTTTCTAGATTTGTGTAATTGTTCTATTTACACCAACGCCATCTATTAGAGGATAGATGAAACAGCTTTAAACAACCGATACATCTAATCTCATCTAGTTCTCCCATTCACTGATAGATGGCGTTATTTTCAATTCGTAACACGGCCTCCCTCTTAAACGTGTTCGTCTCGAACATCGTTGGACCCATAGTAACGAGCCAACTGGTCCACATGAACTATCTTCGGTGCACCTCGCGACCCTTTCTGGATTCGATAGGTGACGTCGTTCATCCTGGTAATTATGCGATATGGCCCGTCCCATCTGGCTTGTAACTTAGGCGATTTTCCTTTGTTTCGTACTGGGTTATGAAGCCACACCAATGATCCCTCATCGAAGCCTTTGTTGTTCGCCTTCCGATCGTAGCGAGTCTTCATCTTCTCAGACATCTGTTGTCCTGACTCCCTGATGTGCTCATATACATCGTTCATCTTGTTGCGTAGCTCGGTCGCGTAATCCATTATATTACGTGGAGATTCTGGCAGAATACCGGTGATTAAGTCTGCTGGTAAACGTAATTCTCTGCCGAAATTGGCAAAAGCTGGTGTTACTCCTGTGGTTTCGTGGACCGCACTGTGATATGACAGAAGTAATGGTTGGATGTACTTGTCCCAATCTCTTTGTTTGCTCTCCACGACCTTCGCCAGGTACCTTTCCAGTGATTGGTTAAGGCGAGGTTGCAGTACTTTTTAAGATTTTTGAACGTCTGAAAGTCCCATGAACTATGATATTTTAATGAATAAAAATTAAAGTATAAACGTTGAACATATCTTCTAGTAAATCGTAAAGATAGAAACACGATTTAGAATGATTGGCTCGATAAAAAAAAATGTCAAACATGGCACTAAATCACAATTTTAAACGTCTACTGCTTAGAGATTCCATAATGAATTTATATGAAAGTATTATCAATAGAAACAGCTCTTTATTTTAAAATAAATGGTAAAAACAGATTTCGTAATTTCGTTATCATTTTTCTCCAAGATAAAAAATTGTCAAAATGTTGGCATTATATCGCTCGCCGGCCGTTCATCAGTGCCTGTCTAGGCGTGATTGAGGGCGGACGTACGTCGTTGCTCCGCAAAATCCCCCTCCACCCCCGCATGTACGTTTTCGCAAAAGTACAAAGTAATTCGTATTCCAAACTCAATCGTTCAAACCATAGACATACTAGTAAGAAACCGTAGACAGGTTACTGACAAGGTAACATGACGGAGCTTACGAGTGGCACGCATCGCGAAAAGCGTACGCACACTAATATAAATATGTCAAAACGACACACTAAGAATTAGATAAGAAGTGTAAGTGAGATAGCACATCTAATTGCAAGCGCGAAATAGAGATAAACATATACTCTCTGGACCGAAGCGCATTGTGACATCATGCTGACCGTTTCACAAACAATAATTTGACTCAGATGCGACATGATCACTTTGTCTGTCTTGAGTAAATTCAATTCACCTCAAAGTAAATTTGATTAATTCATTTAAGGTAGGGAAATAAAAAGTCGATGTGATTTATTTATAACATTTATTAAAAAAGTACATTTCATTCAATGGAAACCTAAAACAGTACGTTATTATAAAAAGTGTGCGCTGCGGACCCACCGTAGCCCTGGCAATACCCCTGGGGGTATGCTGGGTCTTTTAAAGCTTAACCGTACTCCTGGCTGAAATGCTCGTAGTGTTATACCAACGTGCTACGTGGACATTAAACTGAACAGTGCTATCTCTCGTATGATAATGACTTACAACTTACGTTTTTGTATTTTTAGACAAGCGAAGACAAGCGCTAGTACGATGATATAGTGCAACAAGGAGATAAATTAGAGAATAAAACGTTTAGGTATTACTGCTAATGGTTGTAATGCTTTGTATATTATAGGTATAATCTGTGGTACTGTTGAAGACCCGTCATCATCATCATCCTTGCGCTGTCGAATCATTCCCACTAGTTCTATTGAACAGTTCTATGATAGAACTAGTGATACTTTTTTTCCCACTAGTTCTATTAGCACAACTTGATGAGAAGAATAGAGCTAATGGGAAACAGTTGTAGGAAATTTACCACTAGTTCTATGTATGTTTTACAAGGGTAGTATCACAACATCGCGCTCACATATCCGAATAAATATGTATTTATAAAAATGTGTTAAACGAATGAACGTCTACAAAACAATTGAACATCTACAAAACAAATGAACGTCTACAAAACAAATGAACGTCTACAAAACAAATGAGTACCAGAAAGTGATCAGCTATCGATAGTGATTGCAAAAAACAGGTGCATGCGATTTTCGACCTTATTGACAATTCATGACAAACTTTTTTTTTGTTTTTTCTCGCTTTCTGGTAATATTACGGTAATAAAATAATAAATTCTGACTAATGTCAATTAGGTTGAAAATCGCATGCACCTGTTTTCTGCAATCACTATCGATAGCTGATCACTTTCTGTAAGTCATTTGTTTTGTAGACGTTCATTTGTTTTGTAGGCGTTCATTTGTTTTGTAGACGTTCGTTTGTTTTACACATTAAACAAATGAACGTCTACAAAACATATTTATTCGGATATATGAGCGCGATGTCGTGACACTACGGATCATTCCCAGTAGTTCTATTGAATACGCTTGTAAAAACATATATAGAACTAGACTGGGACATTTCCTATTACTTATCCCATTAGTTTTGTTATCCTCATCAAGTTGTGCTAATAGAATTAGGACAGTAATTCTATCATAGAATTGTTCAATACTACTACTATACTGGGAATGATCCCACAAAATAGTAGAACTTGAAATTAACGAACTGAAATTAATAAACTAATTACACAACAATATTATCTGGGAGTACGGTTAAGCTTTGAAAGACCCACCATACCCCCAGGGGTACTGGCAGGGGTACGGTGGGTCGGCAGCGAAAACTGTGCAGTACAATATACTTAGTTGTTTAATACTCATCATCCTCATCATCCTCTTAGCGTTATCCCAGTTTCAATCTGGGGTCCGCTTACTAGTCTTACCGGATTTGGCTGAATATTAGCTTTTCCACAGAGCGACTGCCTGTCTGACCTCGGCAACCCGAAGGGATAGCGATATTCCATGGTTTAGACTAGTGTCAGTTTATTTAGAAGGTACTGACGCCCTGTAACGACTGTCAAAGATCTTCATGACAACCGGGACCGACGGCTTAACGTGCTCTCCGAGGCACGGGACAAGCGATAATTAACAATTCGATACGCACATAACTCCGAAAAGTCATTGGTGCGCGCCGTGGATTCGAACTCGATACCCTCTGCATGGCAGTCTGTTGGTATATCCACTAGGCTATCGCTGCCTATTAGTTGTTTAATACTAAAAGGAGAAAAACAAGAATAATTGAATGGACTTTGATCATCCGTCAATGTTTGTAACTTAGGTATGATTTTGTATTTCTATAATAATAATATATTGTGTTGATTCAGCCTCAAATCACTTTTATTACTTGACAAAAACACACATCAGTATTTTATTATTACGAATGTCCCATCAAGATACTTTGTTTTTTAGTCTTTGAACACGCACAATACTTCTGCACTGCACTGCTTCTCTTTTACACTCGCTAAATGCCAATTTTTTTATTCACTCTATTATTTGTGATACTGAATTTATTATAAATTGAAAATAAAACGTAATATTGTAATACTCATGAATGAGAAGTGATTCCATAACTTTTAGTCATTTTCCTACTATAGTTTAACTACTTTAGCAAAATCTAATTTAGCCAGTTTTTAATGTGCCACTTTTGAAGTTCGCATAACTCATCAACGGTTTTTTTACGCTGCGCTGTGGCACACGCACACACGAAACCCTCTCTCCCCTCCCCCCGCTCACTCGCTGACGCCACCGCCGTGTTTTTGTTTTTGCGGGGGGTGAGGTCGAGCTACGCACTGTACTGCAACCTCGCCTTAAATCGTTCAACCATGCCATATGATTGCGCGTGATAAGCCGTGGTCCTGGTTTTATGTGCACCCATCACGCGACAAGTCTCCTTGAACTCCTCGGATTCGAAGTTCCGGCCTTGATCGCTGTGGATTTTCAAGGGTACCCCGAATCGACAAAAGATTTCATGCACCAGCTTGTCGGCCACTGTGGTAGCTTCTTGATTTGGGATTGCAAACACTTCTGGCCACTTCGTGAAGTAATCCATCACAACCAAGAAGTATTTGTTTCCATCCTGGCTCTCGGGAAACGGCCCAGCGATATCCAAGGCTATGCGCTCCCATGGGGCTCCCACATTGTACACCCTTAATGCACCTCTGCTTCGAGTATGTGGCCCCTTGACAGCCGCACAACTTGTGCATTTGCGGCACCAATCCTCGACGTCATCCCGACAGTGGAGCCAATAAAACCGCTCCTGGATCTTAGTAAGGGTCTTCTTAACTCCCATTTGACCTCCCAAAGCACCATTGTGATAGAGCTGCAAGACTGCCAGCACCTTAGTTTTGGACACCATTTGCAAATGGCACTGGTTACCGCGAGCGTTTTTCCGTTTGCGGCACAGAACTCCTTCCTGGACGACCAAGTTTTCACACTGTGCCCAATAACTCTTGGTGATGGGGCTCATTGCTGCGATATCACTCCATTTGGGCCTAGGAGCGCCTGATTTCTTCCATTCGAGAATCGGCTGTACGTCCTTGTCTTCTTGCTGAGCACTCTGCAAAGCTTCTTTCCATCCGTCGCTCAGATCCGTCTTCAACATTCTCACTAGCGCTGCCGGCTTCGCTTCCTGTCTTGCACAGTGTTTGCGTTGGTCGGGGTAAGCCCTACCTGTCAGAGCATCTGCGCTACGTTGCTCTTGCCGCCAGACAGGTACATCAGGTGACCCCTTTAGTGGAGACAAGGTACCAACGTGCCGCTTACGCTTTGGGCAGCTCAAGCGGATATGGCCTCTTTCCCCGCAGTTGTAGCACCGTGGTGAAGAAACAACTTCCCTGATACGGTAAGTTCGATCCTTGTGACGCGCTGCTTCCACCTCCAGAGCGTAGGCTAAGGCTGCCTTCAGGGACTTGAAGTGCCCAAGTCTTACCGCTGCTCTAACTTCCAGGTCCCGGATCCCATCCGTAAACGCTTGTACGAGGTTCCCGTCAATGAGCGCAGGCGACGACTGGTATGCCTTCCTGACCAGCCTTTCCACCTCTAGAGCCCACTGCTGCAGAGTTTCTCCAGTGCGTTGTGTCCTGTCTTTCAGCTGAGCACGATACGCATGTTCGAGGTGCGCGTCTCCGTACCTCGCCTCCAACGCCTCCAGAAGCTTCTCATAGGTGACGTCTTGCCCGAGTGCCTCCAACACCGTCAAGGCTCGGTCGCGAAGACCCAAGGTTAGGGCGATGAAGGCCTGTTCTTTGTCCCACCTATTCGCTCGCATAACGGCCTCAAACTGAACCCTGTATGCAAACCACGATGACGAGCCATCAAATGGTGAAACCTTAAACCAACGAGGTGAGGGCGCCACAGCTGCAGGTGTAACGTCGTTGGTCTCAAGCCCACGCAATTTCTTCTCCAATCTGGCAATACTAGTTCTCCCATTCACTGATATATGGCGTTATTTTCAATTCGTAACAATAGTATAACCATATAAGTTAGTATTTACTGACATTTCTTTTTGTTGATTCACCCATAAAACTATTACTAATATCTCCTTATTTAATTTAGCTCGAACGTCGACAATTCACAGTACATACTAAGTAAGCCTTATCAACAGCTTACACACGTAGTGAAGGCTTTTGATCGATAGCAAGTGGATCACACCCACCACAGTATTACATTTGTAAGTGGAAATATAGGGACTTCTATAGAAAAAGCTTATTTTCATGAAGCTACCATGGAATGAAGAGTTTGATGGGAGTGAATGAAGCAAAAGAGATATGTCAGGATCGTTGCAAATGGCGTTCCGTAGTCTCTGCCTACCCCTCCGGGAAACAGGCATGTATATATGTATGTATGTTTGTTTGTATGTATTTATGTATGTATGTTTGTATCTATGTATGTATGTACTATTGAATGCTTAGAATGGACAAAATTATTCTGCAGTTATATTAACGGCGCGCACCACTGAATTTTCAAAGTTATCAGCGTACTCAATTGTTCATTTTATTATTATTGCTTGCCTCGTGCCTCGGATAGTACGTTAAGCTGTAGGTCGCGGCTGGCATGAAAATCTTTGATAGTCGTTACAAGGGTCTTGTCTGCTGTATGAACGTTATAAATGCAAAAAAGGACCAAACGGGTGTTTGTACGTTTTTCACCAATGGATGTTGTTATACTTGAGGAAGGTGTATAATTTATAGCCACATGCGAAATCTTGTTGCTTATAAACTAACTCAAAACAAACAGTCATACATACAAATATAATATATAAACTGTTGACTCTAGTAAATAGAGAAAAGAAGCAGAGAAGTATCTGCAGAGGAATGCTGAGACTCCCTATAACCTCACTCACTGTCCATAACAGTAGACACATTACTAATCTTTTCATGCATTCCGGCTATTCAGAAAGGATCGAACCGACGAAAACTGGAGCCTTTTCAAAGCTGCAAGGAATCGGTGTAATCAGATGGTACGCAACGCTAAACGCCGCCATATTCTAGAAAACATAAATTCTTCTTCCTCTGCCAATATCTGGAAGTTCCTCGGGACCCTAGGTATTGGCAAACAACATCACTTTGATTCTCAGATGCCGGTTGGTTTGGACGATCTAAACCAACATTTCTCCTCAACTGCTCAGTTGAATCTTCAAACCAGACGTCGCACTGTTGATCAATTGGCTGCCTCACTCCAGGTAAGGTCAAGAAAACTATCCTTACCATAAAGTCCAACGCGGTGGGATATGATGGCATAAGCCGTCGTATTATCACCCTTATCCTTGATCACCTCATCCTTCCTTTATCCCACATCTTTAATTTTTCCATTGACAACGGTACCTTTCCCTCCTTGTGGCACAAAGCCTTTGTTATTCCATTGCCAAAAATTCCGAATCCTACACTCCCTAGTCATTTTCGACCTATCTTCATTTTACCGTTTTTAGTCAAAGTGCTAGAGGCTTGTGTTAATAAGCAGCTGTCCAACTTTATACACCAAAACAAACTTCTAAGTCCGTACCAATCTGGCTTCAGACCTGGACACAGCACTTCTACCGCTCTCCTTAAAGTGACTGGCGATATTAGGGCGGGTATGGAGGAGACCAAGGTCACAGTGTTGGCCTTAGTTGACTTTTCGAACGCCTTTAATACCATCAGTCACGATATCCTTCTATCAATCCTTTCCTATCTCATGATCCCACCTGGTTTGCTGGAATGGTTCCTAACGTATCTTCAGGGACGTCAGCAAGCTGTCCGCATTGATGAAACCTCATCAAGTTGGCGTGACCTTAGCTCTGGCGTTCCTCAAGGTGGCATACTCTCTCCTTTACTATTTTCTATTTTTATCAACTTCTTGACCCCTAAACTTCGATGTTCGTATCATCTTTACGCCGACGACTTGCAGTTATATTCCCAGGCGAGAGTGGAGGACGTGACATTAGCGATAGCTGATGTGAACAGAGACTTGAACACCATCCTGGCTTGGTGCAATGAGTTTGGCCTTGACGTTAACCCAGCTAAATGCGAGGCTATAGTAGTAGGCAGTCAGCGCATGACAAACAGATTAACGCTAACATCCCTATCGCCAGTCACATTCAATGGGTTAATTATTCCATACAGCCCAGTCGTCAAAGACCTGGGACTGTATATAGATGCCACTCTCGACTGGAAGCCCCAGGTCACCGACGTAAGTCAGAAAGTCACCGGTACCCTTCGAGCTTTATATCGTCTCAAGAATTTCCTGTCGCCCAAAACCAAGACCATGCTTGTGCAGACCTTAATATTTCCCTTAATCGACTATGGTGATGTGTGTTATTATGACCTGAATGCAGAATATCTCAACAAGTATGACCGGCTTCTAAATAACTGCATTCGATTCATATACAATCTTCGTACTCGTAAGTATGATCATGTATCTACTTTTCGTTCCGAACTAAAATGGATACCTATCCGTCAGCGTCGTAGCTTGCGTGCTCTTACTACACTCTTTTCTTTTCTTAATTCCTCTTCTCCCCCTGATTACTTGACCAAATACTTTCAATATCTCTCTTCTACTCATGATAGAGCCCTTCGTTCCTCCCATAATTTTCTTCTTGCGTGTCCCACACATTCTTCTGTTTTCGTTAACTCTTCTTTCATAGTACAAGCTGTACTGCTTTGGAATAGGATGAATGCCTGAAGTCAGAATGTCCACCAATCGTTATGCATTTAAAATGAAAGTACGAGAGCTTCTATTCAACAAATTGAAGGAATCAACCCATCATTCGCATCAGTATATTATATTGTAAGATTCAGATGTGGATTTTGTTTAAAAAAATACAATTCACAACAAAAAAACCATTTTTATTTCTTAATTAAAATCGACACAAATAACAATCAAAATTACTTACAGTTCACAACACAAACTTAAAATCCACTAAGCAATTCTTTATCAACACTTAATCACTTTAGCAAATAATCGAATAACTAAACTTAAATGGCTTACGTAACTTTGCGACTGACGATGATTCGCACGTCCTTACAGTCCGAGAGCAGAGAAGCAAATGGACGAGCTATGTCCAGCGCCTTGCTTTTATAGGCGTTGTGGAGGTAGTTACTGACGTAACCGATGAGTCTCCTTACACGGCTTCTCCTGACGAGGTGTCGTCCTCGACACAACCTTTTGTGGTGGCCCCGCTAGGACCCGCAATTGGAGAAGTCGGTGGCTCGACCTCCACTTCGCCTACTGGTTGAGGGGATGGTTCAACCACAGTAGATGACTCCGTTTGCTCAGAGTCGTCATCAGCATCTTCGTCTGCAAACAAGATTTTATTAGAAGCTAGTCAAGCAATTTGCGTAAAAGCGTTCAGCCTGTCACACAGTTTCACTCGTCATCAACCAATCAATTCATTCATCGTTCTCTTAAACAGTTCATAACTTTGAATAGGCACACAATCACACACATTCCTCTTTCTCTATTTAAAAAGCAAAGCAAAAGCTAGCATAGTCTTGCATGTGTCCAGTGCAGATTCTTCACCGCTGTATTGCTGACGGCGACCGCGACCGGCGTTCAGCTTCCAGCACCTGCAACATGGTCTGACAACCAGCAGACCCGCTTGACACGCAGACCGTATTCATACGTGCAAGCCGCTTAACACGCAGACCGTATTCATACGTGTAAGCCGACTCATACACTGATCATAATCATGTGTACGAGCCCACTCGATACGCAGACCGTATTCATACGCACGAGTTCACTCAACACGCAGACCGTATTCATACGTGTGAGTCCTCTCAACACGTAGACCGTATTCATACGTGTGAGACCACATGTTGACCGCACATGGTCAAATTCACGTGGCTGCCAGTGACTCGGCAACGGGAGCCAACACCATCGGCGACGCATCCGCGCCTGCTGCCGGCGGCATCGCAGCACAACGCAGCAGCCAAACATCATTGCTGTCTGTAAATTCAAACAAACGATGCTACTTTTGTAAATCGAACAGCAGTGATTTACTTACTCTCAAAGAACGCGTTGCACGTTTCTGGGCACCACTCGCCGCGCCACGGCACCATGTACTGGGCAGCAGCTTGTGTAACCTTTCCATAGCTACCACTGAGCAAACGCAGCGTATAACGTCCACTAGGTAGTATTTCTACCACTTTATACGGACCACGCATTCCGGAGTCCAGTTTTCCTGTTGACTGAGAAAATTTAATGACGAACACGCAGTCACCAACGTTAAATTTGCGAGGTGGACGTCGCCGTTGGTTAACCTGTTCGTCTTGTCTAGCTTGGTTGGTCCTTAGGAGTTCACGGGCCCTGCTTCTGGCTACCTCACGTAAAGCCTCTCTGTTTGGTGTCGATCCTTCGACTGTTACATCGCGCACCAGAGCTTGAATCACGGGAGTTGTGGATTCTGTGCCAATCAGAAGGTTCAATGGTGACGTCTGCGTTGTCTTCTGTCTCGTGATATTTAATACCAACTGAAGTTTCCACAACGTTTCTGACCAAGACACGTTCTTGTAGTTTGTCTGGATACGTAGCATGTTGAGGACAGTACGCATGTAACGCTCAACTTGGCCGTTCGCCTGGTGCATTTCCGGCGTTATATAATGCAGGTTACAACCAAGTTCATCTATCCAAGTCACAAACTCACTGGACTCGAACATTCGTCCCTTGTCAGTGACCATAAGCTTAGGCACTCCAAACAAAGAAATAGCTTGTGAAACGACACGTTTTAACTCACTAGTATCTTGTCTACATATCGGGTAGAGGAGGGTATATTTGGTAAAAGCATCGACGATGAGTAATACAAATTTGTATCCTCCAGATACAGGCAGAGGGCCTAAAGCGTCAACGTGAACAGTGTGGAACGGTGTATCGGGTTTTGCCCAGGAAGTAATTGTTTGCAGAGGAGCCCGAGGAACTCTCTTTTGTGACACACACACGAGACAGTGGGCAATATATTTGCTAACAAACTGTCTGAGTCCGGGGAACCAAAAATGTCTTAATATAAGGTCAAGGGTCTTCTCTAGGTTAATATGTTCGTGCTCGTCATGGAATACTCTCATAAGACTAAGCCTGTGCCCTTTGGGTATATAGCAGAGTAGGCGTGGTTCTTGGCCTACTGGGGTGTACTTGTAATACAGGACTCCATTTCGGACGGAATAACGATCAGCATCGAGATTGCCATCGTGGAGTCTTTGGATGAGATTTTGCGTCTCGTTATCGGCTGATTGCGCAATCTGAGCCCAATTTTTGGGTCTAGAAATTTGATTGATGGCAACAGGGTTGCGACTTAAGTAGTCAGCATGGGGTAACATCACTCCTTTTCGATACTCGATTGAGAAATCGAAGTCCTGGAGGTAGATCCACCACCTGGCTACTCGGGGCAAAAGGTCTTTCTTTCGCTCTGTTGCTTTTAGGGCGTTACAATCTGTCACGACCACAAATTTCAGACCAACCAGATAATGTCGAAAGTTTTGGAGGGCTTTGACCACGGCAAGTGTTTCCAGTTCGTAGGAGTGGTATTTCCCTTCAGCACCCTGAGTGGACCTACTGAAATAAGCCACTACGTGCTTTTTTGAGTCTGGATGTAGTTGAAGAAGTACCGCACCGTATCCAGCACTGCTGGCGTCTGTATGGACTTCGGTGGGAAAGCTTGGATTAAAAATGGAAAGGACCGGTACATTGGTCAGTTCTTTAATGAGATCGAGACGAATGGACTCGCATTCGGGAGTCCAAATGAATTTGACGTTTTTACGGGTTAGATGAGCAATAGGAGCAGTTCTAGCGGAGTAATCTTTTATGTATCGCCGAAAATAACCTGCCAAACCCAACAGCTGACGCACTTGCTTCACGTTTTCGGGTGGCGAGGTGTTAACTAGGGCCTCCACTTTTCGTGGACTCGGCCTAACCTGACCCTGACTAACTAACCTACCCAAATATTCTACCTCTGTGACAAGAAACGAACATTTAGCCAAATTTATAGAAAAACCGGCTGATGTAAGCGTCTTGAGAACTTCACGCAACAGTTCAATGCCTTCTATCTCGGAATTACTTAGCAGAAGAACGTCATCGACGTAAACTAGAACGTTTCCTTCATTAAGGTGGCAGCGTAAGGTGTCGTTTATAATGCGCTGGTAAACTATCGGAGAATTAGCTAAACCGTAAGGCATTTTGACGTACTCAAAGTGTTCTTCCGGTGTCACGAAACCAGTGAAGGGAATGCTTTCCTCTTTAAGAGGAATTTGGTGGAACCCTGTAGCCATATCAAGGCTACTGAAGAATTTACAAGCGCCTAACCTATCGATGTGATCATCGATCAGTGGAAGAGGGTATCGATCTTTTACCGTTATTCGATTTAACGCTCTAAAATCGACGCAGAGCCTATCTGAGCCGTCCCGTTTCCTTACGAGTATAATAGGGCTTGCATATTCAGATTTCGAACGCCTAATCACTCCCTTATCTAGAAGGTCTTGTGTAATTTTCCTAACCTTGAGTTTTTCGGAGTAAGAGAGCCTATATGGGCGATACACAACAGGGGTGGAACTGGTGAGCTTTATCTCCATCTCACCTGTTTTGACTGTGGTCATGGCAGTACCCGATATTAGATAGTCGGAGAATTTGTTTATAACGGACATAAGGCTATTCAACTCCGAACCCTCAAGGGGTGTATTTACTTTGATCTGATCTCCCACACAAATGGCATTGACCTTTGCACTAACGTTATCGGAACGCGTAAGGCATTGCTCATCTTTAGTACGAATGTAAGTGATGCCCTCGCGGTTCAAAACATCAGTGCCAATTATAATAGGAGCGTTCATAAAAGTCGATGGAACTACTACTAAGTCGACTTCAACAGCAATGTCACTGAATTCTACCGTAAACGTGACGTAAGATGTTGTGACCACTTCTTTCTCACTCAAACCTTTCAACACACAACGTCTCGGTTTTGGCTGACATGTAAAATGTTTCAAAATATCTGAAGAAATAAGGGACACATCGAGGGCTCCGCTATCAATCAGCACGTCTACAGGTATTCCATCTACTATCGCGGTAGTCATGTCGTTGTTTTGAACGATATTCGATCGATAAGAGCAAAGGTTGACATTACGCGGATTTCGTTGCTCGGCTTTGGCCTTGGCAAAGCATTTGTCCTCAGTATGTCCCGACTTCTTACAGAACGTACAAGATTTACTCGAAGAGAGTTGTGTATTGAAAGAAGAGTCCGAAGCCACATGAGCAGGCTTGCTATTAGTCGCGTTTGACTTAGACTTTTTACAATGGCGACTGATATGACCAGTTTGGTTACAATTAAAACATTTTGGTCCAGGACGGTGGTTTGATTTGGATTGACTTTGCCTTTTAGGATCGGCGACCTTGTCGCTCCTCGACGGCTTAGTGTAAATAGACAGGAACGAGACAATAGTGTCAGGGGTTAAGTTGGCGTTAGCAGCAGCTGCACGCACCTGAAGGTTGTCTATACCGCGTATAACTATGAGGGTTCTCAACTCATCACTTAGCCCTTGAACTATTTTCAGACGCAATAGGGTACGACGGGCGTATTCTGAGTAAGTTGAATACTTGTCTGAGGTAGTATTCATGGCTTCGAGCAAAATATTCGCGTAGTCTAATTTACTGGGGCAAAGGGGTTTGAACTCAAGAACGAAATTGGACCAGGTCCTGTCGTTTGTCACCCATTCTCCTAACCAGACCTTAGCATCGCCCTTAAGGCAATTAGCCACACGCGACAGACATTCGTGGTCACTCCAACCGTTAGCCTCTCTGGCGCGATCCACTTCATCGCACCATGCTTCGATGCTGTTAATTGATGGGTCAAAGTTCGACACGTAATAGTTACGCGACCTCGAAGGTTGCATCGTTTTTATTGCTTGCATCAGAGCATGAGCAAGAGTGGACGCCTCAGAGCCGGGGACACCAGACTCCATAGACTGATGTCGCTCTGACGTATTGGCTACCGACTCCCCAGCTTTTGGCAAAACCTCACTGTTCTTTCGGTTAGAACTGGTTTGAACCAGGGGCGAAGGAGTACGTGTGCACTTTCTATTGCCAATGTCGCTACGAGAATGATAATTATTACGCGAATCGCGCCTATCCCTAGTACGCGATCGGTTCTTGTCGGGACTGCGAGAATCATGCCTGTCTCGATTACGTAAGCCATCTCGCGAATTACGACTACTCCTACTTAAATAACGATACGATCTGCCACTACTGCGATCACTTGACCCACGAGATCGACGTCGTTTGCGATCGCGTGACTTATCCCGAGTATGTAACCGTTTCTCACGAGTACGCGAACGTTCACGACCCATTATCACAAAGAAAAAAAATCAGACGAACAAAATAATCAAATAAAAAGAAAAGTGATTAAGTGGGTAGTTGAAAGTGTAAAGAAAAAAAATGGTTTTTCTGTTCACAATAATATTTAACTACGAAACTTCTAAGTGGGCTTAAAAGTCCTTTATCCCACTTCTGATGTAAGATTCAGATGTGGATTTTGTTTAAAAAAATACAATTCACAACAAAAAAACCATTTTTATTTCTTAATTAAAATCGACACAAATAACAATCAAAATTACTTACAGTTCACAACACAAACTTAAAATCCACTAAGCAATTCTTTATCAACACTTAATCACTTTAGCAAATAATCGAATAACTAAACTTAAATGGCTTACGTAACTTTGCGACTGACGATGATTCGCACGTCCTTACAGTCCGAGAGCAGAGAAGCAAATGGACGAGCTATGTCCAGCGCCTTGCTTTTATAGGCGTTGTGGAGGTAGTTACTGACGTAACCGATGAGTCTCCTTACAATATTTATTTATGTATATATATATTTATATATGTATATTGTATATGTTTATAGACATATTTATTAGTATTTATGTACATATATGTATGTATATTTGTTATGTACTCTTATATAATATAATTATGTATTAACTTTATTTATACAATTGTTTCGCTCACTCTTTATCACTTCGTTCGTTTTTACGTACTTAGGTACCCTTATATTATTGTATAATATCCTTTACTTTAAAAAATCTATACTAGATATGTTAAATGCACCTACCACACTTATCTCTTCACCACCCAGGTTGACTGGTAGATAATGCCATAAGGCATTAAGTCCGCCTATGTACTCTTCTTTTGTGCATAAAGAAATAAAAATAAAAAAAATAAAAAATCTACATTGATGTTCTGACAAAAAGTATCAACTTAACTGTTGAGAAAACGGTTTTCATTTTGAATTCCTTTCATTTTCAAAAAAAGTTACTTGCACTCATCATATTCTGTATCTTACTTATAATATAGACTAAGTCCAATGTCCACATTTAACGATATATGCTCGTCTATATGTACGTATTATTAATCTTTCTATAAATAATCATCTTAATGCCCTTTCGAATATCAATCATCCATCCCAAAATATCCTCTCACTGGACTAATATTAGGCTATTTTTGTGAAGCGTGGGCAGTTGTTGAGCTATGTTTAAGTTTGTACTTCGTTTGATTAATCGTTAGCCTAACTGTTAACAGGCAGTCAATTATTAATAAACATTGAACCGGAGTAACCTTTTGACTCTAGGTTATTTAATTGTAGATAACTAAATGGTAGTTTATTATTTATTTACAAAATGAATATGGCCATGGCTCCATTATCTGCGGTTTAATCTTTGGTGACATCAATAAACAAAAGCTTTTTTCTTACAGGGCGCAGGTTTACTTACAAAATTTCATCAAAATTGCTTTAGTGTCTTAGCTTTGAAAGAAGGCTATATAGATATACGCTTTATTGCACACCAACAAAGTATTATAGAGTACATACATATTATGTAAAGTGACTTAAAACTACGAAAATATACAGTCGCGGTCTGAAAGTGTTTACCACCTTAAGGATAAAAATTGCATGAACACATCAATGACACAAGGACGACGATATTGTACTAGGCAACCAATCTATGATAACATGCGTTGCGTAGCAACTAGTGTCAAAAACGATTTATTATTCCACATTTATAATATACGTTCATTTAATTACAAGCGTGATATTTACACTGAAACTAAAATATTTGTAGTCTTCAAATAATGCAATTTTAAACTTGCTATTTACGATTTTGGTATTTGTAATTAATAAGTTTATCAAATGACTTTTACATTGACAGATTATAATGAAAGGGATGGCAAAAATACGACATCCTGAATATAAAACCTTTTTGAAAAAAATACAATATTTATATCGTCTAGTGTAAGACTGCCTCTTTGGTCTAGCGGTGTGCATACGACAGCTGATCATGAGGCCTCGGGCAAATGTTGCTAATGTTTTCTGTTAAGAACTTCTTAGTGACAAATTATTAGGAATTGCTGTCAAGAAATTCTTAATAATTAGCCCGAAGTTGGCGGTGTTTCAACCCGTGCATCAGAAAGCACGTTAAGCAGCCACGGCTGTCATGATCTATGACAGTCATTAGTGGGAAGACAGTGCCCTCAAATATACCTACTGACTACTGGTCTAACCTTAGAATGATATTAGATGGCAGTCGCTCCGTGTAAAAACTGTTATTCAGTCAAATCTCGGTAGACCAGTTAAAGCAGGCCCTGGGCTCCGAAATGCAAGCTTGGGATGGAACTAAGAAAATGCTAGGGTGATAATGATGATGATATCGTCTAGCGAAAATCAGGGCGCGATCAGACTGTGAGCTATAATGATAGTGGATGGTATGCTAGTCACGTTAAAGCGAATGATGATCACATAAGTGAGCTTTTGTTTAGATAGTGTGCGCCCTTAACCAGGCGAATCGTGCTTTATAAAAAAATAGGCAGAAATAATCAAAAATAAATTCAACACATGTTTTTTTGTTAATAAAAGTGTTTTTATAATAATATTAATATACAGAACTTTTATAGCAAAATAAATGCAATTCTGTCATTATGTCAAATTATTTCGTCGACCTAAAAATATTCATACTCTTTTTGTTTGAAGCGATGCCTTATCAATGATTGAAAAGTAATAAGTACTCTGATATAGCATTTTAGACCTTGCTGAAGCAGCGTGACAAAGAATGTAATTTGAAAAGTGGTAAACATTTTTAGACCGCGACCGTACAATCGGTGGCCTTATTGCCTTGGACGATCTCTTCCAGGCAACCTTGAGATAGATAGGAATGTTATAAGCAAAAATATGGAGCGGTGGTGTAGTTTCAGTTATTTAACAGTGAAATAATAAGAAAATTTCACATACACTGACATAGTTAGTATTGCAATATTAATAATAGTACTGTAATGTGAAGCTTTGCAGTTGCTCAATATCATTATATTCGACTATCTAGCCGAATATCTCTCATATTAGCCTGTTGTCGTTTTTAATTGGTCGGCAAAGTTAGACAACGCTTGCACAGGTTACCAGATTATCAAAGCGCTAACATGTCACAGTTCTTGTCTGAAAATGAGCATCGTTAGGCGGTGTTAGAGGCCTTCTAAGTATAAAAGCTTGAAACAATTGTTCAGTTGTTTTAGTTTCCATTGCACAAGTATAACCGACGGTCCGGGTACTGGGTCGAGACCTTGTAGTTCTAGATGCTCAAGCTGCTCCATTCTATAGTAACTCTTAGGTTATTCGAAAGTTTGCGTGACTATATGATGCTGGTAAGCTCAAAGTTTCAGCGAGAAGGTGCTGACGCTAAGGTTTGCAAGAAGCTCCTTTGAGGCGATACTCATCGGTTAATTGCAGGTGGTAACTCGTAGGCTGGCAGGTGATGAAAGTATAATATGAAAGATGAAGTTGATGCAAATACTATCTTTGCGTAGAGACGGAAAACTCGACATCAAACCCTATACGACTGCCTCGTTGGTCTCGAGGCATAAATGTGCGCGTGGGATCGGGAGGTCCCGGGTTCGATTCCTGGGTCGGGCAGTGTTATTGGGTTTTTCTGTCACGAAATTCTCAGTAGCCGCAAGGAGTCTGGCAATGTGCCCGGTACGGCAATAGGCTCAATCTTTATTACGTGGGACTAAAGTTTATCTGGCGAAAAGTGGGTGTAGAAATACACCTCTGCCTACCCCTTCGGGGATTAAAGGCGTGACGTTATGTATATATGTATGTATGAAAGATGAAGTAGGCAGAGTGTAGAGACAGAAAACTAATATTTTCCTTTAGTTAGCGACTAAAATAGCCATAACTTTGGCAGAAATCGGAAACAAGTGCTAGTTTTATATTATTATATATTAACATTGTTAATGATTTCGGCATTTTTGTAAGCCGGAAATGTTTAACAATAAAACCTTTTGTAACGTTTTCGTTAATTATGAATATATCACTTCGGTCGATTGGGAGCAATATCTATAATACTGTTATGAGGTACTGGGGTTCGCTGATAAATTAATCTATATAATCCTATGCCACTAAAACTACACTTTATTTTAAAAACAAAAACACTTAATTACACACTAATAAAAGCTCTATTTCACACCACTAAATACTTCCGACTCTTCAGATCCTTCGCTGATCTTGATCGCTCCGTTATTAGAATTGAACTGTTTTCGGTCCGCTCGTCCACGCGCTTTATACTGGCCGGATAACATCACTAGTGCATTCCAGTGCATTCCAGAACGTTCTCGTCTCATTCGGAAACAGACGAACGTTCTATGGAAAAAACAGCAACGCCATCTAGTAGAGAATAGATGAAACACTTTTAAACTACCGATATATCCATTCTCTTCTAGTTTTTAAATAATTAATTATATAAATAAATAATTATATAGATCTTTAAATAGCACAATAATTGATAAAATCATATTTAAACCGGCGAAACAAATGGAAGGATCTTTAAACCGCAAAAGGGTTTCTAGGTATAACAATTACACGCAATGCCTCTCTTATTTTACGAACTAGACATTTTTTAACCAGTACAGTGAAAAAAATATTTAAGATAAATATCTTTACATATAAATAAAATTGAAGTGTCTGTCTGTCTTTTCAAAATAACTATGTGTTTTGAAGTGCATATAGTTAGTTACACGATTCTAAGTCCTAAACAACCCTTATTAACATTTTTGTCAGTTTGTCTGTCTGTCTTTCTGTTTATCTGGAACTAATATCTAATATCTGGAACGGCTGAACTGATTCAAACGAGACTTTAACTGAAAGGTAGAAGACTTTATTGCGCTCCCCATATAGGCTACAATTTGACCCGGTAGGTAGCGCTGTTGTCGCGATACCGAGTCTTTACTTTTTCTACTCATCTATATAAAAATGAAATGTCTGTCTGTCATTTTAAAATAACTATGTGTTTTCAAGTGCATATATTTAGTTACACGATTCTCAGTCCTAAACAACCCTTTTTTAAATTTTTATCTGTCTGTTTGTCTGTCTGTCTGTTTGTCTTTCTGTTTTTCTGGGCTAATCTCAGGAATGGCTGAACTGATTCAAACGAGACTTTAACTGGAAGGTAGAGGACTTTATTGCGCTACATATAAGCTACAATTTGACCCGGTAGGCAGCGCTGTTGTCGCGATATCGAGTCTTTACTTTTTCAACTAATCTATACATCTAAATAAAATTGAAGTGTCTGTCTGTGATTTCAAAATAACTATGTGTTTTCAAGTGCATATAATTAGTTACACGATTCTAAGTCCCAAACAACCCTTTTTAACATTTTTGTCAGACGTTCTGTCTGTCTGTCTTTCTGTTTGTCCGGGGTTACCTTTGGAATGGCTGAACCGATTAAACTAAGATTTTCACTGGAAAGTAGACGAACTTATAGCGCTACATATAGGCTACAATTTGACCTGGTAGGTAGCGCTGTTGCTATGACACCTATTTTCGTATAATTAATTATATATAAAAACAAAGGGTCAGGCATTTTGAAATCTGGAAAATCGCCGGCTATAAAAAAAAGATTCCGACGAATTGAGAACCTCCTCCTTTTTTGAGGCTGGTTAATAAAGACTAGATTTGGCAGAGAATTTTTTAAAACGTTAATTTTTTTCCGCGTGCAAAGCCGTAGGTACCAGCTAGTAATTAATAAGTTTACTTCGAAAATGGCCAGTTGTTTGACTATCAAGTTTAATAAATTTCTGCGAATATTAAATGTTACGCAAAATTTCTAGACTTTAAATACACATTTTAAAACAGTCAATGGAATCGGATATTTTGATTTATAAATTAGATTCAAAGGTTGCATGGCTTTCACTTGCATATGTGGTACATATGATACCAATCTATCTCAAAATTTAATTACATTTATTTAGAGGTAGATAAATTTTGGTTTTCAATATTTTTTAAGGCATACCTAACATGGCCTTATCAAAAAGTATATCACTAAAAATTTTGGACAATAACTCTTTTTTATGAATTTGTTTATTTTGACATATTTCTTAATTCTATTCCTACTACCCCTAATCAATTTTATTGACTTATTTGATTCTTTGCACACAGAGACTATTTGGAAATGATGCTTTAGAATAATTTATATCAGTAATCACGCTTGGAGCGTGTGTGGAGGGTGTGTGTGTGTGCTGGTGTGCGTGACCTGTGTGTGGTGTGAATATCAAAATGTTATATGGATTATGAAATAAACATGAGCAATGATTCTGTTTTACTATAGTCTTGTTGTATTAGTCATTCCGTCACCTTACGCTTTAATGCATGCCTATTTAATCCTAGTATATTCAATTCTTTTTATAAATATATGGACTTAATACGTAGTGGTGGTGTTTTGCAAAGGTAGTTTTATGTTTGGTACCTGATGTTAGGTTTCTTCTTTTTCTATTACCTGGTGGTTGGCAAATTTTATGTCTTCGTAGAAGGCATTGGAGCACGAAAAGATGACGCACCGTAAGGATTTTGCAATCAGCATAGAGTTGGGACGTTGAGTATCTATACGGTTTCTTCATAATTACTTTCAGAATCGCTCTTTGTGCCCTCTCCACTCCAATAAAGAGTGTCGTGTGAGCACCACCCCAAACAGCAATACAATAGCCAATGACAGATTGGCACAGAGCGTAATACACCATTTTTAGAGTGTCTAAGTTTGCAGACTCACGAAGTGTCTTAAACGTGCAAATGAGATGCAACACTCTATTTGTTACAGCGTTGATTTGTTTATCCCATTTCAGACCGTCATCTACCTGCACTCCCAGATACTTTACAGTTTCTACTCTCGTAAGTGCTAGACAAGTACATGGTCCTGTAGATTGGAAACACGAATGAGCCGTTAAAGAAAATGTTTCTGTTGGTTTAGTATTTCTTTTTAGAGCGAAGGGGATGTATACGGTTTTAGTTACATTCAGAGTCAGAAGGTTGTCATTGAGCCAAGTTAGGACATCTGTTAGCGCAGATTCAGCTTTTAATCTGACGTCCTCCCAGGTGGGCCAGAGATGAGAATAGCAGTGTCGTCAGCATATGCAAAGACTTTCTTACCTTCTAGGGATAAGTTACACAAGTCATTGACATAAATTAAAAACATTGTAGGCCCGAGAATACTTCCTTGTGGAATTCCGTAAGTGATGAGTTGCTCATCACTGAGATACTATAGAGGTAATTCTAAAAAAAGATCCAATGGTACACCTCGTACTCCAATGCGTTCCAGCTTGTGTACGAGTCTGGGAACAGAGACTGTGTTAAACGCTTTAGATAGGTCCAAGAACATACCAAGACATTTAACTCTATTGTCCAAGCTCCTAGCGACAGATTCGGTCAGGTCTAGTACTGCATCTTCAGGTGAGACACCTGTTTTGAAACCGTACTGGTTTTCAGCAAGAATGTTATATTTTTGAAGAAAAGCTACTAACTGCTTATTGAGTATTCTTTCTAGGATCTTGGACACAGAGGACAGAACAGAGATTGGTCTATAATGGTTGACGGTTGACACAGCCTCTGTCCCCACTCTTATATATAGGTTGGATAATTGCTTTTTTGAGGCTATCCGGGAAAACACCGTTTTGGAGACACAGATTGAAGATGTGTTAGGGGTTGGATCAAGTTCGCTCGCCACTCTTTTAATATAGAGCTTGATATCCCATCCCAGCCAACAGCGCAGTCGCTACGCAACTGTAAAATGTGGGTTTCAATTTCGGTTTCGTCTACTGGCAGAAAAGCCAGAGAGTTGACCGGTGAGGGAGGGAGG
Organism: Euclidia mi; assembly: GCA_944739405.2. Taxonomy (NCBI): domain Eukaryota; kingdom Metazoa; phylum Arthropoda; class Insecta; order Lepidoptera; family Erebidae; genus Euclidia; species Euclidia mi. The sequence goes on along the minus strand of OX123192.2, from coordinate 36,344,478 downwards.
GTGCTAAGTGTTTCGGTTTCTGCAATATTTTGTGATAATATCTTTGAGGCTAAGTTTTTCCCTACATTGGTGAAATAATTGCACACCTCATTCACGGACAATTGGGGGTCATCACGAAGATTCAGTAACTCACTAGGGCTATTGCGTATTTTCTGTGTGTGCGTTATGTTTTTTATAACTCTCCATAACGCCTTGGGATCGTTTTTTGCTTTCTCTAAATCACTAGATTCATACAAAGTTTTAAGCTTTCTCAGTAAGGAGTTACAAAAGTTTCTATAACGAGTATACGTTATTTTATGAACAAGGTTGTCTGGTGCCTTCTTCGCTTCGATATGCATATTATCTCGTTTGGCAATACATTTCAATAAACCGGGTGTTATCCATGGTTTTAGATTTCTATGCTTTTTGGGGATTTTTATTAATATTTGATGTTTAGCTATAATGGATGAAAAATCCTTAGTCAGTTCGTTCATTGCCTTGTTAGCGTCAGTCATCGAATAAATATGTGCAAAGTTTGTTTCCTCCAATTCTTTTTTGGCAGCTTCACGATACAGGCGGGTAGCAAATTGTCTTTTACGGGTGAGCTGGCTGTTAGCAATACTTAATACTAGTGGTTTGTGATCAGTTATATATGACTCTAAGATTAGTGTGATAGCTGGTAGATGCGACTTTAGAAAAATATGATCAAGGCAATTTTCGATTCTTGTAGGAAGGCGATGAGCAGGTGACAGGCCATGGGTTGAATTTAATATAAGGTAATCAACACTAATCGGGCTGTTATTACCTTCCTTTATATTAATATTAACATTATGAGCATTATTAACATATATTTATGAGCGCGATGTTTGGAAACGAAGCGAGCTGACCGTAGGTGTCATTAAGACAGGTAAAGAATTTGTCAAGCTGGTCTTTTGTATTATAGGATGGCGATCGGTAAACCGCTACAATTGCAAATTTCTGGTCAATTTCACATATAAGACTGTTGCACATTGTCATACCTGGTTCCCTAACGGTAAAATTTAGACCTTGCTTTATGAACATTATGATTCCGTCATTTTGGTTTGATACCTGGCACGTAAAGCGTGATCGATATCCTTCCAGTACGGGTATGCTAGTGGTTTTAGATAACCAACATTCTGTCAGAATAAGCACATCAAAGTGAGTTTTGGTTTGGGTAATCAACGTTAATAAATTATCAAAATTTTTGTTCATACTGCGTATGTTTATATGCAATATGTTTATATTACTAGACGAAAGAGCGAATTTTTGACAATCCACTGGTGGGCAGTTGAACCCTCTATTAGTGATAAGATTGTCTAATTCATTATTAATGATGTTTAAGGAAGTCATTGGTAATCAAGATTATACGTAAGCCAGGTATTATAAAAGTTGAGTAGTGTGTGTCAGTTTGCTTGTCCATAACGTGTTTTCTATTGTGCGTTTGTGCTGTGTTGTAAAGTACACGATGTGTGTGTATATTGTATTGTAGTATATTGTACTGAAATATACGCATGTGTGTATGTTTAAGTGTTGGGTTGATTGTGTATAGATTGCTAAACGTTATATTTATTTATTTATTTTTTATTTAATTCTTTATGCACATACATTGTGTACATTGGTGGACATAATGCCTTGTGGCATTCTCTACCTGTCAACCTTAAGGTGGTGCAGAGATAAAAGTGGTAGGTGCATTTAACAATATAAATTTAAATATGGAAAAGTTACTAATAATTATATATAGTATAACATATATATAAAAACATACAAAATATAATTATAGTTCTATATATACATACTTATACATAAGTCTATATACACCTAAATATACATACATACATACTATATACTTACATAAATACTTATAATAATGGATGAGACTGATGTGCTGATTCCTTCAATCTCTCAAAAAGAAGCTCTCGAACTTTCATTTTAAATGCATAACGGTTAGTGGACATTCTGATTTCAGGAGGGAGTTTATTCCATAAGATGATAGATTGCACCACAAAAGATGAGTTAACAAACCCAGTAGTATGACTGGGGCAAGAAAGAAGAAGGTTATGAGAAGAACGGAGATCTCTCTCATGAATTGAAGATAGATATTGGAAGTATGAGGTGAGATAAGATGGAGGGGAAGGAGACTTGAGAATAGTGAAGAGGGTAGTAAGAGCACGCAAACACCGGCGCTGGCGAATTGGTAACCATCTTAGTTCGGAACGATAAGTAGATACGTGATCATACTTACGAAGATTGTAAATGAATCGAATGCAGTTATTAAGAAGTCGGTCGTACTTATTGAGATGTTCTGCATTCAGGTCATAATAGCACACATCACCATAGTCGATAATGGAAAATATTAGAGTCTGCACAAGCATTGTCTTGGTCTTGGCCGGGAGAAAATTCTTGAGGCGGTATAGTGCTCTAAGAGTTCCAGTAACCCTCTGACTAACATTAGTCACCTGCACTCGCCAATCGAGAGTGGAATCGATGTACAGGCCTAGGTCTTTTACGGATGCACTATATGGGACGATCAAGCCATTAAACATTACAGGCGGTAGAGTTTTGGCATCTAATCTATGTAATAAACGGCGACTGCCTACAATAATGGCCTGGCACTTCGCTGGGTTAACTTCCAAGCCAAATTTATGACACCAGTCCATCATTGACTCAAGGTCCCTATTTATGTCGGCAATGGCAACTGACACATTATCCACCCTCGACTGCGAGTACAACTGCAAGTCGTCGACATAAAGATGATACGAACATCGAAGATTTGGAGTTAAAAAGTTAATAAAAATAGAGAATAGAAGAGGACAGAGAATGCCACCCCGAGGAACACCAGAGCCCATGTTTTGCCAACTCGATGTAGATTCATCGCAGCGAACAGACTGCTGGCGCTCCTGAAGATAACTTGAGAACTATTCCAATGCATTAGGCGAGATCATGAGATGGGAGAGAATGGATAGAAGGATATCGTGACTGACGGTGTTGAAAGCGTTAGAGAAGTCGACTAAGGTCAGCACAGTGACCTTAGTGTCCTCCATACCTGCCCTAACATCGCCAGTCACTTTAAGGAGGGCAGAAGTCGTGCTATGACCAGGCCTGAAGCCGGATTGCAATGGACTGAGCAAGTTGTTTTGGTACACAAATTGAGACAACTGTTTATGTACACAGGCTTCAAGCACTTTGGAGAGGAATGGCAGAATGGAGATTGGACGGAAATGGTTAGGGAGAGAAGGGTTCGTTATCTTAGGAAGTGGGATAACAAAGGCTTTACACCACAGGGAAGGGAAGGAGCCACAGTCAATTGAATAATTTAAAATGTGGGATACGGGGAGAATGAGATGATCGAGAATCGGGATGATCATGCGGCGGCTGATAGAATCAACCCCCACAGCGTTAGATTTAATGGATAGGATAATCTTCTTGACTTCACCTATCGCAATTGGAGAAAAATTAAAGCCATCGATATTAGGACGGGGAAGACCAGCAATGTAATCAACAGTTTGACGCCTAGTTTGGTGATCTAGTTGAGAAGTAGTTGTGAAATAGTTGTTTAAATCATCCAAACTAATCGTGCTATGAGGAGTTGTATGTTGCTGTTTGCCAATACCTAGGGTCCCAAGGAACTTCCAGATACTAGCGGAGGAAGAAAAATTAATATTGTCGAAAATATGGCGGCGTTTAGCGTTGCGTATCATCTGATTACACCGATTCCTTGCAGTTTTGTATAGGCTCCAGTTCTCGTCAGACCGCTCCTTTTTGAACTTCCGAAAAGCTCGATCTCGGCGCCTCATGACCATTTGAATGCCCCTAGTAAGCCAAGGAGCGGGAGGACGTTTTAATTTAACTCTTCTGATAGGAGCATGTTGGTCATAGAGACGGAGTAGCGTGTTGTTGAAAATTGATACTTTTTCATCTATGGTGTTGGCAGCTAACAGAGAAGACCAATCAAGCTCAGCAGCATCCTCTTGCAGCTTCACATTATCCATACGCCCAAAACAACGCATGTGCAGAACCTTAGGACGGGGTTTAGGAGGTTTAAGGTGATAGGATAGGTAGATGAGATCGTGATGGGAAAAGGCGGGAGCAAGGTATTGGCCATGGGAGTGTACCAAGGATGGGGCTGAAGTGATAATCAAGTCTAACCAGGTGCCTACACCTTCAGTATTGTGGTGAGCAGGTTCAAGAGACAGAGTGTGTAGATCGGCAGACTCAATTAATTTAAGAAGGTTATGTGAGCGAGAGGAATTGATGGATAGGAGGTCAGTGTTAAAATCTCCCATGATAATATGGTGCGCATATTCTGACCCTAAAGATTCCAGAATCGATTCGAGACTGGAGAAGTAATTAACGGAGGGGGGACAATATACAACTCCTAGAACGATTTTCGCTCCACTGACTGAAACCTCAATGAAGAGATACTCGGAAGAAGCAGAATTATTAGGCGGTGAAGATAATAGAATTTTGTACGAGAGAGTACAACGGAGATATATGGCTACACCACCACCTCTCCTATACACCCTATCACTGCGTACAAGAATGAAACCAGGGAGAGGGTAGTAAGCAGATGGTAAATGAGGTTTCAGCCAGCTCTCTGAAATCAGAATGGCATGAACGTTAGCATCACTGAAAGTTTCAAACAGGTCATTGTAATGACTAGGAATGCTTTGCGCATTAATATGACAAACATTCAGGCAGTGTTTTAAAGTTCCATTAAATGTACGCTTAACAAAGTCACCCAGCGAATCAGTAGCAGAGCAAAAGCTATCATTGTTAGAAGATTTGGAGGAATCATCAGCAGAATGAAACGAATCATCATCAGCATCCGATAATATAAACAAATAAAATAAAATTACTAATAAAAATATATAGACTTAAATATAAATATCATAAACCGCAAATAAATAAATCTAAGAGTGCACAAAGAAGTGCACACACTCTAATTTAATTATATTATAGCAATGATTTATATAATTTAGTAATAGTGTAAAAAGTATAAAAAACAAACGCACATAAAAGAATAAACAAATTAATAACCTATTATTGAACACAAATACAGATAGTCACAGTTTGTTGGTAAGGTCGTGAAGACGTTTTTCTGAGTTTACTAAAACGTGGGTGTCGCCCTCCTGTTTGCGTAGATATATGTTCCCGTTAGTGACCCAACAGAATTTGTAGGCATTATTCTTGGCAAACTCTCAGGCTTGAAGGAACAGCTTTCGCAGACTGGGGGGTAAATGTTCAGCAATATAGATTGGTTGACGTGGACCCTTTATTCCGATATCTTCCGTACTAAGCTTATCCTTTAAAGAATCTTTTTTCTTGTTGTGAGACCGGACGGCGGCAAGAACTTTTTGTCTCATACGTACGGTCGTAAATTCTGCAATGAGCGGACCTGCTGGTTTGCCCGGTAGGCGGTAGGTATCGCGGAGCTCAGATTCAGGTATAGGAACTCCAATTGCATTTCCAATACTAGACACAGCTGCAATCAAATGAGAGCTGTTCTCACTGTCAGCTAGGGGGATGTTTCAAATTTCGATCGAAGATGAACGCGATTTAAACTGCAAATCCTAAGGTACCTGTATACAATTACGCTTTGTATACAGGTACCTATCAATATAATTACTACATAAATATGCCTAACGTTAAACGTTCTCCACCAAATGCCGGCAATAGTAATAAAAATTGCTCAAAAAATCTACAAACGCAGTCTGGCGTATACTATGCGCAATACTCGTACAGAACCGTATTGTTGTTATTGCGTACAAGCGTAGCCAATACACGAAGCGCAGACAGCCCTCGTACACTAGGGGCAGTCGACAGCCGTAGAGCTCGCGGTGGCACGTCGTACGTAGCACACAGCGTGATAGCGCGGAGCACGATGATTCGATGCAATGCGATGGTACAGTGAGACACAGGTCGCAATCGTTTCCAACAAGCGCGCACAGAGCGACACGGTGTGCGGTGGGCGGAGCGCAACAGCCAGCGCGCGGCGGTGGGGGCTCGCAGAGACACGGTACGACAAAGAACGCGACTCTTTCCAGCTACGTAGCACTGTGTTTTTTGTCTGAGATGGCAGTTATTTAAATTTATGCGTAGAAATCAGTTCATAACTTTTTAACCACTTAAAATTGTTCGTTCAAATTTATACACTGGGATGTACAGGTGATCTAGCACGTAATTTTAAAGTTCAGTTTATTCACTTTTAGGACTTGTATGTATTTTTTATTACGGAACGTTTTAAAAACACGACTGCTCGTGACAGTATCCGCGCGGGGGGGGAACTATAAGTTCTATTAGAGTTAAGAGCTTTAAGCAGGTACCTATCACCATCCAACAGCTCAACTATCTTATAGGGGTCCTTAACATAGTAATCTTAAACCAGGTTTGTCTAACACTTTGCTCTCTTCAAGACCGTCAGTTATGCTCTGATCCTCTGGCTCAAAGTTTCAGTATCAAAATCAATAATCAGAAAACTCAAAGTAAAACTGACATTTCACTATCGAGGTATCTCTCAAGATATTATTTCAAACAAAGTAAACCAAAACATTTAAGCTAAGGTATTTGGACTCTACATTTTCTAACTAAATTCCTTTAATAAACTACCTTTACTTTCATTGCCAGTTTCGGCCTATCTGGCCGCTTTAGCTATACCAATTACCAGGCTCCTCAAAGCCACATACAGGCCTCATACAGGCCCCGCGCCACACACGGGCCGCGTGCCACACACGGGCCGTGCGCCACACAGGCTATGCTGGCCACCACGCCACACTCGCCACCAGGCCGCGCCGGCCACCAGACCGCGCCGGCCACCAGGCCGCGCCAGCCTCCAGGCCGCGCCAGCCACCATGCCACGCCCGCCACCATGCCGCGCCGGCCACCATGCCGCGCCGGCCACCATGCCACGCCAGCCACTAGGCCACGCCGGCCACCAGGCCGCGCCAGCTACCAGGCCGCGCTGACCATCAGGCCACGCTAACCACCAGGATTACCCAAAAAGGAAATAAATCTACCATTAGTATTTCAAAGATTTGTCTCATTGTGTACCCACTAAATAGAGTATCCGTTCTTTGAGACTAACTCAAAGTCCGCACTTCGTCAATTTTAAGCGATTATCAAATTCATTTACAACTTCATAACTGCACAGAACGTAACTCCCGTCCATAATCTCAATGAGCTATGTCAAAACTGGATTTGACCACTGACAAAAACTAAAACCAAATGCGAACATGGCAAGAAATGATAAGCTACTTTCGGACAAACTGATTTCCTTTGGCTACATAGAGGCAACGACTACAGTTCTGAGATAACCAATCGACAGTCTATGAGTACTTTTAGATTCTCGCAACACGCTCTTGTCATACGACACAGAAACCAGAAGTATCTAATAATTTAAGTGAACAAATATCAAAGCAGAGCTACTTGAGCAGCAGGGTATTCGTGATTGCGATCAACAACCACACCTTAATGCACTTCGCTCTAGGAATAAAAGAAAATAATCGCACAGCACTCATTCTAGTCGTTCGGCTATTCCTGACCCAAGTCAGTGAGAATAAAGGTACTCTGATCAAAATCATTACAGGTTTTAATGAAAATCACAACTAACTCTTTCTCTTGAAGCTGACATGTTGAACAACACGCATACTCGTTAAAATAACAGGAAACTCATTAAAATATTGCATTGCTCATACTCTGACATCCATTAGATCTTCAACATCACGCTATGCAACCTCCATCCGGTTTCACAACACCACCCGGATAATCATTTCGAGCGTTTAACAAAGTAATCGTAAACTAGGTTTGTTCAACATGTTGCTTTGGTTTTCCTTATCGCATAGCAGACTAAGAAAATCTTACTAGGCTGATAGTCTAGATGTTAAGTTTACTACCAAGTATCCAATTAGTCTTTTCAGCGTTATAATTTTGTCAAGGATAGTCTAAATACGAAGCATAACCTAACCTAATCATTAGCAATACAGCAGCGGACCTTTCGCATTCAAGACGATGGACTACGTTTGTGAAACTATGACAATACACTAACGGCTGTCTTGTTTGCTCACCAACGGAGACTATGACTAACACAAAAGCTCAAGGGTAAACTAGGCTAACCAGAAAGGTACTTTACCGGTCGGTCCAACAAATGGCAACGCATGGCTAAACATGCAGCCGTACAAACGGCTTATCCAGTTTTTGCAAATCTACACTGACGGTAACGTGGGTACCACAAAATTATCACAGCAACGACTAACAAAGTACCCATTTAAGGAGAATAAGGTTAAGCATACAATCATCACTAACGATCACTAACCTATTTTTACCTACAATGAAAATTAAAATGTCTGAAACTGATTATCATAACGCACTAAGATGATAACTCAATAATTTTCTTCTACGTATGATAACCGAGTGTAACAGCTTCTTCTAGAAACACTATCACTCTTAAACGTCCTGAGTATAACTTGGAATCGCCCAGAGAACTTGGGGCACTTGATAAAAATTCCCAGCGTATCACACGAATTTAAAAAATACAGTAGGTAATTTTCACGCGTAAAATCTTAAAATTGAATTTAATTTTACTAGTGGTGCCATCTAATAATCATGAGTAAGAAACATTTTAATGTCCCATGTTAAAAATGTATGCATACAAAGAAGCAGGTGTAATTGCAACACCGAGATCATCTGTACAACTCAGAATTACAATGAGTAACAGTGCCACTTTTTACTTAGGCTCTGATCACGTTCAAACGAAAACAGGTATTATCAACACCACGAGTCGATAAAATAATGGCGCTAGTAATATCTTTCGATTATGGTCAGGTTACACTAATCAACCAACCGCACTTGTTTGGAATAATGCAAGTCGGCCTGTACGCTCACTCTTGTTACTGATACAGTCCATAAAGTAAGACCGAGACAAGATAATCTATTTGCAAGCAAGCATAATAATATGATCAAAAGGTTCGTGTGTGCGAGCCACTCTCGCATGTAGAAATAAAAATAATCGCTTTTTTTTTAAACCGGCGTATCAAACTCAAAATCTCCGTTCGCTATAGCTAGGTCACTGTGGTAGTCAGACAACCATACGCTAGCATAAAATACGGCAAAGGTCAAATGGTTCCATATTTCAGTGTCTCGTGTAGGAATTGAACCTACAACATTCGGTACGATGTGATGGCGATATCACCACAACGTTTACGACATTTCCTAATAATATTTCCTAAATAAAATTGGCAGTACCAATAAAAAAATCAGACAAAATAGGCTCACCACGGTTGCAGTTGAATGTTCAGCAGCTGATTCACCAACATAGCAGCGTTAGCAGTCGCCTTCGCTCGCGCTTTTGTGCACACTGCATTGCACAATATCATCCCATGAAACGATACGCACTAGTGCGACCACAAGCGGGGCGCAATGCGGGTCTTGATCTTCAATCACATCTCTGCAGTCGTCACCCAAGCACGTGCATCCATATCTTGTTGCAAAGGCCATGCGACGATGAAGTAGGTATTTTCATGGCTTGCATCAGCGTCAGAAAATTGCGATTTTGTAGTTCAACAGGCTCAGCAATTTTTCGTTACTAGCGTCTTTATTTTGAACACGTGGGTCATTGTGGTCCCATCCCGATTCTGATGTGGAAGCGTCAGAAGGGCTCTCGAAGCAGTTTTCTTAGGTTTTCTCCATCGTGGGCGCAATGGTGGCAAGAGATTCAAAATAAAAGCACCACTTTACTTGTACACGCTGTATTGCTCGAATTTTTAACAATTTGGCACGAAATATAATAAAATATGTAGGATGAAACACGATTATGAATTTGTGAGCCAATAGTTTAGCACGTGCCCGCCCGGTGCAACAGCTGTCAGAGCACGGCAGGTAATCTTCATTCAAAATATTTCAACCTTAGTCTGTGGCACTCACATATCTTATTTGACAGTTACCTCCCGCCCCCAACCCCTGGAATCTATCGCCATGTTTGCTAATCTGTCAATTTATCAAAGTTCTGACAATTATGGCAATTTTGTTAACAGCAACATTATTTTCAACAAAGTTAATCGAGTGAAGTTTTGCGTTTATTTATTTCCGTAACTTATCCTCTCAATTTCTGAAACTGTGATATCATCATATACAATAAGTGCTGTGCTGCGACATGTGCAAGTAGACGAAAGGACGTCAGATTCCTATGTTTGCAAAAAGTGAGACAGGACTCAAAAAGTGGTTGCAGTCCATTAATTGTGAACGATTGCGAAGCTTGAGTTTCCAGGAACTTCGTAAAAAGTTTGTGTGCCAAAAGCATTTCAAGAAGAGGTTTCTTTCTGCAACGTGCGATAGAGTTCGTCTTTAAATATTAAAAGGCACGGATGTCTTCCGACTGCAACACATATCTTTACCTGTGATGCAATGTAAGGCTTTAAGTAAATTTAATACTAAATTAAAAAATGAGGCGAAGCGAAAAAGCAGTGTTTTATTTTAGAAATGCCCTTTCTTATCTTAAAATAGTAAAATGGATATTTGCTACTAGGAAAAATTAGGCTGAATCATTAATAATCATTGCCCAAAACGTAACCGATGAAAAAAAAAACTGTCATTTATGATATGTGAGCCTATTACAGTCCAGCTTTGTACTATGGGAGTGCTCCGTCCGTACGTTAGTACAATATAGTCTGTGTGTCAGAGTAATGGACGACTGTCACCGCATTTGGCGCCACCTACTACTCTATTCGGGGTTACCCGCTCTTAATTTTATTTTACTTCTAATCGAGTCATCGATTACAACCATCGGTAAATTAAGTAATAATTTCTAATGGCGACTTTTGTGGTTATATTAAATCTAAAAAATCATTCTTAAATAATCGGCGCGCCGTCATATATGTTAGATAAATGAGGCGGTACTATTTCATTATATTTTCTGATGCACATATAAGGTAGGCTATGGTGTTCTACTTTATGGGATGGACAAAGCTTAAGACATTTGTATTGTTTTATATGTACATTCGTCTTTTCCACGCCATTTAATGTCTACAGTAGTTTGTGTGAGGCTACGATAGCTAAGTCAGGGCTGTATAAATGGTATTTTGTCTTTTCGTAGCGTTATACTAACTACGTGCCGTCGTTTACGATCAGCACTCAGGCGCCAAGGGTTAACTCTTTTTCTTATGTTAACTAGGTTAACTCTTTTTCTTATCGCAAAAACTGACTCCCACCCTGGTGGCTCCGCATGAGAAATCTAGTCATCTTATCTAATAACTACAAAGGAACGAGTTAAAGCCATATTACCAACATTAGCGTAACACCAAAACATAGTCAGGAGCCAGCTTGCATTATTCTTAGAAAACTACGCACGTGTGGAATTCGTTATTAGCGCGCGGGTTAATTTCGACGGTTTCCCTTATCTTGAGTCTTGTGATGTTTTGCGTATATTTTGTTGTACAATCTGCGCATGTATCGTGATAATGGGTAGAATTCTTCCGCTACTTACTGCTCGCAGTTTGAGGGGGCTGCAACCTTCAGTAACAAAATTGAAATATGTTTGCAGCTGACGTTTCGGAATGTTATGAATTCTTGGGGTTTGTTGATTTTTAATGAAGTATCGTCATGCAAAAAGTATATAATATAACATATAATACTATAGGGATGTACTTGTTTATGAAATGAAAAACATATTATTTTTTGATTTTCAAAAGTATTTTAACGATGACTTACAGCATAGGTATGAACCTTGCCATCAATGAAAAATATTAACCTACCAAAATTGACCGATGATCACTGTGGGCATGTGAAAATGGCTGAAAGACAGATTTAGATTCTTTCTTTGTGTGATTTTGGGTGGGTACAAAGATCTTAAAATAGTTTTAATGTGCTCCAGAATCTGCCTTGTGGCTTACACAATTGTTACATGTTTTCTATATTAAGTACATATTCAATAATAATACATTTTATAATAATTAGGTAGTCAGATAACAATGTCATAACTCACATGTTTGAAAAAGTTTGGTAATGTCATAGAAATAATATTAGTATTAATACGTACATAACAATTTTCAATAATAATAATTTGCCATAATAATATTTATTAAATTGCTTACACTAATTTCTCATTTCATTTACGGAGCAATAACATTTACTTAATAGAATTCCTTTTACTTTATTCTTAAATACATTAATATTAGTTATTTCTAGTATATTCTTTGGAAAATGGTTGTACATACGTGCACTCCTACAAAAAACGCTTTTGTTTAATAATGCTGTCCTGTTTTCTGGAATACATAATATGAAAGTTACGCCTTGTACTATTAAGAGTTTTATATAAATGCATATTTTTTCGTAACCTAATGCTATTTGTCTGTATGGAATAGATATTCCTTTGCACTTTTATTACTGAGTCCCAAAGTATTTTTTCAGCTAATTGAGTAGGTATCATGACAATGGAAAACCGGCACGTGCAATAGGGTATTTGACTAAAAAATCTAATTAGTCCGTCAGTTAGATTATCGATAAATATTAGACACGTATATTTTCTTTAGTCACGTAAACAAAAAATGAAGACTACAAACTTCGCTGAAAACTCGTGTGACGTCACTTGCCAGTACACTTTTTACTGGCAAGTGACGTTACTAGCCCCCACTCCTAGACGTTTCTCCATCTTTGATGCGTTTTATCTTCGTAATTTTTTACTGATTTGATAAAACAAAAAATACGTATCCAATATTTTTCGATAATCTAACTGACGGACTAATTTGATTTTTTTAGTCAAATACCCTATACTAAGAATAGAACGTATGAAGTAAAATTTATTATATTTTTTGCCAAGGAAACGTCTATAGTATAATATTTATGTTCAATTTAAACTCAACTGACAATTCTTAAAAGTTCTGATATTCCGTTGCTTCTATAAGTGCATGTCTACTGTAAAATTGAGTTCCCTTTCAAAGAAATGCGGTCGATGTGTACCGACATCGACGTAAAAAATAAGCAAACATACACCAAACACACTCTTAAATCCTCACAAGAACCACTTTGCTCTGATCAAAATAGGAAATAACTTTGCCAAACGCAAGAGCTTCGAGCATTGACTATTTAATCTTGAACCTCAGTTCACTCGAAACTCCTCTTGCAACCCCTTTTTGAAAATAGTTTCGGGAGGAACAAAGTAGTCGAAGTTATATTGGTGTATTGTGCAGTACAAAATGTTTTATGAACTGAACGACGTCAGGATATAGGTTTTGTATGTTATCTGGTGCCGATTCTCGAGTGTTAAACATATCTTGAGAGTTTCCCTGTCAGACTTGAGAAGACAAATTTTAAAGCGATCTCTTTGAAGGCGAGCTCGAATATTACAAACTGTTTATTGCGGAACGGGAGTTGAAAACTTGGTTATAAAATACCGAAACTTTTTGACAGGGAATATTGGATTTTAAAACAAAAACAGAATATGTAATTAAGGTCAAAGCACTTATTTGATCTGTTGTGTTTCGGGGTTCGTTATCGAAAGTCGTTAAGTCGTATGTTTCTGAAAGTTGTTTAAGGATCTCTGTTGATTGTTTTTTTATGTATTCTAAATTGCTTTCTGCCTTCCGGTAATTTTCGTTCAATATAGCTGAAGAAAATGATCGGTGCTACGCCTGTAATATATAATTCTAAAAGGCATTGGTGCGTGCCGTGGATTCGAACCCGAGACCCTCTGCGTAGCAGTCCGTCGGTCTCCCCACTCGGCTATCGCTGCTGTTAGTCGGTAGTCGCTTTAAATGATCCAGTCAAATATAGTTATACCAGTAAGCGGGCCACTGGCTACAACTAATGATGATTAAGGGATTAAAAAAAAGAAACGCAATGATTATGTTATGCCTACACTTTCAGTGCTTCGGATACTCTCAGCAGCTGTGGTCATCGAGAGACTGGTGATATTTGTCTATATTTCTTCGGTGTGAAGCAATCTATTGCACCTCAACTAGTATCATTCGCGGAATAAAACGTAGGATACTTTTCCTTTATTTATTATGCAGAAATGGTTACTCCAACAAAATTCTAATTGAATTCATTTGAAGTTTTAGGACAGTTGAATTGTCCCATTAGCAATTCGTGTCCCTTTTACCCTCTTCCAGCAATATCCTCATAAGATTATATACTCTTGGGTTACCAAGAGTTGATTAGGCTGCCGTTAAAAAAGCATGAAGCACTTGGAAACAGCCTCTCTAGCCTAATCAGATTTCATAGTCTTTTAGAGTTTACTTTAGAGTTATTCATGAGCCTTCTGTTTTGTACTACTTGAAGGCATAGCGATATTCTATGGTTTAGATTTGCGTCAGGCTATTTGTGTGCTAGTAATTTCTCCCTGTGGTGACTGATTAAGAATATGAAGTATCACTACTCCATTTCATTCCGCAAGGAAGAGCCGAGTAAGATAATAATATCCTTGTGAGGAGATAAAAAACTTGACATCAAACGCTTCAGCAACCAGTCTGACCAACGTAGTGGGTATAATGATAATAATATTCTACCACATACACACATCACCATCTAGTCCCAAACTAAGCAGAGCTTGTACTATGGGTACTAGATAATGGATAAACATACATATATACTTTTTTTTTGTGAATACATACATATTATACAAAGAAACACCCAGACCAATACAAACATCCATGTTCATGCACACAAATGTATTCGGCGTAGCAGTCGCTTACACTCCTGCTGCGCCAACCGGTCGTATAATAGGCTATATCCTCCGTTGACTCATAATGCTACTAATAGTAGGCTAAATATAATAGGTTTTTTTTTTATTTAGCCGTGTGGTTGACGGCATAGAATACAAGTGTCACCACCCCCTATCTTCCCGTGGGTGTCGTAAGAGGCGACTAAGGGATAACACGATGCAAATACCATCTTTGTGTAGAGACGGAAAACTCGACAACAAACCCTATACGACTGCCTCGTTGGTCTCGCGGCATAAATGTGTGCGTGGGATCGGGAGGTCCCGGGTTCGATTTCTGGGTCGGGCAGTGTTATTGGGTATTTCTGTCACGAAATTCTCAGTAGCAGCACGGAGTCTGGAAATGTGCCCGGTACGGCAATAGGCTCGCCCCCTATTACGTGGGACTAAAGTATATCTGGCGAAAAGTGGGTGTAGAAATACACCTCTGCCTACCCCTTCGGGGATAAAAGGCGTGACGATGTGTATGTGTATGTATGTGTAAATATAATAGGCTAAATCCTCCGTTGACTCTCAGTGCGATTAATAGTTGGCTAAATAAAGTAGGCTAAGTCCTCCGTTGACTCACAATGCTATTAATAGTAGACTAAATATAGTTGGCTAAATCCTTCATTGATTCACAATGCTATTAAGCAAATTAGGCTTGAATCTACCAGTCAACTGGGTAATGCTGTGAAGGAAGATGTCTTTTAAAAGTAGATTGTTTCTGTTTTGTCTCGGCGAATGTGCACGTTTTATATATTTTCAAAATATCGTAGATAAAATGTTTCTTAGTAAGAGAAACACGCGGTCCACGTCTCAGCACTTATTTTATTAACAATACGTGTGGAAACATTTATACGTTTTATTACAAGCGCGAGAGAAGTGCTATGTATTATTAAATTCTTGGTCTAGTTGTCGCTCACAGTCTTTACATGAAAGTATAAGCAGTGGATAAAGCGGTCAAAAGAAAGTGATTGCCTTGAAAATCATCCGATACAAGTAGGTATAGGGTAGTAAAATTTCAAGCACCATTAATAAAAAACTACAACATGGAGATGTCAGGTAAGTCAAATATCGACTACTTTGATGGTGCAGGCCACTGCAGGGGTTTAAGCGCCGTCTCGCCGCTGAACCCGTGTTTTGTTTGTTTTGTTGTGCGTTGATACTATACCAGCACTTTGTTAGATTCACAAATTGCTAGAAGTCTGCGGGCCCTTTCTGGGCACAAGACACCCACATTGGTTGAACGTTTGTAAAGGCCTTGCGTAACAGGAATTAATCCTTGTTTGGTAGTCTTTTAAAATGTCCATGTTTATAGACACAGCTTCCTCTTACTGGGAAATGACTGAATGACACTGAACTCAACTCAAATATAAAACTCTCGCCTTCAATTCCGCTAAATACATTTATAAACATATACAATCTGCATTACCAAATGACATCCACAGCGTAAATTAAAGTACAAAGTCACATGTTTTTTATGACATCACCATTTATTTTAGGGTGTGAAAGTCTAAACAGCAACAATTTTGAACACTTTGTCACGTTAATGATACAAAAATGTACAAAGTACAGTAATAAAGAAATAAATCGGTAGCACCTCAATTCTTTACTTTTAAAAATGGCTCACTTTAGCATAACGATGTCAGTACACCGACGATATGTTATACCTCACGACACGGTAGCGACACGATACAGAAATATTACAGCGCATTTGCATGATGCCCGTTGGTCCCATGATTATGATTATGTCTCTCTGTCTGAGTTTGTTTTGGATGTTTCTTCTCGGGGCAGTCAGCTAGGAAACAACGGCCTCATCTAGCTTAATTTAAAAAAGTAAGTAAGTATGACTTGAAGTGTTTGTAATGAACCTATGAACAAATAAATGATTTGGCTTTGACTTTGTCCTTTTACTCCGTGTGGTGAAGGATTGAGAATACCAAATCTTACTACTTCATTTTATTCTGTGCGTGTCCTAAGAGGCTTTTAAGAAAATACGTAAATAAATAAGATCTTTGGAAAAGTCTTAAATCTTGATATCCTACTCCACACCAACTCTTTCTGGCTAGTGTGGTATAGTAGGTCAGATCTTCCTATTGATTCACAATATTATTATGACGCAAATTAAGCCGTAGCCTATGTCAAACAGGGGCCTGCAAAATACTTTATTTAAGATATATGTAATTATGAGTCGTGTTTTGCTACGATAATGTCTAGATTACAGAGAGAAAGAAAATATAAACAATATGCTTTTTTTTTTCAACTATGAATAAACATTTAACAAAGCTGGTGGCATAAAGACATTGTGCTATTTCATCAAATCATAGATATATCGTCTACGATTCAATGAAAATGCAGTAGCAAAACTTTTTCTTGTCCTCAGAATAAAATGGGCCGCTTTTATTACATTCATCACATATGACAAGAGAAAATGTTGCAGATGTAGAAACACGCCCACACCATTTTTTGGATTGGGATTGCGAATCGCAGCAATTGTGAGCTCGTTTCTCACATAGAGCAAACAATACTAATATGGTTCACAAATAAATCTTCTGGGCTAAATTATTCTGTGTTCGGGTTTAGTGTTAACAATCATTCATTTCATATGAAATGTGCAAGGTTATAACATGTGCTCATGGCCTACTTGTAAATAATTTTATGCCATATTTTCTATTTTGAAGAACGTAGACTTTCAAATGCAATTAAACGAATATGATTATGTTTATAAGCAATGCCTAGTGTACACGAATTAATGAATATCAGTTATATAAAATGAAAAGCTAAGAAAAATGGCGAAACATTACCGCTTACGGGACTAAGAGATTGAATTCGACAGTATATCGTAGACTGCCTCGTTGGTCTCGCGGCATAAATGTGCGTGTGGGTTAGGAGGTCTCGGGTTCGATCCCCGGGTTGGGCAAAGTGCTATTGGGTTTTTCCATTATGGCGGCTCCACATTAGTGCCGTGAAGCTCCGTGAACAGGCGTGAACGTGAATGTGGATGGTTTTCGCGTTGTTCACCCGCGTTCGCGCCTGTTCCCCGATCAGAGTCGGTATTTTGTCCCGCGACAAAGGATTCGCGCCCCCTTCGCGCGCCGTTCACGCGTACATATTCACATTCACGGACCCGTGCCAGTTTCCTCCGGACTACACAGGCGTTCGGACGTGTGCAGTGCTCTAATAAAATGGAGTCGCGTATGAACATTTGGGACAATGAAACTGAAATGCGTTTTTTAGAACATTACCACATGGAGAGTGAACTGTGGGATGCAAAAAACCCGCATTATAAGGACAAAAAGAGTGTTATGATGCCTGGACGCGGATCAGTACTGAAATGGGTATTGAAATCAAAAGGTTTAATAAAGAAAAAAAACTCTTGGGTGTCCAGTTATTTCTAATAACTCTCTTGTTTTGTACGTGTAAATAGTAATATGTTGCCACAGCAAACATAGTAGCGGTCATAGTGGAATTGGCTTGCCATTCGTAGTAGATCAGCAAAGTTAATCAACGTTTGCACAGGTTGCTACTAGGATGGGTGACCACATGTGGCATTTGTATCTGAGCGTTACCGTGCTCCGGTGGTCACGTTAAGCTGTCGGTCCCGGTTCTTGTCTCAGGACAACGCTTCTTAGACCAACTCGGAGGCCTTTGGGCGGACTGAAAACTCCGACAACAGAGTTGGCCACACACTCACACCAAACAGAAGAAAGAAAGAACAGCAAACATAGTTATCGCGGCAGCAGCTTCTACGTCCATTTCGCGGCGGATTTCACGAAATACTGCGAACATCCCATGAATGTGGACGACACAACTTATGTCGTGAATTCGCGGCGTGAATTTGCGCGTGAATTCACGGCACTAATGTGGAGCCGCCATTACGAAATTTACAATAGCAGCACGGAGTCTGGTACTGTGCCGGGTACGGCAATAGGCTCGCCCCCTATTACGTGGGACCTAAAAATTCATGGCGAAATGTGGGTCTAATATTAAACCTCTGCCTACCCCTTCGGGGATACAGGCATGAGTCTATAAATATATAAATAAAAGTTTAAGTGACTATCTCACTGCCGTACACGGCGGAGAATGTGTGTTCGATCACTACTCGGTCGTCGATCAAAACTTCGCCATAGCTGAATTGTTATTTCAATGTACATGTTTCAATGTTCATTCAATGAATGTTTATAAGTTTACCGTGATATACAATTTATTCTTGATGCGAGATTGATACTTAAACGTTAATTGAAACTTTCCATAAACATTGCTCACTCTTGCAGTATCTTACTGGAATCCCCAAGGAAAGCGAAAACGTGGCCGCCCTAAACAGACCTGGCGGCGGACAATCATCGCAGAAGCGCAATACATAGGCAAGACCTGGAGCGAAATAAAGCGAGAAGGTCAAGACGAACTGAATGGCGGAGCACTGTGGATGCCTTCTGCCCCATCTAAGGGACATAGGACCTTAAGTCAAGTAAGTCAAGCAGTATCTTACAGAGAGGCAACTGACAAGTAAAACTGGTTATTTGAAACCAACTTCGAACAAATTTTTTTACGATATCGTATTGCAGACTGTGAAAGGTTATCGTAACCGCAAGATTTAAACATCGGTGTAAATAACGAGACCCAGCAACCAATCCGTGGCATTGTAAGATATTTCAAAATTGCTGCCACTTGAATTGATGCAAGCCTTATTTATCTGAGTTGTATGTTCAATGCAATTGCACAAGATACATTTAAGATACAGGAAAAAATAATATGTAGCTAGATTTATACTTATATTTTTTAAGTGAATAGCATTATTATTGAAATTTAATAGGCGTGATCTTTATGCTTCAGGATTTATATGAAGGCCCAGTTTCACTACTTCTAGATAGGCAGTGGTTTAGTGCTTTAAATGAATTATGTATATCTTTATAGATAGATAGATAGATAGATAATACACTTTATTGTACACCAACATAAAATCGTACAGTAGGTAGGTACATTGGTAAAATAACTAATATCTATGTACAATCGGCGGCCTTATCGCTAGATGCGATCTCTGCCAGGCAACCTTAGGATGGACAGAAAAAATGTAAGCAGTCATGTGTGGCGGTGGTGTGGTTTAGTAATAAAATAAGGAAAAACATAATATTAAATAAAATATATAAATATATAGGTACATTTAATAACCATATATATTATATACCTACTTATATACAATACATACATACACAAATTATTATTATTATATATAATATAGATACTTATATATATATATATATATATATATACAAATACTTATAATATGCAGGACATACTAAATATATTTGTACCAATAAAAATAAAAGAATACCAGAACCATTCAGATACAATGACTAGATGTTATACTTGTACGAGTAGCAAGACCTTCAATATAGTCATTATTTTGTTTGCATTTTTGATGTTAGATGGAGAGGTAATGCTTTTTTATCATTTCCTTAAATATATTTAGAGATTTTGCGCTTCTAATCTCTACTGGCAATGCATTCCACAGGCGCACAGCCTGAACAGAAAAGGATTTATCAAAGTAATTTGTGGAATGCATTTATATTTAATGCTTTTTCTGTTTCTAATACTATAACTGCTGTATCTCAGTATACTTATATTTTTCTTACTCTTATATTACGTTACATCCATTTTTTGATTATATTACGTTATATCCATTTTTGTTAAAGGTATCACTAAACATTGAGTGCTCAATGATGCCGGCAGCCATACTTATACCCGTTTGATAAATGAGGCGGTACTATGTTATTATATTTTCTCCTACACACATAAGGTAGGCTATGGTGTTCTACTTTATTGAGTGGACGAAAGTTGAGACCTTTGTATTGTTTTATATGTACATTCGTCTCTTCTACGCCATGTTATGTCTACAGAAGTTTGTGTGAGGGTCAGGCTACGATAGCTGAGTCAGGACTGTAGAAATGGTATTTTGTCTTTTCGCAGTGGAATACTAACTGAGGGCCGTCCATCTAGACATTCTATTCGAGTTTTGGGCCAAGCAGATGTGGTGTTTGAGAATTTCACTTATGGGCCGAATCACCAAAAACATCGCGGTGACCTTACACCGTTCATTCACTTATATGTATTTGAAGCCGGATCACTGTTACCACCTCGGTGTCTTTGTACTTCCAGACGCGGCAAGGTCACTCGAATTGTGGATTTAATAGTTTGCCATGACCTTGCTGGGGTGGCTGTATCTATCTATCATACAGCGTTAACATAATGGTAGACTTACGTCTATTTTTTAATGAATAATTACGAGTATATCGTAACCAATTCTTACATTTGGAAGCAATTCAACGCATAAAATTAACCAACACGTAGAATTGAAATTACTTTCTTAGCCATTGAGGACTTTACGAACGTAGAATTTAAAGTACACAAGTGATATCAGCAGTAAATTTACTGCCTTCTACTGGACGATGTTCCAATCTCTAGAAGATTCAAGATTTGTAGATTTCTCATGTGCGTGATACATAGTTCTTGCCATACAAGAATAATATTTATTGCAAAAGAAAAATAAAATAAATATCTACATATATCCACTATCAGCGAAACTCTTAGCAGTTAATTCACAATTTGCCAACAGTTTGGGTACATATTAAGAATGGAGTTTACGTTTTCAAAATGAGAAACAAGAATTATAATACCTAGTGCCAGAGCTTACATAACAGAATATATACAATAGGGTAGTTTCCAGGGTCAAAATAATTACATTTTATTTAGTCCATATTTTAAATTATAAAAAAATATTGGACACGTATTTTTTCTTTTTTCGATTAAATAAAAAATAACAAAGATATAGCCCATTAAAGTTACGTGTGGCGTCACCTAGTGCGAAAAAATGCAGCACGGCGTGACGTTATACGTAACTTTAATGAGCTATATCTTGGTAATTTTTGGATTAATTTACAAATAAAACTACGTATCGTTTATTTTTGAATAATCTAAAGGACGGACCTATATATATTTTTTTTTGTCAACAAGCCTATTCCTTTTAATCTATACTAATATAATAAAGCGGAAGAGTTTGTTTGTTTGTTTGTTTGTTTGAACACGCTAATCTCAGGAACTATCGGTCGGATCTGAAAAAATCTTTTTGTATACGATAGCCCAGTTATTCCGGAAGGCTATAGGCTATATAACATAACGCTTCGACCCTTTGGGGCCGGGCAAAAGGCTAAAAAGTCTAAAACATAATGTCGGCTAATCTCAGGAACTAGCAGTTGGATTTTAAAAATTGTTATTGCCTATGACAGCCCAATTATTCCGAAAGGCTATAGGCTATATAAAATTACGCCACAACTTTTAGGGGCCAGACAAAAATAATAAAATGGTCAAACGAGAAGGGGGAGGCTTGGGTCAAAGGCAAAAAAAGGCTAAACGAATGGGATACAATCTATATGGATATCGTTTTCGAGATTTTCGGGACGCTGATTAATAATATGAAATTTATTTAGTGATCCAAGATGGCGGACGGGAAATCAAAGATGGCGGATGAGAAAATTTTAAATATCAATATGGGTATCGCCTTCGATATTTTAAGCGGTGGAGAATCGAAATACAACATCTATTTCGTGCTCAAAGATGGCGGATGGGCAATCAAAGATGGCGGATGGAAAAAATTAAAAAAATCAATATTGGTATTGTCTCCGATGTTTAAGGGGATGGGGAATCCAAATACAAAATCTATTTCGTGATTCAAGATGGCGGATGGGAATTCAAAAATGGCGGATGGGAAAAATTTTAAAAATCAATATGGGTATCGTCTCTGATGATTTAAGGGATGGTGAATCCAAATACAACATCTATTTCGTGATCAAAGATGGTGGATAGGAAATCAAAGATAGCGGATGGGATTATTTTTATGGTATCGTCGCCGATATTTAAAGGGATGGGGAATCCAAATCCGACATCTATTTCGTGATCAAAGACGGCGGATGAGAAATCAAAGTTGGCGGATGAGAAAGTTTTAAAAATTCAATATGGTTATCGTCTCCGATGTTTTAAGGGATGGCGAATCTAAATACAACATCTATTTCGTGATCAAAGACGGCGGATAGAAAATCAAAGACGGTGGACGGGATTTTTTTAAAGTCGATATGGTTATCGTCTCCGATATTTTAAGGAATGGGGAATTCAAAAACGCCATCTATTTCGTGATCAAAGATGGCGGATGAGATTTTTTTTTTAAATCAATATGGGTATCGTCTCCGGTGTTTGAAGGGATGGGGAATCCAAATACAACATCTATTTCGTGATTCAAGATGGCGGATGGGAAATCAAAGATGGCGGATGGGAAAAATAAAAAAAAAAAAACAAAATGGGTATCGTCTCTGATGATTTAAGGGATGGTGAATCCAAATACAACATCTATTTCGTGATCAAAGATGGCGGATAAAAAATCAAAGATGGCGGTCGGGATTATTTTTTAAGTCGATATGGGTATCGTCTTCGATATTTTAAGGCATGGGGAATTCAAAATCACCATCTATTTCGTGATCAAAGATGGCGGATGGGTTTTTTTTTTTTTAATCAATATGGGTATCGTCTCCGATGTTTGAAGGGATGGGGAATCCAAATACAACATCTATTTCGTGATTCAAGATGGCGGATGGGAAATCAAAGATGGCGAATAGGAAAAAAAAATACGGGTATCGTCTCTGATGATTTAAGGGATGGTGAATCCAAATACAACATCTATTTCGTGATCAAAGATGGCGGATAAGAAATCAAAGATGGTGGTCGGGATTATTTTTAAGTCGATATGGGTATCGTCTCCGATATTTTAAAGAATTGGGAATTCAATATTATATAAAAATCTATGTTTGTTTTTGCATCATTTATAGACCCTGGAATGATAAGAGATTAAGCGCTAAGTCAATGGTTACTTTAGAAAAGGGGCTTGGAAAAAAGGGAATTAAATAAAAACTCTTAAAAAGGCGATACGCTGCGAGTTCGCTGGGTCAGCTAGTTATATAATAAAATTCTCGTGTCACAGTTTTCGTTCCCATACTCCTCCGAAACGGCTTGACCGATTTTGATGAAATTTTTTGTGCTTATCCGGTATCTATGAGAATCGGCCAACATAAAAAAATTTTGCAAAACAACGTTTGCCGGGTCAGCTAGTAATTTAATAAATGTGAATGACGCATAGAGATATATTAGCCAAGTAATATTCAGTAATCCTTAGCTCTTTCTTTTCTAGAAAATAAACATGAGCCTATATCAATACCTTATTGAATTATACATAAGAAGAAATCCTTTTCTGTTTTGTATAGTAGGTACTTATACGGGTACATAATTATCTCGTAATATCTTTCCAAATCTGATATAATACGTCAGAAATAACCATATCATGTGTATTAAGCAGCCTTTGTCCAATATCACAATAACGTGGAAAATGAAATTGAATATTTTTACAACGTTTTCGTTTTAGCCAAAAAGGGTGCTTTTTCTTCGGATGTAATTAATGTAAAAAAGTATTTAACTGTATTAAACTCCTAACGCATTTAGAGTAGCTAGTTGTTATGCGATTGTCATAATTATAGTTGAATAGAACCATTGACACGAAGAAAAATGTAAAAAAGTGAAACTCTGAGTTTCTTGTCCTGCGTAGTAGAAACTCAGAGTTTTACTATTTTTTGTATTTATTGCATTTAATGTAATCCTTGATGTATCTTTAAGTATTCATGAACGCTTTATCTGTATATACTGTTCTTGTAAAATTATTGAAAGCTTTTTGTTGGCCTGGTATATATATACATTCAAGGTCATCTTTGTCCTGGTTCTCCTATGACTTCACACTGGCTACTAGGACACACAGGCCGCAATGACACACAGGCTAGATCCGACTTTATCAAATATCAACGTAAGCTTCAAGACTTACTTAAAACCCTGCAAAAAGAAATCGAATTGTGAACTGAATAGTACAATAAAAAAATTGCGCACTCTAACTTTAGCATCCACTACGCTTAAAGCTATAAAATTGTAACCAACTTAACATTACCCTTTGAAACATTTAAATAAGTTTAAAACTACTCGACACATCATATTATTGTTTTACAGGAGCCCTTTATGTATTACCCAACAAACAAAATAACTTAAGGTAACTCTATAAGCGGAGTTACTTTCGTAAATCCAGTCCATAACCCAACTAAACAGTTTATTAAACTATTTATACAATGTTACCCACTTCAAAAACACTCTAACAAGATATCAAGCTAACCGCAATACTGAAGACTTGGAAGGAATTACAAAATAAAAGGGTAAAGAAAAAATAAGGTAACATAAGGATTATTGGGCAAAATGGAATAATACAAACAGAGAGCGAGCAAGACAATCGGTTTACCCGTTTTAGTCATTTTGCCTATGAAAGCCGGCGAGGAAAGAATACTAATCTTGAGATGAGGATTCCCAGTGAAAATAAAACCACGGGTTTTAGGATTACGCTCAGATTTGCATGCGTTTTAAAGGGCATTACCACAATAGTTATTGATTTTAATTTGGTGTGGTTGTTTTTGTTAGAGTGGCTTCCCATTAGGGAGAATCTTTTTTGATGTTCGACTGGATTTATGAAATAATGATTGGTCATATATGTGCTGTACCTATTGTATTAAAATCATAAAAATTATTTGAAAGCCTATTTGAAATTCTTGTGATAAATGAATATGATAAGTATGAGTCCCTTTCCGTCAATATGGCAATGGAAAGTAAATTGAGCAATAATGTTTCGCAAAAATGAGTAATAGCATTCTCCTCTTTACTGCTTGCTTTTAGCATGGAAGAATAATATAATTTTCTACTCTTTAGACTCTACTACTTATACTAGGTTTTACCATCAACATTGCAAAGTATGTACTAATTAAAAATGGTGCAGTCAGCATCAAAAGTTGATGACCACATTTAGATTTTCAAAATCGCTGTACGCCGTATTATACCTAAATCGCTCAACATGACAAGCGCCAGAAATGAATGATTATCAAAAAAGGGCATAAGCAGGTGACCATCACTTCTCAAAAGTCGATAAACAAAGTTATAGTAAAAAAGTATAACATATTTTTATTGTCACCAGTAATTCGGCCAATACGGCCAGTGACGTCCAACAACTAAATAAAGGAGGTTGTTACATTTGATAAACTAATGTGAATAATTATTATTAAAGTATTATCATGTAAATAATTTTATATGATATTATTACAATATTTAAAGATGATAAATAATTGAAACCACAGTGGTCTTCATCCGATAAAAATCCGATAATTACGTAGAAATATTATTTTTACATTCAAGGGTAAACAATTTTTCAGATACCCACAACTGTAACTATGTTTCCCAAAGAATTGAATTAAAACAGAAATTGTGTAAATTTTGAAAATGAATATTAATTTGAACAGAATCTGCGTGATTTTTTAAAACGAGTCTTATTATTTTACAAATAAGGTTACAATTCAATCGAACTTAAAAATCATTAATTATTTTACGTCGATAGTATAAATTCAAATAGAATCTGCGTGATTTTTTATAGTGAGTCTTATAGTTATACAAATATGGTTACTATTCATATGAACATGGATGTTTATCTTGGTCTGGGTGTTTCTATGTATAATATGTATCTATGTATTTACAAAAATAAGTGTATAACATGTATGTTTATCCATTATCCAGTACCCAATACCACAAGCTCTGCTTAGCTTGGGACTAGATGGTGATGTGTGTATGTGGTAGAATATTATATTATTTTATATTATTATTATTATTCAATCATAATACAGAAAGCTTAGATGACGTCAACGGAATAATTTTTAAGCGGAATATTATCTTTAGAAGCGTGCTTGCGAGCTTTTAGCGAGCAATTTACATCCATAATTATTTTTTACGTGATTTATTTTGAATAGGACAATATTGGATTTATAACTCTGAAGATAGCAACGAGTACTTTATTAATTTACAGTTCAGCTACTTTTGATAGTATGAGTTTACACGCTACATATCCAAAACAAAGTACTGAATGTTCAGTATCTTTTGTTATTTATGATGTTAAGTTATTTTTGGACATTGCCGTGATTACACTAGATAATCAAAACAGGCATTTTATATAGTTAAGTGACTTTTGGAAACCCAATGTTATGTTATTTTAGGATATTATAACGATCAGCAATTTTTTACAAAATTTTGTTCAGTGACCTTTGACGAGTAGTGTTCAGTTAATTTTGGACTTTAATGATTTTCATTTAATACTGGCGCCCTTCTTGTTGAGCGATTTATTGATGATATAATGTATAGTGATTTTGAAAATCTGAATGTGGTCATCGACTTTTGATGCTGACTGTACCAATTCCGTTGGGAAAAAAGTAAATAAAAATATTCTTTAAGAGATATTTGTAGCTTTATAAACTATTTTTTAAACAAAACCAGCACATCAGTTATAATGTACCTACTACGATTAATGTCAACCTATTCAAATAAGCTAAACGCTAGAGTTAACAGAATATTTCAAGCTGCGGTATAGTGTTCAGTTTTTGGGGAACAGCTACCACTATTACTGGATTTAGTGATTTAAATACTATACTGAGTAAGAATTCTAATAATAATGTTTTATTGCAATGCACCAGATTTGAAAGACATGAATGACATAAAACAAAGAAGTCAAGTAAATAGACAATATACATAGTGATGCCCTACTTAGAAAGTAGATAACATAAACTAACCGTTATAATGTTATAATCATAGGATTCCACCTTTAATATTTATATAACTCAATACTCCTTGTGTACAAACTTTGAAATAAACCTTGTATCAAACAAACTCAAGGTATATCTTTGAGAAAACTATCTCTAATAAAATTAAACTTATTAAGAGGCAAAGCCTTCAAATTCATATTCAAATTCAAATCATTTATTTGTTCATAGGTTCATTATAATAAACACTTAAACAAAGTCATACTATTTTTTAAAATTAAGCTAGATGAGGCCGGTGTTTCCTAACTGACTGCCCTGAGAAGAAACATCCGAAACAAACTCAGAGGTCATAGTCTCTTTTAAAGTCCAGATAATTATTAAAAAAAAAAATAATAAGTATACAACATAAAGTATAAATATGTAAGTACAATGTGAGACGACTATACGAGTGAGAGACTAAAAAATAGTTATCTTTTGATAGAATTGCAGCAGCAGTTCATAGCCGACCAGTCCCGGCAGACGGCACCCGTTCACGAGTATGACGTGAGACTCAGCCATAGCTTAGCTCAACCATTTTTTAGGGAACCAAACCACCCGACCAGACTTGGTAAGAAAATCAGCTAATTGATGTGAACTTTCAACATATTTTATTTGCATTACTTTCTGTTCAACTTTTTCTCGGATATAGTTGCATCTCACATCAATATGCTTTGTTCTTTTATAAAAAACTGGATTGTTTATCAACTTTATTGCACTCTGATTATTATCAATGTTCAATATAACTGACTTTTGCGGTTCACCTTCATCTCACAAAAATTGTTTTAACCACAATTTTTCTTTTGCAGCATCACTAGCAGCCATATATTCAGACTCCGTAGTTGACAAGGCTATTGTATTCTGTTTTCGACTGGCCCAGGTGACAGGTCCTCCGTTCATTAAAAATAAATAACCTGTGGTTGACTTTCTAGTGCCTACGTCGCCTGCAAAGTCGGAATCAGAATAATCTATCAACTCTCTATTATTATTATACACAATTGAAATCTTCTTCGTTGTTATTAAATAGCGAATTATTCGTTTAACAGCGTTTACATGAGTTTTTCCTGGACTACTTACATATCTACTAACTAAATTAACAGCAAAGCTTATATCTGGCCTAGAGACAAAAGCTAAAAATAATAAGGCTCCCACTGCTTCCCTATATGGAAAATTATTAAAACATTCATTTTCATTTATAGACAACTGCACATTCACATCTGGTACCTCCATGTAGATGTCCTCTGTGAGCTCCTCGTGCAGGAAAGCCGTCTTCACATCAAACTGTTCAATTTGATAATCTTCACGCACTGCTATACTCAACAACACTCTAATTGAGTCATACCTTGTAGTAGGCGAGAATGTCTCCTTGTAATCCAAATCCTTTACCTGCGTGAAACCACGGGCACATAGACGAGCTTTGTACCTTCGTATTTCTCCTTTATTATTTTTCTTATTACTGAATACCCATTTACTCGTAATAGGCTTCTTTTCCGTTCTTTCTGTAATTGTCCATGTCTTCTTGACCTCATGGGATTGTAGCTCACTATCGATAGCTTTCTTCCAATTATGTTGATTAGATCCTGTGACTGCTTCTTTATAAGTACTTGGTATGTCCACTTCTATCAAGTTTACTTCCATATTCTTATTTATTCTAGGTCTCAGAGTAATACTTCTGGTTTCTTCTACTTTGGTACCTCTTGGTGGACAAAATTATTAATCATTATCATCCAAACTCATCATTCTGTCATCAGATGAATTTTCTGAGGAATCAGCGCTATTCATCTTACCTTGCTGAGACAATGTGACTGGCTGATTTGCCACTTCTATTTCATTTATCTTCACTTCAACATAATTTTGCTTTGGTCCTATGTCACTGTTGTGTTCATCAAAATGAATATCTCTTGACACAATAACCTTCCTTGTGTTTTGGTCATACATTCTGTAGTTCTCATTTTTCTCATATCCTACTAATAACAGTTTGGCACTTTTTTATCCAACTTTTGTCTTCTCTCTTTTGGAATATGTAAATCCTATTGAGCCAAATATTCCGATAGGTTTCAGGCTAGGCTTTTGATTAAACCAAAGTTCATATGGAGATACATAATTGACGGTCTGGCATGATGAACTTCTGTTTAATATATACACAGCACAGCTTACAGCTTCAGCCCATAAATTCTTAGGACAATCTTTTGCATAAAGCATTGATCTTGCGCTTTCCATGATTGTTCTAAGTTCTCTTTCAGGTCTCCCATTCTGCTGTGGGGTATAGGGAGCTGTACACTCATGAGTAATTCCTTTACTTAACACTTGAACTCATGAATCACATACTCACCACCATTATCTGAGTGTAGAGTACGTACATTGTGTTGAAATTGATTGTTTACTATAGCGTTATATTTCATAAAATATTCAAGGACCTCACTCTTGTGCGTCAGAAAGTAGACGTGACGATAACTAGTAGCACCATCATTGAACAAAACAAAATAACGCTTTCCTGATACTGATGGCTCTTCAATAAGCCCGCATACATCACTGTAAACAATGTCTCCAGCTCGATATGTACTTCTCTCTGATCTCTCAAATGGCAATCTACCTTGCTTGCCATATTGACATGCTTCGCAAATGAACTTATCATCACTTGTCAGTGTTACAGGGAATGCTCCAGCCTTCTTCATATTCTGGAGTTCTTTCACATTGATGTGTCCAAGATGTTCATGCCACATTTTAATACCTATCTGAGTTGACAATATTACAACTTTCTTGTACAACTGCTTAAAGGTTTAATTCATACAGATTATTCTCTTTTAAGTGCGCTGACATAACAACTTCATTGTTTCTCATTATTAAAGCAGTTTTGTTATCTTTCATTATAACGTAACCTCTTCTGGTTGCCATTCCCTCAGAGAATAAGTTTCTCCGTAATTCTGGCACATCAATTACATCTTCTAATTTGCTTTCCACCCATTGCTCATGCACTTTTCTCTTGATCAATATGGATCCTTTACCACAAAATTTGACATTTTGCTTGTTGCCAAGTTTGACAGTCTTGTTCTCATTATAATCTTGATATTGATAAAAAAAATCTCGTCTGTACGTCATGTGGGCGGATGCTCCACTATCCAATAACCACACATCACTTTCATGAATATATGATGCGGCCTTCTCCACATTGAAAATTAACATATTTGTTCGCGACAGACATTAAAACTATGACAGTGAATAGTGTATTCGAAACCGCGAGTGAATATCGTATAAAATCAGTGTTATCTAATCGTGCGGTACACCGGGTTCGGTTCACGGACGTGTCAAAACGTTACAAAATAGCTAAAATTGTGTAAATGGTTAGATTGTTAATATACAACAACTATGTAATACATGAAAATTAGTCTTAAACTTGTGCTAACTGTAGGGAACTTAGATATCGAATCATAAATAGCGTTATCAGTAGTGACAGATAGGAGTTAATGCTTCATAAAACAGCTGTTTGTTTACATATTCGTTTTATAGTTTTATAAGTGTTTTTTAGCTTCATATAGACTTGAAATCATGTCTAGATACCTTTTTATTGCTAGTTATTACCTTATATAGTTAAAATAAGCATAATAACAAACATTCGTATGTTTATCATAAATTTGTTTACTTACGATAGTATTTACTTAAGAAATTCTGTAATTTTTTTATGATTCAAAACTTATCATGTAATAGGTTCGAATTGAATAA
This sequence comes from Euclidia mi, assembly GCA_944739405.2. NCBI lineage: Eukaryota > Metazoa > Arthropoda > Insecta > Lepidoptera > Erebidae > Euclidia > Euclidia mi. Next base: position 36,313,332 of record OX123192.2, on the reverse strand, counting down.
AGATATTTTCATGATGTTTGTTTTAATAGATGCCCCATATAGTTGCACACAACGGCCTGCCAAAATTATATATATAAATTTAGTATACAATAGTTTTTTAATAGAAAATATAGTGGGCGGGCCCTTGTGTGGCAGCATTTTTTGGGAGTTTTTATGGAATAACTTAGTAACGCTAATAGTTAGGTTTAGGTATTGTATACGAATAGATAGAACTAAATGAGACCTATCTAACGATGTATAGAACATGTATGTATGTATAATAGGAACGAATCATACGTAACATTTGTACTATATTTGAAATAAAAATAAACGAAAGATTTTCTGTGCACGTGTGCGATGGTCGTCGATAAGGTAAAGTTTCGAGGTACTTAAGCGACCATGTATTCGGCCAGTTGTTGGCGTCCCAACCACCATCTTGTGACCTATGTAACCATCAAGCACCGCACACCTGAACAGCATCGCTCTCAACGTATGAAGATGTTTCATTTCTGAAGCCCTTACACATCGAAGCCATACAGTCCACACACATAGAAGAACACGCATCGTCGTAGGCACACGTCAGCAGCACACTACCAGCGCACTGTAGCGGACTAGCAAAGGTTCGATTCCTGGCATCCGTTACAATATTCAATGTGCTTAATATCTTAGTTATTATAGCGGTATCACTCAATTTTTCACCACATTCTTTCAATTGTTTCGTGAGACTTTCGACTTTTGAAACATGTTGCTCCATCTTGTCGCTCGAAAAATAAGTATATTGGTAGAATTTTTCATGGATCATCATCTTATTGAATTCAGATTTATGCTCATATTTGGTTTCCAATTTATTCAGTACTTCCTTAGCGGTGTCGCAGTTTTCTATCAAACCAATCTGATTGAGATCCATGGACGATGTTAAGATGAACATCGCCATGCCATCATCTTTGTTCCATTGTATTTGTGCTGAAGTTTCCGTAGGTTTCGGAGTATCTATATTCAAACCCTTTGCCCTCAATGCACACTTCATTTGAAATTTCCATTATTTGAAATTATTACCATCAAACTTTTCTACTTTCATTGTATTTAAAACTTCCATTTTTTTTTCAAATCTTTTCGAGTCGTTTGACACACACAATTTTCAAATTCTTTTTTGAAAATTGATTTGCTCTTTACCCAATTCAATCCAAATCACTATTTTACGTCCTGAACCCATGACCTATTGGATTTAGTGATTTTAAATAATATACTAAGTAACAATTCTAATAATAATGTTTTATTGCAACGCACCAGATTTGAAAGAAATTACATAAAACAAAGAAGTCAAAAAATAGAAAATATACATAGTGATGGCCTTATTAGAAAGTAGGTAACAAAAACTAACTGTTATCTATGATTACACCTTTAATATTTATATAACTCAATAACTATAACATCAATGCAGCTTTTCTAATACAAAATAGAGCAATACGAACGATGGTACGAATAAAACAGATTGAATCTTTCAAGGACCACTTCATTAAATTAGAAATATTAACGGTACCTTGCCTTTACATCTTAGTAGTCTTCACTAATTTAATTAAACACCTATCTAAATACGAAACAGAATCGGATAGGCTGCAAAGGCTCGATCGGCAGAAAGGACCTACCAAGCGTAGTTCATCCAAGAATAAAAATTTGTGCAACATGGCACCAGAGTACAAGCCGTGTCTTTATTTAATAAACTACCTTTAGATTTGAAAGTTATCGTAAACCACAAAATATTTAATAGTAGGCTTAAAGCATATCTCCTAAAAAAATGTTACTATAGCGTAGAGGAGTACATAAAAGACAAAAAATTATGAGACTTATGCATATAAAATAATAATGGCTGTGTAACTTGTGTATATTGTAATCTCTTAATTTATGTTTTGTGTATATTTTTTGTTATTAAGGTTTTGCCTGTATTTATTTTCAACGAAAGTGTTTATTATGAAATAAATGTCTTATGTCTTATTTATTCTCGATGTCTAGTTCAGAACATTTATCATAGTATGCAATAGCACGCTCTGCTATCGTGGCTCAATATAAAGAATATCCTACGTGTGTACAGTCTTATGGGCTTTATTTTGCTTTTATGAGTTTGTTCTAGTAGTATTTACGTGGCTATTAAAAGGCAATTAACCTTCTACTGGTGATGTTAAATTGGGTAACAGTATTGGTGAGGTACCGTCATTTTGACATACTTCTCAAATGCCGAATTCTAGGATTACTAATTCTTTCTCCTAGCGTTATCCCAGTTTCAATCTGGGGTCCGCTTACTAGTCTAACCGGATTTGGCTGAATATTAGCTTTTCCACAGAGCGACTGCCTGTCTGACCTCCGCAACCCGAAGGGATAGCGATATTCCATGGTTTAGACTAGTGTCAGTTTATTTAGAAGGTACTGACGCCCTGTAACGACTGTCAAAGATCTTCATGACAACCGGGACCGACGGCTTAACGTGCTCTCCGAGGCACGGGACAAGCGATAATTAACAATTCAATACGCACTTAACTCCGAAAAGTCATTGTTGCGCGCCGTGGATTCGAACCCGATACCCTCTGCATGGCAGTCTGTTGGTATATCCACTCGGCTATCGCTGCAAATCTAGGATTACTAATTACATGAGGATAAAACAAATGACTTTATTTACAAGTAGATATATTACTTTTATAAATGAAATACCTTTTTTATAGTATATTAGAAAAGTTTACTTAAATTATGCTTACAAATATAGTACTAATATTTGGCTTGCATTTTCGTAGACATGAGATCAATCAAGATAAAATTTAAAAAAAATGAAACTAAATTAAAATCTAGTATTCTAGTCTTATTGACACTTTAATAATTAATGAAAAAATAACATTCATATATACTACTACTATAAAAAAATATTATATTAATCTTGATAACAAGCGACACAATTTTTATCTAGGTAATCAAGGCAGGCCAGCTTCTTTTACTATGATATGATGTTTTTTTTTTCTTTTATGCGGGATATGCCTATTGAGCAAGTTTCTCGTTTTTCAGGCTTTGTAGATGTAGATGGAACAGGTCTTGTATCTTCTATTTTCAAAATTCTCTTGATTTCGTCGCAAACTTTCAGAAAGCTCACTTTCGGTGTTTTGAACAGATTCCACACAGTGATTCTGGTCCAACTCACGATCTTCTATGTCACTGACATTGCTACTACTTTATTCTGAAATCTCAGTGACAATGCGTTCGTAATTTTCGTCATTTCGATACATTTTTAATTTTAATGAACTATAAATTACGGACACTATTAGTGATGTGACGTCAAATTGACGTCAGGTATCCTTTATCTCTTCACCTGTGCGCGTGTGACGACCGACTCCGGCGAAATTGGGCGTCAAACTGAGCTAGATGCAGCTACTGAGAAGCGCGGGACGGTGGAACAAATCGTTCGAGAGATATTCAGTTGTTTTACTTCAAAGGTGTCAAATTGACGGTACATCACCAATTGAAGGTTAACAAAGTTTTTCAGAATAATGAAATTGAAAAGAATTTGTAGAGACAATTTAATCGTAATCAATAGAAAAATATGTTATTGTACGTTTGCTATTATTAATTTGAGTCTAGTCTTCGCCTAGTGACTAAATATTTAAAGATTTGAATTAATAGAATCCAAGTTATAAATGCGAATGTGAGTCTGTCCGTTACCACCATACTCAACCATCACAACATTAAGTTTTTTTTTTTCGGGATATACATAGTATGAAGATCATCGGGTAACATACTCTTGCGAGCAAGGATATGTGTAAAGCTTATATTTATTTAAATAGTGTAATAGAACACTTAAATAAATTAGAATTATCTATTCATTCCAAACGGTTAATTTTATTATAAAACACATAATAAAATGCGTTCAATTAAATTTGTTTCAGAAACTCGACTCGAATTTTTCGTTACGGTCTTAAAACTTCAGACAAAAACCGGCTAAGGAGCCGGTTTTTGGTATTATTCGTATAATTTTGCATTGAAAAGTTTCCAGTTTGGAGGTTTTAGATGAAAACTCAGGCGATGTCTTCGGGCGACGACACTGCGAGAAAGTTTACAAGCGCTTAGTTTGAAACGAGTCAATGAGTTTAGTTGAAATTTTGCATGCAGTTGTAGCTGTATTCGCTGATGCATTGCAACGTGTAACAAAGAGAAGACGGCGGACAAATTGAGCGTTGTAATACCTATTGGAAGTTTGTTAAATATTTACATGATTGTTGTAGTCTAGTAGAAATGTATTCGTGTACAGCTAGGGTGGAAAATATCACATTTTATTATAGGTTATTAAAGCATTATGCGGATCATATAAGGATTATGTGGTTAGAATCCGTTTTGTGGAAGAAATGACAATCATACAATCCACCAAAATAAATAATACCCAGGCTGAAAACAATGATTTGTGGATCACAAATATATTGTTTAGTATGAGGATCGAACAAAACTCGGTGCAGTTTTAAAAGACAAGAGGACCGTTTTAGCACGTACTGCTTACGGCAATCAGCATTTGACTACATATACCAACGTATAAGACTTTGATACATTTAATTGAAGGTGAAACTATGTGTAGAAACGCATAGGGATTTAAACTTTTTCTCCCCCCGAGATCGTAATCACTGATAAAGCTAGTTGACATTACGCTTTTATTGCTCTAGGTACTAATTATCTCATGTTGCAAAGGAGTAAACGATTCGTTGTGACTTCCTAGCTACTACCGCATAACAGTCAACTGTTGATTATGCCGAATTTTGGATTGTAGTAAAGAGATGATAAATCAAATCAAACTCTATGAGAACACACAACTTAAAAATACTGACTCTATAAGATGACACCCATTTTACAAAAAGCAGAATCTCTTAAGAAAGTAACACGAATCTATAAGTACAATTTCTTGCCAAAGCCGTGAAATAAAACAGGCAGCATTCCCAACGCAATTACCCATTAGCCGCCCCTCCTGTATTTTTTAGCGGTCCGCTTTTAAAAGCATAAAAATAAAACAGGAGAGATTTAGATTTTAGCGCAAAGCCAACTAATGTGGCGGTTCAGTTCCGAACTCTGCTGAACACGGAGCGGATCTTGAGCAGACGACCGCACAGGTCGGAAACACGAATCTAAGAAATATAGAGAATTGAAGATACTAAGAAGTAAGGTATTGATTTCATATTCAATGTCTTGTAAGGGAAGATTTGTTTGGTGTGGGATAGGAACAGGATTTAAATACGTAATTTAGAATGATTACATACTTTATGCGCGTTCATTGGTTCATCATTCTAGCGCTGTCCCGGTTGCGATCCAAGAGCTAGGGCTTGGGTCCACTTTCCGGCTGCTTTAAGCGCTTTCATCACTGAGTATTCTAAAGATGTGTCACCAAGCAGAAAAAGATTATGACATCTTCAGGCCACCACTGCATGTCTTCGTATCTCGTTTAGTACGTAACATCTGTGAGAGTGTATCTGTATTTATGACAATGATCTAAACCAACACACATAGTTTTTTGATTTAATAGGTCAGATGGTAGTCATTTTGTAAAAAAACGAATAAGAACTTAAATAAAGACCAAGTGAGGGTACGCGCCGAAACCCGCACTTCCACAAGACGGCGCTGAGCTCTCACCAGTCTCTCCGCGACCACGCTCGGTGCAAACGAGCGAAACGTCAGAAACAAAAAGGTATTTATACCTTCAATAAATTAATTGTACGCGATTAAGACCCACTATTTTATTTTGTAAAACGAATAAGTATTTTGTTAAATTTGATTAGAAACTGGAACCGGGTATGTAAAATCAATATTACCGCGAATGATTTGGCATGCCGAAAATGTTGTATGTATAATTTAGCTTAGTATTAGGATTCAAGCTTTTTAAAACATGCCGCTTGTGTTTTTTATACATTTATTTGAGTTGACATTTTTTTTTCAGATATCACATGCCTATCAGTGCGGTGTTGTTTAAAAATAAATCGAATGCCTTTTAGTGACAAGACGATATGTTTATCAAAACCAAAAAGCAAATCACAACATAGTATAAAACAAAGCCTTTTTTTCTCCTCATGTACCCATGTGTCGGAGGGTAGGGTATCGCATAAGCATTCCTCGCCACTCCCCGATGGGCATTGGCCCGCCAGATGGTCAGGCGGGCCCCGAACAAAATCCCCTTGGCGGCGGATGAAGGTGTTGTGCTCCGCCGCCAAAACACCCAGCGGTCGCAGAGGATAGGAAGGATGGCAACGTAACACCGCATCTCCTCTTCCTCTGCGGCCCCACCGCAACGCAACGATGGTGCGCCCCCATTTGGTCGCGGGAGATAGGGCGCGCGGCAACGCAACACCGACACGCCTCTCCTCCTGCGACCGCGCCCGACTGCGAGGGACAGAACAACTATCCCTCGCACCCGTACCATTGGACGCATCCTGCGCAGGCCTCCGTTAAGCCTACGCGGAGCGTCCCCTCCTGGATCCCTCTTAGCTTCACCGCAGGTGACCAATCCACGGTTACTGAGTCCCCCCACCACGACAAGGTGGAGATCCCACGGGGGGGATAAAACAAAGTCTGTCTTCTGTCTGTCTGTCCTGTTATGTATGCTTAAATCATAAAAACTACGCAACGAATTTTAATGCGTTTTTTAATAGATAGAATAATTCAAGAAAAAGGATTATATTATGTATAATTGACGCGAGCGAAGGCGCTGGCGACAACTAGTAAAATATAAAAAATAATCTGTTTCTCTACCTTGTGTATAGCTTAAAACTGCCTATAAGTTATTCATTCTAGAACTGGCTTTTCCCTGGTTGCCTACCGTTTAACTCAGAGAAAAGCCATCGTAAACGTAGTTCTTTACAAGGAAATACAGACCAATAAGCTGATGCATCAGTTACAATAGCTTGGAATAACCCAATTGATGTTACTGTAGTCAGTGCCCTGCGAGACTTTACGTAACAACCGTATTTAAATTGAAGAAAATGTATTATTTGTTTATTTTTATCTGGAAATCGGCTGTAATTGTTTCTGCCCACTGTTTGACTTATTTTGACACTGTTTTATTTAAATATTGCATGTTGTATTTGCACTATTTTATTGTATACTTGCTGACCCGGCAGACTTCGTACTGCATAATTAAATTGCAATAAAGTCCTGTCAAAATGATTTGTGATGTGACATTTTTTTGTTCCTACATATTTTATAGTCGGGGCAAAAATTCTCCTGAACAGAACCGTCACTATGGTGATAGGGCGTTGTGAATAAGAAATATAATTAAATAAAACATAATTATATGAGCATTTAAAAATAAGTAATTGCTATGTTAATCATGTGTATTAAAAAAATCAGTTTTATTTTCATTTTAGTGCTTTGTGATATACGATGATGTATGTAATTTTAGAAGTTGGTATAAAAAAGAAGAAAACTATTAGTTTGAACTCCGATGTGTATAAGAAGTGTTTATCAATAAATGAATATTGAACACCTTTTGCCTCCTTTTTTCCAAACCGGACCATTTAATTTAAATTTTTTTATTGTGTGTATTCTATTTCGTGTGTACAGTAAAATAACTAGTGAAAGATATAATATAATATGACGTTTACTTAACTAATTTATAGACTCACGCCTGTATCCCCAAAGGGGTATGCAGAGGTGTAATATTACACACAAAAAAATCTTGCTTAATAGATAGACAGATAGATAGGAAATACTTTATTATACACCAGAAATTCTTAAATAGTTGTGAAACACGGGTGGCCTGGTCGCAAATTGTGATTTCTCTTAAATAACCTTAATGTTACCAAGCTTGGTTTAATGTCAGCCACAAACATGGCTGTATCGGTAAATCTACACTTAATCCATTCGGTATATATCAATATAATTCCTTGGTCCACTTCGTGCTTCTAGCACGAAGTGGACCAAGGAACGCGACGCGGACGCGTGCCTACTGAAATCCTGTAGGAAATTCTGGATGTTGGAATTAGTTTTATAGTTACAGTTCTTTAACGAATCTAAATGCATATCTATATCAATATACTATAATAAAACTGTAGAGGTGAAAAAGTCTGCACATTAAATATATTTTGACGAAAATTAGCTGAAAAATCTAGCAAAATGCTAAAAAGCAATACTTGATATTTTTTAGAATTTATGTCTGTCTGTCTTTCCCTATAGTCTGCCGTCCTTTAACTAGAACCCCGTTAACCCTCAAATGGTCGATTTTGAGTTTTGAATGCAAAGTAATACAGTTTAAAATTCTCTATCTTTCTGTCTTAGAACCATATCTCTATCACTTACGGTTATAGAGATATAAAAACATGATTTACCGTTAAATGACAAAATATGCAACAAATGCTTGACTAAAAAGTGACTATACCACGCTTCTAGCTTAATACTCGTTAAAGTACCTTAGTTTCAAAATTCGCCTAATATTTTTTCATTTTTTAAAAGCTTAAACTACGTTTATTGAATATTCTTGACTACAAATACACTAACAGCCTATAACTTGTTTAAAGTTGAGGATCAATTTTAATAAAACAGGAATAAAAACAATGCTATAAACTGGTTATGATGAAAACCTTATCTTAATTCTGGTTAGACGACCTTAACGGTATTTTTGCCAAGTAATCAATATTGCGATATGCTCAAAACAATTCGTTAAAAAAAGCGAAATTCACTTCTAACATGGAATTTGTTCAAAAAAATATTAGTAATTCTTAACTTAATAACGGCTAGCCCACGTTCCCTAACTAGAAACTCGTTATCCATTTCTTTCACTTTATTAATGCTGGGAGTGTGCGGGGATGCCATATGCGTGCGAGGATGGGGTATACGCGCAGGGAGGTTTGCCATTCCGCTCGGAGAGCTTATAGCGTGCAAGCGTGCGTCATCGCATCGTATTCCCGCAAAAACTCAAATATGTCGGGGAGCATTAAAAGGTAATATTCGAAATTTTTTGTGTAATACTTTATCAACATTATCTTCCTTAATATCTCCACCAAGTTTGAGGGAAGAATAGCAGACCAACGAATTAGTCATATTTAAAAAAATATTCTGCCTTGTTGGTTTGCCGATATCCCTTAGACTAACTACGTGGAGTGACTACCTTTGACGGGCAGGAACTGGATGAGAGTAGCCTCGGATCCACCATTACAGTCAGTCAACCGGAAGATGGCGATCAACCCACCCAAAGTAAGGCGAAAGTAAAAGGCAAGATACTTTATAGGCAGCAGCATTAAGTATCAAAGACTTCCACCACTACGATCGCCAATCCGTCTGCCAAGCGTGGCAATCAAAGCAAAATCTCCCAAAAATGAGCCTTACACGAAAAAAACGGCCTCTATTCCCCGGCGGCCCCGCTATTCCTGACTTAGATAGCGGCCATGGTAACGGCGGGACAAGGGGTGCGATAAACCTCCGGCAGAGATTTGTCGCAATATTTCATTTATTTCATTTCATTCATCACACTCCGATGAGGATGTACAAGCTATGTATGAGGTCATATATCGGGCTATACATAGCTTCGAAACCAATTACACCGTTGTCATGGGAGATTTTAACGCGAAACTAGGCAAACGAGCGGTGATGAGCTGAGGGTGGAGCAATTTGGATATGGACACCGGAACTCGCAGGGCCACTTGTTGGCTAGCTTCATGGATAAGGAAGGACTCTTCATGATGCATTCCTTTTTCAAAAAGCTAGAATGCCGCAAGTGGACCTGGATAAGTCCAGATGGTGCCACCAAAAAAGAGATCGATTTCATCATGTCAATGAAGAGGTTAATATTTAATTATGGCTCTGTGATCAGTTCGCATAAAGCGGGCCGCGGTCACCAAATGGTAAGAGGCACATTGAATATTAGTCCCAGCCTCGAACGGTCGAGATTGATGAAGTCTACGCTCCTACAAGCGCCAGTTCAAATCTAAAACCCCGAGAGCTTTCAGTTTGAGCTGCAAAACCGCTTCGAATGCTAGGGAGAATGTGTAGATGTGGACGACTTTAGTGAGAGGTTAGTGAATGCTGTCCATAAAACAGGCTTAAAGTTCTTAAAGTGCATGACGATTAAAAGAGCCCATAAAATCTCTGGTCCGATCCTCGAGCTTATACGGAAAGGCGTAAGATGCTTCTGCGTGCCTCCGACGATATGCCAAAGTATCGGCGGCTTAATAAACAGATCTCTTAGTCTGTGATTCGCGATCTTCGCCAATACAACACTAAGTGTGTTCAAGATGAATGGTGACAGAAATATATATAATTCTGTCACCATTCGTCTTCGACCTTGTCAGCTGACCTGCCCGATAGACAGATCTCTTTTGAACACTTTGGAACCGTAATCTGCTCGATTGCTTCTTGAACACACTTAGTGTTGTATTGGTGGAGATCGCGAATCAGAGACTTAGATATCTGTTTATTAAGCTGAGGCGGAGGAGCTGAGGCGGAGGAGCTGAGGCGGAGGAGCTGAGGTGGAGGAGCTGAGGCTCCTGGAAGAGATCGAACTGGACAGCTATACACAACTACACGACCACCTGTTATTACTCCAGTTACTGACCCTTGAGCTGGATTGACCTGACACTATACCGAAGATATCCCGGACTGATATAGATATAGTGGCCCTAAATCAACTCAAAACCAACAAGGCACCGGGTGATGATGGAATTACGTCAGAGCTTTTGAAAGCTGTCGGCGCACCTGCAGTGCAAAACTTCGAAAGTTATTAATATCTGTCATACTCGAGGGCAAAACGCCACAGGCATGGCACAGTGTGGTGGTGCTTTTCGTCAAGAAAGGATAAAACCCTTTTGAAGAACTACAGACCCATCTCACTCCTGAGTCACGTCTATAAGTTGTTTTCAGGGGTCGCCACAAATCATCTCAAGACCAAGCTAGACGACTTCCAGCCTCCCGAACAAGCGAGTTTCCGTAAAGGTATTATAGACCACATACTTACGCTGCGGCAGGTTAAGTCTGAGGAGTAAAACTAGCCTCTATACTTGGCGTTTGGGGATTATGAGCAAGCTTTCGATTCGATCGAAACCTGGGCGGTACTGCAGTCTCGCCAACTATGCCATCGACGACTATCGATACGTCGAAGTGCCGAAGTGTTTGTTCGAAAACGCCACCATGTCAGTTCGCCTCTAGGACCAGAGAAAACCTATTCAACTATAGCGAGGGGTGAGGCAGGGAGATGTTTTATCTCCGAAACGTTCAGCGCTGCGCTGGAAGACCTTTTCAAGGTTCTGGACTGTGAAGGACTCGGCATCAAATAAACGGCGATTACTTACATCTTCTATCTGCTGAATATATATCGTAGTCATGGCTCAGACCATGAAAGACCTAAGCACATTGCTCGATGGCCTCCGTAGAGTCTCCCAACGAGTAGGTATAAAGATGAACATGGACAAGGCGAAAATCACGTCTGACTTCCATGTCGTACCTGCTCCTATTCAGGTTGGGATCTTTACACTCGAAGTTTTCGACAAGTACGTATAACTGGGAAAATGCTCCGATTGGGTAGGTCCAACTTCGAGAAAGAGGTCATTCGTCGAATCTAATACGGTTGGGAGGCGTTCGGGAAATCACGGCATATCTTCACGTCTGATATCCCGCAGTGTCTCAAGACGAAAGTCCTTGACCAGTGTATGTTGCAAGTGATGATTTATGGAGCCGATACGTGGTCACTTACTTTAGGCCTTATCTGGAAGGTCCGGGTTACTCAGAGGGCAATGGAAAGAGCTATGCTCGGTGTTTCCTTGCGAGAACAAAAAAGAAATGAGGAGATCCGCCAAAGTCACTGACATAGCTCTCCGAATAGGCAGGCTAAAGTGGCAATGGGCAGGGCACATAGCTCGAAGAACCGATTGCCGTTGGGGCAGGAGGGTTCTGGAGTGGCAACCACGCACCGGATGACGCAGCAGGAGTAGGCCTCCCACAAGGTGGGCCGACGATCTGTCTAAGATTGCGGGAAGCGGTTGGATGCGGGCGGCTCGAAATCAAGTCTGTGTGGAGAACCTTGGGGGAGACTTATGTCCAGCAGTGGACGTCTCTAGGCTGACATGATGAAGACTATGTGACTGAAAATATTATTACTGTCTATTATACGCAAACATTTTTTTATTTTTTTTATTTATAGACTCACGCCTGCATCCCCGAAGGAGTAGGCAGAGGAGTAACATTACACCCACATTTCGCCATGAATTTTAAGGTCCCACGTAATAGGGGGCGAGCCTATTGCCGTACCGGGCACATTACCAGACTCCGTGCTGCTACTAAGAAAATAAAAATTAAATAGCCACTATGGAAATAGGGCCTTAAAATATACTTTTTTAGCTATTAATTGCTTAATAAGATTAGAAAAATAATCAAGGCTGTGCATATAAATTTTACAATTACTGTATATGTTGATGGTAAGTGAAATATATATGTTGATGATAAGGAAATTTATTTAATTAGAACTTTTTAATTTAATTGATTGAATTTTCATACTGCATTTTATTTAATTATCCAGTTTTTTGATATGTGATGCTTAGCTATAAAGACGTTAGTAACAATTGAAGTAAGAAATACCTGTTTTTAGCTTAGTAAGCAAGCATATATTTTTCCATATCTTTTTTATTTTTCGCTAAAACTTAGCTTAAAGAGTCATAGGTACTTTAGCCTCTTTTTACGTAAGGTACTAATGTATAAATATTAAAAAAGGTCTTAGCTACAAAACAGTTAATAGGCGGGTCCACACAGACCGAGCAGCCTCGTGCGGAAAATCCTTCGCGAGGCTGCTCGCTCTGTGTGGACCCACCTAATAGACTTAGCGCGATTATAGTTAAGCATTTTAGGGTAAATTCATTGAAAATTAGAAACCTCATAAATTTAAAGTAAATGCTTAGCTAAGAGATCTCTAAGTGTAGGTTAACGAGGCTTTAGTGCAGCAAACAATGTCAAAAAAAATGTGTATTGCTTAACTAAACCAAAAATTCAGTTTTTTTATATAATTTAAAATACATTTCTGAGCAGGAAATGTCTTAAATGACGCTGGCAAATATTTGTTTAAATAATATTTAACAATCACTGATTTATGTATAATAGTTTTCTAGAAACAACGATGCCCGCGTTTTTTACGTTTTTCTCCAAAATCACTTTTTGGGGTTAACGTGGTTTTAGTTAACGGACGGCAGTATTGCTAAAGATCTCTAAAGTGGCGATATTGATTTCAATAAAACTTACACTCATGTACAAAGGATACTCAAAGCTATAAAATAGTATATGTTACATCACAATCGGTTGAGTGGTTTTCGGTGTACAGCTTCCCATTTGTACGTAGTCCCAAACAAAACAGGGATCATCCAAAACTGGTTATTTATGTGGTGCCATCTATGATCATTATAAGTTTGTTGGTAAAAGTATAGTTAGGTACCTTCAAAGTGTTTTATGGCTATTTACCCGACTTTAAAAAAGGAGCCGATTCTTAATTTCGTCAGTATATTTTTATGTATTTTCGATAAATAAATTACTGGAACCGAGCATAATTATAGTTATCCTTCCGACCGATAGATGTCACTATTTTCAAATAATTTTCTAGCAAAGCCGTGTGGTTGACGGCATACAATACAAGTGTCACCAACCCCTATCTTCCCGTTTGTGTCGTAAGAGGCGACTAAGGGATAACACGATGCAAATACCATCTTTGTGTAGAGACGGAAAACTTGACATCAAACCCTATACGACTGCCTCGTTTGTCTCCGTCCGTATGGATCGGGAGGTCCCGGGTTCGATTCCTGGGTCGGACAGTGTTATTGGGTTTTTCTGTCACGAAATTCTCAGTAGCAGCAAGGAGTCTGGAAATGTGCCCGGTACGGCAATAGGCTCGCCCCTTATTACGTGGGATTAAAGTATATCGGGCGAAATGTGGGTGTAGAAATTCATCTCTGCCTACCTCTACGGGGTTATAGGCGTGAGACTATGTATGTATGTATGTTTTCTAGCAAAATAAGTGTTTCTTGCACAAAAGACAATAATTATCTGTCAGGTATATGGGTAGGTATATGTATTCTGTAGGTAGGTATATGTATTCTGTTAATAAAAAATAATAGAGTATAATGTTCGGCACTTTCATAAATAAAAAGTCTCTGTGACGAAATTTATTACAATGTCCACTTAATCTAAACAGTCAATCTTATTTATTTGAAATTATTATGTTTATATAATAGTTATTTAATCATTTCATTTTATTTTAAATGATAAAAACAATGACTATAGATCCTTTTTTTTCAAAAAATTGTCGATTAGTCCATATTATTTTCTATCTCGGTCGGTTTGTATATGTAAACATAGATGGCGTAGCAAATGACGTCATTTTTTGAATGGCGGTGTTAAGATTCTCCAAGGATTGATGAGGTTCTCGGTTAATTTTCTTTCGTCATCGTTTGATTACTTGGGTTGGTGTCTTTGTCGTTGCTTCTGAATTTCTGATGGTTGAATGTGATAGTGTTTGTTAGATTTCTTTCGTTCGTTCGTGTTCTGTTCTTATACAGGTGTCCCATTATTCCCATTTTCCCGCTCCTCACGTCACGTACTGGGGAATCTTTGGGCGGGAGACTGAGGCCTGATTTCAGATACCTCTCAACTTACTCAACGGGACTATCTTAATTTCGGCAGGGCTGGATATTCGTAGTCATGTGTGTATTTTCTACATAAATCGCAGGGACCGCCACTTGAAACAGCTGGAACCGACCTCCGAGCATGTTGTTTTTCACATGGTCAGTTATATGTGGCATGTTCACAAGTGAGCGGTAAAAGTAACTTACATGTTCTATGTGAAGGTGGTAAAACAGTTAATGTTGTGTATAAAGAAATTCTCTAAAGATATACTTATATTAGGTATATAATATACATATATAAGTTCTTTAATTCTTTATTGCACACAAAACAAAAAAAAAATACATGAAATGAGTAACAGTAAATAAACAAATTAATTTTGTATATAAAGGCGAGCTTAACTCAACACCGAGTTTTCTACCAGCAAAACTTTGAAACTGGAGATTTCGAATTTGAGAGCTAAGGGTAATCTTAGTGTACAACAAAACAAAATAATAAATATAAATATAAGTAATAAATATTATATACTTTTGGCATAAATGTCATGCTAATTAAATTCCAACATTTACGCAAACGAAGTCGCGGGCACAGCTAGTACCAAATAACTTCTCTAAATTATTTTATTTTTAGTTTAAAAACATAAAAAGGAAAATATTAGGTACTTGCTAAGCCGTAAAATAAAACATGTTAAGTCCACCAAGCCGCACACGCCCAGTGTGGTGGACCATGGCCTTACTCTTCTGATAGGATGAAGAGGCCCGTGCCCAGAAATGTCATCATTATGTCAGCCTAGAGTCGTCCACTGTCCAACAGTGGACGACTCTAGGCCTCCCCCAAGGTTCTCCACATAGACCGATTTTGAGCCGCCCGCATCCAACCGCTTCCCGCGATCTTAACCAGATCGTCGGTCCACCTTGCAGGACCTGCTGCGTTGTCCGGTACTTGGCCGCTACTCCAGAAGCTGCCTGCCCCAACGGCCATCGGTTCTTCGCGCTATCTGCCCTGCTCATTGCCACTTCAGCCTGGCTATTCGGAGCTGGTGACTTAGGTTCTCCTGCAGATTTTATTTCTCTCGCAGGGAAACTCCGAGCATAGCTCTCTGCATCGACCTCTGAGTCACCTTGAGCTTTCGGATAAGACCCACACTAAGCGACCCAGAACCCAGAGTCCCTTGACCAGAAGTGTGGCAGTTTATAATATACAGGGCTGATGGTGATGGTGAATTATTCATAACAGTTTACTTCTGGAAAATAACCAAAAAGCGTTAAACCTCCTACGTGAACAGAATTCCAGCGAGAACCGAACTCCGTATTCGTGTTCCGATCTACAGTCTTCACCACTATGGGAACTGGAGGACACAGTGGTGGCTTTCAGTGTGTAGTTTGAGCATCTTTCTGGAGTTGCACATAGCCTCTCTAAGGGCCTGTTCACGAGATCGGTCTAAGCGGCGCGCGTCGCGGCGGGCGGCGCGGCAGAGCGTCGTGCACGCCACGACCCTACAGCAGCGGTAAACGCAGCGGCAAATGTGGACGTATTTGGGCCGACGGAGTTACCCATAAATATGGCGATAACCAAAATATCTTTGTGTAACTATACGGTATACCTACAAAATTGTCGACATTGGATCTTCATTTCTTACAAGTATTTTATATCAAAGGAATAATGCATATTCGCAATTAATGAGGCGTTGAATAGGTACCTACACAACTTAGATTACGTTAAGTAGGTAGGTAAATCACCTTTTAACTTTCATAGTAGCTGTGTCTGTACCTAAATATGTACATATGTAAGTACATTACACAATGTTTTAATGTTTGCGATTTAAATTAAAACCTACCATTACATTCTGTAAAACATTGTTTCATTACATCTCGCAACATTTTTGTATTTATACAGCGGATGTGTTGCTATCCATACGTACGCGACCTTTTTAAAATTTCGACTTTAAATGTCTCCGTATTCATTACCGCCACAAAATATTTAACAAATAGTTTAACCGCCTAGTTCGTCCCTCGCGTAACGCTGTCTGTGCCGCTCGGAGTCGTGGCGTCGGACTCGGTCGCAGTACATTTGTTCCCGCCGCTCGCCGCACCGCTCGCCGCGCCGCAGGCCGCGCAGCCATTCGCGCCAAAAAAAACGCGCGCGTTATCGCTGTGCGCGGCAGCTCGTGGCGTGCTTTGAACGTCTTCATACATTTGATCTTACCGCTCGCCGCCCCGCGCTAAGCCGCCGCTCAGAGCGGCAAGGTCGTGACAGGGCCGTAACAGACCCAGTGCCTTGAAATGTGCGCGTGCGGTGCGAAAGAACATTAATAAACTAGTTTATGTTTCGATCATTCCACTTGGGCCCGCCTGGTGCGTCGTCACTCAGGCCCCCTAACTTTCGGTCCCAATATTTGAATTATCTAATTATATCAAATATCTGGACCGTTAGTGCGCAGTGTAGGTCCACAACTAGGGTTTACAGAAAAATGTGACATACCGTCTCTACAGTGATGTACATCGTTGTTTCGTCTCAGTTCATTAGCGTCGATTAATCACGTCCCACGGCCTTGAGTCCAACGCTACTAATCTTCTAAACGAGTGTTAACTTGGACTAATATTGTAGCATACATCACGATCCTCCACTATTTACTTGTGTTTGATGTATTGATCGTTAGACAAAGGAACGTTCTAGATGTCTTAGGGTACCTAAGGCTTCTTTAGGAATTTGGGCTTGGCTGGTTTTGTGGGATATTGTGTAAGGTTGTTATTTTAAGTGTTTAGAAATACGAGTAATGCATGACACATGTGAATATCTTTCTATATTTTTTTTTATTGATGATCATAAGCGCAACATTGTGACCAAAGTGGATAGTGATATTTATTTTGAATGGGCAAATCATACCCACTGGGCACTATCAGCTTCCTTATATTGGACTTTGGCCTTACCTTTAATAAGATAATATAGAATATGTTTTCAATAGCCATTACTTTGTAAGCTTAAAGTTCACTCAACTTTATTCAAGTTCTTAAAATTATTTACACAAATGTCCGGTAAGGATAACATATGTTTTGATTGCCATTAGACGTTTTCATGGAAAAATGTATTTCTAGAAAGTGTCTAGTGAGTCGAAAATAATATTTTAATGTTTAATATCCGAGGGAAATGTTTTATCCAAAGGAACCCTTGAAACAAAAAAAATCTCTCGCGATTGATGTTTGGTTGATACGTTAAATGTTTCTAGATATTTGAGTAGGTACGGGGTTAGTTAAGCGCAATTCTGTTCATCGCATTTAGTTTATCTTAATGGCCTGTCAGCCTATCGGGAGAATCAAGTTAGTGTCTTAGTTAGTCCGATGAAGTTAATTAGTTGGACGTACCTACAACAAGTAGGAGTTAGGTGATTTAATAGATTTATATTGGCGAGATAAGATAAGTATATAAATTGAGATTCTATCTGAGCTGTTGCGTTCTTTTTTCAAGCCTGCGTTCGCTTTAGAGTTGATTCCTACGTTGCGTGGCATTTCATAAACATTTGCGTAATAGACATTAAAAGACTTGAAACATGAAATTGCAGTGTTCGATCATCAAAAAACCTTAAGTCTTGTCCAATTGAACTTACTGTACTTCGATTCGAACTCGCATAGGTCATTCTGAGTCTTAACAGAATAGTATATACTATAAAGTGCTCGTAACTTAACGTTTTGAACTAATAATAATTGTATGTATACTTTAAAGCCCGAGAATAATTTGAGAAAAGTACAAACTTTTTAATAAGCTAATATAAAACCTCACAAAATTATGACAAGAATGTTGAATAACAAAAGTATAACTAACTTATCATAAGATATTCGATTAATTTCGATAAACAAAGCAGCCAAAAAGCCCGTACAAACTTTACAGTGACAAATACAATCACACCTTTTTCTAGAAACCAACACGTCTTTGAAAGGATTTCATACACATTTACCTAACAAGAATGACGTCTCAAGATTCTTCTATAATGTTCTATGATGTTTATCTCGTGCTCTAAAGTTTTAAGTCGTTCGCGAGCAGCATGTCGTGAGCAGTCACTGCATACGTAGATTTTATTTTGTTTTTCCTATATAAATTGTACACTTTGAAACTGAGGAGGGTTTCGTGTTTATTGAGTGTCGACGTACTAACGTCGGGTTATTTTATTTAGAAGACTAGACATTTTGCTTAAACTTATGTAGAAGTACGTAGTTTTCACTGTTTTTACTGAAGTAAAGTGCAAATGGCTGCGTTTGAAACTCTGCGTTTTATATACGATACATGATATTACTCGTGACCACTTATATTGTCAACAAAAGGTACATTATACCTTTTAAACTACTGCCTGCGATACCTTTTATAATTTAATCTAATTAAGCGCAATTGACAGGTTGTCTTGCAAAGATTTACAATATTCCAGGCTCTGGTAGTTTAGTGGTAGTTACAGAATCTACTCAGAAGGTCTCGGATTCGACTTTTAGAATTGAACTAAGTAACGCTTGCGTAATGGTGAAGGAAAACTGTATCTGAAAGTTCTCTATTACTTTCTCGAGCTTTTTGTACACTTGGTCAATATGGTGGACTACTGTCTAACCCTCTTTATAATGAGTAGAGACTCATTCCCAACAGTGGAAGAGGCCATACAAGACTGATGATGATGTTACAATATTCTAGACCATATGATGACCCCTGACTAACCCTGACGAAGCTTTGTGTCCAGAATGTCTGCTCATAAAATAACGACCCTTTAAACAAAAATATAGCCCCGATATAAAAATCTCAGCTGCAATTTTGGGATCAGGGAGCATCGTATTTATATCTTCCAAATAATGGCTAAGCGATGACCTCGGTATTCGGCCATCATAACATCGTTAGTGAAGATGGACAAGCACATGATGCCTTGTAATACAAGTAATGCAGTAGTCCAGTTTGTTTTTGTCTTTTAATTTTGTTTTTGGCTTTGGCTGGCGATTGTATGGTCAAAGTGGTCAGACAAGCAAATAGTATATTTGCAAAGAGACGGAAAATTTGACATCAAGGTCTATGCAATACATTTGGCCAGTGTGGTATTGTAAGCCAACGCCTACTATTGACTTACAGTGTTCAATTAGGAGAGGCTAAAAGCCATCAGTGGATTGCGAAAAAATAACCAAATGTAAAGGAATAAGGTAAAAGTGGGTAGTATATGTCATTATCAACATCATCATCAGGCATCAGCCTGTATCAGTCCACTATTGGACTAAGGCCTATGGTGCACGAAATAGCCAAGTAGATCCATCGATCCACTCGAGTGTCGTTATTTTATCGTAGGGTGGCAGGGGCTGGAGGCGGAAAGTTGAAGACCAATAATATATACCAGTATAATTTTAATCTACATAATATGTTCCTAAATATTTTCACATCATGCTGTAAGCTTCGACTAATATTAAACTACTGCACCTACTTCAGCTTGATTGTATCGTCACATCTGTTTTTATTTTTTTAGTCCCATGGTACTTACTATTTATGGTAAACGTAAACGTTCCTTGCATTAGGCCCTTAACGGGACTAGGGAATGGTGATAAGGAAAACGGCGAAGATATTTTATTTTCCTGTATACTCCTTGTGAAATTACCTAAGAATCGAACCGCCAAAGTTATGAAATTGAATGCAGTGGCCTATAGAAACAGAGCAGTCATTTGGGAGTTTGCACCAAAATACGGTTAGTAAAGGTCTAGTATGTCCGGTTCAAAACTAAAATAGTGTTAAGTAGGTAGAGTTTGTTAAGATAAGTTTTCAACATCTTCGCAATATATCCAACTTCTGGGCACAAGCTTCTTCTTATTATGAATAGTCCATAGTCCACTATGCGTAATATACCCACTAATAGACTTCAGATGCCTTTCGAGAACATTGTAAGTAACTCTCAGATATGCTTGGTTCTTCATGACGTTTTCATTCACCATTTAATAATGAATATGCAGTTGAAGTTGTTGTGATGAGCTTGCATTCTAGACAGATCATAAAAGCGCATTATTATTGATTTTCGAACACTTGGACCGAACGGAAAAGTTGAGTTATACATTCAACGTTCCGATTGTAGTTTTAGGCGTCATTTTTTTGGTAGACTAGTTCTGAATGAGGGAATTAAAACGTAGCAAAATTGTCTACGCATGTAAAATACACTGATCCCCATGTAATATTCTTATCGTCAATCGTATGCGTACACATTCAAACGTAGGCTTAGGCTAGCTTTATGGCAGCACATGCCGAGACTACCAATATTTATTTACTGAAATCCGAAGATATTCATTCATTCATCTTGAACTTATCTCAAGTTGCTCTGATATTCATTGTATTCTCAATGAACGGTTTATGGAAAGTTTGATGAGCGTGAACGTTGACACTGAATAATTGAAGTATTTATGGCAGCCCGATTTCAAACTCATAACGCGCACCAAAGACTTCTTGGAGTTAAGTGCATTTTAATTAATTAATTAAGAATATTTTTATTAATTAAGAAAAAGTAGCGATAGCCAAGTGGAGAGACCGCCAGACTGCTAAGCAGAGGCTCTCGGGTTCGTATCCACGGCACGCACGATTGACTTTTCGGAGTTAAGTGGGTATTAAATTGTTAATTATCACTTGCTAATTGGTGAAAGAAAACATCGTGAGGAAACCTGCATGTCTGAGAGTTCTCCATAATGTTCTCAAAAGACAAATGAAGTCTGCCAACCCGCACTTGGCCAGCGTGGTGGACTATGGCCTTACTCTTCTCATAAGTGAGAAGAGGCCAGTGCCCAGCAGTGGGGCAGCATAAGGGCAAATGATGATGAATTAACCTTCTGCGACTGACGTGGTAGGCCCACAGCCACCACAATATAAAAAAATACGTAAATTGACAATATTTGCTGCGACATAAATTTGCGCTTCTCAGTACCTTCAAATCGCATTGTTGTGCGTTGATCAGTGCGCCTTGAGCAGTCAGAGCAAGCGCACGCGTCGATTTACGCGAGAAAGTGGCTACCAGACTATCACGTCAGTGTTAAGGTATGTGTCTGATAGACAACCACCTCAGTAATATCGTTATATTTTCATTTATGTTTCCTAGACAACACGTCTGTAAAATTGAATTGTAACTAATATTTTGATATTTTTTTTAAATGGCACATCCAAGTAACAGCGAATGTCGTCAAGGTCACAAAATAACTTCGTCAGGAACGTTTAAAAGTCATGACCAGCTTATAGAGGAGTGGTTGGGCGAGGAAAGCGAGCACGAGTTTAGTGATTTGGATTTTGAAGATGGAGACCCGACTTTTGAAGCAGAACCTGAAAACCTGGAAAGCCATGAAAGGGGGAGTCGACGAAATTGAGAAAAAATTTCAATATATTCTTGTAGACGCAAAACTCGGCGGTGGCCTGTGCCAATATTCCACGTTTATTGGATATGGCCGGGGTAAATAGCTTTGTTTTATATCAGATGTCTTCGAATAACGATTATAAAATTAGAAGAGTGACATCCTTATTAAATATTGGAAGAGAATTAGTTCTGCACCACATAAAAGCCCGATTATATAATGAAAGACTACCCAGAGAATTACGTCTTACTATTAGCAGAGTTCTGGGTAAAGATCTCCCACCTCCTCCCCCGAAAACTCAAACCCGCTCAACAAGTGGAAGAAAACTATGCTATATTTGTCCATCTAAAATAAAACGAACAACAAGATATTGTTGCTGTGCCTGTAATAAACACATTTGCCTTAAATGCCCTAAACCCCTATGTGAGGATTGTCAAAAAAATCTCTAATATTTGAGATGCTGTAACTTTTGATCCAACCGTTGATTATTGTAATTTTTTTAAAGACTGATTTCTATAATTATAATGTTTCATTAATTAGAAACATTAAGAAGTTATTTGAAGTTTATACATAAATATTTTTGTTTTATGTGATTGTAGTAGTAATTAAGACTGATTTATGATCTCGAAGTAAATGATAATTATTTAGACAATCCGTATTTTTTAAAAACCTTATCTTATTAAAATAGTAAAACAAGTTCGTATGTATGAAAAACCCATCACAAAATTATAAGATAATAGCTAATTGTAAACTTATGACTTAGGTATCAAAATGGTGGCTAGTAGACAACCACCTCAGTAAAATTGTAAAAAATTGGGCACGTCAGTCGCAGAGGGTTAAGAATATAGATCAAACCCTCTGCTAAACCATCTGGCCAGTGCGGAATAGAAGACCTAATCCTAATATTGCTTAACACAGTTGTTGTGACGCATATTAACAGAGGCCTATGTGCAGCAACTCACTACAAAAAAGGCTGTATGATGAAATTTTCTTGCTAACCGGTGAAAGAAAATATAGTGAGGAAGCCTGCATTTCGTCTGAGTTCTACACAAAGTTCTCGAAAGATATATAAAACATAGCAACCCGCGCGTTTTTAACGTGATTGTCTACGGCCTAACCCTTCTCATAATGAGAAGAGACAGTTTATTAAATCAAGGCTGATGATATTAATGAAGACTGTCTTAGATTAAATATATCCTGGATTTTCGCTCCTATTTCCTGGATTTGAACTGATTGAAGGAACTAAAATTATTTTACAAAAACGCGTACTCGTTACATCTCGTTAGAAAAATGAAGGCAATTTTTAATTTGGAAAAGTTTATAGAAAAATAGAAACTTTCAAAGTTGGTCATTATTCATTTCAGTTTGATACTCCAGGGAATTAAAAAGAAGGATGATACTAAAAAGAAAGCATTTTTGTCTGTAGATAAATTTTAAACAGCTCATGTTTAAACTGAACCTCGGAGGTTAGTGAACGTTTTGTGACTCAAGTAATCGTAGTCCTTTAGGTTTAACAACATATAGGACTACGATTTATTGAGTCACAAAAATTACTCATCATCACTCATCACTTAATTTTGGTATTCACCAGATTCTCCCCTGGGTTCAACCACGTGAATTATACATATTAACCTTCCTCAGGAATCTTACTATCTGTTGGTGAAAACTGCATACTAAGCCGTTAAGTAGTTTTTTGTGCTCCGCGTCCATAAAGGCAGACAGGAAAGAAAACGGTCTTCATTTTATAATATGTTTAGATAAACACAAAATAAAAATCTTCATACAAATTTTACGAAGTCAAACCACAAATAATTATATAAAACATTTACCGAATTAATTATACATGCAGCGCACCCATAAAAAGTATGCTAACCATATATCGGAATCGCGACTAAGTAACGCGAAAATGTTACGTAGAACGCGATGATATAAATTCCAACTAATTTAAACTTATACCCGTTTAGTGTAAATTTTACCCTCCATTGCACCGTAACTTGCAGACTTGTCGATTGCACACTATAGGTCGAGTTTACACTTAGCTGACAATTTTTGTATAATTTGCTTTAAATGTACAATTATGTTAAAAAACCGGACACCCTTTTTATTATAAATGTCAAAAGTTACAAACTCGTTCTTCTTTTTTTCGTTATAATAAACTTACTTGCTGTTCATATAAACTTTCGTACCTTATTTTATTCCACTAGTAGTAAATTCTTGAAGCTATGTTACAGATTTTTTTTCTTACCCTTACTATGTTACAGATTTTCTGTGTCACTTTTTGATTGATTGATGTTACAGATTTGTCAAACTCAATCCGTTAATCCTTGAAAAAGCCACGACAATCTTATATAAACAGCTAACATTTTATTTAAAAATGGAAATTCATGCTAAAATTAATTTTCTTCATGTTAGCAAATTGTCCGACGTGACGCACAGGGCTAATCAACGGCGCATAACATATCGTCGCTGTGGAGCGAAAACTCACTAACTAACAAAAAAGAAACTTTGAGATAATCGCTTCTAAAATATTTTGAAGCTTAGAACTTAAATAACTCTTAAATGGTCAGGATTAGAAAGATGATGTCTATGACCAAAATATGTATGATAATTATGTAAATAAAATAAAATAAATAATTTAAAATGCATAAATTTTACATCTGCTTTAGTAATTCGATTATATTTGAATTAATGATTTTTCGTATAAGTAACAAAAATACTTTTTAGGTATTTAGCTATTTATTCACGCAATTTAGTAATTGTTTTGCTGGCTGTTAGTGAGTTACAAGGCAAAACATGTTCCAACGAAAAGTAATAAAGTACGTTTAGTGACATTGCAAATAAAATATTGGTACTAGTTTGCCTAAACGATCTAATATGAGATTTAACAAAGTCTTTTAATTAATTTTCGTGTAGATTGTTCCAATTGACTGAGTAGTTAGATAGTTATCACATTTTTATGACTCCGAAATTAGTAAAAAAGCAGAAGGTAGATATTGTAATTTTAGACAGCTTGACATCAATTACTCATTTTCACCAATTATGTTACTTAGTGAGTTTTCGTTCCCCAACGATGATATGTATGTGCAATGTTGTATATTATGCATGTTAATCCATTGCCTAGTATCCATAGAACTAGTTCTGTTTAATTTGGGACTAGATAGTGTTGCTTGTATTTCGTAAAAAAATATGAAGACTTATACAACAAAATATCAAATTCGATACGCCACTTCATTCCAACTGCATTTAACTCAGCTTGCATACTTATCAACTGATCACATATCAAGTTAAAAAGGAAATATTAAAATATTGATAAAAATTGCATTATAATATTCTTTTCTATATAATATTCTATGACTGCCCGTTCGTTCAGATCGAAGTAGGTATATGCTACGAAATTTTAAGTCGGCTTTTTGTTATCCTTAGCTGGTTGCTAACTACTACTAACAGTCAAAAAGATTCTGCTAAGTTTCAACTAACCCTTATCCTGCCACCTATATATTCGGATTGTTTTGCAAACAGATAATATCCATACTTTATTATACGAGTAGTTCTGATTTAAGTCTCCCGTTGAATAAGTACATGAAAAATTACTTGTTTGTTTGACCGTTATTCGTTTGATGGGTAAGTGAACTCTCATGAAAATGTGTGACATCATATCGAAACGTATTACTATTACTTGAATGCTTTATACGTACTGAGTATTGGAAATAATACAATTGTTATGATATATTCTATCGAAGGCTTAGACGCTTCAGTTATTTTGTCTGCCGCGTTGAGTTTACATGAAAGGTCAAATATTATTTGAAAATAATTTTAAGTCTGCATTAATTGTAATGCATGAAAAATAAAGCTAATACCTACTCGCTAAGTGTAATTCATAGAAATTTACTAAAATTCTGCCCAAAGTTAGCTACAGAGCAATGGACTCTTTGATAACCAGCACAGATTTTCGAAGCAAATAAAATAATTGGTTTTAAGCACGCGAGATATATTTTGCCTCCGTAATCCAATGGACTGCGTCCGTAGTTCAGTGGATAGCGTATGCGTCTGCTGATCGGGATCCTGGGTTTGATTCCCGGGTCGGGCAAAAGTGTTACTGGGATTTGCCGATTTCTCAGTAGCAGCACGTAGTCTGGCAATGTGCCCGGTAACGGCAATAGGCTCGCCCCCTATTACGTGGGATCTAAAATTCACAAGGCGAAATGTGGGTGTATCATAACACCTCTGCGTTCCTCTTCTGGGAAACAGACAACAAAAAAAAAAGAAAAGTCTACAAAAAATTGATATCTTCGCGCGCAAAGAACCCATATTTAAATATGTCGTTAGTCGGTTTGTAGTTAGTTAGGTAATTGCCAATATATCACACAGTTTCATGCTTAACGGGATCCATCTTACATGATTAATGGTCCTTCGAAACCGAGGTTTTAAGTACAGAATGTCAATATCGTAGTTTGGATATATAATTTGTCTAGAAGTGAAATCAGGTTCTTTTTAGTGCTGATAACTTTCCAGTTAACGATTTATCAAATTATGAGAAATTGACAAAATTAAATAATGTTGCTTAAAGACATTTATATAACATAATATTCTATTTGTGACCGAACTACAAATTGCCTTTAAAATAAGGCAGTGAACCGCTCAAAGTTACCGCTTTAATTTGACATTTATTGCTAAAGCATCACGCGGTCGTTATCTGACCACCCGCGAAGCAAGGCCACTTGCCGTGCTACCTTGAACCTAAACTTACGACTCGTCACTCGGTTGTTGATATTTAAAATGATATTTTTATGAAAGTAGACTAAATAAACTTTGTAAAAATGTTTGAATGGTGACTGAATGACGGAATGTTTAGTTTATGCCACCCGCCGAACTTGATCCTATTGTAAACAATGTCGTCTATCGATGACCTACTCGCCATTTTTGTTTGTCATGATAACAATATGGGTTATAAATTGCTTACTTTTGTTATTTTATATACCTGGTGGTATAAGCTTTACAATAATATTAAATTATAGCAATGCTTGCTTAGAAAATTATTTAAATGTCAGCATTTGAAATTTTGTATATTCGCTTCTTTGCATGTTGCACGCGGGGCGTAATTATGGATTCAAAACATTAATGTAAACAAATAATATAATTTTATTTGATAGTTTTATGTTTTAATTGTGAATAAACTAATTAATTATAAAATAACAGCAAAAAAATAAACAAATATTGTGTAATAATTAAATTCAAGAGGCTATATTCATTCAATTACCGAAAAAACGGCAATTATTTTTTATTGAATTAAAATATGTAGAAAAGGTTACATTTATGCAATGAATTATTGTTTTATTATGAGTATATAAATAAACACATCATATGAAATATAATACTCCTATAATTCATGAGATATTAGCTTTTGAAAATTTTGGCGGGTATGGCGGTTATTTTTAGCGGGAAAAAGTAAACAATTGTGCAATGTCCAATCAGAATAATTCTTGTCGGATTCTTATCAGGTATTGTTTTTTTTTAATTGGAAATCTAATTGAAAAGAAACTTATCTAGGTTTGAATCTGATATATAACAAAAAAATATGTTTGAAAAATAAAATACGAAAATTGGCGGCAATTAACAATCATTTATATTTTATATTTTTTATGTTTAAAATTAAAATGTTTCTTTCCATTATATTTATTTTCTCTGGAAGTTATTTAAATTAACTTTCTAACCGTTTACAATACTTATATACCTCCCATGATAAAAAACGACGAGAAATAAGAACATGTTAGAAATATAATAGCGCGCTCGAAAATGGCGGGAAAATAGTATACCGGGCGCACTTTATACCGCTCTTGCGTGGGCTTCAAGTATATTATTTGGTGTTAATTAATATCATTCGAAAGTTTATTTTATTACGCGTCTTTTGATATACAATATTAACTTAATAAGTAGAAATATCACCACTCTTTCAACGAAAATATTACGCGCCCGTACTTAGCTCAAAAGCCTAGCCTCGAAAGTGGCCGAAATACATCTACGGGTGTCCTGAGATGCCTCGATGGTGGCCAAAATGCTTCGAGGGGTTAACTTAGCATCTTAACTAAATTATACAATAAACCATTATGGTTCACATAAAGAAAAATACAAGATATGTACTGTTCAGAATTTGCCCTAGCAGATGGGAAATTGTTTCAGACGGCAGTGGAAGTTAATTTACATACATCAATCTGTTCAGAGCAAGACAAGGAGTCTGACATATATTAGGCTGAGTTTCTCAGCGCTTAAAATCAAAATACAATATGCAGTTACCTGTATTTTCACTGATGTCAGACCTTAGATAAACACACAACTAGATTGGCCAAAATAGAGTGAGATATCTTTACTTTACCAGACTTCAACGCGACGTCTTCAAGGCACGTGGTATGGTAGGAGAAATTCACAACTTCACAAAATGTCAAAGTTCGATACAATATCACAAATTTAGCAAATCAAAAGCGGTAGTTTTACATGGGTTTTACAAAATTTGCTTTAATTATACAATTTCACACGAGTGGCAAAAAGTGTGTTTTCAACTTTTTTTGCGGATTTGTCATCTTACAATGTGACCAGTGTCAAAAAATAATTACCAAAGATAGCCAATGTTACGAACTGATATTTTCGTTTTAATCATAAAAATATCTGTTTCAAAGAAGTACCTATAGATCAAAAAATAATTGATTGAATTGTCACACCAACATTTCTGTACAACGAAATCAAATTAACTACAAAACATTTATTCCACACTGAAAAACATTTAAAGAGAGTTCTAGAGTAGTGCCACAAACCGATTTCTTGGAAATTCTGCAAGAAAACTATTATGAATGTGAAAGTAATAATATTTATGCAGTTTGTCATGTTTATAAGACACGACCCAAGAAAGTAGGACAAAGGACAAATTTAGATAGATAGATATATACTTTATTGTACAACTAAATACAGTACATTAATAAAATGACTGAAAACTACGATTTATGTACAAACGTCGGCCTTATCACCAAGAGCGATCTGTTCCAGGTAACCTTTGGATAGCCAGGAATCTTGTTAGCAATTTTGTGGTGATATTGTAGTATAGTTATTATATTAAATGAATAGTTCAATTTTAAATAAAAAACATACAAAACCAAATAAATATACCTACATATATACGATACATACATAAGGTATGCACAAGCAATAAATATATATCTATCGCAGTTATTTATGGAATGCTTCGGCATCACCAGAATCAGATCCTCGGGCGACCTCAAAGACTTTTATATGTGTGTCATGAAGGAACTTGACTCGTTCTTTGAGATAAAAGGGAGTACTGGGATTAAATAGAATATTATATTACAATGTAAGAATGTGAGTATTCCTGCAAAGACGAATTGGTAGCCACTTGAGTTTGTTGCGGAAATCAGAAACGTGATAATATATGCGCAGTCTAAATATAAATCGTATGCAAAAGTTTAGGAGACGCTCAAGTATATAATCAGCTGCTCTTCAGTGGGGTCACGGCAGCTGACGTCAGCATAGTCAATTATAGGCAGAAGCAGACATTGAGCAAGCGCAATTATCGTGGTGGTATGCAGGAAGTTGTGAAATCTACGGAACGAACCTGCTGATGCAAGCGATTTGCGACTAGTTTCTTGTATTTGACACCTCCATGACAAAGTTTCATTGAGGTAGATCCCCAGATTTTTTTCAAGTTTTACTGAAAACAAGTTTCTTTCCATCAAAATAGATTTGTGGTTAATTGGACCAACTAATTCTCGAGACCAGTTTATGACTGCCGATACTAATTAGTTGCGTTTTTTCAGGATTAACTAAAAGTCCGTACTTCTTGGTCCACCCACTGATCCGCGCCAAGTCTGTGCTAATAACAGTGCAGGCTTCTGATAACTTATTTAAGGGCGCCTGTCTATAGATCTGCAAATCATCTGCGTAAATGTGGTAGGAAGAAAGTAACTGATTTGAGATAGAATTAATTATTATCGCGAAGAGTAAAGGAGATAGATAGCACGCCACCCTGTGGCACATCGGCATCTGTATCAGACCACGTGGAATAAGAGTCAAAAATGCGAATACATTGCCGGCGACCAAACAGGTAACTATGAAACCAGTCAATTTCCGATGGAGATACGTTAAGAGAGTGTAGAATGCCAAGTATGATGTGAAAATCTAACGTGTTGAAGGCATCGCTGAAATCAAGTAAGGACAAGACAGTAAGTTATTTTTTTTGGTGTCGCGTTGGAAAATCTTCATGCAGTCCCTCCGCCCTGGGGGGGAAGGGCAAAGGGGACTGTCAGACTCTTACTGACTAAAAACCAACCCGTGTTCCTCATGTACCCGTGTGTCGGAGGGTAGGGTATCGCATAAGCATTCCTCGCCACCCCTCGACGGGCATTGGCCCGCCAGATGGTCAGGCGGGCCCCGAACAAAACCCCCTTGGCGGCGGATAAAGGTGTTGGGCTCCACCGCCAAAACACCCAGCGATCGCAGAGGATAGGGAGGACGGCAACGTAACACCGCATCTCCTCTTCCTCTGCGGCCCCACCGTGACTCAACGATGGTGCGCTCCCATTTAGTCGCGGGAGATAGGGCGCGCGGCAACACAACACCGACACGCCTCTCCTCCCGCGACCGCGCCCGACTGCGGAGGACAGAACAACTGTCCCTCGCACCCGCACCATTGGACGCATCCTGCGCACGCCCCCGTCAAGCCCAAGTGGAGCGTCCACTCCTGGGATCTCGCTTAGCTTCACCGTGGGTGACCTAACCACGGTTACTGAGCCCCCCCACCACGACAAGGTGGAGATCCACCAGGGAGGAAGACAGTAAAATTTGCACTATCCACATCTAGCCTAATATCATCAGTTACACGACCCAATGCAGTGACAGTACTCACACCAGGGCAAAAACTGGATTGATAGGAATTTAGGGGTCCATTTTGTAACGTGGTTGGCTACTTTGGTGTGGTTAAATGAAAATCGTAATTACTGTTACAATTAAAAATCAGTTTAATTCGGTAACGAATTTAAAACATCCTTTAGCAAAGCACTTTATGTGAAAATTATTACGGAAATTCTAGAACAGTTATAGAGATAGAACCAGGGTCGCGTGATTCGGCGTAGTCTTCGGGAATCTTGGGAATCTGTTTCCGGTGTTGATCAGGATAGCAGTGATGCACTTAGCTTTGTCCACCGCCGTCCAGCCGATGAAAGGGCTCGGTCACTCCGCGCCATGGTATTTATAGTCCGTATGGAGGGTGCGGGAGGTGGAGGCAGCCGGCCAAGTGATGCAACGAGGCTTGACGTCACAATTTTTTTGTAGAAAGGAACTAAGTTGTGAGTGAACTAGGCGTTCAAGGATTTTTGACAGGAAGGAGAACATTGTAAGTAACTCTCAGATATGCTTGGTTCTTCATGACGTTTTCATTCACCATTTAGTAATGAATATGCAGTTGAAGTTGTTTTGATGAGCTTGCATTCTAGACAGATCATAAAAGCGCATTATTATTGATTTTCGAACACTTGGACCGAACGGAAAAGTTGAGTTATACATTCAACGTTCCGATTGTAGTTTTAGGCGTCGTTTTTTTGGTAGACTAGTTCTGAATGAGGAATTAAAACGTAGCAAAATTGTCTACGCATGTAAAATACACTGATCCCCATGTAATATTCTTATCGTCAATCGTATGCGTACACATTCAAACGTAGGCTTAGGCTAGCTTTATGGCAGCACATGCCGAGACTACCAATATTTATTTACTGAAATCCGAAGATATTCATTCATTCATCTTGAACTTATCTCAAGTTGCTCTGATATTCATTGTATTCTCAATGAACGGTTTATGGAAAGTTTGATGAGCGTGAACGTTGACACTGAATAATTGAAGTATTTATGGCAGCCCGATTTCAAACTCACAACGCGCACCAGAGACTTCTTGGAGTTAAGTGCATTTTAATTAATTAATTAAGAATATTTTTATTAATTAAGAAAAAGTAGCGATAGCCAAGTGGAGAGACCGCCAGACTGCTAAGCAGAGGCTCTCGGGTTCGTATCCACGGCACGCACGATTGACTTTTCGGAGTTAAGTGGGTATTAAATTGTTAATTATCACTTGCTAATTGGTGAAAGAAAACATCGTGAGGAAACCTGCATGTCTGAGAGTTCTCCATAATGTTCTCAAAAGACAAATGAAGTCTGCCAACCCGCACTTGGCCAGCGTGGTGGACTATGGCCTTACCCTTCTCATAAGTGAGAAGAGGCCAGTGCCCAGCAGTGGGGCAGCATAAGGGCAAATGATGATGAATTAAGAATATAGATCAAACCCTCTGCTAAACCATCTGGCCAGTGCGGAATAGAAGACCTAATCCTAATATTGCTTAACACAGTTGTTGTGACGCATATTAACAGAGGCCTATGTGCAGCAACTCACTACAAAAAAGGCTGTATGATGAAATTTTCTTGCTAACCGGTGAAAGAAAATATAGTGAGGAAGCCTGCATTTCGTCTGAGTTCTACACAAAGTTCTCGAAAGATATATAAAACATAGCAACCCGCGCGTTTTTAACGTGATTGTCTACGGCCTAACCCTTCTCATAATGAGAAGAGACAGTGTATTAAATCAAGGCTGATGATATTAATGAAGACTGTCTTAGATTAAATATATCCTGGATTTTCGCTCCTATTTCCTGGATTTGAACTGATTGAAGGAACTAAAATTCTTTTACAAAAACGCGTACTCGTTACATCTCGTTAGAAAAATGAAGGCAATTTTTAATTTGGAAAAGTTTATAGAAAAATAGAAACTTTCAAAGTTGGTCATTATTCATTTCAATTTGATACTCCAGGGAATTAAAAAGAAGGATGATACTAAAAAGAAAGCATTTTTGTCTGTAGATAAATTTTAAACAGCTCATGTTTAAACTGAACCTAGGAGGTTAGTGAACGTTTTGTGACTCAAGTAATCTTAGGCCCACTTGCGTAACGTTTGATTTAAGTCACTCCTTAATTTAAATTTGTTGAACAGAATTAACAGCATAAAATAATTTAATTTAAAAGTATTTAGCGTCCTCTTTCACAACGACAACAACGCTTAGATTTAGTTAAACATTTTATGAGGTCGGTAAAGTAGTTTCTA
This sequence comes from Euclidia mi, assembly GCA_944739405.2. Taxonomy (NCBI): domain Eukaryota; kingdom Metazoa; phylum Arthropoda; class Insecta; order Lepidoptera; family Erebidae; genus Euclidia; species Euclidia mi. Next base: position 36,280,278 of record OX123192.2, on the reverse strand, counting down.
CATTTTGTTTCATGGCATGATGACATTATCTTACAATTTTAACGATATTATGCGTATACTTTTGCATAAAACCTTAGACTATATAATATATATTCATAAAACAAAACGAATTGTCGTCGCCTAGCAACGAAATGACAATTGACAAATAATAACTAGAAACTTTTGAGCATTAACCCTAGAACCCTACAAGGGGTGCAGGTGCACCCCACACGGATTTGTTTTCTAGATATCTCAATTTATTTAATATCCACGCATTCGCCAGTCAGAGTACTTTAGTTTGGTGTCAACCTCTTGCGTTACGCCAATAACGTGACGACAGCCGCGTTATGTGGTTGCCTGTATTTAAAGTGCTGTGGGGTAGGTACGCCAATAACGCAGTGTAGTAAAATCGTAAGTTACTTTATTTATTACGATTGATGGATTTGTATGTAATATGTTATTGAATTTGATTGTTTATTAAAACAATTCTCTTATATGAATTAAATACTGATATTTTTAGATGTTATGTAGGTGAAATTCAATGAAGTCTATTTATAGTGTGTCAGGTGGTTGTCAGAGGTTTGAATGACGAGGTAATAAACTGTATTCAAGACCACGAATGTGGCGACGAAGAAATAGAAGTTGGGATTAGTTGTAATTCCTGGGTTGTGTTCAAGATCAAATAATAAGCCAAATATAAAGTTTCGGCGAGCATTTTTGAAACAATTAGAACAAATTGGAGGACCGATACCGGATGCCAACTTTGAGGCGGGATATAGAAGAGTCCATTGCAGCGATCCTCAAAAACCTACGAGATCCTACAAGCGCTATTCCTTATCGTGCAAAACAAGGACGGTGTGGCTTTTGTCCAACATCCAAAGACGGAAAAACCAGGACTATGTGTCAGAGGTGCAAAATACCTATTTGTTTGGAGCATCAGGTACAAATTTGTGCAAAGTGCTCAAACTAAGTTTAACTTTAGGTAATAAGGTTGATTTGTGATCTCAAGTTACTGATTATTTATTATTAAACGTATTTTTATTAATTGTTTTTTTTTTATTTTAAGAATTACAGTCATTTTAGTATGGGGTGTTCTAGCACCCCAGTGTAGGAATAATATGTGCGCCAGATAGTGTAGGTTTTCAGGGTTAACAAAAACACAAGTAGGTAGGTACATTGTTATCAGTTATATCATTATCATCATCATGTCAGCCTCTTAACCAGATCGTCGGTCCACCTTGTGGGAGGCCTACCCCTGATGCGTCGTCTGGTCCAGTTATATAATTATAGTTAATTCTCGTCGCTAATGACAAGTTGCCAACGTCAATGTGACAGTTCATAAACGAAATTAGCCACTAAACAGCCAATTTTCGGTAATTAATTTTGACAGTTCTTAAATCATATCAGTAGACAAATTTTTCGTTGTGCAAGACGCTAGTGGTGTTTAATATTTTTTTTCTCGTTAAACACATCTTAATTCAATTTAAAAATCGTTGTGCAAGTGGGCCTTAGTCCTTTAGGTTTAACAACATATAGGACTACGATTCATTGAGTCACAAAAATTACTCATCATCACTCATCACTTAATTTTGGTATTCACCAGATTCTCCCCTGGGTCCATCCACGTGAATTATACATATTAACCTTCCTCAGGAATCTTACTATCTGTTGGTGAAAACTGCATACTAAGCCGTTAAGTAGTTTTTTTGTGTTCCGCGTCCATAAAGGCAGACAGGAAAGAAAACGGTCTTCATTTTATAATATGTTTAGATAAACACAAAATAAAAATCTTCATACAAATTTTACGAAGTCAAACCACAAATAATTACATAAAACATTTACCGAATTAATTATACATGCAGCGCACCCATAAAAAGTATGCTAACCATATATCGGAATCGCGACTAAGTAACGCGAAAATGTTACGTAGAACGCGATGATATAAATTCCAACTAAGTTAAACTTATACCCGTTTAGTGTAAATTTTACCCTCCATTGCACCGTAACTTGCAGACTTGTCGATTGCACACTTTAGGTCGAGTTTACACTTAGCTGACAATTTTTGTATAATTTGCTTTAAATGTACAATTATGTTAAAAAACCGGACACCCTTTTTATTATAAATGTCAAAAGTTACAAACTCGTTCTTCTTTTTTTCGTTATAATAAACTTACTTGCTGTTCATATAAACTTTCGTACCTTATTTTATTCCACTAGTAGTAAATTCTTGAAGCTATGTCACAGATTTTTTTTGGGACTAGTCCCACCCTTATTCTCACTTCTGTGTCACTTTTTGATTGATTGATGTTATAGATTTGTCAAACTCAATCTGTTAATCCTTGAAAAAGCAACGACAATCTTATATAAACAGCTAACATTTTATTTAAAGATGGAAATTCATGCTAAAATTAATTTTTTTCATGTTAGCAAATTGTCCGACGTGACGGACAGGGCTAATCAACGGCGCATAACATATCGTCGCTGTGGAGTGAAAACTCACTAACTAACAAAAAAGAAACTTTGAGATAATCGCTTCTAAAATATTTTGAAGCTTAGAACTTAAATAACTCTTAAATGGTTAGGATTAGAAAGATGATGTCTATGACCAAAATATGTATGATAATTATGTAAATAAAATAAAATAAATAATTTAAAATGCATAAATTTTACATCTGCTTTAGTAATTCGATTATATTTGAATTAATGATTTTTCGCATAAGTAACAAAAATACTTTTTAGGTATTTAGCTATTTATTCACGCAATTTAGTAATTGTTTTGCTGGCTGTTAGTGAGTTAAAAGGCAAAACATGTTCCAACGAAAAGTAATAAAGTACGTTTAGTGACATTGCAAATAAAATATTGGTACTAGTTTGCCTAAACGATCTAATATGAGATTTAACAAAGTCTTTTAATTAATTTTCGTGTAGATTGTTCCAATTGACTGAGTAGTTAGATAGTTATCACATTTTTATGACTCCGAAATTAGTAAAAAGCAGAAGGTAGATAATGTAATTTTAGACAGCTTGACATCAATTACTCATTTTCACCAATTATGTTACTTAGTGAGTTTTCGTTCCCCAACGATGATATGTATGTGCAATGTTGTATATTATGCATGTTAATCCATTGCCTAGTATCCATAGATCTAGTTCTGTTTAATTTGGGACTAGATAGTGTTGCTTGTATTTCGTAAAAAAATATGAAGACTGATACAACAAAATATCAAATTCGATACGCCACTTCATTCCAACTGCATTTAACTCAGCTTGCATACTTATCAACTGATCACATATCAAGTTAAAAAGGAAATATTAAAATATTGATAAAAATTGCATTATAATATTCTTTTCTATATAATATTCTATGACTGCCCGTTCGTTCAGATCGAAGTAGGTATATGCTACGAAATTTTAAGTCGGCTTTTTGTTATCCTTAGCTGGTTGCTAACTACTACTAACAGTCAAAAAGATTCTGCTAAGTGTCAACTAACCCTTATCCTGCCACCTATATATTCGGATTGTTTTGCAAACAGATAATATCCATACTTTATTATACGAGTAGTTCTGATTTAAGTCTCCCGTTGAATAAGTACATGAAAAATTACTTGTTTGTTTGACCGTTATTCGTTTGATGGGTAAGTGAACTCTCATGAAAATGTGTGACATCATATCGAAACGTATTACTTTTACTTGAATGCTTTATACGTACTGAGTATTGGAAATAATACAATTGTTATGATATATTCTATCGAAGGCTTAGTGCTCGGCCACAGTGAAAGGCGGGCGCGGGTGCGGGCGCGACGCGGGAAACTCAAACATATGGAGCTCTATAGAAGTGTCCGTAGTGGGCGAGCGGGGTGGCGAGCGGTGCAGCGCGGGAAGCACGCGGGCAACTCAAACCATAGAACTTTCATACAAGTGTCCGTAGTGAATGCGCGGGCGGCAAGCGGGAAACAATGCGGAGCGTGCGGATCTCAAACTTTTGTGAGCAATAAAATTATGAGTAATTATGAAATCAAGTGCGAGTCGAACTCGCTCATCAAGGTTAACGTAGTAGAGGATTAAGATTCACTTAAAATAAGCATAACGTAGCCCCCAGCCAAATATCACTATCAATTTTTGGCCAGCAAAAATAACTTTGGTTTCTGTAGTGTTTGTGTGGATATCGATATTGTTAATTGATATTGAGCACCATACCATTATTTATTTGCTAAATACATGGTAGATACAGATGGTACAGTTATAGTTCAGTCATTAAGTACAGCATGTTTCAGCTCTCAATTGGCATGCAAAAATTACACTTAAAATTACATAATGCGAGCAGTCAAACTATTTCTGTTAAAATACACTTGTTAAAGATACCAATTGAAATGTAAATTGCTTTGAATTAAACTTTATAATGTTAATCAATTACGTAATACATTAGAGGGTTTTGGGAAGCAAAAATTAAATTAAAAAATCTCCATAGGCACCCCGCTAGTATAGGACAGATATTTTTTTGTATATAAATCATAAAGCGGTTCACAGAATACATACATCTACTTACCAATTTTGAAATTTGTAGTCTTAATAGTTTCGGCATAAAGTGGCTGTGACATAGAAACGGATACATAGACAGACATGGCGAATCTATAAGGGGTGCAGTTTTAAGCCTCCTAGCCTTTGGCTAGGGAATCCTAAAGATAGGTTACTTACATATTAGTCAATCTTCAGAAATACTCTACTAATATTGTAAATGCGAAAGTGTTTTTAGATATATATTTGGTATATATAATGGTAGATAATGTCATGGATACTGACCGAATTACTTTGTACTCTATAGAGTTTCTGAACTCTTTAGACTAATCAGGAGTCTCACACAACTTGAGACTGCAAGTAAATTAATGTTACCCCGACTTCAACGCGCGCGAAGCCGCGGGCAAAAGCTAGTATTATATAATGTTGAACTTAAAAATGCAAAGTATCTATATAAATTCTAATTTGTTTTATTTATTTACATTACCACATATCTCTTTTTAACCCTTCCAGTCGTTCCTGGAGTTACTAGAATTTTCCAATTTTTTTTTCAAAATATTATTTTTATTTTGAATATTTGCCAAATATTTATAAAGATTTTCCAAATATCATAAAAACCAAAATTATTATAGCAGTTATGAATGTGATTTGAACCCACGCCCTCAGACCGTGAGGCGGTTGTATTATCCGCACGGCTACAGCCTTGTTATCAGTTAGTTGCGAATTTGGTAGACAATTGACATAGTGTTGCTATGATGAGTGTTAACGTCATCTTACTAAAAATTCATATTAATCTAGCCGCCATCCTAAATTTGACAAAAACTGTACACCGCACCCGCAAACGCGCCACTACGGACACCTGAAGACGCGCGCGGCGACGCGCGCGGCCAGCGCGCGGGCTGCCCGCGCTACTATGGCCAAGCACATAGACGCTTCAGTTATTTTGTCTGCCGCGTTGAGTTTACATGAAAGGTCAAATATTATTTGAAAATAATGTTAAGTCTGCATTCATTGTAATGCATGAAAAATAAAGCTAATACCTACTCGCTAAGTGTAATTCATAGAAATTTACTAAAATTCTGCCCAAAGTTAGCTACAGAGCAATGGACTCTTTGATAACCAGCACAGATTTTCGAAGCAAATAAAATAATTGGTTTTAAGCACGCGAGATATATTTTGCCTCCGTAATCCAATGGACTGCGTCCGTAGTTCAGTGGATAGCGTATGCGTCTGCTGATCGGGATCCTGGGTTTGATTCCCGGGTCGGGCAAAAGTGTTACTGGGATTTGCCGATTTCTCAGTAGCAGCACGTAGTCTGGCAATGTGCCCGGTAACGGCAATAGGCTCGCCCCCTATTACGTGGGATCTAAAATTCACAAGGTGAAATGTGGGTGTATCATAACACCTCTGCGTTCCTCTTCTGGGAAACAGACGTGAGTCTACAAAAAATTGATATCTTCGCGCGCAAAGAACCCATATTTAAATATGTCGTTAGTCGGTTTGTAGTTAGTTAGGTAATTGCCAATATATCACAAAGTTTCATGCTTAACGGGATCCATCTTACATGATTAATGGTCCTTCGAAGCCGAGGTTTTAAGTACAGAATGTCAATATCGTAGTTTGGATATATAATTTGTCTAGAAGTGAAATCAGGTTCTGTTTAGTGCTGATAACTTTCCAGTTAACGATTTATCAAATTATGAGAAATTGACAAAATTAAATAATGTTGCTAAAAGACATTTATATAACATAATATTCTATTTGTGACCGTACTACAAATTGCCTTTAAAATAAAGCAGTTAACCGCTCAAAGTTACCGCTTTAATTTGACATTTATTGCTAAAGCATCACGCGGTCGTTATTTGACCACCCGCGAAGCAAGGCCACTTGCCGAGCTACCTTGAACCTAAACTTACGACTCGTCACTCGGTTGTTGATATTTAAAATGATATTTCTATGAAAGTAGACTAAATAAACTTTGTAAAAATGTTTGAATGGTGACTGAATGACGGAATGTTTAGTTTATGCCACCCGCCGAACTTGATCCTATTGTAAACAATGTCGTCTATCGATGACCTACTCGCCATTTTTGTTTGTCATGATAACAATATGGGTTATAAATTGCTTACTTTTGTTATTTTATATACCTGGTGGTATAAGCTTTACAATAATATTAAATTATAGCAATGCTTGCTTAGAAAATTATTTAAATGTCAGCATTTGAAATTTTGTATATTTCGCTGTCTTTGCATGTTGCACGCGGGGCGTAATTATGGATTCAAAACATCAATGTAAACAAATAATATAATTTTATTTGATAGTTTTATGTTTTAATTGTGAATAAACTAATTAATTATAAAATAACAGCAAAAAAATAAACAAATATTGTGTAATAATTAAATTCAAGAGGCTATATTCATTCAATTACCGAAAAATCGGCAATTATTTTTTATTGAATTAAAATATGTAGAAAAGGTTACATTTATGCTATGAATTATTGTTTTATTATGAGTAAATAAATAAACCCATCATATGATATATAATACTCCTATAATTCATGAGATATTGGCTTTTGAAAATTTTGGCGGGTATGGCGGTTATTTTTAGCGGGAAAAAGTAAACAATTGTGCAATGTCCAATAAGAATAATTCTTGTCGGATTCTTATCAGATATTGTTTTTTTTTTAATTGGAAATCTAATTGAAAAGAAACTTATCTAGGTTTGAATCTGATATATAACAAAAAAATATGTTTGAAAAATAAAATACGAAAATTGGCGGCAATTAACAATCATTTATATTTTATATTTTTTATGTTTAAAATTAAAATGTTTCTTTCCATTATATTTATTTTCTCTGGAAGTAAATTAAATTAACTTTCTAACCATGTACAATACTTATATACCTCCCATGATAAAAAACGACGAGAAATAAGAACATGTTAGTAATATAATAGCGCGCTCGAAAATGGCGGGAAAATATTATACCGGGCGCGCTTTATACCGCTCTTGCGTGGGCTTCAAGTATATTATTTGGTGTTAATTAATATCATTCGAAAGTTTATTTTATTACGCGTCTTTTGATATACAATATTAACTTAATAAGTAGAAATATCACCACTCTTTCAACGAAAATATTACGCGCCCGTACTTAGCTCGAAGGCCTAGCCTCAAAAGTGGCCGAAATACATCTACGGGTGTCCTGAGATGCCTCGATGGTGGCCAAAATGCTTCGAGGGGTTAACTTAGCATCTTAACTAAATTATACAATAAACCATTATGGTTCACATAAAGAAAAATACAAGATATGTACTGTTCAGAATTTGCCCTAGCAGATGGGAAATTGTTTCAGACGGCAGTGGAAGTTAATTTACATACATCCATCTGTTCAGAGCAAGACAAGGAGTCTGACATATATTAGGCTAAGTTTCTCAGCGCTTAAAATCAAAATACAATATGCAGTTACCTGTATTTTCACTGATGTCAGACCTTAGATAAACACACAACTAGATTGGCCAAAATAGAGTGAGATGTCTTTACTTTACCAGACTTCAACGCGACGTCTTCAAGGCACGTGGTATGGTAGGAGAAATTCACAACTTCACAAAATGTCAAAGTTCGATACAATATCACAAATTTAGCAAATCAAAAGCGGTAGTTTTACATGGGTTTAACAAAATTTGCTTTAATTATACAATTTCACACGAGTGGCAAAAAGTGTGTTTTCAACTTTTTTTGCGGATTTGTCATCTTACAATGTGACCAGTGTCAAAAAATAATTACCAAAGATAGCCAATGTTACGAACTGATATTTTCGTTTTAATCATAAAAATATCTGTTTCAAAGAAGTACCTATAGATCAAAAAATAATTGATTGAATTGTCACACCAACATTTCTGTACAACGAAATCAAATTAACTACACAACATTTATTCCACACTGAAAAACATTTAAAGAGAGTTCTAGAGTAGTGCCACAAACCGATTTCTTGGAAATTCTGCAAGAAAACTATTATGAATGTGAAAGTAATAATATTTATGCAGTTTGTCATGTTTATAAGACACAACCCAAGAAAGTAGGACAAAGGACAAATTTAGATAGATAGATATATACTTTATTGCACAACTAAATACAGTACATTAATAAAATGACTGAAAACTACGATTTATGTACAAACGTCGGCCTTATCACCAAGGGCGATCTCTTCCAGGAAACCTTTGGATAGCCAGGAAACTTGTTAGCAATTTTGTGGTGATATTGTAGTATAGTTATTATATTCAATGAATAGTTCAATTTTAAATAAAAAACATACAAAACCAAATAAATATACCTACATATATACGATACATACATAAGGTATGCACAAGCAATAAATATATATCTATCGCAGTTATTTATGGAATGCTTCGGCATCACCAGAATCAGATCCTCGGGCGACCTCAAAGACTTTTATATGTGTGTCATGAAGGAACTTGACTCGTTCTTTGAGATAAAAGGGAGTACTGGGATTAAATAGAATATTATATTAGAATGTAAGAATGTGAGTATTCCTGCAAAGACGAATTGGTAGCCACTTGAGTTAATTGCGGAAATCAGAAACGTGATAATATATGCGCAGTCCAAATATAAATCGTATGCAAAAGTTTAGGAGACGCTCAAGTATATCCAGCTGCTCTTCAGTGGGGTCACGGCAGCTGACGTCAGCATAGTCAATTATAGGCAGAAGCAGACATTGAGCAAGCGCAATTATCGTGGTGGTATGCAGGAAGTTGTGAAATCTACGGAATGAACCTGCTGATGCAAGCGATTTGCGACTAGTTTCTTGTATTTGACACCTCCATGACAAAGTTTCATTGAGGTAGATCCCCAGATTTTTTTCAAGTTTTACTGAAAACAAGTTTCTTTCCATCAAAATAGATTTGTGGTTAATTGGACCAACTAATTCTCGAGACCAGTTTATGACTGCCGATACTAATTAGTTGCGTTTTTTCAGGATTACCTAAAAGTCCGTACTTCTTGGTCCACCCACTGATCCGCGCCAAGTCTGTGCTAATAGCAGTGCAGGCTTCTGATAACTTATTTAAGGGCGCCTGTCTATAGATCTGCAAATCATCTGCGTAAATGTGGTAGGAAGAAAGTAACTGATTTGAGATAGAATTAATTATTATCGCGAAGAGTAAAGGAGATAGATAGCACGCCACCCTGTGGCACATCGGCATCTGTATCAGACCACGTGGAATAAGAGTCAAAAATGCGAATACATTGCCGGCGACCAAACAGGTAACTATGAAACCAGTCAATTTCCGATGGAGATACGTTAAGAGAGTGTAGAATGCCAAGTATGATGTGAAAATCTAACGTGTTGAAGGCATCGCTGAAATCAAGTAAGGACAAGACAGTAAGTTTTTTTTTTTGTGTCGCGTTGGAAAATCTTCATGCAGTCCCTCCGCCCTGGGGGGGAAGGGCAAAGGGGACTGTCAGACTCTTACTGACTAAAAACCAACCCGTGTTCCTCATGTACCCGTGTGTCGGAGGGTAGGGTATCGCATAAGCATTCCTCGCCACCCCTCGACGGGCATTGGCCCGCCAGATGGTCAGGCGGGCCCCGAACAAAACCCCCTTGGCGGCGGATAAAGTTGTTGGGCTCCGTCGCCAAAACACCTAGCGACCGCAGAGGATAGGGAGGACGGCAACGTAACACCGCTTCTCCTCTTCCTCTGCGGCCCCACCGTGACTCAACGATGGTGCGCCCCCATTTAGTTGCGGGAGATAGGGCGCGCGGCAACACAACACCGACACGCCTCTCCTCCCGCGACCGCGCCCGACTGCGGAGGACAGAACAACTGTCCCTCGCACCCGCACCATTGGACGCATCCTGCGCACGCCCCCGTCAAGCCCAAGCGGAGCGTCCACTCCTGGAATCTCGCTTAACTTCACCGTGGGTGACCTAACCACGGTTACTGAGCCCCCTCACCACGACAAGGTGGAGATCCACCAGGGGGGAAGACAGTAAGATTTCCACTATCCACATCTAGCCTAATATCATCAGTTACACGACCCAATGCAGTGACAGTACTCTCACCAGGGCAAAAACTGGATTGATAAGAATTTAGGGGTCCATTTTGTAACGTGGTTGGCTACTTTGGTGTGGTTAAATGAAAATCGTAATTACTGTTACAATTAAAAATCAGTTTAATTCGGTAACGAATTTAAGACATCCTTTAGCAAAGCACTTTATGTGAAAATTATTACGGAAATTCTAGAACAGTTATAGAGATAGAACCAGGGTCGCGTGATTCGGCGTAGTCTTCGGGAATCTTGGGAATCTGTTTCCGGTGTTGATCAGGATAGCAGTGATGCACTTAGCTTTGTCCACCGCCGTCCAGCCGATGAAAGGGCTCGGTCACTCCGCGCCATGGTATTTATAGTCCGTATGGAGGGTGCGGGAGGTGGAGGCAGCCGGCCAAGTGATGCAACGAGGCTTGACGTCACAATTTTTTTGTAGAAAGGAACTAATTTGTGAGTGAACTAGGCGTTCAAGGATTTTTGACAGGAAGGGTTGTACGGATATGGGTCGAAAATTTGTGAAGAAACAAGGTTTAGGTTTCTTGGGTAACGGATTTATCAGTGCTTCTTTCCAATCTGATGGAAAGATGCCACGTGCAACTGAGTGATTAAGGATATGGCATAGGACTGTTACAATCGTTGCAGACTGCATTGGACGTAACTGACAGTATACTCTTCTTAACGTCACAAGCGGTAAATTGCGTGAAGTGTTTATTTTATTTTATTTAGATTGCTAAGCTGTGACTAGTCATTTACTTATACTGAATACAGTACTTGTGCAATGGACAATTGTAAGTCTGTACAGGTTTTCTGACATAAAGCTACGTGAGTTAAAATATTGAAGGATACTAAAATATTATGATATTAGTTTTATCGCGCTCCTTCGCTCACGTAGAAATTGGTTATACATCCAAACGGTGCATGTGCCAAATTATTTGTATAAGCATAAGCTATATGATAGCGAAATTTCAAATACACAAACTTTCCTAATTATAATAGTAATAAGATATACTTCGTAACAGATAGATGATGCTGTATACTGGATTTTGAATTCATTTAATAACATGCCACAAAGCAATGGAAGTATACAATAACGTAATAAATTATTCGGTTTGAGTATTTTTTAGGGTTCCGTGCCTCGAAATGAAAAAACGGAACCCTTATAGGATCACTTTGTTGTCCGTCCGTCTGTCAAGACCTTTTTTCTCAGAAACGCGTAAAGGTATCAAATTGAAATTTATATCAAATAGTCAAGTGTACTTTGCCTTGAAACTGTGAAAAAATCAATCTTCTAAGCCAACGCAATCCAAAAATACAGCTGTTTATGCTGAAAATTTCCGCAAATTGAAATACTCGCAAGGGAATCAAAACCTACAGGGTACTTCCCGTGAACTCAGAATCTTGAAATTTGGTACAAAGCTATGGCTTATAGCACAGATAAATGCAAAATACAGAAAACCGTAAATGTTTTGTTACATAATATCATAAAAATATTTTTAATAATTTTAAAGTAACTTCTCCTTTCTTCATGAACGTGGAAAGTTATTAAATTGAAATTCATTGCAAATACTCGAATCTATAATACCTTCAGGCTGTAACAAAATCAAGCTTCTATGTCAACGCAATAAAAAGAAACAGCAATATAAGCCTATTTTCAAACTCGCAACTACTCGCAAGGGAATCAAAACCTACAGGGTATTTCCCTTGAACTCAGAATCTTGAAATTTGGTACGAAGCATTGTCTTATAGCACAGATAAAGGGAAAATTCCGAGAACCTTACATTTAGTTACATCATATAAAAAATAATTATATTAATTTTAAAGTTACTACTTCTTTCCTCATTCGTTCGGCGTTGCACCGAAAGTATGTACTAGGCGATTTGGTGATATGGAAAAATATTAATATTGTGGACTGTATGAAGAATGGCTGGTAAATCGCCTAGAAGATGGGTGAACGGGCGATCTTATGACTATTGGAATTAAATGACATAGGAGGCACGCCTTACCTTGCAATTAATTCTTCCCTGCTTGACAAAATGGCGGCCGCCGGCGTCTTCGTGATTCGGGCTACAAAACAGATCACTCCACTACACCCGCGGGCGGTTTAGTTCTCGTTTATAGTCTAAAAGCGGTAAATATTGCGGTATTGCACTCATTCGGCGCGGCGCGGGGCTGCGTAAGGACGCCACCGATCAGGGTGACGATTGATCTTCGACTCGAATCGCAGCGTCATCGAATTCCGCGACCAATTAGAGCGAGGCGTGCCTTTGGGAAGGAAAGGGATAAAAGATCGCTCGTTTTGACACTGCGATATGCAAAGGAATTTATTAGCTAGGTGTTGAAATAATTAACTAGCAATAGAAAAGATAGATGGCGGTACCATATCCCCCCGGCCCAAAAGGGTGAAATTAGCTATGTTGGATGTACTACCGCGTAACCCATCAATAGGCTAATACAGCGATATGATATTAAAATTAATCTAAATTGACTTGAGCGAAACAATTATAACGAAACTACAAATTAAATACTTAAACTAAGAGGTAGATCTTAGAACTTCAGGCTAGATCTCACTGAGTTGGAAACGGACAAAGACGTACAACAGGGCGCACGTAGCTCCCCTTCGCGGTTTTCACGGTAACAACGCGGGTTGTACCGTCTTTGGAAGTATGCAGTTTCTCCATGATGGCTAACGGCCATGAAAGCGGCGGAGCATTATCATGTACTATGACGACCAACGTACCCTCCTGTATAGAGGATGCAGGACTATTCCATTTGGATCTAGCCTGAAGCTGGTGGAGATATTCCGCACGCCAGCGCCGCCAGAACGACTGCACGAGTTTATCGAGCAGAGTATGTCTCTGGAGCAAGCTTGAAGAGTCTGCTTCAGGAGCCGGAAATGACGATAATGGCACTGTGTTCAGAAAATGTGCAGGGCTTAACGCGGATGGTTCTGCAGGGTCACTACTCAATGCCGTGAGCGGACGCGAGTTGATCAGCGCCTCGACTTGTGCAAGGACAGTTAAAAGCTCTTCGTAAGAGAGGATATGTTGACCTATAACTTTAAAGAGATGCGTTTTAATTACTTTGACCATGCTTTCCCAACATCCACCAAAATGTGGTGATGCTGGCGGAATAAACTTCCAGTCAATATGATTTATGGAAAGTTTTTCCTGAAGACGAGTACGATATTCTTTCCTGAGAAACTTATAAAGGTCGCATAAATAAGAGCTTGCGCCCACGAAACAAGTGCTGTTATCCGTGTACAATTACTGTATAGGGCCGCATCGTGAAAGAAATCGTTTAAGGGCTGCCAGAAATGACACCGTGCTTAAATCCGTTGCAAATTCAATGTGCGTAGCGCGCGTCGTTAAGCATGTAAAAATACATAGCCTAGCTTTACGGCTTTTAACACCTCGACCACGCACTGGCGTATACTGCAGTGGTCCTGCGTAATCACAACCGGTATGTGTAAATGCTTTATCAACCTGATTGGCGCGCTGGCTAGGAAGATCTGCCATGGGAGGGAAAATCGGAAGCGGACGAAATTTGAAACAGACATTACATTTATGTATTCTGTGACGAATTATTCGTCGAGCAGCTAAAACCCAATATTTATGCCTAAAAAAGAACATAAGCAACTCTGGACCAGCATGGAGATGCTTCTTGTGATAAAAATCAACAAGAAGGTCGACAATATGATCATGACGCGGTAGAATACAAGGATGCTTGTAGTTATAAGGTTCATCCGAATTTGACAGACGACCACCAACGCGTATGACGCCGTGCTCATCGAGAAACGGCTTGAGCCTAAGAATAACGGGAGAACAGGGTACCTACATTATTTTTCAAATTTTGAATGTCGATACTAAAATGAACAGTCTGTACAGCTCCTAGTAACTTATATTCTGCAAATTCAAGGTCAGTACTTGAAACAAAAGACCACGATGATATGCGTAGTGCGAATGCATAGATCGGAGATTCAGCAACCTCAACAATCACGGGATGAGAAACAGACTTCCGTTCGGGTACATCCTCGTCCTCTGCACTGTGGTCAAAGGGTTGCATGGGCCACTCTGACGGATCATGGGAAATCCAAGAAGGTCCACGATGCCACAATGGATGATGCAGAAGATTAAGTGGAGTAACACCACGAGACAGGCAATCAGCGGGGTTCTCAATACCCGCGACGTGATTGAAACAAGTAGCAGGAACAAGTTCAATTAATTTACTAACGCGGTTGGCGACAAAAGTCTGCCAGCGTTGAGGGAAAGAATAAATCCAAACGAGCACTATTTTGGAGTCAGAAAACGCGTATATTTTATTGATAGGGTAGTGGGGCAAAACTGTGTCTTGAACCTTGCGGAGCAACTGAGACAGCAGAAGGGCCGCGCACAACTCCAGTCTCGCAACCGAAATGATTTTAATAGGCGAGACCTTGGACTCGGCACAAACTAACTGCACCGAGTAGTTAGAACCAATGCGGACTTGCAGATATACGACTCCGCCATAAGCACGCTCGCTGGCGTCAGTGAAACCTATTAAGTTGATGGTACATCCAGCTACTAACCCAAGATGACGCGGAATAGTAATTTGATTGAGCGCGGTAAGTTCAATACAAAACTGGCTCCAAGCGGCGACAATATGGTAAGGGTGTGTTTCATCCCACTCACACTTTGATAACCAAAGTTCTTTGATCAAGAGCTTGGCGTACAAAATTGTGGGAACCACAAAACCCATTATGACCTATAGTCAAGCCACTGTGGACAGCATAGTGTGTTTGGTGCACTTATCATCTGGCGGTGAAACATCAATTTCTGCCGGATTCGCAAATTCCGCGTCCGCTAGCGGCAATGTCTCGAGATGTGTAAGAAGCGATACGTCCACATTAGCGTTCGGCAATGTGTTGAACCAACAGTCTGCGAGGATCTGCCCGCTACGCGCAGCCCTTCAAGCAACCTGCCCTGCACACTACCGGAGGGAACAGCGTGGGAGACTGCAGCCCTTAGTGTTCAGGCCAGTGTCGTAATGTTGGTCGGTCATACTCGGCATAGGAAGCGAGGCAATACTCGGCAATAAATCCATAGAACCTTTTTGCGTTTTATTCTAGAACCTGTTACAAATAAATAAAGTAATAGAAGAACACACACTTTATTTGACCCAGAAATCACTGAACTTTCCAGTCGGACGCTTGCATGAGTGCAAAATTTTGTTACGGTTGAATATTCTAGTCAGCACAGTGTTACTGACATTTTTGAATAAAAATAAAACATTTTGACGCTGTTTCCCGAGGTTGTACCCATAAGCGTATTAAATGCCCACTTTTCGCTAGTGTTTTGGTTTCACGTAATAGATGGCGAGCCAAATGCCCCTAATCGGGATGTTATGTTAGCCAGAGCCTCGTCTGTTTATCAGCAGGTACACCACTTGCAGGTGAGGCTGGCTTGAACCCTCAGTTCTTGGCAGAAATCCTATGCACCCTGACTTTTGTGTTGACTTATTTAACACTGCTCATGGTAAATCCTGTATCATGGATGACCTCACAAACAATTATCAAACGGTTGAAAAGCACCCAGACTCGAAACTATAATGTTTGCATTATACAAAGTTTTCTCATGCGAAGATTGAACCCACGACGTTAAGTGCAGTGCTAAACCGCTTAAAGCTAAAAGTCTAAGATTTTTTTTATGGTAATAGGCGGCAAACGAGCAGACGGATTGCCTGATGGTAAGCAATTACCGACGCCCATGGACACAAGCAACACCACTAGAGTCACAAGTGCGTTGCCGCCCCTTGGGGTTAGGAAAAGGGATAGGATGAGGAGTGGGATCAGGCAGAAGGGATAGGGGATAGGGCCGCCGGCACTCTCACTCACCGACCGAAACGCAACAGTTTAGATACTGTTACTTTACGTAGATTTTCTGTGAGAGGGTAGTACTTCCCCGGTCGAGCCGACCCATTCATGCTGAAATCAGCAAGGCTCTATTACCTTGAAAAGAGAAATAATGTAATATAATAAAATAAATTAAAGGTACCAGGCGCGCAAGACAGATTACCTGCTATTAGCGTAGGTATACCTTCCCCTGTATTATTACCCTTCATTCTCAAGCGTTATCAATTGCAACCCGAAATCAGCTTACGAGTCTAACCGGATATGGCTGAATATTATCTTTTCCACAGGGCGACTGACTGTCTGACCTCCACTATGCAGTACTTTATAATTGTGCAGACATCATATTCCCTGAGAGCACATTTTGATTACTAATTTCGTAGTACGTCGTCCCCAATTATCAACATTACTTCTAAGCTGAACGAATTTTGACGAAGATGTATTTTAATATCTTGCACGTGGATGTTATATTTAAAACCGGATGGGGGCCATAAACTGTGTAAGTTTTATATCGTGGTATTAAAATTGCAGTCTGTAAAGAATCTAAACGTATTTTAGAGCTATTGAAGAATGGATCCTTTTTATACGTGAATGTTATAGAAAGGTACAAAGTAGTATAACACATTTATAGTAGTAAGGATAGCGACATTTCATTGTTTAGACTAGTGTCAGTATATCTAATGGTACTGACTGCCAATAACGACTGTCAAAAATATTCTTATTTGAAGGGACCGAACGCTTGACGTCCATTTGAAGCCGCGGGTTTCTCTTCGAAAAGTCTGTGATGCGCTGGCTCTGACTTTAAAACTGATACACTCTGCATGACAGCGTATAAATTGGTATCTGTAGTTGGTTAGCGCAGCTCAAATATAAACTGGGTATGGCTTAATCTAATTCTAAGTTGGTCTAACCTCAGGGAAATACTAGAAGGTACTTTTATAATATTAGTCTTCTGTACTTGACTTCTAAATGCAGACCATTGTGATTTATAGTGTTATGTTTATCATTACGCAGTATCTGCTTATTAAACTGCAATCTCGTTGTAATATTGCTTCAGATTTTAACGAACTTTTTAAGTTATGTGAAAGAGATAACCATTTCTTTATTACTTCCATTATTTTATGTGGCTCAAAATAAAACGGCGGGCCGCGGTATAAATTCAACGGTAAGCTTAATTTAAAACAAAGCTTTTGGTCTCTGGGAGCGATGTAAATACGGTGTAAGTTCGTGAATGTATACGAGGAAATAAATGTATGAGATCCACCACCGTACATTCTGTTGCATGCATTGCATGAAGGTATTACCGCGTGTATGATGATATGAAATGTTTGAGCTTATGTTGTTGTGGCGTATGTTCGATGTTCTACAACTAAACCCGAAGGTTTGCGATGATAAATAGATGGATAGATTAATGTTTGTTAGTTTTTCACGCAATTCCTTTTGATAAAAATTACAAGTAATATAGTTTATAAATTAGAATAGCACGGAAAGCTTTTATCCCGATAACCAACACGCACGCGGGCTAAGCAAAATTCGTTATAAATATTTAAGACTACATGAGGCCGAGGTTACACCCGCGTTATTTAATTCTACTGCTCCGCTCCCGTAGCTCATAGCGTGATGTTATATAGCCTATACCCTTTCTCGATAAATGGGCTATCTAACACCGAAAGAAGTTTTCAAATTGCACTTGTGGTTCCTGAGATAAGCAATTTAAAGCAAACAAACAAACTTTTCAACTTTATATAATAATATTTGTATAAGATTATATGGTTGTGGCTTATAGTTGACAGACTGATATCATACCTACAGGTATGTCCATATAAATAAGTTGAATGTAGCGCCAATAGACTTCAAGTATATGACATTGCCAAATATGGGATGCCCGAGACATTTTTTCTTTTGCTTATTGCTAAAGAACGTCGTTGTAATTCCCTTAAAAGTGCGGAACTCCTCAGCTACTTTTGCGACAGTGTCCTTCGCAGACCCGTGAAGCTGCGCCTCAAGCCCCGCCATCCTTTTGGAGAAATTTAAATTAAATGACATTAAACTTCACAGATTGATACTAAATTGCAAAACCCGTAAGACGGTTCTCGAACCTTAAATTAAAACAAAACCTCATTTTAAATTAAAGAATAAAAATGCGCAAGTGCCCTCGACTGTCATTTTACGTATTTAAGAAACGACGCCATTCATAACACGTCAAAGAGACGACGCGCGTCGTACTAATGTGCTGAGAAAAAAGGGTTTCTCCAATGATAAATGGCGAGAAAACAAATATTTTGGAGGAGGCCACAAAAGCTTGGGTCAATAAGAATTTGGTTCATATTACAATATTCTTTTTGCTCAAATTGCTTGAATTACATATGACTTTTTGTTTCACAGTTGTTATCGTTCTTATATTTTACTAGAGGACGCCAGCAGCTACGCCTGCATTTTTTTTAATTTACCCGTTTTGGCCGATCCCGTGGGAATTTCGGGAAATCCCTTCTTAGTGCACCCCTGCGGTCCCCAAGGAACATACATGCCAAATTTCAGCTTCCTGCGCCCAATAGTTTCGGCTGTAGCGTGTCTGTCAGTCAGTCAGTAACGCAAGGATTTTATATATTAAGATTTTGATGATCTGTTTATGTTTTTGTAACACTTATGTAATGTTATTCCAATGTTTTGATTCCACGAAAGTGCTTACTTATCAAGTATTTTACTGGTAACAGTTATTTTTTATGTCTTAGTCTTTTCATTAGCTTTGTAAATAGACTTAACTACATCATTGCCGAGTCAATGGTGTATTAATTACTTTGTGTTTTGTATTGATTTACTGACTGTTTAGTATTGCATATGTTTTTTTGCATATAGGAACATCTTTTTAACCCGGTTGACATGAATATGTTGATAGTTAAAACAGTTTACTAGACGCTGCTTTTAGAATTTAATTTACATAATTATTTTAAAATCGGTCCCGAAAACCCCTTACTAATTTTATAGTCACAATTTGGCAAACAAATCGGAAAAGAGTCTTATAGTACCACAAATGTATACAGATACAAAAAATAAGACTATATAAATTTCTTCAGTAAATTATAACGTGATATATGATATTTCACGAATGTGATGAAAATGTACAAAAGATTTATTTGTCTAAAAGTCTACTACAAAATATACGAGTACTCATGATGAAATGCAGAGCTTAAATCTAGATTTACACATTATCATACGTAACATTCTTGACTACAGCTAATAGGTATTTTTGATTTATTGCGATAAGATCCAATAAACTACTTGTGTGTATCGCTATTACATGTTATGTAAATTTTAGAAAATGTTGCATAGACACATATTGTATCTAAGTTAATAATAAAAATATTGTATCTAGCAATAAAAAGCACAGTGTTGTCACAATACTTTAATCCGAGCCGCATTTTATAGTACCTATGTCAAGGTATTTTGACAAACATTTCTATTTGATCATCTAAACATTGCATAGCAATTTGAATCACCAAAACAACTCTTTGAACGTCTCGTCAAAACAACTCGACTTTATCTAAACACACCGCCGGTTTCTTGTCTACTATCTATACAAGTTGATACAAGCAAGTGCTGCCGACGCACCCTTTTTAATAATGTTGTGTTCGAGCAAATTTCAACCCGATCTGATTAGTGGTAGTGCTACGGGGAAAACATAGAACCGCTCTCAGGAGCCCTATTATGTGTTTCTTTTGCAGTAGCTGTTGTAGTTAAACATGCATGTATGTATATCACAAGTAGATTTACCTTTTTCAGAATGTATTATTAATAAGAGGGCACTGTTTCGGTTCGTATGCGACAGTATATGTATCGTGTATCGCTGATACAACTTAATGGCCCTAGCTTAGAATTTTGCACTCAAAGCCTGAAAATCTGTCTAATCGCATATTCCTATTTCTCTCTCTCACGCTACGCATAGCTTTCATTTAAGTAGTACAAAGGTTCTTGTAAATTCTCGACGACTGTCAAAATATAGACCGGATTGATTAGTTTATTTATAAAATGCAACGCATTTTGGATCCTATTAAAACAAATAGGTACAATTTTATGGTAGACACATTTTTATTCATCCTTTAAAAATATGTAGTACGAAAATCCTTAAATGATTTATGACAACTTTTATTTCGGAACCATCATAAAAATGGTGTCTAAATTAACAGAAGTTTTAATTTCAAAATATCCGTTATTAAAACGTGTCTTATTAATATCATACAGTGCCAAGCATTTAAGAGTTTGTATCTCATTGACAGACTGACTGTTTTATTCTGTACTACAACTACTTGCGATTTTATACTACAGAGAACCTTGGTAGGGGTTGATTTCGTTGACGTATACTGCTATACGTTCCTATATAGACTTATGCAACTAATTACCTAGTTTTGATTACTCATATATAACTTTAAGTTGACGAAAGGATTTGTTTTGATGTTGGTATGGAATAGTTTGTAATCCAATAAGTATACATATTAAATTTCTACTGACCTGTGTTTTGCTTTGAAAATTGTTGCTTTCAATAATTATTTAAAGTAACAATTGCTGAGTTAAAATTGTCATCCACTAGCAGATACATGGTGAATTAAATACTTTTTATTACTTTAAATAATTTTAGTTATATTGTCTTTTAAAAGACGAAATTTCCTTGTGGTGACGGATTAAGTACAGAGTGAGGTCACTACCATTACATTTCGTAGATGTCATGAGAGGTGAATAAGGAAAGTACGCGAAGCAAATAGTATCTTTGGGAAGGAACAAGAAACCCGACAAAAAAATTTATACAAACCCGTCTGACCAGCGTGGTATAGTTGACCAGATACACTTATTAACTTCCCAGAGAGAGGCCTATATCCAACAGTAGACTGCTAAAGACTGTATGATGAAGCATTACTCATCAATACATCAAACGTTTGAGAAAGTAAGGATAAAATTAGCTGTCTTCTTTTGCTAATGATTGCTAAGCTGATTTATTTTACGATAGTAAAGCTAAACATTGCTCAAAGAATGGCATGACAAACAATATTTAGGTTACTGTTTTATATTGTTTGAAGCTCGCGACAAATTGTCGGTATATTTTTCTTTTTACGAGATAAACAATTAGATGAGTCGTTGAAGTTTCATCGTAAGTTATACTATGTCTTATTTCTCCTTCTAACTTGAATGAGTTAAGATATGCCAAATGCATCATTTTGTTTGCAACGTTAACGCCTGAATTAAAAGTAAGTGAAGATTATTCATGTTAATGTTTTATTTTCAAAACATACCCTTCTCGTTGGAAGCGAAGTTCTAATATGTTCACAAAACTGTTCTGTTCTTCGTTATTTTATTATTAAAAACATAGATTTGACATCATACACCCAATAAATTTATTCATATAGGTTCGTTCAGTATAAAATTAGCCCGCGCCATTTTGCAGCCGAATTTAGGTCGCATGTAAGTGCGAGATTGGAAGCTCGTGTAGGCAATAGTTTTCTGAGATTGGCCCAATCTGTTTAACCGATAGCTACTTAAGCGATATTTATCACAGACACTGCGCCTCGGTTTTGCTTAAATCAGGGTTTAAATTTGCACCATTTTGAACAGACTTAGTATATTTTAGTTTCCAGGTATTGAATGTGTTAAAGTATGGATAATTGAGTCTAGGTTAGATTAGACTTACCACAGCCGGAACAATAATTGTACGTCAGCAATAAAAGTGGTTTTCCAGTTTTGACAAAAATTTCAATATCATTAATTAATGGTAAGGTTGAGGTTTAAATTGTCAGACTACTGTTTCAAAAAAAAACCAACGTTGTTTAATGAAGTGTAAATAAATGGTCGTAGAGTATTTTTTTGCGATATTCATAGTTATACCTTCCTATTGATTGCACATAAATTTGAATACTGCAGGTGTTTTAACATTCACCTCCCCATTAAACACTGCGTCTAGTATTGTAGTTTGACCCCTATACGAGATAGGATTTGCTGCTGAGGATGTCCTAAATCAACAACGAAACATTACTTTTCTGAAATAATATTTAGATCCGCTAATTTAAGTGAGATCCGATAATATATTGGTACATAATGCACCTGTATGTCTGATGACTTCACAAACTTCAAAACTACAAACAAATAGACTACCTAAATTTGAACAGAACAGCATACAGTTTTCTCGATATTAACCCACATCCCTCAACTTCATTCGAAAACGAGTTTCAAACGACTGAGTCGTTGATTTCAATAAAAAAGACGAGTGCATAAACTGCGTTTCATTTGAAGCCGCAACCGTACGAGAGATATTTAAACTTACGTTAGTCTCTATGGCTTTAAGCATTTTAATATAGCTTTGATTTCGTTCACAATTTTATTGGCAAAGGTCGGCAAAAATTGTGTATGAACTTCTCTTCATCATATTGTCCAGCCTATATTCCTGCAGGGGTAGGCAGCGGGGTAATATTACACCCATACTTCGCCTTATGAAATTTAGGTCCCACGTAATCGTTGCGAGATTATTGTCGTTACCGGGCACAATAGTAAAGTCTTATAATACGCACTAAGTATTGAATTTGGTGTTACTTACATCGTTATACAGCATAATACAGTTTAATCCAAGACTATTCGCCTTAAAGACTTTGGTTCGCTTATTAGTGTAACCAGATTTTACTGAATATTAAGCATTTCCACAGAACGACTGCCTTCTAATCTTCGCATTCCAAATGGATATTCATACTCCATAGTCCAGATAAGTATCAGTTTTTTTTTTCATTCAAGGGTGGTCACACTGGTCACCCATCCCATATGCTAGGCGTCCACAGGTCGGCATCGTACGCATCGGACGCATCGCATTTTACGGATCGTAGTATTTTTTGTATAGAAAGTCACACAAGTCCATCCACTGATCCGCATCGTACGGATAGCACATCGGCAATGCCGACACCGATGCTCCGAGAGGCACTTTTGCGATGCGTGCCGATGAAGTCATACGGAATGTCGTGTATCTAGACATTATGTTTCCTTCTTTTAGATGTTTTTGCATTTTCTTCCCCTTCTACTTACAAACAAGCAATAACAACAAGTTGTTCTTCTTCGCTTTCCTCCATTCTCACAAATACACGTACGATCACTGGTGCTTGCGTCGGCAATCCGATCGCTGCCGATACAGTGGACGCAGTATAAAAAAAATATGCGATTGATGCGATGCCTCTGATGCGTATGATACCGACCTGTGGATTCTTACCATTAATGAGCCTGCCGAGGCACGGGACAAGCAATAATTAACAATTCATTACGAACAGAAGTAAAGTCAGTGTGACGCGCCGTGGATTCGAACTTGAATTCGATACCTTCTGCATGGCATTCTGTTGTTTGGTTGCCTGTAAGTATTTTGCAAAAGAATAGTTTTACATGCATTCAAATACCTAAATGTAAAGCACTTGCATTTAGTAAATCTTTTCTTGCGTAACATTTTACATTTTAGTTTGAAAAGGCTAAAAGAGGAAATGTGTGCAATTGCTGGAGTAGCAAAATAACTCGTTAGTGCAATGCAATGCTTACAAAATTTGCCTTATGAATGCCTTTTTATTTAACGTAGTACGGTAGCAATGGTTTTTAGTAGACGAAGTATTTTTGACCAATGAGGTAGGTACTGGCGTATTTTTAAAGTAGTCTTTGCAGATATATGTACGTTTCAATGACATATTTAAATACATGAAAAGAAGCTGTAAAAAATGTGTGAGGACACAATATCGGGTTGAGTATTTACACCATCAAGTACCTCTTCAATAACAGAATATTAATTTTATTATATTATTTTATAGACACACGCTTGTATCCCCGAAGGCGTAGGATGAGGTGTAACATTAGTAGCATTTCACCCACATGATGCCATGAATTTTGAGGTCCCATCTTTTTCATTTTAGTAGGGGGCAAGCCTATTGACGTTACTGGGCACATCACCAGACTCCGTGCTGCTACTGAGAATTCGAAAAAACCCAGTAACACTTTTGCCCGACGCGGCAATCGAACCCGGGAACTCCAATCAGTACGCTATCCACTGGACTACGGAGGCAGTCAATAATATCAATATTATAGTTTGCAATATAGTTCATTAATAAGTAAACTAATTATTTACAATATTCTATTTTAAATTTTATCATAGTACGTAATTTAAAATAATATTATAGTTCATACTCGGCTTAACATGCCACCATAGTTTCTTTGGTATTTTGATCTATAATTTGAAAGACCCATGGAACGATAATTTATATTAAGAAGCAACAAATTATTCTGAACACTTAGTAGTGATATCACATCGTGCTATGATCTTCTCAGTGTAATTAGAAATGTTAAGGCGCTGTCCTAAGCGACTGTTTTGGTAAATGAGGGGGTGAAGCAGAGGAGGTGAAGGGCGCGTAGCTCCGACTGCTGCGGGGCGCCCCCCTTCATTCTCGTTGCGTGCGGCCGTATTCTGGCGACATCCGTATTCCAATATTTCAAAATCGCAAGCAAAACGTTTTAGCATACTGAATTGAGATACTGATATTAAAATTTATATTACATAAATCAATATGTTTGTACAATATAGGCATAGCGCAATTTTTGTTCTCAGTGGAGCCATGAGCAAAACTGGTTTACAGTAGACGTTATAGGTATTAATAGATGACGAAAGTAGGTAAAAAGCTACGTGCCGTAAGATGATAAAAATAATTAAGTCAGTTCCATGAATGGAGAGACCTTAATTATTTTTGTTTTGTTTTGTATAAAAATGGTGAATCGGTTCATAGAATACCTACATCTAATTCCATTCCTGCCAGTTTTCAAATATTATTTTATTAATTTTGATGTGACTGGCTGTAATTGGCGGTGACATTCGGGCGGACAGACATGGCGAATCTATCAGGGTTCCGATTTTACAATTTTTGGCTTCGGTACTCTTAAAACCACAATACTGCCCTACTAAGCGCAAAAGCCGTATCACAACTAAAGCGAGTTACGAGATAATTGAGGTTTAGTAAAAGTTGATTTATTTTATTTATTTATGGATGTTTTATTGTTATTATAGGTATAATTATTATGGTAAAGGTTTCGAAATACGTCGCCGTTTTTAGGGGTTGTAGGTGATTGGGAGGGGAGGAAAGGAGGTCTCGGAACCCCCCCTCACTATTTTCACTTGCCGGAAATACTTGGTTCCTCTGAAAAAAAAGAATATCTCCAAACATCGTTGTGTACGACACTGCCAACTTCCACATTCTTCACACTAGTTTTATAAACTAAGGTTGACGGAGCCCTGCTTCGCAGGGCTCCAATTTTCGGATTAAAGGTCAAAAGAGAACCTAAAATAACCTATTTAGTTACTTATTACAGTCGCACCTAACCCTAGGCACTCGAAAGCAATGACGCACAAATTTGACATTAGCTGTCAATATGATCATTCCAAGATGGCGGGTTTGCGTTTCGTTTCACGTTTTTCACATAAAACCTAAAAATTACATTTGTAAAACTGTACTAAAGTATAAAAACTACGTTCCGTTTTGCATAATTGTATTTAAGAATTTTTGGAAATTGTTTAAAAATATTTAGACGCAACTCCGGCAGCCAAAATTACTTTTAGGGGATTAAAGCTATCTCCCTTAAGCCCTCTACACCACCAATACCCTCAAATTCAGGCGACTCGTTTAAAAACCCAACCCATTATTATTTTTCAAAATAGATGTAATATCAAAAATATAATGTGGATATACCTTATTCATGAGATACTCCTATGTCGCTTAGAAAATTATAGAATTAAAATTTGAGTTACTGCTTTTCGTTAGTTCTCCTCATACGTGTTTGTATGGAAAAATATAAAAAAATTCTTTCGCTTAAAATATGTGTCGTTTCAAAGAAAATAAATATTAAAAGATATTTATTTATCATTTACTAACGAAATACAGAGTTTACAGCTCATCAAAAGTTAGCTGTCTGCTACAACCCGGCAGGTTTTCTTTATTCTCATCGAAAGTTAAAGGCAGTGTGTGAGGTGATGAGACTTCAATACTTATTATTTGCTGTTGTTCAATAGGCACATTTTCATTTACTTTCCTTTTATGGCTTGGTATTGTAGAAACTTTAAGCACTGATGAATCATTTTCCTCTCCGTGATCTCGCAATGCCATCCCTTGAGCTTGATGAGAATCAACAATTTCAGGCAATTGCCAATTCATATAAAACGCCACAAGCTTTTCTTTCATTTTCGTCTCCCAGAAAACATCATCTTTTTCTATAATTTCTATTTTTAGTGGTATACTTAACTTCTCCACTCCACACCGCAAATAAACATTTTTGTTTGGTTTGCGTGTAACGTGGCGCTGACCCTGAATTTGGTAATAGCAATTACAATATTTGTTTAGACTAGTCAGTTCACTTTTTTATCATGTTTGCATATTTGTATTTTATTTGCTCTTATCCTATTCTTCAGGCCATTCTTACAGGCAACTATAGAACACTAAAGGTAAATGGGCACCTTAGTATGGAAACCATACCCATGGCGGACACAAACGAAATATAGCAGAGTATATTCATCTATGGCTCTCATTTTCTATTGCATTAGTCGCATTAATGTGAGCTACAGGAATCTCAAAAAAAAACACGTGTTATCTATGAATATATCCATAATCTTTATCTCTGAAACTAATGATCCGATTTAAAAAAATCTTTTTGTGTGTGATAGTGCCACATTCATGAGAAATGTTATACGCTGGATCACTGAATGCGGCCGACGAAGTCGCGGGCGTCCGCTTATTAATTGATATAGGTAAGAAAATAAAATGCTAATTCATTAAAATATTTTTTATTCAATTTGATCCAAAGCAATCATAAGATTATTTAAAAAGGCAGCGGCCAGTTGCTTCCTGGTGTATGGCCCAAGACAGTTAATAAACAATGCTAGCGATATGGGCGCAGCTATTAAATGTGCGAAAAAAACCTGTTCAACGTGCGAAAGAGATAGCGTATAACATATCTCTAAACATTAGCTCATTTCGATATTATTTTTATGCCCTTATAAGATGGAATAAAAACCTTTGATACCGTGTGTTTTCTTTTTTAAAGGATCCTGTACATTTTTCTCCGACGATTTTTAATCAAACTATTATATGCAATGAAAGGTCATATTATTCCCCTTTGTTTAAAACTATTTTGGTTAATGTCCGCCACTGTTCGCAAAGCGGGCCAGATATGCCCAATGACCTTTCCACAATTGTTTTTAGACCTACTAATCCATCGGGCGTGGCACCAATAAACAGATAACCCACAAGGCTCGATTGTTACATTTTCTTGCTTCGCCAGTTGTTGCAAAGCCAGTTGTTGATTTTAGACTCCATGCGCAACTGCTTTTACATTGCAAATATTTTATTTGTACAAAATAATTTTTAATAAGTTGGTTTTACTGTTGTTATCTTTTCTTTTTACCACTATACCAAAATTTGAATCTGTCAACATATTCTTACGCAATTTGAAACAGTCACTGCTATCCCTCTTGTATTTTTGCTCATCACTAGGGAGTTGAGTCAAATTTGTTAAAAAAATTGTTTGGCATTTCTTGGCTAGCTCTTGAACAAATCGTGTTAGAAATTACTGCAGTCAAATGTGTGTAAGACGTTGCAGAACTGTTATCTTTAACTTGACTGTAATTACAATAAAGATAATTAGTTAGGTACTTTATTATTTAAAAAAATACTATAACTTGTGTTATAGCAAACAGAGAAGTCACCTACTTACTAATAAATGATTTATTTTAGAAATTAAAACGATATTACATGTATTGAGACATACCTAATTGTTTATGAATAATCAAAGTTTTACCCGATGTACCTAAATAGGTTTATGTTCACAACACAATAATACAACATTCGTTACCGCTTGTGTGTGGACTGCGGAGCGCCATATTAGCGTTGTTTATTGTTCGCCGTGGCGGCATCTTAGCGCTCCAGGCGCTCTAACAAGCTAATGAATTTTCAATATAGGTACATAAAATGATTCGATTTATTACTCTTTCAAATATTGGAAACTGTGGCATCTATGTATTGTGAGAATAATTTATATAATTATATTATGCATAATCGATAATCTATAACATAGACAGTCATAAAAGACTCTTATGAAAATAACTAGTCGACGCCAGCGGCTTCGCACGCACATATTTTCGAATTTCCCGTTTTGCCCGATCCCGTGGGAATTTCGGGAAATCCCGTCTTAGTGCACCCCTACGGTGCCCAAGGAACATACATGCCAAATTTCATCTTCTTACGACCAGTAGTTTCGGCTGTAGCGTGTCTGTCAGTCAGTCAGTAACGCAAGGATTTTATATATTAAGATTTGTGTTAAAATAAATATTTCATAATCACTTGGCCATGGATGAATTTCTATTTTATTACGACACTTTCTTGTACAAATCCTTCGTAGAACTTTATTTCTCTAATTGTCCATATTTTATTCTTCTTATTATATATTTATAAGCACAGAACCAATAACACATTAAACGCAACAAGAATATAACCTTAGGTCCTAATTATATATGCCCATAGTCACATGAAAAGCCTATTTGATTCAAAGTATTCAGTATATAACATAAAACATGAAATTACGAACTCAAATCGGCGTATTACAATAACAAAAAGATTAACGTAAAATTTCATGCAGCGGAGACGCAAGCGACATGACCTATCTCTCACAGGGCTCATAGCCGAATGATGAGGTCTGGGCGGGGCGTAAACTAGCAACTGACACTCAGTACACCGCTTATGCTAATAAGGTTTAAATTGCCGAAGCGTTTGATATTGATGGGATCTACCGAGCGTCAAAATCATAGACGTTTGGCAGATTTTATTTAATTTTACAAAATATACACGCATAATATGAAAATAAATAGGGTAATTCTTTAGTTTATTTATTTATTATTAAATAAAATATGACAGCTAACGATCAAAATATTGAAAACAGTGAGACGAAAGATTATTTTCTGCCTCGTTTTTGTGATTTTTTTACCGTGATTCTATTCTACATACATGAAAAATTCTTTCAAAAGTCTTTTGTTCAGACCTTTGACTTTAAGCTCTATTTTTTGCCAGTTTGTAATATGTACCGTTATGGCTAGTTGCGCGACGAAAAATTAGGTGTTTCACGGCTTCTGAGGTATAACAGCGCCTTAAAACTATAGTAACTAGCTCAGCTTTTCTGTGTAGGTATAGAGATAAATTGAGAATGCTAATTCCTACCTCATTTTATTCCGTGGGTGCCATACTACCTTATATAAATAAATTTAGGTAGCTCAATTTAACAAAGTAAAAAAATTACAAAAGGTTAAACACAAACATAGTTAAACACAAAACGCTTAAACATCCTCGTAGCTTACATACATTAAGAAGTCACAACGCTTGAAGACCACTCACCTGTACCAACATAAGTCTCTCGGTCGCTTAATTTATCTACGGTCCTCATCCTCACATAAAGATAATCTTGCCAGAGCAAACAAACAAGAC
This sequence comes from Euclidia mi, assembly GCA_944739405.2. NCBI lineage: Eukaryota > Metazoa > Arthropoda > Insecta > Lepidoptera > Erebidae > Euclidia > Euclidia mi. Next base: position 36,250,320 of record OX123192.2, on the reverse strand, counting down.
ACAGATGCGTAGACCAAAATCACCGGCCAAAATGGCAAGGGCTTAAGCCCAACAGCTGAGAGAAGTATTCTCTATTTAGAGAATGATTTCAAAAACCACACGCGAATATTATATTTCACCATATTGCGAGCATTTCTCTTCAACATTATTGTAAATTGGAGTTTGCTGCAGGTTGAAATATCATATTGGTTTTTGGTATAGGAGCTTTAGATGTTATTAAGAGCTTCGCTATGAGTCACTGTGGCTTCGAAGTGGCGGAAAATATGATTGGTATTTTCGGTTGGGTACGTTTGTTGGTGTTTTTTGAAAATAATGTGTTTGGGTCTGTGGTTGCTCGTTGGATTTTGGAATTTGGCGAATAAAAGAAATGGTGTGTTCCCAGTATTAACGGGAAAAGTATCCTCATAGGTCTGTATACGATATTTGCAATAAGCATGTTTATGAACTTCCTCAGTAATACACTTCAATAATGATTCTTAAGAAACGTATAATTAAATATTTTAAAACGATGCAATTTATATACATACACACTAATATCCCTTTAAAGTCTCTTCGTCGCATAATAATTAAAAATAAAGAAGAAATCATAAGCTGAAGTGACTTGAGACAACTGCAGCTGGTCATACTGGAATATTGCCTTCCAATATTACAAATTCCAATTTATTTGCCAACTACCTTCTATTTGGTTTAAGCTTGCAAATAGTAACACAGGTATTACTTACACGAAGGGCTTACACTTGATTATAATATAATTACACAATTATATGAATATTCTTTTAACCCAATACATAAGATAAATGTAATTTAAAGTTAAGAAGAAGTTAACCTGCACATCTTTAGCTGATTTAGTATAAGATCACCTAGCTCTGATCCCTTTCTTGCTACCTCATTTATCTTCCACCTGATTAATGACTCAAAGACCCTACTCCACATATTACTTTATTAGGATTGTATATAAAACAGGATCACAAACTATCGTCAAGTGGGCGCTCTACAATGTGTAGTGGTAATGCGGCACAATGTTAAAACACCACCGGCTACCGGGACACACGTGCTAAAAGGACAGGCAACTAAGGTGTCCTAATTAACCTTTTTTAATAAGAACTTTGAATACCAGGACTAGGGACAGGGACTAGTTAGCAGGATCTTTTTCCTGTTCTTCTCGTCAGTGTGTGGCCAACTCTGATGTTGGAGTTTATAGACTGCCGGATAGCCAACGACATAACTTATATTGTCTCGACTCCGATCTGAAAGCAAACATATTTTTTTTTTATTACATATAGAAATATTTATTCAAATTTATTAATCAATGTACAGAATGACTCGAAATAACAACATGTTGTGCATACAAAGTATTTTTAGTGTACTGATTGAGCCCCACATAAAATAGCTATACGGTCCTTAGGCAGTAAGTCCGTTTGGTATCACGAATCATTCTAAGTACTACATATTTTCGCGGTTACACTCACGGTATTTCTTTATTTTGGTATCAATCATTTCTTTAGATTAAAAAAGAATACTTTCTTCCGCTAAACGTTTTTGGGATAAAATGTAGCTCTATGTCTCTCTTTCATGTTGCTTCCAATGAAAGTCATTTAATGGAAGATTGGGAAGTTTACACAGAGATTAACCTGGACCCACAGAAGGACAGTCGAAATTATAGAAATAGGTCGTTTTTGTCTTGGTACAGTCAGCATCAAAAGTCGATGACCACATTCAGATTTTCAAAATCAATGAACATAATATCACCCATAAATCGCTCAACAAGAAGGGCGCCAGTATTGAATGAACATCATTAAAGTTCAAAACTAACTGAACACTACTTGTCAAAGGTCACTGAACACCATTTTGTCAAAAATTGCTGATCGTTATAATATCCGAAAACATTTAGAATCATCAGTTTGAATTTATACCATCGACGTAATTATAGATTTTTTAGTTCGATTGAACTGTAACCTTATTCGTAAAGTAATAAGATTTATTTTCAAAAATCACGCAGATTCCGTACAAATTCATACCGTCGACTTAGTTTATGATTTTTATAGTTACGATTGAATTAGAACCCAATCCGAGGGTCTAGTACGAAATTTACACGGTGATGATAGGCTAGTCGACGGGAACAATTTTCATCATCATTCTCTTAGCGTTATCCCAGTTTTAATCTGGGGTCCGCTTACTAGTCTAACCGTTGGTTAGACTGAATATCAGCTTTTCCACAGAGCGACTGCCTGTCTGACCTCCGCAACCCGAAGGGATAGCGATATTCCATGGTTTAGACCAGTGTCAGTTTATTTAGAAGGTACTGACGCCCTGTAACGGCTGTCAAAGATCTTCATGACAACCGGGACCGACGGCTTAAAGTGCTCTCCGAGGCACGGGACAAGCGATAATTAACAATTCAATACGCACATAACTCCAAAAAGTCATTGGTGCGCGCCGTGGATTCGAACCCGAAACCCTCTGCACGGCAGTCTGTTGGTATCTCCACTCGGCTATCGCTGCCTTTTGACGGGAACAATTTTCATACATTTCCTTAATGCGCCCTCTATCGATCGCTACTATCCGATAAGGGCGCTTTTAGAAAATCTATGGAAATAGGGTTGTTTCCAACTAGTCAAATCAAGCACTTTTAATTAAATGTCACAAACGACCTTTGTCAAGGGTTTTGTATGAAATATGATATAGTGACGTCATAGTGTTTTGCTGTCAAGTAGAATACTTATTATCAATAAATTGATGATAAAAAATGTTAAATTAAGTTTTAACAGTAATTGATGAATGAAACTACTATTATTTTGACATGTTTCACTAGATAAAAATACTTGTATAATTTATTTCACATGCAGGAAACTCCCGTAACGATCGCGTGCAAAACTCGTGGTTTGTTTGAAAAACAAACACTTGGTAGACCCCCTATATACCTACATATAAGACTCATTTTCAAAATTCACACAAATTCTGTTTTAATTAAATTCTTTAACCGACTTCAAACAAAAAAAGAAGGAGGAGTTTCTCAATTCGGCTGGTATATTTTCTTTTTTTCGATGTATGTACACCGATTTCGCCGAGGTTTCTGAACCGATTTACGTAATTCTTTTTTTGTTTGATGCGCAATAGTTTCGAATTGGTCCCATAAAAATTTTATTCATGTAGGCCCAGTAGTTTTTATTTTATGAGCATTTTGTTACTAATTTTCACCTATCCTTAAGGCTGAAATTCCTATGAATAATAATTGTGACGGCTGGTGTCATGTCAATTATCATCACTACGGTTACTAACTTTGAGAAAAGAATATAATATGGAGTGGACAAATAATACATATGGATACTTTACGTTATAGAAATATATATGAAATCGACATAAAGCCACCAAACATAGTGTTGTCTCGTTTTTACTTAGCGATATCTCTGTTAGAAAAAAGAGATAGCCATAGGTTACTGAATACACTGATCATAGTGATTTTTTATCAGAAATGTCAATCGTGCCAGTGTCGCCATATTGCTTGCCAAGTGTTTTTGGTACATCTGCTGTCAAATCGTTGTGTATCGAACATAATAATTTTGATTTTGTGCATAAATATGTCTAAAAACCAGATGAATCAGTGCTTCAGGCTTTCCTAGAGATCGTAAAATCATGCCTAAGTGTTGATTTGAACAGTGCAGTGCAAGATAAAGCTATAATCAACACAAATGTACTCTTCACAAGTAAGTAACAAGTCATGATTTATATTGTTGAAAAGGATTAGTATTTGTACAAAATATTGTTACAAGAGGTTCTTTTTATAGTTAATTTAACAGGTTTTAGCTTCGTTATGGCCTAAATGTTGTTATTTTCGTAGTTTGGAATTTTCCATATTTACGTATTAGAGGTTAGTAGTGATGTTACTGCTAATGTCGATATGGGTTATCGATATATAGATAATGTAGAGACTTCGTAGGTATGCACGCTAACTTCGTAGGTACGTCCAATCCATGTTATTTCACACATCTATGGTTACTAAGGACTACTGACGTCTTTGTAAAACTGTTTACCCTTGAATGTAAAATAATATTTCTACTTAATTATCACTTTGTATCGAATGTAGACCATTGCGGTGGCAATTATTTATCATCTATAAAATATTGTATTAGCTTAAAAGTATATATCTTATATTATATAAAATTATTTACTTCATAATACTTTCATAATAATATAATAAAATTAATCACATTAGTTTATCAAATGTAACGACCTCCTTTATTAAGTTCTCGGACGTCACTGGCCGTACTGGCCGATTGACTGGTGACGTGGTGTTATGCTTTTTTTACCATAACTTTGTTTAGCTACTTTTGAAAAGTCATGGTCACCTACTTATGCCCTTTTAAAGACAATCATTCATTTCTGGCGCTTGTCATGTTGAGCAATTTAGGTGTATTATGGTGTACAGCGATATTGAAAATCTAAATGTGGTCATCAACTTTTGATGCTGACTGTACCATGTATAGGTTACAGTAAAAGCCCGAAGCGCGGTAAATCTTAATATTTCCCAGTAAATCCTAAGATTTACCAGCATGAGTTGGTAAACGTCCGAATATTTTATTAAAAAAACTAAGTTGACGGAGCCCTGCTTCACAGGGCTCCTATTTTTGGGTTAAGGGTCACAAGAGAACCTAACATAACCTAGTTACTTGAGTTATAGTCTCACCTTACCTTTCGGGCTTATACAGTAACATATACATAGGCACTTCAGAAAACATAGTTATCTTGATATCACAGCCATCCACTTCAATGTAATGTCTATGTAGGTATAGCTACCAAACCAGGAAAATCAAAACTTCTGTTGTCACTATAATGTTGGTTAGTGTGTCACTTGAATGAGTACTCTAGTGGCACCAGGAATTTGTCGGTGACAGTTGTCACAGCTGCAAGTCGAGACCCTCTGCGGATAAAAATTTAATTAATTTATGCGGCAAAACTTGGATAACGAGATGCAAATTGTTCGTGTTTATTGCAAGATCCCTTTCTATAGATGCAAAACGTGTATTCTGTAGCTCAAAATAAGTAAAGAAATACGCGATATTAAAATTGTTTCAAACCCCTCAACTTCGGCAAAATAAAGCCCTGGAGGCTTTTTTTAAACTTTGAAGTGAATTTCAATACGCATTTTTGTTTAGGCTGCTTAAATATTTTTTATAATATAAGCACGTCTCAGTATCATTATTATTTTTGATGAAGATCGATGTGTTTTTGTTGTGAAATTCATAGTTTTCTAATTGAAAAATGCTTCGATGGTAAGCGTCTAGAATTTAAATTAGCAGACATAATTTTATGTTTTTTTTTTTCATTCAATTTCGTTGAGTTGCCATCGTATTAATTATGAATTATATGCACATAGTTTTTTTATGGGAGTGTGGTCTTAGGCAACCAAAACGTAACAATAATAAAATAAATAATTAATGATTTGCAATTTTCAAGTCAGTTATTGGGTACACATTGTTGCAGTGTTTTCCGGAAGGACGTTCTTAGGTCATGATATAGAAGCTTCATATAGTAATTACATGAGGAATTAAGATGGAAGATTTTATTTCGAATGCTAATTCGAAGAAGAAGAAGATGCTAATCTTCTCGACTTCTAACACCGACTTTACTCGACTGTCATGTTGTTGTGTTGTGAAATATTTATTCTGACAAAAATGCTCAATTGGAAATAACTTAATTTAGTAGTTTTTATATTTATCATGGTCTAAGTACATAATTTTCGGGTAATCATTTACTTAATATATACACGGCCCTAGTGGCAAGTAGAACGAAGAAAATTTGTATTGGAAACCTTTTAATTTCGACGGGATCACATTATTTGCTATTAAGCTGATATTACTGTGATATAAGAACGCATAATAGCTTTAGCTGCGAGTACATTGAGATTGGTTTGACGATAGTATTAATGCTCATTTCTATAAGAATCTTACAAAAAAATCTAATGACTTTTGAAAAACTCTAGCAAAGGGCACGTGCAGTCCTTTAACTAAGTATCTTATCTAACCTCTTCTACAATACATCATATCTAGACATAATTATGAAAATTTAATCGATCGTAAAATCCTTTGAATAAGCATGTCTAAGCGGAAAGATATTATAATGTCCCCCGAGAGCAAAACAATAAAATATGTGGTACTGCCTCATACATGTTATCCAACCTCCATCGCACTTGTCGACAAACAACTCACTTTGCACGTTTATCTGACTGTTGACCCCACAAACTGCAGACTTTTCGGCGTCGACTCACTATTACGTCACCGACTACCGACTACCAAACGGCGGCGAATAGAGGAAATATAAGTGAGGAGCTATTATTTTAACGCGTAACGTATACCGTGGTTTTGATATCTACCTCTGAAGTCTTCATGGCATAGTGTGAATCGCACAAATCTACAGATTGGATGGCTTTAAAATCATCACTATCGGTGTCTAGAATTACCGTAGGCATACTGGGAATTGGTTGTAGGCACAGTGGAAGCTAATTTATATTCATCCAGTTGTCCTAAAGCAATCAAATGTCTGACATATATTGCTGAGATTCTCAGCGATGACAAATTATAATGTAGTTATATGAAAATTTTACCTTATATCTCCTGGTGATATTGAGAGAAGGTGAGAAGTGGACCTATAGGATTAACTCACAATTTTGGCCAAAATAACAAGAGAATCGAATAGATACCAGTATCCAGTTCAGCGTAGTCATACTCCAGGCACCAACCAGGAATTCACACACGTGTTTTACAAAGTTCAATATTTCACAAATGTTCTTTATCACAATTTACCGGTGCCGGTTATAGATCAAAGAAGCGGCATTCACCCAGATTTTTAGGTTTACAACTAAATACAAGATCAAAAACGCGCTCACAAAACGGAATCATCCAGAGCGAACAAAAGCTAGGTTTTTTCGCTGACCGCGGGAAACGACAATGAACGAAAAGATTGACAGTTCAGTGTGACCATTGTCAGAAATTTTTAATAGACTAGAAATGTTACTCAATCAATCTAATCGATTTGACTTATAATAAAACTAATTCTATTTCAAACAATCGGTATTCTTCATAATCTGTGCTTCAGCTGGGCCCAGGCGTATTCTCATTATGAAAATGTTAAATGGCTTTTTAACATTCTCATATTCTAGTTATATAGCCATGGTTTACTACTCTGGCCAAATGCAGCACAGCAGACTTCACGCCATGCAGGTTTCCTTCACCGTTTAGCAAGCGATAATAATGAAATACATAAAATGCGCTTCACTTCGAAAGACAGATGGAGGAAAAGTTCAATGTATCCCAATGTTAGACTACTGTTCAAACCTTATTAACCACTTTGTTTGTCACACTATCAGTGATACACAGGGTGTAAAAAGACCCTCAACGAAAACTCAAATATCGTGTTGTACCATTATTGACCTGTTATTTCGGGAAAATTTTGTCTCACAGTCACAGTAAAACTAACTAAAAGTCACTTAACTCTAATACAGGTAGATAAAACCTAGCTGCAAATATTTGGATAAGAACACAAACCTTTGCGCCAACCATTGGCCATTGGCAAAGCAAAGGGCACAGCTACAGCAATCAAGTTCACTAATTAAAACATCACATTTAATTCGTAAACCATTTCAATGCAAGCTCATTCATTAAGCCACCTGTACTCAATAAGACTTCATTAAGCAAATATGTCAGCTTTTGAATGGATAGCGTAATTATAAGGAGTAAATTGTTTGCATTGAGCTGGTTGTTGTGTCCAAGTTGTGGAATTGACAATTGGAATTTTATGCGGCTGGCCTTATCAAAAAAAGAGAAAGGAAAGGAATGTGGCGCAGCTGGAGTAAGGAATGGATTGATTTAGAGGTTTCAGTACTTAAATCTATCAAATAGCAACCGAAATAAAAATGCAATAGGATATTGAAATCCATTTTAAATCAATTAATAATTAATTTTGTCAATAACATGTTTATAGAGACCAAGCAGGTTGTGGATGAGTTGGTTGACCACACTACGTCGTAGATATCGAATTATATGAATTATTCATACATACATAGTCTCACGCCTATATCCCCGAAGAGGTAGGCAGAGGTATATTGCTACACCCACTTTTCGCCAGATTTATTTTAGTCCCACGTAATAGGGGGCGAGCATATTGCCGTGCCGGGCACATTACCAGACTTCGTGCTGCTACTGAGAATTTCCTAACGGAAAACCTTATAATACTGCCCGACCCAGGGATCGAACCCGAAACCTCCCAATTCTACGCGAATATTTATGCTGCGAGACTAACGAGAATTAAAATAATTCATTCCTATATATTTACGTGACTAGCATTAATTCACATAAATCTATGTAATCATCACACCATCTAGTTTGAAAATTACACTCAGTCATAATCATTTAGCTAGCAAAAGATCAGCAGCAAATTGAAGGCCTAAACGAATCAAACCTTCTGTGAATGAAACTCGAGTTAATATGAACCGTGAAGGGTATCAAATAATTAAATATACATTGTTACTCATAATTTATAGTTTAATTTGTAACGCAAGGGTTAAAATGTAAATTGACTGACTTAAGCAAATATTAAATATTTGAAGTACTTTTATTAATATTAATTAGTCGGCAAGTTTGTAAGGGTATCTCCTGATGGAGTAATGAAAGAAAAATATAGCGTTAGGACTTTTGTTAGAATGAAGTACAATATTATAAAGGGTGAGTTGAACCCGTGGTGTAAGTTTACGGGTCAGGTAAAATAACTACCCGAGAAGCAGCGCACGTGTTCCGCGTGCGCCTTTCGTAGCGTGAGTAGACTACTTCGTTTTTGGTTGTCGTGGTATGAAAGAGGATGAATACAGGCAAATTTAATGGTTGTATGTGAGGGACGGGGCCCTACTCGGCGGACCAGCTTAGGCGAGGCCATGAGAGTAATGCTGACGCGGTCCCCGTGGCCCCGCCATTCAATAAGATCGGATATAGGAACACCATGGTAGTTTTTGTGAGTAGTCCAGGCGCTTTTCGTCGGCAGTCTCACAATCTCCCCAGGCTGATCTCCTTAATGCCAGCCTAGGGATCCTGTAAACTGTAGGTTTCCACGATGTGTCAAAAAAAACTGTAGAATAACTAAGTATTATTATAACTGAACCAACTTCAGACAAAAAATATTGATCTGTAGACGCAATGATAGTCAATACATTCTATACATACGAACTGATTGACCGAGCCTCTTTTGACTATGAGAAGGGTTACGCAATAGCCTGACCGTTGGTTAAGTGAACTTTAAGTAAACACATATCTTTGAAAAATTTACGGGAAACACTTCGACATTCATATTATATTATATAAATAGACCTTTCCTTTCTGAAATGAATGGTTTTATTTATCATTTGTCTACTCTTTCATTATATAATTCAACTTTAATTTTATGTATTGTTTTATTATTAATGTGTACAGTAAATATGGCGGTGAGTTTAAATCAATAGTTTTATTTGACATTATATTTAAGGGATTTTTTCTAAATAATGTTAATATTTATTTTAGACTGTTAACATGGGGTGCTTATGTAATTCTTATTTATTCATAAACAATTAATAATTGTTTATCTGAATAAATAAATTTAAACTGACTAATCACAACTGACTTAGAAATAAAGCATGAGATACATTTACTTTTATTTGCCAAGAATAAATACTGCTAAATGGGAAAAGAGATAATATGGGTTTTCACACCATGTTCTTTAAACTCACTTATCATTATCCTAATAATCATATTCCTAACTGTCTTGTATCCCACAAGAGCTAAGCAATAAGGTTGGCACTAAATTTTATTGGTTTATCACTGGTTGTCATCTCGAATATAGATGCAACTTACTTTGCAAATTAACTCACAAATAAAATAAATTGTATTTACCAAGTATAACACTAAGGCTTGGTATTTATAAAAGATTAGCAGTCACCTGCCTTAAGACTTTCAACCTAAAATGCTAAGAGGTGGACTATTATAGAACCTAAGTGAATGCCCATGTCCAGAAAGAAATCTACTGTCCTGATCTCATGTTTTTAGCTTCAGTAGTTTGTTCAGTAGTTTGGGTTAAGCAAAGACTTATCATGGCCGGAACAAATCATTCTATACAGGTATAAAATTAAACGACAAATATTAAGATAATTATGTTGGGTTCCCTCGTCTTATCTTGAGCTGCAAGTTGACAGTAACAATTTCAACATAATGTTAAAATAAATCATGTAGGCACCTACAGAGTCCACAAATATATAATAAAACCTATTTTGTAACTTTACAAATATTAGCTTTAAAAATGTGTATCACAAATTTATTTTTATACCTATCTTGAATATTTATCTGTACTAATATAATAAAACTGAAGTTTGTTTTGTTGAATGCATTTATCTATGAAATTACTGGTTTTATGCAAATCATTATTTTTGTGGTGGATAGTCATTTATCAAGAGAGACTTCATATAATCGCGCCGTGAGCACTAGCCATAAGTAATGCAGTTAGTTAGCCTTATGTTATGTGTAACCAAGGGCTATAATGTTTTGATTCCTTTAATGTTTTACTATTGAGATAACCTATTGACTGCCAATTGAATTCAAATTCAGCACATCAATTAGCTTATTTAAACTGAAAGCAAATCTCGTAATTTATACAATGGCTCTATATTAGAGCTTCAACTTGAAAAGGACAGTTATACCGTTCTTTACTAATAATTACATTAGTAGAACCACATAACAACAAAGCTATTTTCTCTTTCTTGTGTTAATAAGTAAGTTTTACAGAAAGTTTCCGACATGGCCTAACGATTAAAAAACAGACATGAGCCAAGAGCCCCAGCCAACGGCATAACATGACTATAAGCACAGTAGCACTGCTATGTACCAAACGTGGATAAACAACAGTTACCTATAAGTTCTATTTGGGATGTAACGTTCTTAATTTTGACTGTATAATGTTTATCTGGCAATTCTTACGGAGATAGTAGGTAATCGTGTAAGCACCATAATTTATAAAGTTAGGATGTTTCTCAAAAACTGTAATCAAATCAGCTCTGGATAAATACCTCTGGTCATTGCATCAACAACCCGCATCTGCAACCTCTGGTAGCACTCGGAGCCGAACAGCGTTCACGCCACCGCACACCCCGGTGCGTGCACCCCGTCGTAGTCGCTGTGTCGCTCTCACTCGCACATGGCCTCACGTGAAGTGTAAACGTGCTCGCCATAACTCCGACACACCGTGTGGTCTCCGATCAGGGTTGCGTTGTTGCCAAGCGCTTGTCGCATCAGTCTTCAGGTCATCATTGGTAATGGCGGCCAAGCCAAAAGACCCATCACTCTCGCGCCAACCGTAGATCCCGAAGTCTCTTAGGGGACGTTTATCCCTCACCGCTGCTGTCGGCGATACGCCAGGGTTATCGTGTCCAGACTCCAATATAACAAAAAAACTCACGTAATATTATTACTTGGTATATTTTCAGACGATTTCTAGCACAGAATTGAATTAAAATGCGAGGTACAGTCCTTTTTATCAACTAACCGTCATTACACTTAATGTTTAACAACTGCCACTTCCTTTTCAACATATAATGGAAATTACTGTTAAATGTTCCTACCTTCATATAATTGCTTTGTAATATTTAATTTAATTTCATAACATTGTACCTGCAGAAACTATTGTTATAACAGTACGGAGACTGGATCCCACAGTCAAACCTGTTACAAGGTTTTGTAGGGCATAATGTAACTACATATAAGAATAATGTTTAATAAAAAATCATAAATAAAATAATAAATACTGTAATAATTAATCATAAAATATAAATAAAAAATCGACATTAATATTGTAATGAATTTTGCACAACACCAAATGATTTATTTTACATAATTAATAACAAATTTATTTTAATAACCAAACGCTGCTTTACAACATTCGGTTAACAGATGGCGCTATCAACAGGATGTAAATATAAGCGCATTTTATTTATTACCGTAAACATAAAAATAAGTGTCAGAATAATGTACTAATTGATTTTACTTTGAAAGTTTCTGAAGTTATCTTAATAATTAAGCGATAAATTAAATACTAAATGTAGAAAGACTGACCAAGCAGATATATAAGGCAAGTGTGGAAGGGACAGGACGAAGGGGAAGACCTAGGCGGACGTTCTCTGACCAGATTGGAGACACAGTTCTAAAAACAGGACAGGTTAGAAGCACCCTGAACAGAAGAGCATGCATGAGGAATCTGATGGGAGTGAATGAAGCAAGAGAGATATTATGTCAGGATCGTTGCAAATGGCGCTCCGTAGTCTCTGCCTACCCCTCCGGGAAACAGGTGTGAGTCTATGTATGTATGTATGTATAAATTAAATACCCAATCTTTATAAAACAGTGAAGCAGTCGATACAGTGTCTAATATTCTAAAGTAGTGAAGTTCTCAGTTCTGTGTTCACAAATAGTTATTTAAATATCAATCTTAAATATTATTAACATTTTCGTAACAATATAATCATTATATATTAATTTGCGCCCATATACACAATGTATACAGGCGGACTTAATTGCATAGGCATATTTTTCTCTCAGTCTACCTTAAAGTGGTGCAGAGAGAAATGAAGTAGGTGTAATATATGACTAAACAAAATGAATTTAAACTTACTAAATTACGTATATTTTTAGGTACATACAAACAAATAAACATATTTAATATACATACTTAACAAATAACACATAATTTCAAATTATACACAAATATATGTCAAAATTATAAACCTACATACAATATATGAGTTTAGTACATAATAATAAATATGTATGTGTATACATATATAAATCGATATGATTTATGATACAATTGCCGACTCAGCCAATTAAAGTTCCTTCACCTTAGACTTGAATGTATACTTCGTCTTTGCCATCCTGATTTCAAGAGGGAGGGCATTCTATAAAAAGAGACGTCGCACCTGGTCAAAATTAAAAAAAAAGAGCTTAATACTGCCTCTCTCCGAATATTTCAGTAATATCGCTTCTAGTTTCCTTCACGGGATCCCATAATATTTGAATGCAAATCCCCTACTTTACCCATGGCTTGGGTACGGAAGCGCCTATGCCCATTAGATAGGGTTTGAAACATTAAACCAAAAGAAAATATTAATAACTATACTTAATAGTTATTGCTTGTGTTTTGGTTTCCTGGATTACCAAGTTTGTGTTAATAGATTTCTGGCTAGCATAGTTCAAAATAACATAATATAGTCTTGCTTGAGAATAACGTATTATCTGACTATAAAGTCACTATAACACCTTGTACGCCTACACAAGGAGTACCACTAAGTATTAGCGTTAGCTTACAAAAACTTAAACACATATATTTCCCATTCTTATACAAAATATGGTATGCGATGTTTTGATAGGCATAGATGTGCCAGGAACTCTATTATCAAAGTGAAAGCTAGTTAAGTAAATTGTAAGTGGTAATGTGCAGTCGGTACCTTCAAATATTTTCTACACAATTTTTTAAAGTACTCACATTTCCACTTCTATGTCCCTTGATGTCAATGAGCTTTGACATTCGTGAAGTTCCAAGAAAAGTTAGACTGTCTTAGAACCCGCTAGGAACTCATTTAGAAGTATATTGAACGAGTAAGAAAATAAATAATCCAATTTCTCTGACCAAAGCGGGATTTTCAACACTTGTATAAATAAATACAAGTTAGCAAGGTCTTTGTGGTGCGGCGTCAACAATGCCTTTATCACGAAATATTAGTCTAGTAAACAGAAGGAAGAAAGCGAAGGTTTTGGATTGAAAAGCAAAAGAACCTCTTAGCAACAGAACACAACCCTAAACCGATAAGTAAAAAAGCATTAGTCAAGCATTAGTTAAACATGTTGTACTTTTAGAACGAACATTACAGTGTCATTAGACACAATCGCTACGCCAAGTCACGTGCGTTGTGTTGCTTGTATATTGCTGCTTTTTTCTCTTGCATCCCTAATAGCGTGGCTTTGGAAAACGCGATAGATTGAAGAGAGGAGCTGGCCAAGTTCACTGCATTGAAATGACTAATTCTTCGCACTGATGCAGAAGACGTCATGAATTGTATGGTAATGCAGTAATCTGAGGGCCTAGACGAGAGGCATTTGCTTCTCATTTCTACTCTCCTTATCGTTTGGTTGCCATGGTAACTTAAACAGTTCGTTCTTCGGTGACTTTGTGACATATCGAAAGCGTATTTCCATACATTTTGCACTTATACCGCTAATCGAAGGCCATTTGTCTACAGGGCTTAGAGTGGTGGATATGCAACATACGTCACAGCAGAGGTCACCCTGTGGTGGACCGATGATCTTGTTGGGATAGAGAAAACTGGATAGATGCAGACGGCGGCGGTACATCTGTCTTGGATGCGAATTCCCACCATTAGTTGCATCATTGTTCCTGGTGATCAAGGAAGTCCATCGTGTGCATCATTGCATAGGACAATTTTAGCCTTCAGTTGATTTCTTGCAAATAAAGCATTTGTCATGTTCGTTCAATTATCTGTGCAGAACTTTACATAGGCGTATAAAGGATGTTATAACAAAGCTAACTGGCAGCGGCTAGACATGAAAGGCCGAAAATTAGGCTCAGTGGCGTGCCATTATAGAGGCCTATATCCAGCAGTGGACTATGGCAGGCTTATGATGATCATATTGACTGAGATTACATTGAAACCGTATGATCTAGAAACTTTATTATAATTATCCGACGCTGTAGCTTTTTTACAAGAACCGTAGTCACGTAAAACTGAGATATGTCTTTGTCTTGAAAGCAGAAGTTAAAATAACTGCTAAATACAAGACACAAATATAATTTCAATGACTTCTTCTTGTGATTTTTGAAGCTATGAATAAAAAACTACATTTCCTACTCAAGAAAACCTGTGCCTTTGTTTATTTACACTCTTCAGGATTCAATACAAAGACTTATAGAACCAAATGACGATAATCGTTTGTTTCCTAGCCCCACGCTAAAACAACGCCCGAGCGCGCGGATCGAATGAAAAACGCGGTCATTACCGCCGGCTACAGTGACTACATCTATCGAATTTGTACACAACGCGATTTCTAATTTCAATGAATCCTCATTTTCATCTTTGAAGTTTTGAAAAAAATACTAAACCTTTTCAAGAAAACGCATTCTATGTCTTTGTTTATTCTTCGAACACGCCTCAGAATTCAATACAAAGACTCATTGAACCAAACCCCGAGAATCGTCTGTTTCCTAACCTCACAGTAAAACAACGAGTTTGGCGCGCGGATCGAATGAGAAACGCGCTCATTACCGCCGGCTTCAGTGGCTACATCTATCGAATTTGTACACAACGCGATTTCTTTTGACGCCCCGCAACCCCGCAGCCATTGTAATCTGTATTGACGTGGATAACATATTTTTGAATGTGCATGGAAATATTTTGTACTTTGGTTGGTTATTTACTATGTTTTTGTTCATTCTTTGTACAAATGTTCATGCCTCAGGATTCAACACAAAGATTTATTGAAGCAAACGACGCTGAGAATCGTTTGTTTCCTAGCCCCACGCTAAAACAACGAGTCTGGCGCGCGGATCGAATGAGAAACGCGCTCATTACCACCGGCTACATCTATCGGCCCGGCCACAGCCTACAGTGGCGGCGGCAGCGGCGAGCGATTTCGATGTACATGGCGCATTTACTCTGACGCGACATCGGTCGCCGCGGCGTAGCAAAGTGCACATGTACATCAAGAACGCTTGCCGCTGCCGCCGCCGCTGTAGGCTGTGACCGGGCCATTACCGCCGGCTACAGTGGCTACATCTATCGAATTTGTACACAACGCGATTTCTTTTGACGACCCTCAACCCCGCAGCTATTGTAATCTGTATTGACGTGGATACCATTTTAAATGTGCATGAAAATATTTTGTATTTGCCGTATTGTGGTTGGTTATTCGACATGGTGTAAATTGTCTCAATAACCGTAAGATGTGGTCTAAACTTTATCAACGTCGCTAGCCTTGTTTAGAAAACTCGTTTGAAAGGACATTCTTTTATTAGCCTCATCATCAGCCTTTAACAGTCCACTGCTGGACTAGGCCTCTCCTTTGAAAGGAGGAATTGGCCTACTATACCACGCTGGCCAAACGGGTTGGTATAGGGTTTGTATCAAGTTTTCCTTCTCTTACAGTGCTGTTCTCTGCATAATATGCTCCCTCTGTCGGCTCTTACGACACCCATGGGATGATATGGGGTGGTGACATTCCGTATTCTTAATCCGTCACCACACGGACATTTATTAGCCTATCGCACTGCTAAAAGCTCTGCTCTCTCGCTTTAATCTAAGACTATGATTAGACTTTGAGATGAATGATGCGACATTTGGAGGGCATTTCGTCGTCTATAACATATTATTCTGTTACCACTAGTGGTTCAACAGAGTACTAGGTTTGTATCCCATAGTTATTTACTTTGACCACAAGTAGTTTAGTTGTTTTTTTTTATAGTAATAGGCGGCAAACGAGCAGACAGATCGCCTGATGGTAAGCAATTACCGCCGCCCATGGACACAAGCAACACTACAGGAGTCACAAGTGCGTTGCCGCCCCTTGGGGTTGGGAAAAAGGATAGGATGAGGAGTAGGATGAGGGAGAAGGAAAGGGTATAGGGCCTCCGGCGCTCTCACTCACCGAACGAAACGCAACAGTTTAGGCACTGTTACTTTACGTCGATTTTCTGTGAGAGGTACTTCCCCGCTCGAGCCGGCCCATTCATGCTGAAATCAGCAAGGCTCTACCACCTGTAAAATTATTGAAACGATGATGCTACTGTCACAGGTGTCATGTACTGTTTGAAATAGATTTTTCTCTATTATGATTACCTAGCATGTTGCAAAAAAAGTAACTTATCGTTTTTCAGATTCTATTTCATAAGCTCGCTGTCAATGACAACATTTCTTTATATAAAAGTTAAAATTGATGCTTTGTGACCTTCCATTAAATCGTTCAGCCCTTCATTTCAAAAACCTTTCTGTTATGTAATCTTCAGTCCCACAAAAACGTTTTATGTGAAATATTGTCAAGATGTGATTATATGGCTTGCTTTCTATACGCCAAGCTTCTAACTCCTATCTCTATAAGCCCTAACTTCACAAATTGTTCAACTATCTGTTCAAGTTGCTACTTCAAATTTCAGTTTAAGTTGATGTTTATATGTAGCTACATACAACGAAGACCATCTATCGTACGATCAACAAGGCGACATCTAAGTGACACGTTACGTTAAGAATTCTCACACGCGAGGTCTATATGTATATGTAAGTTCTCGAGTTCATGAGTCGGACTGTAGTTAACCAGGATCGATCACTTAGCTTGCTTAGAGGATCTTCCCTCTAGGCGGAAGAACCTTTTTCCTCCACGAGTATTTTAATAATTGTTTCATAGACTTTATACGCCTACGCAGGCCTCCGATTATTCAAACATAATACATCAACCCAATAATATTTGTATAAACATTAAAAGTAGCGTAACCTGTTTCTGTGAAGGCTTTTACATAAAACATGGAGGTGTATCTCTCTTATACGGGCAAAATTGAATAATAAAATCCAATAATTAAGCCACGATGTGGCCGTAATAAGCAATGGAGGACAAATAAAACAGAAAACGTAATAATGCAAACAGAGACCTGTGAGAAATATAAGAGTGAAATTGTAAAATAAGACATTTTTAAAAAGGGCGAGAACGTTAGAAATATTTTGTCTTTGTAATAAAATTACTAGACTTCACGCGCAGCTACAGCGCTGTCAGACGTATTACACTCTAGGGTATTTCCAAATATCCTCTCTTAGTGCTCCCACTACACTCCCCGAGGAACATACCTACATGCCAAATTAAAGCTCACTAGGAGCAGTAGTTTCACCTGTTCCTTGACTGTCAGTCAGTCAGTAACGCAAGAATGTTAAATATATCCAGATTTCGTAAGTATTTACATCAATCATCAATTCTCACGGTAGTAGAGCCTTGCTAATTTCAGCATGAATGGGCCGGCTCGGCCGGGGAAGGTAGTACTTCCCCGAATATCCCACAGGTTATGTTGCATCAACTTCAGATCATCGCTTTGAGGAGGTAAGTATTAATGAGTAATCATCCTATTTATAAGCTTACTTTACGGTAGCTTTGTTTCACGGTAGTAGAGCTTTGCTGATTTCAGCATGTGACTTGACCGGGGAAGTACTACCCTCTCACAGAAAATCGACGTAAAGTTATAATACCTAAACTGTTGCGTTTCGTTCGGTGAGTGAGAGTGCCGGAGGCCCTATCACCTATTCCTTCTCCCTCATCCCACTCCTTATCCTGTCACTTTCCCATCCCCAGGGGGCGGCAACGCACTTGTGACTCCTGTGGTGTTGCTTGTGTCCATGGGCGGCGGTAATTGCTTACCATCAGGCGATCCATCTGCTCGTTTGCCGCCTTTTACTATAAAAAAGCCTTTTGTAGTCTAATGCTGGACATAGGTCTCTCCCAAAATGTGCCACAATGACCAGTTTTCACGTTCGCAAGGTGTATGTATTATATAACTGAAATTCTCCGACAAGACTATAGATATATCTGACTTTGAATGTTTTGTCATCTATGCAATTATCACCCACACAGCTATTATTTAGAAGAGAAGAAAAATAAGTACAACTTATTTTTAGGACGCCAGCCAAGTTAAGTGAACATTAATTTCAGTTTACATAACTGATCCTGGTAGGAATACGTGCTCAGAAAATATATGAACATAATTACCGGTCCAAAAGACGTTTTCTAGGAACTACTTACTCTTTCTAATTGTATTACATTACCGCAACACGTACACTACGTGGAAAAATTACTGGCTCACATACGGTCACAATTTTAACTGCTCCTAAAGGAATATAAATTTCAATTTTAAAATCTCCATATTACCGCACGGTGTCGTGTACACAAAAATGCGGAAAAGAATTCATAATGTATACTTCTATTTTGCTTTCAGTGTACTGCCGTCTGTTGTTTATAATGGCATTTTTAGTTCTTGGAATTTGCAGTTATGCAAATAAGTAATGCTAATAGCGCCAGGGTCTATAAAACAAAATGAAATAATAAAATGTATTCCAACAATACAATTTTGTATGCCAAGTTTTATTTACCGCTGTAAAATACCTGCATGGTAGTCAAGTTGTTACTTAGTAAAAGAATTGGCTTAATAAAGTTGTTTATTGCATGACATGTGAACCAAGATTGACTAGAATCGTGTAGAAATAAAAGGCAATGTTTGATGAGCAAAAAGAGGAAGAGGAAAAAGCATTGCAGGCAGGATTTTCCCGGAAAGATGACGTTTTAAAACAATCGCTAATAAGACGTCACAAAAAAATGATCTCAAAATGAATTAAGCCCGTGTCCTGCAGTGGATGTGCTTTTAAAAACGATTATCTAATCTAACGTATAATAGGCTTGTGTCCTAAAATGTAATTAGCGATTGATTCGTTCCTTTATTAGATTTTAAACTGAAATACCAGATTTTTCTTCAAAATTAGATCAGCAGCATTACTAATTACGGCTTTTTAAAAACCTTTTTGAATTTGACACGAAAACGCTGTAAACCATCATGGCGGTTGAGTAACATCACAAAGTGCAAAACAAAACAAACCGTGAATGGAGTCTGGCCTAAGTACCCACTTTTATTTTGTTTTATTCAATTTGACAGGTAGAAAGTTTGACGTTTTAGTTGTATTTACTACTAAAACGTCAACAACATGAATGGCGGACGTACTGTTTGACGTAATGCTGTCTGATTGGTGTTCACTATCACAAGAATAAATACATTATTTTTAGTTTTAGAATCCTAAAAATAACATGAATCTTACCTTTTTATCATAAAAAATAAACTTTATTGACATCTTAAAATCATAATAAATCTATAGATAATACAATCAAACCGATTTATTCTTAGTGGACACAAGCCTATTACAAAATATTTGTTGGGGTGTTTGTCATATTTCAATATTTTTTTGTTAACAGGTAAGAAAATAATATACCTATATAGGTAGACTAAACATTTTCTAAGACGATTGTATAAACGGCTGGTTGGCGTAGCGAGAGTGTACGCGCCTGCTACGTCGAAGGTCGCGGGTTCGATTCCCGCTCAAGTCAAACATTTGTGTGCATGAACATGGATGTTTGTCATTGTCTGGGTGTTTCTATGTATAATATACATGTATGTATTTAAAAAAAATGTATATATGTATGTTTATCCATTATCTAGTACCCATATTACAAGATCTGCTTACTTTGGGACTAGATGGTGTTGTGTGAATGTGGTAAAAAAGAAGTATATTTCAAGGATATTTAGTAAAACCACAAATCTAAATAAACAGCCTCAAGACATTTACTCGTTCTCCTTTTGCAATTCAAAGTTGCATACAAAATTACATGTGAGTAAATATCCTTGTTACATAATTATAAATCATTTTGTCAATACCGCGGCAACTCATATTGTATGCTTATAATATATTCAGAGGAGCGTTGTTCCAGGAAAATACGAAATAAGGCAAGATATAAAAGCGCCCTATTTGAAGGCTTTCATTCAAAAACAGGACATTACGGCTACTATAATTTGGGTCAGCTAGATGTTTAATAAACAAACTAGGCTGAGGTAATTTATAATTCACGATTCCATTAAACAAATTACGCTAAATGTATTAAAACAAGAACAGGTTACTGACCCGAAATCCGCACAATAAGCGAACAAAAATGAGCAAAAAGTCACTTAAAATTTTGTTCAGGAGGATAAAAGAGAATGACAGTGTTTGAAAAGCTTACAGAAAACCGATACCGTCCCCCAAGCTAATTAAAAAGATGTCATCCAAATGCAGGGATTTACATTTTCTCCACGTATTTCCTCAAACTCTAGGGTTGAGAAAAAACTATTTGCCAGAGCATCCTGCAGCCCATTTTTCAATTATAGAAGCTACAGCCATTAAAAATTGAGTGACAGGCCGATCCAACGTCTGACGCTCGCTTAGAGTGCGGAAAATAATTTTATCCAGAGTTTAGCTTCCAATAATTAAACGAAAATACGTTATTTAGATAAAGGTTTCTTAACCTGCTTATTAATAAAAATATATGTTTTTTACTTTAATACATTAGATGAAAATATACATTTTATTTGAAAAATGTCATAAAAACCAAATAATCATGTTTTACCTCATATACACAACACCATCTAGTCCCAAATAAGGCAGAACTTGTGCTATTTTGCATAGAAAATAAAAATATTTTCAGAGAAAACTTGTAAAATTTAAACCATTCCACACTCAAGTGCAAAACATATTTTTGCTTTTTAACGTATTTGTGGACTCCCAAGTACTTTACGCATGGACCCTAGTCTTGGGGTCCCAACCCAGGTTAAGAATCCCTGATGTAGACAATCTATATCAGAAAATTTTGAGATTAATGTCGCGATATCAAAAGAATAATGTAGAATGTTATTGTTGGATTTATCAGTTTAAATAATTTCACTCGATGGAGAGAAAGGTGGAATGTAAGTTGTAATTAAATTTAAGATCATTCGAACCGGTATTTATTCATTAGGGTGATATTTCATAATAGTATTCCCTTTATTTTTGTTATTTTGCCTCTACTGTAGCCTACTACTATGCTATTTACCAAAAATAATATATAAGCTTCAGTCTAATAAAAATGAAAAAAACTAACATTAGTACTGACAACTGCGAAGCGTTAAATCAAATATTGTATTTCCCAGCCAAGTAATTGAATAGTACCTACTCAGAACATGAGTGTGATAGATAATTCTGATTATTGTGCATATATATGTTGCTATAAAATGTTAAAACAATTATATTTTAAGTATAAAATGTATTATGAATTAGTTTTGTAATAAAACATTGTATTAAATCTGCACGTGGGCGACGAAACGTCATATCCGCACACGGTGAGTTGTTTGAACACTGGTATAAAAGTCAGATCGCTACGGAGCGACACTCAGTTCATAGATAAGTATATTGTGGGTATAGATAGCCATCTCTCGATTTTGTACGACTAGAGCTGCCATCTAGTTACCAAACTCGTTACTGCTAGCGAGTTAGATTCTCGGTTCTTGGTACTTTTCCTTTTCCGGTTTGACGTTGTTTTATTTAAAAGGAAGTTTTTGACCTTTAAAGTCAAAAACGTATTTAGTTTCAATTTCACTTCATTCAATACAAATATGTATTAAAATAACAAACCTGTTAACAAAAATGTAGAAATTAAAACCAAATACATTTTACTGACATATTTAGGCAGAGTAAATAAAATAAACTGATGAATAAATATTACTTTTATTTATTTATTCCTGGTTTTATATTTTATGTAATGAATATGTGCTAATTCTTTAATAGGATCACTTTTATCAAAATCAATAGCTTTTCCAATTGAAAAATGGATGGATTTTTCCAATCCAATCCACCTGGGGGAACGCTGAAGGGGACTGTGACTGTCAGACTCTTAAGATAATTGATTTCTCTGCACCAGTCATTTAGGCATACGAGGGTCAAACTGAAAGTTCTTAGAAAATCAAAAACTGATTACATTAGCCAGTTATTAGTTTTATTATATCTTTTCAAAATATTGTCCATTGACGTCAATACACCGCTGCATGCGATGGAACCACTGGGAAAAGCACTTTGCCCACTCGTCCTTAGGGGTCTCTTCAATGGCATCGCGATACGCAGCCACCGCTTCTTCAGCATTCATAAACCGCTTTCCTTTAAGTTTTTCTTTAATTTTTGGAAATAAATAAAAATCACAAGGCGCGAGGTCGGGGCTATACGGCGGGTGACCCAGTAATTCAACGTTTGATGTCGCCAAATAGTCGATCGTTCGCTTGGCGGTGTGCGACGAGGCGTTGTTGTGGTGAAGGAGGATCCTACTGCGAGGTCGTTTCTCTCGAACTTTTTCCAAAACAAGTGGCAAGCAATTGGTAGTGTACCATTCTGCAGAAACTGTTTTTTGATCCTCTAACACAATTGTTGCGAAATGACCTATCCTTCCAAAGAACGAGGCCACCATTTTTTTTCCCGCACTTCGATCTCTCTTCACTTTAGTTGGCAACTCCTCGAAAGGAAACACCCACTGAGCAGATTGTCTTTTGGTTTCAGGATCATAACAGTAAATCCAGCTTTCGTCACCTGTTAGTATGTCGAACACAGCATTTGAGTCACCTCCGTTAAATCTTTCAATCATTTTACGGCACCAATCCACACGATGGAGTTTTTGAGCCTTAGTCAAATTATGAGGTATCCACCGGGCGCAAAGCTTCCTGACCGCTAAATGTTCGTGGAGGATTTTGTGCACTTGACTCATACCGATGCCTAAGCTTGACCGAATCTGCTGATAGGTCACTCTTTTGTCAGTCTCTATCATACGCCGCACAACACAGATGTTATTTTCAGTCGTCGCCGTAGAAGGCCGTCCCTCACGTACATCATCAGTGAGATTAGTGCGACCACGTTTAAACTCATTAAACCAGTTGTAAACAGTCGCACGAGATGGGGCTTCATCGTGAAAGGCCAATCGTAGTCTATCATAACTTTCTTGTTGACTTAAATGACATCGAAAGTCATAAAAAATCATTGCACGAAAATTTTCTCGTGTTAAATTCATGTTGACGTGACACAGACAATTTTCAATTTGCCGCCAAATCGTAAAACAAATGACAAATGAATGAAATATATACTCAGTAATATTGGCAAAGAGTTCTATTTTCAAATTTAAGAATATTTTTTTTATTATATTGTTTATAAGTGGCCAGTTCTAAGAACTTTCAGTTTGACCCTCGTATATGAGGCATTTTAGAGTCAATATCTCACTATTTCACAAAGTAAAACTTCCAAAATTCCACTGATGTACAGTAGCGCGTGTCGACGTGAAGACGTACTTCGCGGAGAAATCACAAACATAACCACAACGTACATACCAACAAAAGCAACAATAAACAGAAAATGAAAATAACAACAAGAATCAAGCGCTGTCGCAGGATTCAACAACTACCCACAATATACTTTTTTATGACACCAACAGCCATGATTCAAGAAATGTTGCCATATATTTTACTACAAATAACTACTAAATTCAAAATAAACGATCATTAATTTATAAATTGTATTTGTGTACCAATGTAGTTATATTATCATTATTTATATTAATTTGAAATGTCTGTACCTATATGATCTGTAGTTAAAAGTATCAGTTACATAGTGGAAATATATTATTGAATTACAATATTATATATTAAATGTATTTATTTAAGCAACAAATTTAACACTACTTTAGTGTACTTCTTATTTAAATGTAATGTACAATACAAATTAATAGAAAAACTATCTAATAAATAACTCCCTTTTTAAGATAAGAAAATATTTTAACCTACTATTCCTATTCACTTAGTAGATAGGGGCAACCCATTAACATGGCGAAACTTTAATGGTTGCGTTCTGGTGTGATAAAATTATATCATATTTTAAATGTAATTCGTAGGTCGAGAAAATACTAAAAAAATTTTGTTACTATAACATGAGTAAATTCGAAAAAATAATGCGCTATTGAAAAGTTTAGTAATTGAATGCAATATACTGAACGCATATTATAAACCAAATAGTACTGAGTTTAAGTAACAGATAGCGCTAGTCACTAAAGAATTTAAGGTCACTATGGAAGACAAACAAGCATGACTCAGTTGTCTTCCGGCAGTCGAAGTGTGAACATCGGACGAACAAGTGTTGCCAATTGTAAATAGACAATTTGGTTTGACGTTTGACAGTTGACACTGTCAAACGGGTAAATAGAATATAAAATATGAACAGACTCTGTTCAATGTTCGGTTCCGCCCCGGCAACGACGTAACTAAGGTACGATATAATTCTGACTTTTATATTATTGTGTTTTTATATTGTTTTTTTACTAATAATGTGTTTCACAATTCTTTATTGCTATTGTGGTGTTAATTAGAGTATTGTCAATATAGAAAATGTATAGTTAATGTAATAATATAGCTTAGCAATTGTATAATTGATATGGCGGGTGATATTGTGGGTGGTTTCGTCAGTTGTGAGATGTTAAAGTTCAGACCTTGGGGTATCATATATTACAGAGTCGAATTATATGCTGAGATACAAGTCGTGTCTATTATATACATCGTGTGGTGAATATTTCAGTGGTAAATATTAAATACACCTATAGTAAATTTATCTGTGGTGAATATTACTAAACGAATTATGCTAATCTATTGTATTAAGGTAATAGTTACTTTGGAACTATTGAACTACCCACAACCTTGCTATCCGATATAATAATATGTTTTGATTGTACCGCTTTTGTAAACTATAATTACAACTATTAAAAGAATGGCCAAGAGTTTTCTTGGCCACGTTCTTTCTCTTGGTTCTATGCCCTTGCTTTGCGAACGTGGCGCTAAATGTAAATGTAGAATCAGAACTTGAGATTTTAAAATATACTCTTGTGACAAGCTGAATAAATGAAAGTAAGATTTGATAGTTGTATCTTTTATTTATCAACACCTGACAAATAGAACTATAATAATACATATAGGCTGTATACTTTGTATCTATACATATATAACTTACTCACTCTATCAAGTGCAAAGTGGCCAAATTGTATACATCCTTGACCATATATAGAATACAGTTCAAGAAGAAGTCCTGTGTAAAGAATATGATGAGTATGCCTTTTTAATTAAAAGGATTCTGGACGTAGTGTTATAAAAATGACAACAATAGATATAAATCTTTTCTAACTTCGACTTTACAAACATTCAATCAACGGACACCAAAGTACATTCAGACTCAACACAACTATTTATGGATGACACAAAATGTTGTCTCGTATGGAAATTGAACCCATAACACGAGGCACAGTTGTAAGTGGTCGCCAATTTTAAATCACTACGCTTTTCATGCAGTAAAATATTTAGGCTGATCCTAAAAGTCTTATCCTTTCTCTTAAATTTGTTGGAATTTTCTAATTGAAATAAATATCGACCTTTTTTGAAATTTTCTTTAAAATGTCTTATTCTGGGTTTAGGCATGGAGTTATATTTATTTTGGTCCAGTTTTTGGAATTAGGCTTCTGCAGTATTACTCGATCGACGGCTCGCCTCCAGTAAGCTTTAAAGGAAATTACAGTTATTTAACTCCACTCGAGTTATGAGTTTGGAAGTCCACACGATTTTTTTTGGCCAAGGTATTTTCTGTCTGCCTATCACTAAATAGTAGGTATTCAATTGTACCTTTTTTGCCGACATTTTCCACATTAACACTAAGCTAAAGCTCAGTATTTTATTTATGCGTACCAAATTTCATTCTTATTGGTTTTAGAAAAAGTGGATTTCAAAAGTTGTTTGTAAAGCCTTGAGAAATAAAAGCTCTTTAACCAGTACGCCCTTTGTGCAGTTCATTGCTGTATTTCTTACAACTGTATAAGTAACATTCTTGTTCTACTCAACAGTTAAAGCACATTCACAGTGCTCTTGTATTTAAAGAGCTGGTATGCGGAGCCCACTTCAGTTCATCGTCATATTACTGTCATGCGATCCTCTGCAGAATGCTCGCCTGTTCGCTCAAAGCATTGAAGGGTACCGAGTTATATTGTACTCATTACCATGCTGTCGCCTTATGTAATTAGTTCTTCCGTACTGTGTTTGTTGTTAATGTAATTGTTGCATTTGTTAACTAAGGTTACTACTTCGGTAAAGTAGTACCGCAGTACACAGATGTGAATAAAACCTTAATTTAGTGCAGAGAGAGAGTTAAGTCTCAGTGAGACTTTATTTATCTTTAAATATGTTTTACTTTTCTGTGACATATAGATTATTCGATTGAAATAGACAATCATTAGACCAAAACTGAACTTGACGGTTGGCCTAGTTGTTGAATAGTCTTCAACGCGCCTCGCTATACAGTGTTATGGATGACTATGTGATCCACAAACTATGATTTTCGTTTCTGAGTCTTATTAGTGTCCGTTAGTTTTTCCTTTGTCAATTTGCAGCGAGTAAAGATTTAGTACGGGCTGTTTTTCAAAAATAGTAAAAACACGAATGTAAATATAAATAACCTTTGTTCAATTCACAAACAAATGTAGAAGATGAAACAACTATAATATTAATCTTCATAAACCTAAATAAAACTGAAATAATACTAGAAGACTTTCTTTAATCGGATGGCTCTTGAGCACTATTTTCTTGTTGTAGCCATCCGTCAATTTTCCTTAAAAACAACTTGCCTATGATATTAAAACAAAACCCTCTACTTAAAACGCTACCTCCGCCAGGCCCCGGTAAACAGGGAAGGCCAAAGAAATGCTAGCTTGACGTCGTAAGGGATGATATGCGTGCCAACAAACAAACCACCAGGGATGCTGAAGACCGTGCGAAGTGGAGGAGACACAGCCGGAAAGTGGACCCCGGGCTCCAAGGAGTGGGTTTTGGAGCGCAACCGCTAGCATGATGATGATGATGATTAAAATAAAAATAACTTAAATGTTACAAACTGTAACAAAAAACTTCTTAATACCTTCGTTGTATAACTTTTTCAATATATTAGGTCTCTAAAATATTTTAGTTTCGAATTTGTTTCATTTCGGAGTGTTATTTGTGTTCGTTAGTTTTTCCTTTGTCAATTAGCAGCGAGTAAATATTTAGTGCGGGCAGTGTCTTAAAAATTGCAAAAACATGTAAAGTTGTTTGTAAATATTAATAAACTTTGTTCGATTCACAAACAAATGTCGAAGATGAAGCAACTATTAGTCTTCATAAATCTAAACTAAACCCGAAATTATCCTATAGAAAACTTCCCTAGAACGGATGGCTCTTGAGCACTTTTTCTTAATGTTACCATCCGTCAATCATCCTTAAACAACTTGTCTGTGATATTAAAACGAAAATAACTTAAAAGTTATTAAAACTTGTATAAAAGCAGATACAAAATTAATATCTTCGTAGTATAATTTTTTTTATTATACTAGGTTTCAAAAACATTGTTTCAGCAAACCGAATGTTCCTAGTCGATTTGGGAAAACTATTAAACTACAGAAAATGTATTAACATAATAACTCGCTCCAAAAGACGTTTTCTAGGAACTACTTACTGTATCCAATTGTATAACATTACCGCAACACGCACACTAAGTGGAAAATTACTGGCGCACATACGGTCACAATTTTAACTGCTCCTAAAGGAACATAAATTTATATAAATCTTAATATATATATTTCTTGTGGGCGTGTGTATGTCACTGAACTCTTCCTAAGCGACTGGACCGATCTTGATGAAATTTTATGTGTGTGTTCAAGGGGACTTGAGAATGGTTTAGATTCACAATTTAGTCCACTGGAAAATGTTAATTTTACTTAATTTTTAATTTATAAGTAGTTGCGGATTTTGGAATGTTTCACATTGGAACTGACGGAATGCGCTGCTATCGCAGTGTCAATTCTTATATTAATAATTTCGTCAAGGAGGACATCGAAACCTTACCTGAATAATAAAACATTAAAAAATTAAGATTTCGAGTCGACAACATATAGCCGCACAATTCGGATTGTCGAGTATTTTGTTAAATTGTTATGGTTCTGACATACAAATCACAGTCGCCATATTGGCCAGTCTAGCCAAACGTCACAGATACTGGATAACATTTTACTAAGTCTTAGTACTAAGTAGTTTGTAAGTGTAAATACTTTTTGCAGTTATTTATTTATTTAAACTTTATGCACATAAATTGTACAGAGGCGGACTTAATGCCGTAGGCATTATCTGCCAGTCAACCTTTGGGTGATGCAGAGATACAAGTAATAGGTGCAATTCTTAAATTTGCATTGAATCTTAGATAGAAACCTAATTAATACATATATATATATATAAATGTGAAACGGCTAGTCGACATCCTGATAGATATCGAGAGGGAGAGCATTCCAGAGAAGGATAGATTGAATGTTAAACGAAGAATGTACAAGGCTAGAAGTGTGAGAAGATTTTTCATTACAAAGAAATTGAACGTGAGGAGTTAAATACGCAGGAGCATGTGGGGAGTGCAATAAAGAATAGAAGAATAGAGAGTACACAAAGTACGTAAGCTACGCCGTTGACGAATGGGTAACCATCGGCTTTAATCGGTGCTCTGTAATATGATCATATTTGCGGAGATTGAAAACGAATCTAATGCAATTATTGAGAAGGCGGTCAAGCTTGTTGAGCTGATCTGCATTAAGGTCGAGGTAGCAAACATCACCATAGTCGATTATAGGAAATTTATACTAATATAATAAAGGAATATTATATAATAAAGAAGAAAATCTATACTAATATAATAAAGCGGAAGAGCTTGTTTGTTTGTTTGAACGCGCTAATCTCAGGAACAACCGGTCAGTTCTCAAAAAATATTTTTGTATACGATAGCCCAGTTATTTCGGAAGGCTATAGGCTATATAACATAACGCTTCAACCCTTTGGGGCCGGGCAAAGGGCTAAAAGATAATGTCGGCTAATCTCAGGAACTAGCAGTCGGATTTTAAAAATTGTTATTGCCTTAGGCTATAGGCTATATTAAATTACGCCACAACTTTTAGGGGCCAGACAAAAATAATAAAATGGTCAAATGAGAAGGGGGAGGGTTGGGTCAAAGGCAAAAAAAAGGCTAAACGAATAGGATACAATCTATATTGGTATCGTTTTCGAGATTTTCGGGACGCTCATTAATAATATGAAATTTATTTAGTGATCCAAGATGGCGGTCGGGAAATCAAAGATGGCGGATGAGAAAATTTTAAAAATCAATATGGGTATCGCCTTCGATATTTTAAGGAATGGGGAATTCAATATTATATAAAAATCTTTGTTTGTTTGTTCATCATTTTTATACTCTGAAATGATAAGAGATTAAGCGCTAAGTCAATGGTAACTTTGGAAAAGGGTCTTCGAAAAAAGGAAATTAAATAAAAATTCTTAAAAAGGCGATACGGAGTTCGCTGGGTCAGCTAGTTTTAGTATAAATTTCAATTTTAAAATCTCCATATTACCGCTAGGTGTCGTGTCCATATAAATGCGGAAAAGAATTCATAATGTATACTTCTATTTTGCTTACAGTGTACTACCATCTGTTGTTTTTAATGGCCTTTTTAGTTGTTGGAATTTGCAGTTATCAAATAAGTAATGCGAATAGCGCCAGGGTCTATGAAACAAAATAAAATAATAAAATGTATTCCAACAGCACAATTTTGTATTCCAAGTTTTATTTACCACAGTAAAATGCACCTGCACGGTAATCAAGTTGTTACTTGGTAAAAGAATTGAGTTAATAAAGCTGTTTTTTGCATGACATGCAAACCATGATTAACTAGACTCGAGTAAAAGTAAAACGCAATGTGTAGGGAGCAAAAACAGAAAGAGAAAACAGCTTATAGCAAAGCATTGCAGGCAGGTTTTTCCCGGAAAGATGACGTTTTAAAACAATCCTAATTAGGAGATCACAATATAAATGTTCTCAGAATAATGCTAAGCCCGTGTTCTGCAGAAGACTTGCTTTTAAAAACGGTTATCTAATCTACGGTATAAGTACAAGTGTTTGTTGTTATGTTTGTCTCGTTTCTATTTTTTATCCAATCATCATGACATTTTGCACACAGGTTAGAAAATAACATAGCATTTTAGGTAGCTTTTAAAATATGATTTTTTCTGAGGTAATATGACTGTTGTAAAAGAATATGTATATTTCATCCACATAAACAGCCTCGAGACTTTTACGCGTTCTTCTTTTGCAATTCAAAGTTTCATACAAAATTACATGTGAGTAAATATTCTTGTTACACATAAATCATTTTGTCAATACCGCGACAACTCATAT
This sequence comes from Euclidia mi, assembly GCA_944739405.2. Classification (NCBI taxonomy): domain Eukaryota; kingdom Metazoa; phylum Arthropoda; class Insecta; order Lepidoptera; family Erebidae; genus Euclidia; species Euclidia mi. The sequence goes on along the minus strand of OX123192.2, from coordinate 36,219,359 downwards.
TGTATGCTTATGATATATTCAGAGGAGCGTTGTTCCAGGAAAATACGAAATAAGGCAAGATATTAAAGCGCCCATTTTCAAGGCTTTCATACAAAAACAGTATATTAAGACTACTATAATTTGGGCCAGCTAGATGTTTAATAAAAAAACTAGGCTGAGGTAGTTTATAATTCACGATTCCATAAAACAAATTACGCTAAATGTATTAAAACTATGTTTAGTTTGAATGACCTGTTGGTCATTGACACAAAATTCACACAATCTGTGAACAAAATTAGCGAAAAGCCGCAAAAATGTTGTTTAGATGGATAAATGAAAATGACACTGTTCGGCAAGCTTACAAAAAACCGATATCGTGCCCAAAGCTAGGTAATCAAAAAGATTCATCCAAATGCAGGGATTTATATTTTCTCCACGTATTTCCTCAAACTCTAGGGTTGAGAAAAAGCTATTTGCCAGAGCATCCTACAGCCCTGTTTTCAATTATAGAAGCAACAACCGTTTAAAATTGAGTGACAGGCCGATCCGACGACTGACCCTCGCTTAGAATGCGGAAAAGAATTTCATCCGGAGTTTAGCTTCGAATAATTAAACGTGAAATCGTTGCTTAAACGATAGTTTTTAAGGTTGCGTACCTCGAAGGAAAAAAACGGAACCCTTATAGGATCACTTTGTTGTCCGTCCGTCTGTCAAGACCCTTTTTCTCAGGAATGCGTGAAGGTATCAAACTGAAATTTATACTAAATACTCGAATTTACGGTTCCATAGAGCTGTAAAAAAATCGAACTTCTAATCCAACGTAATCAAAAGATACAGCTGTATATGCTGCAAATTGCTGCATATTTTCAAACTCGTATTGGAATCAAGACCTACAGGGTACTTCCAGTGAACTCAGAATCTTGAAATTTGGTACGAAGCAACGTCTTATATCACTCATAAAGGAAAAATTGTGAAATCCGTAATTTTTTTGTTACAGCATATAAAAAACGATTTTTAATAAATTTAAAGTTACTACCCCTTTCTCTTGAACGCGTGTTGGTATTAAATTGAAATTCATATCAAATACTCAGGTATATAACATCGTAAAGCAGCAACAAAATCAAGCTTCTATGTCAACGCAATCAAAAGAAAGAGCAATTTATGCATATTTTCATACTCGCGTCTACTCGCAAGTGAATCAAAACCTACAGGGTACTTCCCGTGAACTCAGAATCTTGAAATTTGGTACGAAGTATCGTCTTATATCACATATGAAGGAAAAATTGCGTAAACCGTAATTTTTTAGTTACAGCATTTAAAAAAATATTTTTAATAAATTTTAAGTTTTTACCCCTTTCTCTTGAACGCGTGTTGGTATTAAATTGAAATTCATATCAAATACTCAAGAATATAACACCGTTAAGCTGCAACAAAATCAAGCTTCTATGTCAACGCAATCAAAAAAAGAGCAATATAAGCATATTTTCAAACTCGCGCCTACTCGCAAATGAATCAAAACCTACAGGGTACTTCCCGTGAACTCAAAATCTTGAAATTTGGTACGAAGTACCGTCTTATATCACATATGAAGGCAAAATTAGGAAAACCGTATTTTTTTAGTTACAGCATATAAAAAAATATTTTTAATAAATTTAAAGTTACAACCCCTTTCTCTTGAACGCGTGGAGGTATTAAATTTAAATTCATATCAAACACTCAGGTATATAACACCGTTAGGCTGCAACAAAATCAAGCTTCTATGTCAACGCATTCAAAAGAAAGAGCAATTTAATAATATTTTCAAACTCGCGACTACTCGCAAGGAAATCAAAACCTACAGGGTTCTTCCGTGAACTCAAAATCTTGAAATTTGGTACGAAGTAACGCCTTATAGCACATATAAAGGAAAAATGGCGAAAACCGTAAATTTTTAGTTACATCATATAAGAAAATATTTTTAATAAATTTAAAGTTACTACCCCTTTCTCTTGAACGAGTAAAGGTATTAAATTGAAATTCATATCAAATACTCAAGTATATAACACCGTTAGGCTGTAATAAAATCAAGTTTCTATGTCAACGCAATCAAAAGAAAGAGAAATATAATCATATTTTCAAACTCGCGACTACTCGCAAGGGAATCAAAACCTACAGGGTACTTCCCGTGAACTCAAAATCTTGAAATTAGGTACGAAGCAACGTCTTATAGCCCAGATAAAGGATGCGGAAGGCTGAGGACCGTGTGCTGTGGTGCGTGTTAGGAGAGGCCTATGTCCAGCAGTGGACTGCGATAGGCTGATTGAATTTGAGATTTCAAATAATTTCATAGTCTTCAAACCTTTATGCTAATTATTCTGTACTTTATAAGTATTTTTGTAACAGATTTCTAATAGTCACTTAAAACTTTGTAAATCAATACCTTTTTAGCTGGCATAGAATACAAGTGTCACCACCCCTATCTTCCCGTGGGTGTCGTAAGAGGCGACTAAGGGATAACACGATGCAAATACCATCTTTGCGTAGAGACGGAAAACTCGACATCAAACCCTATACGACTGCCTCGTTGGTCTCGCGGCATAAATGTGCGCGTGGGATCGGGAGGTCCCGGGTTCGATTCCTGATTCAGGCAGTGTTATTGGGTTTTTCTGTTATGAAATTCTCAGTAGCAGCACGGAGTCTGGAAATGTGCCCGGTACGGCAATAGGCTCGCCCCTTATTACGTGGGACTAAAGTATATGTGGCGAAAAGTGGGTGTAGAAATACACCTCTGCCTACCTCTTCGGGGTTATAGGCGTGAGACTATGTATGTATGTATGTAACTTTGATAAAAAATCTTACCATCATTCATCAGCAGACTTTTGCAAGGCTGCTGCAAGGCTGGTATAGGTATTTAAGTTATATTATAAAATAAGCGATATATGTTAATATAAAATAAAGGATGACTGATTACAAACGACAAAGACCCCTTTTTCTTTAATTTATGCTCCTCCAGCTTTCCATACTGTAATGTTATGGATTTCATTTGGCAATAAAAATACCATAACTATGACTGTTGAACTTTTACTTATATACCTACAGGTTTGTACGGAACCCTCGGTGCGCGAGTCTGACTCGCACTTGACCGGTTTATTTAACCGTGTTTTTAATAATATGTTTTGTTATTTTGTGATTTATTTGAAAATGTTAATTCTATTTGAAAAATGTTTTATAAAGTGAACAGTCATATTTTACCATACACACAAAATAATTATTAAGCAGAACTTGTACTTATTATTTTACATAGAACCGAAACAGTTTTATCGAAGGGCTGACTTGTAAAATTTAAATTCTTGCCATTATATACAGACATTACGAATCCAAGTGCAAAACATAAGTATTTTCAAGTTGCAAGTTATTTTCTATTTTTAACGTACCTATTGGCGACCCCAAGTATTTCACCCACGGACCCTTTTCTTGGGGTCCCAACCCAGGTTAAGAATCCTTGATTCACAAAATCTATATCACAAAATTTTTTGATTAATTTCGCGATCTCATGGGAAGACATAAGTATTATATTGTTGGATTTATCAGTTTTAATATTTTCACTTGATACCATGATTAAAAGGTGGAGTGTACATCATCATCAGCCTTTTACAGTCCACTGCTGGACTAGGCCTCTCCTTTGAAAGGAGGAATTGGCCTACTATACCACGCTGGCCAAACGGGTTGGGATAGGGTTTGTATCAAGTTTTCCTTCTCTTACAGTGCTGTTCGCTGCATAATATGCTCCCTCTGTCGGCTCTTACGACACCCATGGAATGATATGTGGTGGTGACAATTCGTATTCTTAATCCGTCACCACACGGAGTGTACATTTTAATTAAATTAAAAATAATTTGAACCGGCATTTAATATTCATTAGGGTGATATTTCGTAATTAAATTCCCTTTATTTTTGTTATTTTGCCTCTACTGCTGTCTACTAGGTACTATGCTTAACTGAATAAGGCTGTTTACCAGAAATCATAAATACGCTTCAGTTTAATAAACAATGAAAAGAGTTTACGTTAATATTGACTGCTGAGAAGCGTTTAATTAAATATTCTATTTCCCAGCCAAGTAAACTGAATAGATAATAATATAACGACAGACAACACAACAATTTCTGCCGCGATTTCTTTGAGAACTTTCTAGTTATACTATGGCACTTGAAAACTTTTAGGTAAAATATATATACAAAATTAGGCACCTTAAAATTAGACCTTTTTTGAAATTTTCTTTAAAAGGTCTTAATCTGGGGTTAGGCATGGACTTATATTTATTTTGGTCCATTTTTTGTAATAAGGCTTCTGCAGTATTACTTGATCGACGGCTCGCCTCCAGTAAGCTTTTAAGGAAATTACAGTTATTTAACTCCACTCGAGTTATGAGTTTTGAAGTCCACACGATTTTTTTTGTCAAGGAGTTTTATGCCTGCTTATCACTAAATAGTAGGTATTCAAGTTGTACCTTTCTCTACACTAAACTAAAGCTCAATATTTTATTTATACGTACCTAAATTTCATTCTTATTGGTTTTGAAAATAGTGGATTTCAAAAGATGTTTGTAAAGCCTTGAGAAATAAAAGCTCTTAAACCAATACGCCTTTTGTGCAGTTCATTGATTTATTTCTTACAACTGTATATGTAACATTCTTGTTCTACTCAACAGCTAAAGCTCATTCACACTGCTCTTGTATTTAAAGCGCTGGTATGCGGAGCCCACTTCACTTCATTGTCATATTACCATCATGCGATCCTCTGCGGAATGCCCGCCTGCTCGTTCAAAGCATTGAAGGGTACCGAGTTATATCGTTCTTATTACCATGTTGTCGCCTCATGCTTTTGTGAATGTACCACAGTACACAGCTGTAAATAAAATCTTAAAATGTGGTCTAAGTAAAAGTAATCAGCTATGATTAGGTGAATATTTAAATGACGTGGCACGTGATGATTGCTTTCCTGTTTTTACGCTTTGTATACCTTTGCGCCTTTTCTAACCCGACCTAATTTAATAGAGCAGGCTACAAGGCCTTTCATGCCCTTACTTGCCATACCTTACACGCTTAGTATACGTATGAGTAATGCCGAAACGTTAGTTTTGTCTTTAACCCTGAAGTATTTAATCAAATCTCCGTGCTTTATTTTTCTTTAAATATGTTTACTTTTCTGTGACATCTAGAATAGTCGATTGAAACACACAATCATTCGACCTAAACTGAACTTGACGGTTGGCCTAGTTGTTGAATAGGCTTCAACGCGCCTACCGCGATATAGCGTTGTGGTGGATGACTATGTGATCCACAAACTGTGGATTTAGTGTTATTAGTGTCCGTTAGTTTTTCCGTTGTTAATTAGCAGCGAGTAAAGATTTAGTGCGGGCTGTGTATTAAAAATTGCAAAGACTTGTCAAGTGGTTTGTAAATATTAATAACCTTTGTTCAATTCACAAACAAATTTAGAAGACGAAACAACTATAAGTCTGCATACATCTAAAATAAACCCCAAATGATCCTATAGAAAATTTCCCTAGAACGGATGCCACTTTAGCACTATTTTCTTAATGTTACCATCCGTCAATCTTCCTTAAACAACTTGTCTGTGATATTAAAACGAAAATAGCTTAAACGTTATTAAAACTTATATCAAAGCCGATAGAAAATTAATATTTTCGTTCTATAACTTTTCAATATACTAGGTCTCTAAAATATTTTAGTTTCAAATCTTAAATCATAATTTTATTATTCAGTAAGTGATGTAACCCTATTAAAAATTATTGGTCGAGTTGTTCAAAGCTAAACTTAATCGTCTAAGTTAATAGACCCTTGTCAGCCGGTGTTACTTCGTAGAGATAACTTTGAGGGCTCGCAGATACGGAGATAAGTGACTAAGTTTGTACTTATAGAACATTTGTCCCTTCCTTATACATTTATATTGATAGCTGCTTTCATCGCGGCTTTGGTCGTGTTTAATATTGTCGGATTGTTGAGGGTTTGCTGTTCAATCGTTTTGGATAAAAAATACTGTTTTTATTTGTAGCAAATTTCAAAGCTTCTGTTGCTTCGCATTCAGATTATCCAATCCACTGTGGGTTTCGGTTCTCTTCTAACTGGAAGGCTTAGAAGGTACAGACCGTAGGGCTGACCAAATGCCATTTACTTTTTAAAGATTGACCAGAAAGCGTCATCTCTTTGAGAAATCAAAAACATTTAGCAGGAAAATAATCAAAATTCTTTAATACTTGAGTTTTTATACAGTAAAATAAATTCAATTTGAAGCATGATTCCAAGATGGCATTACTATTTTCATCACTATTAATGTTTAAATACTGACAGAGCTACATTGCTTAGTTGACGGCATCTCAAATAAGGAATTTAAAGACAGCTTTATTCAATGATAAACTATTTTATCTCTGCAATATTTCTTAACAATAACATAGCATTTTTAAAGAATAACACATTTAGAATAATATTTATTTAAATTGAAGCATTTATGTAAACTATAGAGCTAATTTAGTTTCTTATGAGCCTGTAGTTTGACTTATATTTCAATTCGATTCGGTTGATAAGCCAAAGATGATAATAAAAGGCTAGATAATAAAGGCCGATTTTCGGGTTTTTAGGGCTACATATATTTCACACGTATTTCGGCAAAAAACATATTCTCGAACATTTTTCACTCGTCTTTTACGTTGTCAGAAGTGTCATTAGATTGGTATTCCAAAAACATTGATTGGTAGGCATATGATATAATAAACAGACCAACAATTTCAATAAACTCAATACATTAATCTCTAAATACTAGAACCTCATATGAAGTATGATATATCAACATCATTATCATATCCATTTGCAGTCCACTGCTGGAGAAAATCCAACAAAATTCTTCACGTATACAGACAGCGGTTTTTCTGTATAATTCAGTGAAGATGTGAAACAAGATAAAGGAATATCAAGTAGAAACGGCTATCGATTCGTTGATATAATTTAATGGGCTGCTTCTAGAAGCGGATGGTAGAACGTTTCTCTTGAATTAAGAATTTTACGAGTGATCTCAATCTTGATTTTCTGTAATGGATTCTTTTGCTTTGAGTTTTTTTTTCTTTTTACTATCAATGGTTCATCAATTTTCTATTCATAGAAAAGTTATCTGATTGATTTGGTGAAATTAAGTTTCTAAAAGATCTGTACACTTTCATTGATATAAAATCTTGAATTTTATCTCATTTTGACTTAGTAGCCTATTAGACATGCAGTCAATTCTAAAATCATGTTCACATGTACATGCATATACATATATTGTATTCATGTAAATCCTGCAGTTGTACTTGCTACTTCTGTCTAGTTTACTTTTATCTTTTACAAACACACATTGCGAGGAAACTAACCTATATTTTACACTTGCCAAGCTAAACGTACTGATTCGTTGATGTTTGTGGCATCTTACTTGAAGCATCTAAATGAATCTCCTAAAACTTGACAGTAAAAAAGCAAAACTACATTGGGCATATCTCTACATCCGTCTCTCTCTATTTTTTTAAAAGAGCGTAGGATCCTAATGGCTTGATAATAACTCACTTAAATAGTGAATAGTTTAGTCCTGGCTTAATTTGTTTCAAAGTGATCATGCATAGAGTAATACAAATATTTTGTAAACCAAGAAAGTCTCTAAAAATTCGTTAGAACAAATACTGAACTAATGTAAATAAGAGCCCACCTCAGTAGATGCCGATGGTGATGTTGTAGAGGCATAAAATAGTGTAAATGTAAAACTCAGTTATTTGGTATCTTTATTTAGTTTTGTAAGAAGACCTTTAAAGTGTTTAAGTTTAGTCGTGTCAAAACATCATCACCAACACAGTCTTTAATCTTCCTTCATTATTGTCTTAAATCTTTATTTTAAGTCTGTAACAAACTTCCCACTGCAGAATATTATAAAGCACATTCATAAAGCATCCTTTTAACAAAACCTCTGAACCCAATAACCGTAGTCATTATAAGAGCACATACACAACAAATTACACAGGTCAAACGTTATCTTGAAACAAACATGGATCGATTAACCCGTTGGCTGGTATAAGTAACTTGGAGCCATTAGCGTGAGCAAACATATTTGTGTTATCTCTCCAATAGACGGTAAACAAAAAATTTGATAGTTTAGCGTTCAGCATCAATTGGATAAATATTTTAATATAATGTTTTATATGAGATGTTGGAGTTAGAAAAATGTTCATAGCATGATAGTTTATTAAGATTGTTTTTTATAAGTCTATTAAGATTAGACAGACTTTAAAAAAGCAGGACCTGAAATTCAAGGCTATAAGTCTTTTATACAACCAGGATAACGCTAGGATAATGATAATGATGTTTGAAAAAGGTTTTGTAAGGTAAAAAGGTACTGTTGCAAAACGACATATTATAAGCTATTGAAATTGAAAAGTCGGAAGTATTTAATATTATAAACACTTTACTTCGTTTGATTGCATTTCGGACTATTTTGTAACTAGCTGATCACCACCAACTACTACTGAATCAAGTAAATAGTATATGTTAATAGCAAATTGCATCGCAAGATTTATATGCTAGTGTTCCCAGTTTCTTCGGTTTTTTTTTTAATAAAGTACTTTTTCACTCTGCTTTTATTTTCCGTCGTTTTATATTTGTCATAGAAGTTTTCAATCTTTAATCCAAAAAGTATTTACTATACAAATTAATAATACAACTAACCTACTTACTCTTCATCTAACTGACCTCAAAACAAGACAATTAAAAACTAAAACATGGATCCCTAAGCAGTAAACTAATTAACCAAAATCACTAACCTAATTTCACTTATTTTTTAGTTTATGTTTATCAAATTGTTTGTGTGAACTAATCTGTTAATTCTATCCTTTTAGTGAGTTGAATACTTTAGTACCTGGACCAATGTTGTTAATTAGAGTACCACTAAAAGTGAACATTGAAGTAGTCGTTGATTTTCATGCGGTTCTGCTTGGGTGATTATTTATTCATGCTTTTACAGAAAATATTCAAATAACTTAATAAAGAATGGATGCAAATTCAGAAAAACTTTCCTTTTTAGGACTCGTTGGAAATGCAAAAGCCTTTAAGGATCATGTAAGGTATGACTTTCTGCCCTACTATTACATCCATTTTGATCCAATACTACTGGACCACCTGGGGCCCAATTCTCCTAAATACATACTGGTAAATACAGTTTCGATATAATGTCATTGTCATACTTACGTCACAAAATGCGTATTCTTCTAAATTATCTGATATTTGAATGAAATAGTAACGAGATCGTAATTGAAACAATTAGTGTCAAAATATGTGTCAACGACAAACTGTTTATTTCAAATTATACGATAATGACAGTACATTACAGGTAATCAGAATACCGCTTCTGAGTACATTCAGAATATAATTTCAATGTTATATAAAAATACGAGAATTAAGCCGCTGAATTGAAATTTGGCCCTGCCGTGACCCAAGACCAAATTATAACGCAAACCAATGCATTTTGAATTAGAGGGTGAGGGGTAGATGAGCCTAAGAGAGCAAGAGAGAATAATTTAAAAACATTTTGCTTACTGTATTGTATGGTAGGTATACTAAATAAATGGGCTCACTGAAGATATTTCAAATATATTTTTGACAAATACATACAAAACATATATCGGACATGATCGATGATGATTTCCTCTCTCTGAGTATATCCACGCAAGAATGTGAATATAGATAAAGAAATACAAACACACACTTTTATGAACACATACTTTTATTTTAAATTGATGTTTTAGCAAAAATATGTAAAAAGAGGATTATGATTTTAGATGTTGTTTATGTTCATTTCCTTTTTGTCAGCAAATAAAAAGCTAAAATATATAAAATAGCCTCAGAACTTTTTTTATGATTATCAGTCTCTCATACACTTATAATATAAGATACCTAGACATTATCTTCTTACCTTTCTTTTCGTAATTTGACCGACGAGGTGTCATAATACGCTTCTTGTTGAAATACTAATGTTACATATTTGCAAACTTTTTTATAATTAATAATAATTTCCTTTAAAATATTTTAACAAGACCATAGACATTCCTAATACCGAACTGATCTGCTACGCCGATGACACAGCAATAATTTTCAATGGATCGAATTGGGAATCTACCTATGCCGAAGCTGAATCAGGGATGACTAAAGTTATCAACTGGCTCGACTCAAACTTACTCAAAATAAACGTAAGCAAAACCAAACACATCGCTTTTAGCAAAACACAGACCTCAAGACCACAAGACATCTGCTTAAAACTCCACGAAACATCTTGCTTAACAAATACCACCTCCACGTCAATCTGTAATTGTCCACAAATAGAACAAATAAATAATCTGAAATATTTAAGCATAACTAAAGATCAAAACCTTTCATTTAAATAACCCATTTTATGTTTAGGAAAACGAGTAAGAAAAATTATTTACATAATGAAACTCCTACGCGACTGCGCACCCATAAAAACACGAAAATTAGTTTATACAGCTTTATGCCAATCCCTTTTACAATATTGTCAGGTGGTTTGGGGCGGCACTGCTGAAACTCAAATGCTGGGACTAGAAAGGGCTCAACGCGCGGTTCTCAAAGTCATGTTGCATGAACCGTTCCGTTTCCCAACAGATAACCTCTACTCAGAAGCAGCTATCCTCGGAGTACAAAATTTTATATTCACAAAGTAGCATATAAAATGCACGTAAAAATATCGAAAAGCCCCCATCTCATACCGCAAAACAACCGCAACCCCAGAATCCCAACAGTAGCAATGAGATCTACATTCGCACAACGGCTTCCAGTATTTCTGCACACCTATATTTACAATAAAGAATTATCCTTTCTCAACACCAAAAATCTCACAGTTAGACCAGTTGTCTAACTGTGAGATGACAGACAGAAAGAATGCTAATGATGCGACTTTTAAATATATCGTATGATGATACAGAAAAATATTTCCTTACAATAATCAGATGGAGACGCCTGTGCAACACACAAACATACACACGCACACAACCTACACCACACAACACACCACAACTTACATACACACTCGTACTTAAAAACACAACTATTGCAATTGATAATATTAATTTAACTTATGCCACATTGCACTCTTAATTTTAGCAATTATTATTTTACATTGAATTTTATTATATTTAATATGTTAAGCTTATATTCGGCCTTTCTTATCTTGTACCAAAAACTTTATCACGGTTATTTCTGTTAAATGGTGTCCAAGATACAGGCCTAGCCTAGTTTGGGACCATGAATACTCCAATTGTTAACTGTTTTTTGGAAATAAATACTTACTTACTTACTATAACATAAAATAACTTCACGCCTTTTATCGCTGTAGGGGCAGGCAGGGGCAGAGGTGTATTACACACCTACACTTCACCAGTTATGTTTAGGTCCCAATGTAATAGGGGGCGAGCTTATTGCCATCTACCGGCCACATAATTAAGCGAGCGAAATTAATTTATAATGCACACAAAACTTCGAAAAGTCAGAGGTGTATGCCCGGGGTACCTGGGGATCGAACCGGATACCAGTATTAATGATATCGTACATTCTAACAAACAAACGACAATACAGACACTCAAACAATATCTTGCTATGAATACAAACCAAGTGGCACGCATTGTTTCATGTAGGTTTGATATAATTCTAACTAGCTTTTGCCCGCGGATTCGCTCACGTTAAATTCGGGGTAACACAAACATCCTTCATCATCCGACAGTATTTTTTTAATTCTCTTCATATATAAGGACTAATAAGAAATATAAAATATTTCTGTAAACAGTATTTTTAGAATTCCGTAGTCAAAAATGGCTAAACACGAAATCCTTATAGACGCGCTATGTCTGTCCGTCTATCCGTATGTCACAGTCACTTTTTGCAGAAACTATACAGTTTACACATTTGAAAATTGGTAGGTATTCCGTGAACCGCTTAAAATAAAATATATTGAATATTATGGGAATGGAATTCGTCATACATGGAACTGATGTGGAAAATGGGTCCTTAAAAGTTACTGTGAGGTACCTAAAACCATTGTTTCTCAAAGTCAATCGTTACTTGATGATGATTGCACGGGCTGTTTCCGCAACTCCACGTCTTGGCGCGTATTTTGCGTGTTTGTCAAACGTTAGAATATATCTATACGGTTCCAAAGTGATAAAATGTGTGTGTGTATCTCTTACTTTTAAAGTAAGAGAGTGACAACTCTTTAAAAAAATATATGCTGTAGATTGTTATAAAAACTTCCAACGAAAATTGGTTTGAACGATATGTAGTAAGCAGTTTTTGATAAAGCACATCTTAAAAACCGCAAATATAGCTTTATCGTTTATACAAATACTATTAATAGTTAGTCGAAGATAATGGCTATGGTAAGTCGATACCTCCAATACGGAACCCTTCATACCGAATAGCTTTTATAATGTTTCATCCTAGGTGTTACTTGTAGTCGTTTGCCAACAAAAATACAAAGCTTTGGTGCATTCAAATCCGCATTAACAGGACTGGAACACCAACGTTCAGGCTTAAGTTGCGTGAAGGTACTCCTCATAATATTGTAAGGAGTTCAGAAACTCTATAAGGTACGAAGAAACTTGGTCAGTATTCATGACATTACCTACTAAAAGGTGCTCAACAACATCACTGCATAGGTACAGTCAAATGTCAAAGCTATGGTCCGATATATCTCTATACACACTTTGGCATTTATTAGTAGAGAATACCTATTGGTTCAGCCGGTTTAGCGTGAAATTGATACATACATACACATTTTCGCATTTATACCTAATATTAGTAGAGATTAGCAAAGGCTGTTACAAAAATTATTAGTTTATAAAAGTAAGCGAACGAAGTGATGACAGTGCACGAAATGACAATGTATAATTTGACAGTACTGACTGATAGCACATGCGCACCACTCAATTATTACAGCGCATGCGTTCTTACTGTCAATAGGTAGTAGGTTTGTCCCTACAAACTTCGACCCTCTCTAAAATCCCTCCCAGATTATTTTTTGCATTTTATTGTATCCTATGTGTTTTTCCTGGTTCTGAGCTACCTCCCCACCAATTTTCAGCCAATTCGGTTCAGCCGTTCATGAGTTATAAATAGTGTAACTAACACGACTTTCTTTTATATACATACTAGCTTTTGCCCGCCGCTTCGCGCACGTTAAATTCGGGGTAACACAAATCTACTTTCAGTCTCAAGTTGTGTGAAGACACTCCTGATTATTTTAAAGACTTCAAAAACTCTATATCTCATTATCTAGCGTTATCTACCGAAAGCACTCGAAAGGTAATAAATAGGAGGAATAACATCACCGTGCATACAGTCAAATTGTCAAAGCCATATTCTAATACATGTTCAATATAATCGATTTTAAACTTTCGCGATTTGTATACATCATACAATATTATTTAGCGGGTCTTAGTCGCGATAATTTATTTATTTTAAGACATAAATACCTCTGTTACTCTCCTACGTTTCTACCGGCTTGCAACGGTTGTGGTCGCGGAGGGACCTCCTCCGCCATCGCGACTAAGACCCGCTAAATAATATTGTATGATGTTCAATATATCTCTATAAACATTTTTGCATTTTTAATATTAGTAGGGAAAATCGTTTCAGCCGTTTAAGCTTATTATATTGTATAATTATTAGTTTACATATGCGAACAATTTAATCAACGTGCACAATATGACATTATGTATGACGTGACAGTACTAACAGATATGTGTTAGCACGTGCGCAGCACTCAATTATTAGCGCATGCGTTCTTCCTTCCAAGAGGTAAATTTGTGCCGTACAAACTTTTACCCTCCTTACAATCCCTCCCAGTTTATTTTTTGCAACTTATGGTAGCCTATGTCCGTCTCCATGGTCCAATATATCTCCATATTAAATTTCAACAAAATCGGTTCAGCCGTTTTAGCGTGAAAACGGAACATACATACATACATACATACATACACACTTTCGAATTTATAATATTAGTAGGGATTAGTAGGGATACTCGAGGACGCCTGCATTTTTTTTTAATCTACCCGTTTTGGCCGATCCCGTGGGAATTTCAGGCAATCCCTTCTTAGTGCACCCCTACGGTCCCCAAGCAACATACATGCCAAATTTCAGCTTCTTGCGCCTAATAGTTTCGGCTGTAGCGTGTCTGTTAGTCAGTCAGTAACGCAAGGATTTTATATATTAAGATAGATTTACCCTAATGCAACGCCTCTGGTGTACATCCAGTAATTACACTAACAGTTATCTCTAGGTAGAATGTACGATATTTGTGCTGTAGTGGACATATTGTATCTTCGTACGAGGTTTGTACAGTCTCAGTGCTCACTCATACGAGCACGATTTGTGCTATTTGACGTATGGTATGTTTAGGGTTTCGTACCTAAAAGGTAACAACGGGACCCTATTACTAAGCCTACGCTATCTGTCTGTCTATCTGTCACCAGGCTGTGTTTCATAAACCGTGATAGCTAGAAAGCTGAAATTTTTACAAATTATGTATTTCCGTTGCCACTATAACAACAAACACTAAAAATAAAAAAAATATTAAGGGGGTCCCATACTATAAACGTGTTTTTTTTATATTTTCTGCTCAATATTACTAACGACAGGAAGATGCTTAAAATTTTTTCAGAATATTTAGTTGTATATTACCTTTCAAAATAAATAATTAATTTAAAATAAAGTAAATATTAAAGGCCCTCTTTAATATTTACTTAATTATCCCATACAACAAACGTTTCACCAATTTTTACTCGATCTTAATAAACCGGTAGAAACTTAAAAATATTTGAGTATAGATACAACAAACATGATTTTATTTTATAGATGATGGTAAGGAACCCTTCGTGCGCGAGTCCGACTCGCACTTGGCCATTTTTTTCATAATTCGTTTTTTATGCCGTGTAGAGACTACAGGGTATCACTACTCCATTTAATTCGGGGTGTCGTAACATGCGACTAAGGAAACTACACGAAATAAGAATAAAAATGGTTGCAAAAATATATGACAGTTGCAGGGAATTTCTATATTGTCGTAATAACAGCAGCGGCTGTTTTCATGAAAGTAGAATGAAATAATGACTTTACCAAAAATCTTTTTTATATCAGAACTTAAACAACTATGGCTTAGGAAAGTACTTACATAAAATACCAGTAGTTGAAGACACGAGCGACAAAGTTATTAGTGTAATAATTTAGTGGAAACGTCAAATTGATGACGAAGGCCTTATAGTGGTGTTAAGGAATTTATCCAAATAAGTATTGAGATTTTGCAGTAATAATTTACGGGTATAATAAAATTGTATGTAACATAGAAAAGATTTTAATATTATTTGGTTCGAACAGATAGTTCGAAGTAACGTAAAATACGTATTTTTGCGACAAACTTCGTTACGATCAGAATACACTCGCCAATTTGTGTACTGAAAACTTTTGGGCAATATTAAAATCTTTTTACGGTGTCAGGCGCTCCTACGGTCATGTTACTGTTGTTTTAAAAGCACACGGCGAAAATAAAATAAAACGTATATTTTTTATACGCTACTTCATTACTACCCAAAAATATTTTAACATTTTCTTTTTATTTACAACACAGAGAATTATAATTTTAAATCTTGATTTTATGTATCGATATTTCCAATAGCCATATATTAAAAACTTATATTTTGTCTTCAGACTCAAATGATGTAAATTAATGACCATCCTTTTGTAACTAATGTTTGTTGCGTAGGTTACTTATTTTATATTTGAAGCAACTTTTTAGTCCGGATTATAATTCTGTAGATACTTTATTACTCTGCTTCTCATAGTTTTCCTTGCTTTATATTCCCAAAAAGTACTCTTCGTATACAAGCATTTACTGTGGTGGTTTACTGTCGCTTAGTTGGACCGTATGTTTGGCGAGTCGTTAGTTTGTGTCCAAACTTAGGTAACTTACAAAAAATAAGTGTGAAATCTACGTGAGGATTGGTGGGAAAGGTCGAGTTGATTGAAGACGACGCTCACCAAGACCAGTATTTCCAAGACCAACTTCTGGTGTAAGCCAAGCTGAAACTTTCAGAAAAAATAGATACCTCACCATTTTTAAAAGGCTTACTGTTTCTCACTACATAATAACATATTTAAAAAAAACTTGTTTTGAAAGTAAACACAGCTGCTACGTATCTTAAATTAAGCTTTATATCTTATTACCTAAAAGGAACAAATTCAGTACTAATTAATTCTGTCATTTTAATTCTCCAAAATTTGGTCCACTTCTACAAGATATTTAAAAATGTAAACTTAATAAACCTGACTTATAACCAGGCCCCTTTTTTTTTTTTTTTTTTTTTGGTATCGGGTTGGAAAATCCTCATGGAGTCCCTCCGCCCCGGGGGGGAAGGACGAAGGGGACTGTCAGACTCTTACTGACTAAAAACCAACCCGTGCTCCTCATGTACCCATGTGTCGGAGGGTAGGGTTTCACCAAAGCATTCCTCGCTACCCCCCGACGGGTATTGGCTCGCCAGATGGTCAGGCGGGCCCCGAACGAAACCCCCTTGGCGGCGGATGAAGGTTTTGGGCTCCGCCGCCAAAACACCCAGCGGCCGCAGAGGATAGGGAGGACGGCAACGCAACACCGCATCTCCTCTTCCTCTGCGGCCCCACCGCGACGCAACGATGGTGCGCCCCCATTTGGTCGCGGGAGATAGGGCGCGGGGCAACGCAACACCCACACGCCTCTCCTCCCGCGACCGCACCCGACTGCGAGGGACAGACAGAACTGTCCCCCGCACCCGCACCATGGGACGCATCCTACGCAGGCCTCTACCAAGCCCACGTGGAGCGTCCCCTCCCGGGATCCCGCTTAGCTTCACCGTGGGTGGCTTCTAACCCACGGTTACTGAGCCCCCCCACCACGACAAGGTGGAGATCCCACGGGGGGATAACCAGGCCCCTAAAAAAAAAAAAAAAAAAAAAAAAAAAAAAAATATCACTTAAAATCTTCAAGGTTGTCTTTCCAAAGGACGAAAATACAAGACGGATTTTAGAATACCCAATTTATTGTAGTACCCCAATTTATTTATTTTAATTCATTCAATCTTTGTACATTATTATAAAATTCTCTGGGCTCTTTTTACCTGGGTTATAATTGCAAATGACAGTCAGAGCTTTTGTTATTAACAGACAACCTTTCGGCACTATGATTACCTGTTTTGTGTCATTGGAGACTTTATAAACAATCCAATAACAGACACGATTTGAAAAATGTCGGTGACCTTTTATCCAAGGTACACACATTTTAGATTTCGTAGGTACACTATGTATTTGCTAATACAATAATTTAGTTATTATCACGCAAGATACCTATTGTTAAGTACTATTGAATTCTGTCAAAGCTAGGGCATAGCACAAGAAATTCTTACGGCTGTTTATACGTATTATTTGTGCGTTGACAATTTTGTGTAAATTACTTGTCTTATGACGACTCGCTATGACTACTGTGAAAGATCTTCATCACATCTGAGGTCGGGCGTGTTTTCTCAAACTGCACGACCTCATGGGTTAAGTAATGATATACATTTCATGTCATTTTTCACTAAATTCGTCATCTACTGCAACGTTCTTGAACCGACCTACAAAGCACCTTGACTTAGGAGCTTTATATCAATGCTTCGAACCTTTACTTCACTTTAAAGCCCTAACAATGACTCAAACTGTTAGGCATAATCTACACTGATATACTCGATAAGGGCGAGCTCAATATAAAATTGAAAAAAATGATACCTATAACGACCCTGTACTTCAAAGAAAAAGTTTAATGACCGAAAATTGGAATTTAAAAGGGTTGACGCTTATCTGAAAATGTTTTAGAATTATATTTCGGCGATTGGGCTAGGCTATTATTATCAAATTTTTCGGTGAAAGAGAAAGTTCTTAATTTGGTTCAAATTCTTATGTTTGTAGCTTCAAAACTCATTCTTAAAATAATTGGAACCTTATAGGAATTAAATATTCCGTGGTCATGAATATTACTTTTACATTTTCATACAGGATATATACTACGTACCTTTGTTTCGAGTTACCGATTTTTCGGCACTGTTGCAACCACCATGTTCACGGATGTTCTGAATATCGGTTACTCAAAATAAAAGTACGCGGTACCTTTAAAATTATCCGTAGGAAAATGTGAAAGTAAGGATTGCAATCATTTCATGAAATGAAATCAAAATAAGCATCTTATCCGAAAATAAAAATGACATACTTTGCTTCCTGTGACTTTTCAGTGTTTAATATTTATCTGTATTTAGGCTGCAGCGGAACCTCGCGTCAGCCGAGCGTTCTTCAAAAGATAAAAGCGTTCCCAAAGAACGCTCGGCTGACGCGACGTAGACGCGGCATCTACGTGGCGTCGACGCCGAGGTGACGCTCCGATGACGCTGACGCCCAATGTGAGGGTGTCCTTCTCCTGCTCAAGTTGTAGTTGTAGTAGGTCGACCTTTTAAAATATGCATATAATGACCATACTTTAAAGTAAAGGCTGTTACTCACAGTGCAGCATGCAAAGCCGCCGGCCTGGCCGCACGAAAGGGCCACCGGCCTGGCCGCCTGGGAAGGCCGGCGGGCCATGTGGGTTGCAACTTGCTACTTGTGTGTGGTCGTTCTATTTAACTGGAATGATGCCCGGCGGTTTTCTGCGGCCGATACCGGTGGCACCGACGCCCGTCAAAAGCCGGCGGCACGAGCCGCGCGACAAGGCCGGCGGCACCGACGCCCGTTAAAAGCTGGCGGCTCGAGCCGCGCGACAAAGCCGGCGGCACGAGGCGCGTGACAAAAGCCGGTGGCACGAGTCGCGCGACAAAAGCCGGCGGCCTGTGCTGCCGGCACTGTGGTAGCAGCCTTAAGAGTTTAAAATATGAGTGACTGGCATATGCAATCATATCCCTCTCTTTCTTCCGCAAAGGCTATCTGACTGACATCACAAAATTAAGATATCGGTTGTTTGATCGAGAGGTCAGAACGTATACTTGTTCTTCACACATAAACCTCCGTATTACAGAACAGAGCAACATTTATGTTGCAAGCGTTGATAACTTCAACAAAAAGAATCCAGAACATACAACTATGTATTGTATGTAAATCATGTGAAGTCGCTAAGTGCGTAGTATAATTCGTCTGCGGTAAAGTTGTTTAAACATAAATAAAATACCGTACAAAACCAGATGCTACATGCTCTTAAAAATAAATTTAATTGCACTTCTGCTACTAAAAGAAAGATTTATAAACTCAATAAAAGCAATAACACAGGCAAACGACTAGCTCAATCGACCAATAAAACAGTGAGAGAGACGTATATATCTTCTAAGGGCTAGCATTTATGAACATTATCACAATTTAGTATCAATTCTGATACAACAAAGTGTAGAAAATGAAATATTAATGACCTGCTCTGAAGATATCTTTTGTTGGTATTGTGGTGTAAGTTTCCCTTTATCGTTAAAGTTGAAAATTATAGAAACACATTTTATTTAGCTCAGCTAGAACATTGGGCATGCAAGTAAAGTTATCAGTACCTGAAAAAAGCACCAATCGAAGAATGAGACTCTTTGAGAAGAACAATTAAACTGTGACAGTCGTAACTGAAGATACATATTTTTTGAAAGCAGCCTTCTTCTAATATAGTAAATTTCAAAGTGGTGTTCTTGCAAACGCAAGTAACTTTGATGAGTAGCTAAGGCGCTAATACTCTAAATTTCTCAAACTGGCATAGCCACTCGTTTGAAGCCCTCAAAATGACTCTACAGTCTTCGAGACTTTTGTGAAAATTTTCAAAATGTAAATTTCTTCATCTTTTATAAATTTACTCGTCATTATTTTGGTTGAAATTTTCCACCGAATAAAGCCAACATTTTCTGCTACATTTTCTGTAGTTCACGGCAAAAGGGACTTTCAATACACTGTAGTAACATGTTTTATTACAAAACAAAAAGGTAAGTACAGGGGATGTATTGTCTGGTTGTTCGTATTTTGAATAAAGAACGCTGGTTCTACTTTACTTATATTTTGTTCAAATCCTTTAACCTTTCTGGAGAATAGTTTTATTGCATTGTGAGCTTTCAATTCGTTTTGTCAAGTCTTTTCTGGAACTAAGTCCGATAGTCAGACGATGTGTGACTAAGACGGTGATGAGACATGTTTGACATATTTTGTATGGAACTTAAGGCCTCATTCGAGCGAGAGCTTTTTTAACGCGCGTTAAAAAAGCGTTCAACGATGGTGTAGGCGCTTTCGATGACAGCATTTATACGACCCCTTTAAAATCGCTCTTGTCTCCAGTTCCATAAAGTCTATGCCATTTAACGCCCAACGCTTAGCGTTGACAAAACGTCGCGTCTTAAAAGCGCTGTGTATGAACGTATACTAGGAAATGCATTTGTTCTATTTGAACGCTTGTTAACCGCGCGTTTAAAATGCTCTCTTGCGAATGAGGCCTAAGTCAAAAATGAATCTAAAATCTACAGATCTATCTATTGATCGAATATTGAATTCCGTAATTAGTCAATTCAAATTAAGATACAAAAATCGCAAAAGATTAAGACCAATCACGTGTCTAATAATTCTCTATAATCAAATTAAAGACTGAATAAAAGAGATGCAAGATAAATAATTCATGTTGAAATTATTCGTACGACACCGGTCGTAGCATAGAGACAGCTATAGACCAAGCTCAATAAAGCATCAGTGGAGACGTATATGTCCAGCATTTGACTAATGAAGAATATTCTATATTTGCCATTATAAAAGATAAAGGCGAAAAAAATAATAATTACGTATCAAACAAATACGAACTTTATAATATTAAAAAAACAAATACTGTTAGGCCTATGCAATTATGTTTAATTAAAGGTGAAATAGAAAATGATTTTCCAAAATTTAGTAATAATTCTTGAGTTGGTGTGTATATTTTCTAGTTTTAGCCAAGGTTAGTTTTGTTTAAGCCCATGCAATTTACTAACAAATTCTGAGCTGGTTTCTGATTGAAAAAATTTAAGCAAAATAAACACATTTATATTAGAGACATAAATACAGACAAATATTTATTTTTTATCTAATGTGTGGAGATAGCATATCTAACTATCGTCATTGTCGTAAAAAGGTGAAGACACTTCTTTCTTTTCATTGCTTATCGTATGAGTGTGTGGCCAACTCTAGAAACAACAACTAAAAAGGAATACATCTAACGGACACTGACAGAATTACAAAGAACAATTCGAGAGCCTAAATCACACTATTCAAAATATCACACGCATTTTTTACATAAAATCAACGGACTCAAAGTGACACTAGTCCGAAAGAGTAGGCACTCTTTCAAGTTTTCGGACTAGTGTCACTTTACCTTTACCCGCATATAACTTTGTTTTTAATATACTTAGTGCAAACCTCTTAGGAGATGATAATCTCTGACTAGAGATAATCATTTCCTAAGAGGTTTGCTCTAAGTATATTTAAAACAAAGTTATATACGGGTAATAGTTCAATGTGTATCGGTTCTGTAACAATATATTTAGGGCTAATATATATTTCACTGCATTGCGTTTTGTTGCTGAAATCAAGTATTACTTTACCAAGTAAACCACAACGCCAAATTCTAACACTAGCGATATTTTCTGGGCAAACGATTTAAATGCCATAAATAACAAAATGCTTTCAACGATAGCGTGATAAGTTGCGGCACTGATTTATATGGAAAATTTATTTTTTTAATCTTTATTGTGACCTAAGCTACAATTCCTAGTTAGAGTTTATCTATTAAAGCTGAGCCCGCGGTTACACCTGCGTTATTTAAGGCTACTGCTCTGCTCCCATGGCTCATAGCGTGATGTTATAATAGCCTATAGCCTTCTTCAATAAATGGACTAACTAACACTGATAGAATTTTTGAAATCAGTTCAGTAGTTCCTGCAAAAAAACAAACAAACACTTCAGCTTTATATATTAGTATAAGATAATAACCTTGAGATTTATTGAACAGATGTATTCGTATATTCTATTTACTATTCAAGGTTGAATAGATAATATAAAAAGTATAAAATGATGAAACAATAGTGCTACTTATCTTGCAAACATATGTATATTTTGTCACGAGGTACAAATGATACAATAATTACTTCTGTACAAATAACGAGACATGAACATACGTGTTATATCAGAACGAATTGTAGCGAGATGCTTGCTTAGTACACGCAATTTGATAATTAGTGATCGTCCTGAATGCAACCAAACTTGCACACTAAGATACATTGCTTACGTAGCGTCACAATAAAGACTTACCTACTCTAATATAATATTTTAAGACAATACTAATATCTGAACTCAAACTAGATAAAGCCATAAAGGCTTAATCTTGTTTAGAATCAGAAGTAGGGCAATGAGACAATATCATAAACCATACTTGAATATAGAGACTAAACTGGCAGTGGGTACACCACATAGCTATAAGAACCAATGGCCTCTGGAGTGGAAAGGTTCTAGAGTGCCGGCGACGCACCGGTCGTCGTAGGAGATAGGCCTCTTGCAAAGTGGAAGAAGAAGGCGAAGAAAAATTGGATAGGATCGCGGGAAGTCGATGGATGCAGGTGGCTCAAGTGTCTTATGTCTAGAGACCTGTGGGCGAGTTTCAGCTGATATGATAATTATAAAACATATTTTGTTAATTTTACTTTGCGTATTCAGACTTTTCAGGTATGTAGCATGCATTAACCTGACAGCTTTATTTGTACCTTACAAGCAAGCTACAAATGAAATTGTCTTGGACAGTAGGCCATAATCAAAGCCCAGTAACGAAACATATTGTAGCAGTAGCTCAAGTACAACTGAGGCCATTCGTACAATGGTGGAGACGCAACGCAATCAACATGGGTGACATCTAACGGACACATACGAAACTAATTTCTGAATCGCGCTATTCAAGTTCTTGCGTGTGATTTCTATATACAGATTCAAGTTCTCAGCAACTTCTGTTAGGCTGCAGGCCTCCAATACAATCACTTACCGTAGTCGGAGGATCCTCTACTTAGGAGAAACCGACAAGACAATTTCTTCATAATCTTACTCGTTCGTTTACCGCTAATCGCTTTCAGTACCACAAGTGCCTCCTCCAAAACTAACATCACAACACCAGAACAAATCAAACTGTTTACAAATACACATTGTAAATTCCCGCATTTCGACCGTTATACACTTCGAACAACTTTTATCGGCGATAACATCTACGAAAACGCTTACAAATAAAACTGTATTGCTTATAACGATATGCGACCTGCACGTAGTTTCATTCACTGGGGAACAGTTATTGCAAATGTATTTTTGCGCAGGTAAACATACAAGTCGTTGAAGGAAATATATGTTATGTTTTATGTATTACACATAATATATGTGTTGTGCACAGTACTGACATGAATCGATAGTTACTATCAAAAACGCGTGTAAGACTTTTTTTTAGAGTATCGCGGTATCCTCAACGTACCATAAAGCTTGTTATTGTTTTTTAAATATGTGAAAGTACGAGTCATTTGATTGTCTAAAAGTATTTAAACATGTCTGTTAAACATGTCTAACTCCTGCAATTTAACTTAAGACAAATTTCTGTGTCCTAAAACTTGTGTATTTATCAAACTTACATTATTGACAGAGATATACAAAATAACGAGATGTCTTATAAATATAAGGACACACAATTACACGCATAAAAAGAAAAATATATAAATTTTACTTTAAACTAAAATTATAAACAACTAGATTCTGCGGCAATAGCCCAGTGGTGTACGTAATGGACTGCCGAGACAATGGTTTCGGATTCAATCCCCAGGAACCCTGGGCTCCTCACCTCCGACTTTTTGAAGTTGTGTGTATTAAAATTTTTATTTATCGCTCGCTTAATAATGTGCCCGGTAGATGGCAATAGGCTCGCCTACTATTACATTGGGATCGAAACATAACTGGCGAAGTGTGGGTGTGTAATATAACTCTGCCAACCCCTTCGGGCATAAATGGCGTGAAGTTATGTATGTTTGTAGACTCTGCTTGCGGCTCCGCCTGTGTGAGACTATTTTATCCCCTTAGAGTAGGAATTGCCAAAGCCCCTCTCTTAAAGCCCTTCTACACTCCCCTAGAAATATAATACATGCCAAATTTTAGCGTCTTGTGCCCAATAGGTAGTAGTGCCTTGTCTCAGTCAGTAACGCAAGAATATTGTAAATATTAACGACGTAGATTGTGCACTGAGATCAACCCGAAAGATGTTTTTGTAATATTTTCCAACCCTGTTTCTAAACTCTCGCACTGCTGGACACGGGCCATTTTACTACGAAAACGGTAACTCCATATTACGAGTATTAGTAATAATAAAACTGCCACATTGGCCAAAACAAACATGACATCAAAACGTAGAGTCCGCCATCTCCGCTACATTACGAGTCCCAACTAAACATGGCGCTGGGTGTAATCTGTGTGGCGGGGTGTACCTACTCATATTGAATATATCAAATGCTAAAGCAGTTTGTATTTGCTATAATAATGATATACGTGTGAAGAAGTTAAACAGATGTTTCTGTTTCAGTTGAAGAGTTTGTATAAAGAAACATCAAGAAAAATCCAAATATAAAGGATGTTTTAGGTAAGCAAAAGTCATGTTAGCATGTCTTAGAGTTCCAATGTTCAATTTAAAGACCACAATATACTAGTATCATCATCGTAATAGTATAGCATTTTGCAGTCCAATACTGGACATATGATACGCTTCTTCTAATTTGCATGACGGTTGTATTGTGAGTCAATATGATGATTTGCCATATTACTATTTTGTAAGTACTCGTATATCACGATGGCTAGACGGGTTGGTCTATACCAACCCGTCTAGCCATCGTAATATACGAGCTGACATCAAAACCTATGTTTTGATGTCGAGCTTTCAGTCTTTTCCCAAAATTGTTATGCTTCGTGTAGTTTTATTAGCCATCTCTTACGATTTTACAATACTCATGGAATAAAAATTGTGTGGTGACATTTTGTATTCTTAATCCCTCATGACAAGGACCAGATACTATGCATTGTACGTTATTTGAATGTTTGTCACAGTGACACAAGGTTTATAAGTGCAGAAATTGGCGAAAAATATACTGTTGATAACTATTGCCATAGTCAATAGTAATAATAATATATGTATGCAGAAAAGATCAAAAAGGTCATTTTCATCTTTGCGTCACAGTTCAATGTACAAATATTGAATGTTTAGTACACTCTGTACGGTCTTCGATCAAAATGAATGTTCATATTTGCAACTTGGTTGACTGTATAGTATAAAATATAGATAGAATTAAGAGTTGATATTTTAAAGAGAAGAAAAATAAGATACAAGTTGCTCTAAATAAGATATTTTGATTAAATTTAGATTGACATCACGGAGTAAGCTTGCACTAAAAGAAAATAAATATTGGTCTATTTTAGCATTTCGTAGACATAAAGTAGCTTTAAACTTTACCAAAGTCGTGCATTATAATTCTTCTTTAGTCCACAGCTGGACATAGCCCTCTCCTTATTATTGCCACAATGGCATTGTGTGGCAGTAACAATAACAAGTTAAAACATATTTTTCTGACGCTACCGGAGGGCAATATTAAGAGCCTTGCTGATTTCAGCATGAATGGGCCGGCTCGACCGGGGAATTACTACCCTCTCACAGAAAATCGACGTAAAGTAACAGTACCTAAACTGTTGCGTTTCGTTCGGTGAGTGAGAGTGCCAGAGGCCCTATTCCCTATTCCTTCTCCCTCATCCCTCTCCTTATCCTATCCCTTTTTCCAACCCCAAGAGGCGGCAACGCACGTGTGACTCCTATGGTGTTGCTTGTGTACATGGGCGGTGGTAATTGCTTACCATCAGGTGATCCGTCTGCTTGTTTGCCGCCTATTACTGTAAAAAGAAAAAAAAATATTATTATCTTTTATCCAACTCAAAAAGGAGGAAGTTCTATGTTCGACGCCGCGCGCCGATATCTTATTATGTATCCATGAGTTAATTAATTTTACTCTAAATCTATATTTCTCTTACTACTTCTAGCCTTGCTTATTTTTCAATAAAAGACTGAAAGAACTTTTCACAAAATGGCGATCAAATAAGTACATTCGATAGCCTTAATCTGTGTACAAACGGAAGCGATCGGCAGTTAATGGGATGCTTAATGACCTCTACCACTGCACGCGACGTCCTCCTAATTGTTTCTATTTTCTCCACGATTAAAACGTATACTGAAACACAAGCAATGTAGCCAGGATATATATAAAATGTTTGATAACAGAAAATGCTGTGAGAATGACTAAAATTTTGTAAGAAAGTTCTTTATGCCATCATCGTCCTAGAATTTTCTCGGTTACATTCAAGACTAAGGTGGTCTTTCTAGATTTGGCAGAATATTATCCTTTCCACAGAGCGACTGCCGTTTGACCCCCGCAACAACCCAAAGGGATATCGTATGCAGTAGCTTAGCACTCTCGCAATGAAGTGGTGGTTGTTGCTTGATAGGGTCAAGATGGCCTCATAAAAAGCGCACTCGCGTCTTACACTTACAAGGCACTTCATTTGATATTTCTTCTTCTATATATGTATATAGAAGAAGAAAGTGTAGTGGAGTCTATCGGATAATGGGAAAGACCATAAACACTGCCGACATGTAACGGACACGATGGAACTATTTTGCATCGCACAATAAACTTTCTCGTACGCGATGACTACAAATATATTAGTTCTCAAGTACTTCCTAAGGACTGCAGTCCCTGAACACGATCACCTGGCCTGTTCGGCAGCTCCTCCCTTAAGTTGGAGGAACACCCACATCTTATCCTCCACAAAGTCAATATTTTCCACGTTCTTATCCAGACCTCTCAAATCCAAGATAAACACACAAGTATCCCAAAGGATGTCGACTTATCTGTTGCCAAAGTTATACCTCTGGAGGTATGACGGTAACTTTGCAAGATCTGACGTCAGCTCTCTTTGATATGCTTTGGTTTCGGAATTAATTATACAACTGTTGACGTTACTTACAAGTGTTTGCTGTATTCTGTGCATGTGGTGGGTGAATTTTTTTGCATATCTTAATATATAAAATCCTTGCGTTACTGACTGACTGACAGACACGCTACAGCCGAAACTACTTGGCGCAAAAAACTGAAATTTAGCATGTATGTTCCTTGGGGACCGTAGGGGTGCACTAAGACGGGATTTCCCGAAATTCCCACGGGATCGGGAAAAACGGGAAATTCGAAAATATGTGCGTGCGAAGCCGCTGGCGTCGACTAGTGTAATATAAGATGGATAGTGTATTTAGTTTAGAGATATATACGGTGGAATTTTCAGATACGTTGCAAAATGAAAGTGAATTTACTTTCGAAGGACATTGTTGCTGTTTTTAGACAAGTTGCGAAAAGATCAGGGGATCTTAATGACAAACATCTTTCTGTGAAAGAATATTTTTATAGACAGTATTGTTAAAAATTGCATTGGTATAAGTGGTGATATGGAACTTGACTGCAAGACAAAAGCAGACAGTGTGTGACATATACAATTTAAAATCGTTTATTACATGATTTTTACTTTAAAAGTGACGACCTCATGTATAATTGATAATATTTTACTTTGTCTTTATGCATGTTTACAATCATCTGACCTTCGTATATTATCAACATAAAGGGCAATCAACTACCAACATTTCAGGTTTAGTACAGTTGATGGATCAGTTAGTCAGTTCAAGGAATTATATATCAACAGATCCTTCAAACAACTACGCTTCAATTCCCCTTAGAACGCTCCAACTTGTTTGAAATGCATATATCGTCTAGCATTATGGAGTTAACTCAAACTATTAGCGTAATTTTGTTAGTAACAGATACATATATTTTGCTCCATGAATATGCTCCTTCATTAATAAGCTTGTACGTAGCAATCCTGCTTTATGAATTAGTTTGGAGTGGATTGATATGGATGAGGTAACTTCGCGTTATTGTACTGTTTGTCTAATGTCATAATAATAAATCTAGAATACGGTAGCTCTGAGGCCTTAGTACATAACAAGTAATAAATGTTGGTAGACATTTTAAACTTTCCCGAATCATACAAGTGTCTTGTAGTGATGGATTAAAATATAAATTGTCACTTCTCCATTTTATTCTGTGGGTATCGTTAAACGCGACTAAGAAAAGATATGAAGTTTGTTTTTCTTTTTATGATGTATGTCTGATATCTGTGATCGTCACCTGGGGTTACCACCTAAGATCAGGGTTGATTTATGGTCTTCACCATAATCAACATAAGCCTGAGTGGTAACCTCGTTTTTATAGCATACCTGTTTGTATTTTGTAGTGTCTGCGTTTATGTAATATTTAACTGTTGTGTATGTTATAAAAATAAATGCATTTTCTTCCTCTTCTTCTTCTTCTTCAAGTCAATAGCATGTTTGGGTAGCTGACGACAGACATATTCAAATAAAAAATTGGGCAAGTGCGAGTCGGTCTCGCGCACGAAGGGTTCCGTACCATCATCTATAAAAGAAAATCACGTTCGTTGTATGTATACTTAAATACTTTTTAAGTTTCTACCTGTTTATTAAGATCGAATAAAAAAATGGCTTAAAAATTACGTTTGTTGTATGGGAGCCCCCCTTTATTATTTACCTTTTTTAAATTTCATTATTTATTTAGAAAGGTAATATACAACTACATATTATGTGAATTTAAAGCGTCTACCTGTTACATTTAGTAATTTTGAGCAGAAAATATATAGTAATAGAACGGTGACACGGGCGTGGCGCGCGTGCCAAACTATTGCACTATAGTGCATGTGTTTTCGAACGCATTCGCATTACGCATCGCGTCTCCCTTTCGCGCGCTCAGGAGGTAAAAAAACATTAAATTCGTTACGAATATGCCATATTGTGCAGTTTCCAATTGTAAAAATTAAAAGTGATGCAAAAATATGGAAAAGGGAGGCATTTCATATCACCAGTAAGTATTTAAATTGAGTAAAACTTAAGATTATTGAGATTTAAAACAAGTGGGCTACTTTTATCATGTTTGTCTAATAAGAACATCATCGTTCATTTCTTCGTTATGTTAAATTTCCATTGCTTGAATTATACGATACTTGTTGACATATTTATGAAATAAACACGCAATGTACGGCGAGATACGCGATATTCACAAGATGCCAAAAACAATAACAAATCAGGGGCCACGGGTCAAATAAATAGCTGTGATTGGTCAGCGCGCGCTAGGGATTGACGTTCGGTTTATGGTTACGTTTTAAATTTATCGATAAATAAAAGGAATATTAATTCGAATTAATTATTATGTCTCTGGCTGTCTCTCTCTCTCTCTCATAAAGAAAGCAAGCATCATGTTCATGCTTTCAGATCACGAAAATGACATCTATTTGGGAATCCAAGATGGCGAACGAAACATTTTTAATAAAATTAATATGGGTATCATTTTAGGGGTTTTTATGGATTCTAGTCACGAAAAGGACATCTATTTGGGAATCCAAGATGGCGGACGGGACATTTTAAATAAAATTAATATGGGTATCATTTTCGGGGTTTTCATGGATTCTGGTCACGAAAATGACATCTATTTGGGAATCCAAGATGGCGGACGGGTCATTTTTAATAAAATTAATATGGGTATCATTTTCGGGGTTTTTATGGATTCTGGTCACGAAAATGACATCTATTTGGGAATCCAAGATGGCGGACGGGTCATTTTGAATAAAATTAGTATGGGTATCATTTTCGGGGTTTTTATGGATTCTGGTCACGAAAATGACATCTATTTGGGAATCCAAGATGGCGGACGGGACATTTTTTATAAAATTAATCTGGGTATAATTTTTGGGGTTTTCATGCTTTCTGATCACGAAAATGACATCCATTTGGGAATCCAAGTTGGCGGACGGGACATCTTTGATCACGAAATAGATGGTGATGTTGGATTACCCATCCTTTTAAACATCGGAGACGATACCCATGTTGTTTTTTTTTTAAATCCCATCCACCATCTTTGATCACGAAATAGATGGTGTTTTTGAATTTCCCATTCCTTAAAATATCGGAGACGATACCCATATCGACTTTAAAAAAAATCCCGTCCGCCATCTTTAATTTCCTATCCGTCATCTTTGATCACGAAATAGATGTTGTATTTGGATTCTCCATCCCATATATGACCGGAGACGATACCCATATTGATTTAAAAAAAAAATCCCTTCCACCAACTTTGATCACGAAATAGATGGTGTTTTTGAATTTCCCATTCCTTAAAATATCGGAGACGATACCCATATCGACTTTAAAAAAATCCCGTCCGCCATCTTTAATTTCCTATCCACCACCTTGAATCACGAAAAAGATGTTGTATTTGAATTTTCCATCCCTTTTAACAGCGCAGACGATACCAATATAGTTTTTGTTTATTTTCCCATCCGCCATCTTTGATTTCCCATCCGCCATCTTCGATCACGAAATAGATGTTGTATTTCGATTCCCCAACCCTTAAAATATAGAAGGCGATACCCATATTGTTTTTTAAAATTTTGTCATCCGCCATCTTTGATATTCCGTCCGCCATCTTGAATCACTAAATAAATTTCATATTATTTAATCAGCATCCCGAAAATCTCGAAAACGATACCCATATAGATTGTATCCTATTCGTTAAGCCTTTTTTTTGCCTTTGACCCAACCCTCCCCCTTCTCGTTTGACCAAATTTATTATTTTTGTCTGGCCCCTAAAAGTTGTGGCGTAATTTTATATAGCCTAGCCTTTCGGAATAATTGGGCTATCATAGGTAATATCAATTTTTAAAAGCCGACTGCTAGTTCCTGAGATTAGCCGACATTATCTTTTAGCCTTTTTAGCCTTTTGCCCGGCCACAAAGGGTCGAAACGTTATGTTATATAGCCTATAGCCTTCCGGAATAACTAGGCTACCGTATACAAAAAGAATTTTTCAGATCCGACCGGTAGTTACTGAGATTAGCGCGTTCAAACAAACAAACTCTTCCGCTTTATTACATTAGTATAGATATTTTATAATATAGTCAAAAGTTTTGTAAGATTTCAATACAGATTTTTAACTAAATAAATACGTTTTATTTTTATAACAGTATACTATAACCAAACTATTCATAGTAAAACATTTTATATAAACAATAACATAATTTCATTTTCCATAGCTCTCACATCGATAATAATTCCTTAGTGTCCCCTCACTATCTATACGTCACTGTGGGCGGGGCTTGCTAAAATGTGGCACGCGCGAAATGTACGCGATGACGTGACATTCACCGTTCTATTACTATCTATTTCTGTGTACGGAACCCTAATATTGTACTGAATTTAATTTATCCAGTGCTTAACATACTTGTCCTAAATTCAGAGAATTTACAGTGAAACAATTCAAATTCAAATTCAAAATCCTTTATTCATTTGGGTCACAATGTGACGCTTATGAACGTCAAAATAATAAATTTATAAAATAATTACTTATACTCAAATTTAAAACATTATTACTGTATGCTTCTACATTTACATTTACTGCCACGTTCGCAAAGCAATAGGCATGACCATGAGAAAGAACGGGCAATAAAACTCACGGTCACTCTCTTTCATCGCCAGGTTTTGCATAATACACAATTTACATTTTGTAAGGTGCTGCAACTGTTACACCTTCTATATCACTTGTATATATTTACTGTACATCATAATACTCAAGCATAATACTTTTGGTTAGCCTCCTCAGAATAGACATGGTGAAACAGGAGCATCCACTTACATTATATATACCTAATAATGCAGGCAATCCGCGAAAGTGATCAGAACCATGATGGAAATGATGCAGTTAAATATTAAAATCTAATACCAGCCCGCAAGACCGTCATCGACCAGTCATCGCAAGTAGCACCCGTTCACGAGTATGACGCATGTGCCAGCCATCATCCCTCTCGCCATATTAGAGGGACAGGGATGACCCGACACACGACGCCACCACAAGAAATGACATTTTAGTGAGCATGACGACAACGGTATACGAACCAGTAGTAAGAAACAATCTATTGGTATACTGACCATGACCGCCAATTACCTCCATTTTCCAGATCGTTATTATTAACATAAGTTAGTGGAACGTGTGAAGGAATGCAAATGTAGAAAGAATTTTGTGAAGGTGACAAGTGAACAATGATATGATCAGAGATAAATAATGTTAAACTACATTCAACAAATCATAAAAATATCCAAATCCTGCAAAAATCATGTGTTCACGAGGCACCTCCACTTAACATGTAAATAAAATAATCGTGAGTTAAACAAGCCTAAGCCTATCCCCACGGTGTCTTATCATTTAAAAATTCCTTAATAGTGTAATAACCCCTTTGTAAAAGAAAGTTCCTAATTGTCCGTTTGTATTTGTGCATGGGTAAATTCATTATTTCAAGAGGCAATTTGTTGAAAAATCGTATACCAATCCCCGCAAATGAGTTCTGAATTTTATGTAGACGATAGTTAGTTCCCACCAGTTTATGCTTATTCCTTGTGTTCACGTTGTGCAAATCACTATTTTTGCGGTATAGAATTAAGTTTTTCTTAATGTACATTAAGTTAGCATATATATATTGCGATGCAACTGTCAATATGTCTACTTCTTTAAATTTATCACGTAAAGAATCTCTAGCACCTAACTTATAAATTGCACGTATGGCCCTTTTTTGAATGACAAAAATAGTCTGTATATCAGCAGCTGTACCCCATAACATTATTCCGTAAGACATTACGCTGTGAAAATAACTAAAGTAAACTAGCCTAGCAGTATCTATATCTGTGAATTCCCTAACTTTTCTAACTGCAAACGCTGCAGAACTAAGTTTTACTGCGAGACAGGATATTTGGGCGCCCCACTGAAGCTTACAATCTAAAGTTACACCTAAGAATACGGTTGATTCGACTAGTTCAATGGTTTCCTTATTTAAAATTATATTAGTAGGAACACTTTTGACATTAGGCAAAGAGAATTTAACACATTTGGTTTTGCTTGAGTTGAGTACCAAATTATTTGTAGAAAACCAATCTAATACTTGTGCAAGAGTGTTATTGACGGTATCAAAGTTACTTAAATTACGATCAACTTTAAAAATTAGTGACGTATCGTCGGCAAACAAAACAATATCACATAAATTTTGTACAAAGAACGGCAAATCATTAATATATATTAAAAAAAGAAATGGACCGAGAATAGAGCCCTGTGGAACGCCCATTCCTACTGGCAAACCTAGAGAACTACTCCCATTAACATCTACATACTGAATTCTATCACATTTTTTTTTTTGCTCTGGCAACTGTAACCGCCAGACGTCAATAATTTTAGCTCCGTAATTAAAAAAGTTTTAATATAATTTTAATTGATTATTTAACATATAAGTTAGTATATATTGATAAAATAGTGACAAGAAGTTACTGTTAAAATTGTGTTTGTAAAAAGTATAATAACTACACGGCCAAAGTTCGAGCGAACAGAACGGAGACTTGGTGTCAACGGACGGATTTGAATTTACATCTGCTACGACTTAAACCCGGGGAGTATAATACTTATTAAAACTTATTCAACACTCCACAGCACCGAATTACTCGGCTCACCCCCGTGTGAGCTACGTCCAACACACATCTGGCTCAGTTCTGTCTCCTTTTGCTTGACTTTATGTGGAAGCAAAATCGAGGACTAAACAACAGCCCCAGACAAACACAATCTACAGATACACTTCACAATTACTACACTGTTTATTCTTGTCTGTACTTCATATATTTGTGTACTTATCTGTATTAGCTATTATTGGTTTAAACCTGTAACTTGTATACCTACTTACATTTTATTAATAAGTTGATTAAGTTCATCAGCTGAGATATTTCAATAGAAACCTTGTAAAAGTATTAGATAATTACTCTAAAGTATTCAAATTACCTAAATTGTTCTCAATTTCTTAGTTTCTACAATTAATTAATTAAATATAATTTTTATTCATATACCCCCCTTTTCTTTTGTAACTTTTCTTATTTATTCTGTCTATACAATAAGACCTTTTATCAATTCATCACTACGTAACTAAAACTGAGTTCTTTGCGCGGTAAACGGTCCCTACATATTTGACACAACATTACAGGAGCTCAAAGCTAGACATATAGACAATATAAAGTCTAACTTTGACATTGAAAACCTTAATAAACATGGAGATATTATCTAATAAAATTCACCTTTGACAACGACAATGTTGTTGTGTAGTTTCAAATGACCAGTCCGGTGCGTATTATTCTGCCAATCTGTGAGGATACACTAGTTAGATTTTGTTATTAAAATGAAATACTTATGGACTTCGGACTTTTTCATTAAGCTTAGCGTTATGAGTTCAAGGCTGATGGCATCAGTAATAGCCTAGGGGAGAAACTAACAGACTCCTACTCAGAAGGTCTCAGATTTCAAACGCACGGTGAATACCACTGCCTGTTTGAACTTAAGTGCGTATTACATTGTTCATTATCGCTCGCTTAAGAGTAAAGGAAAACATCGTGAGGCAACTTATTTGTCTCAATGCTCTCCATAATAATATCAAAAGAGATGAGTGTGTTGTCTGCCAAACCGCACATGGCCACCACAGTGGACAATGCTAACCTAACCTAGCCTTTCTCATGAAAAGAAAATGCCCGCGCCAAACAGTAGGCAGCTTATAATACAGGACTGATGATGGTGTGGTGAGTTCAACGCCAAGCTTTGTACATGCATTGTGCTTAATTTCAAGCAACAGTGTCTGAAACAAGCCTAGAACCTCACTGCACTCTAATCCTTCTAACCTATTGCACACTGCTGAGACTATGACGTTTAATTATTAGTACTGGACATTGAACCCTCAGACACGTAAACAGTGGGACTGGGGTAAACACGAGATGATTAATTCCTGCTTTGGACTAGCCCTAAACGGCAACGGCATTTGAAATACTGTAAACATGATAAGGGATTAGCCAGTCGTTGATGTGATTAAGAAACATGTAAATGAATAGTTTTGTGATAAAGAATACTACAAAAATCATGTTGGTTTATATGTGAAAAGTTTTGTAACATACAGTATTCATTTCTGATTATTTATTAGAGGCGAGATAATTTTTTTAGGTATGGAAATCATATTGGTGAGCACACAGATGGCATTTACGTGCAGCTCTTGGAGCAACGAGCAGCTTTATGGCCATCGAAGAACAGATGGGTGTTATAGGCATGAGACCGATATATCAAAACTAATCTGAAATCCGTTTGCAGTCAGAAATCGTATCGTAACGATATTCCAATATGAGAAAACCGATTTTAGAAAAGGCAAAACAATACCACGATATGACGATAACGCAAACAATCTAATCTGAACCAAACGGTGCAAGCGCAACCAAACTACAAAGTAAATCTAAAGCTTACGTTTTCGATAGTTTTCATCATATTCATTCGTTCTCTTTCACTCTACCAAACGACTAGTTAGTTAGAATGAGAGAGAGTGAATTTCATTTCTTTTTCCTACTAACTGAGTGATCCATTGAAAGAGCGAAAGAGATGAAGCGAATTGTCGCCAAGCAAGCGAATCGTTTTGGATTTTGGCGGTTTTATGAATTGCAGATTGAATAGAAAAATAAAACTAAATATCGAGGCGATAATATCTGATTCAGATTGCAACTATTTTATGTTTATTTTGAAGATTGCAAATAGTTATTAGGAATTTATGTTTGGCGAGTTTTATTTGACTTGATTAGTCTCATGCCTAAAATAAGATTTCGATTGTTTGCGTTTGTCTTACGCTACCCTCCAACATCCGCTACTGAAATCGATTTCTAAAAACGGTTTTTGAAATCAATTTGAAAATCTGAAATCGGATTAATATCGGTTTGCGTAAAAAATCGAAAACGCCCATGCCTAGGGTGTTTTAATAACGGTTCTCGAAAACGCACTAATGTTTTTTTGAAGCTTACTCCAAATATATATCTTTAGTAGCCATTGATAGATAACATATTGCGAACGGGCATTAGTGGGTTTTCACGAACCGTTCTTCAAGCACTGCGCTTGACGTTTTGTTACACCCTTATATCACAAACACAACGCACGCGAATTGACATTTAAACCTAAATAAAAATATATACATATTTCAGAATGTTATCGTTTCAATGATCAACGCGTTCGTTGTTTTGTTTTGAGGTCCTGAGTATTATGTCAACTGCAGCATCATGTGTTCGTCTAGAACAAGTATCGAACACAAGATGCTATTGAGCGTTAGGACCCATTTCAAAGAAGGTATGGGTCAAGTCTGGGGAACGGTGAATGCTGGATTGATGCCGCCCTCTCAGCGCTGGGCAAAACATCTACCACAGTGATAATTAAGCTAGTACAGTCCTGCACACCCCTCTGCCGTTCTCCGTGTCATGTCTCGATGAAATCAACTATTTGAATTTGAGCACGTCCAAGAGGATTCCTCCACAAAAAAATGATATGTTACATGTCAAGCCGGTGCTTTTTTAAACTGAGCTTTTCCCTTTATTGTATCCATTCATGATCATTGTAAATCACAACGTATTGCACAAGTGTTCACTCGAACGTTACTAAGAGCATGACGTAAACTATTAGTGCTCGACATTCTGCTTCAGATACGTAAACACCGAGACAGCAGTAAACACTATGATTAAGTACAGCTTATGATTAAATATGCTGAAAGGCTGTATTTGAGATGCTGTAAAATATGGAACTTGTCAGATAGGTCCGTTGTTGTGATTTAAATATTTAAGTTACTTATAAGGTATGTATCGCGTACCTTTTTTATAGAATCTAATACTTTAACATTACAGCAAGCGCTATAATCATGAAATATCGCATGTTCAAAAGAACGTGGTACATAATATATTATTTTGAAAGACAATTTAACTAGCAAACTAATTTATAAAAATAACTTGACAGTGTACTTTGTGCTTCTAAAAAGCATCATCTTAAAGATACACCACAACACTTAGAATTTAGAGATAGCGAAAGTCGACCATACAATCCGACAACCAGCATCACATATTTGAAGAGAGCAGACAGAATATACATTGATTGTAATGGCCTTTGATACTTGCCTTTGTTCTGAAAATCTTATTCTAGTAGGACTAATCTAATCCATAAATCCAGTCTAGAGTTTATACATCTAACCTTTTCTTTTCATTTCTTTTACGTACATTTGTTTGAAACATATTTCAACTAACATAAACGAAAAAAAACAAAAATTTCTGGCAAACCTGTAATCCGTGTTCAATGGCGAACAAAAATGGTAATCTGTTAAAAGTATTATGGAAAACTAAAACGTTCAAAATCCTTTGATCCACCCAATTGGAATATTTCACGTATAGTTACGTTGCCATGTGTGAATCGAACTGTTTGTTCTAGATAAAGGAGGTACAGAAGGGTCCCACATATTATATAACTTGGCTTTATTCAATGTCCTTCCTTCGCATTGTCCTGTCGAGATGAAAAAAAATAATAATAATATAGGATTAATATGGCTTTTTGGCTAGGGTGGATTTGATATAATATTTTGATATTGTGCTTCGAAAATAAATTCTTTCATATTACTGGACTGCTTAGGAAAGGTTACTGTGGCTAAGTAGTTTCCTTTTTATAAAGATACGTAAAAAAAATTATGATCTGATTAAATATTGGAGTTAGATATATTTATATATTTACTTTTGTCTTTATTTTATTAAAAATGGACATATCTTGACTAAAAGTGACTGCTGCATTTAAGAATCTAGCTTGCTGATTTCGGCCGCTAAAGTTGTTGCAGTATAACAATACTATCTAATGATGCATCTACTACCTATTAATATCGCTCCTAATGGTCTAACTATTACTATCGCTCCTGTATAATAATATATGGTTCAAGAAGAAATGTAAAGTTCAAAAGTACAAAATATATTTTGTTTTCAATTAGCACCGAAATTTGTCTTTGGGTATTTATTTCGAAATGTTAAGTTTTCATAGTATTTGACAGGTGATTAGTAATTGAACTTTTACCGTCAACAAGCTCTCAGTCTTGTTTGCCACCTATGACAGTAAAAATAAAATCATGTGATAGGTGGATCAGGTGAGATGACACGGGTAGAAAGGTAGTGAATCCTTAAGCGATGGGTTGACGTTAAGCGAGATACATTACTTGCCTACAACGAGCAAAGGGTAAACGGTGAGTTGTAATATGTATTACATGTCATAAAGAGATGTCTGCGAAGGACAAATGATTAATTGCCATATAAGGCCAATTATAAAAATCTAATAAAACAAACCGAATAAAAACCTTGCCGTGTTTATATTAAATAAACACGGCAAGGTTTTTATTCGGTTTGTATTTACATATTTGTATTTTCAATGTCTCTTTAACTATACCTATTACAATGTGTGACGTAAAAATTTCGCACTCTCATTATTTTTAGTTAAATGTTTTATGCACTTTTGATGACGATTTTGATAAACCAACACAATAATTATATGATTATGTAGTGCTGTTAGAATAAACTGAAATAATCTTCTTTATTTGAATTCTGAAAAGACAAACCATTGAAGCTTATAAATCAAATTTTCAAGACCTCTCTACCTTTACCTACTTAAAGTAATGAGGTTGTTCAACTTCACTGAACAAGAGAATTTCAACCAATCAATTGACGTGAATATAATAACAAAATCGCTTTAGAACTTTAGTTGTTACAAAAAACTGCGTAGAACAAAGTGAAATTATGTTGTAAGAACAACTTGTTACTTTGCAAAGTTCTGTAACTTCACGTTATATGTCTATAACAATTAGGGGAATAACTATCTACTTACTTGAAGTTTGACAGGCGACTTGTCTATAACTAAGGTGCTCAGAGTTTCAGGTGTATGCCGGAGGGGTATGCAAGGAGCTACCGTTATACAATGGCTCTACAAATGCTTATTTCTTGCATAATATAAATTCAGATATAGTTTTGGCTTCATTGTATTAATAAGTTAGAGTAATGCCACATATTTACCTGATTCTCATCATAAAGCATTTTGCAGTCCAATGCTGTAAATAGGCTTCTCATGATTTTCGTTACAATACTATTGTTATCAATAGATGTGCAGTAATCTGACCTGGGACCTGGCATAGAGCCTTTGGTGTTTTCTGACACTTGCCAAAGGTACTTAGTGCTTCGAGTTTATTCCTTAATCGTCTCTTGCGACTCATGGAATAAAATAGGGTAGTAACACTTTGTATTTTTAATCCGTCACCACAAGGAAAAATGTATGCGCGGGGTAATATAATAAGAAGTAATAGTCAATGGAAGGCTAAACATTCCTTAACTGATAACATCGTGGACAAGTCATGTACGTCTTACACCGTTTATTATTATTTTATCCCTGGTATAACTAAAACAGTTAAGCAGCAAAGCTCATTTCTACAAGTGATTACATGTTGTTTAATTCCCAACAGAATTAGTATTAATAAACGTAGTGGAATATTATTTTTGCTCAAAGGAAAATCTTAAGGTTGTTTAAAGATGAAGCAGATACTTTGTAGTGGATTAATATTGAACACATTGAATTTTACTCACGCGTAAGCGAAAACGGAACAGGAACATATTGTGAGGAAACCTGCATGTCTGAGAGTTCACTATAATGTTCTCAAAATACATGTGAGTAAAAGTCAAAATAATTTATTCATCTAGGTCACAAAGTGACGCTTATTAACGTCAAATATTTAAAATAAATTACTTAATTTATGTGACTTTTGCCAACCCGCACTTGGCCGGCGTGGTGGACTATGGCTTTACCCTTCTCATAGTGAGAAGAAGCCCGTGCCCAGCAGAAGGACAGTTTAATATATAGGGCCGATGATGATGAATACAATAAAGGCAGTATACTTATTCACCTAAAAATATTTTAAACAGTGTGCGATGATATAAGACCCTATTTTCATAAAATGTTACTTAGGTAATAAATCAGAATAAATTGTTTTCTAATGCAGAATGAGACCACACGGTAAGTGCGTGTGCTCAAAAAATATAAAAATATTTATATAGGACCTGTCGGGTGTCGTAACTTTCCTTATAAGAAAGACCGAAAGACTAAACATGGTTGTAAGCACTGTGAACTGAAAAGACGTATGTAAGGACCATGCTATTTTATTGTGCAATGATTGTGCCAATGTTCAAGACTGAAAAAAAACTGTTAGGACTGATTTAAATATAGTTGATTTAATTTTTTTATAAGAAAATCTCCCAAGTTAAACGAATAACGTGCAATTATTAAAAAATAAGAAAAAAAATTAATGTTTTTTATTGTTTCTGAGGTGCCTAATGTTTGTTGATTTTCTTCCTTCCTTCATATTTGCTGTAAAATTACTAAATATACAATATAATATACAATGTTTTTTGTTTTATATTAAAAATAATTTATTTAAAATTAATAAAATAGGTAGTACATTTTTTAATAACATGGCTATAATTACATCACAGTATGCATTAATTTTTGGGTACAGGGTCACAAGAAAACCTAAGATAACCTATTAAGTTACTGAGTGAACGAGATTATTTTCATAAATAAATAGAAGTCGCTCACCTAGTAATATTTAAACGCACGGTTAGAATTGTAATTTCTGACTTTTAGTACGCTCGTTCTAGATTTTATTATTAATCAATATTCGTCGTTAGTTTAGTTAATTGTTCGCTTACTCCAAAATAAACGACAAATTGTAAGCGCCACGCAATCGCAACTCAGCACTAGAATATTACTACAATCAAAAGCAAGCTTCGTAAATGTTCGCAAGCTAGTTGTCAGCGGTACGGCGGCACCTGAGCACTAAGCGGTTTCCACCCCCGGATTCCAGTAATCACTAGTTCCGAGTGGAAATAATAGTGTAGCTTTTTATACTCTTGTTTCAATTGATTTAGGACGTTGATTGGATGAGTTTTTGTGTCTATGAAGTTGTGATTTGGGGTAGATTGACTATAATCAAGTTGAAGAATCGTTTGTTGTAAGAAATTTATGAGGTAACGAATTAGGTTGTATCAGCTTTAAGTTCCTGGAAGTTGAGGGCAGGCGAAGTTGCGGGGACTGCTTGTGCAAGTATGAATAAAAAACCAAGGCATTGAAAATTTGTTAAATTTGGCAGAAACAATAATGTTTTAAGTTAATTTTACATCAGCTCACACTAATTACTGGCATTCGTGTATTTAGTATTATTCACAAATTATTGATGTCATATTCAGCCTCTCACCATTTTTTTTCATTAGTCGCTTCTTATGAATCGCACGGCGTGTAATGGGGTAGTGACACTTTATATAATTGATCCATCACATACACAGTCACATCGAAAAATAATTGTACAATATCTATTGTCAAAAACCATAGCTACTAAATGTCATTACATAACACTCACACTTTTTACTTCTTAAGAAAAAAGGCCAAAAGTACCTACGAAACAAACATCTTCACATAACCTTGATTACCATATTATAAGTACCTGTTTGTAAAGACAAAATCTTCATATTCCATTGCAAAAACACAATTATACATTGGGAGCGAAAAGAAAAATGCTTTTTAAATGTACATTTGGTTTGTTTTAAAACACACGTTTCATGTGACAGTGATTGATGCTTGGTTTTGTTCTAAAATTTTCAGTAATGATAAGTAATGTTCTGATGAGAGTTGTTTTCGCGCGTTGCGGAAAAATTAACATCTCTTTTTAAAGATGGCTCTTAATGGTTTATGTGTGTTCTCCGTCAATGTTTTTCTGTGAAATATAACAGTATTTTTGTATATAGAACGTATTCTGAGATATGAGTATGAAAACTAAACGAATAATTAGAAATGGAGGAATAATTATATTGCGAGTAATTATAATAAAGCAATGAGGTCTTTGTTTTATTTTTTTTGCAGACTATATTCAAGGATCAGTTTTCAGGCAACCAATCACATCGATTATCTCGATCCTGCCTGCGCTTTCGCCTCCATGGGTGCTGATTGTCACAACAAAAGGTAGTCCGTTTACTATTCTGATGAACGTGATGATGGAGAGTTTCTTCAAAATCTAATAAGTAGTTTTTGTGTAAAAGAGTAACAAGCAATATCTACCTTCACAAGCTTTTGCATTTATAGTAGAAGAACTGATTTATTATTATGCAGCACATTTACAATCTGTGTAGGGAAGTATTTTATATTCAGTTTCCCTTGTCATATTAAAATATACATATCGAACAGATACGGGTCTCGGACACATGGGGTGCAGCCGGTATAATGTTTGTTTATATTACGCACTCGATTAAGAGACGAAATTTTCTTTGTTGCAAACATGTTTTAGAAAGATAAACATAAAATAAAATACGCACAGTACGAATATCGTTTCAAATAAATGTAATTAAAATGATGTGCATTATAAATAACGTATATAACTAACCTATTTAAAACTTCAACTTAAAAGGCAAAAGGGGAGACCTTGCGAGGCATGCGCTGCGCACGGCGCACAGCGCATGCCTCGCAAGGTGTGTACCTTTATATTCGTGGCGAGGCATGTGCTACGCACGTGCGAGGGTGAGCCAACGAGCATCGGCAAATGCTACAAGATCAAAGTGCCTCAGTGCGAGCATTACATTAGTTGTGGACGGCGCCGCGCATGCACGAATCTCGCGATCATATTTGCAATGGATAAATTCCATCAATACTTATTTGGTAGAAAGTTTACTTTACGTACGGATCACAAACCGTTAGTCACAATCTTTGGACCGCAGTCGGGTATTCCCAACACGGCCGCTAGTCGACTACAAAGATGGGCGATTAAATTGTCGGCTTACGATTTCAATATAGAATATATTCGCACGGATAAGAATACAGCAGATGCTTTGTCTAGGTTGATTAGTAAGCATAAGGAAGGCGCTTGTAAGGAAGAATTAGATACCCCAGAACAAACATATTTACATTTTGCTTCAGAAGCGTTACTCCTAGATTCTTGTAAATTAAAAAAGAAACGGCTTTAGATACCTTTTTGAGCAGAGTAGTTAGATACATTAATGATGGTTGGCCGGGCGATGTTGAAATGAAAGAATTAAAACCATACGTCAATGGGAAAAATGAGTTGTATACAGAATTAGGTTGTGTAATGTGGGGACATAGGGTCGTAATTCCAATCTCTTGCAGGGTTA
This sequence comes from Euclidia mi, assembly GCA_944739405.2. NCBI lineage: Eukaryota > Metazoa > Arthropoda > Insecta > Lepidoptera > Erebidae > Euclidia > Euclidia mi. The sequence continues at coordinate 36,175,996 of OX123192.2, read as the reverse complement.
AAGTGCTTACAGAACTTCATGAGGGTCATATGGGTGTAGTGAAAACAAAGGCGCTAGCTCGGAGCTATGTGTGGTGGCCGGGTATAGACGAAGCGGTAGAAGCCGCGTGCCGTGCCTGCACAGTGTGCGCTGCGGTATCCGAAGCGCCTCCGGCGCACGCACCGCGCCTCTGGCCGTGGCCAGATCATCCATGGACCAGGATACACATAGACTTTTTAAGACCAATAGAGGGGCAAGCGTACCTTATTTTAGTTGATGCTCATTCGAAGTGGATAGAGGCAATAAAAATGAATAGCACTACAGCGACAGCTGTAATAAAGGTTTTGCGAGAAATGTGGGCCAGATTCGATTTGCCAAAACAGGTAGTTAATGATAATGGTCCTCTATTTTTTCGTACTCAGTTCAAACTAATTCTAAATACCTACCAATGGAATCGAACATTTTTTCAGCCCCATATCACCCAGCGTCGAATAGGGCGGCAGCAAACGCCGTAAAAATATGCAAACGCAACATTAAAAAGGCAATTAGGTCTAAAACAGACATACACGCTCCCTTATGTAGATTCCTACTAGCTTATAGAAATACGCCACACTACACAACCGGTGAAAGTCCAGCAAAAATGTGTATAGGACGCAATTTGCGCATGCGTCTAGATTGTTTAAAACCGGACCAGAAAGAAATAGTAAACGCTCGTCAGAAGCGGATAGAATCATCCGCTGAAGGGGTAATTAGACAATTCGCGGTGGGTGACAAGGTCTGGTTTAGAGAGTATCGTGGCATAGATAAGTGGACGGTAGGGACAATCATCGATAAGACTGCGCTTGACGTTTTGTTACACCCTTATATCACAAACACAACGCACGCGAATTGACATTTAAACCTAAATAAAAATATATACATATTTCAGAATGTTATCGTTTCAATGATCAACGCGTTCGTTGTTTTGTTTTGAGGTCCTGAGTATTATGTCAACTGCAGCATCATGTGTTCGTCTAGAACAAGTATCGAACACAAGATGCTATTGAGCGTTAGGACCCATTTCAAAGAAGGTATGGGTCAAGTCTGGGGAACGGTGAATGCTGGATTGATGCCGCCCTCTCAGCGCTGGGCAAAACATCTACCACAGTGATAATTAAGCTAGTACAGTCCTGCACACCCCTCTGCCGTTCTCCGTGTCATGTCTCGATGAAATCAACTATTTGAATTTGAGCACGTCCAAGAGGATTCCTCCACAAAAAAATGATATGTTACATGTCAAGCCGGTGCTTTTTTAAACTGAGCTTTTCCCTTTATTGTATCCATTCATGATCATTGTAAATCACAACGTATTGCACAAGTGTTCACTCGAACGTTACTAAGAGCATGACGTAAACTATTAGTGCTCGACATTCTGCTTCAGATACGTAAACACCGAGACAGCAGTAAACACTATGATTAAGTACAGCTTATGATTAAATATGCTGAAAGGCTGTATTTGAGATGCTGTAAAATATGGAACTTGTCAGATAGGTCCGTTGTTGTGATTTAAATATTTAAGTTACTTATAAGGTATGTATCGCGTACCTTTTTTATAGAATCTAATACTTTAACATTACAGCAAGCGCTATAATCATGAAATATCGCATGTTCAAAAGAACGTGGTACATAATATATTATTTTGAAAGACAATTTAACTAGCAAACTAATTTATAAAAATAACTTGACAGTGTACTTTGTGCTTCTAAAAAGCATCATCTTAAAGATACACCACAACACTTAGAATTTAGAGATAGCGAAAGTCGACCATACAATCCGACAACCAGCATCACATATTTGAAGAGAGCAGACAGAATATACATTGATTGTAATGGCCTTTGATACTTGCCTTTGTTCTGAAAATCTTATTCTAGTAGGACTAATCTAATCCATAAATCCAGTCTAGAGTTTATACATCTAACCTTTTCTTTTCATTTCTTTTACGTACATTTGTTTGAAACATATTTCAACTAACATAAACGAAAAAAAACAAAAATTTCTGGCAAACCTGTAATCCGTGTTCAATGGCGAACAAAAATGGTAATCTGTTAAAAGTATTATGGAAAACTAAAACGTTCAAAATCCTTTGATCCACCCAATTGGAATATTTCACGTATAGTTACGTTGCCATGTGTGAATCGAACTGTTTGTTCTCGATAAAGGAGGTACAGAAGGGTCCCACATATTATATAACTTGGCTTTATTCAATGTCCTTCCTTCGCATTGTCCTGTCGAGATGAAAAAAAATAATAATAATATAGGATTAATATGGCTTTTTGGCTAGGGTGGATTTGATATAATATTTTGATATTGTGCTTCGAAAATAAATTCTTTCATATTACTGGACTGCTTAGGAAAGGTTACTGTGGCTAAGTAGTTTCCTTTTTATAAAGATACGTAAAAAAAATTATGATCTGATTAAATATTGGAGTTAGATATATTTATATATTTACTTTTGTCTTTATTTTATTAAAAATGGACATATCTTGACTAAAAGTGACTGCTGCATTTAAGAATCTAGCTTGCTGATTTCGGCCGCTAAAGTTGTTGCAGTATAACAATACTATCTAATGATGCATCTACTACCTATTAATATCACTCCTAATGGTCTAACTATTACTATCGCTCCTGTATAATAATATATGGTTCAAGAAGAAATGTAAAGTTCAAAAGTACAAAATATATTTTGTTTTCAATTAGCACCGAAATTTGTCTTTGGGTATTTATTTCGAAATGTTAAGTTTTCATAGTATTTGACAGGTGATTAGTAATTGAACTTTTACCGTCAACAAGCTCTCAGTCTTGTTTGCCACCTATGACAGTAAAAATAAAATCATGTGATAGGTGGATCAGGTGAGATGACACGGGTAGAAAGGTAGTGAATCCTTAAGCGATGGGTTGACGTTAAGCGAGATACATTACTTGCCTACAACGAGCAAAGGGTAAACGGTGAGTTGTAATATGTATTACATGTCATAAAGAGATGTCTGCGAAGGACAAATGATTAATTGCCATATAAGGCCAATTATAAAAATCTAATAAAACAAACCGAATAAAAACCTTGCCGTGTTTATATTAAATAAACACGGCAAGGTTTTTATTCGGTTTGTATTTACATATTTGTATTTTCAATGTCTCTTTAACTATACCTATTACAATGTGTGACGTAAAAATTTCGCACTCTCATTATTTTTAGTTAAATGTTTTATGCACTTTTGATGACGATTTTGATAAACCAACACAATAATTATATGATTATGTAGTGCTGTTAGAATAAACTGAAATAATCTTCTTTATTTGAATTCTGAAAAGACAAACCATTGAAGCTTATAAATCAAATTTTCAAGACCTCTCTACCTTTACCTACTTAAAGTAATGAGGTTGTTCAACTTCACTGAACAAGAGAATTTCAACCAATCAATTGACGTGAATATAATAACAAAATCGCTTTAGAACTTTAGTTGTTACAAAAAACTGCGTAGAACAAAGTGAAATTATGTTGTAAGAACAACTTGTTACTTTGCAAAGTTCTGTAACTTCACGTTATATGTCTATAACAATTAGGGGAATAACTATCTACTTACTTGAAGTTTGACAGGCGACTTGTCTATAACTAAGGTGCTCAGAGTTTCAGGTGTATGCCGGAGGGGTATGCAAGGAGCTACCGTTATACAATGGCTCTACAAATGCTTATTTCTTGCATAATATAAATTCATAATAATGAACCACACAAGTCGGCCATAGCTCAACACCTCTTGGACTCGGGTACCGACCACTGGATTGAGTTACATAACCCTCAGGTACTTTCGACAGAACGCCACTATATACCTCGAATGGTTAGGGAGGCTATTGAAATTAAAAAGTTCAAGAATTTCAATAGAGAGGATGGGTTTCAACTGTCGAGTATCTGGCATCCAGTGGTACGTCTATGTAAAACCCGTGAAAAGAACAACATCAAACCGCGAGCTGACGTAGTGAGTGTGGTATGTCGTGATCGGGTACAATGTGATAGTGATAACAGTGCTAGTGGTGTTGAACGCAGAAAACGAGTAAGAAAGCGGGTAGACCGTTATACTTGCTCGTAACATTCATCCACCCGCAATACCATCAGTACATCCGTGAACATGGCGCTTGCAACAGTGCCGAAATATCGGTTACTCCAAACAAAGGTACGTGGTATATACCCCGAAAAACAATTTAAATTAAGTTTAAATGACCACGAAAGTTTAAATTCCTATAATATAAATTCAGATATAGTTTTGGCTTCATTGTATTACTAAGTTAGAGTAATGCCACATATTTACCTGATTCTCATCATAAAGCATTTTGCAGTCCACTGCTGTAAATAGGCTTCTCATGATTTTCGTTACAATACTATTGTTATCAATAGATGTGCAGTAATCTGACCTGGGACCTGGCATAGAGCCTTTGGTGTTTTCTGACACTTGCCAAAGGTACTTAGTGCTTCGAGTTTATTCCTTAATCGTCTCTTGCGACTCATGGAATAAAATAGGGTAGTAACACTTTGTATTTTTAATCCGTCACCACAAGGAAAAATGTATGCGCGGGGTAATATAATAAGAAGTAATAGTCAATGGAAGGCTAAACATTCCTTAACTGATAACATCGTGGACAAGTCTTGTACGTCTTACACCGTTTATTATTATTTTATCGCTGGTATAACTAAAACAGTTAAGCAGCAAAGCTCATTTCTACAAGTGATTACATGTTGTTTAATTCCCAACAGAATTAGTATTAATAAACGTAGTGGAATATTATTTTTGCTCAAAGGAAAATCTTAAGGTTGTTTAAAGATGAAGCAGATACTTTGTAGTGGATTAATATTGAACACATTGAATTTTACTCACGCGTAAGCGAAAACGGAAAAGGAACATATTGTGAGGAAACCTGCATGTCTGAGAGTTCACTATAATGTTCTCAAAATACATGTGAGTAAAAGTCAAAATAATTTATTCATCTAGGTCACAAAGTGACGCTTATTAACGTCAAATATTTAAAATAAATTACTTAATTTATGTGACTTTTGCCAACCCGCACTTGGCCGGCGTGGTGGACTATGGCTTTACCCTTCTCATAGTGAGAAGAAGCCCGTGCCCAGCAGAAGGACAGTTTAATATATAGGGCCAATGATGATGAATACAATAAAGGCAGTATACTTATTCACCTAAAAATATTTTAAACAGTGTGCGATGATATAAGACCCTATTTTCATAAAATGTTACTTAGGTAATAAATCAGAATAAATTGTTTTCTAATGCAGAATGAGACCACACGGTAAGTGCGTGTGCTCAAAAAATATAAAAATATTTCTATAGGAGCTGTCGGGTGTCGTAACTTTCCTTATAAGAAAGACCGAAAGACTAAACATGGTTGTAAGCACTGTGAACTGAAAAGCCGTATGTAAGCACCATGCTATTTTATTGTGCAATGATTGTGCCAATGTTCAAGACTGAAAAAAAACTGTTAGGACTGATTTAAATATAGCTGATTTAATTTTTTTATAAGAAAATCTCACAAGTTAAACGAATAACGTGCAATTATTAAAAAATAAGAAAAAAAATTAATGTTATTTATTGTTTCTGAGGTGCCTAATGTTTGTTGATTTTCTTCCTTCCTTCATATTTGCTGTAAAATTACTAAATATACAATATAATTTACAATGTTTTTTGTTTTATATTAAAAATAATTTATTTAAAATTAATAAAATAGGTAGTACATTTTTTAATAACATGGCTATAATTACATCACAGTATGCATTAATTTTTGGGTACAGGGTCACAAGAAAACCTAAGATAACCTATTAAGTTACTGAGTGAACGAGATTATTTTCATAAATAAATAGAAGTCGCTCACCTAGTAATATTTAAACGCACGGTTAGAATTGTAATTTCTGACTTTTAGTACGCTCGTTCTAGATTTTATTATTAATCAATATTCGTCGTTAGTTTAGTTAATTGTTCGCTTACTCCAAAATAAACGACAAATTGTAAGCGCCACGCAATCGCAACTCAGCACTAGAATATTACTACAATCAAAAGCAAGCTTCGTAAATGTTCGCAAGCTAGTTGTCAGCGGTACGGCGGCACCTGAGCACTAAGCGGTTTCCACCCCCGGATTCCAGTAATCACTAGTTCCGAGTGGAAATAATAGTGTAGCTTTTTATACTCTTGTTTCAATTGATTTAGGACGTTGATTGGATGAGTTTTTGTGTCTATGAAGTTGTGATTTGGGGTAGATTGACTATAATCAAGTTGAAGAATCGTTTGTTGTAAGAAATTTATGAGGTAACGAATTAGGTTGTATCAGCTTTAAGTTCCTGGAAGTTGAGGGCAGGCGAAGTTGCGGGGACTGCTTGTGCAAGTATGAATAAAAAACCAAGGCATTGAAAATTTGTTAAATTTGGCAGAAACAATAATGTTTTAAGTTAATTTTACATCAGCTCACACTAATTACTGGCATTCGTGTATTTAGTATTATTCACAAATTATTGATGTCATATTCAGCCTCTCACCATTTTTTTTCATTAGTCGCTTCTTATGAATCGCACGGCGTGTAATGGGGTAGTGACACTTTATATAATTGATCCATCACATACACAGTCACATCGAAAAATAATTGTACAATATCTATTGTCAAAAACCATAGCTACTAAATGTCATTACATAACACTCACACTTTTTACTTCTTAAGAAAAAAGGCCAAAAGTACCTACGAAACAAACATCTTCACATAACCTTCATTACCATATTATAAGTACCTGTTTGTAAAGACAAAATCTTCATATTCCATTGCAAAAACACAATTATACATTGGGAGCGAAAAGAAAAATGCTTTTTAAATGCACATTTGGTTTGTTTTAAAACACACGTTTCATGTGACAGTGATTGATGCTTGGTTTTGTTCTAAAATTTTCAGTAATGCTAAGTAATGTTCTGATGAGAGTTGTTTTCGCGCGTTGCGGAAAAATTAACATCTCTTTTTAAAGATGGCTCTTAATGGTTTATGTGTGTTCTCCGTCAATGTTTTTCTGTGAAATATAAAAGTATTTTTGTATATAGAACGTATTCTGAGATATGAGTATGAAAACTAAACGAATAATTGGAAATGGAGGAATAATTATATTGCGAGTAATTATAATAAAGCAATGAGGTGTTTGTTTTATTTTTTTTGCAGACTATATTCAAGGATCAGTTTTCAGGCAACCAATGACATCGATTATCTCGATCCTGCCTGCGCTTTCGCCTCCATGGGTGCTGATTGTCACAACAAAAGGTAGTCCGTTTACTATTCTGATGAACGTGATGATGGAGAGTTTCTTCAAAATCTAATAAGTAGTTTTTGTGTAAAAGAGTAACAAGCAATATGTATCTTCACAAGCTTTTGCATTTATAGTAAAAGAACTGATTTATTATTATGCAGCACATTTACAATCTGTGTAGGGAAGTATTTTATATTCAGTTTCCCTTGTCATATTAAAATATTCATATCGAACAGATACGGGTCTCGGACACATGGGGTGCAGCCGGTATAATGTTTGTTTATATTACGCACTCGATTAAGAGACGAAATTTTCTTTGTTGCAAACATGTTTTAGAAAGATAAACATAAAATAAAATACGCACAGTACGAATATCGTTTCAAATAAATGTAATTAAAATGATGTGCATTATAAATAACGTATATAACTAACCTATTTAAAACTTCAACTTAAAAGGCAAAAGGGGAGACCTTGCGAGGCATGCGCTGCGCACGGCGCACAGCGCATGCCTCGCAAGGTGTGTACCTTTATATTCGTGGCGAGGCATGTGCTACGCACGTGCGAGGGTGAGCCAACGAGCATCGGCAAATGCTACAAGATCAAAGTGCCTCAGTGCGAGCATTACATTAGTTGTGGACGGCGCCGCGCATGCACGAATCTCGCGATCATATTTGCAATGGATAAATTCCATCAATACTTATTTGGTAGAAAGTTTACTTTACGTACGGATCACAAACCGTTAGTCACAATCTTTGGACCGCAGTCGGGTATTCCCAACACGGCCGCTAGTCGACTACAAAGATGGGCGATTAAATTGTCGGCTTACGATTTCAATATAGAATATATTCGCACGGATAAGAATACAGCAGATGCTTTGTCTAGGTTGATTAGTAAGCATAAGGAAGGCGCTTGTAAGGAAGAATTAGATACCCCAGAACAAACATATTTACATTTTGCTTCAGAAGCGTTACTCCTAGATTCTTGTAAATTAAAAAAGAAACGGCTTTAGATACCTTTTTGAGCAGAATAGTTAGATACATTAATGATGGTTGGCCGGGCGATGTTGAAATGAAAGAATTAAAATCATACGTCAATGGGAAAAATGAGTTGTATACAGAATCAGGTTGTGTAATGTGGGGACATAGGGTCGTAATTCCAATCTCTTGCAGGGTTAAAGTGCTTACAGAACTTCATGAGGGTCATATGGGTGTAGTGAAAACAAAGGCGCTAGCTCGGAGCTATGTGTGGTGGCCGGGTATAGACGAAGCGGTAGAAGCCGCGTGCCGTGCCTGCACAGTGTGCGCTGCGGTATCCGAAGCGCCTCCGGCGCACGCACCGCGCCTCAGGCCGTGGCCAGATCGTCCATGGACCAGGATACACATAGACTTTTTAAGACCAATAGAGGGGCAAGCGTACCTTATTTTAGTTGATGCTCATTCGAAGTGGATAGAGGCAATAAAAATGAATAGCACTACAGCGACAGCTGTAATAAAGGTTTTGCGAGAAATGTGGGCCAGATTCGATTTGCCAAAACAGGTAGTTAATGATAATGGTCCTCTATTTTTCGTACTCAGTTCAAACTAATTCTAAATACCTACCAATGGAATCGAACATTTTTTCAGCCCCATATCACCCAGCGTCGAATAGGGCGGCAGCAAACGCCGTAAAAATATGCAAACGCAACATTAAAAAGGCAATTAGGTCTAAAACAGACATACACGCTCCCTTATGTAGATTCCTACTAGCTTATAGAAATACGCCACACTACACAACCGGTGAAAGTCCAGCATAAATGTGTATAGGACGCAATTTGCGCATGCGTCTAGATTGTTTAAAACCGGACCAGAAAGAAATAGTAAACGCTCGTCAGAAGCGGATAGAATCATCCGCTGAAGGGGTAATTAGACAATGCGCGGTGGGTGACAAGGTCTGGTTTAGAGAGTATCGTGGCATAGATAAGTGGACGGTAGGGACAATCATCGATAAGACAGGTAGTACGAATTACAAAGTCAGATCTATCAAAGGAACCGAGGAATACAGACATGTCGACCAACTAAAGTTGAGAGTGTCGAAAGATGTAACTAATATAGTAAACTTAACACGTAAACATTGCGATAGTCACAGGGTAAATGAAAGACCTGTAAAACGATTCCGTCCTTCGCTAATGTTCCCAACAAATGACGATAGCCAGACCAGCGTCGGCGTCGCACCGGGCGGTGCGGGTGGCGTGATGGCAGCCGGTGACACATCAGCACCAGCTGATGCCACTGACGCAGTATTAACAGCAACTAGCATGCCCAGTGTGCCTAAAATAAATGATCATGGCTCGAACAATAATGTGCCAAACGAATCGAGTGATATTCACCGTGTCCGTAAACCAGTGAGACGATACGGTTATGTATTAGTTATAAGTCTGCTAGAAATTAAGGGTGAAGGTGTTTTTATTTATATTATGTATATTTTATAATATATATTAGTGGCTAGGTTTAACCGTTAAGATTTAGCCGTTAAGCACGCAATTGTACAAACCAGTTGAAAATATACGTTTGATCACAACGCACGCTCTTTTATTTATCACATGCATATCGAGTTAAAGACACGGGTTCGAAGGATGATAGGAAATAGTCTGAAAACAAACCACAAATAGTCTCAGGATCACTTGACTTTACATTATGATATTGCATGGTAGACGGAGTACTTGATCCAGATTTAAGATTAGAAATATAAGACCAAAAACACTTAACATTAGAAATGAGGTTATCCTCTACGGTCTTTATGTAAGAGGAATAATTGAGCTTGCCCATATTTTTGAAAATTGGCCTGAAAGTAGAAAATTTATTGTAGTCTTTAAGGTTTTTGTACTTTTTCCATTTTACCCAGAGGCGTTGCTTTTTTTTAATATTTTGATTAAATGCGGTGTGAACCAGACTGGAAAGTCAAGTGATCGTGGTTTAGTAAGAAGAACATTATGTCTAATAACTACATCAAGTCTGTTATAAAAGGCCGCCACAGCCCTTTTAGAGGTGAGGCCGTCCAGTAACTCAACCCAATTAATATCATCAATATACTTATTGATGAGTTTGTAATTAGGCTTTCTAAAATTATATTAATTATGAAGCTTCTTCTTAGTTAACTGGACTCGCGTGGTAACAGGCGCAACCATAACAAAGAGCGGGTGGTGAAGATCAACTGTCAGCAATGGCACACCCGGAGGGCCGACTACTATTAGAAATTTTGAAATAAACACATCAAGTACCTTACGTCCACTGTTCTGGACAGAATTGTATTGATAAGCATCAAGGGCTGAAATAAGATGCTCTAATTCTGCACATACAGGGTGTGAACTAGTGCATTTCAAGGTACTTTAATGATTGGCTGAAATAGAGCACCAAATTACATCAGGAACCCAATTCTCCTAAATAAATATAGTTTCGATATCATGTCAGTGTTATACTTACGTCACAAAAAGCGTATTCTTCTAAATTATCTGATAATTGAACGAAGTTGTATCGAGATCGTAAATTGAAACAAGTGTCAAAATATGTGTCAACGACGAACTGTTTATTTCAAACTATAAGATAATGACATTAAGTTGTCAGAATACCGCTTCTGAGTCATTTCAAAATATAATATCAATGTCATATAAAAATAGGAGAATTAGCCCCCCGGTAGACTGTTATCACCTACAATAAAAAATATTTTTAAATAAAAAACAACCGACTTTAAAAACACTAAGGAACTAAAAAACATAAAATAATTGGTTTTGGAGCAAACATTTTTGGAGTCGGTGCCAAGCCAAGTATTTCTCATCTGACTATAAAAACCTCTACACATATTTATATAACTTTCGTTGTTGATAGAATAGGCATATATTTATTATATATAATAAATCTATGAGAATAGGCAAGTAGTTTGTAATTTAGTAACTTTTTGCGTAAGGGCTTGGCACCGACTCCAAAAATGTTTGCTCCAAAACCAATTATTTTATGTTTTTTAGTTCCTTAGTGTTTTTAAAGTCGGTTGTTTTTTATTTAAAAATATTTTTTATTTTTTGCTTTTTAGTGGTATACTAATAAAAATAGTAATAGGTGGTAAGTAGGTACATAGGATAGTCTAGGTGTCCAGCATCAAAGTCTATGTAAAGACGACTCAAACGAGCCCAAACTCGATGGCACTGCGTAATTGTATTACAATTATCCCATGGCTACCTTCCTGCTCCATCATCAGAGTTTGGTAAACATTCAGCACTAAAGTCCATGTAAGGACGAATCTAATGAGCCCAAACTCAATGGGATTGCGTCTTTGTATTACAAAGACCTCATGGCCACCTGCTTGCTTCATCATCAGACCCTGGAAAACATCCAGTACCAAATTCCATTTAAAGACGGATCAAACGACCCTAACCTCGATGACATTGGGTTATTGTATCACAAAGATCTCATGATTGCCTTCCAACTCTATCATCAGACCATGGAAATCATCCAGCATCAAAGTCTATGTAAAGACGACTCAAACGAGCCCAAACTCGGTGGCATTGGGTTATTATCGTCAAATCGCTTCAAGTGAGCTTATACAATTTGGAGAGTTCCTACGATTTTTCAGGATTCCATGATCAGATCCTGACCTGATGATTATGGGACCAACTAGAAGGTATACTCTTTCAATCAAACCAAGAATTTTCGAAATCGGTCCGGGTGTCTTAGAGAAATCGGGGAACATACATAAAAAAAAAAAGATTCCGACGAATTGTAAACCTCCTCCTTTTTTTTAAGTCGGTTAATAAAAATACTTTCAACGCGGGGTCTAAACAAGATGTCATGCAACGTTGTCAAAGTGAGCCGTGTAAATATTAAAAACATTTGACACGATGCCGACGTATAAGCTATGACAGGTAAGGCCACAGTAAATATAGTAAGTCTATCTTCATAATGAAATAAAAAGTGCATTACTCCGTTGGTTTAAGAAAGCTCAATTTCCTCCCACGTTAGCTGTCATGTTTAATATTTCTATAACGGTGAGGCCACACCTTTGGCGGTGCGGACGTGACTTGCAGTCGGCGATGCGATCGACTGAGAAATCGTACAAGTTACAAACCATCAGTAGATATGCATGACATTGTCATGCAACAGGTAACAGATAGAGTCAGCATCTTCTTATTGATTCTGTCACGCTCTTGCGAGATCGAGAGGACCTAAATGCTAGAATATCAAAAGTGTACCTACCTATCACTAAAATGAGCAATTAGCACAGGAATATAATGTACCACAGCAATGTAATGTGCTTTACTATGTTCCAGTTTGAATGATCCTGTTTGTAGCTAGTGAAAATCCTAGTCATTAGAATACTTGACACCTAACCTCTTATGGTAGGCAGCGGCTTGACTGTCTTCGACTTGGACAAAGTCAATGGATGGCTCTTGTCACTTATCATAATGTTGGCCATCAGATCATCTGTCATATTAACGCCATTAATAAAAGTGAGTGATGAGGTCGGTGAGTTACTCTTCAGTTCAGAATAAACTGATACTGTATTTGATTATAAGATAACTAGTCGACGCCAGCGGCTTAGCACGCACATATTTTCGAATTTCCCGTTTTGCCCGATCCCGTGGGAATTTCGGGCAATCCCGTCTTCGTGCAACCCTACGGACCCCAAGGAACATACATGAAAAATTTCAGCTTCTTGCGCCGAGTAGTTTCGGCTGTAGCATGTCTGTCAGTCAATCAGTAACGCAAGGATTTTATATATACAGATAACGGCGTTGAGTCTTAAATTCTGTGTTTAGGTAAGTGCTCGCTATCGGTCATACTTGGATATCTTAATGACTATTAGCAACAGTACTTTAAAATAAGTCTTATTCTTAGTTTCTAATAGAGCCACACCGCGATTTACTTTAGCGACTGTTTCAGTATTCGATCTATTCATGAATTTGGCTAGTAAAGATATATATTTGACATATTTTTCATGGAGTTTATGTCAAATACATCTCTCTAGTAGCCAAATCCATGGATAAATCGCATGGATACATCAAATACTGAAACCGGCCGTAAGAAGAGAACAACGAGGGGGTAGAGCGCGTCGTTGACATTGTATCGTTCGTCAATGTCGTGTTTAGCGTCTTTTGTTGAGTTCTTTACACACATTTTGAGTTCTTTTGTGTAGCGCTTATAGCGTGACTACGGCAAAGTTACGCACCGCTTGCACAGGTCACCACTTGGACAGTTGACCACATGTGGCTATTATATCAGATCACTACTGTGCTTCAGCCACGTAAAGATGGTGGTCTCGGTTCTAGTTTAAGGACAACAATCGTTTCACCATGTCGGAGGCTTTTGAGCTGTCAGAAAGCTCCGACACTAGAGGCTAACTCTAGTGTCGGAGCTTTCTGACAGCTCAAAAGCCTCCGACATGGTGAAACGATACACTCGCACGAAAAAGAAAAAACATGCGTCTTTCGTCGCGTCTTCAATCGTTGATGTCGTGGCCATACGGTAAGACAACGTTTGCATTTACTTTGGGTGAACTACGGTGTAATGTTGACCCAAAGTGTAGCGTTACATAGCCTTTACTCCGAAGTGAACGGTTTACTGAAGGGTTATTTGGGTGAGTTTAAAAATAAATATGTAACTTTGGATATTATATAGACTTTGCTATACTTCAGAACTAACAGATTTGTTTTATCGTTACCAGCAATTTTTATCGCGGGAACAACTCTTAAGCCGCAGTAGTTAGGAGGCAGACGGGTTGATATACGGTTTGAAATCAAGTTTTCCTTCTCTTACTAAAAACTATTATTTGCTTTGCACACTATTCTTAGTCACCACTTCTGACACCCACGAAATAAACTGTACTCTTAATTCTTATCATAATATCATAATCCTTAAGTGACACTCTGTACTCTTAATTCGTCTCCATATGGAGAGGATCTTCCTCTCTATATGGAGAGCTACCTATCTATAAAACCCACTTTACAGCCATACCCTCCGCCATGCCCAAGAGGCGGACCTCTTGGCCAGGCAGAAACACACACACACCCCGTGTTTTTATCAAACACGGGGTGTGGGTTGTTATAGTGAGTAGGCCCAGAACGTTTGTGGAGGCTCTCCCTTACAAATGTTTATTGCCTACCCAGTATAACTACCGCGATGTCTGTCGACGTCTCTAGCCAACGGTGCTATGCGAATCAAATAATTTGCCGCGACTCTGCCGAGATGAGACTGAACCAACGAAACAAAAATGATAGCCAAAATGTTTATAGGTACATGCAGATTCTCATATTTTGCTTTTATAAGAGATATAATCAATAAGCTTTTATCAGCACCATAATTAAATTGCCAACAGATACCCATCGTCAGGCCTTTTACACAAGTATTTTCATATTACTCTTGATTTTAAAATATCCGGGCATTCGTTTATTTTTCTTAAAAATAACTAGTAGAAAATTCGCTTTTAATAACATAACAATCTTAAATATTGTAAAATAATTCCCACCTTTGAAACATTTCACCTTTTGTTTCACATTCCACAACAACGTGATCCATGTTGATTGAACAAATAGGTCAGATGGCCAATAAAAAAAACAACAGCAATCTACCATTCAGTTACACGCTTATCATCTGATGATGATAATTCCCTTCCCTTCGAAGTACCTTAGTGTTGTAATATAAATTACACGAAGTCAAAATCATTTATTCAACTAGGTCACGCGGTGACGCTTATGAACGTCAATTTTTAAATCGATTTTTTTTTAATGCTTCTACATTTACATTTACTGCCTCGTTCACAAAGCAATAGGTAGAACCACGAGAAAGAACGGGCAGTAAAACTCGTGGCCACTCTTTTGAATCGCCAATATTATGGTACATATGTATTTTATTGTTGTAAGGAGCTGCAACTGTTTCACAATAACTTGTAAATACTAATTAGTTACAGACATAATACTTAAGAAATTAATGCAGTTACTAAATTAAGTGCCTTAGTTACCTAGCCTTCCAATGTGAATATTGTGTAACAGGAGCATCCACTTACGTCTTATAATGTAGGCAACTCGCGACCATGTTCAGAACTATGGTGGAAATGTGTCTGCGCTGCATAAACGCCTGATCATTTTAAATGGCATCAAGTTACTCGTTTAAGTAATACTGTACCTGACTCCTAAATTTATTTTACTTACACCCGCACATATTTTTGTTATTCGATTTCTAATTTTGTTACGCTGGCATCAATACGTAAAAACTGCGAATCATTGTAATACTTAATGACAAAAAAGCAAGATTAAAGCTGTTATCAACGGAATCTGAGGTTTTCATTACAAAACTTTGTCTACTATTACACATTAAAATTGGCGACCGTGACAGGACGGATTTGCAATCTTCGGATCGAAGTACGAAAACAAAGAATTCTCGTCAAAAGGAAATCTACCAAAGATTGATTGTGGAGGACTACAGACGCAGGAACACTATCAAAGAAGACAACTAAGCCAGCCAGGTCGGTCAGCAGAAAGCGCCGCGCCCAGCCTTAGCTTCTACGACGACGCCACGTCGGGGTTCACCGTCAGCCTGCCACGCCAGTTCGAGGATTCCGTCAACATTTGTAGAACAGCTCGTGTTTCTATCAGTGCCAACAGCCATCAGCGAGGACCAATGCAGCCGGAAGCAGCCGTCTCGCCTATCAGTTAAGTGCCATTCCCATAGTTTACCCTAACACCTAAACCTATTTTTCCTATCAAAAGGGTCGCTGTTTGGTACATTCCACTTGTGTATTTCTTTAGTTCAACAAAGTATCTAGCTTATTTAAAGCTTATTTCAAGTAAACAACCAGTAAATATAGAAAAATAGTGTAATTAAAATTCATTGTTCAGTGTGACAACTACCTACGTCATCATTTGTAAAATTATAAATTCTTAAAATACCAGTACATTCCTTAAAATAAGTTCATAAATGAACAATACTTGAGTATCTAAACACCAATTAGTAATATTGCCAATTTTTCTCATAGACACCCTCCCAATAGTTCGTGCCATTATTGTAGTTAACATTATTTCAAATATTTTGGGCCGACTATTCCAGAAACTCCATCGCTGCCTGACGCTGCCAGCTACCGCTAGCCGCGTTTGGGTGACGTCGGTGCATCGTCGTGCTGCCGAGCTGCAGCCGCGCTGCTGCGCCAGGTGCCGCCGAAGGAGTATCAGATAAGATTCTAAACATATAACTTTATTCCTTCATTTTGCGTTACTGTTTAGAACTCAATTAACAATAAGCATTTTTCGTAAAGTTCTCAGTGCTAGTTTATCGTTTGTTGTTGCTATTAGTATTTAACAAAATGTCTTTAAGCGAAGATAAAGACTGTAATGCAAAACAATTGAAGGAACTGTTTGCTAAGCGTAGCTCGGTCAAAGGTCGTTTAACAAAGTTTAAAAAATATTTAGATGGAGTATGCTCTTCAAAATTGAATAAAACCCAAATTAAAGAGTTAGAAATTAGTATTGGTAAAATACGAGCTATGTCTAGCAAATTTGATGAACTACAGGCTCAGATTGAGGTCATTAATTGCGATAATATGGACTCCGAGATCGACGAACGTGATGAAATTGAGCAGATCTTCACTTCACATCTTGCAATTGCTGAAGAGCAACTTGATAAGTACAAAAATACTTCAAACGAATCTGATTTGCACAATTCATCACAATGTCATAACGATCTGTCATTTCAATGTCATCATGTTGATTTTAAATTACCACAAATACAAATCGCAAAGTTTGATGGCGCTTATTTCCGCTGGCTTGAGTTCCGAGATACCTATTTATCGCTTATTCATAACAATGAACGCATTAAACCTATTCACAAGTTCCATTATTTGGTATCGTATCTTGAAAAGGAAGCCGCGCGAATTATTTCCAATTTAGAGATTTCTGAAAATAATTATAAAACTGCATGGCAGCTTTTGTGCGATCGTTACGATAACAAGCGCCAACTTATAAATCAACACCTTAATTCATTGATATATTTCGAATCAACACAACAACAACACAAACGTGAATCGGACAAATCACTGAGGTTTCTAGTTGACCACGTAACTAAAAACTTGCGAGCATTGTCAAGTTTAGCAACGAAAGATGAACTGCTTGAAATGATAATTATTAAAATTCTTATACCAAAATTAGATAATCGTACTGCCATGAAGTGGGAAGAACATCGTAATAATATGTCCAATCTCCCTGCTTTAAAGGATTTCAAAAAATTCCTAACTGATCGCGCTGATGTGTTAGAAACTATGAATCAAAACAAGTCTGATATACCCAAGGTCACACAATCACGTCAAAACAATAATAACAATTCTCGTAGTACTAAATCCTTTTCATCTACAGTTCAGAACACCGGCTCTGTCGCTAAGCAGTGCGTTGTCTGTAAGGGTGACCACTGGATATACGACTGCCCTACATTCCTTGCGAAGAGCGTTCAGGAACGACGAGATGAAGCATTTAAGTTGCACTTATGCTCCAATTGTTTACGAACTGGGCATCGTGCACGTGACTGCAAGTTGGGTCCCTGTCGTGAGTGCAAGCGTAGGCACAATTCACTCTTGCATTCCCCTAATTTAAACAATACTAGTGCAAGTAATGCTAGTACAGTCAGCAGCAATAATACCAACACAGATCGTGGTTCAACTGAAATATCAGTAAATAATTCTATTAGTGATAATTTTATAGAAAATCACATTCTTTTATCAACAGCTATGGTTAATGTTATCAATCCACAAACAAACAAACAATTTCGAGTGCGTGCTTTGTTAGACTGTGGCAGTCAGTCTTCATTTATTAGCCAGTCACTTATGAACAAGTTATCATTACAGGTATGTGCTATTAATACTATAAACGTTATCGGTATAGGCAACAACTTAGCGGAATACGTAAACAAAAGTTGTATTGCCCG
This sequence comes from Euclidia mi, assembly GCA_944739405.2. Taxonomy (NCBI): domain Eukaryota; kingdom Metazoa; phylum Arthropoda; class Insecta; order Lepidoptera; family Erebidae; genus Euclidia; species Euclidia mi. Next base: position 36,157,771 of record OX123192.2, on the reverse strand, counting down.
ATTAAATTCTCTTAATGATGACTATAGTGTTGTACAGTCATTTTATGTATTAAACCAATTAACAAGTGTTATTCCAAAACAATCTATAGACATTAGTCAATTAAATATTCCAACCAACCTACAGCTAGCTGATCCTAGCTTTAATCGGCCTTCAGCCATAGACGTCTTGATAGGTGCAGACCTGTTTTGGGACCTACTCGGATGTGATCAGCTTGCATTAGGTACTAATATGCCCCAGCTTCGTAGCTCAAAGCTAGGTTGGCTCGTTGCCGGCCCAATTTCTCCAAATGTAAGGAATTGTTCGTCACCTAAAAATATTCCGTGTCATGTTTCAATTAGTGATAGTGACGAATGCAATAATTCCAATATTGATTCTCATTTGAAAAGGTTTTGGGAACTTGAGCAGGTTCCAGATAAGCAATATTTTAGCAAAATTGAGCAGGCATGTGAAGACCATTTTTATCGTAATACTTATCGTTTAGAATCGGGTAGATTTTGTGTGAGGCTGCCCCTAATTGATAATCCAGATTGTTTAGGAGATTCTTACGCTATGGCTAAAAAACGATTGTTGTATTTAGAAAGACGTTTCCGTAAGAATCCAGAATTAAAGTTGAAATATTGCAATTTCATTCAAGAATATTTAGAGTTAGGTCATTTAGAGGAATGTCCGACTACTAATCCCGTTCCATCCTATTATCTTTGCCATCATGCAGTATATAAGCAAAACAGTGAAACGACAAAGACTCGTGTTGTCTTTGATGGATCGGCACGAACTTCCTCAGGTTTCTCTCTGAACGATCTGCAGATGGTCGGTCCCAATGTTCAAGACTCAATCTTTTCTATTTTGATTCGAGCTCGTCAGTACAAATATATTTTGACAGCTGATATTGAAAAATTCTTTAGAATGGTTGAATTAAATGAAAAGGATCGTAATTTACAATTAATACTTTGGAGAAGTGATGAGTCCAATCCTATCAAAACTTTACGTTTGAAAACCGTAACTTATGGTCTTGCAAGTGCTACATATTTGAGCACCAAGTGTTTGTCAGTATTGGCAGAGAATTGCGATGACCAGCTTATAGGTAACATTATTAAACACGACCATTACGTCGACGATCTGGTCACCGGATCAAACGACGAGTCCAAGCTATTATACATTCAACGCAAGGTGTCGGACACTTTAAAGTCAGGTGGGTTTAAACTACGTAAATTCAGATCGAATTTACCAAGCATTTTATCATCATCAGTCATTGATCAGAATGATAAGGTTAGTTTAAGTGAATCTAATAATACTTTAGGATTAAATTGGAATCCTAAAACCGATACCCTTCAAATATCGATTGAGATTCCCAATAAAAATGATGTGGTTACCAAGCGATCGATACTGTCTGCATCATTCAAGATTTTTGATCCTCTTGGAATTCTCAGTCCATGTGTAATTATACCTAAAATGTTACTTCAGTCCTTATGGCTGAACAAGAAGGGTTGGGATGAACCAGTTAGTTCCGATATCCTGGAATCCTGGAACAAGTTCATTGGCAATTTACATTTTTTATCAGATTTACAGATCCCGCGCTTAACACTATGCGAAGCTCCTAATTATATAGAAATACATACCTTTAGTGATGCTTCTCAAGTCGCTTACGGTGCCTGTGTGTACCTACGGTCACACAACTTAGCTGGCGAGGTAAAGGTAAATTTACTGTGTGCTAAGTCTAAGGTGGCGCCGTTGAAACCGATAACAATACCGCGTCTGGAGCTTTGCGCTGCGCTATTAGCTGCAAAATTGTGTAAGACAGTTACCAGCTCTCTGCGATGTGATGTCAATCGCATCATTTACTGGTGCGATTCCAGCGTTGTCCTCAGCTGGTTAAATGGTAATTCTGCAAAGTTAAAAACGTTTGTAGCTAATAGGGTAGCCGAAATTAATGAACTTACCGATAGTTCGTCGTGGCGCTATGTGCCGACTGATCAGAATCCAGCTGACCTGATCTCAAGGGGCGTGAGCCCAGATCAAATCATCAATTCTAATTTCTGGTGGTCAGGTCCAAGCTTTCTAATACAGCCTGAATCCGATTGGCCCTATTTAAAGAAATTAATAAATGAATCAGACTTACCTGAGATGAAGTCCACTTCCGCTGTTGTCCTGGAACCAGCAACAGAAATTCTAAAAATAGATAAGTTTTCATCGTTTTTAAAACTGAGACGTGTATTTGCGTATGTCAATAGATTCATACATAACATAAGATATAAATGTCCTAAAGATAAATTATTTGGTAAATTAAATGTTAGCGAATTAGAATTATCTTTTATTAGCTTATGTAAAATTGCTCAGCAAACTTCATTTACTCTAGAGTACAATCTTTTGTTAAAAAATAAAACTTTAAGTAGCAAGTCAACACTTTTGTCACTTTCACCCTTTTTGGATGATGACAAGGTGATGAGGGTCGGTGGTAGGATAGAATTATCTAATTACAATTATACTAAAAAACATCCTATACTTTTACACGCTTCTCATCCACTCACTAAATTGTATTTTAAATATGAACACTTAAACAATATGCATGCTGGGCCTCAGCTGTTGCTGGCCTGTGTAAGAGAGACTGTGTGGCCTATAAATGGTAGGCATTTGGCCCGCCGCACAGTACATGTTTGTGTTCGATGTAGACGTATACAAGGTAAAACATTAACTCCCATGATGGGAAATTTACCTGCACAGCGCATCATACCTGATTTTCCATTCCGTACTGTGGGAGTTGACTTCGCTGGTCCGTTCCTAACACTAAATAGAAAGGGTCGAGGTGCACGACTAATTAAAACCTATTTATGTTTGTTTGTATGTTTTCGCTATAAGTGTGTGCACCTGGAAGCCGTCAGTGATTTGTCCAAGGACGCGTTTATCATGACGTTACGCAGATTTATATCGCGTCGAGGTAAGCCAGCGGAGATATTTTGCGATAACGGTCGCAACTTTGTTGCGGCAGCTAAAGAGATTGGCAATTTTCTTAAAACTAATCATGAACCTGTAGTTAATTTTGCTACCAATGAAGGCATAAAGTTTGTGTTTTCTCCCACGTATGCTCCACATTTCGGCGGCATCTGGGAAGCCGGCGTTAAATCCGCGAAATACCATTTAAAACGCGTTATGGGGAACCATCATTTAACGTTTGAGGAGATATGTACTCTCTTCACACAAGTGGAAGCTGTGCTTAATAGTCGACCTTTGTGCCCACTCTCCCCTTCCCCTAACGATTACCATTTCCTATCTCCCGGTCACTTTCTGATAGGGCGTGCCCTAAATGCATTGCCTGGTCCATCGCTCGAGCACGAGAACCAGAACAACCTTCAACGTTACTTGAAGCTTGAACAGATTCATCGGCATTTTTGGCAGCGCTGGGAAAAGGAATATATAGCTGAACTACAACAGCGCTCCAAATGGCGTACTAATTCAGCATCCCTGCAAGTTGGAGATTTAGTTCTTCTCCAGGAGGATAACGTCCCACCACTGAGCTGGCGAATGGGACGAGTCAGCCGCCTGTTCCCTGGAACCGACGGCGTCACACGAGTCGCAGACGTGGAGACTACCAGAGGCTGCTTCAGGAGGCCTCTCACACGGATCTGCCCCTTGCCTACATCTTTACCGGATGACGACTAACGCAGTTGAAAGGAGTCTTTCAACGGGGGGGAAGATGTCTGCGCTGCATAAACGCCTGATCATTTTAAATGGCATCAAGTTACTCGTTTAAGTAATACTGTACCTGACTCCTAAATTTATTTTACTTACACCCGCACATATTTTTGTTATTCGATTTCTAATTTTGTTACGCTGGCATCAATACGTAAAAACTGCGAATCATTGTAATACTTAATGACAAAAAAGCAAGATTAAAGCTGTTATCAACGGAATCTGAGGTTTTCATTACAAAACTTTGTCTACTATTACACAAAATGTATGTTACAGAAGTGACTGTATATGAATACACAAAATTACAAAAACATTAGTTTACAGCCCATGATCACAAGTTATCTTCATCTTACAGTGCAGTAAAACTTTAACCCCTCGCATGCTCCAAAATGCATTTTCTCCGGTAGTGTCCAGACATTTTGAGGATGTAATGTTTATAAGATCCTAGGTTATAAAACTTTAATTTTCTCGCGTTTGGTGTAATTATATGACGTAAATTTTAACACAAACCGTATACAGTTCAGAAGTTACTCTATATGAGAATTATATTAAAATAGCTTACTTTTATCCTTTCCATGTCGAAAAGTCACTTTGTTTTTTCTTACACCATCTGAAACATTTTTCCACAATACATACATACCGTCACGCCCTTTATCCCCGAAGGGGCAGGCAGAGGTGTATTTCTACACCCACTTTTCGCCAGATATACTTTAGTCCCACGCAATAAGGGGCGAGCCTATTGCCGTACCGGGCACATTTCCAGACTTCGTGCTGCTACTGAGAATTTCGTGACAGAAAAACCCAATAACACTGCCCGACCCAGGAATCGAACCCGGGACCTCCCGATCCCACGCGCACATTTATGCCGCGAGACCAACGAGGCAGTCGTATAGGGTTTGATGTCGAGTTTTCCGTCTCTACGCAAAGATGGTATTTGCATCGTGTTATCCCTTAGTCGCCTCTTACGACACCCACGGGAAGATAGGGGGTGGTGACACTTGTATTCTATGCCGTCAACCACACGGCCGTGCCGTCAACCACACGGCCGAATAGTTTTCCACAATACTCATAAATTATTCACGAAATTCATTTTCTCATTGCACTCATATTGACACGGGTAGACGACGCGACTCTTGTATACATTAATTTAGCACAGGCCACCGATATCACTTCACAATAACCATTTATTCATAGCAGCGAAAAATTAGCGCCATTTTGACGATCCGACGGAAAACATTTCTCACTCACAAAACATATTTATACCTATTTATAGCAAAAACAATACGAAAAGTCTAATTAACAATGATTTGGTTTGCAGATCAATCCTATGAAAACACAGATTATCGTTGTTGGTAGTCCCAGGATGATTTCTCGCATTGACTGGAATCTGCTACCCCAAATTACTTTTGGTGGTATCCCAATACCTATAAGTGATTGCGTGTGGCTTAGGAAACTTTTACGGCTCCTTAGGCGGGTTGAAACTGTTTCCTTATTATGGAGTGGATGTCGAGTGGCCGTCTCTTGTTTTGACTTCTCGATGGAACACGCCACACTCCTTCGCACCTCTGGAGGTGCAATACCTGCCAGAGGGTACACCATATTAAGCGGTGTTGGCTTCAGGCAGCCTGTTATTATACGGCAGGTGTTGTTAAGTGCAACATCTACTTCTCTTGCGTGTGCCGAACGGTGCCACACTGGGCACGCGTATTCACCAGCAGAGAAGCAGAGTGCAAGTGCCGATGTGCGAAGCACGCGCGGTGAGGTCCCCCAAGAAGTCGAAACAAGCCGGCTTATGAGATTGTTGCGGGTGTTAACCTTCATTTTCGTTTTACGACAGTGCTCTTTGTAGGTCAGAGATCTATCAAGGCTGACCCCAAGGTACCTTAGGTTACCTCGCCAGCTAATCTTAAGGTTTCGTCCAGCATGTTTATTGCGCAGGTGAAATGCACAAGATAGCGTTTTATTAGGGTTGTGTCGAAGGGCATTCTCGTCATAATAACGGCCTAGATCGTCCAAAGCTTTCATCAGCGTGTCTTCGGCGTCCTCGAAGGTACGTTTCCTAAGCCACACGAAACCTCTTACAGACAGTCCAGCTGAGGCTCGCCGTAACTTGTGGCATGAAAAGCATGCTCCTCTTGAGTCCTACATTGTGCCTGCAGAGGAGCTTCCCCCAGGGCAGGACCTGCCCTGGTCCACCTGGAAGTCCCTAAACCGACTCCGAACACAAGTACGTCGCTGCAGATACAATCTGTATAGATGAGGCTATATGGCTGAGGACTCTGTCCGGTGCGACTGTGGAGCGACAAGGCAGGACATGCCACACTTGCTTTCTTGCCCCTCCTGTCCGATTAAATGCTCTTTGGCTGAGCTGTATAAGGCCACAAACAACGCTATAGCTGTAGCAGAATACTGGTCGTCTGTCATCTAAAACAGCCATTGATACGACAGGAAGAAAAAGAAGTGATTGCGTGAAGGGCTTAGGTGTTTATATTGACAAAACTCTATCTTAGGGACCACAAATCACCTAAGTTAGTTGCAAATTGTTTGCTGCGGCGGAGACTTTGCGAAAACTGCGGAACTTTCTGCCGATTGCTACTAAGATTGCACTTGCAAACTCTCTTCTATTATCTATCCTTGACTATGCCGATGTCAGCTATCTAGATCTCACTGAGGAGCAACTTGATAAGCTTGAGCGTCTTCAAAACTTCTGTATTAGGTTCATATTTAGATTACGTAAATGTGATCACGTTTCTAATTTCCGCAATAAGCTCAAGTGGCTGCCAATTCGCCTTCGGCGGAATACTCACATTCTTTCCTTACTCTATAATATTCTCTTCAATCCTTCTTCTCCATCTTATTTGAAAGAACGCTTCAAGTTCCTAAGTGACTCTCATTCAAGATCGGATCTTAGGTCATCGGTAAATTTGAGATTGGAAATTCCAGTGCATTCCACTACTTTTTACGATAAATCCTTTACTGTTCAAGCGGCACGGTTGTGGAATGCATTGCCTGTTTCCATCAAACTGGCTCAAAATATAACATATTTTAAAAATTTAGTGAAAAACCACTACTTACATATAATAGTTCGTGACATTTCAATTAATTCCTATTATTTAGATAATAATCAATTCGTAATACGGTTTATTTATACATATATTAATAATTAATAATATTTCCGACATGAAATTTTTATGTGCCTATTCGTAGTGACGTTATAATTCATTAATTTATACTAGACATATTATTACATTATAATTCATTCATCATCATTGTTTTATTTTTATTTTCTTTTTGACATTTTATTTATTTGACTTATCTAGTTATTATTGACTCATTATACCTATTTTGTTAATGAATTATGACATTATTATGATTATGCACCGCTGTCGTAATTAATTTAAATTATAACTTACATTCGCTATGATTATCAATTATTTGTTTTTTGTAAAAAAGCTCTTGAGCTGCATGCGACCTTGAAGTTTACGCAAACAAGTATGTCGATCGTGTGTTGGTCTGTGATGTGGATACACACACAGTGTGAGAAACCTGTAACAAATGAATCAAACATACATCATAACCTATTACTGCCCGAAGTCCCTGCTCTCGTCTTTACGAAATAGATAATACATAAAGTTTACCTCACCTTTGGGGTCTGGTACTCGCGCTTGTGTGAGCTAGGTGCATCACCTCCCGAGGTATTCTACTACATTGATCGACAGCCGCCAAGTTTACACCTGACAACTAATAGCCAATTAGGTACTTATGGCATCCTGCGTGAATCTGAAACTGCACATACATACGCAGGTATATTATACAACATCTAAAATAAAATGCACACAAAGTATGAATGTACTGCTATACACTTTGCCGGATAACGAACTAAGCTGCACTTACCATAGTTGTCTTGAGTACTTCGTCTCATATTATCTTGTTCACAAAGCAATGTTATATTCTGCGTTATTTTATATAATATGTATGTATTTACTTGCTGAGTATCAAATCATTGAAAGCGTGCTCGTGATAAATTTTATTTATGTGCGCAGATACGCCGGCTGTAGTGCAGCCACTGGACTGGCGTCCCGGCCAAACAAGTGTCCCCCCGTACCACACCCGGCACACGCCTTCACGCGCCACTCTGGCGCCGAAGCATTAATTCACACATAAGAGACATAACTCAGTTATGAGTAGCTATGGCCGTACTGTTTTTGTTACTTAAATACTGATGATGGGTATACTCTTATTATAAAACTTTATAACTATTTAAGTGTATTATGTTTTAATAAGGTATTTATTTACGTAAATTTATTACTATTAGTACATTATTTATTTTATATTATGTATCTACCTATCTATTTATACCTATATATTTTCTGATATCTCTTTCGTGAGTCACTTAGGGCCTAATTGAAAATCGGAGCCAGGTACCTATGCGCCTGGCACATGCCGAATTAGGTCCTTTTTTGACCACACTCACCTGACCTTAAACAACTTTTTTCTTCTCCTGTCTGTATAAGTATGTTATCTTTTTTTTTGTTGCTGTTTGTTCTACTGTAAATATTATGTAATTTCTTTTTTCTTTTGTTCTTATGACTGTTCTTTATATATTTTTTTATGTATGTAACTTGTGTGGAGTCAAAATAAATTTATTTCATTTCATTTCATTTCATTTTATCGCTGTTATTATCAGTTTTAGAGTACTAATAATATAAGATTTATTATTATTATTGGACTTCTTCGTTGGTCTCGCGGCATAAATATGCGCGTGGGATTCGGAGGTCTCGGTTTCGCTCCCCGGGTCGGGCAAAGTGTTATTAGGTTTTTCCGTTAGGAAATTCTCAGTAGGTAGCAGCTCGGAGTCTGGTAATAATGTGCCCGGTATGGCAATAGGCTCGCCGTCTATTACTTGGGACTAAAATAAATCTGGCGAAAAGTGGGTGTAGCAATACACTTCTGCCTACCTCTTCGGGGATATAGGCGTCAGACTATGTATGTATGTATGTTTTATTATAGGACTCTCAGACATGCTGGTTTTCTTACGATATTTTCCTTGGCCGTTTAGCAAGCGATATTAATTAACCATTTTATACGATAGTTATTACCTTATAACCGTAAGATTTAGAATTAGACCACGACGTAGGTCTATGGTTCTTATAGGATATTCTGATATGTAGTTAACGGTCCAAAAATGTGATCAAAATTTGAATAATGAAGCTCAGATTTTTTGCTCAAGTTAAAAGATAGGAAAACAATTAAATATCTTATGGTATCGTAGACATGATTTTATTTTTCTTACCCATGTGGAGTATTAGCTAACGGCCGAATTCAATATTCAATACATACTTGACATTTTGTATGGAGTTTATGACAAACGTGTATATCTCGTAACCAAATACAGATCGGATAACGAAATATTCGATCCAGCCGGTATCAGGATAGCTGAGAATTATCTTTATCATATAGCTAAATTAATTCTTAACGCATTTGAAAATACGAAAATTGCAAGTAATTATATATAATATCACATCTATATTTTACTAGCAACTTATCCCGGCTTAGCAAGGGTAGTATAGTTACTCTATATTATTTAGACTAAACTTTTACAAGTAATAACAATTGTTAAAATCTGTTTAGTAGTTTTGAAGCTTATAACTTACTTACTTTTTAAGCTTATAAATAACTTAGGGACTTTGTTTTAATTAATTAAATTATAATTGTGGAATTCAGTTACTTACTGCTTTCGGTATATCTGACGTAATTTTTTATGTATGTACGGCAGCGCCCTACGTTAAACTACCCATAAAATTAATTCAGTCTTATTTCAAAAGCTATACAAGTACAGCAAATATTTTACCGAAAATCAAGCTACTCCTGTCGTATAGTTAGTATTCACAAGTTTTTGCAGCAAATGTTTTATTTCAATGCAACCATTGATTGTCATTCATAAAGACAATCATCATGGACACCAAAAGCCAAAAATTGGGTTCAGTGGTGTGCCATCGGAACCTGTCATAGTCTTTTGCTGAATATCGGCCATACACATCACACCACATCATCAGCCTTTAACAGTTCACTGCTGGACTAAGCCTCTCCTTTGAAAGGAGGAATTGGCCTACTATACCTCGCTGGCCAAACGGGTTGGTATAGGATTTGTATCAAGTTTTCCTTCTCTTACATTGCTCTTCTCTGCATAATATGCTCCCTCTGTCGGCTCTTACTACACCCATGGGAGGATATGAGTGGTGACATTCTGTATTCTTAATTCATCACCACACGGACTAAGTAGGCCATATTTAGCAGTGAACTATGGCAGGCTGATGATGATGAGTAATGATCATATTGTGTGTCAGTCTTTGCATGATTTGAAGACAAATATGGTTTTAGGTAGCATAGGTTAAGTCTCCACCGCCAACTTGATATGCTTATAGTATCTTTCATTTTGAAATGGAATTGTACCCAATATTATTTATATTTTATTAGGTAGTAGTTTGGTTAGACGGAAAGAATACAATTTCTTCAGTTTCAAGAAGTTTCTTGCCCTTTCATTATAATAATTTATATTTTATTAGGTAGTACTTTGGTTAGATGAAAAGTATACAATTTCTTCAGTTTAAAAAAGTTTATTTTCCTCTCATTAATTCCGACCTGTTTCGAGAGATATTTCTTACTTTTCTATCTAGTTTGATTTGGCGATACCAAAGTTTCTGAATAAAATCCGTCGGCTACATTTTATGAATATTCATGAAATATTTGGGATTTTTAGTTCTCATTTAGATTGTTATCTAGTGTTATGATATTCAGATCATATATCAGATCATACAAGGCCTCAGGTCCAGAGCGATATAACTTTTTGATTGGCCTGAGATGAAAGTCTATTTATAGAAGCGCGTTAGTTAATCCCACGGATCAATCAATCCAAACGGCGGCGTCATCTCACTACGAGATGAGACTCCATATGCATATATATTTATGTCTGTACAACCACCAAGATATATAATTGAATAGTTTCTCCCGGTGGCTTCGTGCTGTTACATCCCTAGCCTGTAAGCAGAATTGCTGAAGAGATGCTGACACAGCATCTCTCCCTTCCAATAGATTCAAGCTAGCGCCTAAGCTCAGTCGAACCTTCAGTTCGGGACAGATCGCCGACCGGTACGGGCATTTCATACATATATTTAATACATATATTTAATTGTGTTCACAAAAGAGTTTTTTTTTTAAAACTCTCCTTCGGTACCCGGTCTAACATTTGGTGGCAGCGGTGGGATCTCTGTATCCCCGGTACGCCTCGCGAGTATAGTGAGTGCAAAATCCAGTGCCCAGTGATCAAGGTCAACCAAAAACCTATTCGTCCCGGCTCACCCAATCAAGAATCTATCCAGGGCCACCTTGGCCTGCTTTGAAACATTCTAGAAGAATACCTACCCAAGGCCACACTCGGCCTGTCCAGGGTCACGCTTGGCCCTTCCAGAAACTTCCTGTCCAAGGCCATACCTGGCTTGGAAGCAGCATACCTACGAGGACCCGTTCCACTGTGCAGTAAGTGGTTAGGAGCAGCAGCATGGTATCTACGTGCCTCCCTTGGGAACTCCCTACCCGGCACCGAACGTGGCTACCTCCGTTCCAGAGTTCCAGCGCGACAAACGATGAAGTATATCGTGATCGTGATATTCCTGTGAGTTACATTTTACCTTTTCTTAAACGAATCCTAAAGTGTTGTGTTTACGTGCAAACTACGATATTATAAACTCTAATATATATTCACCATTCCATGTCTAAAAATAGATTCACGAATAACTAAAGTTATTCAGTTACTTAGAATAAGTTGTATTAAAATCAAACGCGTTGCTACACAGCGCTCGCCTACGCGTAGCCGTAGACATAAACATCCTTTGTGCTTACTGATAAGGCGAGTCACCGTCGTCGAACTTACGATTTTTAAGTCATACATTGTAACGCTACTAATACTAAATACTACGTGTCTATTTATAGAATTATTTTATTTTACTCTTTGTGTTGTTCCACAGCTACGTTTGTAATTCTATTTCAGGAAAATGTCTACATCCGATTCTAAAGTTAAAGATGAACCCAAAGATACAATCTCATTAAATGTTATTCTCAAATTTATAAAACCATTCGATGGCAGTCGGGAACGGCTCAATGCTTTTATAAGCAACTGCGATAACGCAATTTCAATATCATCTTCCTCCCAAAAACACATAATCCTCAAATATATTATTAGCCAACTAGAAGGTAAGGCCGAAGCCGCTTGTACCATTAAAGAGTTCGACACATGGTCAACTTTAAAAGAATTTTTGAAAAACCAATTCGGTGAGCGTAAACACTACGCCCACTTACTCACTGAACTTCAAGAGTGCAGACAGAGCTCCCAAGAGAGTGTTAGCCAATTTTCCCTTAGGGTAGAGACGTGCCTTTCCAAACTTTTAACAGAAATTTCAATTTCCAGCCATAAAAAGGCTGAACTTGCCGGTAGGCTAGCCGCAATGGAAGACCTTGCACTCCACACATTTACAATGGGTTTGCACCCTCGCTTAGCAAATATTGTTAGATGTAGGGAACCCAAAAACCTAAACGAAGCGATTAATTTTGCTACCTCTGAAGAAAAAATCCAACAATACTCTTTCAAACAGAACCTTTTTAATAAACAAAAACCCCCTGAGACAGTGCGCCGTAATGACGCCGCCACCCAGCGGGAGCTGGTTTTTAAACCTAATTATAATCAAAACCCGAGACCCTCTGCTTCCACAGCCTCTGCTCAACCTTCCAAAGAGCCATTCTGTAGGTACTGCAAGAGAACAGGCCACATTTTAGAAGAATGTAAACTGAGGCAATATAATAATAACAAGCTAGATAGATTAGCAAAACCTTTTTCCCCAGTTGTACCAACAACTTCCTTTTCTAAACCCAAGGTCGAAACTTCGAAACCCCAAGTAAACTTCGTTGACGAAGCGGAAGAGGGGTACGACGAAGTCGATAATGACGATTTAAACTAAAACCTGTCCCGCACAGGTGTCGCACGGGACAGATACATACTGTAGTAGACGACACCAATATAAATGAGACCCATGGACACGGTAACCAGCCCGAAACTCGCGGTCTACCCAAACCTCAAATGACCCATGGACACGGTAACCAGCCCGAAACTCGCAGTCTATCCAAACCTCAAATGACCCATGGACACGGTAACCAGCCCGAAACTCGCGGTCTATCCAAACCCCAAATGACCCATGGACACGGTAACCAGCCCGAAAGTCGCGGTCTATCCAAACCCAAAATGACCCATGGACACGGTAACCAGCCCGAAACTCGCGGTCAATTCGAATACCAAACGACCTACGGACACGGTATAAAGCCCGAAACTCAAGGTCAACCCAAAATCCATACGACCAACGGACACGGTATAAAGCCCGAAACTCAAGGTCAACCCACATCCAAGTTAGATACGCCCCAACCTGCACCTGAAACAAAAAACAAACAGGTTATTTTTGAAATACATAATGATCCAAGTAAAATATCCTTACCTCACGTTCTTATACGAACTGATGTATCCAAAAGACCTCTCTCGATGCTAGTAGACACAGGTTCTACTATCTGCCTTATTAAAAAGTCAGCTATCGAAGAATTCCAAAATCTGAAACTAGATAAATCAATTTTACAGTTAAGAGGTATAAGTAGTCATAAGAAATTAATGACAACCCTAGGTAATTTTCCATTACAAATCCATTTTAATAATGAAATCATGTCTTTTGAATTTCATGTCGTTGAAGACGCCGTAAATTTACCACTCTATGATGGTATAATCGGTACAGATTTTATGAAACATTTCGTGTGCAGCATAGACTATAACCGTAACACATTTCGGTTCGACCGAAAGTCCTTAAAACTAAAGTTTTCTGATCCAGTATATGAAATACCAGCACGCTCTGAAATGACAGTAGAGTGTTCCGTCCTAAATCCGGAACTAAAAGAAGGTATGATACTCGATGAACACCTCTCTGAATCTCTCCTTGTTGCTAACTGTATGGTGAAAGTCAAAGATAATAAAAGAATTAATCTTACGTTAGTCAATACCTCTGAAACACCTATATTTTTCGAATCCAATAAATCATTTACTCTTCATCCTATTAGTAATGATTGCATACCTGTATCTAACTTGAAACATGAATACCCGTCCAACTCCTGTTACAACCGGACCCAAGAGGTTCTAAATCTTTTAAGGATATCTTATCTCAATGATGAAGAAAGGGAAGCCCTATTCGAAATATGCTCGTCATTTTCCGATATCTTTCATCTTCCTAATGACCAATTGACCTGTACAGATGCATTACAGCATAAAATAAGAACCGTGACCGAATCCCCTATAAATACGAAATCGTATCGTTTTCCCGAAGTTCACAAAAAGGAAGTCTCGTCTCAAATCGATAAAATGCTAAGTCAAGGCATTATCCAACCATCCCATTCACCATGGTCTCCTCCGATTTGGATAGTACCAAAGAAAACCGACGCCTCTGGAAAAAGAAAGTGGCGCATTGTCATCGATTACCGTAAACTCAACGATGTCACTATAGGCGAAAATTATCCTATTCCTCAAATAAATGAGATCTTAGACCAACTAGGCAAGAGTAAATACTTCTCCACCCTTGACCTTGCGTCTGGGTTCCACCAAATCGAAGTTTTCAAGGACGACAGACCGAAAACCGCATTCAGCGTCCCAGAAGGTCATTTCGAATTCGCAAGAATGCCGTTTGGGTTAAAAAATGCCCCGGCAACATTTCAGCGTTTAATGAACACTGTCCTCAGTGGGCTCCAAGGAATCCACTGCTTTGTGTACTTGGATGACATTGTTATCCATTCATACGACTTGATTACGCATATCCATAAACTATCTAGTATTTTTGAAAGACTCCGTAAATTTAACTTAAGGCTACAGCCTGACAAATGTGAATTTCTTAGAAAAGAAGTCACTTACCTAGGACATACTATTAGCGAAGAAGGCCTGAAACCAAATCCTGAAAAAATAAAATCAGTAAGTCAATTTCCTGTACCAAAATGTCCCAAAGACGTAAAGTCATTCCTGGGCCTTGTATCCTATTACCGTCGATTTATTCAAGACTTCTCAAAGATAGCGAAACCACTTACCTCTCTTTTGAAAAAGGACACAATGTTTAATTGGTCCAATCAACAACAACTTGCATTCGAAGAATTAAAAAATAAACTTATAACATCACCTATTTTAATATACCCAGATTTCACACAACCTTTTATACTCACCTGTGACGCATCTAATTACGCAATCTCTGCTATTCTCTCACAGGGCGAAATAGGAAGAGATCGTCCCATTGCATATGCATCTCGGACCTTAAATAAAGCCGAAACAAATTACAGCGTTACAGAAAAAGAATGCCTTGCCATTATCTTCGGCACCAAAATATTCCGACCGTACATTTATGGTCACAAATTCACCATAGTTACCGATCACAAACCACTCAAGTGGCTCTTTAACTGTAAGGACCCAGGCTCCAAACTAGTGAGGTGGAGGTTAAAGTTAGAAGAGTTCGGCGGTAATTATGACATCGAATACAAACAGGGTACAGCTAATAGTAATGCTGATGCTCTCTCACGATATCCAGTTAATCCTACCCGACATGATACTCAACATGTCAACGTCCTCGATGACAAAACACCTCCCGAGAATCCAGTCGTTTCAGAACATCCTGAAAACGCTCCTCCTAATCCTATGAGTCCCGGTCTTTCTGAAATCCCCGACTTACCTGACTTTCTAGAGTTACCTGAAGGTCTTGAAATCCCCGAAAACTTAGAAGAATTTGAACTGCCCGATGATTTTGCTATTCCGACACCACCTGAAATCACACTTGACTGCGACTCGTACTCCAAGTACCTGAAAATTATAAAAAATAAATCTCTCGAATTTGATACTAAAATTAACGAATTTAATGAGTCATTACTAAAAACAAAGCATAAAACAATAATCATACCTACCTCTATTGATCTTGACGAATCCAATCCTTACGTATCTGAAACAATTGGCAACCTCAGTGATAATCAAGAAATCCTTGCCAAAGAAAGGACCTTGTATTCCTTTATATCATTAGAAAGCAATAACACTAAATATTACTTACTATTTACTAAGGTACACCACTTCGATGAAAGCAATTATGAAGACATATTCAAAACCCTTAAGAATCTGAAAACCGAATTAGTAAATAATAATGTAAGCGAAATAAGTATAACCGATTTTCGAAATCCTTTTGATGCCCATAATTTTATAAAAATTTATAATATTATTTCTTTCTTATTCCACGAAACGGGAATCGTAGTAAACATATATAAGAACTCTATAATATATCCATCTCCCACAGAAATTGGTCAGATATTGAAGGAAAACCATGACATACCCATATCTGGTCATTTAGGTTCTAATAGAATGCTACGTAGAATAAAAGAACGTTATTATTGGCGCAATATGCGTAGTGATATAGAGAATTACGTAAAACAATGTGAGCTATGCCAAACGAATAAAGCATTACGGAGAATCAACCGAGCTCCGATGCAAATTACTTCCACGTCGAACCAACCCTTTGAACGTGTAGCCCTAGATATCGTCGGTCCACTCCCCGAAGCCGGTGGAGTCAATTATAAATATATCCTAACCCTACAAGACGATCTTACCAAATATTCAGTTGCATACCCAATTCCAAATGCGACGGCAGAAGAAAGCGCCGAGTGCCTAGTACACTTTATTACACTATTTGGTATACCTTAATCCATACTCACCGACCAAGGAACTAACTTTACGGCAGAACTGTTCAAACAAACCTGTAATTTTCTTAAGATTAAACAGCTATGGTCTTAGTCCTTACCATCCGCAAACGCAGGGTGCCCTAGAAAGGAGTCACTCGACTCTAAAGGAATATCTGAAATCATTTACAGATGAAAACCAAAGTAATTGGTCTAGATACGTATTTACAGCAATGCTCACATATAATACGACCATCCATTCTACTACAAACTATACTCCGTATGAATTAGTATTCGGCCATAAGCCTTTTATACCTACATCATTATATGATATGTCACTAGAACCTACTTACAGTAGTTATGTCCGTATGCTCCAACAGAGGATGCGACACTCCAGAGAAAAGGCAATAGGTAATATCTTACAATCTAAAACGAGATCGAAAACTTATTATGACCAGCACTGTCGCCCAGTAAAATACAAAATAGGTGACATGGTATATATTAAAAATCATTTACGTTTACGAAAAGCCCTATCTCCGATATGGAAAGGGCCTTATAAAGTAATAAAAATTAACGGGAATAATACGCTTACCATACTCCTGAACCGTCGGCATGTGAAATATCATTACGACGAAGTTAAACTCGCTGAAAATCCTTAGTGAAATAAGCTAATTAAGTTTTAAGTTAGTGTTAAGATACATAGTATACATTTAGTTATATAATAATAATAAATTACAGGATAGCCACTGCAAGCCTATCCGTAGTGGTGTCAGATATCGTGGAGCCGATAACCGAAAGCCCAGGTGTCTACTTCGACCCAATAGGAACTGTTAAGATATCTAACGATTTTCTCCACGTATTAGTACCAATAGACATAGCCTATATAAACTCGCATATACAAAACATTAAACATATATTGGAAATAACACAAACATTATGTCTACAAAAGAACGTTATCACAGATTCTGAATGCACCAACATATTGCAACCCTTATTTTCCCGGCTCAACGAAATATTTAGAGATTATAGCGCCATATCACACCTACTATCAGGCCGCGATAAAAGGTCTGCGTGGTTCGCCGGCGTTGGTACCGTTTTTAAACAAATCATTGGCACAATGGATGAAAACGATGCTATTAATTACAATAACGCCATTCAAACGCTAGAAAACAAAAATCGAAAATTAGCATCCTTATTTAAAAATAATATATTGATGACAAGAACAGCCCTTTCTCGATACAATGAAACACTAAGCATTATACAGTCAAATGAAATACGTTTGAATAGCGCCATTGAAAAATAAAGCAATAGTTTTAACAATTTAACAATTGTAACTAATAAATTACTTATACAGTCAGAACTCAATAAGATTTATAATGAATTAGAATCAAGTTTGCTTACGTTATCATTTAAGTTAGACGACACTGTGAATTCCATCATGTTTACAAAAAGCCATAGTTTACACCCTTCAGTTCTTACACCTAAACAACTATACACTGAGTTGGCTGACGTTATTGTAAATTTACCTAGAAATAAGGAACTAGCTTTAAGTTTAAATTTAGATAATATACATTCATTAATAGATTTGTCTATTTTATCATGCTATTCTATGAATGATAAAATTGTGTTTGTGATTAAGATTCCTTTGGTTCATACAACGGAATATAACCTTTATAAATCTATTCCTGTGCCAGTACCACATGACGTGGAAAAACCAAATTCATATGCTATGATTATCCCATCCTGTATCTATGTTGCTATTAGTAAAGACAGATCCACATATGTTTGTCTTAATGACTTAAAAGATTGTATTCAAACTATAAACCAACTTTATGTATGTGATAATGTTAACACTAACTCTGTCGAAAACACACCTTCTTGCGAAATAGAAATATTAGTCAAAATTCTAACCATATTACCCAAACAATGTAATACTAAACTTATACATGGGCAATTAGATATATGGCAAAAACTTCATGGAAACAAATGGATTTATGTCCAATCTGAACCTACTAAAATATCTCTAGAATGTAAACACGATCTAATGGAATTTAAATTGCTGGGTACGGGCTTACTTAACTTACAACCACAATGCACAGCTTACTGTAAAAATAAAGAATTTACCACAGGTTCGAATATTAATGTCAATGCACAAACAATTAAATCAGATTTCAACTTAATTAACGATAGCTGCTGCAACATTTATAAATTTCACAAATATATGCCCAAGTTAACACCCTTAAAATTATCAAATATTAATTTAGACAAATTGTCCAATATTGCTACTGACAGATTTATAAATAAAGTCGATGACATTATTAACAGCCCTATTACAACTATAGAAAATAGAAACCATGTATCTATAATGACATATTGTCTATCAATAGCATTTAGTATTTTTATTTTATATCTAATTTGTAAAAGATTAAGTAAATGCCTCAAACTGGTCTTACCTAACCGAAACGTAGATAATGTGGAAGATTCCGGGATAGAAGAAATTCCTATGCCCAGATTAAGAATTAATACGTAACTTCACGTTTTTAATACGGAAGTTACTCTTAAAGGGGGGGGTTGTTACATCCCTAGCCTGTAAGCAGAATTGCTGAAGAGATGCTGACACAGCATCTCTCCCTTCCAATAGATTCAAGCTAGCGCCTAAGCTCAGTCGAACCTTCAGTTCGGGACAGATCGCCGACCGGTACGGGCATTTCCTAAGTCTCATCCAATAATTATTGTAAAGTGGTACTTTCTGAAATACATATATTTAATTGTGTTCACAAAAGAGTTTTTTTTTAAAAACTCTCCTTCGGTACCCGGTCTAACAGTGCGTATGGGTATCTTATCTTATACTAATATATAACGCTGAAGAGTTTGTTTGTTTGCTTGAACGCGCTAATCTCAGGATCTACTGGCCCGGTTTGAAAAATTATTTCAATGTTTGATAGCCCATTTATCGAGGAAGGCTATAGGCTATATCACCACGCTATGAGCCACAGGAGCGGAGCAGTAACCCTAAATAACGAGGGTGTAACCACGGGCTCATCTACGGCCATTTTCAATATTCGATCCATACATGGATTTTGAGATTCGAGATTCGTGTTTGACATATTTTGTATGGAACTTATGTCAAAAACGAATCTAAAATCTATCTATAGTTCGAATATTGAATTCCGTAGCTAGTCAGTTATATAGACCAAAGTTCACCTAAGTTCTATTTTCTAGTATAAGCTTCACTACTGCGAAGTTTCATCAAAATCCTACCTAGTTTTCGCGTGCACGAGTGTTACAAAATAACTATTTATTTATCTATCTATCCTTACAAAGATTCGTGTTTATTTTAGTAGGTGGAATAGCAGGATTATGTATTTTTCTCTTCAAATGTTTCGGCTAGATATGGTAGTGTATTCTCATCATTACAATACACCACACATACCTACGCAATAACACATACATTCATGTGTAATCTAACAAAAATATTTAGATATTATATATTTTCTTGATTCTTTGAATCTCCCTTTGTACCTTAGCAATAAGCATACATGGGAAATGTAGATATTGTATGTTTTCTATGTAACATTATATATCCAGAAGAAATGTAGACCTTACTTTATGAATACTCACTACTTTCATAATTTTGACTATTTTGTTTAAAAGAAAATAATCCCGGAAAGCATAAATTTCGGGCCAGGACTTTGAAATTCATACAAATGACAACAATATCATTCATTTTTAACTTTTAATTGTTATTATTGGACTTTAAACTCTTGTTCCTTGCGGGAACCGAAACCATGGCACGCGCCCTAGCAGTAACAAAAAGGTGATGTCCTGAACCTGAATAAGAGTCAAAGTTTTAGAGAAAGAATCTGCTACAATTAATAACTGAACCGAACAATATTTAGCCGCTGGTCATACAACATTTTCCAACTAATTGGACAGATTCTGGCAACAATTCAATTGCTTATGTGTTCCTTGGGAGCATTTTATGTTATGAGTAGACTTCGCCCGAGTGGGCATCTGTTATCGTAGTTAAAAGGAGCCTTGGTCGATTACATGTCTCCTTCCTATCTCCACAAACAAAAACATAATAACACACCATTGTAGCGTGGACGAAGGACAAACAGACAAGCAATACAAAATCACATTTTCGCATGAATGATGTTACTACGGACTATGAGTGGATACTGCATGATCAATCTTTCTCTTACGATTCTATTTAATTTCTTGACCTCTCATATTTTCGTCTCTCTTATTCTGAAAGGTCGTCTTTATCTTTTACATCTGTATTTGCTATGATTACCGATATGACATGAAGAAAACCATTCACTGTGAATGATTCTCTTTCTTGCTTGCCGCAATAGTTGGTGTCAAACTGTTTCTTTTCTTTCTTGCTTGCGGCAATAGTTCGTGTCAAACTATTATTTCAATGTAAATGAAAAAAAGTATTTACTTCTCATGCTTTCAGTTAGTTATTGTTTATTATCGGTGTAACTGAAAGCAAACTTAATTCACCTTAATAATCTAAATTTTTTCTCAATAATTAGATGCCTTAAAACTAACAATCAATCGCGCTTACACTAGCACTTAACTGACGACGTAATCTGCTATTTATGTACCATTTGAGTTACTTCAATCGCTTATAAAACATTATGACGAACTTTGACTACATGTATAATAAAACTAACTTCTCACAGATGGTTTACTAACAGTATTAAATTTGGTCTATTGAATGTCACCTATTGAGATTAAGTCAAAACTAAGTCCCCTTCATTCAGTACTTCAGTAGGCTAAGCCGTAGTAGCCTCTTCGTGTAAAAATGTCTCTTTTCGTCTTCCAGTATTTAAATCAATATTAACATAATCTTTCTCAAGTTTGACGACAAAAAAATACAATTTGCGTCTTAAGAGTTTAGACCATTGTCACCCCTGACAATTCACCTCACCTTTTGCTGGCTAAAATACTTCCAAGCAACTTCAGAGGGCAATCTAAAAATTCTAGTACCAGTTAATATCATTACATAGCACTTGTTAAATCAAGTCAGGCTCTCACAAATTCTTGAACAATGTTGACAAAAAATTAAAGGAAGGAAAGCTGAATATTCTCTGAATTAGTACAGAAATATTCTTACATTGTGAACTGCGAATTCATTTAATGTATGTGGATTTATATGCATACGCTAGACAGGTCGTTGTGTACAATTTGTTCGAGTCAATTGTTTTACGACTACAGTATAACACATTAACCCAATTTATTTACTTTACTTGCAACGTGCATAGCAACTGATTCGTATAAAATGATATTGTCTTAATGGGTGGATAGATTAACGTTTCTGCTCGGTACGTTGCCTGTAAAGTTATAAAAAATTATATCTTTTGTTCGTTTTGGTTTTCGTTTCAATTGATTTTTATTATATCGTTAGTATGGCTCTTTGTTGTACCTACTATCTTCTTAATATATAAAATCCTTGCGTTACTGACTGACTGACAGACACGCTACAGCCGAAACTATTGGGCGCAGGAAGCTGAAATTTGGCATGTATGTTCCTTGGGGACCGTAGGGGTGCACTAAGAAGGGATTTCCCGAAATTTCCACGGGATCGGCCAAAACGGCTAAATTTAAAAAGAATGCAGGCGTAGCTGCTGGCGTCCTCTAGTATGGTATAAGATCAGGTTGGTGTTTGTGCGATGAATTATGAGCTTTTAGCATTGGATCTAAAGTTTTATGTTTTTAACCGCACAATATATCATATGTCGCGAGGCACCTAACAAACATACAAACAACCGTCACATTGAACACCCAGACTTGAAACAGCAATTCATAGGTCACACAAAGTGTTGACTCTCGTGGAGATTGAACCTAAAACACTCAGCGCAGTGTCAAGCGGTGAGGTGGCCACCACGCAATCCGTCCAGGCAAAAAAAAGAAATCGTCATCATATCAGCCGGTAGATAGAGAAGCGTATGTCCACTAGTGGACATACTGGACATAGGCTTCCCCCAAGCCTCTCCACATTGACCGATCTTGAGCCACCCGAATCCATCCGCGGAATATTGTATGATTCTGAGAATGTCCTATTACAAGAAAAATATAGTACCTATCTAGTATTTGTATGACTTCCTATAAAATAAATCTGTATAATAATTCATTCTGAACCCCTACAATACATTAATTTTCTCGCAAGAAACTTCAATATTGCTTCAGAGAATAGCACCATTGTTTAGTTAGTAACTCTAATCTGCTTTGTTCAACTAATAACTAATCACCGGTAGATTAATTGATTTCTTTAATTATTTACGTCCTTTCATGTATCTTTAACTTTGATATAGTATGTGATGACATGTATCATAATATATGATTATGATGAAGTCAAATCGACAGACCTGAAAAAAAGTTAAAGACAAAATAAAATTAGAAAATTGTCGTTCTGTTGCTCATATTTGAAATACTTTAGAACTACAAGTTAACACCATTAGTTATGCAGATGATATTTATTTGCTGTGATTTTCGATACATCTTGGAAAATAATTAAATGGAAAAAAAAATGCTAGTATTGTGCATTAGTAGGTATATATGGTAATGTGATCATTAATAATTGTCCAAATAGCAGACCAGATCTTAAACCTAGCAATCGCTGTCTAAAGAGTTCCT
Source organism: Euclidia mi (assembly GCA_944739405.2). Lineage (NCBI taxonomy): Eukaryota > Metazoa > Arthropoda > Insecta > Lepidoptera > Erebidae > Euclidia > Euclidia mi. Next base: position 36,134,664 of record OX123192.2, on the reverse strand, counting down.
AACTATTGAATTGTATTATCGCTATGCATTTGACATTAAATATGCGAGCGTGATTATGAGGCAACGAAAATTTTTGGTATCAATTCTTTAGCCAAATAAAAAAACAAATTCCGCTCGAACGGAGTCACGGGCACAGCGAGTCTACAAATATATACTAATGAGTTGCACGTTTGTTAGTTTTGCAGATATTTTATTGCTCGATATCTGTGAGAACATGTTTTTAATTTTTTTTGTGAGTTTTCTTATAAATTATAAAGTTAATAAATTTAACTACCTTGTTCACATCGATACAGAAATATTACCTGATGGTAAGTGCGGAAGAGGCACAGTTCGCTACGAATGATGAATATGTGATAGCTTTCAATTTTACTCACTGCTCTTGTGATGTCAAAATAACATGATTTAATGCATACTGGCAAAGCTTCTACCCATGCACTTTGTGATACCTATATAGACGTAGCGATTTTATCAATTCCAAACAATCATTTATTTAAAATGATGTATGATTCTTTTATGCAGCGATAGCCGAGTGGATATACCAACAGACTGCTATGCAGAGGGTATCGGGTTCGAATCCACGGCGTGCACCAATGACTTTTCGGGGTTATGTGCGTATTGAATTAGTAATTACCGCTTGTCCCGTGCCTCGGAGAGCACGTTAAGCCGTCGGTCCCAGTTGTCATGAAGATCTTTGACAGTCATTACAGGGCGTCAGTACCTTCTAAATAAACTAACTCTAGTCTAAACCATGGAATATCGCTATCCCTTTGGGTTGCGGAGGTCAGACAGGCAGTAGCTCCGTAGAAAAGCTAATATTCAGCCAAATCCGGTTAGACTAGTAAGCGGACCCCAGATTGAAACTGGGATAACGCTAAGAGGATGATGATGTTTGATCCTTTTATGACATAAGCACCCACTAATAAAGGATATCTTATATATTCGACCCAACGCCAATTAATTAACACTGTGTTTTATTCATACTAAAATAGGTATTGTTAGTCTGACTAAAACTGGGTCTAGCTAACAAATACTGTTGATTAATTTCATTCTACCAATTTGTTACAACATTTTTGCCAAACGCGGTTTCAAATTGTGGTTTGGCAGCATTAAATTGTTTGGTTAATAAGTATTTAGGGATAAATGTTACAACGTTTGATACTTAAACATGAAAGTATTATTATAATATTGTTCATGGGTTGAAAATGTTACAACATTGCCTAAACATATTTTTCGCTTCTTTGGTATACGTGGCTAGCCAGTCAGAACTCGTTGACAGTATAAGTAGTGACATATTTGAAATGATTACGGCTTAGAAAAGAAAGCGGTAGTTACACTATTGTCTAGCCGTGTGATACAATTTAGCATTCTGTACACTGGAAACGCTATTGTAAAGAACTAGATAATCTTGCCATTTTTCCTTAAGAGGTTCTTCTTTGACACTGTTTCTAGAAATAATAAATGAACCAATTATATCCATGAGCTAGGTATATCGTTTACCAAAATAACTTTTTCTTTAGTAACGGTAATATAACACATATTTAAAGTAACATAAGTTCAACCTCAGGTAGATTTTCAGTAAACAATGAGCGAGCGATGCTAAAAGCCGTATTTCCGTTAGCATTCGGCTAAAAGCTTTAGAGCGTAGATTTATACGAGCCAGTTCATTATGTTCGCATTATGTCAGTCTCCACTCTCGTGATTTAACAGATTCGTTCACCAGACGACTAATTATGTCTAAGACTACTTGGATCTGCAGTTTAACCGATTGAAACTAATCTTCTCTACAACTACGAAAGCTTTCTCTGTGTGGTGTTCATAATATTATCACAGAAATGGCTAAAATTACCTGCAGTCATTGTCATCGTCCTTGTGTTATCTTGGTTGAAAACTGAACTATTATCTCAAGAATAAATGCTGTTTAGTCCTTAGATTGGATAGAATATTAACTAAAATTTATTTTTGTTATTATCAAGTCTGGTCCATTTACTAGCAACAGCCTAATAATATATGCAAATTTATTTTCTTACTTTGCCTAAAACAAAAAGACGTATAAACATTTAAGACGATCCTTCTATTGAAATGAATTGAAATTAAACTACAGTTTACGGATTTTATCGCGATGTATTGGTTTCACTAAGTTATTACATTTGAAACGAATGATTTAGAAACAACATTTTTAATTTATTACTAGCCGACGTTTCGATTTTTTTACATGATTCATGTTCATAAAATCCGTAAACTGTAGTTTAATTTCAATGTGTAACATTCGCGTAAACCCACGAAGATCCTTCTATTCTTCAAAATTTAGGATACTATTATTTAAACATTAGGATAATACAGACATATTTTATTTATTTCTTTAAATGGGAATAATTTATATATCAACAGTAAAGGAATTCCAAAAAAAATTGCAAAATCCATCTCTACATTTCGAACATGGAAAAATATTTTATCATTTTATTATTACGTTGCGATTCGTTATTCCGTCGTATGATCCAAACTGCTTAATGGATTTGCGTTAGTCACACATACTAACTTATGAAAAAATACTTCTAGACATTGAGACTAAAAAGATATATAATTATGAGCAACGAAAAGACAAATAAATACAAATTATTCCGCCTGATGCCTACGAAAATTGTAGCGGAAAAAATGAATTTGAATGTCCAATTTATGTCAGAGAGAAAGTTTTTTTCATAATAATTAAAGGTCATTAAAGGTTCTGATATATTTCACAAATGCATAAACACACATACAGTAGTGTGTTTTTCGTCATCATGTTAAGGATTTTTGGCTCAGGAAAATAATTTGTTAGAAGAATTCTTTTGCCTATGTCGGAGGGCTTCGTCCTAGAAACTCCGACACCAGAATTGACCACTCAAAAAAAGGAAAATGATAACTATTGTTTCACTTCTTTGTTAGCCTCACTCGTAACTATTATGTCATGAAATCTTGAAACTCAAAATCAAAATGAAACTTATAGTTCCAGTCATGTACTATGAGATCTATGACATCATGACATTGAGTTTTTAAATTAGAACCTAAGGTTTAGTGGCCCAGCATTTACACCCTGATGTTCCTTTTTCAAAAGTAGCTCTCTATTTTGGTTTTAAACACAATCACCACAATCAACACGGGGTACGAAATACAATACCATATCAAACGATATATTTTGAAGTGCCTCAATATCATTTGGTACTCAAACAAGCAATACTTTGATATCGTACTTCTTATTATAATACAAACTGGCGCTCATTTTCATCGTGCTTACTACAATCATGGATTCTGAATAAATATTTCAGCCTCTAATATTACCCCTTAAAAGTAGAATATCAAACAGCCTTCCTTGACAGACGTTTCCATCGCAAAAAAAAACAACCAAAGTCAATCAGCACATCTATTTTTATTTACCTGGCACACTATAAATTTTTTAGATTATATTGATTACATGAACATGATACTTAAAAGTTTAAGTCACTTATCCAAAATAAATAATCTTAGAAGCAGGAAAACATTTACAATCTATACATGTTTTCTACACAACCATAGATGTTTGATGTACAGTAAAATGTTAATTTGATACCTCAGTGACACAATTTAGATATTAATGTAATAATTTGTTAAACTAAATAAGAAGCTTGAATTTGCTCAAAACACTAAAACTAAATCGAGCAAGTTACGTAAAATCCATTGTCACAGATCCTAAAATAAACTTAAGCACATATCTAACAAATTTCACAATGCCTTACCCTCTTTAATCGGGTAAAAACCAAGCGATAAACATTTCGCTTCCCACAAATTCGTTCCCTCGTCACCGTCTCGCAGGTCATACGGAGCCTGGGGCTAGAGTTTGCTGAGTACTGTAATATAACCTATATTCTTTTATGTCGGATCATATTTGTGGAGTAAACGAAGCGAGTTCAGATTGCTCTTGTTTGATTCAGATTTCGTCGGTACATTGTAGGTATGTATGTATATCTATGTTCGGGTGGAAGTTATGAAAAAGAAACTTATTGGGTTTCGTGTAATTCGTGGTTTTCAAATATATTTTTTCTATTCATTCATCCATATTTAGGGTTACTAAAATCTCAGAACACTCTGTACAGCCTAAATGCTTTTATTAGAAATATTATTTAAAGTTTATTTTAAATAACATTTTGGAAGTTTCAGTTTCAGAAATTCTAAATTCAGAGCAATGAAATACAATTATCATTAGAATGTCACAGTGCACTACTGGATTTAGATTTAGACCTTTCCAATAGCACGCAACTGAGCTCGATTTTTGTCTCTACGTGTCCAGCCACTGCTATTGAAATTACATATTTAAATCAATATTCAAAATACATACTTACTTCAGGGTAGCACCTCATGTGAGCGTCTCGCCACTATCATTGCATCATATGTCATGGATTCGATTTCCATATGAGTCATTACTCACATATTTGTAGTTATAAGTCTTTATTAACTCCCTCCGTAACAAAAGAATATACCGCAGTGCGAAAGATCCTTGTAAAAAGAAAGAAATTATACCAAGTGGATAACACAAAGACTCAAAATAACCATACAAAGATAAAAGCCTTAAATAATAAAGGACAGTAAATGATATACTGTATTGGACTTTTAATATCTACTATACCTATCGTGTACTTGCCTATTATTCGTATTTTCGTAAAAAGCTTTGCCCGACAATCGGTATTACGTAATTTTCTATCCGGATTTTCCCTTTTATTTGTATACCTGTTTAAGAAAAGGTTCTACATCCACTCCTTTTTGTTTTATATTTGTTTCTTTTTCTTAGACGCCAATTCAATTCGGACGCCACTATTTATCTTTAATATGAAACTAGTCTGACTTTTTTGTTTCACTTTCACGGTAACTTTACCGGCACTGAGTACACAAGAACATAATTATATACATACTATGTCTTAATACTAAAGCGTAAAACAGGAATTTCTTTTTAGACGTAAAATATTTTAATTGCTTGAAATTGTTCACCAGGTCAAAATGAAAGGCGTAATAAGCTAGCTATGTTGACAATATAATTATGGTCTCTCAATTATTTGTTAATCAATTAATTTACTTTAAATAGAGACCTGTGAAAGAAGGAGGGGGAAGCCTTTGCCCTACAGTGGGACGCTACAGGCTGAAAAAAATAATAAAATTTAAATAATTATTTCACGGCACACAAGCGTAAACTATAGTGAATCGCATGTCGAATTCACGAGGTAAATACTACTGATATTCATATATTGTGATGAAATGCAATTATAGCAGATTGTATCAGAAACAGAACAAAAGTGCAATAAAACTTACGCAATAGTTAAGTTAATGCCACCACATCTTCAAGTGGTGTCAAAGTAACTTATTTTTTTGTATGAAGTATCCACTGCAATACTGGGTTTACTACAAAACAACAAAATTCACTGCAACTTATTATTATGAAGAGATAACCTTGTTATCTAGTGTTATGATAATCAGATCACACAAGGCCTCAGGTCCAGAGCGACATAACTTTTCTATTGGTCTGAGATGAAAGTCTATTTATAGAAGCGCTTTAGTTACCCTGCGGATCGATCAATCCAAACGTCGTCACTACGAGATGAGACTCCATATGCACACATATTTATGTATGTACAGCCGCTAAGATATTTAATTAAATAGTTTTTTCCCTGACTGCCTCCGTGGTCCAGTAGATAGCGTATGCGACTGCTGGTCGGAGGTCCCGGGTTCAATTCTCGGGCCGCGGGCCGGGCAAAAGTGTGATGTGCCCGGTAACGGCAATAGGCTCGCCCCCTATTATGTGGGACCTAAAAATTCATGGTGAAATGTGGGTGTAATATTTACACCTCTGCCTACCCCTTCGGGGATACAGGCGTGAGTCTATAAATAAAAAATAAAAGTTTCTTGCGTACGGGTACCAGTTATATGGACAAAAGTTCACCTAAGTTCTATTTTCGTGTACAAGCTTCACTATTGCGAAGTTTTATCAGAATCCGTTCAGTAGTTTTCTAGTGAATGAGTGTTGCAAATATCTATTTATTCATCTATCTATCCTCACAAAGTTTCGCGTTTATAGTAGTAGGCGAAACTGCAGGATTATGTATTTTCTCTTCAAATGTTTCGGCTAGATATGCAAATGTATTCTCATCATTACAAAACTACACACATACCTACGCAATAACACATACATTTATGTGTGATCTAACAAAAATATTTAGATATCATATATTTTCCTTTTTTTGTACCTTAGCAATAAGCATACATGGGAAATGTAGATATATTATGTTTTCTATGTAACATTATATATCCAGAAGAAATGTAGACCTTACTTTATGAATACTCACTACTTTTATAATTATGACTATTTTGTTTAAAAGAAAATAATCCCGGAAAGCATAAATTTCGGGCCAGGACTTTGAAATTCATACAATTGACAACAATATTATTGATTTCGAACTTTTAATTGTTATATTTGGACGTTACACTCTTGTTCCTTGCGGGAACCGAAACCATGGCACGCGACGCCCTAGCAGTAACGAAAAGGTGATGTCCTAAACCTCAATAAGAGTCAAAGTTTTAGAGAAAGTCATCATCATCATCATATCAGCCAAACGACGTCCACTGCTGGACATAGGCCTCCCCCAAGGTTCTCCACACAGACCGGTCTTGAGCCGCCCGCATCCAACCGCCTCCCGCGATCTTGACGAGATCGTCGGTCCACCTTGCGGGGGGCCTACCTCTGCTGCGTCGTCCGGTATGTGGCCGCCACTCGAGAACCTTTCTGCCCCAACGGCCATCGGTTCTTCGAGCTATGTGCCCTGCCCACTGCCACTTCAGCTTGGCTATCCGGAGAGCTATGTCGGCGACTTTGGTTCTACTGCGGATCGCCTCATTTCTGATTCGATCTCGCAGGGAAACTCCAAGCATAGCTCTCTCCATCGCCCTCTGAATGACCTTGAGCCTTCTGATAAGGCCCATAGTGAGCGACCACGTCTCTGATCCGTAGGTCATCACTGGCAACACACACTGGTCAAAGACTTTCGTCTTGAGACACTGCGGGATATCGATTAGAGAAAGAATTTGCTACAATTATTAACTGAACCGAATAATTTTAAGCCGCTGGTCATACAACATTTTTCAACTAATTGGACATATTCTGGCAACAATTCAACAGCTTGTGTGTTCCTTGGGAGCATTTTATGTTATGAGTAGACTTCGCCCGAGCGGGCATCCGTTATCGTAGTTAAAAGGAGCCTTGGTAGATTCCGAGTCTCTTTACTATCTCCACACACAAGAACATAATATCCCACCATTGTAGCGTGGACTAAGGACAAAGAGACAAGCAATAAATCACAATTTCGCATGAATGATGTTACTACGGACTATGAGTGGATACTGCATGATCAATCTTTTTCTTACGATTCTATTTAACTTCTTGACCTCTCATATTTTCGTCTCTCTTATTCTGAAAGGTCATCTTCATCTTTTACATCTGTATGTTCTATGATTACCGATATGACACGAAGAAAACCATTCACTGTGTACGGTTCTCTTTCTTGTTTGCCGCAACAGTTGGTGTCAAACTGTTTCTTTTCTTTCTTGCTTGCGGCAATAGTTCGTGTCAAACGATTCTTTGGATGTAAATGAAATCATTAGTACTGCAATCTATAACGTTTTCACATTAGTTTTAAGTGTTTTTTAAAGAAATTGACTTCTCATGCTTCCAGTTAGTTATTGTTAAATATCGGTGCAACTCAAAGCAAACTTAATACACCTTAATACCCTAAACAGTTTCTCAATAATTAGATGCCTTAAAAACTAACGATCAATCGCGCTTACACTAGCACTTAACTGACGACGTAATCTGTTATTTATGTACTATCTTAGTTACTTCAATCGTTTATAAAAGATTATGACTAACTTTGGCTACATGTATAATAAAACAACCTTCTCACAGATGGTATACTGACAATATTAAATTTGGTCTACAGAATGTCCTTTAACTTTGAGAATTCAAAATCGTGAATTATTATAACTAAGTCTCCTTCATTCAGTACTTCAGCAGGCTAAGCCGTAGTAGCCTCTTCATGTAAAAATTTCTCTATTCGTCTTCCAGTATTTAATTCAATATAAACATAATCTTTCTTAAGTTTGACGACGAAAAAAATACAATTTGCGTCTTAAGAGGTTAGACCATTGTCACCCCTGACAATTAATCTCACCTTTGCCGGCTAAAAATACTTCCAAGCGACTTCAGAGGGCACTCTTAACATTCTAGTACCAGTTAATATCATTACATAGCACTTGTTAAATCAAGTCAGACCCTCGCGGAGTCTTGAACAATGTTGACAAAAGTTGAAGGGAAAGAAAGCTGAATATTCTCTGAATCAGTATAGAACAATTCTTACATTGTGAATTGCGAATTCATTTAATGTATGTAGAGTTATATGCATACGCTAGACAGGTCGTTGTGTACAATTTGTTCGAATCAATTGTTTTACGACTACGGTATAACACATTAACCCACTTTATTTGCTTTACTTGCAACGTGCATAGCAACTGATTCGTATATAATGATATTGTCTTAATGGGTGGATATATTCACGTTTTTGCCAAAACCACAAAAGATATTACATATATATTACGAAATTTACAGGCAACGTACTAACGTTGCCTGTAAATTTCGTAATATATATGTAATATCTTTTGTACGTTTTGGTTTTCAATTTAATTGATTTTTATTTTAAAGTTCGTATGATTCATTGGTGTACCTATTGTTATAAGTTCAGGCTGGCGTTTGAGCGATGAATTATGAGCTTTTAGCATTGGATCAAAAGTTTGATGTTTTTAACCGCACAATATATCATGTGTCGCGAGGCACCTTACAAACATACAGCCAACGGTCACATTAAACACCCAGACTTGAAAAAACAATTCATAGATCACAAAAAGTGTTGACTCGCGTGGAGATTGAACCCAAAACACTCAGCGCAGTGTCAAGCGTTGATGTGGCCACCACGCAAGCCGCCCCGTCAAAAATAACAAACCATCATCTTATCAGCCGATAGATAGAGAAGCCTATGTCTAGTAATGGACACTACTGGACATAGGCTTCACCCAAGCCTCTCCACATTGACCGATCTTGAGCCACCCAAATCCATCCGCGGAATATTGTATGATTCTGAGAATATCCTATTACAATAAAAATATATTAACTATCTAGTATTTGTATTGCTGATCTGGGCCTCAAAAATTTAAGTGTTTGCCAGCGACACCCTAAGAAGAAGAAGAAGTATATGTATGATTTCCTATAAAATAAATCGGTATAATAATTCATTCTGAACCCCTACAAGACATTAATTTTCTCGCAAGAAACCTCAATATTGCTTTGGAGAATAGCACCATTGTGTAGTTAGTAATTCTAATCTGCCTTGTTTAACTAATAACCAATCACCGATAGATTAATTGATTTCATAAATAATTTAGGTATTTTCATTTATCTAAAGTTGATGTAGTATGTTATAATATTTATCATAATGTATGATCATGATTATGATGAAGTCAAATCGACAGAACTGAAATAAAGTAAAAAACAAAATAACATTACAGAAATTGAAGAAATAGGACTTCATGGCAAGTATGAACTCAATCACAAATTAGATAAAAACTAACGAGATATTACTGAGAAACTTCTAACACTATTTCGTCAAAGTACCAGATTTCAGAGATATAGACCGAAACACGGTACTTTAATCCAAAAGGTCGATTGAAGTTAAGTGAACCTCGCTGAATACCAAAAATTTCCAGATAAAAAATTCTTAGACCTGAACTAAATATAAAACAGTAGATGCTTCAGTTGTTATAGAGAAGGCAAAAAGTATTGGGCCTAAAATTTATTTCTAACAAATATCTAATTATTTTATTCAGAGGCTCGCTAGACATAAAAATATACGGTCATTTTGTATTAAATTGTCTGAAGGGTAAGATAAAACGTAACCAATCTGAAAATAATTCGTATTTTTGTACACTTCAAAAGTGTAGGACAAACAATGACACCAAAATAGTAAAAATAGGCTATCGTTCTTTGTTCTAGTGAGAACCAGTAATAAAGTGCTTTACGATCAATGCTGTATATATTTGGATATATGTATGAGAGAGCCGTGTGGTGACGGATTAAGAATACGAATTGTCACCACCCCATATCATCCCATGGGTGTCGTAAGAGCCGACAGAGGGAACATATTATGCAGAGAACAGCACTGTAAGAGAAGGAAAATTTGATACAAACCCTATACCAACCCGCTTGGCCAGCGTGGTATAGTAGGCCAATTCCTCCTTTCAAAGGAGAGGCCTAGTCCAGCAGTGGACTATTAAAGGCTGATGATGATGATGAGAGAGCCTAACATTTCAATTTTTAATTTACTTTACATACTTGAGGCATAAGTAATAATTTTTATGGGAGTCTATAAAACCTTAATTATTTTTTTACAATACGGGCAAGTTACAAACTAATAAAGAATAAAGGAAAATTTTCCTAAACTAAAGATAACAAAAAGGAAAACATAATTTAAACGCTAAGCTTAAAGTTTTTATAAAGGAATGAACACCAGCGTCAAAAAGCGTAAAATATCTACTACCATGTTAGACGCAATCAGAGCAGTAGGTATTTTCTGTAAGCGAAATTAGGTTTCAAAATAACGCAAGGCGAGCGAAATCTGAATTTATTTTTTCTCATAGAACATCACAATTACGCCCCTCAATTTACAGAGCGAACCATAGAATCTTTAGCGGCAAAACTTTTGAATCTCTTATCTAATTACATGAAGTCAGAAATACGGGAATTCAGATTCTCATTACGAAATTTCATCGACACAATAAACATTTTTGCTTTTGAGAGAATTCTTCTGATAAGAATATTAAGAAACTTTTAAGGTAACTATGGTAAGGGCACCTGTTACTTACTATTACATTTATGAATAATCGCTTACCTTATAGAAACATTCTGTAAAATTAGTTCTTATTTTTGTAGCATTGTTAAAGCGTATACAAAGCTGCTTTGTAAAGGTAACTTAAATGATACGAAAAGTGGAAGGATGTTTTTTTGGAAAATCTATCCTGTGAATTTAAAATGTTTCATCTTGTGCATAATGTAATCTTTCTCGTCAAAGCAATTATAATGAACGCAGGCAACCAAGTTAAGGATTATATGTGTTCTTTTTAAGTTACTATTTAGGATAACATTCAAAATTAGGTGCATAACGTGCATAAACTACTCATGTGCATTTACTGAACTAGTACATTTTATTTTTGACTGCTTGAATAGAGTAGTCGAAGTCTTATTCAGGCAATCAATGTGACTTACTTGCTGAATTGTTATGTACTGTTATGTCTGAATCAACTACTGCACTATCAATACTATGGTTCTGCATATTCATATGAGTTACATTATTTATAACTCAAAATTGACTAGCTGTTGCAATACCGAGAAAGCTACTTATTTTAAAAGATACATGTTTGTTGCCGAGAAATCCTCTTATATTTTCCAACTAAACTTTAGAGCATATTAGAGTTGAGTCACAAGCTTAATTTTGCAACCCACGCTTAGTTTCTCGCCAGCCTATCATGTCCACGCAATTTCTGGTTAGAGCGGTTAGTGCAGTTTTGTGGGTGGTATAGTAGCGATTTGTCACAATTTATGCAGTAAAGCGATATTTAAAATGAACATGCATCGTAACTACTGAACACCTAGTGCCAACAGGCTTTGGCACTGAATGAAATTTGCTCACGCTTTTATAAGAAATATGTTGGTTGTAAATTACGGGTACGAACATTTTTTGAACAAATGAAGATTTTTCTGGATGCATTTGACAAGCATCATTATCAAAGCGTAGAAGAATACTTTATACGTTATAGTGGCTATTTTAGTCAGAACAATAAAACAACGATGTTGTTGATAAGTACTTACATATTATTATGTTATTTAAAATATATAACAATAGTAAAATATTACACTTTAAATTCATTTTGCAATCGGTTCAGGTACTGTGGTTAAATATGAAAAGTTACCGTAACCAATTTTGATACTTATAATACTTTTATGAATCAAATCGCTTCAAATTTCCTGTAAGGGTGCATATTAAAGTCTAGTTTGTATTGACGGTTTGAGATGTCACCCGCCAGTATGCCAAAAGTAATTAGGTCGTGCGATGTGCTTCGATAGTGATCCCGTTATAGGGTTAGTAAACATATGTAAATGTACGTCAACATATTACTGGTAGGCAGCGATAGCCTAGTGGAGAGACCAACAGACTGCTCGCAGAGGGTCCGGGTTCGAATCCACGGCGCAAACCAATGACTTTTCGGAGTTATGTGCGTATTAAATTGTTAATTATCGCTTGTTAAACGGTGAAGCAAAACATCGTGAGGAAACCTGCATGTCTAAGAGTTCTCCATAATGTTCTCAAAAGACATGTGAAGTCTGCCCCCCCGCACTTGGCCAGCGTGGTGGACGATGGCCTTACCCTTCTCATAGTGAAAAGAGGCCCGTGCCCAGCAGTGGGACAGTATATATACAGGGCTGATGATGATGATGATATTACTTAGAACTATTGGCATATTATATTAATGTTTCTACCCATGCAATTTTCTGATGGAAAGTTTAAATATTACTTTATCTAGAATCAGAAAATCTGTTGGTCATATTTGAAATACTTTAGAACTAGGAGTGAACACCATTAGTTATGCAGATGATATTGACTTGCTGTGATTATCGATATATCTTGGAAAATAATTAAAATTTGCTAGTATTGTGCATTAACATAAATGGAAATTTATTTATTTTAATAATTAATTTTATTTTCCATACTTCTCTGTCGCCAGTCATCCTATCGTTGACTTCTTTTTGTTTTTTCCGTGACTTAGTCATAGGTATAGGTACATAGTTAGCCCACAAAGCGTCCACAAATCCTTTCCCTTTCCTAACCATCCTCACACAGTCTATCCAACTTTTCCTTGGCCGCCTTCTTTCTTTTTTCCGCTCTTTGTGCATATTCATCACTTTTTTACCTACGTACATCTCATCCTTTCGCATAACATGTCGATAATATGCCAATTGACTCCCTTTTACCTTTTCATCTATGGGCGCCACTCTTTTACTACCTCTGACGTAATCATTCCTAATTCTGTCCATTCTTGTTACTCCACATAGCCATCGCAACATTCTAATCTCTGCCACATGCAAGGGTTTTTCATCCATCTTCTTTGTAGCTCAATACTAAGCTGCATACAGTACGACAGGGCTTATAACCCCTTATACATGCAGCCCTTTAATTTCATACGCATTTTGTGATTGCATATTGTGTCTGAGACCTATCGCCATTTCATCCAGCTTGCATTGATTCGTTGCATAACAGCCCAATTATTTTCGTCGTCATTTTGCAGTTCTGAACCTAGGTAGCAAAAATCGGAGCATAATGGTAGGGCTGTACTGCTGATTGTAAGCGGTATAGGTTTGGAGAGACCGCCAATGTCACAGAACTATTACTTATTCTGCTTTGGTTCTGCTTATTTTCAGGCTTAAATTCTTTAATCTCTACCGCCACTCTTCCAGTTTGCTCTGCACCTCCTGTCCACTTTCTGCTACCAAAACGATGTCATCGGCAAACAGCATGCACCAGGGTGCCTTTTCCTGTATCTCCGATGATACAGCATCTATCCATTCATTACTCTTTCCCATACTTTCATACTATGAGGCATTAACTTTATTCCCCGATAATTGTTGCATTCTTGGATATAGCCCTTATTTTTTTAAATGGGCATCAGGTACCTGTTGTACATTCATCGGGTATGGTCTCCTCATGCAACAGCTTATTGAAGAATAATGATAGCCACGCCCATCCATCATCTCTTAACACCTTCCATGCTTCTACTGGTATTCTACCTGGTCCTAACGCTTGCCCATTCTTAGTCCCACTTTTCCTTACTTATTGAAACTGAAACCTAATTATTAATTAAATATAAACATATTATTAGAATTTTATTTTTGTTTGATTTGCTGATAAAATAATGCTGTAAGACTGTAATTGAGTAATAAGAGTAAAAAGTACAATATTGTTATTTTGTTCATAAGTAGAGAGTTGTCTATTTAGAATTATTATGAAACTTTGATTTAAAACGTTATTTAATTTTTTCAGATTTATAAGATTTTTACTTTTGTTTAGTTTTTACCAATTTTGTTAGCATTTGCTTCGAATGAATAAATGAGCATGTTGTCGATGATTTTATAATTTATTTCGAATCCCACTCATTGTTTCGTTCAAAAAGTTGCATAAAATTAATGCCCATAGCCCAGGGAAAACGCTTTATAAAATAATTGATGATACCTAAGGCTTTTGAACTTTAGTCAGTTACGTTAGCAGTAGAACCAACAATATTATTATATTTCTTCCCATAAAAATAGTTTTATCTGCCACATCCGATGTATTGTAATGATTTTTATTCAATCAAAAATGTTGGATATACCACATCCGACATAACATGATCGAATTTTTCCAATGAAAATGGCGACATGTGACATTTTTTAATATTTTTTTAACGAACTTATATAAACTTTTAACTTCGTATAATATATAATGATATATTTAATACTCATTGCAAAATTTATAAAGTTATCACTTTTGGTTACATTTTTATTCCAAGTTCAATCTTTAAATTGCTCTACTGAAAAGTTGCAGATTTGCAGATCCTACGTTGTTGATAGGGCGTGGCGAAATACTGTTGATTAATTTCATTCTTCCAATTTGTTACAACATTTTTGCCAAACGCGGTTTCAAATTGTGGTTTGGCAGCATTAAATTGTTTGGTTAATAAGTATTTAGGGATAAATGTTACAACGGTTGATACATATACATGAAAGTATTATTATAATATTGTCCAAGGCTTGAAAATGTTACTACATTACCTTAACATATTTTTCGCTTCTTTGACAGTATAAGTAGACATATTTAAAATGATTACGACTTAGAAAAGAAAGCGGTAGTTACACTATTGTCTAGCCATGTGATACAATTTAACATTCTGTACACTGGAAAAGCTATTGTAAAGAACTATATAATCTTGCCATTTTTCCTTAAGAAGTTCTTCTTTGACACTGTTTCTAGAAATAATAAACTAATCAATTATATCCAAGCTAGGTATACATACATACATACATAGGTAGGCAGAGACGACGGAACGCCATTTGCAACGATCCTGACATATCTCTCTTGCTTTATTCACTCCCATCAGATTCCTCATGCATGCTCTTCTGTTCATAGAATATATAGTTCATAGCTAGGTATATCGTTTACCAAAATAACTTTTCTTTAAGTTACGGTAATATAACACGTATTTAAAGTAACATAAGTTCAACCTCAGATAGATTTTCAGTAAACAATGAGCGAACTTTGCTAAAAGCCGTATTTCCGTTAGCATTCGGCTAAAAGCTTTAGAGCGTAGATTTATACGAGCCAGTTCATTATGTTCGCATTATGTCAGTCTCCACTTTCGTGATTTAACAGATTCATTCACCTAATTATGTCAAAGACTAGTTGGATCTGCGGTTTTACCGATTGAAACTAATCTTGTCTAAAACTACGAAAGCTTTCTCTATGTGGTGTTCGTAATATAAACACAGAAATAGCTAAAATTACTTCCAGTCGTAGTCATCGTCCTTGTGTTATCTCGGTTGCAACCTGAACTTTTATCTCAAGATCCGGAGTCCGGTCTGTAGCCCAACTAGATTGGATAGAATATTACCTAACATTTATTTTTGTAAAGTCTGGTCTAATTACTAGCAACAGCCTACTAATGTATGCAAATTTATTTCTTACTTTGCCTAAAACAAAGAGACGTATAAATATTTAAGACGATCCTTCTTTGATGGACCACCTAGATAACCTTCAAAATTTAGGATACTATTATTTTAACATTAGAATAATACATATATATATTTTATTTATTTCTTTAAATGGGAATAATTTTAATATCAACAATTACGGGTACTCCAAAGAAAATTTGTAAAATCCAGCTCCATATTTCGAACATGAGAAAGTATTTTATCATTTTATTATTACGTTGAGATTCTTTATTCCGTCGTATGATCCGAACAGCTTAATGGATTTGCGTTAGTATGTGTGTATCAAGATATTCGTCTAGACTATGAGAGTAACATGATATATTATTATGAGCAACGAAAAGACAAATAAATACAAATTATTCTGCCTGATGCCTACGAAAAATTGTAGCAGGAAAAATTAACTTGAAAATCTAATGTATGTAAGATAGAAAGTCTTGTTCATAATAATTAAATGTCATAAAAGGTTCTAAGATAGTCCAGGTATGTATACTCGTATACCTGAAATATCTTAAAAACTTTTATATATATTTAAATAATATGCTGTATTGAAACGTCATTTCAAAAGCACTAGTGTGTTTTTTGACTTCATTTTAAGGCCTCCTTGTCCCAGGACAAGAATTTGGTAAAAGAATTTGTTAGCCTATGTCGGAGGGCTTTAGGCGATATAAACTCCGACACCAGAATTGGCCACTCATACAAAAAGGAAAATGATAACCTTTTTTCCACAACCTGGAAAATGATAACCTTTTTTTCTTGTTAGCCTCACTTGTAACTATTACGTCATTAAATCATAAAACAGTCGTATCAAAATTAAATAAAAAAAAACAAATTATGTTTTATGTAATCTATGACATCATGGCGTTGTTTTTTTAATTGAAATTTAAGTTTTAGTAGCCCACCCTAATGATTTCAAAAGGCGCTTTCTAATTTAGTTTGAAACACAATCATCACCATCAACACGGGGTATGAATCACAATTCCATATCAAAGTATATTTTGAAGTGCTTCGATATCATTATGTACACAAACAAGCAATACTTTAATATCGTTATTCTTATTATATACAAACTGGCGCATATTTTCATCTTAGAAGCATAAATACATAATGTAATGTAATAAATAATAATGTATAGATGTTTTCTACACAACCATAGATGTTTGATGTACTGTAAAATGTTAATTTGATACCTCAGTGACACAATTTAGATATTAATTTAATATTTTTTTAAACTAAATAAGAAACTCGAATTCGCTATAAACACTAAAATGAAATCGAGCAGGTTACATAAAATCCATTGTCACAGATCCATAAATAAACTTAAGCACATATCTAACAAATTTCACAATCCTTTACCCTCTATAATCGGGTAAAAACCAAGCGATAAACATTTCGCTTTACTCAAATTCGTTCCCTCGTCACCGTCTCGCATATCATATGGAGCCTGGGGCTAGAGTTTGCTGAGTACTGTAATATAACCTATATTCTTTTATGTCGGATCATATTTGTGGAGTAAACGAAGCGAGTTCAGATTGCTCTTGTTTGATTCAGATTTCGTCGGTATAATGTTTGGGTGAAGTTATGAAAAAGAAATTTATTGGGTTTCGTGTAATTCGTGATTTTGAAATATATAATTTCTATTAAGTTATCCATATTAAAGGGGAAACTATAATCTCAGTACACTCTGTACAGCCTAAATGCTTTTAAAATAACATTTTGGAAGTTTTAGTTTGAAATTCCGAATTCAGAGCAATGAAATACAATAATCATTAGCCTGTCACAGTGCACTACTGGATTTAGATTAAGACCTTTCCAATGGCCACTGAGCTCGATTTTTCCCTCTACGTGTCCAGCCGCTGCTATTGAAATTACATATTTAAATCAATAATTAAAATACATACCTACATACTTCGCCAGGATCCTCACGTGTTCGTCTCGACAATATCATTGTATAATGTGTCATGGATGCGATTTCCAGATGAGTCATTACTCACATATTTGTAGTTATAAGTATATATTTTTTAAGTTTGTCAAGCCCTCCGTAACAAAAGAATATACCGCAGTGCGAAAGATACTTGTAAAAAGAAAGAAATTATACCAAGTGGATCACACAAAGAGTCGACATAACCATACAAAGATAAAAGCCCTAAAGAATAAAGGACAGTAAAGGATATACTGTATTGGACTTTTAATATCTACTATACCTATCGTGCACTTGCCTATTATTCGTATTTTCGTAAAAACCTTTGCCCGTCAATCGGTATTACGTAATTTTCTATCTGGATTTTCCTTATTTTTTGTATACCTGTTTAAGAAAAGGTTCTACATCCACTCCTTTTTGTTTTATATTTGTTTCTTTTTCTTTGACTTCAATTCAGTCGCTATTTAACTTTAATGTGAAACTAGTCTACCCTTTTTATTTCACTTTCTCTGTTGCTTCACCGATTCTGAGTACACAAGAACATATCATGTATTGCTTAGTGCTTTAGTGTAAAACATTAGGTGAATTCTTTTTATACTTAAAAATATTTAAATTTTCTTGAAAATTTTCACCAGGTCCAAATGAAAGTCGTAATAAGCTAGCTTCGTTAACAATTGTAGATATTGCCGTTCAATAATTATTTGTCAAATAAATTACTTCATGTCACAAAAGCGCAAACGTGGTTAGACGCATGTCGAATCTCGTGGCATTCACAAGATAATAAATAGTAGTTTCACGAGAGTGTACTCTCGAGAGCATAATTATGAAATTTTGCAGTTATAGCTGTTTGCATCTTGATGACAAAGTAATTTTTTGGTGCAATAAAACTTGCGCGTAAAGATGCCTTAATGCCGCCACACCGTCAAGTGGTGTCAAAGTATCTTGTTTTTTTAAGATGAAGTACCCACTGCAATGCTGGGTTAACTACGAAACAACGGAATTCACTGCCCCTTATTATTATGAGTATTTATGAGGTAACTATATTTTTGCTATTATGCAGTCTAATGTCCTACATTGATACGATTGCCGCATAATATTTATCATAAGTCACCAAACTCTTAACATATTCAGACTAACTTCTACACTTTGATACTAGACGCTGTCCAAAATGAATTTACATAAATGTCCATACGAAAATGTCCGAATAAAACTTTGGACGTCATTCAAAAACTAAGACACTTTGTAAGTTTCTTTCTGGCACAGGTTTCTTCACAAAGTTTCGGAATATTAGTGTAAGTTTTAAAGAATTTGCATATTACAGATTCCGATAGTCCACTATTACATCGTTGCGGACCATAATGGGATTTTAATTACTCCCGTTTTAGTTACCTACTACCGTATTATCGGAATTCTGTCTTCAATATTAATTGGAAGTTTATTTTTGTTGTTCAAAATAACACCGCAGATAATTTATCGTTTTTATCTGGTGGATTAATTGGAAGTGTATTTTTGCTCAGAAAAAGTATATAGTAGATAATTTATCGTCTTGCTTTTCTTTTA
The DNA here is from genome assembly GCA_944739405.2 of Euclidia mi. Lineage (NCBI taxonomy): Eukaryota > Metazoa > Arthropoda > Insecta > Lepidoptera > Erebidae > Euclidia > Euclidia mi. The sequence continues at coordinate 36,115,291 of OX123192.2, read as the reverse complement.
CTTTTAGATATTTTTTGTATTATGTTATGGCTAGTACATCTTTTGATTTATTGGTTACTAATGCTGACTGCTACACTGGTCATAGATTCGATTTTATTCCAGAACCATCAGAATCTTTGTGTGATTTAATAGAAAATAATCAACTAGATAGCACTTATAAACATAGTAAAATACCATCTTGAAATTCTTGAATCAGTGGCTGACGTACTTGCTCTTATCAGAGTAATGAAATAAATACAAAATTATGTAACAGGGTGCACCCAGGATGTGGCTTCCATTACGCAATTACAATTTTTAACTCCCGTAGTCGGAAAAATTGCTTTTTCTTGCAATGGTCTTTACAAACATACAACTAATATAAACCCATACTCTAAACAACAATTTATGGATTACATAGTGTTGTAGTGTTGTGTAGGATCGAACCCGATACACTCGGCGCAGTATCAAGTGGCCAGGCGGCAACTTAAAACTACACTAACCGTGGCATCGAAAATTCGGATATATACTTATTTATTTATTTTTATCTATTTATTTGTTACAACTGCTCAGAACACTTACAGTCACCCAATACGTGTACTGAGCCATTAAAATACATAAAGTACAAAAAAGAAAGTTCACATACAAAAAAAAATACTAGAACAAAAAGTAGAAACAAGTGATAGTACCCACGTTTCATCTCAAAGTGTCATTGTGTGACAGCAAATTTATAACTGCATTCGAAATTAATGCAAACTGTGAACAAAATATGTCAATGTTTGGGTATTGAGCAACCAGAGTGTTAAGCAGTGTGAGTGCATGACATGTGGGTGCATATTGCGCTGTATATGTCCGTACTTGAGGTGTAGCAAACAGACGGCGCGAGCGCAGTCTCGTATACTGGTCCGGCACCGATAAAGACAACGCGACAGCGTGGCCGCATCGTCAACTTTATTATTAAGTAAACAATAATAGTGGAAAAAAGCGCACACTTACGCCTTAATCCAAGCGTGTTAAGTCCCACCATGCCAGACAATACGAAAATAATTTAATATATTTCAGAATATTTAATCATTTTACCTGTTATAAAAAGTAGAATCTACAGAAATACTAGAGAATTGACCTCTATCCAAATCTTTAATATATTCCAGTCTTAGATAGTGTCTTCGAAGATCGATTAAAATATAGGTCGCCAAGCAATTTTGGCGACGAAGACGTTTATTTAAGTTACGGAAGATAACGACACTTAAACTTGTAGTCGAGGCCAAACGATTAAAGTTTTTGTTACAAATTTAGATAAAAATATATAAGTAGATCTTATAGCTGTTACATAAACATTTTTTTCTTTTTCTTTAGAAATAGGACTTAGGACTAGGTATTTTGTATTTATTGTAGCGGTCATAGCGAGATTTGGCTTGCCTTTCATTACAGGTCGTTAACTTAAGCAATGCCTGCATTGGTCACCATAGACGCCATTTGGATGGGTGACCGCGTGTGGCATTTACATCAGAGCGCTACTGTGCTTTAGAGGCCACGTAAAGCTGTCAGGCCCGGTTCTTGCTTCAGTACAAGAATTATCCGGCCATGTCTGAGGCATTCAGGTCTAAAAACTTCGACATCATAGTCAGCCACGTTTGTGGTTGACTATGGTGTCGAAGTTTTGAATAAAAAAAAAAGATCACTAGGAATAAACCATGTGTCGTGGGTGATATTACAAACATTAAATTACTGGACACAAATAACAACGAGAATCAGAACAATAAATTGTAGAGCACATAAAGCGTTGTCCCGTATGGGGACTCGATCGAACCCATACAAGTAAAAAATTATGACTGCACGGTTGGCGTAGTGGCTTAGGCGGTCGCCTCGACACTGCGCCGAGTGTTGTGGGTTCGATTCCCACACGAGGCATCACTTTACAACAATTACACATAATTCAGAAATTGTTGTTTCGAGTCTGGGTGGTCATTGTAACCGTTAGTTATATGTTTGTATTTAGTCCTAGTGCGGGAGTTATACCTTAAGAAAAAGAGTACAAAATGAAAAGCGCATAATATGAACGTGCATTTAATGTTGTACTAAAAGCTTCAATAAGAAACTTGCATGGTGATATTATTACCAAGAAGTCAGTTAATATAGCGTGCTTGACTTCATATCATTTCTCCTACAGCCTCAACGAGCTCAATATAAATATGATATTACAAGATGAAGTTGTTATGGCAATAGTCGTTTACTCTAAAATAAACTTACTTCATAATCTATTATCTCATACATGCCTGTACATTGTAAATAGAGCAAAAACTGAGTTGTCACGAGTGCTGTATTCATAGAGTGTTGTGTTAATAGCATGTAACATATATTTTAGATCAAGAATACTTACCTTAATCATAAAGTATAAGATACTACCTACCCTTCTCATATTGAGAAGAGGCCCGTACCCAGCAGTGGGACCCGGAGTATATATACTTATAGGGCTGGTAATGATGACGATAAGATACTCCTTCACAGTATTTTAATCGAGGAGTTTGAATTCATTTGCCGTGTGGTGAAGGATTAAGAATACGGAATGTTACCACCCCATATCATCCCATGGGTGTCATAAGAGCCGACGGAAGGTGCATATTATGCAGAGAACAGCACTGTAAGAGAATGAAAACATGATACAAACCCTATACCAACACGTTTGGCCAGCGTGGTATAGTAGGTCAATTCCTCCTTTCAAAGGAGAGGTCTAATCCAGCAGTGGACTGTTAAAGGCTGATGATGAAAGACTCGGCAAATATTTTAAGGTCTGTAGCGATTGAATTCGTTGTCTGTACAATTTGCTTAGAGTCTGGGTGATCTGTCATGTTCTATGAACACGCCCGCGACTTAGAAATTATTCGCAGTGACTAAGTTTTTACAAGAGAATATTCTTTTAAGCAATATAACTTGCGACCTTAAAAAAGATACTCTTTCATAGAAGTCATATGCTGTATTTGATCGCTTTGCTAGGTCAACCAAACATAAATTACGTTTCGCTTCAGATATGCATAGACTTGTTATCACACACTTAATCATAATAACAAAGTAACCTAAAGTTTAAGCACATTTGAACTAACGTTTTGAAATCAGGTTTATTATTATAACAAAATACATAGACTTAGTTTGTCAGAGATAGCAAGTTAGTAGTAGCTTAAATCAAACTCGCCTAGAAGTAAATAATATTTTGTTAGGGTTGCTTTTCCATCACAGATGAGATATGTAGCAGAGTGAGATGTGCTATGAAGATTTGCCGTCGTATTACAAGATATAGAATAACTTTTTGCCTCCACGATAGCATATCTGCTTCCGTACTTATTGTAGATATGTACTTTGTTTAGATAGCTAGTGCACTCGCGACCAAGCGAACATTCATAGCACGCTCCAGAGCACGCCTTCAACCATATAAAACATAGTTTAGGTAAACCCGTTTCACAGAAACCGAAAGATCATGATCAAACCGGTGGTGGTCTACAAGGTATTATAGATAGCCAAACCCTCGTCTTTCGGGCCCTTAATGCAATTGTGACACCAATTGCCAATGTCTAAGTGCAATGGTAGACTTTATTTTTGTCTTTTGAGTGTGTGGCCGACTCTGGTGCTCAAAGGCCTTTGAGGTAGCCTATAGCTTCTTATCCTGAGACGAGAACGGGGGCCTTCTGAGCTTTAGGTACCCTCAGAATCACAGAAGCGTTCTGAATCTGAAAAAAAAATTACACGCGTCACGCGTCTATCATTCAAGTGTTGGCCTGTGCATGCGTTGCTATATTTTGCCGATCTATTACGAACGGCCAGCTAATAAGTCACACCATGAATGCTAAAATGCAGTGGACTGCGAAATATTATTTTTAAATTTTCTTTTATTATTTATAATAATAGTTTCATATATATAGAAATATGTCAGATGATGGATGATAGAAAGATTGATGTTCTTTGTGTGAATGAAATAAAAAGAAAAGGGTGTGACACCACCAAGCATGGTGCATATACGGCGTATTGGTCTGGGGTAGATAGTACCACCAGAGCCTGTAAGGGAGTTGGTGCAGTACTGTCTGCGCGAATGAATGAGTGCGTAAAAGAGTTTGCATGTGTAAATGCTAGGCTACTGTGGATGAGAATGAAAGTAGGACTTACTCGTCTCTTTATTGTGGGGGTGTACGCCCCGGTCAATATAGTTACCGGTATGTCACAACATGAGCAAGACGAAAGGCAGGAGTTTTGGGAGAGTTTAAGACAGATTTTGAGGAACTGCAAGGATAATGAAAGATTGATCTTGTTAGGGGATTTCAATGGATGGGTGGGAGTAAAGCGAGATGGATTTGAAAGGGTGTTAGGTGCATTTGGTGATGAGAGTGTAAACGAAAATGGAAAAGCACTGCTTGAGATTTGTTTGGAGTGGAGCCTTTGTGTGACAAACACCATGTTTGATCATAAAAGGATACATATGTATACGCGAGAGGCGAAAAATGTTAGAAGAAGTATGATTGATTTTGTGATAGTAGATGAACGATTGAGAAAGAATGTGTTGGATACAAGAGTATATCGAGGGATCGGCATCCACACAGACAACTTCTTGGTGTTGAGCCGGATAAGTGGGCTCTTTAAAGGATGGCGACACCGAGAGCGTAATGAAAATAGGGTCTTGGAATAAAAGTAGAAAATCTACAAGAGAAAGATGTGAAAGATGAGTATAAACGAAGATTGGTAGCAAGATTTGAGAGATTCGATGGCATAAATGATACGGAAGAATTATGGCAGGCCTTTAAAGAAGAGGTAGTATGTGTAGCGTCTGAAGTATGTGGTATGATCAAGAGAAGGAAAATACGAAAGGTTAAGAATACATGGTGGGACAAGGATGTACAATCAGCAGTGTCAGAGAAGAAGAAAGCTTGGTCAGATTGGTTGGCTGCCAGAGCAAATGAAAGAATGGGAAAAGCAACGAGTGTAGACATAGATGAAGCAAAAAAGGAGTTTGTTAGGTCAAAAAGAATAGTGAAAGAAATGGTTAAAAGGAAAAAAGAGGAAAAGAAAGATGAGTTTGATAGCAGATTATCTGACGATTTCCAGAGGAACATAAGGTTTTTCTGGAAATCCGTTCGTGCAGTTCGAGGAAGAACTCAATCCTCAGAACACACATCCATCAGAGACGAGAATGGAAGTATAGTAAATGGTGAATTGTGCGTGCTGAAGAGATGGAAAGAGAATTTTGAAAGTTTATTCGAAAGAACGGCGATAGAGACACCGATAGCTGAAGTGAATTGTAATGATAGCAATGATGAAAGCGTTATTGGCGTGGATGAGATCGTGAAGGCACTAGGAAGTATGAAAGTAGGTAAGGCTGCAGGATATGATAGGATTACAGTCGAAATGCTGAAGGCTGGACAGGGCATCATAGTTGGTCAGTTGCAGCGGTTATATAACTTGTGTTGGAACACCGGCCGAGTACCTAATGACTGGACCACAGCTGTAGTTGTGCCACTTTATAAAGGAAAAGGCTCGCAACAAGACTGCAAAAACTATAGAGGCATTAGCCTTCTCAGCATTGTTGGCAAATTGTATGCAAAGGTACTTATTGAAAGAGTTATGGAAGTAACTGACAAGAAAATATGAGATGTACAAGCGGGATTCCGAAAGGGTATGGGATGCACGGATCAGGTTTTTTCCTTGCGAAGCATAGCCGGAAAATTTTTGGCCAAAGGTCAAAAGGTCTATTGCGCATTCGTGGATTTGGAAAAGGCTTACGATAAAGTGGTGAGGAATGAAATGTGGTTGGTGCTGTCAATGAATGGGGTGGACAGCAGCCTCATTCGAGCTCTGAAATCCCTTTATGAGGATTCTAGAGCTTGTGTGAGGATAAACGGGGCATACACTGACTGGTTTACCATCGATAAAGGTGTTAGACAGGGATGTGTAGCGTCGCCGTGGCTGTTTAACCTCTTCATGGACGGTTGTTTGCAAGATTTAAAACATAGTGACTGCGGATTAAGGATGAATGGGTTACTCGTCAAATGCCTCCTTTATGCTGATGATCAGGTTATACTTGCATCTTCAACGGAGGAGTTGCAGGAGATGGTAACAATCATGCATCGTGCGTTAGAAAGGAAAGGAATGAAAGTGAATGTAAGTAAAACGAAAGTTATGGTTTTTGAAAAGGAGGAAAGCGTTACGGCTTGTAATGTTTTGATCGATGGACAGCGAGTGGAACAAGTGAAAGAGTTTGTTTACTTAGGTACGTTGTTTACAAGAGATGGTAAGAATGAAGTAGATATTGAAAGGAGAGTTAATGCAGGTAATTGTGTGAATGGAGCTCTGAAAGCGTTTATGAACAGTCAAAACTTGTCCAAAAAGGCACGTTTGGCTGTACATAGAGGTGTGTTAGTGCCTACCCTTATGTATGGTAGTGAAAGTTGGGTATGGCAGAAGAGATTTGAAAGTAGAATAAATGCTGTAGAAATGAGAGCACTGAGAAGTATGTGTGGTGTGTCTTTGACCGACAGAGTAAAGAATTGTGTGATACGAGAGTGGTGTGGGGTAAAAGAAGATGTAGTGACAAGCATTGAGAAAGGCATGTTAAGATGGTTTGGGCACATGGAGAGGATGGATGACGATAGACTGACAAAGAAGATATATCAGGCTAGTGTGAATGGGACAGGACAAAGGGGAAGACCTAGGAGAACGTTCTCTGACCAGATTGGAGACATCCTGAAAAAAGGACAAGTCAGAAGTACCCTTAACAGAAGAGCATGCATGAGAAACTTGATGGGAGTGAGTGAAGCAAGTGAGGTATGTCAGGATCGTTGCAAAAGGCGTTCCGTAGTCTCTGCCTACCCCTCCGGGAAACAGGCGTGAGTCTATGTATGTATGTAATAATAGTTTCACGGCTGTATCCCCGAAGGGGTAGGCAGAGGTGTAAATATTACACCCACATTTCGCCATGAGTTTTTAGTCTAGAATAGGGGGCGAGCCTTTTGCCGTTACAGGGCACATCACCAGACTCCGTGCTGCTACTGAGAATTCGGAAAAACCCAGTAACACTTTTGCCCGACCCGCGAATCGAACCCGAGACCTCCGATCAGCAGTAGCAAAATATATTGACCAATTTAATTAATCGGATTAATTACAAAATTAATATTCTAAACATCAAAAGTAATGCGAGATTGAATACTTGATTTTCTTTAGAAAGTACTTATACGATATCTTATTCAAATATATTCAATGTTAAGCTTAATTTTAATCAAATAGATTAGGTTCACAATTGAGTTTAATTTTGTTTCAACGTTGATAATTTCCACTTCATAACAGCAACTTAATTTTGAACTTTTATTATACCTACTTGAAATTACCGATAGCCTATTGGAGAGACCGACGGACTGCTACGCAGAGGGTCACGGGTTCGAATACACAGCGCGCACTGACAACTGAGTTAGGAAAGGGTCAAAGAGTTGGTCAGTTTATTTACAGGGCTAATCATGAAGATATTATTAAGGAACGCTGCCGATGGAAGCTTGTGTGAGAATAATATGAAATCTGGAATTAAGCAGATGCTACGCTACTGCTATCAGATAGCTAATCAAGCTTGTTTTTCATCGAAATCAATTTTATTACAGATAAATTGGGTTACACCCAGGCACAGAACAAATCATCTCACAATGAAATTGTGTGTAGGTACCTTTCGAACTTACACCTTACGGCTTAGAATTCGGGATCTTCTAACCAAAAGACAGACATGCTAGTCAAACTTGTCTACTAGTTCAACAAAATATTGCCAAATATTGTTTGAAATACAATTTACAAAATTTAAATTTTGAAGCCGCCGCCGGGAAGTTTTGAATTAAAATGTTATCGATACAAAATAAATATTACAACATTCCACCCTCAGTCAAATCAGTAAAGAATTTCAAGCAATAAACAATGATGGTAGAATGGCTATTCAATTAGGGGTCAATGCAATTACTGGAGAGAAACAAAATAGTTGAGACAGGAAGATATTCCATGAAAATTCTTGACATTCAACGATTCATTAATAGGAATTTTACGGTTTTCGTCAATGTCGACCTAAATCATGGAAACAAAATTAAAGTGACCCATATTTTCCCTTGGTTCTTCACTGTCTTTTTGACTTTCAATGTATGAATGTGAATCGTCAATTCGAACAAGTATTGAAGAAAAGCTGTAACAGACCCGCTTAAAAATGACTTTTAAATTTGCATAAATATCTCTCTCTCTTTTTTAAAGCTAGTGCTCGCTCTAACCATAAATCCTGTGTCAGTGGGTTTACACAAAGTGTAAGGATAGAACTAAAGACAAGCGATGCAGTGCCAAAGGGCTAATCGGCCGCTTAAATCCTATCTAATATTTATCCTATTCCTTTGGGCGGGAATGCACTTGGGACTCCTCTGGTGTTGCTTGTGTCCATGGACGGCGGTAATCGCGTATCATCAGCCGATCTGTCTGCTCGTTTGCCGCCTATTACACAAAAAGCAGTTCATAGCTTAATCTTATGTAGTGAATACACGTTTTCCGTTTTTTATCTGCAAAATAGCAACGCAATACTTATCTAAAAGACACATCTACTCTCTAATACAATGCAACTGCAAATTTCTCTCCGTTACATTCTATTGGCTAATAAAACTCAAGCTAAAAGAAAAACCAAAGTTGGTAATTGTCAAAATGGTGTAGTCTTGAGCACAGAAATAGACTGTGCTTAGAATAAAGTTGTTACGGTGCATCAGGCAATCACTAGAAGCATTTTAAGCTCGGCAGAGAAAACAATTTGTGAACGGTTGCATCGCAAGATATTTTTAAAAGGTTACAAACTATTAGGTTAGCATATTATTTTTTATTTTTTTTATAGACTCACGCCTGTATCCCCGAAGGGGAAGGCAGATGTGTAATATTACACCCATTTCGCCATGAATTTTCAAGTCCCACGTAATAGTGGGCGAGCCTATTGCCGTTACCGGGCACATCACCAGACTCCGAGCTGCTACTGAGAATTTGGAAAAACCCAGTAAAACTTTTGTCCACCCGGGAATCGAACCCGGGACCACCGATCAGTAGTCACATACGCTAGCCACTAGACCACGGGGGTACATGTTAGGTATAGTTATAGTTGGTCGTGGGTTTTCCGCACTTAGCCACTTATTTGGGCCATTGTGCGTATGTGGTGACTTCATTGACGCCGACTACTCATACCACCTTAGTTCCTTCCAGAAAGCCATTAGTTGGCTGGTGTCGTTTAAAGCTTCACTCGTGGTTCTTGAGTTGTTCAGCAGCTTTGCCTGTTGATCGCTCACACTTGCACAGTGCAGAATGACGTGAGCGGGTGTTTCTTCGGTTTCTATGCAGCCCCTGCACAGTGGGCTGTCCGTAACGCCTATGTTGAATAAGTGCTTGTTGAGTGGACAGTGGCCGGTTATTATGCCCGTCAAATGCTTTAGTGTTTTCCTATTAGAATGCAGCAGCTTGTGTGAGAGTCGCTTGTTCAAGCAGGGGATAGCATCTTTTGTTTGTCTGCATTCTTTTATGTTTGCCCACTGTTTTTCGTGTTCATGTGCGGTTCTCTCGCGTAGCCACGTTTTGATTTGGCTTGCTGGTATCGGTACAATCGGCTCGGGTCCCATTATCATTGTGTCCGATCCTTGCCGTGCCAGTTGGTCTGCGGCGTCATTGCCTGCGGAGTTGCTGTGGCCTTTAATCCATTGCAGCGTAACCCGATTCTTCTCTGCAATCTTTTGCAGCTCTAGGTGGCATTCCATGATGAGGCCGCTGTTAAAGCAGTTGCTGCCGAGAGCTTGTAGTACAGAGGCACTGTCCGTGATAATGCGTATAGCCAGGTCACTTACGTTCCTAGACACGATTGCTGTTGCGGCTCTTGTTATCCCAACACACTCGGCTTGGAATATGGTGTTATGGGTGCCAAGGGATGTTGAGATGTTGATATTTAAGTCATGGGAGAATACGCCCGCACCCGTCCCATACTTCGTTTTTGAGCCGTCTGTGTATACTCTGACTTCGTGTATACCAGAGCTGTCTTTGTGTTCCTCCTGCAATTGGATGCGATATTTTTTGTCAAAGACAAAAGTTTTAGGGATGAGATCGCAAGCGGCCTCTAGCATCGGGATCTCTTTGGTTAAGGTCCCTTTTAGGCGTGCGTGAGTAATTCGATCATCCTTTCCACAGAGGTACATATTACCTCTACTTATTTTTGTAACCTAAAAGATAAGTAGTTTTGCTAGAATTAGACTTTCTTGTTATTGGAAGTACACTACGTTATATTTTATGAATGTGTCGTGGTTCCGATTACCGCACCGGACAACATTTAGTCTCATGCAGAAATTATCGTTCCGAGTCTATGTTCTTTTGTATCCGCTGTTGAAATACTTAAAAAGTGTCCCCTGATGCATCATTCATTAGTATAACGGGCTTTACCTTTAATGGAGCAGAAAATAAATATTATATTATAGTAAAAAGATTATGTTTTGAAACATTGGTCACTCTGCGACTGTCTCATATATTTTCTTACCTTACCCTTACTTTTAGTAGTCCACTAAAAGCCTTACTCAATTTGCTTCACAGTAGCACTCTATGTATATCAATGGGAGGATTATTACTATGCCATGCTGGCCAGATGGATAAGTATCCCAGGTGTCAATTTTTCCATCTCTTTACAAAAATACCCTTTACATCGCGTATTTCATTAATAGCCATCTTGTATTCGCAATCCGTCACCACTCGGACTATCTTTGGATGTATTTTCTTACATAAATCTTTGAATTTTCTAATTATGTAAGTTTTGTTATACCGCAACCAATATTTATGAAGTGCGCCCGTATCTGGTTACTGTTGGACGTTAGAGTAATGTATCGATTTAACGTAATTTAGTTCAGACGTCCGCGTGCTTCGTGTATTTTCATCCTAGCTATCTGGAGGCTCTTCGAATTTCAAGTATATCAGTAACTTCAGGCAAACATGTAGCATGTTTTTACAGAAATATAGAGTGTTTTTAAGCAAAGTACAACATTCTAAGCAAAGAACTTGGTTTAACCAATCAATTATTATATTCTACAAAAATACAGATAAATGTAATAAATAAATAATGCAATAAAGACTGTATGACACATATCTAATTTTAAATAATTATATAACGGTTCACGTTAGTGTAATTATTTGAAAATGACGCGATATGACGTTTTATTTTGTGTGTTCCGTAGAAAGTTGTTTTTGAGTTCTGGTTCGTTTTTTTCTTTTTCTCGTTTTTGTCTCCGTTTTTTTTTATTCGCTTACTGCGTGTATGAAATGTCGAACGATTTGTTAGCAAAAAGTAGCGTAGCTTTTAAAGTAGTTAAACAAAAATAGTGATTGTGATCTAAGTGTTATCAAAAGATTGAATAAGAAAGACTCAAATGCATAGATAGTGACTTGAATCACTGTACCAGGCATTCGTGTAAAGCGCCATTGCATTACTATCTGTCAGGATTTAAATATGTGCAGTAATTAAAAGTCACTCTTATTGAAAGCGATATTGTTCCTTTTTTTTAGGCACCTCCCATTTGTCTTTTGATTTTCATTCATTGTGTCTTTTGATTGCATGTTTGTAAAGTCCTCCGAGATACAGAATTTATTACTAGGGCAGTAATAAATTCTGTATCTCGGAGGACTTTACAAACATACAATCAAAAGACACAATGAACACCTAGACTCGAAACAACATTGGAAGGGTCACACAAAGTGTTGTCTCGTGTCGGAATCGAACCCGCAACACTCGGCGCAGTGTCAAGCGCTAAGGCGGCCGCCTTAAACCACTACGCGTGCAGTCCAAATGTTTTGCAACTTTTAACAATGAACACGTGAAACTTTGAAATAAAGTGCATATTGCCTCCATTTATATGAGCAGTTTGCAATTCAACTTAAAACAAAGTTTAAAACTCTAGAAGTTTTAACAATCGCATTAGAAACTATAAAGAGGCTCATAGAAAAATGATAATGTTCAGTTAGAACAATTTCTGGAGGTAATGGAGCAAGACGTGTAAAAAAGACTAAAACTATGTTCAGACATAAGTTTAAAACTTAGTTTGAAATCAATATTACTAAGGTCAGAGATAAATTACGTACCTTTTTTACTTATTAGCTTCTGACTTCAAACATCATGAAAAGAAATATTGTACCATTAAGAAACGAAACATCAACAATTCTAAAATGTATCCTTAACTTCAACCAATAACTATCTACAGTGACTTATTAATACAAATTGTAAATATTTGTTTTCGCAAAAAAACAATATAGGTACCTATATAAGCTATGTTCGTCTCCAAAGTCTACTTTATTTATATACAGAATCCAATTTGATAAATTTCCAACAAATTCCGTTCGGCCATTTTGACATAAAATATGTGTACCACCCATAACATACCATCGTAATAAAGTAATCATGCAGTCTTAATAACAAATACTAAATGAGTCAAAATGTCAATCATCACGTTCAGAGGTTACCCGAACATCCATGACCAAGGCGAAAACAAACACGAGAGATAAACAGTGTCGAAAAAACAATATAGGTACCTATATAAGCTATGTTCGTCTCCAAAGTCTACTTTATTTATATACAGAATCCAATTTGATAAATTTCCAACAAATTCCGTTCGGCCATTTTGACATAAAATATGTGTACCACCCATAACATACCATCGTAATAAAGTAATCATGCAGTCTTAATAACAAATACTAAATGAGTCAAAATGTCAATCATCACGTTCAGAGGTTACCCGAATATCCATGACCAAGGCGAAAACAAACACGAGAGATAAACAGTGTCGAAAAAAAAAATATTTTGACTGGCGCGCACAAAGGTTTGCATGAAAATTATGTTGGTAGGCCTCCGTACGACCTCCCTTGGCACAGGCCAAGGGAGGTCGTGAATGTTTTATCACGGAGTTTGAAACGACCGTATGATCTCTTTTTTGTGAAACATGAAAAAGCATGGCTGTGGGTACCAAGTTGAATATTTTATGGATGCTAGTTAAAACGATACTAGTTTTCGGCGAAAAACGAAAAGTTACTTTTCCCAAATTGTTTTTTTGCTTCAGTTACATTTGTTTCTGGATGTTTTAATATTTTGCTTGTATTTTTGTTGTTTTTGTGGAGTAATAATTTTATACCTGTTTGGAGTTTTTTTTTGGATAAAAAATCTCTGCTACTATTATAAACACGAAAGTTTCTGAGGATGTATTTTTTATGTTCTTTCATACAAAACTGCTGAATGGATTTTGATGAAATGCAGCTTTGCATTTGAATAACACAAAGGCTACCTTTAGTCACGATAGTTGACACCTACGCAACTAGAGTCACAGACGGAATCTAGTATTAGGTATATGACTACAGACGTTGTTCAAAATATTTGATTTGTTATTTTTCTGTGAGGAGAAAAAGTTTGTTTATGATGAATGGTCGTCTGCGCGGATAGCACATCAATGTAACCGATTGCCTTGCCATTTAGCACTTTGCCTGAAATCGTAGATGGGATCCTAGTCCAAGACACATATAGAACACTGTGTAATCCTAAAATTGTTGTTTCGAGTCTAGGCGTTATTTGTGTCCGTTTTTGAATGTTTTTGAAGTATCCCAAGATACAGACATTATTCACTGTGTAATATTATCAATGAAAGTACTCCACAAAGTCAGTCAAAATGATAAAATTAGATACTTTTACTTACGAATATGAAACAAATATTAAGAAAACAAAGGCGCCTTGACCTCTGGCTTGAAACAACATGAGTGAATGTGAAAATCTAACCAATATACACCCGGCATGTTATAATGTAATCAATACTTTAATTTAACATTTCAACAATTTCTTTATGTAAATAATCTAAAATGATACCATTTTCACTAATTGAACGTCCAAAGTAACTTTCAAATATAAGGTACCAAGTTTTGAAGTTGTACCTCTGAGAATTATTAAATTCACAAGAATAATATTTTATGTTTAATTTAATTAATTTCTGTATAAAATAGGTATGAAACGTTTAATAATATTTTGTTCTAAGTAATTGGAAGTAAAATTTAGCTAAAAGAGTACGGTTTTCGAATTTCACTCCTTGACATTGGCTTCTGCTATGTCCAGACGTGGACAGCAAAAGAAGAAGTCAAGACGAATTTGCGTCACAGTATTCATCATCATCAGCCTTTAACAGTCCACTGCTGGACTAGGCCTCTCCTTGGAAAGGAGGAATTGGCCTACTATACCACGCTGGCCAAACGGGTTGGTATAGGGTTTGTATCAAGTTTGCCTTCTCTTACAGTGCTGTTCTCTGCATAACATGCTCCCTCAGTCGGCTCTTACGACACCCATGGGATGATATGGGGTGGTGATAATCCGTATTCTTAATCCGTCACCACACGGATAAAAATAAATCAATTATTGTGAGTCAAAATTACAGTATAGTCTACTATATCACGCTGGCCAGATAGGTTGATAAAGGGTTTAATGACGAGTTTTCCGTAAAGACCTCGGTACAAAGCTTAGTGAATAAAATAGAGACCAGCCTTCTGGTCACGTGAGATGCTTGATCGACGTTTCACGTGACCAGAAGGCTAGTTTATTTTTTGCTCAAAGAATCAGCATTGCCATCCAGCATGGCAATGCTACCAGACTTCTGGGCACGTTACCCGATGACAGTGATGCGGAGGTATACTACGACGCTTAAACGACTCGTGCCTTGCATTTTATAAGAATTATATTATTTTATTTTCTGTTTAATTTAGTTATAGGTTTATAAGTATAGTTTTAGTTGTAAACAGTTTTTAAGTAATAGTTAGTGAATATGTAATTAGTTGTAAAATAATTGAATTGAAATAAATGTATACTTAAATAAATTAGAAATCGGACTTAGAACACTAATTTGCTGAGAACTGACTTGGGAGATGACCGCTAACACCGCTGCATCATTTGTTCGGTATCCAGGTACATGAGGCGAGCTTGCAGTACTTTTTAAGATTTTTGAACGTCTGAAAGTCCCATGAACTATGATATTTTTAATGAATAAAAATTAAAGTATAAAAGTTGAACATATCTTCTAGTAAATCGTAAAGATAGAAACACGATTTGGAATGATTGGCTCGATAAAAAAAATGTCAAACATGACACTAAATCACAATTTTAAACGTGTACTGCTTAGAGATTCCATAATGAATTTATATGAAAGTATTATCAATAGAAACAACTCTTTATTTTAAAATAAAGTAAGTTTAAAGTAAGTAAAAACAGATTTCGTAATTTCGTTATTATTTTTCTCCAAGCAAAAAAAATTGTCAAAATGTTAGCATTATGTCGCTCGCCGGCCGTTCATCAGTGCCCGCTTAGGCGTGATTGAAGGCGGCCGTACGTCGTTGCTCCGCAAAATTCCCCTCCACCCCCGCATTTACGTTTTCGCAAAAGTACAAAGTAATTCGTATTCCAAACTCAATCGTTCAAACCATAGACATGGCGCAGCGCGTAGGCTACTAAAGCCAAATGAGACATTTAGCCTGTTTTTAATGTGCCACTTTTGAAGTTCGCATAACTCATCTACGGTTTTTTTACTACTATATCTATGGTTCAAACCTAATCCAGATACACTCGAACACAATTGACGGCACACGCACACACGAAACCCTCTATCCCTTCCCTCCCCCCACTCACTCGCTGACGCCATCCCCGTGTTTTTGTTTTTTGCGGGGGGTGAGGTCGAGCTACGCACTGTACTGCAACCTCGCCTTAAGTGTTCACATAATAATGATGTGTTAGGCGGTTAACTGGTCAATCCAATTCGCATGCCATTTAAATGCCTTCATTGCGGTTGGTCTAATTCAAGTTTGGTCTGTTTTGTGGTTGGCCGAATAAACGATTATTTCTATACGTAGTTTTTATTCGAACACTTGAAGCAGGTTATCAAGTTCGGACTCAGCGCACCACTGATATTTCGGAGTTATGAGGTTTTTGAATATCGTTTGCCCCGTGCCTTGGAGAGAATATTACGCCGTCAGACCCGGTTGTCATGAAGATCTTGAACAGTCCTTATAGGTAATCAGTACTTTTAAATAAACTAACACTAGTCTAAACCATGGAATATCGCTATACCTTTGTGTTGAGGAGGTAAAACAGGTAGTGGCTCTGTGGAAAAGCTAATATTCAGCCAAACCCGGTTACACTAGTAAGCATATCCCGGGCTGCAACTGGCTGACCGCTAAAAATAGAAGATGATGACTCCCTAGTATCCAAAATTAAATGTT
Organism: Euclidia mi; assembly: GCA_944739405.2. Taxonomy (NCBI): domain Eukaryota; kingdom Metazoa; phylum Arthropoda; class Insecta; order Lepidoptera; family Erebidae; genus Euclidia; species Euclidia mi. Next base: position 36,099,025 of record OX123192.2, on the reverse strand, counting down.
CTAGCTCTACTAGCTAGTTCTCAATCGCTGACGGTGGGACCAACTCCTTTACGAACCAAACCAGGTTAATTTAGGAACTATGTCATTTCAGACCAACCACGAATTGGATTGATTGCGAATTATACTGACGGTAATTTGAACCAGCTGTCAATTGTATTAAACGAAAAAGGAGCACCATGGACCGACCGCGAATTTGGTCAATCGGTACTAATACGTGTTAGGTGTAGCATGATAGCGCGTAGCTGACAGAAGCCTACGGATCGTAGCAGTGCTACGGAGCTATATTTGTGCTGGTTATTTACGACAAGTTTTGGTTGGTAATAATAATAATAATAATAATATTCTATCACATACACACAACACCATCTAGTCCCAAACTAAGCAGAGCTTGTACTATGGGTACTAGATAATGGATAAATATACATATATACTTTTTTTTTTTTTGTAAATACATACATATTATACATAGAAACACCCAGACCAAGACAAACATCCATGTTCATGCACACAAATGTTTGACTTGAGCGGGAATCGAACCCGCGACCATCGGCGTAGCAGTCGCTTACACTCCCGCTGCGCCAACCGGTCGTCAATTTTCTGTTGATGCAACGTTGATGCTTTGACTGCATATATAACTTGGTGATATACTTAGCCGCCTTGTCCTTTGACATTTTGCCAATGGGTGTTGGGTTAAATCACCACGAGGTGAATATATTATGCATTTTAAAAATTGGTATATTGAGTCTATGATATATAATATTTTTGTAAGTAATAAAGGAGTCAATCAAGCAGACGGATTGCTTGATGGTAAGCGACGCGGTGGTGGATACCCGAACTCTAGAGAAGTCACAAGTGCGTTGCCGTTAGGAATGGAAATAGGACGAGAAGAAGCGGGATTTGGAAAAGGAAAAGGCGAATGGGTATTTGTTGTGTTCGTGGCTTCAATTTGCTACAGGATTTATTACAAGTGCGAAGGTAAAAGCTTTGGATTTCAATCCAATTCAAGATTTTGACTCCTTAAAACCGTACTGCTCACTGTTATCAGAATACACAATCGCAAAATGTATGAGTCTTCATCTTATATGTAGGTACATGTAGGAATATTTACTTAAACATAACTTTCAGAGACGTGTAATGAAAGGCCAAAATGGCAAATACATTGGAATTCCTTTGTGGTAGAGACGAGAAAGTAAAAAAAGAAACGAAGCGCCAAAGTCATAAATGTTGGATGAGTGACAGAATCATAAAACTGTAAAATGATGAAAAACTCTTTTCTGTAATATAGAATTTCTGTAAAATGCTTTGAACAGGAAGTGAAATTTTAACAACGCACTTACGCTCTGTAATAAATCCATAATTATATTATTTATCTCCATGCAGTAATGGATTTAAAATGAAAAACAAATATAATGATTTGTTTTTGAGTGAAATGAACATTTCACAAAAAACAAATACGAAATTTGTGAGTTAAATGAATATTGCGCTTACAAACTGAAATTGATAGCACGATTTTTTTTTTATATAATTATGTATTTCCATCTATATTTGCTAATATGTATATCAAATATTTTTTATCTCCATGCAGTAATGGCTTTAAAAAGAAAAACATTATTATAGAATGATTTGTTTTTGAGTGAAATGAACATTTTTTTATACTGCAGATTTAATAATAATTAAATCTGCAGTATCAGTCTAGGAATAGGATGATAGAATATCTATGAAGACTTGGGTACTATTGGCTTGAATTTGCTCAGTATATCTTTGAGCTAGTCGAACCACTCTTCTAAACATATATTCCCCGACCATTTGGGGCATTTTGGTCAGCATTTCTCTCTCTAGATTGTTATAAGTGTCAGATTGTTGTAAGGCTCAAAGCGAGTTAAGATGGAACTCAGTAAGACGCTGCTTCAGCATGGCACAGTCTCTAATACTGATTTAGTGGAAACGCGCTGATAAACCTCCGTTGGCTTTAAGAAGTTGGTTTAGAAGTCCGTTGGTTTTAGAAGTCAAGTTTAACGCTGGTATACGCCATCGCGGTGCTTGTACAATGTGCCATGAGGTTTGGGCTGTGACTACCGATCAGACTGAGATTTCATCACTTAAAAACGTACGACTCTGCAGAGTACTTTGCAGAAAGGCTCTACTGGCAAATGCTCTGTCCTTTGATGGCCGCTTTTGTATTTGCCTTAAATACTTTCTAATTCAATAAATTGATATGATGTATTTTGAATAATTTGAACTTCATTTTATACCAAAGGTCATAACCTAAATCAGTGTTACTACGAAATACAAAATATTATTTTTAATGATATAATTTTTGTAATGAGAAAACAATTAAATGAAACATCCATTACGTACATCAGAAATGGTAATGTTATACGATGCGAAATTTTTATTTCGTTCACTAACAAGCATAAACGAATGAATTTCAAATAAAACAATTCCTAATTTTTCTCATTCGGAAAAACGTTACGCCAATAAAAACTGAATCGCTTTTCAGACCCTGAAAATGAACAATTTCTTCCTTCGTTTTTCACATTTATACAGAAATACATTTTCTGAATACTTACGTTAATTATTGGAGTAAAGGGGGGAAGGAAATTAAAAACATTTTCGTTAATAGAATGCTGAGAAGGAAATAAATGTATTTTATATGGTGCAATGCGGAAAATACGTAGTGCGACCTATTTGTAAATCAAATAATGACATCATTAATATGTGTGACAGCTGGTACAATTTGCAATCGGCTTACTAAATACTTTGGAGAATATGGGTCGCATAAATTTGCGTCCGACGCGAAGTTGGGATCAAATTTGGGCAATTCTTTTTGGGGTGAATGTATGTGGCTCCCGAGCATCATATACTAGATATATTTTGATAATACAAGATCAGGAATTCTTACTTTACATTTATAAGATGTTTTCATCAGTTTAACTATAACATACCTAGTACCTCACGACTAATTGAAAAACATAACACATAACATAACATTACTTTTATCTCCGATGGGGTAGGCAGAGGTGGGTGGTGGAGGTTACACACCCACACTTCGCCAGTTATTTTTCAGTCTAAATGTAATAGGGGGCGAGATTATTGCCATCTACCGGGCAGAATTAAGAGAGCGATAATTAACATTTTCAATACACTTCTGTTACTTCTGTAATAACATATTCTGTCTTAATTACCAAATTGGTCTTGTTAAAATAAATCATAGATTTGTATTTAAGCCTATTTCCTTAATCTGTTTCCAAAATAAAATATAAAATAATATTAAAAAAAATATGCAACAAACGGCAAAATCACGCAGAACCTCGCTGAAACCAGAATATTTAAGAATCCCGTAGCGCACTCCATCAAACTGAAATCATTTTTACGATAATTTTAGCAGGGGCCCAATTCCGCTAAATAAATATAGTCGCAATATGATGTCAGTGTCATACTTACGTCACAAAAAGCGTATTCTTATAAATTATATGATCTTTGAATGAAATTGTAACAAGATCGTATGTGTCAACGACGAACTGTTTATTTTAAATTATACGATAATGACATAAGGTTATCAGAATACCGCTTTTAAATCCATTCAAAATATGATATCAATGTCATATAAAATAGCAGAATTGGCCCCCTGATGTCTTAGCACTTGACTTTGTGAGTTCAACTGATAACTAAGCACTTGAAATATATTGATTATAAGACTGCTGAGTACAATTAAGGCCTCTTCTGGCTACTAGAGATCTACTTATATATGAAGTACTTGACTAAAGTACTTCTGTAAGTTTAATTACAAGATATTTAAGTATATTCTTGAAGAGACTTCTAGCTAACCTAATCAATTTTGATATAGGGTATATACACTCCTACGAGGTTGAAAATTAAGGTAGCGGATTTTCTATAGTAGATTTTTTACATACTTTGATAACTTCGACGTGTGACAATAGACTAATTATTTAAATCTTCGTGTCATATGTACTCTACTATCTCCCGCAGCTTCGCCTATATAATTGATATACCTAAATCTTCCCATTTTCCCATTTCACGCGGGTGGAGCCTCGCGCAAAGTCTTATTTACGTTTATAATAGTATCTATTAAATCAAAGCTCAATACTATTGACAGTTATTAGATGGCTTGAAGTCAGTAATTATGATATTGCTTGCTTGGTTGGGTAATTGTAGATCACATATTACTTACCTGTACGTATGTGTAGCGTATTATATTGTGTGTGACAGAGACATACAGATGTGTAACAAGATGTTTTAGAATTTTGATATCAAATTGGGCAAACGTAGTGTAGGCGACTCTTCAACCAAGTGGAGTGACGATTTACGCCAAGTGGCTACTAGCGGCTCGAAACGAAGAGCTGGATATCGTGCTAAGTGGCGTGCCATTCGAGAGGCTTACATCCAACGGTGGAGTACAGCAGGCTGGTGACGATGATAATTAATTATATTTCGTATTACACAAATTTTACCCGTCGTTGCGCAGAAACAAGACCTTTATTTTTCAATTATTACGTGATTAAAAGCTGACACAGAAATAGTAACGAAAGATTAAAATTATCATTTACACATGTAATTCTAAACCTCCTTTCTACTTCTAATGCAGTCAAGCCTATAAGATTTTTACTCTATTATCCTATTCACGTTGTGTTTTTCTTTATACGTGATTTTTTCACGGTATTACCTTTTCAACGCAAATGAAAAGCCAATCATTTAAAATATAGACTTAAATTCACTCGAACTATTTCAGCAGCTGAAACTAACAAACATAGTTTTCACGTATATTGGAAGCACCATTTGTAGCCAGAATTCCAATCTGTTTAGAATTGACTCGAATATTACTAGCAAACAATCAAGTTGAACGAAAAAGACGTAATAAAATTCAGGCTCAGCCTATTGAGACATACGTCTCTATTCTGTGTAACATAACCTTCCAGATTAATTTTTATTCTAAACCTGGCTACGAATGCAAAATATAGCCGAAAGAATATTTTCTTATTCTTTGATTAAATTTATTTACTGTAATGATGGGATCCTGATGCTCATATTTTCATTGAGCTTACTTAAAAACATGCGGATTTTCAAACAAATTTTCAACTTATATTTGGCATTGCCAATCTTCTCGGCACGCTACCAGTTGCCAGTGTTGTGTTGCGTAGCAGAGTTACTCAATATATTATATTTGTTTTTATAGACGCCTAGGGCTAGGCAGAGGCGTAATACTACACCCACAATTTCACCATAAATTTTTAGGTCTCATATAATAGGGGGTGAGCCTATTGCCGCTATCGGGCAAATCACCAGACTACATGATGTTACTGAGAATACGGAAAACTCAATAACACTTTTGCCCGACCCGGGAATCGAGCCCGAGACATCCGGTCAGCAGTCGCATACACTATCCACTGCAACACGTAGGCAGTCAGTTATTCTATAAATAGCTCCTAACTAGACGAATACGTCAAAAAAGAACCACTTCTCTTTAGAGTTTTATGTTTCTATCTCACGTGGTTTTAAGAAATCGAATAGCAAACCGAGTTAATGATAATTGGAATCATTTTAATAACTCAGCTTGGGCAGTAGGTAAACGTTGTAGGTACCAATAATTTGCTTAGTTATTTGATTGAACGATTGATTTCACTGATTGCCATAATTGAGGCTCTACTTTAAAGATTGCTGTATGATTATCTTTGGATATTATTATCATAATAATAATTATAAACTTTAACTATCTACAAATAAGTGTCAACAATGAGACCTAATAGCTACTTAATTTCGGATTACATTATCTTTAAGCAATGCAAGCTTATTTTTCCGTTACTGCACTTGTGATGGCTTTCATGATAATAAGTTGCCCAGATTAGGGAAACAAAAACAAGGCAATATAATATTCAGACCTCCATCCTCTTAACTTATAAGTGGGTAACAAAACAATATTTTTTCATTTATTTATCCTCTCAATCATTTGGGGCAAGTTGACAATTTGATTGGAGAGGGACGATGTCCCATTTATCAAATAAAGTGTTTAGTTCATTAGGTTAATTAATTTTGATAAAAAAATGTCAGGAGATAAGCTTTACCTGGATTACTTTTAAATGATGCCAAACATAATAACTTTTTTATTCTATGGTTTGAAACATTGATTACTGAAGTACGATACTTATTTTAATATTGTTTTATAAATTTCCCAGGAAATGATAAGTTTTAGATCTTTTTATGAATTTTCACCATATCGCTATAAACTTATTATGAAAGTGATCGTTATTTTCCTATAAAATGACCATTCAACATTTGTTTTTATACCAAACGTGTATTCATTACAATTCTGGAATTATAGGTGTATAATTTACAATTTTATAGTTTACTCTTGAACTAGGCGAAATTGGTAAGCTAGAACTACAAAAAAATATATTAACTGTATTTAGGTACGAATAATATTATTAGTCATTCAATGGATTATCAAACTTTTGCATGGCGTACATGTGGCGAAGACTAAGAGATGACTAAGGTCATCATTTTTTTGTAACCAATGCCTAAATATCGGGACATAACGGAGTTATTACACCTTGTGTTTTAAATAATCAAGCGTTTTTTAAAGTCCTCTCCGCACAAAGAATGCATTCTGTTTCGCGGGTGACATTGCAAGCATTCAATCAATGGACTCAAAGTAAACTCAGATTCAAAACAACACACCAAACACAAAGTATCGTGTCGTGTGGGAATCAAACCTTTAACACTCGACGCCGTACTGAACTGCGAAGTGACCTCTTAAGACACTGGGCCTTACGAGCAGGCATAAAGTAAATGTTGTAAAAAAATCTTGAGCCTCTGATTTACTCTCTTGAAAGCAAGCGAGCATCTATGTATGTACGACTTCACAAACATTTGATTAGCCACTCTATCACATTGAAACCGAGATATTCTTGATATACTACCTACAGTTCGCTCGACACACCTGGCAATTTGATTTACAATTATGACTTTGATTGCTTGTGCATCCACGTTAGGTAACACGGATAAATTTGATAGTGGAATTGGAATTTTATTCAATTTACAACCTATCAACTAGAAAATAACATGTATCAATGAAAGCTATAGCTAAAGCAAAACTTAATCAATATAATATTTTTTATCATATAAAGGCGAGTATGAAAAAAGGAGAGGAAAATATAGTGAGTGTAGATAATGATTTTAATGGCACATTTAGTTTTTAAGAAATGCTACAGCCTTATTCACTTAAAACCCTATTTTATCTGTATATATAAAATTCTTGCGTTACTGACTGACAGACAGACAAGCTACAGCCAAATTCATTAGGCGCAAGAAGCTGAAATATAGCATGTAAGTTCCTTGAGGACCGTAGGAGTGCACTAAGAAGGGATTTCCCGAAATACCCACGGGAACGGGCAGAAAAGGTTAAATTTGAAAGATTTGCGGGCGTAGATGCGGGCATCCTCTAGTTTATTAATATACAATTTGAGGTGTATTTTTGCTCCTATAAGTTGCTAAAGTAAAAATACTAAAAGAAACAAACAATTTACGTAAGCAACTAGTCCAAATTGACAAAGTCATTCCCTCACATTCCCTCACGAGCAACTTGGCAATCCCTACTCTTAACCGAGTTTAAACCATCCAGTTAACGAAGGCCTCTATGGTTGTAAAAACATGTAATAAACTCGACCTCTTCAGAGCGCACCTGCAGGGTATTAATATTAAGTCACTACCTGTCCCATTGTTTGTCTGAAGCACGCTTACATAAGATTACTCGGTTTGTACATCAAAACTCTTAGCGGAGTAGGTACACACTCTAGTTGCAAAGAGGAAATAATATCTATGTAAATGCACGAAGCCGGCTTTAGCAATGAAATTTAGATTTAACTGAAAACAAGTTCCTTGAGATTGTCGTATTTTTCGCAAAGTGATAACATATTATGATGCTTATGTTGCATCGAATAGAAAGTGAAGGAGAAATATAAAGAACATAGGATAGTAAACTTCATTAAAAATAATGAATAGTTGTTTTTTCAAATTCATGACTTGTGCACATTGTGTAAATAATTTTTTGTTTCATCATCATCATCATCAGCCGGTCCACTGCTGGACTAGGCCTCTTCTTTGAAAGGAGGAATTGGCCTACTATACCACGCTGGCCAAACGGGTTGGTATAGGATTTGTATCAAGTTTGCCTTCTTCTACAGTGCTGCTCTATGCATAATATGCTCCCTCTGTCGGCTTTTACGACACCCATGGGATGATATGAGGTGGTGACAATCCGTATTCTTAATCCGTCACTACACGGAAATTTTTTTTGTTTAAATTCCTTGTAATAGGCCTGATTATAACAGGGCCCTGAGACAAGTTTAAGTAATTTAGGCTCTGCGATGATATGCTCGTCAGGACAAGGAATTCTTGCGTGTATAAGTATTACGCGTTGCTTAAAATAATTGTTACAAATTAACATTTTCTTCTTACCACATATCGAATAAGAAAGCAGAGAGCAGATTACGCTTCGTGTAGATATTTACTGTTCTTGATTATAGCACGTATTTTTTTTGTTATTAAGCAAAAATGCGGCTGAATTTGTATTACAAATTCAATTCACAAATGTGTCAAAAATATTGAAAAATTTTATCGCCACAAAGTGGCAAGGCAACAGCTAAATTAGATTACTTGTGAGAGGTCTTAGACCTAAAATCGATAGTTAGCGACGCGTCCTCGCGTCTTGAATATAGAGGTGCTGATACACTCGAGCATTCAGTTGTAATGAGCATTTTTGCGAATTGTATATTACAAGAAAACAATTGTGAGTGTTCTGGTGAGCATTTTATCTAGTGTTTTACCGAGCATTCCTGGGAAAGGACAGTTTGCTTTTTGCCGATTAGAGCGTTCGCCAGAAAGATCATGAAAATGACCGTAGCGATGTTTGGCTCGTTCGTCGTTCAGATCAACAAATAAAAAAACGGCGAATGCTCGTTGTTCTATTACAAGCATATGCTTTAGTCTATCAGCACCATAATGCATACAATCAAACTGAATGACATTGCTATTTTACGCAAAAATGTAACGAAGTTTTGGCAACGAACAGCCGTATGAATTTGGAAGCGTGCTAACAATATGAGGGAATGAGTATGTTGCTTGGTAAGAATGTTATCAAAGACGTCGAAATTTTTTTGTTTTTGATGGCACTTTAGCGTTCTTACATCGAAAACGTAGTAAGAGGTTGCTCGAGTAGTTTACCTTGTTAATCGTTACATCGCCTTGTCGCTGAGTAACAAACCGAACCCGCACCAAAAATATAATCGGTGTTACATAAAAAATATTTGGGATCCCTCTTTTTCTCATAATGGTTTTTGTCCTAATTTAAATTGTCATAATAAGTTAGGCATAATTTTCTTTGTCATAACAATAGTTAGCCATAATTGGTTTTTAGCATACTGTGTTATTAAGTATAAATATTGTATTGTATCCTATTGTTTTTATTCATAACTTTGATATGCATAAAGTTGTAAAGCATATTGTTTATTTGTCTAATAGTTATTTGGGATAAAGATTAAAAAGCATAAAGGTAACGTACTTTTAGGTGCGACTGTATGTAATTCAAGTAACTAAATAGGTTATGTTAGGTTCTCTTTTGACCCTTAGCGCAAAAATAGGAGCCCTGCGAAGCAGGGCTCTGTCAACTTAGTTTATTAAAAACTATTTAATTGGACATAATGTCTACTTACCTACATAAATAGTTACGGTTATGCGTCGTTATGCTTAAGTAAACTTATGCTTTGGCATACTATATGCTTATTAAATATTATGCTTATAGTAAATAGGATTAAAAAAAATATATGATTAAAAAGTTATGGCAAATGAGTATTATGCGTAACTAATGTTAGGACAGGTAACATTCCCCCCCGTGGGATCTCCACCTTGTCGTGGTGGGCGGGCTCAGTAACCGTGGATTGGTAACCCGCGGTGAAGCTAAGAGGGATCCAGGAGGGGACACTCCGCGTGGGCTTGACGGGACCTGCGCAGTTCTGTCTGTCCCTCGCAGTCGGGTGCGGTCGCGGGAGGAGAGGCGTGTCGGTGTTGCGTTGCCGCGCGCCCTATCTCCCGCGACCAAATGGGGGCGCACCATTCGATGCGTCGCGGTGGGGCCGCAGAGGAAGAGGAGATGCGGTGTTGCGTTACCGTCCTCCCTATCCTCTGCGGCCGCTGAGTGTTTTGGCGTCGGAGCCCAACACTTTAATCCGCCGCCAAGGGGATTTTGTGCGGGGCCCGCCTGACCATCTGGCGGGCCAATACCCGTCGGGGGGTAGCGATGAATGCTTATGCGAATCCCTACCCTCCGACACACGGGTACATGAGGAACACGGGTTGGTTTTTAGTCAGTAAGAGTCTGACAGTCCCCTTCGTCCTTCCCCCGGGGTGGAGGGACTCCATGAGGATTTTCCAACCCGACACCAAAAAAAAAAAAGAAGGACAGGTAACATTATGCAATCTTAAATTATGACATAAAATCGTAGGAATAAAAATAGAGAACCAAAATATTTATATACTTTACAAAACGCATTATATTATGTTTTTTTATCTCAAGTCCATGTGATGAGTGGATTTAGAATACAAAATGTCAATACTCATTTCATTTCGTATATGTCGTAAGGTAACTAAGGAAAATACATAAAACAAATAGTATCTTTGCGAGGAGACAAAAATCTAGACATGCCAACAGACCATTTAACCATAGTAAAAAGTCCCAATCCTACTATTAACCCAAAATTTTATTTTATCCCAAAGTAGGTGAAGCCTATTTCCAGCAGTGTACTGCAACAGCCTGTATGATAATGAATTTGTGTCTTTCTTCTTCTTAACATAGTAATCTACGATTGTACTACATACTAAATTCCTAACATCATAATTATTATAGCTGTTTGCTACAAAACCATGTTTGCATGAAACACGTCATACGCATGCTAAGTTCAAAAGGTATTTGAACGACGCGATGGAATTTAATATATTTATATTATGTACATAATATTAGAACAGGATCACCTTGTATAAAAATTTACCCTGTGTGCTGTAGAAATGTAATACTGAGAACGGGAATGTTTGAAATTCTATGACTTTGAGGGAGATAAAGGGGCGTTTTATCGCACGTCACGTTATTTTACGATTACATTTTAAAGCTTCTTGATAAAGATGAGAACATGTTATTAAGTATTATATTAGATGATATGCTGTGTACTTGTAGGATGAAAAATATGACTGGCAATTAACATTTTTTTATCTTTAGCTTGGCCAACTTTGGTCATGATACGGCTGACGATGAAGCAAGCTTGCCTGGAAGTCACCGACCTTGATAGGTTGAGCGGTGGAACTTACCTGACTGAAGAAAATGACGCGATACGATGCGTCACAAACGAATTGTTAAACTGATCAAAGTGACAATGTTGAAGTTTGATATTTTTGTATGGATAATGGTACTGTATCGCATCATATTTAATGGTGTGTCGCTCTTAGGATACTGGATTGCCGCATCAACGCTGCGTAGCAATATAAATAAAATATGTTTGTAAGTGCGTAGCTGGCTTTCAGGCCACTAATCTAGTGTATTTTAATAATAATTATGCCGTCAGAGGTGAGAGCGCACTTTCAACTCGTTTCACGTCAAAATCCTGAAAGCTAGATAAAATAATTATACAATGTTCAACTCACAATTTGGGACACATTATTAAACGATGAGATAACCACAATACAATATTTTTGAGCAACTAATGCAATTTAACCAGAGAATTAAAGTCTAATAACATCACAAAAGAATTGTTACTTCAAATTCTAATTCAGATTCTAGGCACTAAATCAGATTTTCTCGAAATCATAACTTTTTATTCATATCGTGCTACAAAACATTAGCTATCATAATTTATTTATTTATTTATTTAAATTTATGCACAAACAATGTACAAAGGTGGACATAATGCCATAAGGCATTCTCTACCTGTCAACCTTAAGGTGGTGAAGAGATAAAAGTGGTAGGTGCAATTAGACTGTAAACTAGAGTAGTAGTTATGACTTAATACTAATAATTATTGTGTAAATTAATAATTATTTTATACATAATAGGGATATAATACATACACAATAAATAGTTCTATATAAACTTACTTATACATAAATATATATATATATATATATATATATATATATATATATATATATATATACACATATATAAACCTAAATATATATACATAGTACATATACATAAATACTTATAATAATGGATGAGAGTGATGTGCTGATTCCTCTAATCTCTTGAAAAGAAGCTCTCGTACTTTGATTTTGAATGTAAAACGGTTAGTGGACATTCTGACTTCAGGAGGGAGTGTATTCCATAAGAGAATAGACTGCACAACAAAGAAAGAGTTGACGAACCCAGTAGTGTGACTAGGGCAAGAAAGAAGAAGATTATGAGAAGAACGGAGATTTCTATCATTTATGGAAGATAGATATTGGAAGTATGGCGTGAGATAAGTTGGGGGGGAAGGAGACTTGAGAATAGAGAAGAGAGTAGTGAGAGCACGCAAATACCGGCGCTGGCGAATTGGTAACCATTTAAGTTCGGAACGATAAGTAGAGACGTGGTCATACTTACGAAGATTGTAAATGAATCGAATGCAGTTATTGAGAAGTCGGTCGTACTTATTGAGATGTTCCGCATTCAGGTCATAATAGCACATATCACCATAGTCGATAATGGGAAATATTAATGCCTGCACAAGCATTGTCTTGGTCTTGGAAGGAAGGAAATTCTTGAACCGGTAAAGTGCTCTGAGAGTTCCAGTGACCCTCTGACTGACTTTCGTCACCTGCCCTTGCCAATTGAGAGTAGTATCCATGTGTATACCTAAGTTTTTTACCTCAGAACAGTATGGAATAAACAAGCCATTAAACATGATTGGTGGTAACGTTTTTAAGTCTATGCTGGGTATTAAGCGGCGACTGCCTATAATAATGGTCTGGCACTTTGCTGGGTTCACGGCTAAGCCAAATTTATTACACCAGGCCATCATTGACTCAAGGTCCCTATTCATATCAGCAATGGCCACTGTTATATCATCCACTCTCGCTTGGGAGTATAACTGCAAGTCATCAGCATAAAGGTGATACGAACAGCGAAGATTAGGAGTTAAGAAGTTAATAAAAATAAAGAATAGTAAAGGAGAGAGAATGCCACCCTGAGGAACACCAGAGCTAATGTCGCGCCAACTAGATGACCTTTCATCACAGCGAACAGACTGCTGGCGTTCCTGAAGATACGATGAGAACCATTCCAGTGCATCAGGAGAGATCATGATATAGGAAAGGATAGATAAAAGGACATCGTGACTGACGGTGTTAAAGGCGTTCGAGAAGTCAACCAAAGTCAGTACAGTGACTTTAGTGTCCTCCATGCCTGCCTTAACATCGCCAGTCACTTTGAGGAGTGCAGAAGTCGTGCTGTGGCCTGGCCTGAATCCGGATTGCAGAGGACTAAGCAAGTTATTTTGATACACGAATTCAGACAACTGCTTATGTACACAGGCTTCCAGCACTTTAGATAGGAAAGGCAGGATAGAGATAGGACGGAAATGGTTAGGGAGAGAAGGGTTCGTGATCTTAGGCAGCGGAATAACAAAGGCTTTACGCCACAGGGAGGGGAAAGAGCCACTGTCAATTGAAAAATTCACAATGTGGGATATAGGAAGGATAAGATGGTCAAGGATCGGGATTATCATGCGGCGGCTGATAGAATCAAAGCCCACAGCATTGGATTTAATAGACAGAATAATCTTCTTGATCTCACCAACTGCAACTGGAGAAAAATGAAATGCTGCAACATTAGGACGGGGAAGCCCAGCAATATAGTCAACTGTATTACGCCTGGTTTGAAGATCCAGTTGAGAAGACGATGTGAAATGATTATTTAAATCATCCAAACCAGTCGTAATTTGAGGAGTTGTCCGTTGCTGTTTGCCAATACCTATGGTCCCAAGGAACTTCCAGATACTAGCAGAGGAAGAAGAATTAATATTGTCGAAAATATGGCGGCGTTTAGCGTTTCGTATCATCTGATTACACCGATTCCTTGCAGTTTTGTACAGACTCCAGTTCTCGTCAGATCGCTCCTTTTTAAACTTCTAATTTTAATAATATATCACAGTAAAAGTTCTTTGAATTACTTGGGGCAAAAAATATTCAACTGTCCACTAAATTGAGTTAGCTTTAGCATTAAACACATTTCAACACAGTCAGACTAGTCGTAAAAAATATAAATGAGTTTTTGCCCCGAAGAAATTCTACTATTTCGGATAGAATCGTATCAGCGCAGTTTTTCCGATTGGACTTCATTTCCAATCATAAGTCAAATAGAAAATGTGACGGTTGGAAGAATTTCTAATATTAGCTGACTGAGGCCATCTGGATATTGAGGACTGAATTGTTGGTGAACGTGACTTAGGTTTACTGGGGCGTGGAATGATTTCTTTTCTTCGGGATGATTTCAATGAGAATATAGTAGAGTTTGCGTCATCTTGTTGTCAGGTTTGCAAAAAATATCTAAGCCTAGGCCTATTATATTTTTGTAATGAGCTAAGATTTTAACTCAAACATATTAACTACTAACAGCGCTAATTTGCGTTGCTTTCTTGTGATGGAAAAACTGAGGAAATATGAATTCCCATTATTGGTTAAAAACGCCGACTGGTGCGGGTTGGCATTCATGATGGATCGTTAGAGAAATGCCAAGGTGGTTATCTTGAGCAGGTCCGCTCAAATTTGGTGCAGATTTTCGCGACTGGGTTACCTCAATGAGGTAACCCAGTCACGAAATTTGATAAAAAGGCAGTCAGACTTATGGAGAACTCTCAGATCCGCACGTTTACTCATAAACAATTTATAAGTGTTACACACGGTACATGATAATAGTATCATCTCAATACGTATATAAAGTTTTGATTCTCAAAAATTATAATTAAAAACTGTGGGTGATCATAAAAAAAATTATAAAAATATTCTTTCAAAACCAAATCATTGGTCGTTACTAAGCAGTGATATAAAAATGAAACAAATAAACCATAAAGTTGTTTTAAGATTGTTCCTTATCTTCACTTTTATAGCTGTCTAAAATGAGATTACAGCGGAATTATAATAATATATTATACTTGTTTATTTACAAAGATGTAAGGTAGAGATTATTTATTTCGCGAGCTTGTAATGAAAGTTATTTAGGATTTTCATTATTATGAGAATTTTCACGCTTGTAGTCTTACCCGTCAGAATTAATCTCAAATGGTGCGAAGTAATATTAATTATATAATACTACGTAAAGTGTATATCAAGTTTAATACAAAGTGCTTTATTGAAATTAAAAATTAAGTTAGACTTGTTTTCTAAGGCAGCAATAGCCTAGTGGAGATGCCAACAGACTGCCATTTACTTTACGCAGAACTAACTTTTCGGCGTTATGGACATACTGAAATGGAGAGCACGTTAAACTGTCGGTCCTTGCTGTCCTGGAGATCTTTGACAGTCATTTCAGGGAGTGAGTCCCTCCAAATATACTGATACTAGTCTAAACCGTGGCAAATCGCTTTTTCTTTGGGTTGCGAAGGCAGTCGCTCCGTGGAAATGCTATTATCCAGACAAATCTGGCGAGACTAGTAAGCGGACAACGGGTTGCAACTGGAATTATGCAAGGAGGATGATGAGTCATGTTTTCTTTGTTTATCTATACTGACTGACTGCCTCGTTGGTCTCGCACTATAAATGTGCGCGTGGGATTGGGAGGTCTCGGGCTCGATCCCCGGGTCGGGCAAGTTATTGGGTTTTTGCGCTAGGAAATTCTCAGTAGCAACACGAAGTCTGGTAATGTGCCCGCAACGGCAATAGGCTCGCTCCCTATTACGTGGGACCCAAAAATACATGGCGAAATGTGGGTGTAATATTTACTCCTCTGCTCATAATTATATAGTCTCACGCCTGTATCTCCCTTCGGGTGTACAGGCGTGACACTACAAAAAAAAAATCTATACTGAGAAGAACATGGCGAAATTAAGGATAAGTTGATGTGATTGTTGATTTATTAGAAGAAAAATAATACCAAAAAGGATTTAGTCTTGCAGAAAATGTATTGAAAATATAAAAAAAAACCTTTATTTGACATGATATCAATTCTAAAGCTCTTTGTCTCCCATTCATCATCTTAATAGAAAAAGTATTGTATTCAACAATAGTGTTAACTTTCTCAAAGCGAAATTTTAACGACCACTTTTTCGATACAATATTATTTTTGTTTTGTTCGCTTATTTCATATAAAATTATTGTATTGTCAGATATTCCTTTCTTCGTAAATCTAAATATTTATATGTTATTGCGCGGCGTGATCATGAATGCCAATGTTTAAGCAACGACTTTGAATTTTGAACATTGTAAAATAACATTAATGATCGTTATTATAAATGATTGTGCTGTGTGAGAATGTTTCTAATGCTAAGTTCAGTTCATGCATGTGTAAGTATAGAATTTAGTTAGGTTTTTTGAAGAGGTATGTATATTTTAATTGATGGTGAAGACATGAATTTATCGATCTGTGAGATCAACTGCTTTGCAGGTTTTTTTTTGTGACAGTTCAAAAAAGTTCAAATTGTTTTAAAGATGTATTGTCTTTCATATAGACTTCTAACATTCGTTACTGACAAGTCAGTACCCTCAAACATTCTGATACTGGTCTAAGTCGAAGCGTGATTTTGGCTTTTTATACATATACATGCATAGGATTAATTTATTCCATGCCCATTTTCCCCTAAAACGCAATCAAGTTTTCCCTCGGTATTCGAAAAGCAACTAATTTGCTTACAAAACAGTTGCTTTTCGAATACGGAGGGAAAACATATTCGGCAGTTACCATTCATCATCGGATGGTTGTCCCACCTAAAACATCAAAAAGCTGGTATAATTGGCGGCACAGTTCGATATATTGGTTTGGGGTTGCATGAAACATTTGTCTATTGAAATGATTTTATGCGTTCGTGAATGCTAGGTAATTACTCTGTGCAATTTCAAACCCAATAAATTCAGAACAAATATTTGCGTCACATATTTGGTGCAGACTCCGTGCTGCTACTGAGAATTCGAAAAACCCAGTAACACTTTTGCCTGACCCATGAATCGAACCCGGGACATCCAATGAGCAGTCGCATACGCTATCTATTGGACCACGCAGGCAGAGTAAAATAATAGCAACTATAATGATGCTAGTAAATGCTATATTTTAAAACAGAGAACTTGATATTATGAAGCGGCAGCTGCAAGCATAATGTATGTTAGAAGAAGAGCTAATTCTGAATTCCAGCATATATGTAGGTGACACAAGAAGATCACTGATCAAAGTTGCATTTTAAATTCCTGATTGTCAATCTCAAACGTAGTACGTACAGCACTCCTGATAACTAGTACTTTGATTAATTAGCTGCGCATAAGAATTTTGTCAAGTAATAATAATTAAGCAAAACCTATCTTCCCGTAGCGTGCAATGTTAGCATTATTACAATTTATGAACTTGACTAGTTATTAACTAGAAAGCTCAACTTTAAAATTGAAAAAGTTCTCCTTCAGAAATGTCTGCTAGTTTTTATCATATACTAACCGACGGATTTTGGTGACTAAATCCGTTTTTATTTTCATGAAGTAACTGGGATTTAGTAAAAATTTGGTCATCATTCATTTCGTGCTCTCAGTTATTCCGAACTGTAAAAGAGAACTTGATGACTGACTTTGATGTAAAAGAGAATGTAGACTATATTTAAAGCTTCGAAAGTAATTCTTTTAAAAAGTATCAGAGCCGCTTAATTTAGTAAGTTAGGGTATGAACAGATAGATTTTTTGATAGTGCAGGGATAGGTAGCAGTGAGGGTTTTTCATTTGACAAAATTATACTTGATAAATTTATTATTTTACAAACTATTGTTTAATAAACTACTGATTAGACAATATATTTACTATAAAAAAATTATTATGCTAAAACATTAATTTACAAATTGATTATATTTTAAACATGTTATTTGGCAAAACAACGTAAAGCATATGTAACATTTGACAAAATGCATTGCTTGGTAAATATTTTATTAACGAAAATCTACGTTAATACAACAATATTTGTGTAGGGTCAACTGAAACAATGGCTGGTTAGGTTAGGTTAGAACTGCGACCACAACGCACGAGCCGAGCGAACGTAGCGAGCGTGCCGCGGCAGCGGCCGGCGAGTGCCAGAACCGAATTCTACTTATTTCACTTAATTCAGGCAGTGTGTATTTTTTTTAAAGGCTGAAGTTTCTATGGAATTAGTATTAATACAAAATTATTACTTGCCTATAAATAATCTGTCCAAGATGAAAATTGCAACCATGCAATTAAATATTTTCAAAATTTCGCGTATGTATTGGTTAGAAATTAGTTATTTTTAAAAACTAGTAATTTGTCTTCTAACTTTTTGTACAATCACCAATTTAGCAAACGAATTATTTAGTCAAATGATTATTTTTAAAATAATTATTTAACATTTTAATTATTTTCTAAGTAAAACATTTGCGAAACCTGTATTATGTCAAATGATTGTTTTTAAAGTAATATGTTTGCGAAGAAGTTTGAAGTATGTGTGGTGTTTCTTTGACTGACAGAGTAAAGAATTGTGTGATAAGAGAGTGTTGTGGGGTAAAAGAAGATGTAGTGACAAGCATCGAGAAAGGTATGCTAAGATGGTTTGGACACGTGGAGAGGATGGATGACGAAAGACTGACCAAGCAGATATATAAGGCAAGTGTGGAAGGGACAGGACGAAGGGGAAGACCTAGGCGGACGTTCCCTGACCAGATTGGAGACATCCTAAAAACAGGACAGGTTAGAAGCACCCTGAACAGAAGAGCATGCATGAGGAATCTGATGGGAGTGAATGAAGCAAGAGAGATATGTCAAGATCGTTGCAAATGGCGCTCCGTAGTCTCTGCCTACCCCTCCGGGAAACAGGCGTGAGTCTATGTATGTACGAGGGTCAAACTGAAAGTTCTTAGAACTGGCCACTTATAAACAATATAATAAAAAAAATATTCTAAAATTTGAAAATAGAACTCTTTGCCAATATTACTGAGTATATATTTCATTCATTTGTCATTTGTTTTACGATTTGGCGGCAAATTGAAAATTGTCTGTGTCACGTCAACATGAATTTAACACGAGAAAATTTTCGTGCAATGATTTTTTATGACTTTCGATGTCATTTAAGTCAACAAGAAAGTTATGATAGACTACGATTGGCCTTTCACGACGAAGCCCCATCTCGTGCGACTGTTTACAACTGGTTTAATGAGTTTAAACGTGGTCGCACTAATCTCACTGATGATGTACGTGAGGGACGGCCTTCTACGGCGACGACTGAAAATAACATCTGTGTTGTGCGGCGTATGATAGAGACTGACAAAAGAGTGACCTATCAGCAGATTCGGACAAGCTTAGGCATCGGTATGAGTCAAGTGCACAAAATCCTCCACGAACATTTAGCGGTCAGGAAGCTTTGCGCCCGGTGGATACCTCATAATTTGACTAAGGCTCAAAAACTCCATCGTGTGGATTGGTGCCGTAAAATGATTGAAAGATTTAACGGAGGTGACTCAAATGCTGTGTTCGACATACTAACAGGTGACGAAAGCTGGATTTACTGTTATGATCCTGAAACCAAAAGACAATCTGCTCAGTGGGTGTTTCCTTTCGAGGAGTTGCCAACTAAAGTGAAGAGAGATCGAAGTGCGGGAAAAAAAATGGTGGCCTCGTTCTTTGGAAGGATAGGTCATTTCGCAACAATTGTGTTAGAGGATTAAAAAACAGTTTCTGCAGAATGGTACACTACCAATTGTTTGCCACTTGTCTTGGAAAAAGTTCGAGAGAAACGACCTCGCAGTAGGATCCTCCTTCACCACGACAACGCCTCGTCGCACACCGCCAAGCGAACGATCGACTATTTGGCGACATCAAACGTTGAATTACTGGGTCACCCGCCGTATAGCCCCGACCTCGCGCCTTGTGATTTTTATTTATTTCTAAAAATTAAAGAAAAACTTAAAGGAAAGCGGTTTATGAATGCTGAAGAAGCGGTGGCTGCGTATCGCGATGCCATTGAAGAGACCCCTAAGGACGAGTGGGCAAAGTGCTTTTCCCAGTGGTTCCATCGCATGCAGCGGTGTATTGACGTCAATGGACAATATTTTGAAAAGATATAATAAAACTAATAACTGGCTAATGTAATCAGTTTTTGATTTTCTAAGAACTTTCAGTTTGACCCTCGTATGTATGTTTGCGAAATGAAAGTTTGTCAAATGATTAGTTTTTCAAACGTTGTTTGTAAAATGATCTTTTGTCATACGTTTTATGTTAAACAATAGAAAACCATTAGTGAGGCTCACGTCCGTTGGTCGACATAATATATGTGCCCAGTTTTGCCACGTCTTTTTATATATCATGTGAGCATAAAGACGTCCACTGTGCATATAGACGTAGGCCTCCCCCAAGGTTCTCCACACAGACCGATTTTGAGCCACCTGCATCGAAACGCTACCAGCGATTTTCTTCTATGATATACAAAATTTCGATAACCGCACGATGCACGTACAGTTGTCGTACGGTAGCAAGAATGTGCCTTTAGAGTATCTAAGTTAACTCAGAACAGGTAAATATAATTCGGTGAAATCGACAATAAATTAATAAGTAGAATTATTTATATACTAGCTGTTTTTTCACCCTCGTCCTGAGAGAAGTACTTCACGTATCCGGTTAATTTAAAGCTTAAGTTACTCCTTGGTATATCAGTGAAAGACCCGTCAAAATCGGTACAGCCGTTTCAGAGATTAGCGCGAACAAACAGACAGACAGATAGACAGACAAAATTTAAAAAATATCATTTGTGTATATGTAGCGTGTATACATCCATGTGCATTAAGTAAAAAGCGGTTATTTTAATATTACAAACAGACACTCCAATTTTATTTATGTGTATAGATTCTAGCTAGTTTTATTTTACTGTGTACCTCAGTGAAAATTGTAAGCCCAAAATACAGTAGCAACCACGTAGATCTATTAATTAACCAATGATGTTGCAGTGGTAACCACAAATAGGTCACTATTAGTATATTCGGTGAAACAGTAAGCACGTGTTGGTTTGTTAATTATCGCTTGCCCCGTGCCGCAGAGAGCACGTTGAATCGTCGGTTCCGCCTGTTACGAAGATGTTTGAAAGTCTTAACTGAGAGTTTATATTCAAGGATATTGCAATAGCCATGCAATATCGCTATCTCTTTGAATTGCGGCAAATAGACTGACTGCACGGTTGGCCAAGTGGTTTAAGCGGCCGCCTCGCCGCTTGACACTGCGCCGAGTGTTGTGGGTTCGATCCCTACACGAGGCAACACTTTGTGTGATTCATAAATTGTTGTCTCGGGTGTTCATTGTGTCCGTTAGTTGTATGTTTGTAAAGTCCCCCGCGACCCAGGATTTAGTCCTAGTGCGGGAGTTGTCTTCTTACCTAAGACAGCAGTCGCTCTGTTAGAAAAACAAATATTTTGTCAAATCTGGTCAGACTAGTGTGCAGACCCCGAGGTCCAAGGTGAAAGTCGTGATTTAACTGGGATAACAATAAAACAATAAGAATATCATGAAAAAGGGAAAGGACAAACAAATATTAGCTAACAAACTTTCGATTCTTAGACCTACCAAATACAAAAATTGGTCAAGGCATTTTTGAAGAGTTCTATGACAAACAATGTAAGGTAAGATTTTTATATACCTATGAGATAAATACTATTTATTATTCAGAAGGGACCCATGTTCGATATGTACTATTTTTTATTCAGGAGGGACTCGTGATAACTCACAACTCTGTCTATTCATGAGGATAAGTGACTGCGTCAACGTCTTGTTAATAAATGGGCGGCCGGTCACAATTTTGGCTGTCATGAAGATCATTGACAGTCCTTTCGGTTGATCAGTGTTCTAGAACATTTGATTTGTCAATGAGGTGACCCATGGAATAAAATTGTCTATTTGTGATACGCACTCAACTAGCACGTAGGTCTGACAGTTATGCTGCCATATTTTTTGCATTAAAATGAGAATTTCGGACTTCTAGTCAAATGTTGGACCGCGCTTGGGATAACACTAGAATGATATTGACAAGTAGATACTTTAGGTTGGGTTTATTAGTCAATACTCTCGCTTGACCGTTGCCTTAAAATCAGTAACTTGTTATGACACATACTTATATACAACAACTTATAGGAACAGCTTACGTAAGTTTTCCATCGAGGTATGCAATGATAACTTAACGCTAATTGGTTCTATCCTTACAAACTTCAACGTTCTTTGTATCCTATCCTTTACTTAGTATCCTTACAAATTGTATGAAATGTATAAATAAATAACTCTTCGTCTTGCAATCGCTTATAGCTTGTTGAAAATCTAGTACTGTAACTCAAATTTTATGTCATATTGAAATATAACGTGGCTACCAGTCTATTTAATAATATTTGATGCTAAAGTGTCATTCATCTCAAGGATGTTCTATCTATTTAACGTCAGCGTTTCTCAAAGTGATCGTGGTCCCTACGGTCACTTGTCAAGGACATTGAACCTCCGGCTGTAAGAAGACAAATTAGTCCCTTGTGGTCCGGAAGGCGTCCTAAAAAGGTCACCTAATTATTTTGATAGAACGTTTGGCCTACTAATGCATTGATAAATTATGAAAACGTCAACCTATTTTGATTGTTATGATTGACAAAAACAATATATAAGATGATATTAATATAATTTATTTATTTATTTATTTAAGACTTTATACACAAACAAGGTGTACATAGGTGGACATAATGCCATGAGGCATTCTCTTCCTGTCAACCTACAGGTGGTGCAGAGATAAATGTGGTAGGTGTATTAACGGAATTTAAAAGGATGTCATCATATTCCTAATTATAATGTAAAAGAAACAAATATCAACATAAAACGACATAAAATGTAAATACAAAACTTAAATGGGAAATATATAGGTATACAATTAAATGCATATATTATAACCAATAAATATACATAAACATAAATAACATACATGTTATAAATATATATCTATATACATATTATATAATACTAAAAATTAATATAAGGGTACGTACTTATAGATACATAAATACATACATACTTATAATAAAGGATGAGAGTGATGTGCAGATTCCTTTAATCTTTTGAATAGGAGATCCCGTACTTTCAATTTGAATGTAAGGCGGTTAGTGGCCATTCTGATTTCAAGAGGGAGCGCGTTCCAGAGTAGGATAGACTGTACAACAAAGGAAGAGTTGACAAACCCAGAAGAATGACTGGGGCACGAAAGAAGAAGATTTTGTGAAGAACGAAGGTCTCTCTCATGTGTAGATGATAGGTATTGGAAATACTCGGAAAGATAAGAAGGAGGAGAGGGAGACTTAAGAATCATGAAGAGAGTAGTGAGAGCACGCAAGCACCGGCGTTGACGAATAGGCAACCAATTTAGTTCTGAACGGTAAGTAGAGACATGGTCATACTTACGAAGGTTAAAAATGAATCGAATGCAGTTATTGAGAAGTCGGTCATATTTATTGAGATATTCTGCATTCAGGTCATAATAGCACATATCACCATAGTCGATTTGGGGAAATATTAAAGCCTGCACAAGCATAGTTTTAGTCCTAGAGGGAAGGAAATTCTTTAGACGATATAGTGCTCTAAGTGTTCCGGTAACTTTCTGACTAACATTAGACACCTGGGCCTGCCAATCGAGAGTGGAATCTATATACATTCCAAGGTCTTTGACGACTGAGTTGAAAGGAATGATTAGACCGTTGAACTTTACAGGCGGCAGAGTTTTTAAATCTAATTTAGGCACTAAACGGCGACTGCCTACAATAATGGCCTGACATTTTGCTGGGTTTACGTCTAGACCAAATCGATTGCACCAATCCATCATCGTCTCAAGATCTCTATTCAAGTCAGCAATGGCTATTGATATATCTTCCACTCTCGCTTGGGAGTACAACTGCAAGTCATCAGCATAGAGATGATACGCACACCGAAGATTAGGAGTTAAGAAGTTAATAAAAATTGAGAAGAGTAAAGGAGAGAGAATGCCACCTTGAGGAACACCAGAGCCGATGTCACGCCAACTCGACGTAGTCTCGTCAACGCGAACTGACTGCTGACGTTCCTGAAGATAATTTGAGAACCAGTCCAGTACAACAGGTGAGACCAAGAGATGGGAAAGGATAGATAGAAGGATATCGTGACTGACGGTATTGAACGCGTTCGAGAAGTCGACCAAGGTCAACACAGTGACCTTAGTATCCTCCATACCGGCTCTAATATCGCCAGTCACTTTAAGGAGGGCGGAAGTTGTGCTATGTCCAGGTCTAAATCCAGATTGAAATGGACTGAGTAAGTTGTTAAGGTAAACAAATCGAGACAACTGCTTATGTACACAAGCTTCCACCACTTTGGATAGGAAAGGAAGGATAGAGATAGGACGGAAATGCTTGGGTAGTGTAGGATTCGAGGTCTTAGGAAGAGGGATTACAAAAGCTTTACGCCAGAGGGACGGGAAGGAACCACTGTCCAACGAGAAATTGACAATGTGGGTAATGGGAAGGATGAGATGATCAAGGATCGGAATGATCATGCGGCGGCTAAGAGAGTCGAAACCCACTGCATTGGATCGAATGGAGAGGATTATCGTTTTGACCTCACCCGAAGTAACTGGAGAAAAATTAAATGGGTCTATGTTGGGGCGGGGGAGGGCAGCAACAAAGGCCACCGTTTGACACTTGGTTTGGTTATCCAATTGAGAGGTAGTTGAGAAATGGATGTTTAAATCCTCCAAACCAACCGTCAAACGGCGACCAGTAAGTTGCTGTTTGCCAATACCTAGAGTACCAAGGAACTTCCAGATATTGGCTGGAGAAGAGGAGTTTATATTGTCGAAAATATGGCGGCGTTTAGCGTTGCGAATCATCTGATTACACCGATTCCTTGCAGTCTTGTACAGGCTCCAGTTTTCGTCAGAACGCTCTTTTTTAAACTTCCGGAAAGCTCTGTCGCGACGCCTCATGGCCATTTGAACACCTCTGGTAAGCCAAGGAGCAGGAGGACGTCTTAATTTAACTTTCCTGACGGGTGCATGTTTGTCGAAGAGATTTAGCACAGTGTTGTTAAGAACAGAAACTTTTTCGTCAACTGTAGAGGCTGCTATTAGTGGGTTCCAATCAAGCACGGAAGCCTCTTCTTGAAGTTTCTCAACATCCATTTTTCCAAAACTACGCAAGTGCAGAACCTTAGGACGGGATTTAGGTGGTTTGAGGTTATAGGAGAGGAAGATAAGATCATGATGGGAGAAACCAGGAGCAGGGAATTGGCCGTGGGACTGGACCAGGGATGGAGCAGATGTAATGATTAAGTCTAACCAGGTACCAACACCATCGATATTGTGGTGAGTGGGTCCAAGGGGAAGGGTGTGAAGACTGGCAGACTCAATCAATTTTAAGAGTTTTTGGGAACGAGAGGAATCGATGGAAAGGAGGTCAGTGTTGAAATCTCCCATGATGATATGATGAGCATATTCTGACCCTATAGATTCCAGAATCGATTCGATACTGGAGAAGTAATTTATAGTGGGGGGGCAATAAACAACTCCAAGAACGGCTTTGGCTCCATTGACTGAAACCTCAAGGAAGAGATACTCCGCTGAAGCAGAATAAATAGGAGGGGAAGATAAAAGAATTTTGTAGGGTAGTTCGCTACGGAGATAAATAGCCACCCCACCCCCTCTTCTGTCCACCCGATCATTGCGGATAAGAATGAAGCCAGGGAGAGAGTAGGTGGTAGAAAGTAAATGAGGTTTCAGCCAACTCTCTGAAATCAGAATGGCATGAACGTTTGCATCGCAGAAAGTATCGTAGAGATCACTATAATGACAGGGCACACTTTGCGCGTTGATGTGACATATGTTTAACAAATTATTTGTGGGTTGGTTGAACGTCCGCTTGACAAAGTCACCAGCCGACTCAGTTACAGAGCAGAAGCTGTCATTATTAGATGAATTTGTGGAATCGCATGCAGAGAGAAAAGAATCATCTTCATCATCCGATAACATAAATTAACTGAAAAATATAAATAATTATAAATATATATAATAAATATATATTGCAATATATATAAATAAATATGTTTGTATAAATAAAGTATTTAAAATATATTAATAATTATTATCTATAAAAACTGCACACGAAACTGATGCAATGCTTTATCAGTATCACTGCACCACCCGCCAGCAGACACTCACATACACGATCACAGATTACTTAATATATGTAGCTATACACGGTAACATAACATACTATGCAACAAAATGAAATAAGAACAAAACAACAACAAAAAAAAAAGACAAGGAACTAAACGCATTATCAAATAATTTTAAAAGAAAATGTTTTGTGCGTTTCTGAACGCAACCTTTACATGTCACTTTGTGTCATAAAGTTAAGATGACATTATTTCTTATTGAATTGATAGAACTGTCAATTCATATGTCAAACAAAGTAAACAAAACTTTTAACAAAGAGGGTGTGAAAGTGTGATAAAAGTAAAATGAATATGATAATGGCGTAATACAAACAAAGAAATATAGTTTCGATTATGCACGAAAATGGGATACATAGAAATGAGTAAAGGAGATAGAAAAATGTGAAACTAAAAACTATTTACGTTGCCCATTCTTGCCATTCCCGGATGCTCCCGTAGAACCGGCGTTCCCGACTCCGCTCCTGGCCTCTGCTGAAGAGCTGCTCGACGCTTTGGGATATTTCTTCACTAACCCATTGAGTTCATGCTCGGCAACTACTTTGTGACGGCTTCCATCCGGTGCTTTTATTACTATGCAGCCGTCCTGGGTCCAGCAAGTTCGGATCCCAAAGTGTAACCTGGCCTTACTAAACACTCCTTGTCGCGTTTTCGTAAGAAATTCCCTGACTGCTATGGAGGAACCCTTGAGAGCAGTTTTTGCTCGCCACGCTGCAGATCTGGCATCAACTGTGGTGAAGCGAACGAGTATCGGCCGCTTGCTGTCGTTTTTGGGCACACCGAGTCTGTGGCAGCTGCTTAAGTCTGAAGAGGAGATGTTGTTAAGGCCAAGTCTGGACTGGATAATGCCCTGGATAGTTGCAGCACAATCCTCTTTATCCGCTTCGGGTACCCCTAAGAAAAGGAGGGACTTGCGTCTGTGCCTGGTTTCTACTACATCCAGCTGTCTGTGACATTCTTGAATTTGCTGCCGGAGCAAACCCAACATGTTAAACACCAACTCCCGGAACGTGCGAAACTCCTCAGCAACCCGTGCCACAGTATCCTTAGCAGAGTTACCACAATGCAACTGTGCCTCAAGTTCTGCCATACGTTTCAAAAAGCTTTCTTCCAGGCATTTCTGTGCTGATTCAATGTCGTTCAATTGTGACATAGTGATTTAAAGTGAAATATGTGCAGGTGATGTGCTGGCAGGTGGTAAAGTACTATCACTCAATTATTCAGTGTAATAAACACAATCCTTGTAAGTACAGGTGTTAATAAGAAACTTTTATCTATTTTAGTGTGATAGAATTATGAAAAAAACAATTATTTAAATTAAATTAAAGTTATCAAAATTACAATAACGTGTGGACTTTTTGGCACCTACCCCCAAAAAAATGCATTTTGATCGATAGACGCAAAAAATGAGGAAAATATATTACATCGTCAATTTAGTAGAGCTCGTATTATGAAATGACGGGTCTTTGGTAATAGATCGCTCAAGTTAAGCAATGCTGGCATGAATTAAAAATTCACTTTTTAACCGACTTCAAAAAAGAGGAGGTTCCTAATTCGCCGGTATTTTTAAGAAGTTTTATCTCAAAAGTTTTCATTAGGTGGATCGATATTGATTTTTTTTTATTCGATCAATATCTGACGAGTAGCTTATGAGATATACTAGTTTATATATTTTGAGGAGCCTTTGGAATCGTTTTTATACACGTAGTTTATTAAAAGTGAAATAAAAAAAACACATGATTTATACAAAAAAAATCCATTTTTGTAATTCCATTTTTGTACAAGTATTTTTCGATCCATCCGCTTGTCTAGTCGTGCAATATTTTAGGGCTACAGTTGAATTCCCATGTGAACTGTCATTGGTTCGTAACATCCGGATACGACAGTTTTACGCTTTGCGCACCAGCTCCCTTATGTAAAGCGATCGTAAACGTGAAAGGTTACGAAATGAATTCTTTAGTAACAAAAGCGTACGAGCGTAGTAGTGAGTGTATGCGACAAGTTGTACTGAAGTTTATTTTACTATCATTGTATGTTGCAGTGAAGCAAATGTAGGGCTCAATTTGATTTGATTTCAACTTCGTAATAGATTGGTTAACTTGAGTAACGCTTACATAGCTCACCACAGTCACCACTTGGATGTACGACCTCTTCTTGGGGCATTGAGATTAGAGCGCTACAGTACCAGGAACAACTATTTCACAGTTGGTCTGGTTATACTTGAAAACTATGACTGGAGAGGCTACGGTTCAGACTCATTGCCGAAAATTTTACGGAATTTTCGAGAATTGTTATGGAAACTATACACATTGTGTGTTCACAAATGTGTGTGTTGTGTATTAAAAACTAGCGTCGTATTTTGAAGACTCAAGCACTGGCGACATTTAACGTTCTCCGACAGAACTACGAAGAACTATTGAAGTTCCTGAAGAGCTCTATTGGAAGTTTCACGAGGTTGCTATATTTAAGCTAAGTTCTCAGGATCACCCTTTAGGCGGTCTACCAAGCACGACTATCCACAACACGTTTGATTTTAAATTGTCTTTCGGGATATATACCACGTACCTTTGTTGCGAGTCAGTACATCCGTGAACATGGCGCTTGCAACAAAGGCGTAATATAGGCTACTCAAAACGTCGTATATTTTCCAAAAAATACTTTAAAATCAGTGTAAATTACCACGAAAATTAAATTCAAACGCTTTTCCATATCACACAATAAAATGCTCTTTACCAACCATAAATATCAAACTTGACAGGACTACGTAGAATTAATTTGAACGTGCTAGACGTTCTAAATATTTCAATTGCCACGAATTCGAATCAATAGTAAAACTAGGATTGACCTTAGATTGACATATTCATTATCACAGGTTAACTGGAAAACTAATTCGGATTCAAATTGAAAGGTGTTAGATTTATTAATTCGGTGTTCAATATCGAGCAAACTCATTTATGAGCTGTAAATGAGTTTAGGCTGTAATTTTCAATTTTCAAACTACTAATTGCCGTTTGTTGACAGGTTCATGCTGGTTTTGATAAAATATTGGCGTTTCGATTGGTTTTATTCGTATTTTAATAGTGTATTATTCTCAAACTTTCGAGATTTGTATACTTACTAATATTTATGTAAAGGGTCTAAATTTCGAGATAACTTAAATATTAAAGGTGAAATATCGCATATTTGATCAAAAGTTTAGACCAACCATGGTCACCGGATGACTGAATTTACTTTATTTTTATTACTGGCATACATTATTGTTTCATATCGTGTCGGTTTTCATTTAATTTTATATTATGCTGTTGTTTATCTTTAATTTTTGTATTGTTACAGGTGAGACCATGTGCAGAAATATCATCACATATGCCTTGGGAGGTAAGCTAGATAAAATATACGTCAACCTTTATCCTGATATCTTACAATTTTCTTAAATGGGTCTTAATCATGATAATTAATGTAAAACTACTTTTGTTTTCTCCAAAGCTTCGGCTGACTTACAACGATCGTGGTCTTCGCTAAAGTTTAGAGTTTAGTGCAGGTTTCCAAAAATCTAATTGATATATTTTTATTTGATGGGTAAGTATTTTCCAGTCCTGGACCAATTTTGGCAGGTTACCGCAAACATTTCTGGATGGAAATAAATATAATTAGCAGTAATTGAATATCCTTTCTTGTATATTATACAGCTCATGAAAACCGCTTCATCCTTGTGTTACTCGTGAGTATTCGTGAATAGAATGTATTATATAATTCCTGTTTCACATATTAGTCTTTTCTGTAAGAAATATATATTCCATTCTCCGCAATGCGTAATCATAATACCGAAATAGGTAAATTATTGAAGCGTGGTAGGTTATATAAGAAAGAAAAAGGCTCAATAACATGTTCTTTTTAAAAAATATATTGGTATATCAAATAAATTTCAGCATACTAAATAAGGACTTTTATCCAACAACTCCGCCCAAAATAAATTGAGCAAAATAATGAATTGCAAAATATACGCACTGAAATAAAATTATTGTTTGTCACGAATAAATTGAGTATCAACAATCTACGCAGTGGCGCGGTATGTTTCGCGGAATCTGCGAGAAAAGGCACAGCTGACAAGGCTTTTGATACTTGAATAGGGTTTTCAGAATATGCTACAGATAAAATGACATTTTAATACAAGTAAGAAATAAATGTGGTTGACGGCATAGAATACAAGTGTCACCACCCATCTTCCCGTGGGTGTCGTAAAAGGCGACTAAGGGATAACATGATGCAAATACCATATTTGCGTAGAGACGAAAAACTCGACATCAAACCCTATACGACTGCCTCGTTGGTCTCGCGGCATAAATGTGCGCGTGGGATCGGGAGGTCCCGGGTTCGATTCCTGGGTCGGGCAGTGTTATTGGGATTATCTGTCACGAAATTCTCAGTAGCAGCACGAAGTCTGGAAATGTGCCCGGTACGGCAATAGGCTCGCCCCTTATTACGTGGGACTAAAGTACATCTGGCGAAAAGTGGGTGTAGAAATACATCTCTGCCTACCCCTTCGGGGATAAAAGGCGTGACGTTATGTATGTATGTATGTAAGAAATAAATCAGTCTGTGTGGAGATGCTTGGAGAAAGTCTATGAAGCAGTGGAATTCTAAAAATAAATGATGATGATTTATCAATAATAAATATAACATCTATATGACTAGAGTTGAAAAATATTTTTGTAACCCTTGCTGAAAAGTCTGAGTAATAAGGTTCGGGGACTATTAGGTATTATTTTTTTAAATAATTACACGATTTAGAGCCCGTTCATAAATATGTACTTAAAAGTTTGAAAGTATTTTAAAACCGGAGCAAGAAGTGAGCCTTGGGCAAGAATAATAAAAAACTTCTAAGTCAGAAGTTGAGAATCATATTTAGCCTTTTTTCAGTCAAACATAAATGTCATGTCTACTGATTTTAGCCTCAGGTGTCATCCTCCCTCTATTTGAAAACTACGACCCATTAACGAATAGCACGGCTTTGTGAATGTCACTACACACAATATGACAATGCTATCCTTTGTGAATGCAGACGTAGTTGCTTCTACAGTAAAACTGTCTAACAAATATGACAATAACTCTCCCTGAGCCAGTTACTCTCTGAACTTTAATGGTATCTGACAAATTAATACATCAGAACGATGTAGGGTTACAGAGAAGGCACAGGTCTAATAACAGGGTGTTGACTCTTTGACGTCTGATAAAAGCCCACATTACCGAATGATGAGATGCTAAATAAAAGAAAAGAAAAATTCTGAGCGTATCTTCTTTTAAACATGACAATCATTGATCAGTACATAGCGATACAAATAAAATACCTGTGTTGAAATCTAGTAAGCTTACCAAAAAAGAACTACTCATTTATAATTCCTAGCGTAAGTAATGCTTCTGATAAAATAAAAAGATAACAATCAAAGAAAACATTCTTATCTTTTCATAAGTTCCAGTAGCTCTTAAGATTATTATTTTTATCTCAACTTGACGATCCGTATGTTTCCGACAGCCCTATTCCCAAATCAACATGAGCACAACAATGATATTTATCAAAACAGCGTCTTGTTTACAAGTCGCAACTGGTTTTCTACCGTCCTTACTTAAGATATACTTAGATATGCATTCGAAAACGTTTCGTAGATACCTTTTGACGGTACAACGAATGGAGAGAGATTACTTGAGGATAATAGATATAAGTAAGTCCCACTTCTGTTCAGTTTTATATAGGTATATCCTTTTTTTTTCATTGTAAACTTCGCTTCCATATCAATATCATATGATTGATATAAATAGCGATAGCCCAACGAAGACAGCAACAGACTGCCATACAGCCCCGGTTTCGAATTCATTTTGAGTGCCACCGAAAATTTCACGTATTCAATTGATAATGTCGCATATTCTGTGCTTTGGAGACCACGTCAAATCCTAACTGTCACGAAGCTGTCATGAAGTTCTATGACAGTCGTTACGGGATGTCAGTGCCTTCAATTATCTCGAAACTGGGACAAGCTATGGAATATCGTTATCGATTTTGTCTGCCGCAGTCGCTTCATGGTAATGCTAATATTGATAATATTCTCCCAGTTATCACAGCGTGATTTGTGTTGGCTTGCCGTTTGTTATAAGTCGATAAAGTTAAATAACGCCCGCACAGGCCGGTACTTGGATGGGTGACCACGTGTAGCATTCACATTAGGGCACTAGCGTGCTTCGGAAGCCACGTAAAATAGTGGATCACGGTTCTTGTTTCAGGTATGAATCGTAAGGCTATGTTGGCCTTGGGTGGTCTGAATACTCCGACATCAGAGTTGGCCGCACACTCACACTACAAAGAAAGACATTATTCTATCAAATCCGATATTAATTTTCAGAATTTTCGATATTTAATGATAATCAATTTCCTAATATTGTACCCAAAGAAACATAGCATTTGATAAGGACAAACTAATGAATACGTTTGAAAAATCTCTCGGCTTTGATTTTTCATAAGCATTATTATATTCCGGTCAATTATCACAGATAATGGATTAGTCTACTGCCAAAGCGTAATATTTTCAAAGCAATACTATATCTCAATCACATTAGCATTTCATGTAACCTTAACATTTAGTCTTGCAAGAATCTTCTAAAATAATAGTTCAAACCAAATGATACAAAATTTAATATAGTGTACTATTAAGTTGTGAAGTAATCTGAATAAAACTTTCCTAAATAATACAAATTACAATCAGTTAGACAGACTAAGGGATGACATCGACAAGAGCTAAACTTTGACAAACTTTTGACAAAGGCGATGCTTGTTGAAAACCAATGAGTATTCAATAAAGGATATATCTAAGGGACTTTTGCCAATTTTGGTTATCGATGAATATATTTGGCATAGTTTGGTTTAATTATGATTGACGTGTTTCGAAATAATTATATATTGTGGATTCTATATGAATGACTCGATTGGTATGCGTTAAGTGCGTGACCTTTACCCTACAAATGCTGAGTTCATTTTCTTCTTGACTAGTACGTAATTATAGATATTTTCTGTAGAATCTTCTTAACGATGTATCAAACCTTTACTAACCTTTTTGTCGAATACTCAGATCAAGTAATAAGGTAAATACAAGACGTGAGTGAAACCAAAAATAGGAAGACCTTTAGTACATAAAGGTGTCAGCACAGTACGGTATGGTTGTCCAACACTTCATTCATTTACAGACTCTTGTAAAAAACAGGGTCTCTAATTTTTATTAACAGTGGTATCTACATTATTGTACTTGATCAGATGTATGAACGGCCACTCGGCTATCGCTGCCTTTAATGTTTAAACAACTAGGTAGATATTTTTAAAATAAGTAACAAGCCTTCCCGAATTACATGACAGTTGAAGGTATCAACTTTTGTTTTTCGTGTGAGTGTGTGGCCAACTCTAGTCTCGGTGTTTACGTGCCCTCCGAAGCACTGTAGTGCTCAGATGTAAATGCAACACTTGGTCACCCATCCAAGTAGCGACCTGTGCAAGCGTTGCTTAACTTTGCCGATCTGCTATGAACGGCAAGCCAAGTCCATAGCGAGACTTGGCTTGCCGTTCGTAGCGCTACGGTATCAACTAAATGGCATTACTTCACTGAATGTTATAATATAATAATCATCATTATCTCAAGTTAATTAACTACCTATCAATTTCAGTGACTGATTTCGTCACAAGACCACTTTCCTGATTAAGATCTCTGTGATTCAGGAAATGATCGAGTTAGTGGCCATTTGTAGGTGTGAGTGAATTATCAAGATTAACAATAGCTTTGATAGCCTGTTACAGATCTTATCACATTGTCTATACTAAGCGATATTCATGATTTGTGTCACGATAAGCAAGCTTGATATCGTACACGTTGGATATATTTATTTTATGTGTGGGACATGGGTGGATGGCGTAGTACCGTAAGCAATTATACGCAATACTATGTTTAATGATATTTTCTGACTGGACGGATTGCGTTGTTATTTAAAAGGTGTTACACCCCCGTGCCTCGGAAAGCACGTTAAGCCGTTGGTCCTGCGTCCAATCTCTCTCCTGACGTATACGTCGTCCCATGCGGACTATGAGAGTGAGGGAATAGAGACTGCACTTGTGTTTGGGCACACACTTGTGCACTATAATATATCCCGCGCAGTTGGCAAGTCTCATATATAGACAAGCCGCCGTGGCCGAAATCGGTCGGGAGGACATCATCATCATCATTATTTAAAAGTCTCTCTCTTCGTTTAATAGTTACCCTGAGTGCAGTAGCTGTTAGTTCGACTGTACGCGCGTACTTATACTTTATAATAAATGGTAAATAAATTATTGTTTCGAGTTCGGTTTGAATCCTTTGTGCCCTTTATTAGAAAAGTAATAAGTCTCAGGGGCGTAGGTTTTATTTTAATTGTAGCAGTTGTTTTCTATTTTATATTGATTTAAGGTTACACTTTACAAATCACGATGATTTTAATTCTGTAATTTAAAGTACTCTGAACTAAATATGTGATGAGCACGATAGAAATTATTATTTTTAATCCGTTGAAAATGGTCCCAGGATTATCACTATCAAAGCCCGTAGCTTTACGCCACTCAAAGCTATCTTTTATATCATGAAAGCGATGACTCATGCCGATTATTCAAAATAAGTTATAAGTTTTCATCTGAATAGCAGTTTCACAAATTATAACTGCACTAGCGAATACAAAAAAAAAACTACCTATCTTCCTCAATCAAGTCCAAAAATATTAAATTTAAAGACGATATTATTCAATTATTATGTACACGATTCCCGTTTGATTTTAAATTGTTGATAATCTTTTTGAGGTATCCTCTTTGAAAGTATGAAATCGCTTGTCTTAACAGAAAACAAGGTTTTATGACCTGGTACGCTTTTTTGGGCATAAATAGCTAATATTTGTATAGGTATGTATGTTCCATGGAGATCGCATGGGTGCCCTAAGAAAAGATTTCCCGAAATTCCGACAGGATCAGGCAGAAACTGTTAAATTAAAAAAGAATGTGTTCGCGCGTCCTCAAGTGTCCTACATCATCAACTATAATAATTTGTCAGTTTTTCGTCGTGTCACGTTCGTCATTTTTCACATCTTACGTAAGATATGGGATTATGGAGAATGCCTTTACCCATATATAAATATTGGAATTATATTAGATATATTTATATTATATAGGGGCCTACACGGACTGGTTTAACATTTATTTATTTATTTAAATAAGGTACACCAACAGCATACATATACAACTTTTCTTAAAACTAAATTCAGAATGGGTAAATCAGTGTTTAAGATCCAGCAGGATCTTACGCAAAAAGAAACTGATAGTCAGCGTATAGCAATACGCTGACTATCAGTTTCTTTTTGCGTTCAGCGTTGGATTTGCAGTGGATGGTCACTATTATGAATGAGGCGTTTAAGAAGAAAGGTAAGAAAGTGAATGTTAACAAAACCAAAGTCATGGTCATAGAGAGGGAAGATAGTGTTACTGAATGTAACATAATGATAGGAGATGAAAAAGTGGAATAAGTAAATGAGTTTGCGTATTTAGGGTCTTTGTTTACGAGAGATGGACAATGTGAGGGAGATAGATAGATAGACAGATAGATAATACACTTTATTGTACACCAAAATAATATCGTACAGTAGGTACATTGGTAAATTAACTAATATCTATGTACAATCGGCGGCCTTATCGCTAGATGCGATCTCTGCCAGGCAACCTTAGGATGGACAGAAATAATGTAAGCAGTCATGTGTGGCGGTGGTGTAGTTAAATAATAAAATAAAGAAAAACATAATATTAAATAAAAATATATACATTTACCAACCATATATATTATATACCTACTTATATATAATACATACATACACATGGAGATGTTGAAATGAGAGTGAAAGCAGGAAATAGTGTGAATGGCGCCCTACAAGCCATCATCAGCAATGGTATTATCCCAAGGCAGGCTCGCCTTGCTATACTGCAGGGAGTTTTGGCGCCAACATTGATGTATGGTAGCGAATCATGGGTATGGCAGAAGTAGGATGAAAGTATTATCAATGTTGTAGAAACGAGAGCTTTGAGAAGTATGTGCGGAGTAAGTCTGATATATAAAGTGCGTAACAGTGTGATACAGGAAAAGTGTGGTCTAAAAGAAGATGTAGTGACAAAAATCGAGAAAGAAATGTTGTGTTGATTTGGACATTTGGAACGGATGAATGAAAGAAGAAATACGAAAGAAGTGTATCGTGCGAGAATGAATGGAGTTGTCGGTAGAAGACGCCCAAGACGGACTTACGCCGACCAAATAAGTGACGTACTGAAAAAGGGCCAAATTAAAAGTACCCATAACCGACGCGCCTGCATGATGAGGTTAACGAATGTCGAGAAAGTGAAAGAGGTGTGTTTGAACCGTAGCATGTGGCGTTCCATAGTCTCTGCCTACTCCAATGGGAGACAAGCGTGACAATATAGATAGATAGATAGATGGAATGCCGGTTGCATCCAAAACTTTTCGCCCTGGAATCTGTGGTTCGTTTACTAAATACGTATTACGAATATTATCGTTTCTACCCATAGAAATATAAACAAGCACTTCTTTATTAGATCTATGTTTCTACCCTTTGAACTATTGACGTACGTTTAGTTTTAACATAGTCTTAAGTTTAACTAGGTCACAAGAATATTCACAGTTCTACGCACAATGTGTTAGCTATAATGACAAAATAAATTACATTCTCCCACGAAAATAGATAAATTTCGACATCTAAAACCTATAAAAGCAATATCCTTCGAAAGACAATTGATTATTTGTAAATATCTATAGCAATAAATTAAGTACTGTATTGAAACGAAACAATGGTGATAGAACATTAAATTACAACTCTTGCCGTTACCAAAATATCACCCCGGCCTTTGACGAAAATGTCTCTTGCAACTTCTTTGACAAAGATTATTAGCTTTCTGAGACAAGTAATAAATGGGTCTCTAGATACCTCCCCGAGTTTGTACCTTATTTATTTAACAATTATATCTCGAAGACAGTTATTAACTTTGGTATAATAATTGTAGATTTCATGCCTCAACAAAAGAGTATAATTAAAGAGTTTAATGTAAGCTTTATATTATGGCAACGAATTACGAATTTGCTTTTCTGAAGAGTAATGTTATTTTAAGAGTGAATAATGGAGTCTAATTTTAAGGCGACGATATCGAAAATGACATTTTATTTTTATCTTTCTACTTGGTGACAGGATGACTGACTCAAGAGTTTGAAAGTTATTAAAGGAATAATCCCTAACCAGCATGATATTTTTGATAAGTAAAATGGATACCATTTTTTTAATCTTGTTGTATATTTAAGCCTGTACTGTCAGGAGGTACGAGCCTACCAATTCTATTAGCAGGTTTATAACCCAAGTATTGGATTTTCAATATGGTTATGGAATAATAAGGTTTGGGTGTAACTACAATTACTATAGGGAGGATCCTCTCACTCGGTGATTGTGCCTGGTGGATTGCAGTTTGATTTTTAGTACATTAGAAATGGTCCTTGTTCATTCGTATTTTGCCTTAACTTAATTGTAAGTACTTCCAATGAAACAATGGAAGCCATCGAATTCCAGTAAGATAGTATTGATTTACGGTCATTTTCAATATTCGATCCATACATGGATTTTGAGATTCGAGATTCGTGTTTGACATATTTTGTATGGAGCTTATGTCAAAAACGAATCTAGAATCTACTGATCTATCTATAGATCGAATATTGAATTCCGTAGTTAAATTGTCACAGAAATAAGCAAAATCAAAAAAAATAGTCTTCAATACAAATTACATACGAAAACAGTAGAAAGAAATGATCTCTAGATTTATTTTCGCCGCTTATTTCCTGCTTTGTCTTCATCATAATAGTCATGCTACACGATCAACCTTTCATGAGAGATTTTATAACATCCTCTCGGTGTTTCTGTATAACTTATTATATTTTGACAGCTAATTACCTTATTCTTGTATTCGTCTCGCTTGCATGACAGTTATAAGAATATGATACTCCATCCGAAATTGTTCTGCAAAACGTAGATTTTATTACCAGTTAAAGTATGTTCCACTTTTTGCTTAAGATGCGAAAATGTTCTTCTAAATCCATGAGTTTAGATGCTTTGATCTTACAACAAATTTTGTTTCAATAATGTAACCTGTCGGCACCAGAACACGAAACAAACCAATCAGCTGCCAGCAATTTGAGCATCGAGATAATTCGAAGGCATTTTATGTTAACAGCCTACTAGGTAATCTCCTTTTAATATTTGCTCTCTTAATAAAATATCTCTTTACGTCGGAAATTTATGATCCAATAAACCTGTTAGTCGTCACATAACCAATTTAATCTGCCTGGTATTTGATAGCTCTACGATTCGTAATAAAAACAGATTAATGTTTGATGAAAAAACTCTAGCGCTTTCCTTTCAAAAGGTATTGTTAAAGTCATCTCTTGGGAACGATTTGGTGCGAAACGCAATAGAAATTTACATAAAAGATTTAGTTAGAGAGACGATGTAATTTCGGCTTTTCTTTTTTCCTTATGGACTGAGTTGAATTCCTAAGGGAAAGATGTTAATGTTGACACCAATACAGCTGTGCGGTATTACAAATTGCTTTGGTGCATAAGTAGCGAGTTTACAAACTTCTTGTTTACTTGAGCCGGAACGTATACAATGTATCTATTGAACTTCGCTGTTCTGATACTTTAGATAAGCATAGAAGTTGTACTGTTGAAACGGCAGTTTCCCCAGAACTTTACAATTTCTCTTCTTTATATTATTGCCTTACTGGTAGATTTTGTTCCTTGTCTGCTACGCTCTTATTCCGATTCAAGTTATATGTGATATGACTGCGACGTATGATATTTTGAAAACTCGTTCGTTTGAAAAGAAATCCATCATTATTATAATGCGTGTTTGGCGAAAAAAAAGTGTGAATGCCAGTCAGATTGGATCAGTTATATTGGAGAATCTCATTATAGTAACCCCCTATTATAAACATTAAAACAGATTTAATTTTCCACTTTTAATATCTTTTACAAATTATATTGTCGCTAACCAACCTTTAGTACAATTTCAGGATCATACGCTATTAAATAGTTTTTGACACTTGGTTTTTGTTAATAAGGGAGTGAATGTGTAACTTTGTATCATTAGTAATATTAATTTTAATATATTTATAATATATATAGAGTAATAAGTAATCTTACTAATTTATTATTACCGTATTTTAGTTCTAAGTCTTAGCCTTCATCGAAATAACAGACCGTATTAATTGCCCTATGAGGTAGTTTGCCAATCATTTCCAGAATATTCGACAATATTGCTTCC
Source organism: Euclidia mi (assembly GCA_944739405.2). Classification (NCBI taxonomy): domain Eukaryota; kingdom Metazoa; phylum Arthropoda; class Insecta; order Lepidoptera; family Erebidae; genus Euclidia; species Euclidia mi. Next base: position 36,059,170 of record OX123192.2, on the reverse strand, counting down.
ATAATCGAGTAGTCGTAATATCTTTTTGATTACGTTTATAAAAGGATATTGTGTACAAAATAATTTCGCGCACAATAAACCTTGAATTAGGTTATGATGAAAATAACGGAATCCCTGGGTCTGTCCAATCAAATTCTGATTAGGTACCTGGTGGACTTGTTGATATAAAAAAGCTTTTCTTTTAAATAATAATAGATCAGTGCTGATACTTTGGAAAACGGTAAAATGTGAAATAAAATTATAGTAGGATGAAACCCATTCGACAAGGAAGACAATATAACAAAAATTAAAGAAAAAAAAATTACGGGACATCTGAGGTAGGGAAGTGGACCCTCCTGTGGGATCTCCACCTTGTCATGGTGGCGGGGCTCAGCAACCGTGGTTAGGGCACCCACGGTGAAGCTTAGCGAGATCCCGGGAGTGGACGCTCCGCGTGGGCTTGATGGAGGCCTGTGCAAGATGCGACCAAAGGTACGGGTGCGCGGGACAGTTCTTTTTGTCCTTCGCAGTCGGGTGCGGTCGCGGGAGGAGAGGCGTGTCCTATCTCCCGTGACCAAATGGGGCGCACCATTTGTTGCGGGTCAGGTTGCCTTCTTCCCTATCCCCTGCGGCCGTTTTAGTGCCTGCGGACGGCGAGCGCTGGGGCTGCTCCCCGTCCGCCAAAAGGCAAGGAAGCGGCGTAGTGTCCGCGCCGCCTCCTAAGTTATAACGAAACGAGGCCCGCCAACACCAACGGCGGGTCAATCCCGGGCGGGATCACGGGAAAGCATGCTATCTGCGAATCGCGTGACCCCGCCACTACACGGGACCCGCAAGGAAACCGCGGTGGTTTTAGTGGGTATGTGCCGCCTTTAGGGGAGAGCCTGCACACACCTCCTCCAGTCCCAAGCCCGGTCGATCACACTCCGGCCGGGTTGGTGTCGAGTTTAGATGGCTTATAAGGAGAGTTTCCCCCGTAATCAAGACAAAAAAAGGTCGGGAATTGGATAGGGTTGCGATTTTAAGGGTAAAAACGGGTTTACCTCGATTGGCGGCAAAACCACAGATTACTAAATAGTTACTTCGAAACAGATACATCACTCCCATACAAAAGCGAATATACTTACGCTATAATCACCTACAAAATCTTAATAATAATAGCCGTTGTTCGTCGTGAAGAGAAATGTACCCTAAGGACTCACGCAAAGAGTTGCAGATTGTGTGACTGTACGTACAAGCGCGTCATCGAACGAAAGCGCTAGGGTTGTTCTTATGCTGATTTTCGTAATAAAACAAATATTGCGAAACAACCATATTTTTATTTGCATAATATTTATATCTACACGAGTCAGTAAATACATATTGTTAACATATTTAATAATATTAACAATAAATAATATGTTATAAAAGAAATAAAATTTATAATAATCGTACGTAGTATGGGGCCTATTGCATATTGCTTATATTATGTTTATCGGGCACAATACCAGACAATACAGTAAGTACGTACATAAGATTCTGATATTAAGTAGATTTTATTTCATAAAAACAACATTTATATTTATCTCTAATAACCTAAAGTTATCAATTTACGAACATTTACATACCTAGTATTTCCTTTCCTACCTTTGCTCTAAATAAACTAAATGGTGTCAATTTGTAGATTAAATTTTATATAAGTACCTACTCATATCAAATCTTATACCATTACTTACTTCATAAATCATTATTTGTTCTTCTGCAATGAAAAAACAACAAGTTTTAATTTGCTTGCCTTTAACACCCATCCACTGCACAATAACTTCGTGGTTTCGGCATTTCTATAAGAAAGCGCGGGAAACGTGCCGTGCGTACACGCTGCCGGGTGTGCGGCGGCCCTCTGTCGTTTGGACCGACAGCGGTACACGAAATGGTAGGTATTTATCGCGCGAATTTGAGCCAGTGACGGGGGCCTGCCTTGACGAGATATCTTATGTTCTTATACGGGACGTAATCTGCCTTCTCACCAAGGGAGATGGGACAAATATACTAGACACATGTAATGCATAATACACGTATGATTAAATCAGTACTTATTTAATTAAGTATGGGTAGAATGTACGAATGGTTAGGATGATGCCAAATAAAATTAGTTATATCAATAAAGTCCCAATTTAAAAGCACCTTCACTCTGTGAAGTTACTAATAGCATTGCAAAGGTGCGGGGGTTTGCGGCAGTACGCGCATATCAGCACGCATCATGGGTGGAGTTGATAATTTTGAAGGTGCGGGTGTGCGTCTGCAGATCCAGGCGCCATGGGAAGCCAGCTAAGAAAGCTACCTACCTACTTCACGTTTGCGCCAAATGTTTATTTGCCTAGTAACTCACACGAAGATCTTTGGTCCCACTTTTCACACATATTGCTTTATGAAATATTGGCAGCCTTTCAAAAGGTAGAAAGACTCATATAATTTTATCACATTATAAAAGACAAGCGCACGCATTGAAAGCCAGGCGACCAATTTTATGCAGACGTTGTTTTACAAAAAATGGCAACACACAATCTAGAGTCACTTATATTCTAATAAAGATAAGTAATGGTGATAACCCAGTGGTGTACGTAACCGACTGCAGAGACGATGGTCTTGGGTTCAATCCCCAGGTACCCCGGGCGCACACCTCTGATTTTTCGAAGTTATGTGTGTAGTAAAAATGTTAAATAACGCTCGCTTAATAATGTGCTCGGTAGATGGCAATAGGCTCGCCCCCCCATAACTGGCGAAGTGTGGGTGTGTAATACACCTCTGCCTACCCCTTCGGGGATAAAGGCGTGAAGTTATATTATCTTATGAGATTTGCATGAGTACGCAGTTGGTTATAACGTCAGAGGTCGATGACCTGATTAGACAAGATTCATTGGCTTTTCCTACTTCCCAGTTCTTATTATCGGCGGAGTCTGGCAATACGCCCAATCATGGGGCACGTAGTACGGTCTTGAAATATTGGTATTGCAATTTGGTTGTAGAATAAATATATTCGCTCGTTGGGTGTGGCTTAATCTGTAATAGGCGTAATATCATTTTTCACAATCTGTATAAAGATATGGGTCTATATTGCAACGTGTAAAGAAAGATATCATCATCCTCCTGGCGTTATCCCAGTCTTTATCCTGGGGTCCGCTTTCTAGTCTAACCGGATTTGGCGGAATATTAGCTTTTCCACGGAGCGACTGCCTGTCTGACCTCCGCAACCCGAAGGGATGGCGGTATTCCATAGTTTAGACTAGTGTCAGTTTATTTTAGAGTTACTGACGCCCTATAACGACTGTCAAAGATCTTCATGACAACCGGGAGCAACGGCTTAACGTGCTTTCCGAGGGACGAGACAAGCGATAATTAACAATTCAATACGCACATAACTCCGAAAAGTCAGTGGTGCACGCCGTGGATTCGAACCCGATACCCTTTGCATGGCAGTCCGTTGGTATCTCCACTAGGCTATCGCTGCCTGTGTAAAGAAAGATATATACTCTACTTATTACTAGGCAATAAGGAACCCACTAGATGTAAATGGCAAAGCCATTTACATCATACACATTACACACACATTACACACACATTTTATTTAAATACTACACCTGTTATTGTACAAATCGCAAAAAATAAATGGTGAACAAATTCAAGATTCAAGTCACGTTTAAAAACTCCACTCAACAGCTTAACTCAAAACCAAATCTCATTCGCATTGGGAACACCATCACCTCTTGCCACCCTCCGAAATGTCACCTCCATCAAATATAATCCCGAAAAATCAAAATTCATCGTCCACATGGCAACACCGCGACAAAGTACGTAATTCAAAGTTACAAACATGGCGCTGCGGCAATATTAGAAATGAGAATATTTGTTACATTTTCGTGCTTAAATTACTGATTTAGATGAAACTTTCATCATGTCAGCCTAGAGACGTCTACTACTGTACATAGGCCTCCCCAAGGTTCTCCACACAGACCGATTTTGAGCCGCCCGCATCCAACTACTTCCTGCGATCTTAACCAGATCGTCGTTCCACCTTGCGGGAGGCCTACCCCTGCTGCGTCGTCTGGTACATTGTGGTCGCCACTCTAAAAACTTTACCATGTTTTAGTTTCTAAGTTTATCTTCGCTCATGATTAGTTATTAGGGTAGGAACTGCCAAATATTCGCTACTCTACATTCCCCAAGGCTTATACATGACAAATTTCAGATCATTACGCCCAGTAGCTTCGGCCAAACAGCTCAGAAATTTACATAGAGGCGCATTTCATATGGGCGCTTTGAAGAATAACTTTCTGCGACTCAAACTGCCGCTTGGCGGCGTGGAAGTCGCGCTGCGGCAGCTGTCTCTTTCCTCCAGTATATCTTAACTACCAGAGCGAGAGAGAGAGAGAGAACGATGCCAGCGCCGCCAACGGCGATAACTACGAACTAAACTGGAGACAGTCCCCACTTGGAATCGGCACACGAACTCATTAAGAACTACGCTTCTATGTAAATCTGTATTCATTGCTTCGGCTGAGCGTTGTCTATCAATCAATCGGAAATTTTAATTACTAGCTGAGCCCGCGGTTACACCGCATTGTTTGGGGCTACTGCTCCGCGGCTGTGTATCATAGCGTGATGTTATATAGCCTTTAGCCTTCCTCAATAAAATTAATATCCAACACAAAAAATAATTATTCATTTCGAACGAATAGTTTCAGTTAAAGAAAGAAACAAACAAACTCTTCGGCTTTGTAATTTATTCCAATAATTTGTATAGCTAATTAGATATACGATTTAGATTATAATGTCATAAGCTACTTGCTTTATTTATTTAGGTTTGCTAACAAATGTAACAATAATACAATCAAATATTATAAACATCTTACGTTTTAGAGTATCACAATGTTCATGAGCGTTCCTCGAGCGTACGTTCGGCATCCGTTCGGCGTGCGCCCGGCGTTCACTTTGTACTACAGAGTGAAAGCCGAGCGCATGCCAGGCGAACGTTTGAGGAACGCTGTCGCCCCATGTGAGGTCGGCCTAGCAACTACATCCAATTATAAGCAAACACCACAATAACAAACATAAGTATTACTAATAACAAGTTAAACAAATTACGGATTACAGTTTAGTTTTAACCTTATTCATAATTTACGGCGCGATAATATTACTAGAGTTGGCATTATATCATATAATTTTTATCAACTCGACAAGTTTATATCAAGATAAGAGCTAAAGTCTATTATAGGGAGTTCCAAGTTATCGACATAACTTTTTCAGATCGATATGACGCACTGGGAAGTTTTCTTCAACGTCGCAGGCGTTTCTAAGAGGTTAGATATTAGTAAATAGGTCGGATGTGCGTGAGGTTACTTAAAAGTATCAAAAATAATAACGCTTACGTCTCATGTGTTTACGCTCAAAATGTATACAGTGTGAGTCTTTATAAAGTGCACATATCAAAATTCATGGCGAAATGTGGGTGTTATATCACACCTCTGCCTACCCCTTCCGGGATACAGGCGTGAGACTATAAATTAAAATAAATAAATAAACATATCAAAACCAGGGAAACTAAACACAATTTCATCGACGGAAAAATAGCCAAAAAAATATAAATTTTTATAAATATTTTAAATTTTAAGTTGCAGCTGCTACCCCTATTTAAATAAATTGTTATAACTTTTAAACGGAATGTCCTATCCAAGTGGAATACATTTTGAAATAAATGTTAATAACAGGCAGTGCCAATAAAGTAATAATTTCAAAAATAATAAATGCCATAAAATTAAAATAAAAAGGTATTTGATGAAAATTCTCGAAAAATCGTCCACTTTATCCTACTTTTTTTAATTGTTTTGATATGTGCACTTTATAAAAACACACTGTATAACAGCTGAGTATAAATGTGAATTATTCTTTCATTATATTTTCCCGTAGGTTCTTACTTACGGAGCAGAAAACTGGGTCCTCGCAGAAGAGAGTAAATCTAAGAGAATACCAACGGCAAAAAAATAACCTAGACATTAAGAAAATACACCTATAGGTCACTGCAAAGTAGTGTCTCATTTAGAGACTGAACCTACACTCTATAACTCTACGCAGTATCATACAAAGAGACGCTTGAATCACTATGCCATTTATTTATATCAGTCCAGATATATCTTTTGCAGGAGCTGTATCTACCAGAATTACCACAGGTGAACATAGCATATAAAATAACACCAATACCATCGCTTTATATAGAGATGAAATCTAAACCGAAACTATAAACATTTACTGGGACAACTAATAACTCTTATTTTAAAGCTTCTAGCGATATCATTAATTGTATCCTGCAATATAACATTCAAGCGAAGCTCGTGACACCGCTTCTAAAAAATATCGGATTTTTTTTTTCGGCATAAATAAAATCTAAAATTTTTGCTTTAAATTTCAAACTTATTTGGATAGAGACTCTGTTTTAGTTTGCACGTTTGGCGTAGTGCTTTAAGCGGTCACATTGGGTTTTTGAACTACGCCGGTTACTGTGGTTTCGATCCCCATGTGAGACAACACTTTGTGTAGATTTTTGTTTTGAGTCTTGATGTACTTTTATGTCCTTTGATTTAATGAATATTTTTTAAACGACAGCTCCCGCACTAGGAATGAATCCTGTGACGCGGGGGACTTTACAGACATACAACCATCGGACACAATGAACACCCAAAACAACAAATTATGAAATGAAATAATGAAATTACTCGAAACAACAAATTATGGATCACACAAAGTGTTGTCTCGTGTGGGAATCGAACCCACAACACTCGACTGAGTGTTAAACGGCGAGGCGACCGCTTAAACTACTACGCCAACCGTGCAGTCCATGAATGTTAGATTTCCGAGTCATAGGTATAAAGACGGACGCTCTATGACGCGGGGATCTAACATAGAATATAATAATGTACTAGGAAGGCAGTTGCCTTGAAACAAAAGTTGAACTTTTGGTTCCGAAGATAATATGACCGTTAGAAAGTTAGATTTTTAGGCCTAAACGGGTTACGAACGAGGTTAGAAGTACCGGTTACAAACTTAGTCCAGAACGTTCTATTATATTTAAATATCATCATTTATATCATTTAAAAGCAGCAATAGTCTAGTGGAGAGATGGACAGGCTATTACACAAACGGGCCAGGTTTGAATCCTTGACGCGCACCAATGACTTTGCGAAGTTATGTGTGTAATTACATTGTTAATTGCTTGCTAAACGGTGAAGGAAAACATCGTGAGGACACCTGCACTTGGTCAGCGTATTAGACTATGGCTTTTTCTTTCTCTTATTGAGAAGAAGCCCGTGCACAGCAGTAGAACAGTTTATATACAGGGCTGATGATGATGAGTCGCAGCAACATTGCCGTACAAATAGCATCATCATCTTATTCTAGAGATTTCCACTTACGACTCCCTCAAGGATCACACACACACACACTTATCTTGAGCCGCTCGCATGCAACCGCATCCCGCATTCTTAAAGAAATAGCGATGTTCCATGGCTTAGACCACTATCAGTATATTCAAGGCAATTCACTCCCCATAGCGACGACTAAAGATCTTCATGGCACTCAGGACCAAGAGCTTAACGTGCTCTCCGAGGCACGGAGCAAACGGTAATTGCTTTCTTACTTATAAATTTAACCTATATCTCAATATCTTCAATTACATCGACGATACAGACCGCTTGTAACTGGTACCACAAATTTATATAGCTGCGAAACGTAGTGAAATCATTTGGCAAGTTACCAAACCTCTGCTACCTACAGAGTATATTTGTCGTCTTTAGTATAGACTTCGGTTCTTGTAACTAGTTATGGTCGTTTTAGATGAATTGTAAGTATGAAAGAATAGCTTAAAATTGGCTAGATCGTATTTTAAGTATCAAAGTTGGTTGGGCGTATTTTGTTGCCTTGCCATTTTTGTAACAAAATGGCAAGGCAACAAAATACTCCCAACTCCTGTTTCAGTGCACTAATGTGCAATTATGTGTAAATCCAAAGCCTTGTATAATAAACTCCAAATGCCCACAAACTCTAATATATTACAATATATTTATAGGGTGCATAGGGTTCCCACCAAGAACTTAGGGTCCCAAGCCACCTCACCTGCAAGTGGTGCACCTGCCGATCAACGGACGAGGCTCTGGCAAACAAAATATCCCGATAAGCGGCAATAGGCTCGCCACCTATTACGTGGGATCGAAACACTGGCGAAAAGTGGGCGTTTAATACGCCTCTGCCTACCCCTTCGGGAAACAGGCGTGAGTCTATGTATGTATGTATGTATGTATATTTAGAGTTTGTGGGCATTATATTACATGCATATATAACAAGTTTGATAAGTTCATAGATAGAAGACGTAGTTAGATGTTTTTATATGACCGAAAAATTATAGACCATAATCTTTCATTGTTACTTTGACTCTAAAGTCTGTCTATCTATCCGATCACATAGATAGACAGACGAACAAAACAACAACAATAATAAAAAAATGTACTACTATGGTTTTTACCAAAAAAATTGCATGTGCAATACGCAACCCAAATATAATGAATTTTTCAAGAAGAAATTTACTTTACCTCATCTTAATTAAAAGTTCACAATGAAAGTAAAAATGTACATTTTAAACTAACTTTGTAACTAGTTTCATAGTTAAGTTTTTATTTCAAGAAAAGAGGAGTGTTACTATCAAACCGATACTAGTATGAGGTTTGTCTGCGCTATATGCCTGGCATACTGAATTGTGTAGACGTTTCTTTATGGAAAGTATTTATTTGATATTTTCCATTACCGTAGATGCATATAGATCACTTCTAGATAATATGCCGAATGCCAACTATTAATAGATTGCAAATCTCTTTAGTCAAGTATTTATTTTATCTGGCCTTTATATTTTTGCTCTAGAATTGATTTTAAGACGAGACATACGGCCAGTTGATAGCATACATATTAGCGATACCGAATAACTATTCGATATAATATTGTCACCCATAATAATCACGATTAGTGCTTTATATGAGTCTCCTCATAATTTCTTACTATCTGCATCTGTTGGCTGCAAAGACGGTATAATGTCTTTGGTTGGCTGCTATTACGTACAGCATCTTCAACTGCTCATTTTATTTTATCAGCTTCTTTCTATTCTTTTTTTTTTCAGACTACTACTGGACCTAATTTACTTCACAGTTTGACTGTGAGTCATTTGGATGAATTGGCCTGCTGTCCCACACTAACCAGATGGGTTGGTATAGAAATTTATGTCTAGTTTTCCGTCTCTTCGCAAGGATATTATTTGTTTAGTCTATTTTTCTAAAATGATTTTTACGGCACTCACGGAAAGGAAGTTAAATGGGGCAGGGACATTCTGTATTCTTAATCCATCACCATACCGTAAATTTCTGGTAGTCAAGATATATGTATACCGTCCGACGTAATAACTATAATAAGCTCACTAAAAATACCAATAGTATAGGGTATGACGATATTCCGACTAAAGTTATTAAATTTGTAGGCGCAACAATATCTAAACATATCAGTCACCTTATAAATCTAAGCATCAGTACTGGGATATATCCAAACGGGTTAAAAACATCTGTCGTCAAACCTCTGTTTAAAAAACAGGATAGGGAAAGAATGGAATTCTATAGACCAATTACGCTCATACCAGTGTTTTCGAAAGTTTTTGAAAAATTCATTTACAAGCAAATATATAATTTTGTTGAAAGAGAAAATATCTTAGCTTCAGAACAAAAAGGATTTCGAGCAAACAAGAGTATAAATGGGGCCATATACGACTTCTTGAATGTAATAATAACAAATGTTGATAGCAAAATACCAGTCTGCGCCATATTCTGTGATATGACGTAGGCGTTCGATTATGTAGATCATGATATATTAATAGAAAGCTAGATATGTATGGAATAAGTGGCGATGTTTTGAATCTTATAAAATCTTACCTGGGAAATAGGAAGCAATATACTGAGCTTCAAAATATCGATCCCAAGACCAAAAAACAAGAATCGTACATTTCTCATATCCAAACAGTAAGTTATGGTGTGGGACAAGGCAGTGTTCTAGCTCCATTATTGTTTAATTTGTACATTAATGATCTACCTAAAATAACCCCCCCCATCCGGTAACATTATTCGCGGACGACAGTACAGTCGCCATTTACTGCCAAAACAAAAACACATACGAAAATTATATTAATTCTACATTACTTAATATTATAAAATGGATGGACAATAATAATTTAAGGATAAACATTTCTAAAACTAATATAATGCAATTTTTGCAAAGAACCCCTTTAATAAATCTTGACATTAAATATAATCATATTAAAATTAATGAAGTTGACACTGCAAAATTTTTAGGTCTCAATATTGATAGTAAAATTAATTGGAAAAGTCATACGGAGGACCTATGTAAAAAAAAATGTAATACTGCTTATGCCCTTCGTAAGCTTGCACCTACTCTTAACCATGAGGCATTACTCATGGCATATCATGGTACAACTGCCTCAAAACTAAGATATGCCATAATATTCTGGGGTAACTCAACAAAGAGAGACATGGTGTTTAAAGCACAAAAACAATGTATCAGAGCTATGTTTAAATTGAAATCCACGGAAAGCTGCAAACCATATTTTAAAAAATACAACATTTTAACACTGCCATGCTTGTACATATACGAAGTAGGAGTCTTTGTAAAAAATAATGCGGATGTATTCGAAAAAATAGGGGATACAGTTATACGAAACAGGAGAGACAAGACTAGCAATAGACTTCGTATATGCAAAGCCAGTACGACCATAATGCACAAAAGTATATTTTGCATGGCACCAGTTGTATTTAATAAGCTCCCAACCTCAATCACAAATATGAGCTGGAACATGTTCAAAAGACATCTAAACAACTATTTGGTAAACAAATGTTACTACTCAGTTAATGATTTTTTAACAGAAAATGACATATGACAATTGTAACTTTTTTGACAAATGCTATTGTGACTTTAAGTAAAATTATAATTTTGAAATTAAACTACAGTTTACGGATTTTATCACGTTATATTGGTTTCACTTGTTATTACATTTAAACCGAATGATCAAGAAACTACATTTTTATTACTAGCCAACGTTTCGAATTCTTTACAGGATTCATGTTCACGGCAGACTGAGGTGATATTTGTCTTTGTTTTGAATTTAAGGTGATAACAGGGTCCCAGGCTGGAGGAACATTCCAACCATCTTCCCTATTGAAAATAAAATGTGTAACATTCGCGTAAACCCAAGAAAATATTAAAATTATAATATTATTTCTTGACTTTATCTGATTATATAAATTTTATTGACAAAACTAATCTTAACCATACATTATATCTATATTATTATGAATTGTTGATGATGACTATCGAATTTATTATGCGACATTGTTTTTTTTAATTAATAAGTATAATTGCTAATTGTTTTATTATTATTCAATTGAGTGCATATGTATGCAATAGTCAGGAATGTTATGTCTCAAACTAGCTCAAATTAGTTTTATTAAAGAAATGTTGCAAAATATATTTGTACGTCTATATGACAGAGCAAAGAGCACTAATAATTTGTATAATTGTAAGACTAATGTATCTACCTTTGTTCAGCAAATAAAATGATGATTATTGATTATTGATTATGATTAATGGTCATAAAACATCTATCACTCTTAGCAACGGACACTGATTACACTTAAGATTACACATAGAAGTGGTCTATCATTTAGGTCAAAGTTTTTGAAAGCCTAAAATCTATTTAATCGTTCTTCGTAATTCTAGTTATGATTTACCTTTTTCCATGTGTAATAAATCAAGGAGTTTTTGTTGATTAATGTTCTGGTTAGTAGAAAAATTGTAGTCAAATTATGACTCAGTGTCCTATTTTCGTAATTACTAAAGGCTAGAAGTATAGACGATGGTCTTTGTTGTTAATTTATTTATTGCTGTATACTGCAATGGAAAGAAAAATGAAAGTATGAGAATCAAACTGACAAGGCCTTATTAGAAAATGGGGTCTAAATGTTATTATGTAGATCGAAGTTTAGTCCAGGCCTTAACTGTGTTAAAGTTTGAATCTCTAGAACTCATTGTAAATTTGAATGAATGGAATAAATGACAATCCTGTTTGACGTTTGTTCTAATGTAGAGAATCTCTTGAAATCATTCTCATCATGTAATAAGCCAGAATTGATTTTTTTTAGTTTTACTTTGACAAGAATAAAAACAACGGAAGTAGATTAGACAGTTTAGGTTCCAGTACTCTCAATTACCAATCTAAACGAAAAAATTAGATGGTTTATATTTGTAATGGGTCAACTTAATGTTGACCCATTAATTCTAGAGCTTTACCATTAACAAAAACTATTACCAAAACACCGAAACTTCGCAACTAGATTATTGATTTTACGTTCATATAAATTTTAGACAGACTTAAAACACATAAACCGCCCAAGACTATGCATATGTAAATTCCATTTTGACCAGGGCTCGATCCGTGTACACAAATAAATTACATCAATTAATATAACAGTGTTGCAGACCCCTATCAGAACCCACAACAAAATCATTGCAAATGAACGATATATTAGTTTTTGTTTCGCTTACTACAAAAGGCTGAAGGCTGGAATATGTAGGCGAATTTATTGGGAATATGTTCAAGATTTGGGCGAGAGATGGCGTTCTGTCATAGAGTGAAACTTTCTGACGGAATCAACTTTGTGTTTGTGGAATTATAATGTACCTATGTATAGTTGCTAAGCTGTGTTACTTCCAAAATGTGGCTTTTGTTTTATTTTTTTAGTCGGAAAATCACAAGGGCATCCTGCAAAGCAACCTTTTGATAGAGATTTAATTTTACTCTGCGGGTTAGCGTACTTCTAACGTACATAAGTATTTTTCCTCTATAAGAGGTGAATATATACTAATATAAATACTAAGAAACACTAAATAAAAAGAAAATACACACTGAATGAAAACATAAAAAAATGTATAAACGTCTCTAAAATGTTGTAACCAACATAACACAGAGCAAATAGAGAAAATGGTGACATCGAGTGAGTGGCAGAGGAACTTGTGGAGACACGTCTGAGGCTGTTGTTCTGCTAAAAATAAAAATTGAGGTGAGTTAAAAACTGATCAGCCATACAGATCGAACGAGGTTAATTATCGCTTGCGCCGTGCCTCGGAGAGCACGTTAAGCCGTCGGCCCCGGCTGTCATGACGATCTTTGACAGTCTTTATATGGCGTCAGTACCTTCTAAATAAAATGAAATTAGTCTAAACCATAGAATATCGCTGTCCATTCGGGTTGCGGATGTCAGACAGGCAGTGGCCCTGTGGAAAAGCTAATATTCTGCCAAATTATAGTAGTTAGACTAGTAAGCGGACCGTTGTAACCGGGATAAAACTAGGAGGATGGAATACAGATAGAACATGATTTATTTGTAGGAAAGGCTAGGAAGAGACCTAAGGTAAGCTTTGGACGCATTTTGGCAAGAAGAGTTACGGAAGAAAATAAGTGTTCAAAGTTTTCCTAATAATTGTTGTAATAAGTGGTCCAGCCGTTCCAGAGATTAGCGAGAACAAATAGACAGACAGACCGACAAAAAATTTAAAACTGTAATTTCGGTGTATTTAGTAAAAAGCGGTTGTTTTAATATTACAAATAGACACTTCAATTTTATTTATGTGTATAGATATAGATGTCATTCGTGGTACTTGTAGAAATCGCAATTTTTGATACGATCGTCCGTGCATCTCTAGTTTATACAACATAAATGATCACTGTATTGTACGATAAAGCATTCGTATTATGTCATCTCCTATTTCGAGGTGGCGAGCCTATTGCCGCTTATCGGGATATATTTTGTTTGCCAGAGCCTCGTCCGTTGATCGGCAGGTGGACCACTTGCAGGTGAGGTTGGCTTGGGACCCTAAGTTCTTGGTGGGAACCCTATGCACCACTTGTATCATGTTTGAATTATTAATTTTCTTGTGCACTTTACTATTACAGACTATCGCCATTCTAACATTCAAATGTATACATCTTATTAAAATTGAAGTGTTTGTCAGTGATTTCAAAATAACTATGTTTTTTCAAGTGCTTATAGTTAGTTTCACAATCCTAAGCCCTAAACAAACCTTTTTAACATTTCTGTCTGCCTGTCTGTCCGTCTGTCTTTCTGTTTGTCCGGGGTAATCTCTGGAATGGCTGAACCGAATTAAATGCGACTTTCACTGAGAAGTAGTTTATTCATTTTACGCGTCCACTTAGAACTTACGAACGTTGAATTTTACGAAAGGGCCGGATTGATGAGGTCGTATGGTTCTCGCAAATTGGTATGAAAATTAAAATTAAATGTTTTTATTAACCGTGTGCAAAGCCGCGGGTACCTGCTAGTTTAACAATATAAAAAATCAGCTAAACAAGGGGCATTTATTATACATACATACATAGTCTCACGCCTATAACCTCGAAGAGGTAGGCAGAGGTGTATTTCTACACCCACTTTTCGCCAGATATACTTTAGTCCCACGTAATAAGGGGCGAGCCTATTGCCGTACCGGGCACATTTCCAGACTCCGTGCTGCTACTGAGAATTTCGTGACAGAAAAACCCAATAACACTGCCCGACCCAGGAATCGAATCCAGGACCTCCCGATCCCACGCGCACATTTATGCCGCGAGACCAACGAGGCAGTCGTATAGGATTTGATGTCGAGTTTTCCGTCTCAACGCAAAGATGGTATTTGCATCGTGTTATCCCTTAGTCGCCTCTTACGACACCCACGGGAAGATAGGGGGTGGTGACACTTGTATTCTATGTCGTCAACCACACGGCATTTATTATAGGTATATATCAAATTCTTGCGTATCTGACTGACAGCAACGCATAGCCAAAACGATTGAGAGCAAATAGAAGTAATTTGGCATCTATGTTTATTGGGGACCGTAGAGGTGCACTAAGCAGCGATTTCCCAAAATTCTCACGGGATCAGGCAGAAACGGTTAAATTAAAATTAAACTTGCGGGTGTAGCTGCAGGCATCCTCTACGTATAGAAGACTTCACAAATATCTCTATAAATAAGCTTTATATTTATTTGAATCAGTTCATGCACCCCGTGACCACTGCAATGCAATTGTCACTCATGCCAAAACTTCGACATTATTATTATTATTATATTAATAGCACACTAGCAGCTTTAAGCTGATGCGTGTGTGTCTTCGGATTTGAAGATTTGGTCGAGTTTGTTTTTAAAGGAGTTCAGTGACTTTGCCTTTATAAAACTGACTGGTAGTTTATTCCACGACGTGACATGTATTTGAAAATATTTAAATAAAATACATAAATGGAGATGTCGGTAGAGGACGCCCAAGGCGGACGTACGCCGACCAAATAGGTGACGTACTGAAAAAGGGCCAAATTAAAAATACCCACAACCGACGCGCATGCATGAGGAGGTTAATGAATGTCGAGGAAGCGAAAGAGGTATGTTTGAACCGTAGCAAGTAGCGTTCCATAGTATCTGCCTACCCAAATGGGAGACAGGCGTGATGATATAGATAGATAGATAGACATGCATAAAAATGTATTGTAAAAATCGCGAATGTTTGAAATGACCTCAATTTTTAAGACCACTTAATTTAATAATTTTAAATATAGCTTTTATGTCATACTTTGACAATTTTCGCATCCAATTCAATATCTCCAAATAGAATTATGTATTTAATAAGTAATTCTATTCCATCATTGAATATATAGCGCGTGTATTCAAAATCTGCACACGAAGGTACCTTAATAAATCGCGTTCTGCTTTCAAGCATGACAAGACTGTAAAAGCTATTATTTTGTAAAAGTTAGCATCCTCCTGCTCTAGGCTACGTACGGTGCAAACAAGCTGAAACTGTGTGCGCTTTTGCGAGAGCGGTGGACGAAACAACCAGTTTAAGCCGCATTCATTTTAGTTTCAGAAATAAAATATACTTAAAACGCTGAAAAAAGACTTGTCTCTTACAATATTCTTGCTAAATCTATAAAGTTTGTGACGGCGGAAAAATATATGTTAATCTTGAACATATTTTTGAGAGCCTGACCCTGTATCCAAAACACGTTTTTGAAAAGTTTTCTCGATGCAAAAAAATAGTAAACTAACCTCTTGAAATTAGCTTCCAACAAAAATATCTGTATTACTAATCAACGTACGTTGGTAAAATTTTTTCACTACTCAACTTATTTTTAAGTAATTACTTAATTTATTTTGTGGTTTGTAAAAAGATCTGAACGTCCCGTCGTCGTAGCGCTTCTCTTTCTTATGTATAAAATCCGACAGTGACAGCAGCAACTCAACTCAATAGCGGTTGTCAGCGCCTTAAATATTCTGTTATACTCTTGTTAGTGATACATATATTTGATTCGGCAGGCGATTAGCCATAGAAAGAAAACTTTAATCACTTATATCGTGGCTTACACATACTGTTGTTCACAATGTGTTAACGGCAAAACACGGCTTTAGAATTTAGAATGGTGTATTAAATATAAAAACGACATATATTTTTTGTTGCATGAACGAGAAAGTATTTTCTCCATTGCAGATTAATTATCGATGAAGACTCATGTCAAAACAAAGTGTTATAATTACGTGACACACCAGTAAGGTAAGTCGAGGTCATCACAGTGGTTTTTATTCATACAACTGCTTTCGAGAGTCGCACATGCTACCTCTCTTTGCATGAGAAACTTGATGGGAGTGAATGAAGCAAGAGAGATATGTCAGAATCGTTGCAAATGGCGTTCCGTAGTCTCTGGCTACCCCTTTGGGAAATAGGCGTAAGTCTATGTATGTACATGCTGCCTCTACCACACTCCAAACTCAAAGGTATTGCTGAACTCAATTCAAGTTTTGGAAGAAGACGTTCCTCGTGACAGCAGAAAAATAAAGTTTTAGTGGCTAATACATGCCATCGGATACATTCATCATTCAGCCTTTCGCGGTCCACTGCTGGATATAGGCTTTGCCTAATTTGCATCATAGTAGCATTCAATAATAGGATTGGCCTACTTTAGTATGCTGATGGATTGATTGGTATAGGTACGGAGTGATTGGTATAGGTTTAATGTCGAGTTTTCCATCTCTTCCCAAAACATAATATTTGCTTTGTGTATTTTCCTTAGTCACTACTTACGACATCCAAGAATGGGGATGTGACATTTTGTAATATAAATCCGACACAACACGGAAAAATACGTCACTTACATAAAATGTTATAGCTTACTTAACTTTGAATTTTATTTCCACTAAATAACAATGCAAACACGAATTAATATAAAAATATAAGACAACTTGGCGGAAACAAAGAATAAAGAAAAATTTAATATCCTTTATAAACTTACTATCAAAGTCGAAAAGTTTAGGGAATAAAATATTACAAGGCGGAAGGAATTTAGACAATTCAGTAAAGTTTTTATTTCAATCCAAGAAAATATGAATAAAAATTATGATAACTGTAAAAACACAGTAATAAAAACACACATAACACTAATATCATAAAACCGAAGAGTTTGTTTGTTAGTTTGGTGGGTTTTACGGGTTAATTTCAGAATCTACGGTACAAATTGATAAAACATTTTTACGTCGAACAATCAATTTATTGATCAAAAATACAATATAATAAAACAAATTGACATGGAGAGACTAAGTATGACAAAATGTAGTTTCAGCCAATATTTACCCAATATGTTAATTTGCTTAACAACTTGTCACTTTCCCGTCTGTCAATTACGTAGGACACTGGGGCGATACTACGACAAAACTAATCGGTCAGCGAGAATCCATAACACGTGACAATACACATCGTGTTTTATCGCTGCTAGATCAACTTGCCCATCATGCTACACCTTCAGGGATAAAAAAATGGAAGCAGGCAAATATTGGTGCTAAGGCACTGCTGTTAAAAATGTTTAAGTGAGATAATTTTAAATTAATAAATTTATAATCAATTCATACATTATTATACAGGACACACATGTTACTGAAAAACACACCCATACACGAAATAAATAATAGCATTTATCAGACAAAGATTTCAGTTGTCTCTGCCTACCCCGACGGGAAAAAGGTGTGAGGATATGTATGTATGTATCAGACAAAGATTTGGGTGGGAGTCGAGCCCTTGATCTCCAGCTTAGACCGGTCAAATAGTACTTACTTCTGCAAAATTCTAACACCAGCAAAGTTAAGATATTCAATTGACATAGTTTTTCGGTATATTCCTCACTCAGTTTACTACCTTTTCGTTTATCTCATATACTTTCGCGTCCTTACTCTATTGTAATAACTCCCGCTCAGCGAAAAGTTACGGCGTTGTCTTTTGAGATACGGCCTCTTTGCGACACTATTAAATATCAGAGTTCACTACGAATTTTATGACCTGGAGAAAGTCGGAGTATTTGCTCTTCAATTTGGTAGAATGGAATATTCTTTGTCATATGTAGAAGGGAATAAGTAACTGAGGCGCCAATTCTTTTCATATCTGTTTATTTAAAATTCTTGCGTTATTGACTGGCTTACAGAAAACGTATATTACTGGCCCCAACAAGCTTAAATTTGGGATGCATATTCCTTGGGGAGTTTAAGAAGGGATTTTCCGAAATTACGATATTACGAATAGCCACTATACTATCGATCAGATCGATTTAAAATATTTTGTCACCATTCTGTTCATTCAGTAACAATTACTGGTCAAATATTAATAAAAGCTCGATAGCCTATAATCTGGCACACTTCAAATAAAATGGCTCTTCACCGAGTGTCTTCAAGAGCATAATTAAAGGAAATTTTCCTGACCTTTAAGGTAGAGTGATTTATATATTATGTTATGTAGGTATATGCATATTGTGTGATTATATACAACATATTTGTATATATAAGTATAAAATTCTTGAGTTACTGAATGACTGACAGACCACGACAAAACAGTTAGGCACAAAATGTTAAAAATTTGCATGTATTCTTGGGGAGCAAAGGGGTGAACTAAGAAGGGTTTTTTCGAAATTCCCGCGGGATTCTTCAGATGCGGTTAAAAGAAATAGAATAGTGTGTGGGCGTAGCTGTAGGTATCCTGGGCATCCATATGTATTTTATAATTACAATGTAATACAATTTGAAAATTGTAACTAAAGCTAAATTTATTTATTTTCTAAAATAGCACAGAAAATATTTACAACCCTTACAATATATTTTTTTATAATATTTTAAAGTTTGCATCAGATAAATTAAAAAAAGGTTCTAAATATTTTGTTTTCATTTATCTCATGCAAACCTAATAGAACATTTTTGAAACAGTAAAATATCTTCTTAAGTTATCATTCAGTAGAATTTATTTTAGCCAATGAGTATGTCTCAAGAGACAGCTCCCCTGTATTTCTACAGAAGAGTATCAATACCAAGCTTCATCATCATCATCGGCCCTGTATATAAGCTGCCTCATTGCTGGGCACAAGCCTCTTCTCACTATGAGAAGGGTAAGTACCACCACCAGCCATAATCCACCACGCTGGCTAAGTGCGGGTTCGCAGACTTCACATGTCTTTCGAGAACATTATAGAGAACACTCAGACATGCAGGTCTGGTTTCCTCATGATGTTTTCCTTCACTGTTTAGCAAGCGATTATTTACAATTTAATACGTACGTAACTTCGAAAAGTCATTGGTGCGCGCCGTGTACTTATTCAAATTCGAGACCCTCTGCTGCGTAGCAGTCCGTTGGTCACTCCACTGTGCTATTGCTGCCTAATTCCAATCTTAATTACCCCCAATCCAAAAAACACATACTCCAATATCCTAATTACATTGGAAATTAGAGCACCGACCGAGTCTAATTCCATCTAGCTCTTAATTTACCCCAAAAAGGTTACGCTACAAGAAAAAAGTGCCCTATACTGAGCTAATATCAGCTGTTCACGAAACTTGGCTAGAAGCTTATCCCACTTGGCATCCACCGTGAGTTCATGTTTCCCTTTTATATATACTGCTATCTTAAAACTATCCCTTCGGTATTATTATGCCAGTTGGTATTATAAGTTTGTTGTGTCTGGAAAAAATAGTTTTACGTTGTCCTAGAAGCAATATAATTATAAGAATTTAATCTAATAAATACATTTATAGTTTGGCGTTTTTTACACATAAGGAGTTTTAATATTGTAATAGACATCTGATGACAATTAATAATCCCTATAATCGCAACCCACGTAACTCATGCGGAAACGTCCGGGCAAATCTGTTTCACATTTTATTTTTGATTTTATAAACTCCTATAAACAAACTAAGAGGTGCGTATGTACATATGTCGATACTGAACAAATCTGAAAAAATGTTAGCCGTATAGCGGGGATTGACAACTAAATGGCGCCATCGTCCTCGCATACACTCAACTGCCATAGAAAGAGTGAAAGTTGAAAGATTGACAGAAGAGGATATACGCGATCAGTATAAAGAGGCATTGGAAGAAAGGCTTAAAGAATTGCTTGAGGAAGACGATTGCAAGATAGAAGAATTTTGGAAAGAGTTTAAGAATGGAGTAATAGGGACAGCTACACAAGAATGTGGCGAAAGCAAGAGGAAGCATGTTAAAAAGATTTGTAATGAATGGTGGGATCAGGAAGTAAGTGGTGTGGTCGCAGAAAAACGCAAAGCATGGATGGACTTGCTGGCCATAAGAGCCAACAAAAGGGTACAAGGTAGTGTGTCTGACAATGAGAGGATAGTGAAAAAAAAGTATGACAGGTTGAAATATAAAGTAAAAGAGACGGTAAGAAGAAAGAAAGAAGAATGTAAGGATAAATTTGATAGAAAGTTTTCTCAGTATTTTCAGGCCAATATAAAATTATTCTGGTACTTGGTTAGAACAGCCCGAGGCAAAGCAGGAGATTCGAAAGTTGGTGTGATGGGGATGTTATAAGAGAGCATGGGGAAGTTTTGGATCAGTTGGAGGTATATTTTGAGAATTTGTTTGATCGAGAAGAAAGTGACACTAGGAATATAGTAGCGAATGAGGAAGATAATTGTGAAAGTATTATTAGTATGGAAGAGATACGGTATGCAATGAAAAGTATGAAACCGGGTAAAGTTGCGGGATATGACAGGATATCTGCTGAGATGCTCGAGGTAGGCGAAGGCGTCACTGCAAGCCTGCTGTACCTACTTTTCAATAAATGTTGGCGGTCCGGTCGTGTACCAGGGGACTGGAACAAGGCCGTAATTGTGCCACTGTACAAGGGAAAAGGGTCACAGCAGGAATGCAAAAATTATCGCGGTATAAGCCTCCTGAGTGTTGTTGGCAAATTGTATGCAAAGATACTGATTGAAAGAGTGATCTCTGAAACGGACAGTAAAATTTGGGATGTGCAAGCGGGATTCAGAAAGGGAATGGGATGTACGGATCAAGTCTTTTCCTTAAGGTGCATTTCAGAAAAAACCTTAAGTAAACACCAGAAGGTTTTCTGTGTCTTTATTGACCTGGAAAAAGCTTACGATCGAGTGGTGAGGGATGAACTTTGGTCAACACTTTCTGTGTATGGAGTGAACAGCAATCTGATACGGGCACTTGAATCCTTTATAGGGATTCAAGTGCCTGTGTCAGAGTAAACGGGTCCTACACGGACTGGTTTAACATTGATCGTGGTGTTAGACAGGGATGTGTAGCGTCTCCTTGGCTGTTCAATCTATTCATGGACAGTTGTTTGACCGATCTGAAAGGGTCTGAATGTGGATTAGAATGGGTAAATCTGTGTTTAAGACCCTGCTATACGCTGACGATCGTCAGCGTATAGGTTCTTTTTGCATCGTCAGCGTCTGATTTACAGCGTATGGTCACCGCAATGAATGAGACGTATAAGAAGAAGGGCATGAAAGTGAATGAAAGCAAGACTAAGGTCATGGTCATAGAGAGGGAAGACAGTATAAATGAATGTAACATAATGATAGGAGACGAAACAGTGGAACAAGTGAATGAGTTTGTGTATTTAGGCTCTTTGTTTACGAGAGATGGAAAATGTGAGGGAGATGTTGAAAGGAGAGTGAAAGCAGGAAATAGTGTGAATGGCGCCTTATGGTCCATCATCAGTAGCGAAATTATCCCAAGTAAGGCTCGCCTTGCTGTACTGCAGGGAGTTTTGGCGCCAACACTGATGTATGGTAGCGAATCATGGGTCTGGCAGAAGAAGCATGAAAGTAGAATCAATGCTGTGGAGATGAGAGCTTTAAGGAGTATGTGCGGAGTAAGTATGATAGATAAAGTGCGTAATAGTGTGATACGGGAAAAGTGTGGTCTAAAAGAAGATGTAGTGACAAAGATTGAAAAAGGAATGATGCGTTGGTTTGGACATTTGGAACGGATAGATGAAAGAAGAAATACGAAAGAAGTGTATCGTGCGAGAATGAATGGAAATGTCGGTAGGGGACGCCCTAGGCGGACGTATGCCGACCAAATAGGTGACGTACTAAAAAAAGGTCCAAATTAAAAGTACCCATAACCGACGCGCATGCATGATGAGGTTAATGAATGTCGAGGAAGCGAAAGAGGTATGTTTGAACCGAAGCATGTGGCGTTCCATAGTCTCTGCCTACCCCAATGGGAGACAGGCGTGACGATATAGATAGATAGATATATGAACAAATCTAAGAGTATTATACAGATTAATGATCAATAACATTAGACTGCAAGTATGACGTTGTGGTTTAAACAATCCATACACCGCATATATGTACATACATAGTCTCACGCCTATATCCCCGAAGAAGTAGACAGAGGTAAATTGATACACCCACTTTTCGCCAGATTTATTTTAGTCCCACGTTAGCCTATTGCCGTACCGGGCACATTACTATAACTACATACACCGCATATAATATATAATAAATAGTTCTGGATTCGATCTACTTACGTAACAAGATTACTTGATGTACAAATTATTGTTTTGAATTTGACTGTCATTTGTGTCTGTTGCTTGAATGTTTTTAAAGTAGTCGCCCGCGTCAAAACATAATTTATATGTATTTAGTGCAGGCATATTGCTTAGGTATAAAAAAAAAATATATTTATCAGGATTTGGTTAAGAATTGTTGAAATAATCTTCCTAAAAACTAACACAGTTTGTGTCAGTAGCAATTATAATAATAGTCTTGTTTACCAAAACTTTTCAGCTATATTTGACGTATAAAAATAACAGCAACGAGTATTTTCATTGCTCTTAACACCGTTGCTTGCGGACATTTTCAATTATGAGCTCTCTCTGTTTGTAATTAAGTGCTTCCTTTAAAAAATAAACTTCCTTGTTGCCCTCATTTTTGGGGAATGCCATAAAATTACTTTTCGTTTTAATTTTCTGCCGGAAAATTAATACCTGTGAATATTTGTTTGACGAAATTTCCATTTTTGGCTCAAAAAATACTGGACACTGTTGTGGCCTTTCTTCTGTTTGAAGTGTGTGGCCAATCTGGTGTCGCTATTTTCAGACCACCCAGAGGTATGGCCTGACGATTCCGTCCAGAAACAAGAAGCGAACCGACAGCTTTATGAGCAATGCGAATCACGTTAGCGCTCTGATGTAAATGCCACACGCGGTCACCCACCCAAGTGGAGACCTGTTCAAGCGTTGCTGAACTTTGCGAAGACAAGTTTTGCGATGAGCTCTACAGCAGCGTGCTCAACGAAACGTGGGTATATACACTAAGCAATGACCGACTATGTCACCTAACTGCACGGTAAGTACCCAAGCGATAAATTCGACAATTCATACACTTCCAAGACGGGGTAATTTAATAAAGTTGGGCTAGGAACACGGGTTTTGTTCCATTTAAGTGATAAGCATCAGCTATTCGAAAGTTTTCGATCTTTAGATCCAAAAGTTTATTACGTTTTTGATATTTCGATCCAAAACTTTTGCTAAAATATTTAAGCGTCGGAATTTTCCAGAGACCTTTATTGTAAAAGGCACTAGAAATGAAAGTATCGCTTTACTTCGAATTTTATGGAGCAGAAAGTTATAGATCAGAACAGTTCTGTAATATATTTCGGTCATAAAATTTTTGTCAAAAGTTTTGAACGATTTAATGATGACATTTATTTGTGAAAACCCTACCTCTATTTTACTTTTCCACTTCAAGTTTTAATTTTGCATCAAAAGGTATAATTATCTATCACTTAGATAATGAAAGATGAGATTTGGTTCAGCGGTTTTAGTCCAACTAAAACAAGTATAATATCAGTATGGATTCATCTATCAAAAAGTATAGCTGTCTTAATCCTGGACCACTCTTCTAAAATATTTAAAACGAAAATATCAAATGGCACCTTGGACTCTCCCACTTACAAGAAGAAAATATCCCGCAATAATTCACACAAGTAATTAAGCAAGACGTACACAAATTTGTTTAGGGAATGACGCTCTAACCAAACGACTCAAACATGTACCGGAACACATTCAAGTTAATTCGATGATATATCATATACGTAAAGTTTTGGCGTAATTTCAAGAGGACACAGTGAGAAATGAAGTTTGCCAAGACACTCTACACTTAGTTAGCAAAATTGGTGCTTGCGAAGAAAGATAAAATTAATAAAAAGTATGGTTTTCGGTCACCTAGACTTCTAGGTTTGAGATACTTGTTTGAGATTCATCACACAAGTTTTATACTTGAGACTCTAGTTCTCACAAAGGTTTTACACATATAAGGTTTTTTTCCGGTGGGATAAGCAGAGACAACAGCCACTTGCTTCTATCCTTACAAACCTAACGCGCTTTTGGCTTATGCCTAAGTTGTCTTACTGCACATTGTAACAAGCGCCTGTATGTTTATAAGAGAAATACATCAAACATTTGAGGAATTTGTAACTCAATGAGCTACGTAAAACGTTGCTGTCAGGAAATTCGATCGAACAACGAATAATAATTCTTTAACTATCCGATCGAATTTTGCTTCGGATGCATAATGTAGAATGACGCTTTTAATTTTACTGCTAGTAGAATAAATATTTCAATATTGCTGCAGTTGCAGTGTCTCGGTCCTGAATTCTTAAATCAAAATCACAATTTTGGCAAAGAGGTTGATGGTTTCCACAAACCTCATACTAAAATTCATGTAGTGGGCTCGGCTTTTGAGCATTTTCCCTGTATCGAGCTTCGTGGCAACGTTTGGATCAATGCAGCACATGTGATATATGGAATATTTGCTAGAGGTATCTAACTATCTACATTGTCAAGGGCTAACGCTAAAAGTAACATGTCCATTCAAGGTTCTAGACAATTAAGAGCTGTTGTAAAGTCTTGTTACTGAATGGGATGTAAACCGAAAACTTATTATTCTAGTTTTATCCATATAATTTTAAAATTATATTCATTAAATCAAAGTACAGTACAGTACAGTACAGTACTAGACACAATAGTCGAAATTAAACATAAATCACCAAATCATAGATCATTTTATTTTCTTCTATAAATCTCTGAAAGCTGTTTTACGCAAACTTGCCGAAATTTCCTTTTTTATTGATTTCTTATTTATTTTATAGACTGCCTCCGTGGTCCAGTGGATAGCGTATGCGACTGCTGATCGGAGGGCCCGGGTTTGATTCCCGGGTTGGGCAAAAGTGTTACTGAGTTTTACCGAATTCTCAGTAGCAGCACGCAGTCTGGTCTGGTGATGTGCCCGGTAACGGCAATAGGCTCGCCCCCTATTACGTGGGACCTAAAAATTCATGGCGAAATATGCGTGTAATATTACACCTCTGCCTACCCCTTCGGGGATACACGCGTTAGTCTAAATATAAAATTAAAAAATATTTATTTTATATACACTAACTTTTTGTACTCCTGCCTCATATAAACTCAAAGAAAGCCAAATTCCATACACAGCTCACGTAATTGCCGTAAAATAGCTACAAAGTATTAGCTTTAACCTTTAATATTTTTACTAAAGCTTATATGCAGCGTTCAAATCATACTTTGTGGTATTCCATTTAAAAATGATTGCAAAAAGTAATATATGAACGCTAGCATCCAGCTCTAAACTTCTTAGAACCCAGTTTCGCTACCCACGTTTCGTAGCCCATTTAGATAGCACTATATATTATATTGAAAGTATCGTGCGAGCCTGAAATTCAATTACTGAGCAAACCAGTTAATTGGGGACAAAAAGATTTTTATATCTACGTTTTCAATTATGTTTTTGCTATCTAAATTCTCTGAGGCATAGTGCGTAGTATCATGTAGTTGATGTAGGGTTCTTTTACTTCTGGGAGTTATATATCAAAGCTTATGATTGAAAACACATGTGTCTAAAGTTGCTTACGTGCTTATATCTTTAATATCATGATATTGGGTTGCGTGTGACACGAATATCATTAATTTTGGATTATAAAAATGTGATATATTTTTGATTTCTTTTCATTTTAGGTATGTCAAGCATTTCTTCAAACTAATCAGAGTACATGGGTATGTATAAGGATAGTAACTCAATGTTAATAGTCAAGGAACTCAATATTTCAAAATTGCATTCAGATAAACCTTTTACCGGATATTGACTGATTTATATAGAAAATTGAATCGCTTAATGTGTTTTTCGCAACGCATACATAATTATGCATTTTTCACTTCTCTCTTTCCGGAAAGGGAAAGGAACCCTAAATTTTGGCATGTTTTCATTTCTAGTTAGAAGATAAAGTTTGCTTATTGACGTACGGTCGCGGTCTAAAAATGTTTACCACTTTTCAAATTACATTCTTTATCACGCTGGGTTCAGCAAGGTCTAAAATGCTATATCTGAGTACTTATTACTTTTCAATCATTGGTAAGGCATCGATTCAAACAAAAAGAGTATGAACATTTTTAGGTCGATGAAATAATTTGACATAATGACAGAATTCCATTTCTTTTGTTGTAAAAGTTCTGTATTTTAATATTCTTATAAAAACACGTACTTATTGTAATAATCTATGCGCGATAGATTACGTGCCGTTGTGGCTGCTGAGGCAGGCTATATTCGTTATTAAACCTTTTATTACTACTAACCCTACTAACTAAATTAGAGTCTATTGGAATTCGAGGCAAACCACTACAACTCTTCAAGGATTATCTCCAGGATAGGAAACTTGTAGTTAAAATAAATTCATGTGTCAGTGACGAAGAAATCGTAACATTCGGAGTCCCACAAGGCAGCGTGATTGGGCCTACGCTGTTTGTAATATATATAAACGACCTATGTCTACTGCAACTACGTAATTCAAAAATCTTCACGTATGCTGACGATACCGCTATCGTGGTTTACAGTAGTACGTGGATGGAGGTCAAGACGATAGCAGAGGAGTCCTTACAAATGGTTACACAGTGGCTACAATATAATTTGCTAACATTAAATATCAACAAAACTAACTACATGCCCTTTTCCATCACCAATAACATTCAAGCCGCAACGGACTTCACAATCAAGGTGCATGCATGCTCCGTTCCCTCTTCTTGCGCATGTGAAGCATTGACACGTGTCAATCACACAAAATATCTGGGTGTAGTCATTGATAACGGATTGAAATGGCACAATCAGATTGATATTACCACTACAAAAACCAGGAGACTTATATATACATATATTTAAATCCCTTCGACATTGTGCAGACATCCAAACTTTAAAAATGGTTTATCAAGCGCTGTGTCAGTCCGTTATCACTTACTGCATCCCAGTCCGGGGAGGCAGTGCTAAAACCAAGTTGCTAGAGTTGGAGAGAGCACAAAGAGCCGTGCTTAAAGTGATGCTTGGTAAACCATACAGATATCCCACTGCCCAACTTTACTCAGAGTGCAAATTACTCACTGTGAGACAGCTCTTTGTGCTTCGTGCCACTCTTAGAAAACAAAGAGAAGTGCCACCACCAGATCCCTCAAAGCGCAATTGTAGAATTATATGTCCAATGGACAATTACAAAACTACATTCGCCAGACGCCAATTTTACATCTTAAGTAGTCTGATCTATAAAAAAATTGGTAAAATAATACTGTTAACCTCACTCAACCCCTATGAGGTCAAGACTAAACTGAGTGTATGGTTGCAAACTTTAGACTACAAACAAACAGAAGATCTCCTTCAGCTAGAACAGTAAGATACACCCACATACACATACAAGGACACAGACGTACGCACATGCACATACACAACACACAGTCACACAAACACACACACAGGCACACAAACACACACAGGGACACAAACACACACACACACACACACACACACATTCTCTATTCTTTCCTTTTTACTTTCATTATTTGTTAAGCCCTCTTTCATATACCACACACGTAACGACCTTTACTTCTTAGTATCTTCTAGTAATAATATGGTAAAATAGTGATGGCAGAACACTAGCTCCCAAGTCACAGGAACACCTAGTTTGGGAGTTAGGGTTATTACATTAGTGTAACCTAAATCATTATTAGATGTAAATTAGTCCTAAGGCATTGTGTAAAAGGTTATCTGCATCAATAAAGATTATTATTATTATTATTCTCTTTATTTACATAATCTTCCTATTTTTTACATTTTTAAATATAACATTCCAAACAAAAAATGACATTTAAAAATATAAAAATAGATTCCCACCGACGACGGGAATAGGATCCAAGTCACCGGCGGTTAGGGCTCCAGAGATAGGAATTTCCTCACAATGCGAGCCGTTTGCAGAATTACTGCCTTTTGCATCAAACATTATTATTATTATTAACCAAAAAATATGTGTTGAATTTATTTTTTATTATTTCTGCCTATTTTTTTATAAAGCATGATCCGCCTGGTTAAGGGCGAACACATCCTAAACAAAAGCTCACGTATGTGATCAGCATGCGCTTTAACGTGATTAGCATTCACTATCATTATAGCTCACAGTCTGACCGGGCCCTGATTTTCGCAAGACGATATCATCATCATCATCACCCTAGCATTTTCTCAGTTGCATTCCAAGCTTGCGTTTCGGAGCCCAGGGGCTGCTATTACTGGTATACCGAGATTTGACTGAATATCAGTTTTTACACGGAGCGACTGCCATCTAACATCATTCTAAGGTTAGACCAGTAGTCAGTAGGTATATTTGAGGGCACTGACTTCCCACTAATGACTGCCATATATCATGGCAGCTGGGACTGCTTAACGTGCTTTCTGATGCAAAAGCAAGAATTTCTTGACAGAAATTCCTAATAATTTGTCACTAAGAAATTCTTAACAGAAAACCTTAGCAACATTTTCCGAGCCCGACCTGCGAATCGAACCCGAGACCTCATGATCAGCTGTCGTATGCACTACCGCTAGACCAACGCCGCAGTCTTACGCTAGACGATATAAATATTGTATTAAAACATTTTCATTTATTATTTTCAAAAAGGTTTTATATTCAGGATGTTGTATTTTCGCCATCCATTTCATTATAATCTGTCAATGTAAAAGTCATTTGATAAACTTATTAATTACAAATACCAAACACGTAAATAGCAAGTTTAAAATTACATTATTGAAAGACTACAAATATTTTAGTTTCAGTGTAAATATCACGCTTGTAATTAAATGAACGTATATTATAAATGTGGAATAATAAATCGTTTTTGACACCAGTTGCTACGCAACGCATGTAATCATAGATTGGTTGCCTAGTACAATATCGTCGTCCTTGTGTCATTGATGTGTTCATGCAATTATAAGCCTTAAGGTGGTAAACACTTTCAGACCGCGACTGTACCTACATATATTGACTTTAAGATATGCAATTTTCCTGCAGCTATTAAGCAGTCCCTGTTTAATAGATATCGGTCAAAAACCGAATAATAATGCCAATTATTTTCATAGCTAAGAATTATATAATGATTCAGTTATTATTTGTTGTTATTCAATTGCCGGAATTGTTGTCGAAACTGAATATTGAGTTCAAATTAAGTTTTTTATTAGGTCATGACGGAAAGTTGGATAAATGAACATTTTTATTAATCAATAATTCCCATTAGTGTAAGTTTCCTTATGAATTTAAATCCAATACTATTAAAACAAACTCTCTCTTGACGACACTTATCATTAAACGATATTCGTTAATGGGTTTTTAATTGTAGATTACTTTAAATACATACTTTAAGTATATAAATTTTATACACTTGAAATAAGTGTAGTTTAAGATGGGACCGGCTACAAATACCAATATATGATATCAACGTTTATATTACAAAAATAATTAATAGATTTATTCTTTAAGTTTGAGAATATGACACATACTTGAAATTTAAAAAAACACAGTAACTAAAACTCTACATGCAATAGTTAGCATTTATAATATTTTTTTAAAAGGCGCTGCAGAGAATCCATCGTAAATAAGAATAAATTCCAACTATTATATAAAATATGTTGAACTTGTGTTTTGAGGCTTTCAGTACAATTGAGAAGGTCTGATAAGACTATTTCAATTCTCCTGAATGTCGAGATAAGTAAACCTTATAATGGTAATCTTTGTGAAGAAAAAATAAACTCGCAAGGACGCTTTCTTTATTAAATAAAGATATAAAAAGAAAGAGATAAAAGTATCTCAACGCGTTCTCTTACTCCTTCCACCAAATAACGTGAGTAAGTTTGTTTAGGCTGTCCCTTTCTAACGGGTCTCTGAACTAAATTTAATTTTGTGTAATTCTACTTTAAGCCTTTATATTCAGGCGCTGTGGAAAGGACCTACGGCGCAGCCTAGGAAGCAATTTTTTAACTACTTAATTCCATTTTGTGCCAAGTTTGTGCTACTTACTTGTATTTTTGTGGAAGTTTTATATGTGTTTAGTTGGGAAACTAACTCCTAAAAAACTATTTTTTGAAAATATATTTGCTTTGGATTTTATTATTTAAAAGGCGGGATAATCTAGTGCTGGTACCAACAGACTGCCATGCAGAGGGTAACTAAATCACGGCGCGCACGTCTTTTGTGGCTTCCAATACGATTGACTAATTAAAATTTTCTATCATCTCTTTACTCTGTAAGAATAGTGGGATTACCAGTAAGATTGTTGTACTTTGGTCTTATATATCTTTAAGATCATATTGGTTTTTCCATAGCGCATATCTTTTATGGAATTTAGCACATTATAAAGTCTTTATGAGCTTATGTTTTGATACTAAACTAAGTAGAGAATACATAACAAGGCTTTATTCAAATAAAACTAAATACACGTCAGGTTAATCACAGAGTTACGGCTTAGTCTATCACAATACTGAGACATGAATAATAGATATCTTAATTTACAACAACTATGAGTTATGCCAAGACAATGTATGCTATCTACTAAATACATACCTATATCACTTATCTCTAAAACCCAGACTTAGCTGGTAGAACAATTCATATCGAGATTGCAATAGTTCCCAACTTGTTTCACTTAAACAAAACAATGATATTGAAACTTACACAATTATTCAAGGGAACTGTCATGAACCGGGCTGTCTGAGATATGAGAGTATAATTTAACTTGTAAAGGATTAATGTTAAGTATGGGGTAGATAACATGACGTCTTGTAAACGCAGATTGTGGTACATGTAACTTTGCGGTATTGTCATTTTAATGGTACCAGTGTCTGTTTCAAAGTAATACGAGATAAGGTAGATTTAATTTTGAATGTTTTGGGATTTGATTGTGTTATTGTTGATTGTAATGGAATATGTTGAAGACTGATGAAAGACAATAGCTCGGTGTGTTGTTGTTTTGTTTCGTAAGGTTCGTTATAACCTAGATATTTTTTCAATATTATTTTCCAAGTTATCAACGAATTTAAAAGGAACGTTTTTATGGAATTATTTGAGCATCATACAAGTATTTAATAGTGTACATAAATAAGAGGCTTAGACTGGCATGGCATGTAGACTTATATAATTTATAGACTCACGCCTGTATCCCCGAAGGGGTAGGTAGAGGTGTAATATTACACCCACATTTCGCCATGAATTTTTAGGTCCCACGTAATAGGGGGCGAGCCTATTGTCGTACCGGGCACATTACCAGACTCCGTGCTGCTACTTATATTATACTCTACAATATTACAGATTCATGCATCTGCGGTAGCAGATGCATGAATCTGCTATGACTATGACAAAATTATGTCGCTGAAGGTATTCAGCGACATAACTTTGTCATAGTTAAGATGTATGAAGATAGTTTAGACTTGAAGCCTAACAACAACAAGCTTTATTATAAAAAATGAAAGAAATACAAAACCAGGTTCAGTCTTTAATAGAGAGCTTTTAAAAATACCCTTTGTAACAAGGTTCTTTTATTCTTATTTGACATTTGTTCCAACGAACTTTAAAGACGAATGTTAATCTATGTAAAATCAATTTCACACAGGTACGGCTAGAAATATATGGGTCTAGTTTACAAGGAATAAGTACAGCTCAAATTAAGTTCTGAGTTAAGGTTTTAGTTTTTGCAATATTACTATAGTAACTATTAGTACGTCACTTTATATTTATTTTAGTTATTAATTTCAATCTTGCGAGACATGACCTCGAAATATAACCACCAAGAAAACAAGCAATTGGGCCGCCTAATAACCTACTGTCTCATAACATAATCTTCATTATCTATATCAAAAGGCAATAAAAAAGCACATAAACTTTTTACAGTGGTGGGAAAATCTTATACTGCCTTTATTAGCTCGCCCTTAGCGGAGTGTTGTACGTTAAGATCTTACATACTGGCAACAATTTTGTTGCGCAATGTTGACAAAGAGATTTCTGTTCATTTTATAAAAGACTTCGCCCAAGCCTCCGCTGGTGTGAATTATATTTTTTTTTAATAATCTCAGGCCTGTATCCCCGAAGGGGTAGGCAGAGGTGTAAATATTACACCCACATTTCGCCGTGAATTTTTAGGTCCCACGTAATAGGGGGCGAGCCTATTGCCGTTACAGGGCACATCACTAGACTTTGGGCAACTACTGAGTATCCGGAAAACCCAATAACACTTTTTCCCGACCCGGGATTCGAACCCGGGACCTTCGATCAGCAGTCGCATATGCTATCCACTCGGCCACGGAGGCAGTCTGGCGTGAATTATACACCTAAACCATCCGCAGGAATCATACTTTCTAGTACAAATATCGGTAGTTTTTCATTTTATCGCGCCCGTAGAGACATACAGGATGATTACTTCTCTAAGCCATACAATATTGCAATATCGTTGGGTTGCAGAAATCAGATGGCAGTTGCTTCGCGGAATTAAGAGCTAAATATTCTGTTAAATCTAGGTAGACTAGGGAGTGGACCTCGGGCTTCGAATAGATGTATAGGTGCATACTGAAATGGCAGATGTTTTGTTTCGTTAACGTGGCCTCTATACAAAATCTTATTAAAATAAAAAATGTACTATAATTTCATCAAGAAGATTGTTTGCCAACTCTCAATTTTCATTACATCTTGGTATGTTCATTTTTCCATCCTACGAGTAATCTCGCTGTAAGTAAACAAAATCACGTTTTGTACAACTTTCAAGGTTAGGGGTTATAAATTATTATGATGAAAATCTACTGAAGCCATTGTAAATAGATAAAAGTTTAGAACATTGATCATTGAAGTTATTGGTCTTTTTATAGGTCATGTAAGATTATGCAGATATTATAACGGCACGACTGCAATCCAGCGTTAAACTTGTCATAAATTGACGTAACGTCGCTATAAAAAGCTAACGGCGGGCTATCAGTGCGCTTATTTCTACCAAAATATGAAGATGGCACTCAATGCAGTGCTGCATCAATGCCGTTAAGGTGCGAGTGCGGTTTTATCATCAATGTGAAATATCAGTCACACCAAGAAGCTATCATGGTGTGTGGTGGCCTCTCAAATGTAACTTAGTCATAGCTATGTGTTAAAAAATTATAAAAATCAATTTTACTGGAATAGTGAAACTGACTTATAATGTTACCTCTATTTCCTGTTGCAGTATTTTCTCTTTGATATTTGTACATGGTATATTATGCATTACATAAATCCAAGATAAAACACATCAACCAAAACATTGCGACACATAAAAATTGTCTTGTTGTACACTTTCCTTATTCTTCAAGAACACGCAATTATCCACTAGAGGGAGGTTTTTACGTCGTGTTACTACTAGCTCTTGAGATAAATTACACTAGACAAAACAACATATAACACAGAAAAGTATAACAGAGAACAGCAAAACAAGATATTTTTTTAAGGGAGAATGACATTATTTTTTTGACGACATCCCCTCAAGTTATACTGGGAGGGGATCGGACATTATTTGTTAAAAGAGCTAAGATTGCGGCAATCTTTTAATTAAAGTTGTTTTGAAGGTGGTACTTTTGTCGTTGCGAAATAAATCTGGATAAAAATTGTAGTTTTAATATTCTTTGCTACCTTTTCAAAGAAAGCCTGAAATATTTTGCGTAGAAAAGTTGATAAATTTTCTTATAATTTGCTTACTTATTACTTGTTTTCAACGGATTTAAAAAGGCGGAGGTTCTTTACTTGGATGTGTGTTTTGTATGTTTATGACGTTATTTTTTTTTGTATTAATATACTTCCTCTTTGGTACCATATTTGAGGAATGAAAATCTAGGACGGTGTTTTTTTTAAGTTTGATTGATAATTAAATGTGCGACCACACAGTCGTCACTTTTTAAGAGGTCAGTATCAATAAAAAAGTGGAATTGGCAAACTCCCACATTTTCAGGATAATTATATTTTAGTAAACTTTTACTTATCCAACTGTCAGTTTACAGTTATGAATAGAAAATAGGTTAAGTACCACTAGGTACTAAACCTGTTTCCGTTGGTGTAATCAAAATTTTGCTCTCGTCAAATTTGATTATTATTTCTTTTGGGGCTTACCTTTCTGGGATGAGTAAACATAAAGTAAAATTAAATATGAACAGTTAGAATACTACAATAATTATTAAAAAAGTTTTGAAGTTGTCTCTTGCAGACATTTCTCGAATCCTACCTCGTGAAATGGAGAACTATTGTGCTTACAGATAACTATCCAAAATCCACATTTTTAAATTAAAACTGTCATCGCTGTTATTGGAACGTAAATCCAAGGACACATGAGAAAATTAGTTGTATGGTAACTCCTATTTGTAGTTAGCAATAAAACAGGTTAAATAATACTTTTGCCGTTCCACTTCTTACATGCATACAAAAATCACCAAGCAAGCCAACATCATCCTCACTAACCAATTCAACTGTAATGACTAATGACCTACTTAGCAAATAAATATTTGCCATCAAACGCTCTTAAGAAAAACGTCCATGTCTTCGCCATAAAACTTCTTCAGAGCGAATCACCTAAATAAACAAGGTTCCCTTTTGTCACAAACGTTACTTTTACTTGTTGAAATATTAATATGATTGCTAAGAGTTTTGTCCCTACTCCCTGTGCTGATAATGTAGCTGGAAAACTTCGCTTGAATTGCTTTCGTACCTGGTAAGTTTTTAGATATATTGTTTGAAGTTTCGTATGAAATGTTAAGCGGGAATAATCGTGGTGTAATTTTAGATTCACAAAGAGCTACATAATTCTTGGAGATAATCATCAAAGAAAGGTAAAGGATTTTTGGAATTATTTACTGAGCATTGTAGAACAGAGCTTTAGTATTACAGGCAATACCTAATTAATATACATTTGTTTTTCGTTTTTGGACTAACATATAATGGCGGTATGAGTAAGATTTAACATGATTTTAAAAACACAAATAAAAATAAAGCTTGAACTATTTTGTCAGAGTAGCACTTACAGCGTGACTTAGTTTCCCTTCGTAATGGTCGGCAAGCTAAGCTATGCATGCACAAGTCACCACTTGGATGAGTGACCGCGTGTGGCATATAAATCAGGGCGCTGCCATGCTTCGTCCTCAGGACAGAAATCGTTAGGGTCGTGTTGGTGGACTTCAAGTGGTCTCAAAACTCTGATACCAGCTTGCAGGTTTGGCAGTTTGTAGCAAATTCTTCGTTTTGTCATCAAATAAAAGTATTGACTGCTAGGCAATAGGCCTAGCAGTCAATACTACGAAATAAATTGCATCATTAATTGAATACGCAGTTACACACTAGCACGTATTCGAACACGACATTATATCGGATGTTCATTTTAAAACCAAAAGAAAAGTACTGAACACTTTTGAAAACAAGTGGATCATAATTGAAGTATTTATACTAATTATAATTTCAGCTGTACTGCCTACCTACATAACAGCTGATTATTGGATACATTTCTGTGCTCCTTTTTGGAGCACAAACATAATCCAATAATCAGTTGACATCAAAATTTACTTATTTCGTGATGTTTTCCGCATTAAAAAAGGCAGTACCTGCTCAAAATAAATTGGTCTGTCTCCAACCACTTATAAATTTTCCTCCGTTTTCCGGCCAATTAGCTTAATTGAAAAGAGGATAGATTGCAAAACAACCTTCGTACCACGTTAGTTACGTAATCGATTGAGAATGGATAATATCATCACATGCTTTTCTTGTAATTATATAAAGGTATTGAATGCAAATTATTGCTTCTGACTTAATTAGAACCATTGAGCAGTTTGATAGTCAATTTAATTAAGAAATAATTAAAAGCTTTACATGCTCAAAAATAGTGTCTCATCAAAATCATCATCAGCTTGAATGTCCATCAGTCCATTGCTGGACGTAGGCCTTTCCTATAAAAGTGTTGCGTAGACTAAATTCTAACGATATTTTTGTAGCGTCATCTATTTACAACTGAGACCATGTATTGAATAACGAAAACAATACCAAAAGATGCGACATCTAATGGACACTGACGGAACTACTAAGATATGTCAGGATTGAAAATTGTTTCAGTCATTGCTTAACCTAGCCAGATAATCCGCCTACTATTGACAGGAAAACACCATTGTACCGTCTCAGTCTCTCAATAAGTTGCTGTTGATAAAAGTGGTATAACCTTGTTTTTTTGTTTTCTGCGGTGACAGATTACATTTGTGATTTGCGTAAGCTCCTTATGATAAATGAATCAATTGAAAAATTTACTTTATTCCATGACATGTCGATAAACAATTAGTTGATTGCAATATGACTGTGATATATACCACACAACAGACTTTTCTAATTTAGATGCGTATTTAATTGTTAATTATCACTTGCCCTTACCTCGGATATCACATTATGCCGTGTATAAATGCCGACTGTCATGAAAATCTTTGACAGTCGTTATAGGACGTCAGTAGCCTTTATTATACTAACAGATTGAAAATAATATACAGTACCTCTTAGTCAACAGATTCTGGCGGCGAAGTAAATTATTAATAGTCAAGAAAATACACATACAAAAACAACTTTACTTACTAGCGTAAAACAAAACAGAAAAACTCAATTAATATTGAGACATTTGAGTAAATAATTAAACAACGGTCCCTTAGGTATAATGTTGACGGAATCCCCGGTGGATTCTAATACGCTTGTCAATATTAATTTAGGAAGAGTTGATTACACGCCTTGAGGGAACTGTTGTAACAAGCATATACTCGAAATATTTACTTGTTTCTCGAATATACTTCGTTTGGCCTCTAAGTATATTAATTATTTGATTTGTATTAATATCCTTCTATTTGTATTACCGCGAACTACGTGGTTTTAATTGTGTGTTACTTTGGCTTCATGATTTGTGTCGGATTTGTCAAGAATTTGGTTTAAATTTACACATACATACATACATACATATCGTCACGCCTTTTATCCCCGAAGGGGTAGGCAGAGGTGTATTTCTACACCCACTTTTCGCCAGATTTACTTTAGTCCCACGTAATAAGGGGCGAGCCTATTGCCGTACCGGGCACATTTCCAGACTCCGTGCTGCTACTGAGAACTTCGTGACAGAAAAACCCAATAACACTGCCCGAACCAGGAATCGAACCCGGGACCTCCCGATCCCACGCGCACATTTATGCCGCGAGACCAACGAGGCAGTCGTATAGGGTTTGATGTCGAGTTTTCCGTCTCTACGCAAAGATGGTATTTGCATCGTGTTATCCCTTAGTCGCCTCTTACGACACCCACGGGAAGATAGGGGGTGGTGACACTTGTATTCTATGCCGTCAACCACACGGTTTAAATTTAAAGCAGTAATAAGAAAATTAGAAGTAGTATACAAGAATTGAATACAACTGACGCACAGTAGCACGTATTCTATTCTTGTACAGATGTCTCACATAAACTACAACAGTTTCTAAGAGATAAAATTATAAAAACAATGTTCGCCGCTGAACCAATTTCAATGCTACATGTTCAACTAGAACAAAAAGTCCCAATAGACCTAAGAAAACGTTTCTCCAGATAAAAAGGGAAGCTCTACGAACTTAGTTTAAACGCACGGATGGCTAAGGAAATAGTAGTGAGGATAGAATTACGTGTGAGCAGCTAAACTAGTTCACAATTTATAAGGGTTACACACCGGCTAGCAAATTAGGAGGGTCAGCAAGGGCTGCCAAATAAAGTGTGAAATATTGAATGCCTCGTATAAAATATGTTGGGAAAAAGGACGGGCAAGGAATTTGATAATTGGTAGATCGCCTGTTTTGCATAGTGGTGTGAGGTACTATTTTTGGCGTTCCTCTTTTAAGCCCCGAATATTACGGAGAACATTGTAATACTGATTATGTTAGTCGTGAGAGGTTATGATAAGGAGGGTGCTAGAACTGTACCCGTGTAATGAAGATAGAACGGTTTCCTACACAGACACCTAAAGCTAAGATAGTTTTGTGGCTACTAAATATATGCCCTACATTTTAGTGATATCTTTCACCTCCTTTGGTATACTTAGCTTTATGTGAGGAAATTCATTGTATAAGCTACTTATAGGTTCTCAGCACGCTGGCTGTGGTAAAGGTGTTATTTATTTAACAAGTATATTAACGGTTCTTAAGCTCGTTAAGTAAG
Organism: Euclidia mi; assembly: GCA_944739405.2. NCBI lineage: Eukaryota > Metazoa > Arthropoda > Insecta > Lepidoptera > Erebidae > Euclidia > Euclidia mi. Next base: position 36,020,138 of record OX123192.2, on the reverse strand, counting down.
AGCTTTGAGATACAAACACCCCTGTTTTGCCAATAATTTAACTGATTTAACTCATTCGTAGTCATGGGTTCCATTATTTCTAAAATAGAAAAGTTACATTTTATATATCTTAGTTCTTGTAATTAAGACTCATTACAATATACTTTAAAGATACACACGAACCACGTAACTTTAAAGCCCTTTTTGGTTGTGGCATTATCATCTAAATAGCTTTGACTTCCTTTGACATTCATAAGCATTTCAAGACTCTCTCTTTCAAAAATCCACTAGCTTGTAAATCTCCTTGCGTCCAGCAACCCTATTTGTACATTTCATATTAAAATTTCGTTCCGTGTAACGTGCTCTTAGTACATACGTAATAAGGGACAGTAATACCACCCAGTGCTGGTAAGATTTATAGCATAATCATTATAATTCAGACCGTGTAAATAGAGCTCTGAAAATCCTTATTTCAGTGTCCTACTAAAGAATTTTGGTGTGATATCTAATTTAGGAGATGGTGCGAGAATGCTTATTCTGATTTATGTAGTCGGAAAATGTTTTGATAATTTTCCCTTTTGTGTCGTTGGATGATGTAACTGATGATCTCACTGGGTGATATCGTATACATAAGCATGTTGTCACGTTAGCTGGGAAAAGTAAAATTGGTGTTGTATATAAAATCAGTGGAATCCATAAAAATATAGTAGTCAAACTGACCACGCTAGTAATTGATGTATATAGATTTGGCTACAAGAGATTTATGTATATTTGACTTTTCTTTTGTATGGTTATGTAAAATATGTTTCTCTACACGCCAAACCCATCGATAGATAAGATATTGAGATCGGCGGTTTTACTACAAGCGCTGGCAGTTGAACTGTTGAAATATCCGTACTGCCTACGTAAGATCGTTTTGAATAATTAATTTCTATAAAATATTTTCAATTCATGTCCTGGTTGACGCACGAATACATAACTTTATAACGTAAATGCTCCTATTACAGCCAGTTTTAGCTGTCTTAGGATTCACTTAAAAAAAATAGATATAAGCTGTTATGTTAGGAAAGACGTTATAATTTATAATTAATCTCACCGAAGTATTCTTTGCAATTCAGTACTTAAATTCAATATTCAATAACACAACAGTCTAGTCACTAAATAATTATTTATTCCAAAAGAGTAGTTGATTCTATTACCGACCTATAGAATGTGGCAGTATTCTATTACCGATTTTTCTACTTCTTTTACCGACCGCTAGGAAGTTGTCACTTCTTCTATACTATTAAACAAAATAAAAACATCGTTTTTAAGGTATTTATAATATAATAACAATAGTTATGAGATCAACCATATTACAATATGAACATAATTATTTATTGCAACGCTTAGAGCAGTTATTTTTTGTTATTTTAATTAATAAAACCTTACTTCCCGAGATAGGAAATCCTGTCTACCAGTCTTTTTTCTTGCTCCTTAGTTAAAATAGTTTGTTTTCCACTATGTTTATTTATATATTTATTATTTCTCTTGTCACGCAGAGTTGTCCTCTGTATGCCATTGGTTTTTGAAGCTTCATACATGCTGGTCCCTTCATTTATAGCTAGAAGCGCAGCTTCTAGTTGAGCAGAGGCGTACTGCTTGCGCTTCTGCGGCTCCATGATTCTATAAAAGGACACAATCTTTACAGAGATATAGAATTTAATTCTTCGAAAGAAGCTTTAAAAAGTTACATGGCCCGCCATTTTTATTTGATTTGAAAACATATGAAATATAGCCAATGCCATGAAGCCATGAATGAAACTGGATACTGGACTGACTATAGCAAATCTTATTTAACATTAATAATATGTGCTGTGACAAAATCTCTCAAAACGTCACGTATGCAAGAAATAAGCCAATTAGTTCAAAAATATACATTTTGTTTTTGTGTATTGTAATATCACCAAAAATATCGTCACAGCTGTGAGTCGGTAATAGAATCAAGTATGAAGGTTACAATATTCTATTAGCGACCAATAAAGTTAATAATAAACAGATAAAATATCCGCTTTATGGAATGCTGTTAAATTCGATCTCATTGCTATATTATTTCTTTTAATGTCAGTTGGTCTTTAATTCAGATAATAAAGTTTATTTACAGTATAATATTATTATAATAATAGGGATATTGTCTAACGTTGAATCGAGTTTTACACAAAAACTTTAAGAAATAGCTTTTTCTTTAATAGATGTAACGAAGTAAAATAATTTTATGAATTGAACAAGCAAAAAATAAAAGCAAAATATGAGGTAGTTTATAATAATAATTATTTTAAAATACTAAATGGTCTCAAAATTTAACAACGCCATTGGTCGTTATTAGAATCAAGTTTTGAAATTTGGATTCTATTACCGCCTTAAATTAAATCATGATTTTGTAACTCAAAAACCAATAAAAAGTATTATATTAAGAGTTAGTTTAGAACACGAATATATACGTTACAGTTGTAATGTGATAGCAAGAAGACAAATCCATTTTTAATGTGTTATTTTCCTTAAGTAATATTTAGGTGTACTTACGTGGCCGGAGACGCGACACTATGAAACGTACGTCCGCTTCGGGCGCGTCCCACTCACTTTCAAATTATTTCTTTCACTGGCTATTTAAACACAAAATTTAGTCTTTTTGTTTTCCAACAAAAATACGAAACTAATTTTTTAAGGTATGACTTTTCTGGAACCCTATTTTATGTCTAATATGAGTGATTAAAAATTAGATCGTTAATAGACTACACATTTTAGGGGGTTGTTAATAGGAGCTTTTACGTTACTCATAATTTCAGCAATATGATCCTAGCAGAATAAAATTAATATATTAAGTTGAATTTATAAAGCCTGGTACAGCAAAAAAGTGACCTATATCACTGTGCCTACACCCAAGGTATACTTGGCACTAATTACAAACTGACAACACCTTTTATTTCTCTCTTCCTGCTGTTAAATTATGTGTGTACAGCACGTTAATCTTAGTCATATTATTAACATAAATGTCAAAGTGAATTAATACGTAGGTACTACTTGTAACGCATTTTCATAAGCTAATGCAAACTTAGTTCCGTCTGACTTTTAGGTACCTGAAATCTATTTAGTTTCAAGGGATGTTTTTCCAACAAGCCGATATATCCTATACCTTTTCACTGAAAGGATATCTAAATAAATACTAAGTTTTCGACTCTAAAATGATGTTTTATTTTGTAGCAATATATTTCTAATTTAGAGGTTGACATAAACATGTTAGATCAAATTTGTTCAGGAGTAAAGTGAATACCCGGAATTTGTGTGATGAAATGAATATTTATCTGTTTCTACTTATATGTTTTTTAGGGTTTGATCCCCACTAAATCTTATTGTTCTACTTTATATTTGCGATATTCTCCGATTGAGTGAGTTAATGTTTGATTTGGCATAAAATTTTCTGGGCATTTACATTGAAACTAGATACCTAAGCCAGAAATCATAGTATCTTTTGGTGGAAACCGTAGAAAAATCCAACCGCCTTTTTGAGTTTTTCGCCTTATTGGTACCAATAAGGTGCAAATACATGAGAAAGGACGCCACAAGGACTTTATTTTATACTAGATGTGCCCGCGGTTACACCCGCGTTATTTAACGCTACTGCTCCGCCCCTGTGGCACATAGCGTGATGCTGTATAGCCTATAGCCTTCGTCAATAAAGGGGCTTTCTGAAATATTTTTCAAATCAGACCAGTAGTTCCTGAGATTAGCGCGAACAAGCATACAAACAAACTCGGTGTTCACATCACAAAATCGGTCTGTGTGGAGAACCTTGGGGCGGGGGCTAAGTCAAGCAGTGGACGTCTCTAGGCTGACATGATGATGATGAAATAATATTTGTAAATAGCAGCTGATTCTAACTTCATTAATACGCCAAAATTACTATTTTCTTTTAGTACAGAATACCTTCTTTTATTTTCATATTTGTTTGCTTTCTAATTACATACCCACGTATTCAATTACTTGTAAAAAGATAAATTGTGTCGGTCCTAAGCCCGGATGAAGTATGAAGGAGAGGTTAGAATTTAGAAAACTAATTAAGTAAGTAACTACATCACTTATTCTTTTGTTTCATTTTATTGTCTAAGGTTACCTACATCATAAGTGCGACGGAGAGAATGCGAATGAGCAGGATGGAATATTATCAATGAATTAGTGAATAGATTGTAAAATATGACTATGATTTAAGTGAGATTTTGTACAATAAACAAATGATAATAACTTTGCTCTTTATAGATATTATGAAATTCTTACGTCACATATATGATAATAATATCTTCGCTAATCTGTCCTTAAAGTTTTTGTACTTATTAAAAAATAAGGGTGTATATTTCATCAAGTCGTGTTAAGAATATTATAATGTTTATTTTAGGCATAATATAATTAGAATCTAATATTTATATTCTATATATTTCTGTGTGATTTTCTACGACGTTTCTTCCTTTTTCGTTAGTAACCAACTCTAGTGTCAGAGTTTTCAGACCACCGAAGGGCTAACGATTCTTGCTCTGAGACATTAACCGATACAGGTAGCTTTACGTGTCCTCTAAAGCACGGCAGCTCTCTGTTGTAAATGCCGCACGCGGTCACCCATCCAACTGGAGACCTGTGCAAACTTTGCTTATCTTAGCAGACCTATTACGAAGGATAGCCAAGACTCGCTATGAGCACTATTTTCTTCTTTCTATTTTTATTTATTAATGTAGATTTACCACTGGAGCCGGTAAGGGACTCCGGAGCCAGTAACTGGGAATAAATTGTTTAATTAGAAACTGACTCTCTACTTCATAAATTAAACGTTAAAGCTCAGTAAGTAATGTATTTACAACTTTTATTTCATTTATTTAGTACCTAGGTATTCATTTCAAACGTTTTGCCTATATAACAGACAATGGGAACTATATTTAAAAGGTATTTTAAAATAAAGAGTTTAATTTCAAAGAGTAATTAATGTTAAATGTAATTTTGTTAATTTATTGCCACTTCAATGTATCACTTCAAATTTTCAATACATGAAACATGAATAAATGAACATGAACTTCGCAAATTATTTAAATCAGTTTGTTAACACTGCAGCGAAATGATGCAGTTGTCAAATATTTTCGATACGATACAAATTATTTCACCGATATTTCAGCAATGGTCAATTTTCCAACAATTGTACATCTGATACAAATTGTTAAAGCCGTGATATGATCCCGTTTCCAACACCACAGACCTACAAAATTAACGAAAAACTGTCGAGCAGTCGTGTTCGGAATATGATAACAGTATTGTCATGCGATTTTAAGACTTAAAACTGAAAGTTAAAGTTTATTTTTAGATTGACTGTAGTGGTGTCAAAACTGAAAATGTGTCAAGGATTTTATTGCACCCGAATATGTCCAATAGTCTCTTTCGATGTCTCTTACGTGATAATATTTAAGGTGAGTATTGTATGAATTGTATACTGCTTTTGAGTGAGAATACATACCTAAAATAAAACAATAGGAGTTTATGAAATATATACAGATCAGTGACTTTACAAGCTTTTAACATAAATTTCTGTCTGTTCGTTTACTTAACAGATTTGTAATTTTAACAGTTGTACAAAGTATATTTTTTTCGGGTTCCTTTTCTGTGTGGAGACGGATTAAAAATACAAGGAGGCACTACCCCATTTCATTGTTTGGATGTCGTTAGAAAACATACGCAGAAATATTATTTGGGATGAGACGGAATACTCGATATCAAACCCTATACCAGCCCTTTTACGTAGCATGGTAGAGGACTCATTCTCTCATATTCACATTGCCATTATGCTATTTCTATTTATATAATACAATGATACAAACCATGATTACTGTAAGGAACAATTGAGTAAACGTACCTGTATGGACACAACTACTAAATAAATACACAGTTTAATAAAAATAATAAGAAAAAAAAACAAAACGAAAATGAAAACTTAAAAATTGCAACAAAACTCTTAACAAGGTATTTAGTTTCTTTTTTAAAAAAAGAGAACCGCCTTCAAAAAATCGACCCACTGAAAAGTACGAAATAATTTTTACATACGCTACCCCTAATCCTCTCAAATTTCCTTTCGAATTTCTCCCAAAAACTATTTACTAAATTAAACTAAATACTTAGTTTTTGAAGTCGGTGCGAAACGGTATGTGTTAACTACTGTTTTATTTATTTTATACTTTTTAGTGATAGGTACTCCATTTACTTTAAGTTTTGGGCTAATTAATAGTTTCTTTGTAGTTAGATTCTTCAATTATTTTAGTGATAAGTTTTCTGCTAGTATCAGTCTGTAATCATGACTTTAACATAGGTACCTTCTTTTATTCTGTGTGCCTATGGGCTTAGGCTTGATGCTGCAAGAAAGAGATGAGTTTAGGGAATCAGCTACATATGGAAGGACGCCCTCCGCAAAGGCTGCTCCGGCTGATCCAAACAAATGCGGCGGACTTGTATAGTACGGCCGTCTAACGATGGCGAGTCTGAAGTTCGCGCAATAGGCGGCGCAGTAATCTTTTTTAGGAAGAACGCGGTGGCAAGAAGCGGGGTGCGCGGGGCGGTAGTCTAGGCCAGTGATGCACGTACTGTAAATACAAATTAATCGTTTATTCAATCAAACGCTTAAATCGATTAGTTTTTAGTTTATTCAATCAAAAATGTTAATCGATTAGTTTTATAATTGATTTTGAATTCATTTATTTTTGTTATAATAATAAAAGTTCTATATGATATAAAATTAAATAGATTTATTAAACCAAGTAATATAGTGAGATTTTGTTTTTAATAAAAAAATGTTGCATAGGGTTCCCACTAAGAACTTAGGGTCCCAAGCCAACCTCACCTGCAAGTGGTGCACCTGCCGATCAACGGACGAGGCCCTGGCAAACTAAATATCCCGGTAAGCGGCAATAGGCTCGCCACCTATTACGTAGGATCAAAAGACTGGCGAAAAGTGGGCGTTTGATATGCCTCTGCCTACCCCTTCGGGGAAACAGGCGTGAGTCTATGTATGTATGTAAAAAAACAAATCTAATAAAATTTATTTTCTCAGTTTAAAGACCAGATTTACTTATATCAGTTATCTATTAACGATGACATAAATGAAAAGAGTTGGAACACATTTTCAATATTTATATGTAATTGAATACACGTATATTTTTTCTAATTAATTTTAATCGATATCAATAAAAATCGATTAAATTGAGCGTCAAACACGTACATTGGACATCTCTTTTTTTCTTTTGAAGTTTTCAGTGCGATATAATGTGTCTCTGTCACACCTTAGTATTCGTTTTACTATCTCTGTCTTGAGTACAGACGATGACAAAAGTATTTATAATCCATTGAAAAGTTACATTTGGGGTTGCATTTATAAGATGCAATTTTATTTCACAGATGTGTGGGAAGGGCTATTGTAAAGCTTGATTCAAATTTATGGGGACGTACATCTTGTCCCTCTGGCGCTATCTTGGAAAGAGTGCAGATGCAGATAGTTTTTCTTGATTAACTGGTAAACTATTGGCCGCACAAAGAATATGTGAACGAGATTTTTGTTGCAATTAAATTCTCTACAACTTTAGTCATAAAACTTTTATCATAATGCAAATATATAAAACATATGTCTTTAGATAATGATCTATAGAGGTCCATGGATACTTATTCATGGGTGCATACCATGCGTGCCATGTTCCAAATACCTACTTATTTGGAATGGAACACGAGCGCATTCTTAATTGCGGCTTAAAAGATGTGTCTACCTAAAGAAAAATCCGTTCGATCTATATGTATGTCAAAGCAATTTAAAAAAAGTACTGCAGCATTCAGGTATGTCTCTTTTGTTTCCGATTGTTCAGCAGGCTTATGGATAACCTTCTAAAATATTTTTGATATGACTGGAGTCAATGCTATATGTCTGTAACGACTATCGAGTCATACTATGTTTATCATGTTTCTTAAAGAGCCGTTTTATTATGGTCCTTTTTAATTCCGTGGGAACCACTCCCTGCATAATACCGAAAATTATGTGGCTCATTAGATTTGATATTTTATTAGACACGGTTTTCAGTATTCTAGTTGATACACCATCGTATCTAGTACTGTTTGTAGACCTTACTTTAATATTGTTTATGTTTCGGTTAATATATCTGCCACTATTGTCATCATAAAATACTACTTGTATATAAATTATATTATATAAAGTCTGGCAATAACAGTTTTCTACACGAGTATACATGCGCGGTAATTCGCAAAGGCTAGCTTCAGACTCGCCATGATTCGTCGGCCGTATTGTACATACTATTGAATTGGCTGTGAGCTCTTGTATTATGCTCTGGAGAAATATGCCAATAACGGATAGCATAGCGAACGGGGCAATGGGTGTTCCTAAAGGAAATAAATGGCCGGCACTAAGAAGAGATCAACTTGAGCCAGCTGAGCTGCCTGATGCCATTTTGATATTATTTAATGATCCATCAATAGCATTGCGTCTTAAAGATGATGATGGATACATTTCCATAGCTCCAGTGACAGCGACCTATCAAGGCAATCGCGGTTATGGTGATATCGAGAGACGGATGGTGCCAGTCATATTGAGTTGGGCTGTGACGGTACACAAAGTTGCAAGGATGTACACTTAGTTCCGCAATAATCGACCTAGGGCCTAATATCTTTGCTAAAGGCCAATGCTATGTTGCCTTGAGTCGGGTCAAATCCCTAAAATGCATGGCTTTAAGTGATATTGACTCGATCAAATTACTCAACCATCCCCACGACAACAGAGCCTTATCCGAAATGACAAGAATGAGAAATATGCTCTCGCATTAGATTCTTTCACCGACTTTCTTTGTTTTTTGTTAATTGCAGAGATATACACGTACACACGTACACACACACACACACACACACACAAACACACACACACTCACACACACACACACACACACACACACACACACACACACACACACACACACACACACACACACACACACACACATACACATACGCACGTGCGCGCGCACACACGTACAAACACACACACACACATACACACACTTACACAAACGCGCGTGCGCGCACACACACGTACAAACACACACACATAGACATACAAATATACTTACTATGAACCAATATATTATGTATACGGGTCAAACGGAAAACCTTCTTTTGTTGAAGTCGGTTAAAATACTAAAACTTTCTCCTAACTGTTACAAATACTTTTTCTGAAAACTGCATAAAAATCGGTTCAGCCAAACTCGAGTTAATCGTGGGCAAACTTACACATATACGGGTCAAACTCAGAACCTTCTTTTTTTGAAGTCGGTTAAGGGCCTAAAACCTTCTCCTAAGTGTAACAAATACTTTTTTCTGAAAACTGCATAAAAATCGGTTCATCCAAACTCGAGTTAATCGTGGGCAAACTTACATATATACGGGTCAAACTCAGAACCTTCTTTTTTTTTAAGTCGGTTAAGGGCCTAAAACCTTCTACTAAGTGTAACAAATACTTTTCTGAAAACCGCATCAAAATCGGTTCAGCCAAACGCGAGATAATCGCGGACAAACATACATACATACATACATACATACAGGTCAAACTGAGAACCTCCTTTTTTTTGAAGTCGGTTAAAAATAATTACTATCTATCAGTACTATACCTACCTATAATTTTTTTAAAGAAAAGCAACCGCCGCTCCAGGAATAAATCCTGTGTCGCGTGTGTGACTTTACAAACATACAACCAACAGACACATTGAACACCCAGACTCGAAACAACAATTTATGGATCACACAAAGTGTTGTCTCGTGTTGGAATCGGACCCACAACAAAGCAAAGCAAATTAGAAGCTCGGTTCTCTACGATACAAAGAGGTAATAATATTCCAAGATGCTATGAAATAGTATTCAATGTTAATGGCAGCTGGAACAGCTGAGTTTGCTCTTTGAATTCGTAACATATACGTTCAGATTATATTCCAGTTGTTAAGACAGTATTCGCTCGTGTGGAATAGGTTAAGCTCGTCCAGGATCTGATTTAAATACAAAAGTTAGTCTTATTCCGTACCGCATCAAAATTGCCTTAGTGATTTAGAAGTAAACGAGCAAACGAACGTCTAGCCGAAAAATATACAAATTATATTTCAAACAAGTACCTGCCGATAATTTGAAAGTATATAATGATTTTATTTTAACTTTCCAATAAAGTATGATTGCTGCTATATGACATTACAATTGATTGATTAAAGGTTGAAACTATATTTATTTTAAGTACTGTGATTGATTATAGATGACCAATACATCATTTGGGGGCACACCATCATATGTAATAAAGTAAACAACTTAATGATAGGCTAAAGAAATAAATTGATGTCCATAAGCCTAATTGTACACATATTGATATGGCAGTCATTATCTTTTTTATTTTCTTTTGGTGCTTGGGCCGGTAGTAAATCAATAAGCTAGTGATATACTGCGTAAAACCGACCGTACCTACGCATAAGGACTTGAATGTAGTCGATAGACAACCTTTGGCGTACTTCTTATTTATTGGACTAATTCCACCTGCATTTCCACTACTGCATCACTTGCCTTAGCCAGGTTCTTATCATTTTTCTTTTTTTAATTAGTTAATAGTTATAATAGAGTCTATTAACGCACACGAGCTACTGCTGAAAGTGAAGTGCGCAGCAAGTTATTAGAACGCGTTCATATGTATCCATTGGGGAAGTAGGGAAGTACCAACTTATCCAAGGCAAAACACTAGTTTAATAATTATGTAATTAATCAAGAAAAGTCTTTTTTTCAATGTTTTCAAATCTCATTCATTAACTTGACAGTTTTAACGATCGATGTATAATTATAGTATTAAATAAATCCACGCATCAAAACATACAAATTGAAATTGACATACGTTTTTGTTCAGTTCACATTGAAACATTGAGGTTACAGAATAACAATTAGGTCAGCTAATTAACTGATTGTGTTTATAACAAGTTATAAATACAGCTAACATACAGTCGCCGTGTAAATACGAATGCTATAATTAACGACATTTTATGGCTGCAAACATGCAATATGTTTTCATTAACATGGAATTTTAATACAAAGTTTTAGTTAATAAATCAGTTTGTTGATCGCGTAGTATTTATTTATTTAACTGCCACATGATACATATTAAAAGTACAATAGTTAAATAACGAGAGTGGTGTGGGGTAAAAGAAGATGTAGTAACAAGTATCGAGAAAGGCATGTTAAGATGGTTTGGGCACATGGAGAGGATGGATGACGAAAGACTGACAAAGAAGATATATAAGGCAAGTGTGAATGGGACAGGACAAAGGGGAAGACCTAGGCGGACGTTCTCTGACCAGATTGGAGACATCCTAAAAAAAGGACAGGTCAGAAGTAACCTAAACAGAAGAGCATGCATGAGAAACTTGATGGGAGTGGATGAAGCGAGAGAGGTATGTCAGGATCGTTGCAAATGGCGTTCCGTAGTCTCTGTCTACCCCTCCGGGAAACAGGCGTGAGTCTATGTATGTATGTATGTAGTTAAATAATGATGTCTAGAAAACATGTTCTGATGTGCATCGCAATGACGACGTCCATAACACTTGCAAACTTAGTAAATACAGCTTAGAACAAGATGATTTATAGGATACAGCATAAATTAGGGACAAACAAAACGTTTACGTGTATAACATCATGTATCTTATATAAACATGGTGAATTATTGAAATATTTTATTACAGAGTCAAGAAACACAATCATTAAAGACATCTAGATCGGGTATTTTCTAAAACAAATTGTTATAGTCCGAATAAATCCGTGCTAAAGGAGATTGTGAGCCGAGTAGTATAAAGTTACAAGCTCTTAGCCAACCGCAAATGCACGCGAAGTGTGACTTTTGTCATAATTTCGAACCCAACCAGATATATGTATATGTCAGTCATTTAAAACATCCTTAGACAAGCTACTTACCATCAAACGTAATCTTAGTTGCATAGAATAAAATAAGAAAAATTACAACACATACCATGAGCAATTGTTCACTATTCACGGTTGCGGATTCGATTTCCTCTCAATTCAAACATATGTTTGCGTCAATGATGTTTGTCTTGATCTAGGTGTTTCTATGTCTTTACATAAAAATATATATGTGTGTTTATTCATTATCACTGGATAATGGATACTGACCAATAGTAGAAGCTCTGCTTAATTTTGGAAAATATGGTGCTGTGAGAATGTAGTAGAATATTATTGTTATTAATTGTTAAATATTCGCTTTATTACGTAGTAATATCGCAAAAGAATTATCGCAAAAGCATTAATCCAACATTAAACAAGCCACTTCCATTACCAACATCACAACGAGCTTATAACGTCAAATCCCACATTTAAACGCGACGTGTAAAAACATTGTAGTTGACATAATCACACAATAGAGGTAAATTATAGAGAATCAACGTTGTTAAACTCTCGAATAACGCGACGTCAAAATTCGCGTTGGTCGAGTAATCACAGGGCTGCACTGAGTTTAGAGTTACTAACTCGAGTGGTAATTATCTATTTGTATTTAGTTGCATTTGATGTTTGGTGTTGCTTTATTTTGCATTGTAATTTGCCGTATGTATAAAAGGACATGTCCTGACTGCCTCATTGCGTCGATGCAGGACTTTGTCAGTAAGTTACCTTCATGCGGCAGGCGCTCACTTTTTAAACATTCATTACACGGACACAATATGTATAAAATTGGCGATGCTAAGATTCTAACTAGCGAATTCAGCGGCGAAATTTAGAAGTCGTTCATGTACGACTCTTTCACAGATTAGTACTACTTTTGACTCTTTTGACAGTTCCCATTACAATTACCACCATGGAGGTATATATAGCCTCAAAGCAAAGTTGTATTGAAAGCTGTCAAAAGTGTCATACATTGACAGCTTCCAAATTTTGCCGCTAGAGGCGCGCGAATAATCTTTGCATCGCCAATGGAATTTTATAAACTAGGACTAGAACTTTTTTAACAACTCGCTGATTATGAAGCTAGCAAGCACCATAAAAATGAGGGAAACGTGTAAAAAAGCATTAGAAATCTAATGACAAGCTTTTAGTGATCACCGTCCTCCTAGCGTTATCACAGTTGCAGCCTGTGGTAAGTTTACTATTATAACAGGATTTGACTGAATATTAGCTTTTCGACAGAACGATTGCCTTCTGACCTCTGCAATCCAAAGTGATCGCGGTATTCCATGATTTAGACAAGTATCGGTTTGTTCAGAGGTACTGACTCGCTATAACGACGGCCAAAGATCTAAATGCCAAAGACCCGGCACCGACGGCTCAATGTGCTCTCCGAATCATGGGACATGCGTTAGCAATGATTGACAGTTTAATACACACATTACTTTGGCAAGTCAGGGTTGTGTGCCGATACCCTCTGCACAGCAGTTTCTTGGTATCTCCATAAAACGAATACTGCTTTATGGTGAACTAACAATGAGCAGTTTAATCTTAGAGTAAAATTTCAAAGATGATGACCTGTGATGGTTCACGTCCGGAGATATCGTTGTATATAAATAACAGTAGTATATTATTGGGCATTCTATACCACTATCGGCAAGTTGCGAGGCGAGTAGGCGCACTCGCCTCGCAGCCGATAGTGGTATAGAACGCCCAATAATATATGATCGCCTCGAATATCACATGCCTGTATTACTGTTCACCGATCGTTTTCAATCACTTTTTGGTATTACTTACTGTACTCGACCACTTTTCATGCTAGTACACCTCACTCGAGATAGTACTATAGAATGCGTAATTATGATCTACACTGTACTTGACGTACGTCCATTAATGTACTAACTTCAGAATAGTGCACTACTTACCTATAGCAACGATTCGATGATTAGAACGCGATTCAACGATTGTGTTAGATCGTTGAATGGACTTCGATATTATCAAGGTAGTATGTAAATAATAAGACGATTGTAAATAATAAGCGATTAAAAATAGGTAGTTTATTTATTTATCATATAATCTCGGTTTGTCGGGGAACAATATGTCAGTCGAACGCACAAATTCTTGTAGTTTTCGCCACTGCGGTGAATCCGTATCCGTCTGAAACTTGATTCGAACGAGCGCCTTCCGCCACAGCTCTAGAGATTCGGTGGTGCGGGCGTCGTCAGCCTTGTATACTTTGCAGTCTATGTAGTACTCGCCGTTGGTGCTTGCCGTGCGCCGCTCGCAACCGTTGGCCACGCGGTTCACAAAGTATGATGACAGACATGTAATTTTGTCGGATGAGCCTTCCTCTAACTCAACGTCAGAGCCGTGTCTCTTACTGATACCGAATAAATCGCTATCAGCCGAAGCCATTTTACTGAAACAATTGAGAAAACAGCGATTATTTCATTTAGTCAGATAATTAAGAAGCCTGAAACTTTTAAGAATTAAGTCCAATAACGGTTAATACATTGTTCTCAACAACTGTGACTGATAATTTTAAACAATAGATGAAGACAAATTTGTTGGCTATACCTACTGATGTCTACATATTAGACTACTAACACAGACAAAACTCTTATTAACTCGTAATTATGTTTATAGGTAAGTTTATCAAACGGAAATAAATATCTAATCAAATAGAATTCTTTATCGGTACAGGCAGTTAAGTAACGTTATTGATTCGATGTGCCAAATTTCGGTAACTAACTTTATCTTTATCGTAAGACAAAAAGATTAAAATATTCCTGAAACAATATATATACCTTGGACGAGATGTTGACGAAGTCAGCGACTTGCGTTTTCCACTGTTGTTTGCCGAGGACTTGCGACCGACTTTTGACTTCTGTTCAGCGGTTACAGTCGGCTGATAGTATTCTAGCTCAGAGTCAGACCTGAAATGAGCACATAAAATATTTGATTACTATATTACGATACGAACGGCTTGGCAGTTTGGGCGTTTTAATTATTGAAATGTTTTAAACTTACATTTTACATTAATCAAACACGTTGACGACTCGATGACGGCAGATGCAGCGAGTGACCGGCACAGGCAGAGTTGGCAGCGTCGACTTCTTCACGACAGTGGGACAGCGACCGACCGTAGACTGCACTTGTTGATGTTTATTACTGCACTAACCGACTCGAACAAAAACTTTGTGCCGAAACGTCAAAAGCATATAGTTTATAAATCAGAGACTAATGATAATTCACTATATTAAAAATCACTATAATTGGTTATCTAATAATGCATTAAGTAACTTTTTGGTTGGCCGTGTTATAACACAGTGGAAAATGAAGAGTAAGGTATTTAGACATCGTCGATTTCCGATGCAGCTATTTAACTTAGGGTTGACATCAACTCATGTATGCATACGCAATCATCAACTTATGAATATCGTGAAGGTATATATAAATATCAACTGTATATTATAATGGAGATAAATATTAATAATAATTTAATTTTTAAGTAAATCAAAAATATCTTAATAATTAATTGTAACTATTATGTATATCTGAGTAAAACACAGAACCCCGAATTGCATCGTGCTCATTAAAATTATAAAGATCGATACTTAGTAGATGGAATTTTATCACACTATTCTGAAACAAAATAAAAGAGAATGCGTGCCAACCCTAACTAAAATAGCTGATTGCTGTGAACGTGTCTTAGTAGGCGAATGACGACATAAAGTAGTTATGCTGACTATACATGGAATATTTTTCTGTAATAACTTACTAACAAATAAAATATTATGATGAAATATTTTATTGGTGTGTTTGATAAAAGGTCGTATGTAATTATAATTTTAAAGCCGCTTACGTTTTTACAGCAATTACTAGCAAAAGGTGCAACGTTTAAAAGTCGAAATCTAAGAAATAAATTATTAATATATTACCTCAGATATACGAAGGAGTACAAATAATTTTACTTTATTATTGCGAAAATACCAATTTAATATACACAGCTTCTATATTTTTACATACATAATAAAAGTTAGTCTCTCGCTTCGAAACATTTGTGAGCAAAATCGGTCGACACATTTATTCTACAGGTAATTATTCAATCCCTTTGTCTAGATAATTGTTATATTATTACAGTTCATACTTACCTATAAGTTAATATTCTTATTTTCAGAAATATTTTACTGCAATACATCGATAAGAAGAAGAAGATCTCCAGAAGAAGTGACCATAAAACTAGTCAACGTGATCTGTCCGAGTTTCCAAAATATTACCACATAGGTATTTATTGGAAATAAGAACAGATTATATATTTATTCTACAGGTAATTCATCAATCTTATGCATTTTCTTTTGCAAATTTGTGTTATTATGTACGAACTGCACGTAAGTAGTAGTGGTTTAAGCGGTCGTATTGCTGTTTTACACTGCGCTGAGGGTTTTCGGTTCGATTCCCGCGCGAGATAATACTTTATATTATCCGAAAATTGTGTTCATTCTGGGTGTTCTTTGCGTTCGTTTAATTAATGTTTGTTAAGAGACATAGAATTTATTCCTAGTTAAACTATTACCTGTTTTATACTTATATATGAATATTTCCTTTTTCAGAAATACTTTTATACCTACAATATCTCGATAAGATCATGAAGAAGTGACCATTGGCGAGATAACGTAACCTGTTCAAGTTTCAAAAATTGGATGCCGGCTACACTATACGCTTTTGATTGTCTATTTAACTGATTTACCTACATATATGTAAGTATAAGTAATTGTATTCATTTGGTGTCTCTATATTGTGTTAATTAATTTAATAACAATGCCTCACTGTTCTGTTTGTAACATATTTGTAGATAATCGTCGTTGGTCGGGTCACTTACGTAGTAATGTTCATAAAAATTATAGCTCAACTTCTGTGAAAGACAACATTTCAATTATTCAATCTTCGTTTAAGAAACGAATAGTAAGTTACAAGATACTTGCCAATAGCGAACAAACAGATAGTTTTCCTGAAATGTTTCTTAATAGTATTAGTAAACAAGTTAAAAATCTAATAGATCAATCGCTAGAGAAACATACATCTATCAAAGTAAACTTCGAATTATTTTCTCATGTTTAAAAATGATCAACGTGAAGTTAAATCATTTTCCACAAAAAATGTTGTTCTACATGTTAATTACGATTTTGATTCAATCTATAAATCAACTATAGATATATTGTTAAAAAAAATTGAAGAATTTCAGGAAAGGGATAGCGGTTGGACCTTTTTGTGTAATTCACATCTAGAAACAAATATTAATAAGTATCAACCTCTCGGTGGATCAAAATTTATAGCTTTGCCAAAATGTATAAAAAACAAAAGAGCTTGTTTGAATATTCGAAACACAGATGAATATTGTTTTTTATGGTGCGTCGTGGCGGCTTTGTACCCCACCACCCGGCATCCCGATAGAATTTCGTCTTATCCTCGCTTCCAAGATGTTTTGAATGTTAGTGATTTGTCATTTCCAATCACATTTTCAGACATTGCTGTCTTTGAGAAAAATAATCCCTTTCTAAATATATTCGTGTATGGTTTGAAGAATGAAAAAACAGTAATAGGCCCTTTGTATCAGTCGAGGAATAACAAATCTAAGAGCATTCACCTGTTGTTTTTAGAAAATAATACTACTTCTCATTATTGTCTTATCAAGGATTTGTCTCGCTTAGTAAGGAATCAGATGACCAAACATCATGGTAAATTATACTTCTGCGAAACATGTTTACTGTTTTTTCCTTCTCACAAACAAATTGATTCACATCTGTGTGAAGGAATAGCCACTGTTTTGCCAGAAAAAGGTTCATTTTTACAATTTAAAAACTATGAGAGAAAGAAAGATATTCCATTCGTGATTTACGCAGACTTTGAAACGCTACTTGAACCGATTTCCGGCCATGAACACAACACCGCTAATACGTCATACTCACATCGCCACGTGCCGGCCGCGTTCGCCTATAATGTTGTATCATCATCATCATTTAATGACGAGGTTGGGGGGTACAGAAGTTATCGTGGCGATGACTGTGTTACAAAATTTGTACATTTTCTCACTGAAGATGTTAAAAAGATACATAGAGTTCTATCCAGAAACGAGCCTATGATATTCACAGATAAAAGTAGACTCGAGTTTGAGCGCGCTAATAAGTGCTATATTTGTGGCCATTTATTGTGGTGTGATAGGGTAAGGGACCATTGTCACTTAACAGGTCGTTACCGAGGAGCAGCACACCGACACTGTAATCTACAACATAAAGTTCCAAAATTCGTTCCAATATTCTTCCATAACTTATCCGGTTACGATTGTCATTTGTTCATAAAAATGTTAGGCGAAATTCCAGGTCAAATAAAAATAATTCCCAGGAACAATGAGAACTATATGGCTTTTACAAAGTTTGTTCATATCGCTTATAATGAGTTTATACAAATTCGATTTTTAGATTCTTTTAACTTTTTAAGCACTAGTTTAGACAAGCTTGTTAAAACATTGCAGTTGGAAGATTTTGTTAATTTAAAATCTCATTTTTCTGATACAAGACAATTTAGTTTATTGACTCGAAAGGGTGTATATCCATATGATTATATGACAAATTGGGAGTGCTATGATCAAAAATCATTACCGTCTAAGTGTCATTTTCATAATTCTATTACCAGCGAAGATATTAGCGATGACGATTACAATCATGCTCAAACAGTTTGGACTCAATTTAATATAAATAATTTAGGCGAGTATACCGATCTATACCTAAAAACTGACGTACTTTTATTGACTGACATATTCCAAAATTTTAGAAAGACGTGTAAGCTGTATTATAAACTAGATCCCGCGTTTTATATAACTGCACCTAGTTTATCTTTCGATGCAATGTTACTTAAAACAGGTGTTCAATTAGAACTGGTGTCGGACTTGGCCATTGTGAGAATGATTCAAAGCGGTATAAGAGGTGGTCTGTGTATGTGTTCCCATCGGCACGCAAAAGCTAACCATAAATACATGCCTGAATATGATCCATCGCAGCCTGAGTGTTTCATAGCATATTTAGATTGTAACAATCTTTACGGGTATAGCATGTCTCAGTATTTACCATACTCTAGTTTCAGATTTCTAACTGATAAAGAATTGACCAATTTTGACGTTAAGTCTGTTGGGGATCGAGCTGAATGGGGTTTCATACTAGAAGTCGATCTCTTATATCCTGATCATTTACACAATCACCATAATGATTTACCATTTTGTCCCGAGAAATGTATACCTCCTGGAGGCAAAACGAAAAAATTAATTGCTAATTTACATAATAAGTACAATTATGTGATACATTACATTCATTTAAAAAAGTGCTTAGAAAATGGTTTAATTTTACGTAAAGTGCATAGGGCAATTACTTTTAGGCAAAGTCCGTATTTGAGACAGTATATAGAATTGAACACTCAACTAAGACAAAGAGCGAAAAGTGCTTTCGAGCAAGACTTTTTTAAATTATTAAATAACAGTGTTTTTGGCAAAACTTTGGAAAATACTGAGAAAAGAGTAACCGTTCATTTGGTTAACCAGTGGTGCGATCAGTCCAATCGTACCAAAAAATTATTATCAGCCGAGAAACTCATAGCCAACCCCTATTTCCATAGTGTGTCTATTTTAACTGAAAATTTAGTTGCAATCCAAATGAGACCCGACCAAATTATTTTAGATAAACCTATTTATATCGGATTTACTGTATTAGAACTCTCTAAATCGCATATGTACAATTTCCATTATAATATTGTAAAGCCTTTTTATAAGGACCGAGTGCAGCTGTGTTACACAGATACTGATTCTTTAGTCTATAAAATTTACACTAACGACATTTATCATGATTTGAATAATCACTTTTTGCAATATTTTGACACAAGTAACTATGACCCAGGAAATGATTTAAGCATACCATTAATTAACAAAAAAAATCCTGGCTTGTTTAAGGATGAAATGGGAGGTAAATATATCACTGATTTTGTCGGTTTGCGATCAAAACTATACTCCATAAAAACTCCAAATAAAATTATTAAGAAAGCAAAGGGAGTAAAATCATACGTAGTTAGGGACTTAAGCATGAAAGATTATGAAAATATTTTATTTAACGGTGGAGTTATACGCAAAAACAATATCATGTTTAAATCAATTAGGCATGAAATATTTACTCGAAGTGTCAACAAAGTTGCTCTATCTAGAAATGACGATAAACGATCGATATCTGCGGATAACATTACAACCCGAGCCTGGGGACACTCATTCATTATTATGAATAGTGAACATAATAGTATATAATAATAAGTTTAAAATATTAATTACCAATAAGTATCACCTATCACATTCATAATACTGCTTGTACATATATCTGCGATACATACCTACAGATTGTATTACGTTAGAATACAATAACATGTAATTTTGCCTGACCTGAGAATGGAAGCCGGTCACATATGCCATTACATCAATATTAGATATAAGTCTTTTCGGGTGTAATCTTACATAAGTTAGCAAAATGTTTTATTAATTACATTGTAACTTTGCTCGAACCGAGCATCAAACAGTGGATGTGATCAACCCCTAACCTGCGCCACAGACTGAGTCACAGAATAGATAGTTCTTAACTGAGTGCACAATCTACTCATATTATATTGTTATCCTAGTTTTAAGAAATGCACCTATGAACATATAAACTTGAAATAAAATGTGATTTATTAAAACTGAGCGCATGTTTTATTTATTCTTGTCTTAATTTAGAATAATACCCATATTTCTGGCGTCGTTGTTTAAACATAGGACTAGCATACTATCAGACACGTAAATCGTAATTAAATCAATTAAAAGTTGTTTTTTAAGGGGCTAATACTTTCAAATAAGTCTTCATAACCTTCATAATAATAAACGTTACGATAGTTCAATGCCCTCAGTATAGAACGAGCACACAGCGCAGTATTGCTTAGTTGACATTTTATATGTATTATAAAGACTAGATGGTATTTACATATTTTAATTATCATTAGCGAATAATTACCCGCGTTGACAGCTTGTATAATTTTCGAGTGCGATATAATCATGTCATCGGTAAGTAAAAATATATTATTAACAATCTAACCTATTTGTGTTTCGTTTTCGCAGCAGTATTAAATTTCAGATTAAATTCTCAGTAATTATAAGTAGTATGATTGACCTGTTGTTTTAGAGGTTAGTGATCTTGATCAATAAACCTAAGGTTGTGGGTTCGATTCCTACTTAGGACACATCTGTGTGATGTGTACGATTATTCGTTCTATATCTAGTTATAATTTATCTGCGATGTGTATGTATTTAAGAAAACATAAGTATGTTGATCAGTTATTTGGTAGCCGTAGCACAAACTGTTTAGCTTGGGGTCAAATAACCGTGTGTAAGTTTTAATAGGATAAAATATTATTAACATACTAACAAATGATATTCTTAAAAAGGAATCTAACTCGTTGTTTTCATTACTAATTATACCACTGTGTCATGTGTTTATTTTCATTGTGTTTATAAAGTTTTTTTAACAATTTGTTTCAGGTATCTGAATCGGAGATAGTTTTGAGCCAATACGCTCAAGACCCTTACGAAGATTTTTACGAGATGATTCGTAATGAGTCTGAGCAATGTTTTAAGCAACCTGCAAAAGACAAAAAACCAAAGCAACGGTGCAGGGAAAAGTCAAAAAAGCAAACTCCAACGAAGTCATTTGTTATGAGTCGCCTACAGCGACGCGGTATTAAATTAATAAAAATTTCGGTCGTTGATCTATGCAACAACAGCCCTCAGCATGCTGACAGTGATAGTGACAGCGAGAACGTCATATTGAACGCTCAATACATTGTGCAAGACGCTCTTGATAGTGTCATGGACGATACGGAAGCATTAGTTAAGAAAATTTCTAAATCTTTAGTCGATAATGACTTTTTATGAGTTTGTGTTATGTATTTTAGCTAGTGTTTTGAGTTTTTGTTGTTTTACTTCTTTCCAGAATGTGTTAGGTATCATTTATAAAAATAAAATATCTTTATTCTTGAAAATATGTTTTATTTTATAAAATCCATATAATGTGCGAAAGGGCAAAGGGCGATGGAGCGTAGCATTCTTGGTGTAAAAAGAACAGACCATGTTCGAAACACTTTGCTACGCTCCAAAACACGCATAGCTGACGTCGGATTAAAATCTGCTAGACTGAAGTGGGACTGGGCCGGACACGTTTGTCGTATGCACCCAGAAAGGTGGGCCTATCTAGCTACCACTTGGGTGCCTCATGACAGTCGGCGACGACGTGGAAGACCCAAACGAAGATGGCGGGATGACCTGGATGCATTTGACAGCGACTGGACGAGCTTACCACAAGACAGGGATGCATGGCGGTCCAAGGGAGAGGCCTTTGCCCAGCAGTGGGACACACAGACAGGCTGAAAAAAAAAAAAAAAATAATGTGCACGTTTTATTACGACTCTAAATATTTTTTTAAACATAAAACATTTTTAAGCGCACAAAACTTTACATGTACGTTGCAATTAAAATGAGTTTTACCATCACAGTATTTTTGATGCAACTGCAATAAACTAGGACATTGTTCATCATCAATATTAATCACATTACAATTATTACAAATATTCTTTATCCACTTCACCTTCTCTAAACCTTTGACATATATTTCCTTATTTTCGAGATATGGTACGATAACACGATGGAATTCTCTATAATCGATATATCTTTCGTTCCAATGAATACCCCTAGTTCTTTCTAAAAATTTTACTTGTCTCTTCTCTTCACATGTTAAGTGCTTAAACAAATATGGAGGTTTTATTAAAAAAGTTTGTGTATAATTGCGAGTGGTAAAAGCGAATTCTTTCACTATAAAATTGTTGTATAGGTCCTTGAATCCTTGAACATCCGCTATGATAGTATTTAAATTCATGATATTTTTCTTACGGTATTACTCAGCGGCTTATACTTAATTATACAGTCGTTTAATATAAGACAGTAAGCCGAAGTTTGTTCTGGTATATCGGAATCACTCTCTATTTCCACTCTTACGTCCACAACCGGACCAGTCTTCAAATTATCTGCTTGTCTAGAGCAATCGACAACAAATAATGGCGCTAAGTCTCTAAACTGCTTTTCGTTTAATAAAGGCTCCGAGCGACGTCCATAGTATGACTGTTGAAATCTGACGTAATTTTCGTATAATAAAGCGATTCTGTTATTTGCGAAATTCACATTTAGGTTTTCATATGGGAAGTAAGTCGAATTGAGGTACACTCTAACATCGCGAACGTAGCAGTGGTCAAACTGAGACATGTCAGACGATGCGTTGTTTTTTCTATTAGTTTGTAAGCCAATAACGATGTATCTGGGTTTGTATATTTGCGAGGAAGTTTTGATAGACCAGGTATGTTTTGTAGTTTTAGGTAAAGCAGGATATTCGTACAAATCCCAATTTCTAAATATCATCTGGAGCGAGCGATCTTTTTCTAATAATTTTAGTAAACAAATTTTTTCTTTATCTGACACCTTAACATGTGGGACGCGCCATATAATTTTATTTATCTGAACGTCCTCAACAATTTCACCCGTGTTGAGTTTTACGGCGTTTAGATTTGTGTTACTGCGCAATAATATTAATTCGTGTCTACTGTTTATTACGACTTTCTTGAAATCTTCAGCGAAACCAAGGATGTTGCAGAGTGGTGTAGAAGCAGAGAAACTACCTCCATTAATATTCTTTATACCATCGATATTCCAACCCCAGGCATGGGACATTTTGGATTCACTTTCGTTCATCGAAATTAAAGATTTTATGGTGGTAGTAACGCCAGCATTTTTTATCTTATCGATTTCTACACCATTTAACTCATACCTGATATCTTGAAACAAGTAGAGTAGGGCATTATTTGTGAATTGAACAGTGCTAGCTACGTCTTTTGAATCCTTTTTGCGAACGATAACAGTACCTTCCAAGTACAGGGTGCTTGCTGATGGTAGTATGTACAAATCCTGTTGGTTGATAGGTATGCGAATTTCATCGTTTCTGTTAAAACTTGTCACATAGGGTTTGTAGGAATGGAATTCAATTCCTTCGACAGTATTGTCGAAAGAAGGAGCGGATAAAACGTCTAACATATTCACTTTAGCAAACCAATCGCTTTGAGGAATGCCTTATTTTCTTTAGTTAATTTTATTTTCTTCTTAGAGCGAGTACTTGATTGATTGGAAGTATGAAGAGTACTGATGTTTTTGGCTTCATGATGTACATATTTATTGTAGTCAATCATTTTTTCTTTTCAGGTGCAGGTAAAGCTGCACTTCTTCTCCTCGTAAATTAATCAAGCGATTGTTTATATCTAATATCCTGATATGAATACAGCTTATGTTATTTTGGTTGATTGGAAAGTATATAGCGTTTTTTGGTATTTCTATAATTCTGTATCCAGGAGGAATAATATGACTAGGTTTTCCGTTTATGTACGAGCCACTGACAATATCACATTCAATCCTTATAACGGTCGTAGGTAAAATGTTGACAGGAAACTGTGATACATGCCATTTATTTGCTTTTAAAATTTGCTTATCAAAACCTATTAAACTGCCAAACGAATCTTCTTCACTGAAATTTACATCTTTTGAACAGTATATTGAAGATTTTAACGTATTATTGTTGCACTGCACTTTAATTGACGCATCTTTTATTTTAGATTTAAGATAATCATTTATATCTTGTAATTCATACGTGCCCTCCGGTATTTCAATAACTTCATGAGAACCGTAGTAAAACTTATTATTAGTTTTATCAATGGTTGGAATAGAATTAAATGTTGAAAAGTGCAATAGAGCACATTCGTACTGTCCATTTAGTTGCAACGTATTAGGATAGTACGTTAACAAAGAAGATGAGTTCCCAGTTATAGACAATGTGAATGACATCTTGCAAATGATTGAAATAAAAGAAAAGCGTGAATTTTATAATAGTTTATTCCAAAAAGACCAAAGGTATTCTAAACACAAATGTCCGCAATTCACTGCATTAAATTTTTGATATCTTGTGTAATTATAAAAAACATTACATTTCTTTAAATACTGCATCACTTCCATTGGAGGTTTTAAGTCTCCAAAGCTATCAAAATATTCACAATAATTGCCAACTTTAATATAAGCTACCCAATGCGTTCCTTCATTCGTAGAATCATCTAAGTTAACAATACCACATTCAATACATTTCGGTGTCTTTGGTAACTTGTCCTTAATATAAACTCCTCGGAAGTGGGGAATTTTGCTTGCATGCTTTAGGATGTCTACATTAGTTAGAGCTCGGTTGGGTAGCATTCTTTTTAGTTTTTTGAAGATTTAATAAACAAACCTTTGCCATTCTTATGAGGCTTAATGTACAAACCCTTGCCTAATGCTAAAGCTTCCATAGTCTTATTATGACGCTCTGTCTCCCGCAAGTTTTTTTCAGCTGCTTTATAATCGTTAACAGTTTTTGCAATACCGGCTGCACCACCAGCCAGAGTTTCTAACGCTGACAACCCAGCGAAAATAGGGATTAAAGGTAAAACTCCTCCAGTCTTGGGTATGGGTATTACACGCGGCACTCTAACTTTCTGAATGCAAGGAAATCGTTTTTTAGCTGCTGCGTAAGCGGCTTTTATTAATGCTTTACTGTCCTTAGGTTTAAGTTTTTTTATTCTTGATTTTATTTTTGACACGAAACTTTTAAAACTTTTTATGCCAGCTCCAGATTTTATTTTAGCTTTCATAACTTTGCTCACTAACCATGAGCTAAGTTTTTCACCCTTTGCTGCATCCTTCGATTTCAGCCTCTGGTTGGCCATGTTAAGTAATTGTAAATCTGCTTTATTCCGATTAGAATAGTCTGTATGGTTTGCGTATGCAATGTCGTGTTGCATACAGGCTTCGTCAAGTTTATTTACACCTCGATCACCTCGTTGTAAACGTTTCTGAAGTTTTGTTCCTGGTCCGCAATAATTGTAACCGGGTAAATGAACTTCAAACGGTAAATTATTTATTCAAGTATTAACTAGTCCACCGCCTTGCATTGCCAAAAGTGTAATGAAGGCAATGTTTTATAAATACAGTTATATAATCGTTATAAAGTTATGTTACTAATGCATTCTTATCAATCCAACTGTTTTCTTCGTTGTTTAATCCCAACCATTTTACGA
Source organism: Euclidia mi (assembly GCA_944739405.2). NCBI lineage: Eukaryota > Metazoa > Arthropoda > Insecta > Lepidoptera > Erebidae > Euclidia > Euclidia mi. The sequence continues at coordinate 35,993,879 of OX123192.2, read as the reverse complement.
ACAATTTTGTTCCTTTTCTTTTTAAAACTTTTTCTATCAAATAAACTCCAGGGTACCCCGATTTCTGAAGTTCTTGCTCGTAAAATGTTCCTAATATAGCCTGCTTTCGTTGATCCTGTATATGGTATGTTACTGGTATGGTACTATTAACTTTCTTTATAGTAAATAGTTCAGTTGACCAATTAGGTGTGTAGCCTTTCTCAAAATGATGTTTGTATTTACTAATACGTACATTATCACCAACTTTAAATTTAGGTTTAGGTCGTACAGATACATGTTTATATCCCTTTTTATTATTTTGTAATATTAGAGACTCATTAGATTTATTAACATCCTTTGGTTTAAATCTGATAGTTCGATGTTTTGTGTTATTATACGTCTTCAACAAAGTTTCTAGTGTTTGACCTAACCATTTATAGTTTCCATTGAGACTGAAGTATTTATACATTTTATTTTTTTAAGTTTTGATAAATCGCTCTACAATTGAAGCTTTTTTGGTAGAAAATGTTGAGTAATGATTAATGTTGTACCTCTTTATAAGTGTTTGAAATTCATTGTTGTCTGTCAATTTTGAATGTCATTGTATAAAACTCTGTTCCCATATCCGTTTGTAAATGAAAAGGTTTTCGTTGACTGCTAACTAATATTCTTTCAAATGCACGAGCAACGTCAAATTTATTTTTAGATTTTAATGGCTTGGCCCACGCATACTTTGAGAAGCAATCAATGACCACTAGTACGTAGTTATATGCCTTATTATATTTTTTCAAATTTTGCATGTCCATCAGATCAGCTTGCCATAAGTCGTCGATACCCTTTAGAATAACAGATCGACGCAGGAAGTTTTTTCTTGCCGATTTGTGTATTTCATTAACAATATGTTCTTTACTCATTGTGAAGTTTGTTTAAGCAATTTATCAACATCTGCTTTGGTATAAAACTTGTCTTCCAACTGAATTGAAATTTCCGATATCTTCGCTTTTAAACTATTTTGAAGCGTTTTTTGCATATCTATTAAAATTTGGTAACGCCATGACCCAATCAACTGATTTAATTCTTTTTTCAGACCAGTATTTAAACTGTCTACATATTCTTTATTCACAGCATCGTCTGTTTCTACAGGTGTTCTTATTCCTGTCAGTCGTGATGTTTTTAAATCGTAATCACCGCTTTCAGATTTTAATAATGCATTGTCATTGAACTCAAAAAGTTCAGACAAACGCATTCTTTTGTGAATATAGTGTCCAAATTTATCCACATTCATACTGAAGGTGTATTTAATTACAAGGTTTGTAGTAAAATGACTAATTTAGTTTGTATACCATTTATTTATTTATTATTTTACTTTCTCGCAAGTCTTCTATAATAGATATAATTTCGTTGTCTACTCCTGTGTTCCCAGCATCTCGAGACGCAATTAAGAGTTTGAGCCTATCCACCAGTTCATTTGCATTGTCCCAATACACTAAATCGATATCTTTTTTCCATATTTTTGTTAAAGGTAGTCCTTTTCCTTTAGATTGGTTGGTCTGAACTATACTTTGTAGTTTAAAAAGAGGCTTAATAACTTGTAAATATTTTTGTCCTTTATTACTCTTTATTGGTTTACTCGGTTCATTATCTCGACGATGCGCATTTGTATCAAGTAACATTGACTTATAATGTTTCATATCACTTTCTGTTACCAAACTTAAATCAACATCTTTTTTCAGTAACAATTCTTTTAAACCAGAAGTACATCGGTATTTGCGACCAGCTACTATGATATATTCATCGTTAATTGTTATAGCAGCAGAACCTAACATCAATTTACCACGCTCTGCTCTAACAACAAATGGAATATCTGCCAGTGCTTCCGATGATATAGACCAAGATGATGTATTAACATCTTTACTGCTTTCAGCTAACGATTGATATGAAGAATCACTATCAACTTCAGTTTCATATTCATCGTCTTTTATATCACTTTTTCTATTTATGTTTTCTTTTTGCAAAGTTTGGTCAACAAATGGCACTTCAGTTTCTTCATCTACTGTAGCATCTTAAGAAGTTTGCCTACCACCTCTAGCAATTTGGTTGAGTGATTCTGTTACAGGTTTAAAAACTGTTTCAAGGGTTTGTTTAGTATCGGTCTCAACGTCTCTCATGTTGCGAATCTTTTTCTTTACTGCGGCAGCGGCATCAACAATTTGTCTTTTTAATGATTTTTCCATGTTTATTAAAACAGATCGTTACTGTTTAACTGTTGTGTGAAGAATAATTACTTTAATAGGGCAGCGGCCTTAATATCTATTTATTTTTGTCAAATACAACAAAGTTGTCAAAGTTTTTTCTGTAACATCCTTTATTTTTCGGGCAATCTTTGTTAATGACCACATAATTAAAAGGTTCTGTCCAAATTAGGGAGCACATTTCCCGGAACTCATTCCAAGTCATATCCGTATTAACATGTTCGTCATACACATGTCTTAAATTAATGTCATCTTGTCTAAACAGTATAATTAGGTTCGCATTGTCTCTTATTAATTGCTTTGGGATTTTGCTATATGTTTGGTTTAGATAAAAACTATCGATGTACTTATATCTTCCCATTGCAAAGAAATCACGCATGCTACTTTGATTTTCGCAAGCAACGTCGTCAAAAATAATCATGGAGTTGGGTTTTGCGTCCTGAACTCGTAATACTTCTTGATTACCATGATATTTCTCAAGTAAAACTCCAGGAACTCGTTGTAAAACTCTTTCTAAAAAAATATACTTTGGTTGGTACAAGGTTTTTGAGTAAATATAAACATTTTGAAATCGTAAACCGTTCTCATGTAAAAGAAGTCCAATTAATAAATTGGTTTTCCCGCAGTTGGATGGTCCACAAATGATACATCGTACCGAGTTAGGTAATAATTCTCCATGACGAGAACTGGTTTTACAAACATTTTCACAAATTATATTAACGTTCAGTGATTGCGGCTGTTTGACAAATTTCATGATTGCTATCTAAAACTGATTAATTGAAAATGACATAAAACGTTTATTATATTAACTTTTATAAACTGCCACACTGTTGCATATTTTGGGTAAAGATGAGCGATACGTGATCTGTAATAAGAAACCGTCTTACTGGAGACCTGTTGACTACAGCAAATAAGGCGCACTAGCATGAGTAATGGTCGACTACAGTAAGTAATACTAGCTACTACAATACTAGTAAGATTGGAGTCCATCGACGTACGTTATACTTATTATATAGAGGCGAAGCGATCATTTATTATTGGGCATTCTATACCACTATCGGCTGCGAGACGAGTGCGCCTACTCGCCTCGCAACTTGCCGATAGTGGTATAGAATGCCCAATAATATACTACTAATAACATTGTACGAGCCTATACGTAACAGAATACAAAAGAATAATTCATATAATAGGTACAGCAGAAATAAGGAAAAATACATGAGAAACAAAAAACCTATTTAAGTATGTATGTTATAAGTTTGAAGAATAAAGTTCCTACATATGACGTAAATACTAAAATGGTACGTTCCAGAATGAGCCATCCAAAAATAGGCTACACGTGAATTCAATCGGAACGTGAATGTCAATGCCATACCAGCCGATAATATTAAGATGAACCTAAATTTCTACATTTCACCTGTCTAATACGATATGACTGTCAGAACCATTCCCGTATAATATTTCACACGTTCACCTACATCAAATATCTGTTTCCACAGACATGACGTTCCATTAGCTTGCCTCATAGCCGTGACAGTATTTTTGCGTTTTAAGAACATACCTCTTTATGTTTGACATTTTAGAAATTCTGTCTATATGCTGGTGTATTGTGGTTTAAAGAGGGTAGCTTTGAATTATTCATAAAATATATTATATATATGAGGTTTGTTTGTAAGGCTAAGATTTTTTTTACTTACGTTACAAAATCTAAATATATGTGATTTTACTTACCTTGATAAACTCACTTATTTTGATGTAATATCTTGGTATTATCAACATATTACGTAACTCTAAATAGGCAATCATGAATCCTGGAACATATCACGCAAGCATAAAAATTATATTAAAGCATTTTTTTTAATTCTAAATTCAAAAAAATACTTTTTTACCTACATTTAAATAAAAGCCAGGCGTGTAACGATGGCCAAAGGCATTATTATTGTAGTAGGTGCCGTTACTGATATCAGTTGCAGTCAGTAGCTGAGGTTAAAAACAATACAAGGCCGATATACAGAAGCCCTAGTCCAAGTTTGACTAATGGATTACGTTTGAGTATATTTTTATTACGCGTACTGCCAAGGTGTGGAAGTCTTTGTCTAAGTCTGTGTTTACTGTTGCATATAGTCTGGGTGTTTTCAAGTCGCGGATGGATGGGTCTCATATAGCCAAGTGTACCCTTTCTTTGGCTGTATCATCGCTTAGCACTTGGCGAGATCACGGCAAAACAACAGCTATTTGTCTATCTATCTGTGTACTAGATGAGCCCGCGGTTACACCCGCGTTATTTAAGGCTACTGCTCCGCTCCCATGGCTCATAGCGTGATATTATATAGCATATAGCCTGCCCTAATAAATGGGCTATTAAACACATAAATATTTTTAAATCGGGACTGTAGTTCCTGAGATTAGAGCGTTCAAGCAAACAAACCAACTCTTCGGTTTTATATATTAGTATAAAATTTTTTTTAAGACGTCTTCCGCACTAGGATTACATCCTGTGACACAAGGGACTTTAAAAACATACAACCAACGGACACAATAAACACCTAGGCTCGACAGAACCATTTATGGATCACACGTTGTTGTCTCGGTGGGGATCGAACCAACAACTCCTGGCGCAGTATCAAGTGGCGAGGCTACGCTTAAACCACTAAACCAACCGTGCAGCCTGTCGACAATAAATAAAACATTACCCAAAAGCGTCCCTAGTGGTCTACTGTCTGTCAGAGACCCTACTTTAGTGATTGGCTTCTCTTTGACCCGTTTGAAGGCCAGAACGTTCCAGATCAACGCACAGGACGCCAAACGAATAGAAGAGAGATTCCATGTGGCCAAACTACTACCCCTTACACAATGAAGACTAGGTATTCCTTTTCTGTAAACTTCAAACTGCAGCAACAAAGCATCGTTTCTCAACTACATTACTTTACCTTTGTTAGTTATCTCCAATGTATTTTACTATACGTCTTTGTTACCAATAGGGCTTTTGAAAGGTATTACCTACCTTTTTTGTACGGAGTTAAATCAATGTCGGTGTATAAACCGATTGCTTCGTCTAAAATACAAGTTTAAGGTGTATTTCAAAGTTCATGTTCATCAATTTTTATGCATCAGTGAACATAATACCTATGAATCTGTTTTAGAAATTATCGAAATTGATCTGGATTGCTTTGTTAGAGTTAGATTTAGTTCTGACTATTTGGAGCAGAGCGAGATTGGTCAATAATATTAATAATACAGAGATGATCTGATGATTTTAATATTATAGTAATTAATTTTTACAACTTGGCTATTACACGGTTATCTAAATGTGTGTATACTACAAGACTTATAGTAAACAGCCTCATACGTTTGACATCGTCGCGAGCGCCCTACTACCTCAGGAAAATCTAATTGTAAGTTAGAAAGTCTCTGCACGGTTATAACTTGATAAGTTTATCCACTATTAGGCGACCGGTTGGCGCAGCAGGAGTGTAAGCGACTGCTACGCCGATGGTCGCGAGTTCGATTCCCGCAAAGTCAAACATTTGTGTGCATGAACATGGATGTTTGTCTTGGTCTGGGTGTTTCTATGTATAATATGTATGTATTTAGAAAAAAAAAGTATATATGTATGTTTATCCATTATCTAGTACCCATAGAAGGTACAAGCTCTGCTTAGTTTGGGACTAGATGTTGATGTGTGTATGTGGTAGAATATTATTATTATTAATATTAACATCAACTAGTTATATATTAAATTTCACTAATATTTTTTATATCTTGAACTATAAACTATATTATATCATGGAAACGGCATGGAATTGGCTTTCATAACGGCCTAGTTGCAAGCAATTTAATATTCCTAATTAGACAGAGAAGGCATCTCTGCTTTGTGACACCAGTCTAGTCAGTCAGGATCTCCAAACTTATGGGCTGCCTTGTACAAATCATAATTTACGAAAGGAGAATGCTGGTGCCTCTACCAATTGCTTAAAAAAATGATATACCGTAAATACTTTGATACTTTTTGACTGCCATTACTAAATTATGAATCATTATTAAATCCGCGTTTACGAAATATAATAAAAAAAGGTAACCCAAATTCTTGACTTCCGGACAAAAAATCGAGTGTAATGTTCTCAACATTAACGATTGCTTAGACAATTAAAATGATTTTGGATTCAATAGAAGGCACTATGATAGTGAATTAAAAAAACTGTGTTCTGTGTGATTTTATTGAATAGAAATACATATTTAGTTACTTAAATTGATTTCAGACTTTGGTTGATCAATTTACTCATTAATCGATTGTTTTATAGATGATATCGATTTTAGATATAATTGAATCGAGATAGCAACACTTGCGGGCTGACATTTGATAACTTGAGCAACTGTCAAATGTCAACCCACACAGCGACTTCTCGTTCGTTGTCTACGTATCGTTCTTGTTTGTTTGTGTTATTATTTTGTTTTTATCCGTCTCTGTCCCTCCGGGTCGAAACTACGTTTCTTTTAACTTGTAACTTAATTTAGTTATTGAAATTGTCATAAACAATTAGAAATCAAGGACGAATTCCTTCCTTTGCAATATTTTTGGCGGGTATTTTTTAAATATGGTTATGAGAAAAATCTCAAAACTGCGGATTCGAAAACAAAAACGCTTCAACTCTTCTCTTCAACGCTTCTCTTAAACAATAAGCTGGCTTAAAATGTTTATTTCATGAAAAAGCAAATGGTACAGGCTTCCATACAAAAAACCGGCATTCTCTTGGGATAAAACATGCGTCATCTAAAAACTCCAAAACCTTGTAACTACTCTAATGCTTCTTTTCAATTCAATATGTTTACGCATTATTTCATCGATTTTCTTGAATTAACATCTAAAAGATAAAACAAAATAAAAAATTTAAAAAGTAATTATTTAACATTTGCGAGGACTTAAATACCTAGGCCCAAAACCTTTACTGACAAGCCTATTTGAACTAAAACTTTACATGATATAGGATATCCCCAAACTCCACAGCCTAATTAAATAAAATATGTTCAACCTACATACGAATTTTCATGTACACCTAGTTAACTATTACTAAGTAGAACTATGTAACATATCCTTAAGCCATGTATAATTTATCTAAGCTTAAATATATTGCCAGTATGTAAGCCTGACACACCTTCGCACACATCAAAGCTTAAACCAGTACGAACAAATACATTGGTGTGCTCTTTAAGTTAAATACCGAGGTGTTCCGTTCATCGCTCATTGATCTGGATAAGGCTACGAATCAACAAATATGAGCGAGACAGCTAAGCTAAGCGAGGAAAACTGGCATTCAGATTAATTGTACTAATGGCGTAGTATTTTTTATTTTTTTATTTTTTATAGACTCACGCCTGTATCCCCGAAGGGATAGGCAGAGGTCTAATATTACACCAACATTTCGCCATGAATTTTTAGGTCCCACGTAATAGGGGGCGAGCCTATTGCCTTTACCGGGCTCATCACCAGACTCCGGGCCGCTACTGAAAATTCGGAAAAACCCAGTAACACTTTTTGCCCGACCCGGGAATCGAACCTGGGATCTCCGATCAGCAGTCGCATATAGCAGTACGCTATCCACTGGACCACGGAGGCAGTATATTTACATTACTATGTGGTGCCAAGTGTTTGGGTTCGATTGTGACAGGAAGAATAATTGAGTCACCACTATGAACTTAATCGGTAGTTTCGAGTCACAATATCTAGCAAATATAATGCACGTATAGGGTAGTGATTGTAATGGTTGCCTTGATTTCAGAGTGCAAAGGATTGTTCGGTAAATTCTGACAGAAAACAAATGTTTGACCACTATTTCAATGTTTTCCGAGTCACCATTTTATTATTTATTGTTTGAGTTGTTTTTTTCAAATCCCACGCAACATAGGCACGTAGCATTTGTAACGCAACAATTCTTCTTTTAAATAGAAAAAGTATCAGTTTAATTTACTAGCTACGCTTAGCTTTGAAACTAACACTATTCTCAAGGCTGCCTATTGTACTTCTCCTAATTTTTTTGTTAAGATTCATTATTGTAAATTTATTTGGCATTTGTACAATAAAGCACACACATCGTCACGCCTTCCATCCCCGAAGGGGTAAGCAGAGGCGCACCTCTACACCCACTTTTCGCCAGATATACTTTAGTCCCACGTAATAAGGGGCGAGCCTATTGCCGTACCGGGCACATTTCCAGACTCCGTGCTGCTACTGAGAATTTCGTGACAGAAAAACCCAATAACACTGCCCGACCCAGGAATCGAACCCGGGACCTCCCGATCCCACGCACACATGCCGTGAGACCAACGAGGCAGTCGTATAGGGTTTGATGTCGAGTTTTCCGTCTCTACGCAAAGATGGTATTTGCATCGTGTTATCCCTTAGTCGCCTCTTACGACACCCACAGGAAGATAGGGGGTGGTGACACTTGTATTCTATGCCGTCAACCACACGGCAAAACATACATAACAATAAAGATGATTATTTTTATTCTCTTTTTATTGCTCAGTTCTACGTTTGCTTGATGACATCATCACACACCGCTCAGTGGCATCGCACATCTTTACTAGCTACACAGCTTTAATCCCAAACATTTTCTGTAAGCACAACGACTTAGCCGAGAGGATTTGATTTAATACCTCCACGTTTATTTGAGGAGTAATTTGGCTGTTTGAGTGTAAGGTTTGAATGGTTGTTTTGTTGATCGTCGGTGCTTTATTTTGAATTTTAAGTAAGAATTAAGCTTTATAAGTAAGAATTTACGAGTTCAATCCTTATAAAAAATACCCGATTTGGAACAAGATATTTTTTATTCACTTAATAAATATATTATTCAGTTGAAGCTGTTTATCGCGCATGGCCCAAAGCGTTGTACCACTACCTCTTTTACTCGTGATTCAAAACCAAACTCTAAAGTCTACAAGATTAATGGAGGACAATGGTATGATGTCTATTACAATCTGGACGTTTGGACGGATGGTTTTGCTGTGACAAAACGAAGGTCATAAATATCACAGCGCGTAGTTTTTGCCGATTCCGGTTAAATCACGCGTCCGGAGAGAAACTCTATCAAAATGTATAGCTATAAATGTTATAAATATCAACTACTGCAGTGGTTCCCAAAGTTGTATGAACTCCAATATATCGAACGCAAATTTTAATATTGAGACCTACCTCTTAGCTATCTTAGATAAAAGGAGCCTTAAATATTGGTCAAATGCTCAGATACTCTTGTGGCAAGTAGAGGCACCACTTAAAGCTGTGTTTGTTATAAATAGTAATTAGTATCGGCATGACAGGATTCAATCAAAAATCGCTTATGACCCACCAGTGGGTCGCGACCCATAGTTTGGTTTGAGAAATGCTGTACTCCTGTATACATTTTTGAATTTCTTTTAGGTTTTTAATATTTACACTGTTTACTGTCTGACAAATTTTGCTAAACATATTACTTATTTGCTCTAGATTTGTTATACTGGTAGGTGCCCGAAAATTTTAAGCATTTAAATAAAAACCCAACAACGTAACACTTAGTGTGTGCACACACGGACTACATGCGACAGTCAAAATCGCAGTAACTTGATGCTATATGACACTAATGAAGTATTTATGCTTATTGACAGACAAATAGCCAATGGCCGCTTTTACTCACTACATATATAGTAAAATCTAAACAAAATGGCACTGCTTCAGCTGATAAATAAACGATGTAGCAGACAAAATTATATAGTAATGATTGTACGGGTGGTTCCTGGTTACAATCGGCGTTTATGTTGACGTTTGATGATAAGTAGAAGCAGCGAGTTACTAACAACCGTGGTATGTACCATCACATCATAATATCACATCATCATAATTAATGATAGGTATCTCATCGCAGAATGTAAACTACTAAACTTAAAAACAATAAATTTGGACAGTGGGGTTCTCTTATGATTTCGGGACTCACTAAGGAAAGATGATTAAATATTCGACCTCTATAAAGTAAATAAAGGTCAGCTTATCCCGCAATTTCATAGTCTTTCAAGACAATGAAATTGTAAAATATATAAAAACTTTAGTTTGTGGCGCTTCGCCAGCATTTTATCGGTTGCCTCGTATGGTCCGTGTACGCAGACACTTACAAATTTCGTATGCATGCGACGCATTACCAAACATAGGTATTGATTTCAGCGACTCCGGCGTGCATAAATCACAGTCATTATTGTCGTCACACAAAGAGATAACACTGCACTGTTCGTCGATGCTGAAATTGTTTTACACGCGTTAAGGCGGGTCACACCACGTTGCTTTCTATACAAACTTATCTATTTTGGAAATTCATGGTAGTTTCATTAATTTTAAAACTTCATCTGATACGAACAAAAATATGATAAGTTTAAAAACATAGAATAAATATATGTTAACGATGGTTTTTGAGTGTTTAGTTCCAAAAAATATTAGCTATTTGCATATATTCACGGAAGTAGAGCGTTGCTGATTTCTCCATGAATGGGCCGGCAAAACGGGGCAGTACTACTCTTGCAGAACGTAAGTTCGTAGCTCTTTTACCAACGGAAAGCACCGTACCTACACCTTTGCGTTCCGTTCGTTGAGTACCGGCGACCCTATTTTCCTTGCCTCTCATCCCAAAAAGGTTGGCAAGGCTCTTGTAACTGTACTGGTATCTCGGGTGTCCATGGGCGGCGGTAATCGTTTACCGTCTGCTGGTTTGCTCTACTTCACATAAAAAAACCTAATACATCTATCATTATCTCTATTTGGCTTGGCTAAGACGGCAGTGTTTTAATTTAGCGTAGTTATTGAAACCCGTAGTACATTTAGCACGTCAATAAAAATACCATGCTTAAAAAATCTTAAATAATAAATTTGGATAACAAGTTTATTATTATCATAATTAAGATGTCGACATATCCTTTCAAGGGCTCTCACTATATTGCCCTTAAAATACTTATTTCCTTTAATGGACTCTACAAAATTATTGACCCTAAATTAATTTTAATAAGGAAACATAAACCAAAATAACACAGAACAATAACTCACCCTACAAATAACTCTCGAAACGAGCAGTATATTAAGTAGCTTCACACAGCCCTGATAGCATGTGACTGTTCGCATTACGTTAATTTGAACGTGGCCTGAATATGTATACGGATTAAGCGCTATTAACAAGCGTAATATCAAATGATGCACAGTTAACACGACTTCAGTACCGTTAAGTAGAAGTGATCATGATTTACATTTATCGCGCCTGCTATACCCATTTTATAGTACCTACCTAACAACTAACTATTTGATTTTTTTTATGCCATAAATATGGAATAAACCAAAATCTTTATCTGATCTTAAGAACAGAATGTCATTTAGCTTTCAATTGAGATAGTTACAACCATTTGAATATTATAAATTAAACAGAGCTAGCTAGATATGAATTATAATAAGAGTTAGTTTAGAGATCTTTTTGCGATGCTCACAGCAGATTTAGAAAGACTCAAATGTGTTCAAGAATGGTCTGTGTGGAGAGCCTTTTAGAGGCCTATGTCTAGGACGCCTAATAGTGAATAATTGATACTGTTGACTTATACGCCCTCAAAAGCACTAAACGTTTCAAATAAAATTACCTTCAACTTAAGGAAACCCTTCAAAGTAGTGACAGCTTTGATGGTATTAAATCTAGCCTCTCTATTAGACAAGGCAAGTACATTTACCTTCTAATTTAATTTTGGTAAATCATTTACTCACATCACAGCGTTCGCTCAGTCGTTTAAAACATCATGGCTACGTTCGTAGTATAATTACAATTTTAATAAACTGTGCGGATAAAACCGCGACAGCAGTTATACAAACTGTCACTAAAATGTATCTATTTACAGTATGACTAAATTTTAAAACAAAACTTTGAAGTCAAAGCAATGATCCGAAAAAGGACAAGATATTACTACTAAATATTTTTGCCTCTAAATGTTAATATTTCACCACACTTTGTTACTCTATTGTAATTTTAATAAGCAATGCACACATAACATAAACTCTGCATTCGTAACATAAGTTGCCACAATTAATTTTATTTAATTATGTTTCGTTCTGGTGAATACATAAAAGATATAACCCAGTTTCATAATTGCAAACCTTTTTAATTTACCTTGAATTAATTAATATCATAAATTATGGCTTGTAGCAACTTTATTTCAGGAAGTTGCGGCTGTGATTTAATAAAAGAGCGAATGGGCGTTTAAATACATTTTATGTTTTTTTTTATATTTGTCTCTGAAATACAATAAGCAAAAGTGTTTTATAATAAGTAAACATAGTGTAGTAATTAAGAATAAATATTATTAAACCATTTTGAAGATTTTCTAAAATATTTAATAACACAATTTCAAAATATTCTTTATAATACATACATACATACATACATACATATCGTCACGCCTTTTATCCCCGAAGGGGTAGGCAGAGGTGTATTTCTACACCCACTTTTCGCCAGATATACTTTAGTCCCACGTAATAAGGGGCGAGCCTATTGCCGTACCGGGCACATTTCCAGACTCCGTGCTGCTACTGAGAATTTCTTGACAGAAAAACCCAATAACACTGCCCGACCCAGGAATCGAACCCGGGACCTTGACAGCCGTTGAAGTTGATGTGTTCTAGAGTGGAGGCCACGCCTTGGTCGCTTAGGTAAAATAATGATAAACGCAAAGTGGCTGACATTAAGGTCCGATATCCAGCTGCAATGGATAACAGCAGGCTTAAAATGATGATGATTGAAGATCTTTGGCAGTCGTTACGGCAAGTCGGTAACAGTATTCTGCCTGATTTTTATTAAAACTGATATATATAACTTAACTACCCACTGAAGTCGCTTAAATTAGACGATAGTTACTTCGTAGAAAAGGCAATATTCTGTTAGATCTGGTTAGACTAGATCACATCGCCGGGTTTTAAGATGAAAATCTTGGATATAAATGAGATAACGCATGAATGATATCAACCGTGCGGCTAGTATAATTCAATTAGATATTCACTTAAAGTCGAGTAAAGAAGAATATGTGAAGAATTTTATGCATTTTTTTAATATAGGTACATATATAATGTTATTGTGTTACTGACTGACTGACAGACAACGCACAGCCGAAACTAATGTTCGCAAGAAGCTGCAATTTTGTACGTATATTGTTTGGGGATCCTAGGTGTGCTGTAAGATGGGATGTTGAGGAACTCCCATAAAGGAGAATGACCAAAACTGGGCTATTTTGTGGCACGTTTGCTTCTAAACCATTCATATCTAGAAAATCTTCTTTTATTTTATTATTTTATTTATATTAATTTTAATTTAAAGCGAAATGGGGATTTTTAGTTCAAAATTAAAAGTATCTGCATTGTTCCGGTCGTGACATCGCCATTTCATATTCAAAACTCATTTAGCATATTTAGGCAAATGTTTACAGTTTCTTACAAACCCATTTTAATAGGGAAAAATTACATTCATAGTGAAAACAGGGTGACATAACAAAAGTTCTAATAAGTAAAATAACACCAAAATCTTATGATATTTTGAAAAATGTATTGTGGTGAAATATTTTCTTTAAATAATATGTTTATCCTTTTTGCTACATAATTATTACCCACGAAATAATGTTTTGTACTTATCGAAAATATGGGAACATATTTTTATTATACTGGCACCTGTAATGTCTTACGCCAAGAAATATAACCTTATTACTAGTCCAACCTCTCTGGTCTTACGTCAGTTATTTTGACATGAAAACAGTCAAATTGCTTTTTCACCTATGCTCATATCTCTTTATTGGAAAATAAGTAATTTACTGTCGTTTATATTGACTTGAACAATCCTTTGTGGACCAAACAAGTTTATTTCGTGTTATCAAGACTCGTGGGTTGACTAAAGTATGAGACAGTTTTTATTGGTAACATAAGTATGTCATCTGGACTTAGAACAACTAGCCGTGGTGAGGATTGCAGTTATGTTAACTCTTCCTTTGCGGTACCTCGGCAGCAACACGTCCGTTCTTTGGACAAGCTATCTGATTAGGAGCTCAATATTTTGACATCATGGATAGCGCCAGTCTGTGTAAGTATTGTTTACCTCTCTTCTCCATTCCTGCAATTCTCTCGTGCTCTCCTCACCGAATATTCAAACTACTTTAATTGTTTGTTTCAGGAATTGAACGGAGTCTTATGTTTAGAATGCTACATTGAGTGCTACATTAATTGAAGCTGTTGTTACTTCTGAGGCCATACCTGCACCACATTATGGTATACGATATAGGTACAAGCTCCTGCTTAATTTTGAGGTGATTTATTTGAAGAAGATTTAGGTATAATAACAAATAAAATAAAGAATAACATAAAAACTGAGTTTCGTTTTTCTATTAAGCATAAAACAGTGTTGTTTTAATGCCAACTTTGAAATAAGGTCCAATGGAATGAGCTTATCTTTTGCAAACTAGCCTCACTGAAATTCTCATTAATTGTACCACATGGTATTGAGAATTCTCAGTAAGAAATATTTATCAGACTGAAAAAACCGCAAACTAATATAATGTACAAGCGTTTGTTTCGTAGCTCCACTTCTTTTTCCAACTATTTTCTATATTGTATAATATACATAGAGGCTTCTAATAAATTCCGGTAATATGATTAAATCATATCATCACCGTCCTAGAGTTATGTCGGTTGCATCCAAGACTTCAACGCCTAGGAGCCCTGGGTCCACTTACTAGTCTAACCAGATATGACAGCAAATATGACAGATATGACAGCTTTTCCATAGTCTGATCGCCATAACCCAAAGGGAATGCGATATTGTATGGTTTAGACCAGTAAGTATCGGTTTATTGGAGGGTACTGACTCCCCGTAACGACGTGCGATGGTGAAAGATCTTCATGACAACTGGGACCGACGGCTTAACGTAAGTACTCTTCGAAGCACGGGCGATAATGAACTAATTTACTACTATTTATATGATTAAATCATGTAACTATCACAATACTTAACCTCAAAATATTTGAAATCTTTAATGTCCGATAGCTAAGAACTGCCGCCGAATATCGTATAAATTTTTTCTTAATTGAATTAGGAGTATATTTACTATATTTTACTGGTCAAATCATCGAGAAGCAAACTTAGCCCATCTTCCATACAAATTTGGTCATTCTCCTTTGCAAAGTTTAAAAAAGTGTGTATATATATATATTTTATAGTAATAGGCGTCAAACGAGCAGACGGTTCGCCTGATTTTAAGCAATTACCGCCGCCCATAGACATAAGCAACACCACAGGAGTCACAACTGCGTTGCTGCCCCTTGGGGATGGGAAAAGGGATAGGATGAGGAGTGGGATGAGGGAGAAGGAATAGGGGATAGGGCCTCCGGCACTCGTACTGACCGAAAAAAACGCAACAGTTTAAATACTGTTACTTTACGTCGATTTTCTGTGAGAGGGTAGTACTTCCCCGGTCGAGCCGGCCCATTCATGCTGAAATCAGCAAGGCTCTACTACCTGTTATATGTGCGTATGTAGCTGCTAGCATACTCTAGTAAATTATGAATGTTTCTTTAATCACTCACCATAATTCTTAAGGTCAAAAACACTGGGTGACTACAGTAATCCGATTATTTGAGTGGTAGCTAACTCATCACATGATCAATACTTATAACAACCGTTATTGTATACGTACAATATCATTCTTCAGACGTCAACAGTTAAGATTAAATTCCCCGAAAAGCTCCATACGATAGCTCGACACTTCTATGAAAAATCTTGTCAACCCGGCACGTGTAAGGGATTTTTTACTTAATACACACTCAAGTGATTACCTCATACTTGGTTTAGGTAAAAATAAAAATAATGATTTTCTGTTTCTTTAGGTCGTTGACCTTTGACAGTTGTAATGTTCTGTGAGACTTGACGAGTATCAAAACTCGGTGACTTCATGTCCGGTGTACTTAAACTATGATAATACATAGGTATGTCAGTTGCCAGAAGACACTATTAATAACAGTATATCATGATTACAGTAACCTATAGTTACTAGAGCCTTATTGAGTTTAACATCAATGTGCCGGCTCGATGCGAAGCAAGTAACTCTCACAGAATATCGGCGTAAAGTGACAGTAACTAGCTATACTTTTGCGATCATCATCAGCCCTTTATACTGTCCCATCGCTAAGCACGGGCCTCTTCTCACTATGAGAAGGGTAGGGCCATAGTCCACCACGCTGGCCAAGTGCGGGATGGCAGACTTCACATGTCTTTCGAGAACATCATGGAGAACTCTTAGACATGCAGGTTTCCTCACGATGTTTTTCCTTCACCGATAAGCAAGCGATAATTAACAATTTAATACGCATTTCGAAAAGTTATTGGTGCGTGCCGTGGATACGAACCCGAGACCCTTTGCGTAGCAGTCTGTCGGTCTCACCACTCGGCTATCGCTGCTTACTGTTCCGATACATGAATTAAAACGTTCGTGGTCTTTAACATTTGAATATTGTCTTTCGGTTTATATACTGTTGCAAGCACCATGATCGCAGATGAACAGTTCATCCGCGAACAGTTCATAATGGCGACCATTTCTGCAACAGTGCTGTAATATCGGATTCTCGAAACAAGGGTACGTGGTATACATCTCGAAAGACAATACTCACATATACTGTTGCGTTTCGTTTGGTGAGTAATAGAGCCGGTGGCTCTATTCCCTGTTTCCTTCTTCATTGTCGCGCTCGTCCCTTATTATCCTGAATGATTGCAAGGCAGCTGTGTTTTCTCTTGTGTTTCGGGTGTCCCAGGGCCGCAGTATTGACTTACCATCAGGCAGTCTGTCTGCTCGTTTGCCTCTTCCTAGCTCTGACATGAAAATACCATACCAAGAAAACAGAGACAAGCATTATTTCTAAATTTCATGAAAGACATCCCAGTCATTAATTATTCCTATCTAGATACCCATCCAACAATGAATAGTGTCTAAATTAATCCCTCAAACGAGCTTTTCCCATTTTAAATATCGGTTAATTAAGAATAAAACATCAAACCATCTGAAACGACCTCAAAAGCACTCAAAGGCTAAATAATGTACGCTCATACAATGTTCTAACAAAAATAATAGCTTTGATCACATCTTGGAGTACCTCAAAGAGATCAACGCATAATTATGGAGTAACAAAGGCCTCGGCACATCCATTAATTAAGACTCGCCTGCTATCGACCTTAAGCTCGAGGAATGTGAAATCAGAGGATAAGTATAGATGGTCCGCAGAAATGAAGGATGAAAATAAAAATAATTGAGATCCCAATTTAGGTTTGACGCATGCCTTTTAAGTTTGGTCGTTTGAAGAAAAAAAAACTAGAACCTTATAGTACTTTTTATTGTTTTTCAAAGTATTCACCACGTAGCTTAATACACTTTTCCATTTGCTCAAACCAGTTATTATAACATTTATTCCACTCTAAAGTGAGGGTGTTCAAAATGGCTGACTTGAAAGCGTCGACTGCTTCTTCACCGGACTGGTACCTTTGACCACGAAGACTTTTCTTAATTTTAGGAAATATAAAGAAATCGTTAGGGCTTAGGTCAGGACTGTATGGAAGATGGTCAAGAATTTCTACTTTTTGCTGCTTCAAATACTCAATCGTTTGACGAGCACTGTGTGAGCTTGCGTTGTCGTGGTGCAGCATGATGCGTCGCTTTGAGTTAGATTTTCGAAGTTCGGCGATGAATTATGGTAAACAAACTGTGGTATACCACTCTGCGTTAACCGTTCTACGATCTTCAAGTGCAATAGTCGTAACATGGCCGGTTTTTCTAAAGAACGTGGCCACCATCTTCCTTGAAGTGCTTTGAAAACGAACAACTTTAGTCGGCTTTGGCTCGTCTTGAAAGACCCAGATTGTAGATTGTTGTTTGGAATCAGGATCGTAGGCATAGATCCAAAATTCGTCACCACTGATGATTTCGTAGAGGTGATTTGACTCTCCTTGGTTGAACCTTTGCAAAGTTTTCTTACACTTGAACTTAAAAGGCATGCCTAGTATCTGAACTCTCAATTTAGATTTGTATAAATAGACACGCAGCTTTTTTAAAATGCGATTTTTTAGATGACAGGTGGAAATTAAAAAAAATATCTTTAAAGCTCGATATCTCAGAAGCCGTTAATTTTGGACCCCTAATGCAAATTACCTAATCAAATATGACGTTCTTCAAGGAATAGGTCTAATTACCAAACAACCTGTATATTCGGCGATTTTTCAAGGTGAAATTTCAAGGTGATTTAACCTTTACTTGGAAAGAGAAAAAATATGCATAGTCAAGACTCGAAGCAAACTTATTATCATTTTTTTCTTTATGATTTTCCTTTAGTTTTTGGTATATTGCCGCAATTATCCTGCTTTTGTAAAGTCAAATCGATACGATACTGAAGTCACTGTATTTCAAGCTAAGTTTTGTTCTACTCAGCTAAATATTATCTCCCAAAAAAAAATTCATTCACTATTACCCTCTTGGTGTGCTCTACAAACTTGAAACATTATTCGTTCTTCGACAAGTCGCATACAAATACATACTTTTATAAACTGCACTAACAATAAATCGTTTTCTACACGCGGAACGTTGCGTCTGATTTGAAAGAGTTTACTTTTATCATTTGTAAGATGTTTGTATGCTGTTATGCTGCCAATAAACATTCTTATGCATCATTGTGTTTCGAATAGAGAATCCAAAGTTCATATAATAAATCTCGACTAAAAAGTCGACAAAATAAATGCCGAAGTGTATCTTTCAGATATTTATAATGGATGCACCGGGTTTGGTGAATTTTGCGGTGGCATAGTCCTGAAGAACACATACGTGTTCTTTTGTTGCGAAAATTACACTTGTATACCCTTTATTTCAACAATAGGCGATAAAAAGTGATGATGGTAAAAGTACGAGCATTTTTTTAATTGATTATTTAAATATTTATATTTATTGAGTTTTTATATTTATTTCATTAATACTTTTCATCTGCGTGCAAAGCTGCAGGTAAAAACAGAAAACAAATAATATTAAGTTACATCGAAATTGCATAATATTTGTACAAGAATGGCAATATTTGCTCGATTTCAATTGAAATGTTGGAATGACATACATAAATATATCACTGTAAATATCCACGATATAAATAACATTTATATGAACAATATTAAATGATTTCCCCCGATACTGTTTTTCATTTCAAAATGTAATAATGGTCATAAATAATAAATTATAGTATCATTTGTTATGATAGCGTAATGAATGTGATCATCTACCTAGGCAGTATTATGGCAATGAAGACTTTTTCATTTTTTTAACATATCTTTTTGACTGGTAGGATATTCTGAATTGAGGAATCGAACAAAATGTTGTATTATGGAGGGAACGAACGCGCAAAACTCAGCAAAAAGACCGCTTCAACCATTTCTAGATCCACATAAGTTACAATATAAAAACAATCCTGATTATATTCTGCACTGTCTCTAAGAATACAGATATCTTACCCTGACCCTTACAATTATTGTCAATTAGAATTTCAGCAAAAAAACTGACTTCAATCTCGAACTTAATAAAGGAGACCAAAGAAAAGTATATTCTTCCAAACAAAAAAGGTTTTTTAAATTGGTTGATAAATGGCACTGAGGTAGAAAACATATAATATAAAGAGAATTAAGAACCTTCCTCATACTCCTTGTAATATACGTTGGGTGAAAATAGAAACTCAATTACGTAACATTCAAACTTCATTATTACATATCCAA
Organism: Euclidia mi; assembly: GCA_944739405.2. NCBI lineage: Eukaryota > Metazoa > Arthropoda > Insecta > Lepidoptera > Erebidae > Euclidia > Euclidia mi. The sequence continues at coordinate 35,973,838 of OX123192.2, read as the reverse complement.
TTTTCAATACCCATACAACCAACATTCTGAAGATTAACTTACTCAAACCACTAAGAAACAGTTTCTCCTCATGAATTTCATAGAGCTTCTCTGTATATTAACCGCTACAGTACACAGCTATTGCCATGGCATCCTGACCTTGAGAATGTGTGTCACGTTGTTAAGAACTCGGGGCGTGACAGGCATTCGTTAAATTACAACCATCTTATAAGAGAGTGTATTCACTGGTGGGATGAACGAATCTCATTTTTAGGTGACTTTTATAGTTCTTTATGCTGTGTATTTATTTTTTGGGATTTTTGTAGTTATGCTGGAACCTTTTTTGCCAGCCAAGTGCTATAAATAGGTTTTATTATATTATTTACATAATAATTATCACAAGGTCGACGAGGAACAAAAAGCTAATTTGAGGGAATTTCACTTGGCTAGGTCCTCTAGTACCTGAAGTATATAGTTAGTAATAATATTATGATGTATCGTTCAATACGAAAGTGTAAACGTCTACATAGAATATGCCGAAACATCAGTCTTCATATTAGAAGACAGGTATATTTATAATAGAAGATGCCCGTGTCTTAACCCGCACATTTATTTAAATTAAACCGTTTCTGCCTGAGCCCTTGGGAATTTTGGGTTATCCCTTCTTAGTGCACCCCTATGGTCCCAAGACACACACATGCCAAATTTTAGCCTCCTATGCCCAATAGTTTTGGCTATGTATTTTCTGTTAATTAGACATATCGCAAGAATTGTATGTGTACAGATAACAATTACGTCCTTTATTCGTATACTAGATGAAGCCGCGGTTACACCCGCAGTAGTTAGGGCTACTACGCGGCACCCCTAGCTCACAGCGTGATGTTTTATAGCCTTTATCTATGAATGGGCTATAATATACAACACAAAAAGAATTATTAGAATCGGACCAGTAGTTCCTGAGATTAGCACTTTCAAGCAAACAAACAAAGTAGCAACCGCATCAGCTTTATAATATTAGTATAGATTTCATTATCATATTTATTATTGCTGGATTTTTCAATATTTTCTAGATACCTATCTCTTTGATTACTGGATGTAATTCACTCAAATGCTTTATGACTGCATTCAATCTTTACATACATTACAAAGCAGAAAATTGACGCCATTTTGATAAAGCTGTCAAACCAGTCAACCAGAAAATACTGGATTGTTTTAGATGAATAGGCTTTTAATATAATGGATAGCACTCGCTTACTAGTAGTGGCTTTGAGATAAGAATATTCAGAAAGTGTGATTTAGAATAAGAATTTGAGCCTTTCATGAAACATTTCGATGGACATTTTAAAAAGTATTGTAGAGAAGACTTTATATAGATCTTTCTACCATTATTGACAATCCAGATAGAGTATAATGATCGAATTATTTAGTTTGTATATTGTAGCACTTAAGACCAGAATATATTGTTAGCATAAACTATAATTAATTAAATTAAAAAATGCAAATCTAGCTTAAAATTATCGGTATGGCGAAGGAATAAATCGTGTAAATACCGGCATACAGTTCTCAATAACTTTCAAGACATGAGAAAACTACCCTATCCACATCAGGTGCATTTTATTTATTAATCTATAAAAAAATAATAATAAATCAAATGTTTTTCTTACATTGCCTTGATTGCCGATAGTTTCAACACTTGATTGTGTTTTGAAAAAAACTTCTAAACTCCATCAGAGTTTTAAAATAAACTTGAACAGTAGCAAAGTATTTAAGTAACCGTTTGCCGGTGTGCAAACTACCAAGTTTGTCCCAGTAAGGTAAATACTTATGACAAAGCATTTGGCTAGAAATCGACAGCCCTAATGCCCTTTAAAGTGCAAATTAGCTCGTTTCTTTCAAACATAAGGTTTTTTGAAGTGAAATTTGAGTGTTTACAAAAGGTTGATCCTGCCTCACAATAATTGTATCATCCCAGTAGGACCGCATTCCCAAAACCCATCTAAAAATAGACCAAGTAAGTACATTCTCGAAAGGACGGGTAGAATTTAGAATTAAGTTAGGTTTGTGGCTAACATATTCATAATAAAACCGCCATAATGTATATATATTTATACATACCGACATCTTAAAATGTAGCATCGAAACACAAAAAATCGAGAACTACATGAACGTTAGTGTCAAATAACTTCATTAGTGTCGGAATAATGTATGCGAATCCTCTATATTCCATGTAAAGCTTAAAATAGAAACGGACCTATTCGTCGATAAAATCGATAGACAGACGGTCAAGTGTGCAGAGAGTAGGTACCAAACTATAGTGAAATGGATAAATATATCGCGAGTCGCTCAAAACATAATTAGACTTCCCCCACGGCACCGCTCGCATAGCATACACCTAAACCTTCTTTAGAAATCACACCGGTATCATCTATTGGTAAAAACCGTACAAAAAAACATTATGTAGTTTTAAGTTGTCTGTGTGGCGAAAACAGGACCAAATTTATTAACTCTAACATAGACTTCACATATAATACCACGTCTGGCTATGGGTTAGAACGTACGGTGAAACAGCGGAAAATGTATAAGGTGCGGCAAATTCAATATTATAATATATATGGAAATATCGCATAAAAATTCTTATGTCAAAAATAAAACGCTAAGCGTAAATTTATCTATGCTGCCATAGGAAACCCTATGCAGAAATAAAATAAACAAAAACGTATAAAGTTCAAATATAACAAGACATCAACAGCAGTAGTCAGTTATTAACTCGGGCTGTTTCAAAACCAGGACAATAAGTTGAACAGGAAGGGAACTTGTAATACAATTTAAAATAATACAATTGGGAAAACATTATTGTATGGAGGTAAAGTTTGTTGACGGAAACCGACTCTCGGTTTCCGTCAACCATTTTACTTTTGTGCTGATTTCAGAATGCGTATACTGTTGGAGTGGAAATGCTAAGCGGCTTACGTTGTTTTTACTTCGAGTCACTTTTAAGGGTGGACACACGTTTGGCAGAATGCGCCGACGCTGGTAGAACATTGACTAAAAATATAAGGAATGGAGTTACGTTATTGGTTTGATATTCGAGTATTTCGTGCGCGATGATTATCAACGAACATTTTTCCGACAAATCTGCGAAGGTGAGGGTGAAATGGACGACGCTAGCATTTTGCGATAAAGTGCTTGTATGGACATAGTTATCCATTTTCATTATCCTCTCTTTATGCTATAATAATTATGCAGTCGTGAATATGCAGTGCACCATTCCGTTTATATGTTTTTTAAGTATTGCTTGACTTATTTCAAAATCGATTTCCTAAGGTATGAACATTCGTGAGCAATTAAAATAATTTAATAGTTTAAAAAACACTACAAAAACACATGCTTTTATAAATGCACGCACAAACAAAAATATGATTTTGGATCGTTCAAGTTGTCTCTATTTCTGGGCTAGTTTACAAACTATGTGCTTTAATGCACTAGCATTCCATGATTGGAATGCCAATGCCTATCTTCTGGCTTCATCACCAGACCTTGAAACCTAATCGTGGTCAAAGTTCATTACAAGACTTTGCTAAGAAATCCAAAACAGTTATGATAAGATTTTCGATCATGAAGTTCCAGTTCATATCTTCCAGCTCCATCATCAGATAAGTTCGACAGTACCATATTATTGTATTGTCATCAGAACTGCATACAGCTACCAATTTTCATTACGCTACGACCCTTGGAAGATGGTTAAATTAGTTACCTTAGATTCCATTACATACTTAGTTACATACATTTCGAGTTCCAGTTCATATCTTCCAGGTCCATCATCAGATCAGTTCGACAGTACCATATTATTGTATTGTCATCAGAACTACATACAGATGCCAATTTTCATTACGCTACGACCTTTGGAAGATGGTTAAATTAGTTAGTTTAGATTCCATTACATAGTTACATACATGTCGACCTAATAAAGGCGTGTTAAAAATTGCATGTCAAGGACATTCTTTTTATACCACCTGACATTTTGTAGCAGGTTTTGTAACAAAATATACTCCAACTAGTCGACGCCAGCGGCTTCGCACGCACATATTTTCGAATTTCCCGTTTTGTCCGATCCCGTGGGAATTTCGGGAAATCCCTTCTTAGTGCACACTTACGGTCCCCAAGGAACATACATGCTAAATTTCATCTTCTTGTGACCAGTAGTTACGGCTGTAGCGTGTCTGTCAGTCAGTCAGTAACGCAAGGATTTTATATATTAAGATAATAAGAAATCAGTGCTTAATTATTAATAGCTTTTCACGCTTTTGGCTTTTTAACTATATTTTACCTTAACCAAAAATATTCTGCATTTATAATCCTTGTGCATATGCATACCTGTCCCAATCCATACCTGGAACAAAACACAAAATTCAAATTATTCATCAAATTTATATGTAAACTAAACTTCATCCACGGCTTTGTCTCCGTAAATTATTCACTTAAAGCTTTCTCAAAAATCACACGATCTATTAGTGAAAACCGTACGAAAATCCGTTTGGTAGTTTTTGAGTTAATCACGTTTTAGAATATAAATAGATATAGAGAGCTCAAGAAAAGAAACAAAATTTTAAATACTTTTATATACTTGCGCAGCATCGTAAATAGTTAAACATAAAAACTGAATAAGGGCTAAAAATATTTAATGATGAGATACGTTAACTGACTACTAAGAAACTTGAAAACAAGACGCATAAAAAGAACATTTGATTTTAAAGAAATAAATAATATACAAGTACTAGAGGACGCCAGCAGCAACGGCTGCAATTTTTTTAAATTTATCCGTTTTGGCCGATCCCGTGGGAATTTAGGGAAATCCCTACTTAGTGCACCCCTACGGTCCCCAAGGAACATACATGCCAAATTTCAGCTTCCTGCGCCCAATAGTTTCGGCTGTAGCGTGTCTGTCAGTCAGTAAGTAACGCAAGGATTTTATATATTAAGATTTTTTCGTTAGATGGAGATGAGACACGCATAATAATATAGATATTAAAACGCAGATGGTCTGCGTCTAAATCCTTTACACACGTGCAATAACACATTAAAATCTTATGCTCCTAGCACGATAAGCCATAGGTAATGAAACCCATATGATGACTAATTTTGCAAGTTTTTAGAGATAGCAAGTACACTCAAATATCTTGAAACTAGTTTTAGGTATATATTCTTAGTGTAAAATTATTAAAATATCATTATATTATTTAATAACCACGTGGGTCATAAAAAACCTATCACACAATTAGATAATAACTATCTCAGGGATAACGACCATTTAATACAAGCAAAAGTACCTTTGAATATCCCTCACAGTGTATAAATCGTTACGATATCTTACACCTTCCGATCAAGAAAGGGTTTGAACCCCTAAAAGGCAGAGATCCCATTAACGCCTTCCCCTCCGTAAAGACATAAGAACGAAAAATAATAGAGAATTTACCAAAGCTGTTAATCCTTTATCGTTAATCCAGCTACCGAATATAATATGCGGTTGTCATAGCAACGATATGATAGTTAAAGCAGATGCGTGAGCGTAAAATAATATGGTGACATATGGTTACGATAATTGGAAACAGATATCCGACATCAACCGTGTAGGCATGTTATTATTTACACCAAAATTGTATCTAAGGTTATGTTAATTAATTCGTGTTACAATTTTGGGAAGCTGAAATGTTAATGCAGGTCAGATGTCTACGAAACTACAATGAAGTGGGCGGATCATGTTTGTCAAATAGGACGATGTATGGGCTGAAATGGCGGGTGCGGTAGCAACCGCTGATAAAATTTAGCTAGAAACTGTACTGTATACGATGTCGTGGTCGCTTACGTGATATATAAGGTATTGGCTCTTTGTACTTTTTGGTAAAATACCAATTGTCATGTGTAGGGAAGTGGCGACGTACGAATAGTTAAAATACGCAGCTGTAAGTAATTGTTGACCGTTATATTTATCTGTAATGGATTCGCTAGCTAATCGAGATTACCGAATATTTATTTTCTGTACTATGTGCTCAAAAAAGAAACGGTATGCTACGATGGCCTAAAATTAGCTATTACGTAGGTATGTGTGTTACGATGGCCATCTTATAACTAAATAGACATTCATTCGATCGCAGTTTCAATCGTGATTATATTACCATTATCCTGTCACTGAATTATAATAATCTCTCACTGTTTCTAGGCGGATGGTGGATGGATTCATCTTGGTATAATCTTACAATCCTTATAGTATATTTTTATTCATTGAAGTCGTCAAACATCACAATATAGATAATTTTTTTCCTTATGAATGAAAAAATCACGTTCAGGATTCCATTAAAAAAAAATTCGGGCAAGTGCGAGTCTGACCCGCGCACCGAGGGTTCCGTACGCATTTTACCTTATTTGAGGTTGGTGCTAATTACGCTAGTCCTCTAAATCTGTATGAGCGCCCATACAACTTAGAGGACTATCTTAAATGGAATCTACTATGTATGTATGCACCCTTAAATTTTCCACTTTTTTATTTTTTGTATTTTTTCCTTTATTTGTGCTGTAAGACCCTGCTTTTGGCCAAATTTCGTGATTCTAGTTCAACCGGAACTACCATATAGATTTTCGACCCAACACCTATAAGGTACTTACGATTGACCTAGAATTGACAATTTTGGTTAAAACCAAGGTCTTGCAGCACAAGTAAAGGAAAAATTCCGCAAATTAAAAAAAAGTTGAAAATTAAGGCTAATTTTGGTACTTACATACATACATACATATATTTTTATCGGGTTGACCCAGGACCCAGATTTTTATACACCTAATAGGAATCATAGACCTCAGTATCTGGTATAAATTTCAATTTGCTAGGTCCACCCGTTCCTGAGAAAATCGGTGGTGACACACGGACAGACAGACAGACAGACAGACAGACAGACAGACGGACAAGAAAGTGATCTTATAAGGGTTCCTTTTTTTACCTTGTGATGTACGGAACCCTAATTAAGTCGACTAATTCTTTTATGTTATTGTCAACTAGTAACCGATTAAATAATAGCTAGCAGACTATATAAATGCTTAAACAAAACTTAAAACACTAGGGCGATAAAATCAGAAAGTAATTTCGAGGCCTAATCCCAAACGTCAATCTAAATTAAAAATATGAAATTTGTTTCTAAAGAAATATTATTGTAACAAAAGCTTTGAAATTGTGACGTTTTGTAGTACGAAATATTTTTTTGTAGTCTAGACATAAAATGATTAAAAAGTAATTTCATATAAATTAAAAACAAAGTTTTAAGACCTACAATATTGTCCAAAGTAAAATTTTTTGGAGTGCACACAAGTACAGCAACGAATTCTACTGAGACAAATATAATTTGTAGCAGAAATGCTGCAGAAAATATCTCTATTCACAAAGAATTGAGGATAATCAGCCGAATGTCGTATTCTGCTGGGGATTAGGGTTAGTTTCATGGTATGCTGTAAGGAGTGTCGTCATAGTTTTATCTTATATAGTAATATTCTACCACTTACAAAACTCCATCTAGTCCAAACCTAAGCAGCGCATGTACTATAGGTACTTGACAAAATGGTGAAACATACGTATCTACTTTTTTGTAAATGTATGCATTCATAATTATTATACATAGAAACACAAACATCCATGTTCACGTACACAAATGTTTGACTTGAGCGGGAATCGAACCCGCAATCTTCGGCGTAGCAGCCGCTTACACCCTCGATTCGCTACCGGTGCGTCAAATCAAGACTTATAAAGAGGGCAGCTTACCAAAGAAGCATGTTCATTTTTGACCTGTCAAATATATTTTATGTAATTAGTGTGTCTAACAACTTGATTGATATCAAAAAATTGCTAATTTTACGCTGATTTCGAAATGCTAAGTAGATTTTTTAGTAAAAGCCGCGAAAAAAAGAAATTGATTTTTAAAATATATCAGTTCAGGCAGACGTATTTTCATAGAACGCAGCCAATATGAACGCATTCATAAAGCGCGTATCTAGTTCAATGTTTCATTTCAACATTTCTTTCTGTATTCTGTGTAGTGTGGTCCAAATTATTTACTAAATATTTGTACAAATCTATTGTTTAAATTGTTTTCTCAATTATTACTGAATTCTTAAAAACATAATTTATATTAAATGATATTTAAAAGATGAAAATAATAAAATAAAATCATCCAACTGCAAGAAACGGAACGTACTTTTTTCTTATTGTGATTATGACATTTGCAAATCCGTTGCCTTTCAACTTCTGAGTTGCCTGTTACGACTTTGCGAGTGGGGATTATTTGTAACGTGAACAAAATGGCGTGATTTTAGATTTTTATTTAGAACTTGTATAAATATATAACTTGACATTGGCAGAAATTGCTGAAAATATCGGCAGATTGCCACAAAAAAAAAAAAAAAAAAAGAAGAAGAAGAAGAAGACTTTGCGAGTGAACAGTGCGATTTCTAGATTTTGTGATTCTTTCGACTAACTTTGCATACCCCACGGACCCAGTGAACCCTCTATTTACGATTACTTTGTCTAGTTAAACGGACACGGATTTTGCTACACGATTGGTTTATTGTTTTGCTCGCCAGTGAATAAAAAGCGATTTTGATCAATATCATGGCTACAACACGTCGGGCAGAGCGTATATTATGCATTAACTGTAACATATGCCTGTACCTCTACCACCAGTTTACCGGTCGCTACTCGCTAGCGCCGTAGGTTAATTTTTTGTATGAAAACTTGAACAGCGCTCCAAGCGGTTACTCAATGAACTAAATCCCGTACCATAAGCACTGTAGATTACGAGATGTAAACAAACGAACGAAATCTACACGATAGCAAGTTACGTTTTCTCCTGTAACCATACAAAATGGTACCATGAGTCACAAATTTGACAGACGCTAGTAGAAAATACGATGGCAAGTGTAGATACGTAACTCACTAGCATTTTGAGGAGTGAAATCTATTGTTTACATCAAAACTCATTTAGTTTTTAAGACGATTTATAGAAAAAAATGTCTGGGAAGGCTTATTTGGCGTGGAATATGTTAGCTCTTGCTGAAATTCAAGACCACAAACATGAACAAAGTGAATTTCAAGCAAAAATTAGAACTCATGTTGGATGCCAATTAGAAAATCTCAGTGATAGAAAGTTTATTAAGCTTTATAGACTTTCTAAATATGCGTTTGAAGATTTGTGCTTATTGCTGAAAAGTGTTACAGATTTAAAGTCAACACAAAGAGTGTCATTAGAAACAAAGGTAAGCTACCAAGTTACATATTATTATATTATCTATTGTTAAAAATGTGGATATAATGTCTAGAGTATTCTCTAAATACCTCACCAGTGTTTTAGAGATTGAATAGGTTGATGAAAAGAGCTTACAATTATGTAAAACAAGTAGTAAATAGTGGTAATTATATATCTGAATATTTTTACATTAATTTTAGCACCGAGACGAAAAGCATGTTCCTACACTGATGGTAGTTCTTCTCTTACTTACATATTAAACTGTATACTTATTAAAATTCTCATTGCAGGTTTTGTGTGCTCTATTATTTTATGGACATGGAGATTACCAGAGTATTGTTGGAGAAGCAAGTCATTTATATCAAGAAACAATTAGTGTTTACATAAAACAAGTCACCGCAGCACTGAATCACCCTACTATTTTAAAGCAATATATCAAGTTTCCAAAAACAACACAAGAGAGGAATATTATAAAACAAAGGTTGACATACTTTAACATTATTTGATATGGTAAGAAAAATTTTGACCTATGGATATCTACTTATTATAATTTATAACACTTTTCAGATTTTACAGTAAATATAAAATCCCTGGAGTAATAGGATGTCAAGATGGAAGCCATTTTAAAATATTTACACCAGCCAAGGAAGAAGAACACATCTATTACTGCAGAAAACATTATCACTCACTAAATGTCCAAATGGTAATGATGAATGATTCTTCACTTAATGCTGAATTTAGTAAGCTATCTTTGTATTAAAATAAAAAAATATGTATTGCAGGTATGTGATGCAGACTGCAGAATTTTGTCTGTAAATGCAAAATTTGGTGGTGCTGCCCATGATGCTTTTATTTGGCAAAATAGTCATGTGAATGACTTCATGCAGCAATTGCATAGAAGGAATGAGCCAGTGTGGCTGTTAGGTAGGTTTGTATCATATAAACAATGAATTAAGCATTTGTTTATTATTAAATTAATGAATATATTTTACAATTTCCAGGTGATTCCGGGTACCCTCAGAGGCCCTGGTTAATGACCCCATATGCAGATCCACAACCTAACTCAGTAGAAGATTATTATAATAAAGCTCACATGTCAGCCCGAGTTGTCATTGAAAATACTTTTGGCAGGCTTAAAAATCGTTGGCGTTGCCTAAGTAAAGACCGCACATTACACTATAGTCCGGAAAAATGTGCACAGATCATTATAGCGTGTTGTGTCTTACATAACATTGCTTTACAACACAATATACCTGACTCTGATGGTATTTCGCAACAAACTGAAGGTAATTATAATAAAATTCTTATGATTAAAATAAGATTCTTGAAGAAATTAGTCCTGTGCTGTAACTGTACTATGTTCTTATTATATTTTTTTTCTACAGAATATGAGCAAGGAGATTTACTACTGGAGAATGCTAGAAGCAATGATTTAATCATGGGCAGAGCAATACGGGATCAGCTAGCTAGAAGGCTTACTGTGACAAATTCAAACAATTAAAGAACATTTCTTTTATAATATACTTTTTTATTTATCAGTCTTTATAATTTTTAAAAATGGACAATGGTAACATTATTTACTACTACTAAGTATTGCAATAAAAACTTAACATTAACTATATATATACGTATAGCTATATCATCTATTAGTTAATATCTATTAGGAATCAGTCAAACTTTTAAAATCTATAAAATTGTTATTTTCTAATATAAAATCAAACTTAATTATAATTGACATAAATCAGGGATTTCTATAAATATGTACTATATTATCTGTAGTTCTATTTAAAAATACTAAAAATTGAGCAAATAAATCCAACCAACGCTCTTGTTGGTCTAACTCTCTTTGCCGCAATCTAACTCGTTCCCTTTCACATTCCCGCTGAAAAACCCGCCACTCATTGTCAGAATTAACAAAAGCTTGTCTTGCTAATTCTGACTGAGTTTGTGTACATGTTCTTCTGCGGCTAGGTGAGGGAACGGTATGAAGCAGGCGGCGCCTACGGCGTGGAGTTGGAGGCAAAGGCGTAGGTTGTTGACGTACTTCAGGTATTTCCGTGGTAGGCATAGTATCCTCGGCAGTGGGCACCTCAACATGAATTTCCACCTCGGGCGAATGTACTGTAATGTGCCTGTTACTGGCGCTGGGTGTAGGAGGCTCTGTAACGTTTTGAGAGCATTGCGCCGTTTGAGAACTAGTCCCTGGTTGATTCCACAAAATAAAAAAACCTGGAATTATATGGAATATTTTTAAGTACCTACCTATATTACTTTTATGTACACAATATTATAAAAGTATTTACAAAATTAAGGTGTGATCTAGGGCATTCTACAATTCTGTATTTATAACGATTATATAATATAGGTACCATTGTTAGAACACATTGCTTAAACACAAGAAACTTACTATTTTCTGCACCTTCGGGTATTCCTGAGTGAATATTTAAAATTGAAGGAGAATCTGACTGTATGTCCTCCTGTAAATATTTATTTCTTATTAGACAGTAATTTTAAAGGGAGTTAAAAGAATATATACAATATTAATAGATCAACAACATTAAATAGAGTAATTTAACTTAAAAAATAAATGTTTTAAAAAGACAACCTGACATAAGCCGATTTCATCAACTTGAACAATTCCCGTTGCTGCCTGTGGACCCAAAATATCCATCACCCGTTGCTCCAACTCTGTTAGCTGCAGTTTGCTAGCAGGGCCGCCACCAGTTCCAATGGCATGCCTGTGTATGCGAACTGTCTTCTTCTTAACATTATTTTTTAAATCGCTCCATACCTGTAACACACATATTTATTTCATGTTAATAAATTATGAATCAAAACATTGAATGAATTGAATGTCAAGCTTTGTTATTGTGTTAAATAATCAAACCTTTCTCCATTTATCTGCAGTCTTCGTGTCACCAGTTGAGTCAGCATTCAAAATCTCTGTTAACTGAGCCCACTGCTGAATATTTGTTAGTCTGCCTTGTGGGCCGCTGGAAGGTTTACTTAGGTCACCATTCCTGAAATATAATTATTCGTATCTTGTTATATTGGTACCATCAGTGTATCAGATATTATTATACTAACATTAAATAAATAAATAAATATCTTTGTAAACATTTTAAATTTAATATAACTAATTTATTACTTATTTTGTTGCAACTAAGGCATTAAGAAGTTTCTGTTAATAAAATTAAGACTTCGTAAGTGCGACCAAGATAAGCGGTTCAAAAGCTTAGCACTTGAGCCGGTTACAAAGGCATTTCAAGTGGCTTGACTAATCTTGGTGCGTAACTTACGAGCAAACTTTTGCTGATACTGTAAATTTTAAAATAATTCCATTTACATACCTTTCCATGAACTCCACCAACAACTGAAATTGTGACGCGCTTGTTCTCATTGTTTGTAATACGTATTTTAATATATCAAACCTAAACACTTAATTTATTTCAAACTCGCCGCGACCCACTAGCAAAACAACAACAAAATTCAACAAATTGAATACGAGAATGACACATATAAGGAGGAAAAGTTCGAGTGTTCCAAAACATCATAAGTAACCGACCAACCGCTTACCTTTTTATTTTGCCGGATTATATAGGGCCACTCCATGTTGTGACTGTCACACAATTTTTAACATGAACTCAATGCTAACATTTGAGCATATGACTCTTTCTCTTTTCTTATTATCAATCAAGAAAGAAACAAAACATAAGAGTGAAGTTAGCTAGTAACTTCAAAATTGCCAACATAATCATTCCGCAAACCATACTAGCTGTCGAGCTTACATGAGCGATATCGTATTGCTTTGTTATGCTTGTGGTAAGGGCAATATGGTAATCTATTTGACCTATGTTGCGACGCTAGCGTTTTGGTCGCTAGCGTCCTATTTGTTTATAGCGGCTCATGGTAGAGGTACAGAATACGCCGTAATCTCGTCGTTCAGCTAGATACAAGAGTCATTTCGCTTATCAGCGACAGAATATCTCCACTCATGGTAAGTAGTAGCATAAAGTAGCACAATTTGTGTAAACTAGTAGGTACTAAAGCATGTTTTAGAGTTCAGTAATTATAAAATAATTATTTATTTATTGTACCATAAGTCCATTTGTCAATTCTTGGCTGCTGTTAGATACATTGTAAATAAACACTAGTTGTAAATGTATTATATATATTTTTTAAATAATAAGTGCTTCTTTCACAACATCTGACTAATAGTAACCTTTTAACAGCACAAGAAAAAAGATGGACCGTGATTTATATATTAAATAAGAATTACTCAACAATTGTAAAACAATTTCTCAATATAATAATGTGACACCTATGTTTACTATATGAAGGATTTTGTTTGTAGATTATTGATGAAGATTTCATCTGTGAAGCATGTTTCCATCTATTTCTGCAAGCTGTCAATGCTCAGATACATGCTGATGATGATCAGAGTTCAGGGCCATCTTTTCGGGGCCACTTGGAGGTGTGTCTTATTTGTGGCAGATCATTGGTCAATAGGCAAAGTGACCCTAATTACATTACTTATCTATAAGTTATAAACCTAAAATATAATTTCCACCTCATTGATGACTATGGTTGTTGCAGATATCAGCATCTGATCGCTTATGCTATGCCTGCTGGTTAAAAACTAAAAGAGATGCTACTCGCAGACTGGAAGATACTGAAGCAAGCGGAGTGGATAATTCTATTCAAAGGACTGTGACTTCTGCTAATCAAGATAATGTTTCAGCTGTTTCTAACACTATGAACAATCAACCATAGGAAACTCAAGCGCACCAAGTAGTCCAGCAAGACTCGGATGAGTCAGATTTAGATCGTGGATTACATGAAAACCAGTCCGGATCCCCTGTACCCCAAGTTCCTGGTATTATCACATTGCCAAATTATAAAAGAGTTCCTAACACAGCTTCCCATTGTATTTTCACTGGTTGTGATAATGTTATTGGTCTTCACACAGTCTCTGATAATCTGAGAGCAACATTAGTACACAATCACAAGTTTTACATTCCTCCACTAGCACGTGTCTTTATAACCCATATACAAAATAATATCTGGGATTCGCTCTATGATGGCGATACCATTATTTCCACCTTTACAGCCAACCAGGTAGAGCATATCTTTTCTTTTGTAAATGCCTTTAACCCATTCTTAGACTTCACTAGTTTAAATTCTGTTCAAGAAATGGATGAACATTTATTTTGGTACTGGATGGGCATGACAAAGGATACTTTTTTATCTTTATTACGGGAAGTACCCAGACTTGTGGCTATCAAAAATAATATTCTGGGGTTGGCCTCTGTCCTAATTAAGATGCGTACAGGTGATTCCGACTAAAGGATTTCCCTTTTATTAGAAGTACCACGTACTACCTTAGAACGACTTATGGGTAAAGTGAGAGAGATTCTGTTGCAAGATTTTGTTGATAATTATTTAGGTATTAATGCATTGCCTCGAAGTGAACTATTGCAGCACAATTTATTAATTCAAAATGCCATATATAGTGAGAATAACTCACAAGTTATTGTGATGTGTGATGGAACTTATATTTAAAAAATATTCTAAATAAAAGCAGTAATTATATGTTCCAAAAAGAGACATACTATTTGCATAAATATAAAAACCTTTTAAAACCATTTTTAATTGTAGCATGCGATGGATACATTTTTGACTGCCTTGGCCCATACAAAGCAACTACCTCTGATGCTGAAATAATGGTTTCCTTGTTTAATTATGAAAATTAGGAGAAGGAAAACTCCGAATTTAAACCAACTTTCAGGCAAAAGTGTTGCAGAAATAGGTGCCAGTCTACCTTGCACATCGACAACGCTGGTGCGCTGCCCTATTTGCTCCCAGGCACGTTATTTTAAAGGTGAGCGGGGCTTAAGGGTACATTTTGGTAAAGTTCATAAACACCAGAATGTACCTTCTGGCCCCAATACATCAATACACAATAGTATACACACTGAGCAAATAGTCTCCTGCGAAATTCCTTTTTGGCAATATTTGGGTAAATTAAAAAATTCAGTTCCGATTATCAAACGAATTCCCCGTGGCGCAAGGCCTTCAGTGGCTCAAAATCTAGCACAGTGCATAAGCCTTGTGGTACGGGAGAATTCAGTGACGGTTTAAGAGCAGCTTTTCACTTTCCCTTACAGAATTTTACACGCACAAGATGATCGGCTATAAAAAAAACACTAACAACCAAAATAAAAGAAAAGTGCAATGTTTCGGCGTCAAAATTACTGGACTATACACCCAAACCATACCGTAACAGTACTATCTACCACCACGTAGAAACCAAACTAAGGGAAGGTGACATCAGGGGAGCGTCCAGACTCCTATTTAGCAGCGATGTGGTGGCGCCTTGCTCTGCAGACATACTCGCGAGTCTCCAGAGCAAGCATCCAGCGCCAGGGGATAATCTTTCCTTTCCTGACCCACCTGACTCTGTTTCAGTATTGCCTCAGTATTACAGCCAAGGACGTGGTTGCAGCCGTTTGCTCCTTCCAAAGCGGGTCTGCTGGTGGCCTCGACGGCTTAACACCACAGCATTTAAAGGATCTTGTGCACACACAAGATCCTTGCACACAAGCACCGGGTCGGCCGGCGACGCGCTTTTGAAGGAGCTTACGGCTTTAATTAATCTTATGCTCTCCGGTAATGTGAACGATGCCATCGTCGATATTTTGTATGGCGCAAATTTGTGCGCCTTGAGGAAGCGAGACGGTGGCATTCGTCCCATTGCCGTTGGGTGTACGTTCAGGCGTATGGCAGCCAAGATTTGCTGCCGCCATTATAACACCTCCATTTCTTGTAAATTTCAGCCACAACAGCTGGGATTTGGTTCCAGAGGGGGCTGCGAGGCTGCCATACATGCCCTGTCAACATACCTTGGCTGTAATAAGAGTGAGGTTATCCTGAAGGTAGACTTAAAGAATGCCTTTAACTCGGTTAATAGGGACACCTTGCTGACACAAGCTAAATTAGAAACACCCGAAGTTTTCAGTTTTCTTTGGCAGTGCTACAGGCACCCTTCAAAATTGATATATAAGAAAAATGTTTTGGAATCCGCCGTTGGCTGTCAACAAGGCGATCCGCTTGGACCACTACTCTTTATCTTGGCCATTCACCCAATTGTCAAAGAGCTAAATTCAAAATTTAACATCTGGTACCTGGATGACGGGACCCTTGCAGGTGACGTAGACTCAGTTTATCAAGACCTGGCACTTCTAAAGTCGAAATTTTTATCCATTGGCCTAGAACTTAATCCCAGTAAATGCGAAATTTTCATTAACGATAACTTAGACAAATCCGATATACTTTCAAAATTTCAACATCTTGCTTCCAATATTACTCACGTTGAAAAAAGTGCTCTTCGCCTCCTTGGGTCCCCAATAATAGACGAAGGTTTCGATTCATTTATACAAGAAAAAATTCAAAATTTTAGTGATATTTCAGACAGGTTACTCAAAATTAATATGCATTCGGCTTTTACTATTATCAAGTATTGTCTTTTTGTCCCTAAATTTACAAAAAAAAAAAAATGGGAAAAGCCCATCTGCACTCGCCCAAATTGACAAACTTATACAAATTACTTTAAGCAAAATTCTAAATCTGGCCCTGAACGACCGAGTGTGGCTACAGGCGTCCTTGCCTGTACGCCTGGGCGGCCTTGGCGTTCGCAAAATTACTGACGTAAGCTTACCAGCATTCCTGTCCTCGGTCCACAGCACTGAAGAATTGACCAGGAAAATTTTAGCACCCACACTGGTCAATTCTGAGGTGCCGTGTAAGACCGATGCCACGAATGCATGGAGAATGGCTTGTCCAAGCACCGAGTTACCCCGATTCCCATCTTCTCAGAGGCAGTGGGACGGGCCGCTTTGCAGCGTGGTACGAGAAAATCTCTTAAGTACGTCGTCCAATGCTGCAGAGCGTGCTCGTTTGCTGGCTGTGGGAGAGTGGGAGTCAGGGCTTTGGCTTCAGGCACTGCCATCGTCCAACATAGGTACCATGTTGGACGATACGACCTTCCGCATTGCTTCTTGCCTTCGTTTAGGTGTGCCATGTGTTTCTCCACTTTGCTGTCACTGTGGAGAGGCTGTCGACAGCCTTGGTCACCATGGTCTGTCATGTAGCAGGAGCGCAGGTCGTATTTCACGACACGCCAACCTCAATGACATACTTCGTCGGGCTCTTGTCACCGCTGGCGTTCCAGCCCAACTTGAACCTCAGGGCTTCGCACGCGACGATGGTAAGAGACCAGACGGTATGTCTTTACTGCCATGGAAGCTGGGTAGGCCTTTGGTGTGGGACGCAACATGTGTCGACACCCTTGCGCCATCTCATCTTCCTAGCACAGCGGGTTGTGCGGGCGCTGCTGCTGCTTCAGCGGAGACTCTCAAAAGGCGCAAATACATAAATCTAGTAAGGGATTATGTATTTGAGCCGTTTGGAGTTGAAACGTTGGGACCATGGGGTCCAAGTGCGAGATCTCTTTTTAGAGATCTTTCAAAGAGACTTGTTGACACCTCGCGTGACCAGAAGGCTGGCCTGTATTTGGCACAAAAGATCAGCATTGCCATACATCGTGGCAATGCTGCCAGCATTCTGGGCACGCTTCCAATTGATGGCGATGTGGAGGATTTCCATGACGCCCTTTAAAATCTGCTTTTACTTTTTTTTATGTATTTCCTTTTATTTGTTAGTTATTTAAGTATAGAAATTATTGTTTTAATTTATGTGTAAATAGCCACTTAGTTATAGTTAGTTTTAACAACAAATAAACATTACTTTCAGGGAGCATACCCGAAACAAAACCCCGATCTAAGGTGTGAACCGACCCGGGCCGAGGGATTCGTGGCCAGAGGGCAAGCTGGTCGTAAACGGAGGGTGCCGGTGTTGGTGGTCACAGGGCACAGCTAATATTCCGCCTTACCCCCGTAAAGGGCTCTGCGGGGATGGACCGTCTAGATCCCTAAATCTCGTGGGAACGCAATGGGAACAAAAACTTATTCTTCTCCATACGGCGGCGACGCGGTTCGCAACCCGTCACGTCTCGTTTCCCGCGAGGGCGAAAAGCGGCCTACGGAAAGCAGGTTTGCAACATTGAATGTTGGTGGAGGAATGAACGGCAAATTGGATAAAGTATGTCAGATGATGGATGATAGAAAGATTGATGTTCTTTGTGTGAATGAAACAAAAAGAAAAGGTTGTGACACCACCAAGCATGGAGCATATACGGCGTATTGGTCTGGGGTAGATAGTACCACCAAAGCCTGTAAGGGAGTTGGTGCAGTACTGTCTGCGCGAATGAATGAGTGCGTAAAAGAGTTTGAATGTGTAAATGCTAGGCTATTGTGGATGAGAATGAAAGTAGGACTTACTCGTCTCTTTATTGTGGGGGTGTACGCCCCGGTCAATATAGTTACGGGTATGTCACAACATGAGCAAGACGAAAGGCAGGAGTTTTGGGAGAGTTTAAGAGAGATTTTGAGGAACTGCAAGGATAACGAAAGATTGATCTTGTTAGGGGATTTCAATGGATGGGTGGGAGTAAAGCGAGATGGATTTGAAAGGGTGTTAGGTGCATTTGGTGATGAGAGTGTGAACGAAAATGGAAAAGCACTGCTTGAGATTTGTTTGGAGTGGAGCCTTTGTGTGACAAACACCATGTTTGATCATAAAAGGATACATATGTATACGCGAGAGGCGAAAAATGTTAGAAGAAGTATGATTGATTTTGTGATAGTAGATGAACGATTGAGAAAGAATGTGTTGGATACAAGAGTATATCGAGGGATCGGCATCCACACAGACCACTTCTTGGTGTTGAGCCGGATAAGTGGGCTCTTCAAAGGATGGCGACATCGAGAGCATAATGAAAATAGGGTCTTGGAAAGAATAAAAGTAGAAAGTCTACAAGAGAAAGATGTGAAAGATGAGTATAAACGAAGATTCATAGCAAGATTTGAGAGATTCGATGGCATAAGTGATATGGAAGAATTATGGCAGGCCTTTAAAGAAGAGGTAGTATGTGTAGCGTCTGAAGTATGTGGTATGATCAAGAGAAGGAAAATACGAAAGGTTAAGAATACATGGTGGGACAAGGATGTACAATCAGCAGTGTCAGAGAAGAAGAAAGCTTGGTCAGATTGGTTGGCTGCCAGAGCAAATTAAAGAATAGGAAAAGCAACGAGTGTAGACATAGATGAAGCAAAAAATATGTTTGTTAGGTCAAAAAGAATAGTGAAAGAAATGGTTAAAAGGAAAAAAGAGGAAAAGAAAGATGAGTTTGATAGCAGATTATCTGACGATTTCCAGAGGAACATTAAGTTTTTCTGGAAATCCGTTCGTGCAGTTCGAGGAAGAAATCAATCCTCAGAACACACATCCATCAGAGACGAGAATGGAAGTATAGTAAATGGTGAATTGTGCGTGCTGAAGAGATGGAAAGAGTATTTTGAAAGTTTATTTGAAAGAACGGCGATAGAGACACCGATAGCTGAAGTGAATTGTAATGGTAGCAATGATGAAAGCTTTATTGGCGTGGATGAGATTGTTAAGGCACTGGGAAGTATGAAAGTAGGTAAGGCTGCAGGATATGATATGATTACAGTCGAAATGCTGAAGGCTGGACAGGGCATCATAGTTGGTCAGTTGCAGCGGTTATATAAATTATGTTGGAACACCGGCCGAGTACCTAATGACTGGACCACAGCTGTAGTTGTGCCTCTTTATAAAGGAAAAGGCTCGCAACAAGACTGCAAAAACTATAGAGGCATTAGCCTTCTCAGCATTGTTGGCAAATTGTATGCAAAGGTACTTATTGAAAGAGTTATGGAAGTAACCGACAAGAAAATATGGGATGTACAAGCGGGATTCCGAAAGGGTATGGGATGCACGGATCAGGTTTTTTCCTTGAAGCATAGCCGGAAAATTTTTGGCCAAAGGTCAAAAGGTCTATTGCGCATTCGTGGATTTGGAAAAGGCTTACGATAAAGTGGTGAGGAATGAAATGTGGTCGGTGCTGTCAATGAATGGGGTGGACAGCAGCCTCATTCGAGCTCTGAAATCCCTTTATGAGGATTCTAGAGCTTGTGTGAGGATAAACGGGGCATACATTGACTGGTTTACCATCGATAAAGGTGTTAGACAGGGATGTGTAGCGTCGCCGTGGCTGTTTAACCTCTTCATGGACGTTTTTTGCAAGATCTAAAACATAGTGACTGCGGATTAAGGATGAATGGGTTACTCGTCAAATGCCTCCTTTATGCTGATGATCAGGTTATACTTGCATCTTTAACGGAGGAGTTGCAGGAGATGGTAACAATCATGCATCGTGCGTTAGAAAGGAAAGGAATGAAAGTGAATGTAAGTAAAACGAAAGTTATGGTTTTTGAAAAGGAGGAATGCGTTACGGCTTGTAATGTTTTAATCGATGGACAGCGAGTGGAACAAGTGAATGAGTTTGTTTACTTAGGTACGTTGTTTACAAGAGATGGTAAGAATGAAGCAGATATTGAAAGGAGAGTTAATGCAGGTAATAGTGTGAATGGAGCTCTGAAGGCGTTTATGAACAGTCAAAACGTGTCCAAAAAGGCACGTTTGGCTGTACATAGAGGTGTGTTAGTGCCTACCCTTATGTATGGTAGTGAAAGTTGGGTATGGCAGAAGAGATTTGAAAGTACACTGAGAAGTATGTGTGGTGTGTCTTTGACCGACAGAGTAAAGAATTGTGTGATACGAGAGTGGTGTGGGGTAAAAGAAGATGTAGTGACAAGCATTGAGAAAGGCATGTTAAGATGGTTTGGGCACATGGAGAGGATGGATGACGATAGACTGACAAAGAAGATATATCAGGCTAGTGTGAATGGGACAGGACAAAGGGGAAGACATAGGAGAACGTTCTCTGACCAGATTGGAGACATCCTAAAAAAAGGACAAGTCAGAAGTACCCTTAACAGAAGAGCATGCATGAGAAACTTGATGGGAGTGAGTGAAGCAAGTGAGGTATGTCAGGATCGTTGCAAATGGCGTTCCGTAGTCTCTGCCTACCCCTCCGGGAAACAGGCGCGAGTCTTTGTATGTATGCATGTATGTATGTAATTATGAAAATTCCTCGCTTCGACGATATTTCCAAGAGAATAATATTTTTATTTTAGATCGAGGTTTTAGGGACAGCATTAGTTTATTAGAAAGTTGCAATTATAAGGCATACATGCCTGAGTCGCTGCTAGAAGGTGAACAATAACTTACAACTGCCCAAGCAAGTAGAAGCAGATGTGTTACCATTTGCAGGTGGGTGGTGGAAGTAGTAAATGGTTATATTAAAAGAGACTACAGATTATTAAGGTTTGACCAGTTCAATAAAACTGTCCCAAACATGATGGCTTACTTTCAAATAGCAGCCAGTATAATAAATAAGTTTGGTGTTCGCCTGCATGATCGACCTGATGCTGCCCAAATAATTTCTAGAATAAGAGAAAGGTTGCCACTAGAGAACAATTTATCTCGAATTTTTGCCAACCTTAATCTCAATCGCAGATCTTCATATTTTAGGAATATGACTGTCAATGGAGATGTTTTATTCCCCCGACTGGAATATACATACATACATAGACTCACGTCTGTTTCCCCGAAGGGGTAGGCAGAGGCATATTAAACACCTACTTTTCGCCAGTGTTTTGATCCCACGTAATAGGTGGCGAGCCTATTGCCGCCTGGAATATAATTAATTAATATTATTCTCTTTAGGAACATACCCAATCCGCCAGGCACGTTCCTATTATGAGGAACATGTTCGTTTTCATGGTGGATATAAGATAGAAGTGTGTACAGAAGCATTTGATGTATCTGAATTTAATCTCGAAAGTAATGTGGAATACTCATTGTTAAAAGGAAGAATCAAGTCGAGGCTTGTAAACAGACGTCAATATTATGTTTATATATTAATAAAAAATAATATAAATTACCTAGCAGGTATTTGAGAATACAGCTGTAGCTGCATAGTGGGTCGTAACACAGTTGGATGCTGTGCGCACGTAATGACCGTAGTGATGATCTTGGATGGGCTAGGTACCAAGACATCATTGTACCTCCAGCAGCTTTTTTAGATGATGTAGTGGTCAGGGAAGATATAGAATAAATAATAAAATTATATATTGTGTTTTATTTTCTTTATTGATAAACCTTCGAAATAACAAGTGATGTACAATAAGAAGAGGATACTTTTGCAAAGGTACCAAACAAACCCCGTCTACTTGGTGGTCAGCGGTTACTACCAACTAGACCCGGCTTGTGTGCCCGATAGCCTATGATCGATCGCTCTAGGGAAAATCATGTGGTAGGTGAGCCTCCACACGCTTACCTACTCACCGAGCAGAACGCAGTAACATTGTTATTTGAGGTAATAACAGGCCGCCATTACCTTAGTGTTATACTGTTAACGCGTCGCGTGCACGTCAGTGCGATAATCCTGTTGTCTTATTTTTCACTACATATTAGAATTCGCTGAATGAACACCCCAACCACGGCTCACACTCGCTTCCATTGACGCGGCGACAGTATAGCGTATCCCATGAGCAAAGAGTATGTAACCACTATCGTTTACCCACGAGCTCCGTCCGAAACTCCAGTGCCCACTTCCTCCGTAGTGCTAACATTCTCTTTGACTTCCTCATTAGCAAAGCTTTTTACCGGCTTATTCTCTTATTACACATATTTTATTACAGTTAGTCTAGCCGGATTTAGGGCATCTACTGACCTATTTCGTGAAATGTGGAGACAGCTCTATATTGGTTATTTAGTCTCCTAAGGGATGTATTTGTTTATGTCTGTGTTTGATAACTAGCGGTCGTTTTGGAGACACATACCGGTCAAATGATCAGACGGCAACTCCAAACACTACTTTTACTGTGGCAGTATGTAATCTGAAAATGGTCACAAAATACTGGGACGGCGAGTTTTCTACGCGAGTAATTCAAGTACAGGTTATTCTACTCGAGCATTGAGAGTAATTTACCGTAAACATAAACTCAAGCTTTGGCCAACTAGCCTAGGTGATTTTGTCTGCGTGATCGCGTTCTACGGATGTTGTCTATAGGTAACAGACATCGCCTGAAATGTTTGATGGCGCGATTCTTGATCTTCACTCGTTTCTCGTCTTGCCAGTTCAGCCGTGGTCCATAAGATGTCACCTGCGATTGTTTCTTTGTCACTGTACTATAGATGACATGAGCTAGCTGTGTGAAACAACCACAAAAAAGTTATGAAAAAACCAAAAAAAACCTGTTCAGAAATATTACTAAGATTTTTACAAATAGAGCAGAGCCATTTTTGCTGCACAAAAGGTTTAAAAGACCGTTAGAGATCTTTAGACAGCCATCAAGAGATCGTTATTAAATTATCATTCTAAGAGAGCTTCGATTTTTTTGGTAATATGTTCTCCACTAAACTTTTTTCGTACCAAATCAAGATATCTTTAACCTACGCATAGTCAATTATAGTCTTACATAACAAATGAAGTCCGTCTTTCAGTCAGACAAGAATCGACTAATGCTGAATTTTAATTTGGAACAGTTTTAGTATTTTGGCTTCAACCAGTATTTGTCAAGACTTGCCTTAAAATAACCATGATTATAACAATTCTGTAGGCAGTAAGCACATCAAATTGTTATAGCATCGTGACATTTGCAGAGGCTCGTTACAGTTCCCAGTAAAACACACACAATAAACAATAATTACTGCGAAGGCCCCCATTATCATTACGACGCTCGCCTCACTAATTTACTTGACAAAATTCTTGGCATTGCACTTGGGAGACTAAACTTGGTACACAAAACTTGGAAATAACATTAGCTTATGTTTTGTTCTTATGTTCAGGGCTGTTGGTTAGGTTTGGAGCGCACTGACGTAAGCTTGGAAGCTCTTGTATGTAAATCGGCTTATTTGCACACGCTTATGTTTTAGAGTACTGTAATAATAATATATAATTTATTTCAGACCAAAGATCCATAGTGTAATAAGGCGCAGGTTTCAAATAAGCGCCTGTGAGAAAATATGTGGTGTAATGTCTGTTGTATAATAATAAAACAGAAATGATCGAAATTAAAGATACGACATTTTATTTCCAATTTAATTTTTTTAATAGTAATAATAGTCGGCAAACGAGCAGACGGATTGCCTGATGGTAAGCAATTACCGACACCCATGGACATAAGCAACAACATTGGAGTCACAAGTACGTTGCCTCCCTTTGGGGATGGGAATAGGGATAGGATGAGGAGTGGGATGAGGGAGAAGGAATAGAGGATAGGGCCTTATTAGGTACATAATAATATAATTATATTAGTAATTGGTCTAAAATCTTAAAAAAACATAGATGATATCAATGTGGTGGAACGAAGTTAGGTGTACTTCCATGTTAAGGTAACTAACTATTAGTAATTGCGTGTGAAATTTCTAATAGCGCGATTTAGAATCAGCAGCTATTTTTATTTTCTTCGTAGTCCAGTTGGTGTCCGTTAGATGTCGCCATTGTTCGTATCTTGCCACAATGATTGTAAAAGGCTACCGCTATATTATAATCGATCAACATATTTTTTGCTGTTGGTGCCAAATATAACATTTTCGATATCGTAGATTATTAATAGTAACACTTCAATAAGTATTCGTAACTGGTAAGATTTCTATTTCTGGATAATTCAAAATAACAGAAATAGCTTCTACAAAAATATACAAAGTGAAAATGAAGTTGCCTTTAGTGTTGTCGATCTATAGAAGCGGGGTAGTAAATGGAGTTGAGCCAGGTTATTTTTAGTTATGAAATGAAAATCTTCGACGAAAATAACTCTTGACTTGCCATGACCGTTAAGGCTAAGCAAAACACAGGACAGTTAAGTACATAATTAATATAATCTATAGAGCATGTATGAGAAACTTGATGGGAGTAAATAAAGCAAGATAGATATGTCAGGATCGATGCAAATGGTTCCATAGTCTCTGCCTACCCCTTCGGGAAACAGGCGTGAGTCTATGTGTGTATGTATGTATGTATGTCTTCTTGGGTTTACGCGAATGTTGCACATCAAATAATGTAATATTTATATCATTCGGTTTAAATGTACATACATACATACATAGACTCACGCCTGTTTCCCGGAGGGGTAGGCAGAGACTACGGAACGCCATTTGCAACGATCCTGACATACCTCACTTGCTTCACTCACTCCCATCAAGTTTCTCATGCATGCTCTTCTGTTAAGGGTACTTCTGACTTGTCCTTTTTTCAGGATGTCTCCAATCTGGTCAGAGAACGTCCGCCTAGGTGTTCCCCTTTGTCCTGTTCCATTCACACTTGCCTTATATATCTTCTTTGTCAGTCTATCGTCATCCATCCTCTCCATGTGCCCAAACCATCTTAACATGCGTTTCTCAATGCTTGTCACTACATCTTCTTTTACCCCACACCACTCTCGTATCACACAATTCTTTACTCTGTCGGTCAAAGACACACCACACATACTTCTCAGTGCTCTCATTTCTACAGCATTTATTTTACTTTCAAATCTCTTCTGCCATACCCAACTTTCACTATCATACATAAGGGTAGGCACTAACACGCCTCTATGTACAGCCAAACGTGCCTTTTTGGACACGTTTTGACTGTTCATAAACGCCTTCAGAGCTCTATTCACACTATTACCTGCATTAACTCTCCTTTCAATATCTTCTTCATTCTTACCATCTCTTGTAAACAACGTACCTAAGTAAACAAACTCATTCACTTGTTCCACTCGCTGTCCATCGATCAAAACATTACAAGCCGTAACGCATTCCTCCTTTTCAAAAACCATAACTTTCGTTTTACTTACATTCACTTTCATTCCTTTCCTCTTTAACGCACCATGCATGATTGCTACCATCTCCTGCAACTCCTCCGCTGAAGATGCAAGTATTACCTGATCATCAGCATAGAGGAGGCATTTGACGAGTAACCCATTCATCCTTAATCCGCAGTCACTATGTTTTAAATCTTGCAAACAACTGTCCATGAAGAGGTTAAACAGCCACGGCGACGCTACACATCCCTGTCTAACACCTTTCTCGATGGTAAACCAGTCAGTGTATGCCCCGTTTATCCTCACATAAGCTCTAGAATCCTCATAAAGGGATTTCAGAGCTCGAATGAGGCTGCTGTCTACCCCATTCATCGACAGCACCGACCACATTTCATTCCTCACCACTTTATCGTAAGCCTTTTCCAAATCCACGAATGCGCAATAGACCTTTTGACCTTTGGCCAAAAACTTTTCGGCTATGCTTCGCAAGGAAAAAACCTGATCCGTGCATCCCATACCCTTTCGGAATCCCGCTTGTACATCCCATATTTTCTTGTCGGTTACTTCCATAACTCTTTCAATAAGTACCTTTGCATACAATTTGCCAACAATGCTGAGAAGGCTAATGCCTCTATAGTTTTTGCAATCTTGTTGCGAGCCTTTTCCTTTATAAAGAGGTACAACTACAGCTGTGGCCCAGTCATTAGGTACTCGGCCAGTGGTCCAGCACAAGTTATATAACCGCTGCAACTGACCAACTATGATGCCCTGTCCAGCCTTCAGCATTTCGACTGTAATCATATCATATCCTGCAGCCTTACCTACTTTCATACTTCCCAGTGCCTTCACGATCTCATCCACGCCAATAACGCTTTCATCATTGCTATCGTTACCATTCATTTCAGCTATCGGTGTCTCTATCGCCGACCTTTCAAATAAACTTTCAAAATACTGTTTCCATCTCTTCAGCACGCAAGATTCATCATTTACTATCTTTCCATTCTCGTCTCTGATGGATGTGTGTTCTGAGGATTGAATTCTTCCTCGAACTGCACGAACGGATTTCCAGAAAAACTTAATGTTCCTCTGGAAATCGTCAGATAATCTGCTATCAAACTCATCTTTCTTTTCCTCTTTTTTCCTTTTAACCATTTCTTTCACTATTCTTTTTGACCTAACAAACTCCTTTCTTGCTTCATCTATGTCTACACTCGTTGCTTTTCCCATTCTTTAATTTGCTCTGGCAGCCAACCAATCTGACCAAGCTTTCTTCTTCTCTGACACTGCTGATTGTACATCCTTGTCCCACCATGTATTCTTAACCTTTCGTATTTTCCTTCTCTTGATCACACCACATACTTCAGACGCTACACATACTACCTCTTCTTTAAAGGCCTGCCATAATTCTTCCATATCATTTATGCAATCGAACCTCTCAAATTTTGCTATCAATCTTCGTTTATACTCATCTTTCACATCTTTCTCTTGTAGATTTTCTACCTTAATTCTTTCCAAGACCCTATTTTCATTACGCTCTCGGTGTCGCCATCCTTTAAAGAGCCCACTTATCCGGCTCAACACCAAGAAGTGGTCTGTGTGGATGCCGATCCCTCGATATGCTCTTGTATCCAACACATTCTTTCTTAATCGTTCATCTACTATCACAAAATCAATCATACTTCTTCTAACATTTTTCGCCTCTCGCGTATTCATATGTATCCTTTTATGATCAAACATGGTGTTTGTCACACAAAGGCTCCACTCCAAACAAATCTCAAGCAGTTTTTTTCCATTTTCATTCACACTCTCATCACCAAATGCACCTAACACCCTTTCAAATCCATCTCGCTTTACTCCCACCCATCCATTGAAATCCCCTAGTCAAACCAATATATCGTGTTAAAATCTGTTAACTGTACTTTAATTTCAATTATTATGATTAATTAAAATTGACCTATACTTATACTTTCAAGGCACTGTAAAAGTAACTTGGTTTTGTATACATCATACAATATTATTTAGCTGGTCTTAGTCGCGATAATTTGTGGGGGACTAGTCCCCCCGCGACCACAACCGCAAGCCGGTAGAAACGTAGGAGAATAACTTACAGAGGTATTTATGCCCTGAAATTAGTAAATTATCGCAACTAAGTCCCGCTAAATAATATTGCATGACGTATACAAATCGCGAAAGTTTAAAATCGATTTTGTATTCCAAAAAATAGATTTTGATAGTTTTCAAATAATTATTATCTTTCCCTACTTTATCGATTTTAGTGCTTTGAATGTTTAAATATAAAACACTAAATACATTTCAACCTAATATTAGCAACATGAAGGGGCCACGTATATTGCTAATACTCACAAAGCTTTTGCTATTTGTATCGCTATTAGTATTGTACTTATAACATTCGAGCTTCTTATTTAAATAGAACACGGGCTCATTAAATTATAAATATGGACTAATAATAATTAAAATTCCAAATTTATTCCTGGGCTTATCCGTGTAAAAGTTACTATACATAGGTTTATGCTATAATTTTGTATCTGAGTCTGAAACAAATAACGACTTTTCATAAGAAATGCCCATGAGAAGTATCATCATCAGCCTTTAACAGTCCACTGCTGGACTAGGCCTCTCCTTTGAAAGGAGGGAATTGGCCTACTATACCACGCTGGCCAAACGGGTTGGTATAGGGTTTGTATCAAGTTTTTCTTCACTTACAGTGCTGTTCTCTGCATAATATGCTCCCTCTGTCGCCTCTTACGATACCCATGGGATGATATAGGGTGGTGACATTCCGTATTCTTAATCCGTCACCACACGGACTTGAGAAGTATAAATCTAAGCAATTAAAAATCATTTTTCAGAAGTGCCATTGTTAAAATAAAACCCACAGTCGGCAATTTCGTGATTCTTACTTCAATAGATTAGACTCTGCCGTAATAAGTCAGTAAGGATAAGTTATTTTATTTACCGCGGCATTCAATATTTTATCTATCCATTTTTTTGGGATTTTAGACTCGTTTTTGACATAAGCTCCATACAAAATATGTCAAACACGAATCTCGAATCACTCAATGCATGGATAGATCGAATATTGAAACCGGCTGTTAGTAAGTAAATAAAACATTCAATCTAGCACTTTATTCTCAAGACAGCTTTCTTCTTTTCTGATTCATCTAGGATTTATTATTGAAAGTGAATGTATGAAAACAAGCGTACCAATAATTAAAAACATAGTATGAACACAAGCACATAACTTATTATTTATTATTATATTGTTATCTAGTGATATTTATTATTATTTTAATAAGCTTTACATAATATACAGGGCGTCACAAGACCCATCACCAAGCCGAAGTCTTCGTGTTTTGGACATCATGCCAAGTCAAAAATAAAAGCTGGGAAACGATTTTCTTTTTCAAGTAGACAAATTTTTTAAGCCGCATTTAAAAGTGC
The DNA here is from genome assembly GCA_944739405.2 of Euclidia mi. Lineage (NCBI taxonomy): Eukaryota > Metazoa > Arthropoda > Insecta > Lepidoptera > Erebidae > Euclidia > Euclidia mi. Next base: position 35,944,263 of record OX123192.2, on the reverse strand, counting down.
GCGCCAGCAATGCTCGAAATACCTACTTATCTATGGGTGCATAGAACATATATAGAACACCTTGGAGGAGTAAATGCATCGATTTTGTACCGAACTAGAAAATTTGCATAGTGACTTTGGGCCTCAATATCTCCTGAACCAGACATTTCCCAGATATAGTGCCTAAGTAAAAAAATTGGGCAAGTGCGAGTCGGACTCGCGCACTAAGGGTTCCGTACCATCATCTTTAAAAGAAAATCACCTTTGTTGCATGTTTACTTAACCCCCCACGTGATTACAGCACGCACGGTCGTGCTCTAATTCAAGTGGTCCCATGTGTTTACAGCACGCATGGTCGTGCTCTAAACAAGTCGTCCTATTGGTCGCGGATTTTTTACGTTTTGTTGTACTTAAACCAAGAAACGAAAGTAGTAACTATTAGAATAGTTCATATTCTATGCAACTAAATCGTTTTAGAAGGGTGAGGGAAACGAAACGTGCCAAAAAATATAGAAATATAATTATCTGTGTCTCAGTTGCGAAAGCGTCCGCCATTGTTGTGTTTTGTTCCGCGATCTTTATAATAAAAGTTGTCTTGTGGAAGAAACCGGTGAATATTTTATAAAGATACTTATATAGATTTACTCAGAAATAAATAAATATTAATTGTGAAGTGACATTATTCGTGACAGAGACAAGAAATACAGTGATAAAAGGCAAACACTTTTAAGAACGGCTATTTCTACTCTTGAAACTTGCTATTTTCGTAATAGTTTTATGATAAATACTCTTTTAATAGTTATGAAAGACATAAAAGTACCCAGATTATTTATCTGAAAACATATTTTAGCAATTAAATACTAGTATTGTTGTACGTTTTCACTGTTATCGTGTTTCAAATGGAAATAATTCACAGCCACAGTGTTCGCTACAGTAACATGGCGGCCCGGCACGGCGAACTTTTTGTTACGCGTTCGGATTATAATTTTTTTAGTGGCGTTAGATTCATTTGTTACAAATAAATAATGTATTGTGTGAAAACCTAAAGGTATATGTGATAATGTTTTTGTGTTTATGAACCAAACAAGTAATGAAATTCATTAATATGTGATGAAATGTTTGTGCGAACCAGTGAAAAATAACAAACTTTTAAGTTTGTAAGCTTGTTTTGCCGGCAAGGTGAGTATTTAGTAGTAATTTATGTTATTATTATCATAGCTGATTTTATAACCAACGCAATGATATGCAATTTATGTGATATAATTATATTAAGGTGTCATAATTATTTTTTTTCCGGTAACCTATGCCAATGAAAATTTGCAGCAACGTGACCCTTTGCACTTGTGGCACTTTGCCTTTAGTTTGATCGCACCTCAAGGGTTAAATATGTTTTAAAGTTTGTGCCTGTTTATTAAGATTGAGTAACAAATTGCTTAAAAATTACGTTTGTTGTATGGGAGCCCCCTCTTATTATTAACTTTTTTCAAATTTCATTCTTTATTTTGAAAGGTTATATACAACTACATATTCTGTAAAAATTTAAAGCATCTACCTGTTACAGTTAGTAATTTTGAGCTAAAATACGAAAAAAAACACGTTTTTTATATGGGACCCCCCTTAATATTTATTTTTTTTTATTTTTAGTATTTGTTGTTATAGCGGCAACCGAAATACATGATTAGTGAAAATTTCAGCTTTCTAGCTATCACGGTTTATGAGATACAGCCTGGGGACAGACAGACGGACAGGCAGACAGACAGACAGACAGCGGAGGCTTAGTACTAGGGTCCCGTTTTTTACCTTTTAGGTACGTAACCCTAAAAATGATCGTAATTATAAGTAGTTATAGTACAATATGGGATTTCAGATTTCGTTAAGGGTCTTTTTACAGCCTGTATATTACGAACAACTGGTTAAGTTACGCTATGAGCGATACACACTTTAAAAGTGATATCGTTCATAATAATATGTACTCTAAGCAAAACTTACAAGAATATCAGCATAATAAGCGAACTAAATTCGTCGTTGTGGTGACGAATTAAGAATACGGATTGTCATCACCCCATATCATCCCGTGGGTGTCGTAAGAGTCGACAGAGGGAGCATATTATACAGAGAACAGCACTGTAAGAGAAGCAAAACTTGATACAAACCCTATACCAACCCCATTGGCCAGCGTGGTATAGTCGGCCAATTCCTCCTTTCAAAGGAGAGGCCTAGTGCAGCAGTGCACTGTTAAATGGTGATGATGAAGCGAACTATATTAGGTATTTAAATCCTTGTAGAGCGTATGCATTTTTTCTACAGAATAAGACTAATTCCATAACACGTTAGAAATGCGAGTACTCTGTTCAATATTCATGCAATAAAACTCAGACACAGCAAAACAGATGTTAATTATATTCTTTTTAATTTTAAATTGCAATTACAGAACATTCCATGTTTTAAATCTTGCAAAACAAGCATTAGCTGTTGTAGCCAGTATAAGTGCTTAATGTCTTATCTTTTTTATTACAAAGATAAATATGTATTGAATGTGTTGAAAAGCTGTCTATATCTTGGATTAGCGTAGCGCCCATAAAATGCTGCAGTAAATAGAGCTTTATCTAATGATGCTGATACATTTGAGCATTCACTTGTAACGGAACAGAGCCGAACATTTTCATAACCTTCCTAGCGAACTCTCGAATTAGCAAAAAGGCCTAAGCAAATGTATCATCCATTCGCTAGAATCTAGGGCCGTTTCAGATTAGCGTATTATACGCACATATAAGCTCGTTTTTGGAAGCGCATGTAGGCGCGTATAGGCGCGCCTTTTGGCACACGCGCAACTCGTACGAGCGTTGATGCGCTTCTAAGCTCGTATAAGCGCAAGCCGCCAAAATCCATATTGACACTGACAAGATGTCACTACCGTTTCGAGCTAACATGCCGAAATATGCCCGTTTACGCAAGTCCGGTTTATTGAAGCGCGTAATGTAGCGAGTGTTTAAGCGCGTATGCTGAAACGACCGTATACGCGCAGAATAATACGCTAAACTGAAACCGCCCTTATCCAGAACGCTCGCTAACTATGGAATTCAATATTCGATCTATAGATAGATCTGTAAATTTTAGATTCGTTTTTGACATAAGCTCCATACAGAATATGTCAAACACGAACCTCAAATCTCAAGTATGGATCGAATATTGAAAATTGCCGTAAAACAAACTCGTTTGTTTTTCTGTTTTATTCGCAAGAATGTTCATTACAGGTGAATGCTCAAGTGTATCAGCACCATAAGTATAATACGAATTTATAAGTGAACGTTGTTTTATACGTCTCATAAAGAACGCTAACTGACAGCTGTTTTTCTTTGTTTTTTCTTCGTGTTTGAATAACTGTGTCAGGATTGTATTGTTGCGTGTGGTTATAAAACAAGCCATGTTTTAGAAATTAATAAGCGAAAAATACATATTTAGAGTGTGTATATGGTGGTATAATTGGCTAAGTAGTCAGGCTAAGTCCGAAAGTTGTTTTTCGTAATTTAAGACTGAGCAATCGTAGTAGGATAAAAAAAATACTGCTACGACAGTTCATGATACTCCAACGGCACGTCTTACTCCTCTACAGGAGCGTAGCAGGTAACACATTGGTAACATTTGGGAATCTCCATGACTCTCCCTATTTATACAGGTAACGGCTAAAATTCACTTACTGACAATATACGTCAATCGATGGATGTTGACCTGTGACTTCTCTACAGTCACTCGTCAAGAATGGAACTTACGGTGGTAAGATCCTACACTACTGAAGTGGTATATCCTGGGATGCACAAGTCAAACCTGAAGGTTTGACTTGTGAAATTCCAATGGAGTGGATATACCGTCACTGAGAGTCTCGCAGGTTTTTACTGCCGCGCTTCAATAGTGCTAGACCTCGCACTGCTTCTTAAACAAGGTACACACCAAGCGGTTGCAAAGTTTTGCTTAGTTTCATATAATTTTCAATATCCATACAACCAAAATTCTGAAGAGTAACTTACAGAAACCGCAAATAACAGTTTCTTCTCAAGAATTTCATAGAGCTCCTCTGTATATTAACCGCTACAGTACACAGCTATTACCATGGCATCCTGACCTTGACTATGTGTATCACGTTGTTAAGAACTCGGGGCGTGACAGGCATCCGTTAAATTACAACCGGCTTATAAGAGAGTGTACTCACTGTTGAGATAAAAGTATCTCATTTTTAGGTGACTTTGATAGTTTTTATGCTGTGTATTTATTTTGGGGATTTTTGTAGCTTTTCTGGGTCTATTTTAGGCGGTCAAGTGTACTAAAAAGCTATATTTATTTTAATAGTATTTTATTGCTTACTCACATCCAATAACTTAAGCCTAGGCGAATTAGAAGGCTTCAGAATAAAGTGCTAGATCAAATGTTTTAATTACTTACTAAAAAAAAATACATATCCTAACTGACTCATTATGGCAGAGTCTAATCTATTGAAGTAAGAATCACGAAATTGACGACTGTGGGTTTTATTTTTAACAATGGCGCTTCTGAGGAAGGATTTTATTTTTATTTTACCGCTAAGGTGATTAAAAATGTGAGCACAATTTTATGTCTGATGAAAACGAACACTAAGTATTAAATTAAGATTTAGTCTAAGATTTATACTTGTCAAGAGCCTTTCTTGTGGAAAGTCGTTTCTTCAGATTCAGATAGAAAATTATATCACTAGCCTATGTATAGTCACTTTTACACAGATAAGCCCAGGAATAAATTTGGACCTTTAATTATTATTAGTCCATGTTTATAATAAGCCCGTGTTCGATTTAAATAAGAAGCTCGAATGTTATAAGTACGATACTCATAATTAATTAATTGTTCTGTTTGCCACCCACGATGCAAATACTAGAAGCTTAGTCGTCGTTAGTAATTTACGTGGTCCCTATACGTTTCTAAAATGGGCTGATTTTTTTTCCGTTAGTTGTATTTAAATATTTACTTGAAGATTAATGTAAGGAAAGACATTACATTTAAAAACTATCATAACGTATTTTGTGAAAAACTAAAGAGGACTTTGAAAACATAAGAATCGAAACATTTTGATTTATTCTTATTATGTTCATCCCAAAGTGTTCATCCTAACATATTGAGTTGTTTTTAGGTACTAAAAATTGAGGATGAATTGTATTATTACTATATTTAGTGTACCATGGTCATAGATAAATATAATACTTTACAGTACAGATGCCGCAAGTCGTCCATAAAAATTGGCCACGTTAGATCCTTAATATTAGACCTTTATTTTTATAAGTACTTGTTAATACCGTAAATAATACAACAGATGGCGCTAGCGACGAAAAAATGGGAGTCGATGGTAGCGACATCTTACGTCTCATTTTGTAAGCAATGTTATTTTAAATTAAAAAGAAGAGATGGCGCTATAATAAAAAAGCATTCTGTCTAAAATGTAGAATTAATATTATGATATTTCACCTTGTCACCCAAGTGTGCCTCATTTCAAGGTTATAACACGATCAACCGATCTAGTAGGTACCTATTTTACGTATGTACCGGAGGCGTTAAAACATCTAGCGATATTTTTATGACTTCGTGTCTTTCCGTTCAAAATTTGGAATGCACTTTGTACATTGTTCCATAAAGCTGATATTTGACATACTTACGTAAGTTTGGTGACTTGGCTATGTTACGGTAACATTGAAATGGTGCAGTGATGAATGACCTTGTGAATGCACCTTGGTCTGATGATGAAGCCGGGAAGATGGTTACAGGAACTTCTAAACTACATAATTATTATGATAAACTACTCGTGTTTGGGCTCGTTTGAATTGACTTGACAAAACCTATGACCTTGTGAGGTTGCCTTGGTCCGATGATGAAACCGGAAGGTAGTCACAGGAACTCCTAAACTACACATGATAAACTAGTAGTGTTTGGGCTCGTTTGAATAGACTTGACAAAACCTATGACCTTGTGTGCTTGCCTTGGTCTGATGATGAAGCCGGAAGGTGGTCACAGGAACTCCTAAACTACACGTGATAAACGAGGAGTGTTCGGGCTCGTTTGAATAGATTTGACAAAACCTATGACCTTGTGAGGTTGCCTTGGTCTGATGATGAAGCCGGAAGGTGGTCACAGGAACTCCTAAACTACACATGATAAACTAGTAGAGTTTCGGCTCGTTTGAATAGATTTGACAAAACCTATGACCTTGTGAGGTTGCCTTGGTCTGATGATGAAGCCGGAAGGTGGTCACAGGAACTCCTAAACTACACATGATAAACTAGTAGTGTTTGGGCTCGTTTGAATAGATTTGACAAAACCTATGACCTTGTGAGGTTGCCTTGGTCTGATGATGAAGCCGGAAGGTGGTCACAGGAACTCCTAAACTACACATGATAAACTAGTAGTGTTTGGGCTCGTTTGACAAGACTTGACAAAACCTATGACCTTGTGTGGTTGCCTTGGTCTGATGATGAAACCGGAAGGTGGTCACAGGAACTCCTAAACTACACATGATAAACTAGTCGTGTTTGGGCTCGTTTGACAAGACTTGACAAAACCTATGACCTTGTGAGGTTGCCTTGGTCTGATGATGAAGCTGGAAGGTGGTCACAGGAACTCCTAAACTACACATGATAAACTAGTCGTGTTTGGGCTCGTTTGACAAGACTTCACAAAACCTATGACCTTGTGAGGTTGCCTTGGCCTGATGATGAAGCCGGAAGGTGGTCACAGGAACTCCTAAACTACACATGATAAACTAGTCGTGTTTGGGCTCGTTGGACAAGACTTGACAAAACCTATGACCTTGTGAGGTTGCCTTGGTCTGATGATGAAGCCGGAAGGTGGTCACAGGAACTCCTAAACTACACATGATAAACTAGTCGTGTTTGGGCTCGTTTGACAAGACTTGACAAAACCTATGACCTTGTGTGGTTGCCTTGGTCTGATGATGAAGCCGGCAGGTGGTCACAGGAACTCCTACACTACACATGATAAACTATTAGTGTTTGGGCTCGTTTGACAAGACTTGACAAAACCTATGACCTTGTGAGGTTACCTTGGTCTAATGATGAAGCCGGAAGGTGGTCACAGGAACTCCTAAACTACACATGATAAACTAGTAGTGTTTGGGCCCGTTTGAATAGATTTGACAAAACCTATGACCTTGTGAGGCTGCCTTGCTATGACCTTGTGAGGTTGCCTTGGTCTGATGATGAAGCCTTCCGGCTTCATCATCAGACCAAGGCAACCACACAAGGTCATAGGTTTTGTCAAGTCTTGTCAAACGAGCCCAAACACGACTAGTTTATCATGTGTAGTTTAGGAGTTCCTGTGACCACCTTCCGGCTTCATCATCAGACCAAGGCAACCTCACAAGGTCATAGGTTTTGTCAAGTCTTGTGCTTGGTGGTCACAGAAACTCCTAAACTACATATGATAAATTATTAGTGTTTGGGCTCGGTTGAATAGATTTGACAAAATCTATGGACCTTGTGAGGTTGCCTTGGTCTGATGATGAAGCCGGCAGGTGGTCACTGAAACTCCTAAACTACACATGAGAAACTAGTAGTGTTTGGGCTAGTTTGAATAGACTTGACAAAACCTATGACCTTGTGAGGTTGCCTTGGTCTGATGGTCGGTGGTCCCAGGGTCTGTGGTGCATGCTACAGATAATATAATAGGTACATTACTATACTAGGTGGTGCTTTCCTTTGAGTTCTGCTTCGTGAAAATTGTTATTCTTTATTTGTATTATTATATTCTTAATTAAATTGGTATTCAGGCGAAATTAATGTAACCTAAATGGCGAACCCCTGGCGAAGCGAACGTCGAGATTGCAAAAGGGGAATAGGTAGGTAACTATTAAAATGTAGAAATGAAACAACAGTTCATTTTATTTTTTTATTTATGAAACCATGACACCTCGTCAACTAACAAAAAATCTTGCAAAAACGTTGGAATTTTTTCTCTTCAACTTTCACGGGAACAAAGTCGCGCGCAAAAGCTAGTCATTACAATTGGTTTATTAGGTAATTCGGCCTTACAAGCAAGTTATGCAAACGTGCAAGTTAGTTATTTAGATAATTAACTCAAATCCAGATGTTGGCAAATTAATATTTTTAAATTGATAAATTAGGTCGTTTTTTATTCCTCCATTAAAGTGGATAAACAGAATTAGATAAAAAACTAAATTTAACTATTATAAAATCATTTATTTTGTAGGATTCGTAATTTTGAAGCTGATTGTAACGATTTTTTTTTAAATACTTGCAACACTTTCAAATATTTCTTACTTGAATTAAACGTACGCGATCGCGTCTCGCGTTTTGCCGATCCACGATCGTAACGGAGTACTTTTACTTTCATGGGATATTATTCCTTACCGCCATACATTTACGCAACTTTGTCGCGCAAAACACTAAAATATTTGCAACACTTTAAAAGTATTTTTTACTTGAACGTACGCGAACACGTTTCGCGTATTACCGACTCCCGACCGTAACGTAGTAGGGTAAATACGCTAAATGTCGGCATCCTTACGGTTTTTCTGTTTTGGAATCGGTCTGGCACCATCAATTTGCAACGAAAGGATAGCTTCCGATGCGGTTTTGGATAGTTTGATAAATCTATTTCATGTTTATGGGCATTAAGTTGACATTTCTACTACAAGGAAAAAGTACTAAGGTTTATATGCGTCGAGAACGAAAAATTCCTAAAGTCTGCCATTCACGGGCCATGGTCGGTCGCGTTTTTCCCAAATATCGGCCGGGTATAGGATGTTTTAAATTAAGACGGATAAATATTATTAATATGATTTATTTTGGCAGGAGTCTCACTAAGTATACGTTATTAATCGTATTTGTTTAATAGTAGGTAAAGTATTTTTTTATTTGCACTTAAATAACGTTAGGTAAGTATTACAATTTATAACAAAGTAAACATCAAAATAATTATAATTAGTTCTGGATATCTTTTCAAAAATAATTCATACCATTTTTGGACCAGAGTATCATTATTGAATATATTTATATTTTTAAGCTACGTAATTAACATGGGTTAAGGTAGCAAGTTCCAAAGAGCAATTTATATCTTATATTTCCATACCATAATAAGCTAATATAAATGTTTTCAATAATATCAACTCCTACATTTAAACTTAACTCTTTATATTATAAATAAATAAACGTATAATAAATATTTAATTTTGAGAAAATAAGAAAAGTAATCAGCCTGTATAGTTGGGCTCGAATTCGAGGCTGGTCGACATTACGATCTTTAATGTTTCTAAAGCCAGCCTCTATTTTGTGTATTTCTCGAGGTTCAACTAATATCACCCCGGCCGGTATTTGGCGATTAAACGTAAAATAGATTTATTTGCCTATATGCGTTGCAAATTCTCTTATTAAGGCAATGGAATTAGTACAATTGGAAATTATAAAACAGACTGCATTTACTTTTAGTCGGCCACGGCCGAGAAGCCGGTTTTAATTCAAAATTGGTATTCTATTGGCGGCCTCCTATTTTCCCTTAAAACAATACGTTAAACATTGAAAAATCTATCTCAAAATATAGTAAAAATCACTAATTACTAATAATAATGCTTAAAACAATAAAAAAGGAATGTCTGACCGTTCTAATATCAATCCCCGAAGTGTGGGTATTCACAGCAAGTAAGGTACTCTAAATATGAAATTGACGCTTCGACGGCGCAATCGCTACTGACGCTCAGTGTGCGAAGAGTGTGTAACGTAATCGGAAAGTAACGGTTGTACATATAGATTATGAACTAAGATTGTAATTCGAGTGGCAAATTTGTAACTTCAATACGTTTTAAATGAACGCAAGCCGAAAATGTGCAGACGGCCGAAGTTTGGGGAGGGGCCGACGTATGGCATATTTACCCTACAGATACTTTTATGAAATAATATTCCTTACTGCCATATATTTACGGAACTTTATCGCACAAAACACTAAAATACTTGAAAGTATTTTGAGTACTCAGGAATATAAAAATTGCAAGGTTTTGCGCGACAAAGTTCCTTAAATATATGGTAGTAAGGAATAAATTTCTATGAAAGTATTTAGAAAAGTCCATTACCAAATTTTGCGATAAACATCCTTACTCATATTAAGATAAGGTTTATTTTTCAATACAAACTTGCATTACCAGGGCGTCACACGAAGTTTTCTATACTCGAGTGCCCAAAAACTTGCAAGTATATTGATACCTGGTTTTCGACCCTGGTATTTTTATAGAGACGCACTTGGTGTACTTGGTACGCGATTTTGCAATTGTGCGACTCATGAAGTCATGACTATCGGCATAGATAAATTTAATACTATACCTATCGGGAACCAAGCGAATGAGTTCTAGACTTATAGAGAAGTCGGCTATCAAAGTTTAAAAATGCGTTTTGTTTTTTTCATTAGCTTGATTTACAACATACTCAACATCAACTGTTTATTAGTTGCTATTGTCTGTTCAAGATACCTACGAAAAAAATAAAAGGTAAAAAATATACAGTACTTTATTCATCATTTATGAATTGAAGGGACAGGCGTATTTTTGTTAAACTAACTGCATCTTTCGCTTGGAGTATTTAACTTAAATCTACTTTTGTTGCGAAGGCGACATTAAAAGAACCATTTTATGGTTTGTTTACATTTTATTTTTTCGTATCTTGAACAGACTATAGGTAGGTACCTATAAATGTAAGACGCATATTGATTAACATAGTCTACGGTTAACATAATATCTTACTTTTTCAAATATTTGATGTTTATTTAATAAATATTTATTTATTTTACCATCTACAGATTAATACCAAATTAAATAAAAATAACATACGTAAAAGCGCCATCTACGAATGCCGAGTGAAAGTTAACTCATTGTAACGTTTTACTACAAGCTAGTACGTATTTTGGCCACCAGAGCAACGAAGTGCACATCATATTTTTCAAAAATATTCATATTCAATTAAATGTTTCATTTTTTTATTTAATCGTAATAAAGGGACTTTTTAATTAATAAATATCATATTTTAGAACTTTATTTTCTTATTTATCATTTATGCATGAAAGTCATCGATAACAATCGATACTAGTAAAGCCATCTGTTGAGAGAGTTAAGAATGACGGAAAACGTTCTAAGGAATGAGACCCCATGACCATGGTGTACAAATATTATATTTATTAAAAGAATGAAAAAATAAACATTATATATTATTATCGCAAAATGTCGCTTGTATGTTCTTTAATGGCCCTAGAACAGTATCAGGTCCTACAGCTAAATATGCTGTTTATAGTACGGTAGCGCTTGTTTCTAAATTGGCCACCCTCCTATGTACTAAACTATTCTGTGTTGCTTAGGCTAAACGAACACGTCAAGTCAAGCGCTATTTTCGTCAAAGATTTTCATCTCACACCTAAAAATAACCTCATTCAACTCAATTTACTACAGCGCTATTATAGAACGACTAAACTAAAGGCAACTTCATTTTCTTTTGGTATGTATATTTTTGTAGAAGCTATTTCTGTTATTGGTGTTACTCAGAAATAGAAATCTTACCAGTTACGAATACTTATTGAAGTGTTACTATTAATAATATTTACGATATTGAAAATGTTATATTTGGCACCAAAAGCAAAAGATATGTTGATCGATTATAATATAGCGGTAGCTATTTACAATCACTGTCGCTATCCTCAATTAATTCTCCTTCATCTGACTTCTCATCCTATCCCTTTTCCCATCCCCAAAGGGGCGGCAACGCACTTGTGACTCCTGTGGTGTTGCTTGTGTCCATGGGTGTCAGTAATTGCTTACTATCAGGTAATCCGTCTGCTCGTTTGCCGACTATTACTATAAAAAAAATGTAAATTAGAAATAAAATGTCGTATCTTTAATTTCGATCATTTCTGTTTTATTATTATACGACAGATATTACACCACATATTTTCTCACAGGCGCTTATTTGAAACCTGCGCCTTATTACAGTAATCTAAAACATGAGCGTGTGCAAATAAGCCAATTTACACACAAGAGCTTCCAAGCTTACGTCAGTGTGCGCCAAACCTAACCAACAGCCCTGAACATAAGAACAAAACATAAGCTAATGTTGTTTCCCTGTTTTGCGTACCAAGTTTAGTCTCCCCAGTGCAATGCCAAGAATTTTGTCAAGTAAATTAGTGGGGCGAGCGTCGTAATGATAATGGGGGCCTTCGCAGTAATTATTGTTTATTGTGTGTGTTTTACTGGGAACTGTAACGAGCCTCTGCAAATGTCACGATGCTATAACCATTTGATGTGCTTACTGCCTACAGAATTGTTATAATCATAGTTATTTTAAGGCAAGTCTTGACAAATACTGGTTGATAGCCAAAATACTAAAACTGTTCCAAATTATAATTCAGCATTAGTCGATTCTTGATACTATTTAAGATGAAATATTTCACTTCCCTCTTCTCGAAGTTATTTACTGACTGAAAGACGGACTTCATTTGTTATGTAAGACTGTAATTGACTATGCGTAGGTTAAAGATATCTTGATGTGCCACGAAAGAAGTTTAGTGGAGAACATATTACCAAAAAAATCGAAGCTCTCTCAGAATGATAATTTAATAACGATCTCTTGATGGCTGTCTAAAGATCTCTATCGGTTTTTTAAATCTTTTGTGCGGCAAAAATGGCTCTGCTCTATTTGTAAAAAGCTCAGTAATATTTCTAAACAGGATTTTTTTTGGTTTTCTCATAACTTTTTTTGTGGTTGTTTCACACAGCACATGACATCTATAGTAAAGCGACAAAGAAACAATCGCAGGTGACATCTTATGGACCATGGCTGAACTAGCAAGACGAGAAATGAGTGAAGATCCAGAATCGCGCTATCAATCATTTCACGCGATGTCTGGTACCTATAGACAACATCCGTAGAACGCGGTCACCCAGACACAATCACCTAGGCTAGTTGGCCAAAGCTAGAGTTTATGTTTACGGTAAATTACTCTCAATACTCGAGTAGAATAACCTGTACTTGAATTACTCGCGTAGTAAACTCGCCGTCCCAGTATTCTGTGACCATTTTCAGATTACATACTGTCACAGTGAAAGTAGTGTTTGGAGTTGCCGTCTAATCATGTGACCGGTATGTGTCTCCAAAACGACCGCTAGTAGTCAAACACAGACGTAAACAAACACATCCCTTAGAAGAGTAAATAACTAATATAGAGCTGTCTCCACATTTCACGAAATAGGTCAGGAGATGCCCTAAATCCGGCTAGACTTACTGTAATAAAATAACTATAATAAGAGAATAAGCCGGTAAAAAGTGCCAAAGACTATTACTGTGCCAATATCACTGGATATTAATTGTCATTAATACTTCGAGCTAGAATCCAGTGGTATATAAATCATGAACTCATCTTGGACACATTTATAATCTTTATAGATTATATTGGCGCCCGTTTGACTACATTGACCCAATTCATTTTGGCCCAAGTTTATGCTAAGGTCAAGTGGCATTAGCTGTTTAATCTTAGATATGAGTGCTATTAAATTAGCTATGAGTGATTGTTGAATAATAACTATTTATTGATAATTCAAACTATTTCAAACTATTTATTGATAATCAAATTTGAATCTCTGATATAGTATCTAGCACTCATATTAAAAGTGAAAATTCAACTGGAAAGTCTCAGCAAAATAAAATGGCATAAAGAAATATGGTGTATTGATAAATTATTCTAACTTTCTTATTTGTAGGCAGACAATTAAATAAAAAACAACCATGTTAAATTGACAATAATATAGAAACAAGCAAATAAAAAATGCCTGAACGAATTATAAAATTATATAATTTTAACAATATGAGTATGTATCAATTATTATTTATTTATTGCAACCTGAGACATTGAACTGATAATCTGGCGAATCTCCTTTTCGAACAAACTCAGACACCACAACATTCACAACGCTCTCAAATGCTCAATAATTAAATTTACGAGAAAATCATCATTATTCATCTCTATTTTAGCGCTTAAGGATGAGCAAATATCATTATTCATAAGCCACAATAACTTGAACAGTCCAATGCTTAAACCAGTAATTAGTATAATTTGAGGCCACTAATGCTCCAAATCATATAGGCCTATACACCACACTATACACTACAAGATACATGAGATTCATTATATATGGGAGATCCGAGTCAGCCGACCGATTGTCAATTACTGCCACAAATTACTGCATTCCGCTGACTTGATCTGAAATCACTGCACGCATTCGAGAGCCCATGCACACATTGTGTTGAGTGATCTTTTGTTCGGAAGTGTTATGACTTAACTTAGAAAATGATCTATAATGTCACAATATGTGTGGATTGTGATATATTGTGAGTACTATCTAAGATGTATGTGCTTTGTAAAAATAATAAATAGTTACAACATTTAAAAATATAAGCAAATCTAGATGTAACTAGCATTTACAAAACATCTTTCGAGTTTTATTGTACAGCTTTACTTATTTTGAGCAAGGGCTCGAAAAAAGATTGGCGATTAATATGACAAGGGGGGATGGAATATAAAAAAATCCTTTCCTTAATGCGTTCCAACGTCATCAAGGGGATCGTCCGTTGTATGCCATGTTTAGATATCGTTGAGTTTTATTGAAAATACGTTAATTTGACTTTAACAAACGATCTGTTTACAAAATATGTTTGTAAGCTACATATTTGGCAAGATTTGCAACATTCAGTGTGTGAACTGAGGGACCACACATGAAGATCTATAACTTTTTAACGACTATTTTACAAACAGCAATATTCAATTTACAAATGTTTTGGATCTTTAACTAACAGTTTCACTAACTAAAAGTAAAAAGAAAAACATTTGGTCCCTCAGTCCACACACACACACTCTAGTTTCATGCCTAGGTTCAATAGCTTGGTTCTGTGATGATATGTTAGTCATGGCCAGTTATTTTATTTAACTATGTCGATAACATTATTGTCTTGTAGAAGTTATTGTTTGATTAGCTATAATATAAAATTTATAAACAACTATACTCCGGGTCGTCAAAACTTACTAAACTTGACGGGCGTAGCGGGCGTGTAAGCAACTGCTGCGCTGACAGTTACTGGTTCGATTCCTGCTCAAGTCAAACATTTTTAAGCGAGAACATTGATGTTTGTTTTGGTCTGTGTGTTTCTATGTATCATATGTATGTATTTAAAAAGTAGGTACGTATATTTATCCACTGTCTAGTACCCATAGTACAAGCTCTGCTTAGTCTAGGACTAGATGATGTTATGTGTGAGAAGTAGAATATTAATATATAAGATAAAACTATGACGGCACTCCTAACAGCATACATAAAACTAAACTTATTCCCAGCAGAATACGACACTTTGCTGATTATCTTCCATTCTCTGTGAATAGAGATATTTTCTAAAAAATGTCTATATTTGTCTCAGTAGAATTCGCTCTTCTTATACGTACTCCAACAACTATACTTTGTACAATGTTGTAGCACATGGTTGTAGGCTATAAAACTTTGTTTGATAAATATAAAATTACTTTTTAATAATTTTTATGTCTAGACTGCAAAAAAATATTTCGTTACAGACACAAAGCTTTAGTAACAATAATATTTCTTTAGAAATAAATATCATATTTTTTATTTAGATTGACGTTTGGGATTAGGCCCCGAAATTACTTTCTGATTTTATCGTCTATTTATTAAACTTTTTATAATAAGAAGCAGCCATCCATTATTTTACTGGTTACTAGTTTAAAACAACAAAATAAAATTCGTAGTCTAATTAATGTTTAGTATGTATTGACGTAAAGAAATCTTTAAACGAGATTTTCATTCATAGGGAAAATATATAATCTTTATTGTGATGCATGACGACTTGAATAAATAAACAAAAAGCTTCCTACTATACAAAAAAGATCATATCAAGAAAAAAGCCATACTACATCCTAGTAACAGTGAGAGGATTTAATTTGTATTGATCACGATTGAAACCGCCATCGAATAAAATAAATGTCAATTTATTTCGTTGATGACATGTCAAATCATCTTAACAACCGTTTATTTTCTACTTTACCACGCAAAGTTATAAATACATATCGTAAAACGATTGGCCATCAAATCCATTACAGATAATTAAAACGGTCACCAATTACTTACAGCTGCGTACTGTTACTGTTCGTACGTCACCACTTCCCTACACATGACTATAGGTATTTTACCAAAAAGTACAAAGAGCCAATACCAATATATCACGTTAGCGACCACGACATCGTATACAGTACAGTTTCAAGCTCAATTTTATCAGCGGTTGCTACCGCACCCGCCATTTCAGCCCATACTTCTTCTCTTCGACAGCTGTCATCCCGATATAAACATCGTCCGCGTAATTTAAATTTGTTAATTGTTATTTACTGTTACAATCAATATAAAACTCAGCCAATTATTACCAGTGTGGCATAAAAACTATCTGCAAATGTTTGCAACGGCCTAGGTTTAACAAAACGGAAAAAGTGTTCCAGTTGATTAAATGGACAAATAACTTTGTGATACATGTGAGTGTTTGTGGGATTACCAAATCGTGAGTACTTACCAGTTTGTACAGTGACATACACATAACACAGCTCAGAACACGATTATTTGGAATATTAACAACAAGATCACATTTGGTTGAAACCGTTGGGTCCGTTGTGAAAATTTTTGTTTATTTGAAACACGACTACATGCCAGCAATTTGACGTTTCATCCACTAGAGTTGCGACAGATTAACTAACGAAATCGAAACAACAGGCATAGACAATAAAGCTGTCTATTCATGATTTTCAAAATTTAGTCGACTATTGCATCGAATAAATCTGATTTTTTCTTAAGTACCACGAAAACTCAAAATGAAGTGCGCCGGTTGCGTGAAAACTATTAAAGACCCGCATACCATTAAATGCACATCTACTGCCTGCGATAAAAGTTTCTGCACGCAGTGCATCAATGTTACATCACTGTCCGCTGATCGAAAGAGGCAATGGAAGTGCCCTGACTGTTGTGCGTCGCAAAAGAAAGGGGGTGATAATAGCCTTACCCCAGTCAGGCCTGGTTGCGATAATATCACCCTTCGAAAAAAGACTGAGGTGGCATCGGAGCCCATGGAACCTGATCTGAATAAAATATCTGAACAACTTCGTGAACTAATTGATGCTTTTGCCGTAATCAAAACCAATTTAGAGGACGTCACTGTGTCTCTTTCTCACTCCCATGAAAGAATGGATGAATTGGTACAAAAACTAGGAGCCACCGACAAACGCTTGAAATACTTGGAAAAACGAGATGAGGAGTTTATCACCTTACAGGCTACGGTACTCCACATGCAAAACGAACTAAAAGATCAAGCACAAGCCAATTTACGTAACGAAATTGAAATTGTCGGAATACCTGAGATCACCAACGAAAATGTACAACATATTGTAATGTTAGCAGCAAGCAAAATAGGTGTTGAATTGGAAGACAAGGACATTGATTGGGTTTCTCGTGTTGGACCACGCGGCCCGCCCGTGGTCACGGCTCTGCCAGAAGACCGAGGTAAAATGCCACGACCAATAGTAGTTCGGCTCCTACGCCGCTCAAAGCGCGAACAGTTTCTCAAAGCTGCTAAGGCACGGAGGAATCTAAATAGTTCTGACCTGGAGGTGCTTGGTTCTACAGCTCAAAGAGTTTTCTTCAATGAAAGATTAACAAAGGAAAACAGAATCTTATTTCGCGCCGCTAGGACTCGTGCCAAGCAACTCGGCTGTGCCTTCTGCTGGTGCAAACAAGGTTCTATCTACGTCAGACAGAAAGAGGGTCGTCCAGCTGTTCACATACGATCACAATCTGACTTGGAACGCCTTCTTCAGCTTCCCTCTACAAAGGAAGATGCCAAGAGAGGAGAGACGGCATCTGCGGCTCATGAAAACATTCCTCGGTCACCTACTCCCAGGCTTGGTACACTTACCTAACTTAATAAAATTCACCTGCCTCAATCATTATCAAGTTAGCACTGTTCGGGTATGTCATAGCTTCTTTTATCTGATTAATATAGCCATATTATTTTTTCCTACTATTTTGCCCTTCTCTGATGGTAGTTTAACCGTGATGGAGCACTTCTGTTGGGTTGTTGCTTTGGTAGTAGCCTACATGATCTCAACCGTTTCACTATTTGAATTTACCAATCCTATACTATATTGTATTGCAAGTACAGGTCAACGCCTTAACTATTACCGTGTCTGTACCAGCGAATTTTTTCCTATGTCTAATGATAAATGTGTTGCATATAAGATAACTGTTGCTCATTGCCTACAAAAATACAATTCTTTTAACAATATTTGTAATCAAACAATCGTTGCTGTGTTCTATAAATTATTTATTTTGCACTATCAACATATAATTGTGCTGAACTATAAAAATTGCGTGTATTATGTGAAATTGATGATCTCTTGCTGGTTCTGGATATATTTTTTAATGTATAAATGATGTTCACTGGCTATTTGGCGTCTGAAATAGATTCTGTTAGGATAAAATGTGAAAGTGTAAATGATGCATGTCTGTGTAGGCAAATCCTCACACCAGAATACAATTTTAAGATGCTCACTTTAAATATTAGAAGTATACAGAGAAATTTTGACACATTGTTAGTGGCCCTGAAAAGATTAAATTTAGAAATCGATGTTATAATTTTGACAGAATGTTGGATCAATGAGCTATGTATTATCCCATCATTATCCGGATATAATTCATTTTATACAAACACACAGACGAATCAGAATGGTGGGGTGGTTGCATATGTGAAAGACATCTGGAATGCCACAGTCTCGGAACCCCTTCTTAGTGAAGCCGATTGTTTGGTAGTCCAAATCCCAAAAATGATTACTGTTATTGGTATATATCGCTCACCATCTTTTAGGAACATACAACCTTTTTTATCCTCGCTGGAACACTGCCTCAATGAAGTGGTAGGTGTTCGAAAAGCGATTGCCGGTGATATTAACATAAATATAATGGACACGTTTAGCAATCCTCAGAGCTTAGAATACCAATGCTTTATGGCTGAAAGTGGTTTTCTTCCTGCGATAACTCAACCTACTAGGTTAGCAGCATGCCTTGATCATATATTTGTTAAGAACGTAGAAAACTGTGGAACGGCTGTCGGTATTGTGTGCCAAATTGATATTACGGATCATTACCCAGTATTATTAGGATTACGCATTGATAGACAGAAACCCATCCGACCAAGGCGTTTAATCCAAAAAAGAGATTATAATGCCATTAAACATGACCTTGCGCTTATTGACTGGTCTATCGTTGGTAATTCCACCGAAGTCAACGAAGCCAATGACATTTTCACAAAGCTCCTTGTAGACATCGTTAGCAAAAATACGAAAGAAATTAAAGTAAGTAGATCAAAATATACTCTGAAACCCTGGATAACCCCCGGTTTGATGAAATGCATGCGACACCGGGATAAGCTGCATCAACGTGCTAGAAATGATCCATCTAATTTGGTTCTAAAAAAAATCTACACACGGTATCAAAATTTCTTTGTTAGTCTACTTCGAAAGCTTAAAACTGAATATGAAAATAAACAACTAAGGGATAACAGAAATAACCCAAAAAAACTCTGGCAATCGATTAAAGATATTTGCAATCTGAACAAAATTAATAAAGACCCAATCGAACTACTTACCTTGCAAGGACACCAAAATGAGCAACATTCAATTGACGCGGTAAATAGCTATTTTACTACGGTGGGACAAACATTGGCCGATAACATATTGGCTTCTATTAATATAAATGAAGAAGAACTTGTACGAACAGTTCAAGTCGCTTATTCTCCAGCCGATTCATTATTCATGAATCCTACGGACGAAATCGAAGTCGAAATGGTAATTAATGGGCTGCAAAACGATAAGGCTTCAGGCATTGACGGTCTCAGCAATTCTCTGATTAAACATATTAAGAGTGAAATAATATTTCCGCTAACTCATATTTTTAACCTTAGCTTTTCTAGCGGCACCTTCCCAAGGATGTGGAAGACGGCATTAGTTTGTCCTATACATAAAAGTGGTTCAAAAGACGTTCTTAACAATTACAGACCAATCTCTCTGCTGGGAACGTTTTCTAAGATATTGGAAAGGCTGGTTAACGGGCGCCTCGTGAATTTCCTGGAATCTCGTAGATTGATTTCTGCCAAACAATTCGGGTTTCGCAAAAACAGAAGCACTGAAGACGCTGTCAAACATCTGACAACGTTGGTGTCCTCGCACCTAGACAGGAGGCAGTGTTGTGTCGGTGTATTCCTTGATTTGGCGAAGGCCTTTGACACTGTCTCCGTGCCCATACTTCTAAAGAAATTAATAAATTTGGGAATTAGAGGAATCACACTGGAATGGTTCAAAAGTTACTTATCGGAACGGAGACAGTGTGTAAGGATTAACCATATTACAAGTGAATCCCAATTCATTCGTTTTGGAGTTCCCCAGGGAAGTATACTCGGCCCAACACTGTTTCTCCTGTATATTAATGATATTCACGATCTCTTGGTTGACAATGCTGATATGTTGTGCTACGCAGATGATACTGCACTAATTTTTCACGGACCTACATGGCCTGCAGTTTGCTCAATAGCAGAAAAGGGAATGGCTAGGGTTTCACAGTGGCTGGAACAAAATCTTCTAACTTTAAACACCAAAAAAACGGTGTACATATGTTTCCACAAGAACACTGCCTCTGCTCCAAGCATGGAAACACACATCAAAATTCATAATGGATCCTGTAGCGGTTCATCCTGCACCTGTGAAACCCTTAAGCGCACACGAGAAGTAAAATATCTCGGGGTCCAAATTGATGACAATCTATCGTTTAAGACCCACATTGAAAACCTCTCAGCTCGAATTCGTAAAATCATAAGAGTTATACGTAACTTAAGAGACGTAGCATGCTCTGACACCCTTAAAATTGTATATTACGCACTATGTCAATCCTTGATAATCTACTGTATAACATGTTGGGGTAGTGCTGGTAAAACCATTATGATTCAGGCCGAGAGAGCACAGAGATCTGTTTTAAAGGTCATGCTGAAAAAACCTTTCAGATACCCTACCACACAAGTTTATAGGGAGGCTGGGGTGCTCAGTGTGCGTCAACTATTTATACTTCGGACATCTCTATCAATGCATAAGTCAATTGTCTCATCAGGTGATCGTGAGTCACTCATTAAAAAAAGAGTTTACCGACTCCCCAGTCCACTTGTCAACACTAGATTTGCTCAGCGTTTTGGCCAGTTTGTGTGTGTGCATGTATACAATGTAGTCGCCAGGCACTGTGACATTAGAACTAAAACACTAGCTGAAGCTAAGAATATTATTATCACTTGGCTAAAAAGTATAGATTACGATACCACAGAAGATGCTTTAAAAATAAAAAGTTAATTGCATGTTATATCATTATATGTATATTATGTTCAACATTTTACTTAAGGTTTTTGTTTATTACTTGTTACTAAGTTTTAATGTGTCGTCATTTTTTTTTTATATATATATTTCTGTCATATTTTTAGATATGTAACCAAAATGTATCTACGGTTCCTCTTGATATTTCCTGGGTTTCCTCGATACAGGCTTGCCTAGTGAGGAAACCAAAGAAAACTGGGGAAAGAATTAATGCTTTCTGCAAAATATATGCAGTGACACTGAGTTGCTACATGTTCATGCATGGACTTACAAGATTGAATTAGCTTCGCATATGAAACGCTAAAAATATATTTAACTTACTCGTGCTTTAATTTTTCATTGATTTAAAAGTGCATGTGCATGTAGTTATTCAGTGCCACATAACTAGTTTAGTATGTAAGTATGTATTGCCTTTGTATATTTTGTAGCAATAAACCATACATCGTCCTATTTGACAAACATGATCCGCCCACTTCATTGTAGTTTCGTAGACATCTGACCTGCATTTACATTTCAGCTGCCCAAAATTGTAACACAAATTAATTAACATAACCTTAGGTACAATTTCGGTGTAAATAATAACATGCCTACACGGTTGATGTCGGATATCTGTTTCCAATTATCGTAACCCTATGTCACCATATTATTTTACGCTAACACATCTGCTTTAAATATTATATCGTTACTATGACAACCTCATATTATATTCGGTAGCTGGATTAACGATAAAGGATTAACAGGTTTGGGAAATTCTCTATTACTTTTCGTTCTTATGTCTTTACGGAGGGGAAGGCGTTAATGGGATCTGTGCCTTTTAGGGGTTCAAACCCTTTCTTGATCGGAAGGTGTAAGATATCGTAATGATTTATATACTGCAAGGGATGTTCAAAGGTACTTTCGCTTGTATTAATTGGTCATTATCCCTGAGATAGGTAGTTGCTATCCAATTGTGTGATAGGTTTTGTATGACCCTGTCATAATGGCTGCGACGTGGCTATTAAATATAATGTTATTTTAATAATTATAATCTAAGGATACATACCTAATTAAAACTAGCTTCAAGATATTTTACATGGATGTTTGTCTTGGTCTGGGTGTATCTATGTAAAATATATTTACAAAAAAATATATACCTATGTATGTTTATCCATTATCTAGGACCCATAGTACAAGCTCTGCTTAGTTTGGGACTAGATGTGTGTATGTGGTAGAATATTATTATTATTATTTTGGTGTGCTTGTTATATCTTTAGCTATAATAAGTACTTCAAAATAGTCATGAATGTCAAAACCTATGGTTTATCGTGCTGATAGCAATATTATTAATATTAATAAGCATTTCAGGATTTCGGATCGTGGGCTTTTTAACGCGAGACTGTCTTCGTTGCAATATTGGTATGTCCACTAAGCCTTGCCTAAGCTATCTAATGCAAAAATACTTGTAGATTATTTCTTTCTTCAAAATCAAATGTTCATTTTATACCACTTGTTTTCAAGTTTGTAAGTAGTCTGTTTACGTATGTCATCACTAAATATTTTATAGCTTTTATTCAGTTTTATGTTTAACTATTTACGATGCTACACAAGCAAAGTAAATTATTTAATGAAACTGCATTTGTTTGTTTTCTTAGGCCCTCTATATTTTTTTCCATTTATAATATAAAATGAAATCTCCGGCTCGTCTTGTCTATCTGTATGAACGCGATAAACTCAAAACTACCGAACTGATTTTCTGCGGTTTCTTCCAAGAGAGATCGTGAGATTCTAGAGGAAGGTTGAGGTGTACAATCACAGAAATAAATAGTAATAGAATGGTGAATGTCACGTCATCGCGTACATTTCGCGCGTGCCACATTTCAGCAAGCCCCGCCCACAGTGACGTATAGATAATGAGGGGACACTAAGGAATTATTATCGATGTGTGTGTGTGATGTAGCTGTGGAAAATGAAATTATGTTATTGTTTATATAAAAACTGACCATTGCTGATTGTCAGGCAGAATAATGTTGTACAACATGTGTAAACACATGCGCTACAGTGCAATAGTTTGACACGCGCACCACGCCCATGTCACCGTTCTATTACTATTTATTTCTGTGTGTACAATTCACACGGGTGAAGCCGCAGGAATCTAGTTTACGTGTAAATTTGATGTGTAATAATTTGAATTTTATCTTTTGTTCCAGGTATGTATATTGAACAAGGATTATTAATGCAGAAGATTTTCCTATAAGATATAATTCTATATCTAATGAACGGATAGATTGTGAATATTAATACGTAAGTACTGATTTCTTATTATTGTAGTAATTGTGCACGATTTGCGCACCACAAATACACAACTGCATATTATAAGCGTAGCACCTGTTAAAAATTAAGTGTCTATGTCCACTGATAAAACATTTCATCATCATGCTATCGTTGTCTCTTTCGCGATCCAAAACCTTGGATCCCGGCGTCCGTTTATGTAACTCTGAGGGTAAATGCATATTTGACATATGTGTCACCATCAATTATTATCGCGCACGTAATACTCGAATATAAAACAGATTACAAAACTCTATTAATCACATTATTAGTTGACGTTATACCAGTAGGCGTAGATCAGTTAATGCCTACGTGCGGGCGCATCTTCTGCCAGCTGTGGGTCCACCCTTAAAAGTGACTCAAAGTAAAAACAACGTAAGCCGATTAGAATTTCCACTCCAACAGTATACGCATTCTGAAATCGGCACAAAAGTAAAATGGTTGACGGAAACCGACTCTCTCTACCAAACTTTAGCTTCCATACAATAATGTTTTCCCAATTGTATTATTTTAAATTGCATTAAAAGTTCCCTTCCTGTTCAACTTATTGTTCTGGGTTTGAAACAGCCCGAGCTAATAACTGACTACCACTGTTGATTTAATCTTGTTATATCTGATCTTTATACGTTTTTGTTTATTTTATTTCTGCATAGGTTTGCCTATGGCAGCATAGATAAATTTACGCTTAGTGATTTATTTTTAACATCAGATTTTTTATGCGATATTTCCATACTGCATTCTATTTAAATATTGAATTTGGCGTACCTAATACATTTTCCGCTGTTTCACCGTACGTTCTAACCCATAGCCAGACGTGGTATTATATGTGAAGTCTATGTTAGAGTTAATAAATTTGGTCCTGTTTTCGCCACACAGACAACTTAAAACTACAGAATGTTTTTTTTGTACGGTTTTTACCAATAGATGATACCGGTGTGATTTCTAAAGAAGGTTTAGGTGTATGCTATGCGAGCGGTGCCGTGGGGGAAGTCTAATTATGTTTTGAGCGACTCGCGATATATTTATCCATTTCACTATAGTTTGGTACCTACTCTCTGCACACTTGACCGTCTGTCTATCGATTTTAGCGTCGAATAGGTCCGTTTCTATTTTAAGCTTTACATGAAATATAGAGGATTCGCATACATAATTCCGACACTAATGAAGTTATTTGACACTAACGTTCATGTAGTTCTCGATTTTTTGTGTTTCGATGCTACATTTTAAGATGTCGGTATGTATAAATATATATACATTATGGCGGTTTTATTATGAATATGTTAGTTCCAAACCTAACTTAATTCTAAATTCTACCCGTCCTTACGAGAATGTACTTACTTGGTCTATTTTTAGATGGGTTTTGGGAATGCGGTCCTACTGGGATCATACAATTATTGTGAGGCAGGATCAACCTTTTGTAAACACTCAAATTTCACTTCAAAAAACCTTATGTTTGAAAGAAACGAGCTAATTTGCACTTTAAAAGGCATTAGGGCTGTCGATTTCTAGCTAAATGCTTTGTCATAAGTATTTACCTTACTGGGACGAACTTAGTAGTTTGCACACCGGCAAACGGTTACTTAAATACTTTGCTACTGTTTAAGTTTATTTTAAAACTCTGATGGAGTTTAGAAGTTTTTTCAAAACACAATCAAGTGTTGAAACTATCGGCAATCATGGAAATGTAAGAAAAACATTTGATGCATTATTATTTTTTATAGATTGATAAATAAAATGCACCTGAAGGCCAATTCTCGTATTTAACAGAGACTGACACTGAATTTTGACTGAACTGCGATTTAATTTTGAATTGACTCACAATTGGTATTCTGCTCCACTTAATCTCCTTATAGTATAATTTCGATATAATCAATTTATAATCTCTTGTTGATCTTAGAGGCAATGTCAAAAACTCAAAAACAAAAACATGAATTTTGCCATTGTATGGGAAAATACATTAATAGGAATGGTTATTGGATGCCAATACGTTTACATGCCAAATTAAAATTAATATACAACTAAGTAATAAAATTTCGGTAAGTAAATATATTGGTTCCTTGGATCATGTGAATTATTTTCAATAGGTATTCAATAATTAAAAATTTAATATTCAATAATAGAAATAATTCAGACATTATAAAGATTTTAACGATGGTAACGTACAATTGGGTTTTCTAATTCGTTTTTCCCTCCTGATAATTTTATCTCATTTGTTGAATTTCTCGAGCAAAAGTTTCGCGAATATTTCGATCTTGAAATAAATATTGTCAATGCTGGCAACGAAATACTTAACATGTTTGCATGTTGTACACCAGGATCTCCTAGCCAGATCCCCCAGAGGATCCTCGTGAACTCATTAGTTGTGAAATTGTATAAAAGCAATTAACGTTTACAAAACCAGTGACTATCAGAAAGTTATCAGCCATCGATAGGGATTACAAAAATCAGGTGCATGCGATTTTCGACCTTATTGACGTAACTCAGAATTTATAATTTTAACAACGTATCAATGTCAGAAAGCAAGAAAATACCAAAAAGAAGTTTATCATGAATTGTCAATAAGGTCGAAAATCGCATGCACCTGTTTTTTGTAAGCCCTATCGATGGTTGATCATTTTATAGTCATTTGTTTTGTAGACATGAATTTGTCTTACACAATTTCTTTTTAAACTTATTTTAGATACCTATCCCCGTGGTAAAACTAGTGGCACATAATAGCTAAAGGCGATTCCTATGTTTATTAGCAAAATAGATCATAAATATTACCAGAAAAATATTCAACACTATTAGTGGTATCGTTGGGAATGTCAAATAAATCACGTCATCACGTCGTGTCCTTGGTAACAAATGTATATTTTTATTCCGTGCTTTTAAAAGTATCAGGTGCATGCTTTTTTGGTTCCACTCGCTATTTTATTTACAATTGTACTTCTGCCGTATAGCGAATCGGTCGAGTCCAAGAATCTGCCCAATTCACGAATCTGTCGAGTTGGGAATCTGCCGAATCACGAATCTGTCCATTCCAGAATATGTCGTATACCGAACAAGCGATTTGTCTTAACCTATTGTGACAACCCTACCAAAATAGGTAATAAATTTACAAGCTCTTAAGAAGCTGTTTCTCTGTTCGGTTTATTTACTCATGTGGTTATATTATGTACGATGGTATCATTGTGAAAAAACTAGAAATACCTTACCTGCTCTACTAATAATTAGCAGAATACCGTTCACACTAGTTCACACTTGGTTCAACTTTCGATGTAGTCCCGATCTCATTCAAGTGTCAGTTAAGTTACGAGAATACCATTTATGACGCCGAGACTAGATCGATATTGGAATTTGAACAAATATAATTACCAGAATTGGCCCTCTGATGTGGATAGGGTAGTTTTCTCATGTCTTGAACGTTATTGAGAACTATATGCCGGTATTTTCACGATTTATTCCTTCGCCATACCGATAAGCTAGATTTGCATTTTTTAATTTAATTATTTATAGTTTATGCTAACAATCTATTCTGGTCTTAAGTGCTACAATATACAAACTAAATAATTCGATCATTAGACTCTATCTGGATTGTCACTAAGGGGCGGCACATATCTGACGGAAGATCCGTCGCGTTTTATCCGTCGCGTAACGCCAATACATACAAATGTATAGAAAAACGTTCAACCTTTCACACCTGACCGAAGATCCGTTAGTACGTCGAGCGTACTGACGGATTATCCGTCGACGTCGCGCGCACCACGCACCACGTGAATTTTGACCATTGAGTAAGGAATATACATGGAGAGGGCAAATAGTAGGTACATATAGAAAAATTACATTATACACATATATTATTATATTTTTTATTTTTATAGACTCACGCCTGTATCCCCGGAGAGGTAGGCAGAGGTGTAATATTACACCCACATTTCACCATGATTTTTTTTATACACATACATACGAAATCGACATAAAGCCACCAAACATAGTGTTGTCTCGTTTTGTCTTAGGGATATCTCTGTGAGAAAAAAAGAGATAGCCCTAGTTTACTGATTTTATTAGAAATGTCATTCGTGCCACTGTCGCCATATTTTTGCCAAGGTTTGTGGTACATCTGCTGTGAAATCTAATAATAATTTTGTTTTTGTGCATAAATATGTCTAAAAACGAGATGAATCAGTGCTTCAGGCTGTGTGTTTCATTACCGTATGTATTGTGCCATTCATGTCCAGTACTTTCTCAGCGACACAGTATCGATATTGGCTCTCAGAGAATATTTTGTTACATGTTTGATACAAGGGTCGTTCTTCACTTTGCCATGTTCGCCCACATTTGCATTATGAAATAAACTAATCTGGCAAAAGATTTAAACTAACTAAAGTAACTTACTACAAAAATGTATAGGTTTCCTCTGACCGGCTCCATATCGATATCGATTATATTCTGGAGTACAACCCAAATCGCAGCCATTTTAAATTTCCCAACATTTCTTAGGTATGCACGCTAGTTTCGTAGGTAGGCACGCTAAATTCGTAGGTATTGGACATGCCATATCCATGTCATTCCCAGATCGGTGATTTTGAGTGACGCGTAGTAGAGTAAGATTCCAGGGCCGCCAGACCCTACTTATTTTTACAGAAACGAAATGTGTAGAATAATGTAGTGTTAGTATGTGTAATGCTAGCCTGGATCGTGGGCCAATTTTTAGGTATGAGGTTCTAAAGGTCTACGGGAATTACTGTCGTCGTAATGATTCTGGCAGAATTATTTATGATTTTAATAACATTTTATAAAAAATACCTAAAAACCAGCACTGAGAATTTGTCTGAGTCTGAGTGTTCATTGTGTCCGTCAGTTGTATGTTTGTAAAGTCCCCCGCGATACAGGATTTATTCCTAGTGCGGGAGTTCTCTTATTAAACAAAAAAAAAAAAACTAGAATATAAAACACGAAGAACAAGATTTGTAACCAAAATCCTCTTTTACCAAAGATTCTACATTTACAGTTAATGCGACGTAGAGGCGTAGAAGTTGGAACCATGAGAAAGAACAGGCAATAAATCTCACGGCTACGCCTTTTAATTTCCAAACTTTATATATTAAAATACTTACATAGAAAACATTTTGTGTCATGCGCTGCAACTGTAACCCCTTCTATATCATTTGTATAAATTTTCTTAAAAACCGTAACCAAATCGTATCATCGTCTTTTGATTTTGAACCTTCATACCTATATAGGAAATATATTCAAATAACGCTTGTTGGCTACTATAAAAATCTCTTAAGTCTGACATATTTTTAATAGTCAAACTCGAATTACAATATAAATAACTACCGGTCTTCAGTGACTACATAACATCAGGGAACACGAAAAATGATTAGGTAAAAGAATATGACAGTAAAATATTGAGCTGCCCTGAGTACGGCCCTGCACGAACAAACTTATATGTGTGCATAATAGCCACGCTTTTAGCAAATGTGTGCAGATACGCTCGACGCATTTTCCGTCAGGTGTGTTCCGACTCATTTGACGGAATATACACGACCGAAGATACGTTCGACGGATCTTCCGTTAGATATGTTCCGCCCCTTATGGTAGAAAGATCTATATAAAGTCTTCTCTACAATGCTTTTTAAAATGTCCATCGCAATTTTTCATGAAAGGCTCAAATGCTTATTTTAAATCACACTTTCTGAATATTCTTATCTCAAAGCTACTACTAGTAAACGAGTGCTATCCATTATATTAAAAGCCTATTCATCTATAACAATCCAGTATTTTCTGGTTGACTGGTTTGACAGCTTTATCAAAATGGCGTCCATTTTCTGCTTTATAATGTATGTAACGATTGAATGCAGTCATAAAGCATTTGAGTGAATTACATCCAGTAATCAAAGAGATAGGTTTCTAGAAAATATTGAAAAATCCAGCAATAATAAATATGATAAAGAAATCTATACTAATATTATAAAGCTGATGAGGTTGCTACTTTGTTTGTTAGCTTGAAAGTGCTAATCTTAGGAACTACTGGTCCGATTCTAATAATTCTTTTTGTGTTGTATATTATAGCCCATTCATCGATTAAGGCTATAAAACATCACGCTGTGAGCTACGGGTGCCGCGTAGTAGCCCTAACTACTGCGGGTGTAACCGCGGGTTCATCTAGTAAGGACGTTATTGTTATCTGTACACATACAATTCTTGCGTTTATGTCTAATTAACAGACAATACACAGCCAAAACTATTGGTCATAGGAGGCTAAAATTTGGCATGAGTGTGCTTTCGGACCGTAGAGGTGCACTAAGAAGGGATACCCCAAAATTCCCAAGGGCTCAGGCAGAAACGGTTTAATTTAAATAAATGTGCGGGTTAAGAAACGGTTAAGAACTATTATGAATATACCAGTCTTCTAATATGAAGACTGATGTTTCAGCATATTCTATGTAGACTTTTACACTTTCGTATTGAACGATACATTATAATACTATTACTAACTATATACTTCAGATACTAGAGGACCTAGCCAAGTGAAATTCCCTCAAATTAGCTTTTTGTTCTTCGTCGATCACGTGATAATTATTATATTGAATGCCAGTAACATACTTTATTATGATAAGTGATATCGCTTATCGCTTGTCTAGGGCCTCACGTGAGTGGCCCTCTCCGAAATGCCGTAAATAAAAATTAAAACAGAAAGTAATTACAATTTTTTATCAATTCTGTAATTCATTGTCATCATAAGCCTGCCATAGTCCGATTTAATTAATAGCGTAATTATGGCGACATAAATCCCACATTTATTTTAGCAAGCTCAGTACCTGTTGACTGAATAGATGACCTTTATATTTTAATATTTTAGGACAATCAACATCACGCGAACTTTGTACGTTAAACTTTTACAAAGCGACAAACATCCATTACAGTGGTTTGATTATTTTATAATTCATGAAAATTAATGTTGGTATTTGCTTTAATGTACGAATTGTTCCCAAGAGAGATATTTTTCGTATATTTCATGTTACGGGCATAATGGATGTGTCTGAACGCTTTATACTAAAGTTGAATATGTTTTTAGGCGCTAATTTTATACAATAGTGGCGGCAATTAGCACTTCACGTATAATCAAAATAGGCACTATTGCCACATTTAATTTATTAATATTTACTTAATTTTACTCTTTTTGATTTTAATAACGATGGAAACAGTGCCTCTACAACTATTCTTTGGGTAGTTATTATGAGTTTTGGAATTCTTTGCGCTGCCGCTGATGGCAGTTACGTTTGAAAACACTTTTAGAACACACTGGAAAAATTGCTGCATCTGAATATATAAAATCCTTGCTATGCGTTCCTGAATAACTGTCAGACAAGCTACAGCGACAACTATAAGGCGCACGAATCTGCATTTTGGCATACATGTTCCTTAGAAGCTGTAAGGGTGCTCTGATATAGATTTCCCGGAATTCCCGCATGATGCCGCATGATGATGACGGGTAAAATTATAAGCGGGCGTAGCCACGAACACCTTCTGGTCTAATAAAAAAATAGTATTCGACTGCAGGCGCAGTCCTTATCGTATTCGAAATTAAACTACAGTTTACGGATTTTATTACTATAATTATATTGAATTTAATGAGATTTAATTTAAAACGAATAACCTAGAAACTACATTATTTATTATAATATCAATATCATGAGGTAAATTGCGATAAAATCGAGAAAATTGCCTCATTTCATACAAACTATCTGCCAACAGGAAAGCTTTAACTTAGCATTATTGCTCTCAATACAAAGGTATATTGTGTGACCATCTGTTGCAATATATCAGTGCTGTTTGCATGGTCGCAACTTCCTGTCATTATGTAGTGAGCTAGGAAACAGTCCTCCGTCGTAATGTACATAATGTACCAGGGGACTGACGATAAATTGTAAATGATCTTTATATAGGTTGGGGGGTATATTTGGGGTATAAATTTAATCTATGCTTATATAATGAACGCGAAAGCGTGTTTCTTCATTTATCTTCCTTTCACTTAGAAACGAATTGTAAAAGCGATCTTTTTGTGTGTAGACATTATGTAGTTAAGAAGCTAGAGAGTGTAGAATATTTTTCCGTATATTTTTTAGTGTATTCGGTATAAATAGATATAATAGTTTTCACGACTATTTATTTTCTATTTTTGAATACAAAACATTGAAACGAAACAAAATTTTTATCATAATGGCGTTGTTTATGCTTATAATATTTTTATTTTGCTCTTTGTGTCCGTTGATTGGATATTTGAAAAGCCCACGGAAAACAAAATTCAATCATGGCGGAGAATAAATGTTTAAAAAAAATTTCAGAATAAATATTTCGTTGAAGATATAATAAAACCTATATACACACAGTTAACTATATCATTAAATGTAATTGAAAAATAGCAGTTTTACATTATTTTGTTTTTCTGTGACAAATTAAGTACTTAAGATGTGCTAGCTAGCGAAATAGTATTGGGTTATTTATTAATTATATAAATTATCACCTTGGCTTTACAGCCGTAGAAACAAAGACCATTACGGTTAAAAAATAATTATCAAAAGAATAGGCACAAGTATACGAAAAATACAATCATATATTTACTGCATACATTTAATGATTTCGTATATTTCTATATCAATTTTCTCCAGAAATTTTTATATCTGGATCATATTTCAAGAAATTGTTTGGATGAAACGCCAATAAAGAGCATAATGAAACCAAAAAAAATTAATGCGAAGTTTTCTTATTAAATCGTGATAAGGCCCGAATTTTGCCGCTTTTCGGGGTAATATCAAATTATCTGGGAATTATGTATTTCCCGTTACGGTTTGTCATAATATGATATTAGAACTCCTTGCTTGCAGTCAACGACCTTTTAAACGTCTATGAGTAAACTTCGTAATAAAAGTATATGTAATGTTGGCTATAAAGACTTCATGTGTGTAAACTAATTCAGTTTCCTAATGTTTATCGTCATCATTATCATCGAGCCAAGTATTTTGCATAGTGCCAAAAGTGGCAGTAGGACACATAAATTTGATATATACTTATTGTTTACCGTTACAAAAATCTTACCGCGGGATAGGAGCCGTCAAAGTCGAGATGCGACCTATGGCGCGAAAAGACCCTCCCACCCTCTCTTCGTGTCACCTTCCGAGAGTCCTCCACCTGGGCATGGCTTGCGATGGTCTGTCTGGAAGTCGTTGAATAGACTCCGAACCCAGGTCGGCCGATGCAAAGAAAATATGTTTAGCTGGGGACTCTCGGACGGTACCGATTTGGCTTGTTCGTGCGGTGCAAGACAAACGATGTCGCATCTTACATCGTGCCCTACGTGCCCGAAAACTTGCACGCAGGAGGAACTTATGACTGCCTCCGACCCTGCAGTCAGCGTGACTACTTTCTGTGCCTCAAAAATACAAGTGTTTGCCAACAATACTCTAAGACGAAGAAGAAGACAAAAATCTTATATTTTCCTTTACCTTAAAATCTCAACGTATCTCGCTCTTACCATACCAGTGTTTGATCAAAGTTGAGATGAGACTGAAAACGATTATATAATCGTTGCTACATTATCCAAAATCTCCACCAACGTACCTATAACCCTTCTGGGAAACCTTTAACTTCCCTATTCTCAATTTGCGATGTCAAAACTTTTTGTTGAAGGGAAGCTGACTTGCGCAAATAATGATCACATTCATTATTCGGTACACGTATTTGTATTTAATTAATATTATTAACTGACTGTTAGACTGTAGCGCTCATAGCGAGACTTGGCTTGTCGTTCTCAACAGATCGGCAAAGTTAAGCAACGCTTGCACAGGTTACCAGTTGGATGGGTGACCGTGTGTGGCATTTTCATCTGAGCGCTACCGTGCTTCGGAGGGCACGTAAAGCTGTCGGTCCCGGCTCTTGTCTATGGATAAGGGTCGTTAGGCCATGTCGGAGGCCTTTGGGCGGTCTGAAAACTCCGACACCAGAGTTGGCCACACACTCACACGAAAAACAAACAAAAACTGACTGTTTTAATGAAAGTCAAATATTTATGCGTGAGTTCAAAAACGATGCTCGAAAGCAAATGTCTAATGCAACGTAGGATTTAAGTAAGTCGGATTTGAAGTATAAATAATAGAGACCTCTTTAGAACTTAGAGTATTAACAACGTTTCACGCATGTATCGCTTAAGGTGCATTGCAGAGTAAGTATAAGTAAACACCAGAAGGTTTTCTGCGCTTCTACTGACCTGGAAAAGGCTTACAATCGAGTGGTGAGGGATGAACTTTGGTCAACACTTTCTGTGTATAGA
Source organism: Euclidia mi (assembly GCA_944739405.2). Taxonomy (NCBI): domain Eukaryota; kingdom Metazoa; phylum Arthropoda; class Insecta; order Lepidoptera; family Erebidae; genus Euclidia; species Euclidia mi. The sequence goes on along the minus strand of OX123192.2, from coordinate 35,910,134 downwards.
GTGAGGAGCAGTCTGTTACGGGCACTTCAATCCTTATAAAGAGATTCAAGTACCTGTGTCAGAATAAACGGGGCCTACACGGACTGGTTTAACATTGATTGTGGTGTTAGACAGGGATGTGTAGCTTCTCCTTGGCTGTTCAATTTGTTAATGGACAGTCGTTTGACCGATTCGAAAGAGTCTGAATGTGGATTAAGAATGGGTGAGTCAGTGTTTAAGACCCTGCTATACGCTGACGATCAGGTTCTATTTGCATCGTCAGCGTCGGATTTGCAGCAGATGGTCACCATGATAAATGAGGCGTATAAGAAGAAAGATATGAAAGTGATTGTTAACAAAACCAAAGTCATGGTAAGAGAGAGGGACGATAGTGTAACTGAATGTGACGTAATGGTAGGAGATGAAAAAGTGGAGCAAGTGAATGAGTTTGTGTATTTTGGGTCTTTGTTTACGAGAGATGGAAAATGTGAGGGAGATATTGAAAGGACTCTCCTTTCAATATCTCCCTCACATTTTCCATGAAAGCAGGAAATAGTGTGAATGTAGCCTTACAGTCCATCATCACCAATGGTATTATCCCAAGACAAGCTCGCTTTGCTATCCTGCATGGAGTTTTGGCGCCATCATTGATGTATGGTAGCGAATCATGGGCGTGGCAGAAGAAGCATGAAATTAGGATTAATGCTGTAGAAATGAGAGTTTTGAGAAGTATGTGCGGAGTAAGTCTGATAGATAAAGTACGTAATAGTGTGATACGAGAAGAATGCGGTCTAAAAGAAGATGTAGTGACAAAGTTTGAAAAAGGAATGTTGCGTTGGTTTGAACATTTGGAACGAATGGATGAAAGAAGAAATACGAAAGGAATGTATCGTGCGAGAATGAATGGAAATATCGGTAGGGGACACCATAGGCGGACGTACGCCGACCATATAGGTGACGTACTGAAAAAGGGCCAAATTAAACGTACCCATAACCGACGCGCATGCATGATGAGGTTAATGAATGTCGAGGAAGTGAAAGAGGTATGTCTTAACCGAAGCATGTGGCGTTCCATAGTTTCTGCCTACCCCAATGGGAGACAGGCGTGCCGATATAGGTAGATAGATAGATAGAAAATAGAATTTGAGACATCAGGAAATACACATTTAAATTGTAATTATAAATGTGTTTAAATTTGGTATAGAGCCCATATTCGTGGTCTTCAATGTAGGCGTGAGTGGAATTCGAAGATGAGATATTTGAACTCTCGCCACAGTTTTCGAGATTTTAAAGGATTGAATATATTTCACGAAGTATGTATTCTTTTGTTATATGCAACTGGAAGATAACAAGATTTGCAAGTTTATAAATTTCCTTGGAAATTTATAAATTTGCGGTTCTCATTATTTTCCGGTGACATATATACAATTAAAATTACACATGGTCGCCTAAATAGGTAATCTACATATCTTGAAATTGCTGTCAATGCGAATACTTATTACCAAACAATATCACAAATAATAATTTCGAACTATAATGGCCCTCTTATTAAATACCTTATTCATAATTTTGAAAGAAATAAAATTCTAGAATCAAAATAATGTCTAATTTAACGTTTGTCAACAAATCTGCCTACAATTAAGACGTATTCATTAATCCGTACCTATTTACAGAAGCCTTTTTAGAATGACCTCTATTCTAAAAAATATACGATATCCTGGGTAGTTATCACAAACTGGTGTCCATTTAACAAGAGGAGTCATTTCAACGGCAGTAAAATAAAGTTTTCACATAAACGATAAAAGAATTTCTTCTTTAACTGTACCATTCATTCAGTGGGTATAGAGTATAATCATGAATGAAAAATGAACTGAAATGAAAAAATGCGGAAACGATAAAATATATGATAATTATGTTAGTTAACTGCATGGATAGAAGTGGTTGTCTCGCCGCTTGGCATTGCACCGCGTGTCATGGGTTTGATTCCCACACGGGACAACACTGTGTGATTCGTAAATTTTTGTATGGAGTCTAGGTGCTATTTGTATACTGAATAGTATTTATATGTGACCTACTAGAGGATGCCCGCAGCTACGCTCGCACATTTCATTTTATTTCTATTAAAACGTTTATTCCTGATACCGTGGGAATTTCGAGTAATCCGTTCTTAGTGCACCCCTATGGTCCCCAAGGAACACGCATGTCAATTTCAGCTTGATGCACCCAATCGTTTTGGCTGTAGGTTGTCTGTCAGTCAGTTAGTAAAGTAACAATTGTATATACATATACAGATGTGTGCGTGTTTGTAATGTTCAACAACATCACATAACTATTAACACCGCTGTCATGTAGAATGGCATCGAATTCTCAGACACACGTCTCCATGACGTCCTTACATGCATTCAATGCTACACGAGCCCCAGATAGTATGTACGCAAGGTCACGTATATCCACTTCAAAGATATTTTAAATAGACTTCGAATGAGAATAGATAGTACAAGTTATAATGTTTGAAACTTGTTGCCTAATGGGTAGTTGGGTACTGAGTACCAAAGTAAAAGTTTTCTACGAGAGGTTATATTATTTGGTGATAAAACTATCTTGCCTTAATATTATATTTGTGTTAGTGTAGTAAGTTTTAGTATGACTAGAGATACCAATATACTGCCATCCATAGGGTACTTATCGGCAAAGACACAAATCCGCGGCACCACACCACTGAATTTTCGGAGTTATGTTGGTATCGCTTGCCACGTGTCTCGGAGATTTTTGACAGTCGTTATATTGAATCAGTGCCTTTGAATAAACTGACACTACTAGTCTAAACCATGCAATATCGCTATCTCTTTGGGTTGCGGAGATCAGACAGTCACGAAATTTTTAACTATAATACAACATATATAAAACTACATCTTCCACACTTGGTTTATTATTATATCTTGTATTGTATGAGACTTTGGAAACATTCAACCAACGGACACAAGGAAAACGCAGACTGGAAACACCAATTTATGATCCACACAAAGTATCGTGAGGAAATCGATCTCACAACACTGGGTGCACTAGTTAAACGGCGGCTTAAGGCTCTACGCCATATGTATGTACAGTCAGATCGAGTACCGAAACTTTATCACATAGCATGGAATGATTGGAAACATTTCAATCAATCAATCAATATCTTTATTTTTCGAATATGGGTACATACATGTTGTTACATAAAATATAATTCGACATACTCAGGCTTTCGCCATGCAAAAACGTTACATAATAAGCAGTTTATTATAAAATTTGAAGTGGCAATGATTAATAACATCGGCAAAATTTACTGGTTTACAAGTAAGTGCGCAACTGACATCTCAATGTCAGTTACAAATACAGATGTCAAGTTTACAATCATTAATAGGAATTAATATATTTACGAAGTCAAAAAAAAAACACAAAATCAAAATATAAAATAGAATGAAATAAAATATAAGTAATCGATTAATGAAATTATTATTTCCAGCTAAGGAATTACATTCTGCTTACTTCAAACGTTAAGGAATATTTGTTTTTGTAATTTTGTCTTCAAGAAATTCCTTTACCGAGTAATAGGTTTTATTTATAAGAAATTCCTTTAATTTAGATTCAAATGCATTATTGTCAGAACTTCAAGCAAAGACGTAGGTAAATGATTATAGACTCTAGGAATCATACAAAAGACACTATTATTAAGAAGTCCAGTTTTATTTGGTATGAAACTTATTTTACTTGAATGCCTCTTACTTTTTTATTTAACGAACATGTTATCATTATTTCTTACAAACATAATCAAATCGAAAATATAAATACATGGCAAAAACAACAATTCTATTTTTGGAAATATTCTGTGTATCCGCTTCATATTTGGCCTTCGAAAGTACGATCATGTATTGGAATTTCGAGCTAAGTTGAATTGGTTGCCTATTCGCCGGCGCCGGGATTCTCACATTCTTTCTCTTCTATACACTATTCTTCACAATCCTACTACTTCACCTTCATACCTTCGTGACCGGTTTGAATTTCTTATTCCGCGGGATAAGCCCTGTCGCTTAGCCACCTCTCTTCTCTTACGCACACCTCCTCATAGCTCTAATGCGTACGACCATTCTTTCTCTGTCTATGCTGTCCGCCTGTGGAATGCTTTGCCGCATCACATTCGCGCTAGCCCGTCCTTAGCAGTGTTTAAGGTGAATGTTAGGAGGCGCTATCTATCTATATAAATAACACATATGTATTAGATGTATTTTATGAATAATATATATATTTTTTTTTTGTTTATATATATTACATATATTTATTATTGTATGTAGTTTATTTATTTATGAATATGAATAACTATATATATATATATATTGGTATCCTATTTATTTTTTTTATTATTAGTGTTTTTTTTGTTTTTCTTTTGTACACTAAGATTACCCTTAGCTCTCAAATGGAATCTCCAGCCACAAAGGTTTGCTGGTAGAAAACTCAGTGTTGAGTTAAGCTCGCCTTTGAATACAAAATTAATTAGTTTATTTATTTTTACTCGTTTCATGTATTTTTGGTCCTTTTTTTGTGTACAATAAAGAATTAAAGAATTAAATATTGTTCAGCAGCTCTCAGTCTGTTTAATCCTAAAAAGAGACCTGACGCATCTATTCTGCGCTCTAAAAACCATTTCTTTATCTACGGAATTCCCCCAGAACATAACACCATACATCAACAGAGGAGTAACATAACCATGGTACGCTGTTAAAACTGCGGCAGTATTAACAGTTTAGACATGTAGATGGCATATGAATACTGATTCAGTCTATTGCAAAGCATTTCTACGTGTGACTTCCAATTTAACTGAGAATCAATGGTCACTCCCAAATATTTCGTTACATTTACGTGTTCAATTTTAGTGCCAGAATAATGAATATTTATGTCTTGTAAAGTGTCAACTCTGTTTCGGAATGTCATTAATTTTGTTTTATCCAAATTTATTTTTAAATTATTTAAAGCTAAACATACAACGACTTTTTGTAAAGTATTATTTATATGCGTAGAGACGGAAAACTCGACATCAAACCTTATACGACTGCCTCGTTGGTCTCGCGGCATAAATGTGCGCGTGGGATCGGGAGGTCCCGGGTTCGATTCCTGGGTCGGGCAGTGTTATTGGGTTTTTCTGTCACGAAATTCTCAGTAGCAGCACGGAGTCTGGATGTAAATGATGAATTATTATTCATCATTTACATCAGTGGCCCCAACACACTACCTTGTGGCACGCCAAATTTATTAGTTTTGTATTCGGACTTGTATTCTTGCATTTGTTTTGTTAAAAGACATAACCTTGTGATATGTGTAGATTGTTTGCGATTTTCAAAGTAGCTTTTAATTAAATTATAGGCGTTTCCTCTGACCTCATAAGCGTATAGCTTGTCTAACAATGTGTTGTGTTCAACGTAGTCAAATGCTTTGGTTAGGTCCACATAGTGCGCACAAGCATGATTCTTATTGTCATCTGTATCATAACACTTTGCAAAAATGAGTAGATTGCCACATTTATCCTTCTATCCCTTCTAAATCCCACTTGTTCTCTCGCGAATAGATTATTTACTTCAAAGAAGCTATGTAAGCGCTCATATATTACTTTTTCAACAACTTTGGATAAAGTAGGCACCAATGCAATGGGTCTATAGCAACTCATGTCGTAATTAACCCCGTGCAGTTATTACAAGCATCGGATACGTAGGAATGCTTGTGTTCGATTTACTGAAAACCTTTGTCGCTTTGTGTTGCATAGATTTATCCTTACGTGTACCAAAACTAACAGACAATTGCCAGAGTCCTTGTCACACGTGATAAAGATATATGTCAGACTACTTACAAATAATGTACTGCTTATTTGAACGAATTATTTTGTATAAGGTAAAATTAAAAATTCGTACTATTAAAATATTTCTTAACATTGCACCTCTTAAGCCAGGTTAACAGAAAAAATTGCTCTATGGATCTACAAAGACATATTTATTATCTCTTAATGCTTTCCATGTTAACTTTTGTAAGGAAAATGCTATGGTGGCACAGAAAACCTGTTATTCAGATTAATCCGTGCCATGGGTCTCCTTGTTACCAGGATTAGCAAGTGGACGGTCTTTGTCGACCACTGTGTTATCTTGGCTGTTTTTTTTAATACGGTATTGTTGAGAGCAAAACGTTGTTGGTGCGGAATCTAGATAACGACAATAAGGTTTGATAATAGAATGAAAATGTGAAGTGTGTTTCTTTTTTTTTATAGACTCACGCCTGTATCCCCGAAGGGGTAGGCAGAGGTCTAATATTGCATCCACATTTCGCCATGAATTTTTTTTAGGTCCCACGTAATAGGGGGCGAGCCTATTGCCGTACCGGGCACATTACCAGACTCTGTGCTGCTACTGAGAATTTCCTAACCGAAAAATCCAATAACACTTTGCCCGACCCGGGAATCGAACCCGAGACCTCCCAATCCCACGCGCACAGTTATGCCGCGAGACCAACGAGGCAGTCATGACTGCACGGTTGGCCTAGTGGTTTAAGCGACCGCTTTGGCGCTTGACACTGCGCCGAAGTGTTGTGGGTTCGATCCCCATACGAGACAACACTTTGTGTAATTCATGAATTGTTGTTTCGAGTCTGGGTGTTCATTGTGTCCGTTATTTGTATGTTTTTAAAGTCCCCCGCGACACAGGATTTAGTCCTAATGCGGGAGTTGTCTTTTTTTTTAAAAGAAAGAAAGAAAGAAAATAAGTCAACTCAGCGAAGTGTGTTGTGAATGTAAAAATAGATTTGGAACATTTAATCCAATTTAAGCCTGTTTTATGTATATTTAGTATTCTATATACACTGATTTTGTTAAAGGATAAATGACAAACAGTCGGGTAAAAATATAAACAGAACCTAAAATTAAGTTAAAAGTTAAAGTTTAATATAATAAGCTAACTCTCAAATCTCATCAAAATCATACACACTTAGCTTATGCAACGACAAAAATAAATTATATTTATACTGCCGTCCGTTAACTAAAACCACGTTAACCCAAAAAGTGATTTTGGAGAAAAACTTAAAAAACACGGGAATCGTTGTTTCTAGAAAACTATTATACATAAATCAGTGATTGTAAAATATTATTTAAACAAATAAACTGACGGACTCATAAACTGCATGAAAGTTCAGGATTACTTTGAAATGATTTTTTTTAATAAGTATGCAAACTTTTTAGATTAAATTATATAAATATGGAGAGACTGGCTCTTAATCTTAAAAAAGAGCAAAATTTAAAAATATAACTGCAGTAAAACAAATGAATATAGCCGGGAAAAGAAAATTTACTCGTAGTATCAGATTTGCGTGTTATTTAAAGCAAAGTTTTAAATTGATTCGCATTGATTTTTTATTCTTTTGTCAATTGAATTATTGTTACCAGCAGAATTGTTGGGTTAGTTTTTTAACTCATCGAGAGTTTTTGAACCATAATATGGATACTTCGTCCGAAAAAGCGGCTCAAATTGTAGCACTGGTGCGGGAGGGCTTGGATCAACGAACGATTGGTAGAAATTTAAATTTAAACCAGTCTACGGTTTCTAGAATATACAGAAGGTTGGTGGAGACAGGTTCTTACAGAAGGAGACGTGGTACAGGCAGGACTCGAGCAACCACCGGTCGTCATGACCGATTTATTGTTACAACTTTCCTGCGAAATCGTTTCCTCACGTCAGTTAACATCAAAACAGAGCTTAATGAAGTGCGTGTAGTAAATGTGAGTGCACGAACAATAAGAAGAAGGTTAAAGGAAGCGGATATCACCCCTTTTAGACCAGCAAATGGTCCAAAGTTGTCTGTAGCTTACAGACAAGCTCGCTTAAGATTTGCGCGTGATCACCTAAATTGGACAGAAGAGCAATGGGCCTCCGTATTGTTCATGGACGAGTGTAGGACATGTTTATATGGTGCAGATGGTCGCAGAAGAATCTATCGCCGACGTAGGGAGCGATATGCTCAAAGTTGCATTGAAGAGCGTGTTCCGGCGTGTGAGGCGGTTCGTGTATGGTCTGGGGTGGCATATCGATGAACGGGCAAACAGAACTTGTGTTCATAGACACGGTCCGTGAAAACGGTAATAGAGGGGGTTTGACTGCACATCGCTACATAACAGAGATCTTAGAAGATCACGTGGTGCCTTACATGAGATTCATAGGCGAAAATTTTACTTTAATGCAGGATAATGCCCGGCCGCACGCTGCTGCACAAGTTCGACAATATTGCGAAGAGGTTGGGATACGTACAATGAATTGGCCAGCACCCAGCCCGGATCTTAATCCCATTGAGCATGTTTGGGACAATTTAAAAAGAGCTGTATATGCGAGAAATCTTGTGCCCACGACAGTGGCAGCACCAAGAACAGCACTTTCAGAAGAAGGGGACAATATTCCGTAAGATCTTTTAATAACCTTAATAAAATCTATGCAGAACCGATTAGAATCCGTAATAAGGGCACGTGGAGGTAATACACCTTATTAAAACATAAATAAACCCTTGCATAAAGTGTGTGTCTATTGTTAAAACCAATTTTTTTATTAAACGAATTTGCCTTAAATTTCTGTTTTTTTCTTCAAAAAAGTCTTAAGGTCCTTTCCAGTACATAAATTTAAACTTAAGGATATGACCCTACGCTGTTTTAAAGTTCATGAACCAATCTAGAGGTTTCAATTTAAATCTGTATAGAAAGTTTGCATACTTGGTTAAAATATTTATTTCAAAGTCGCCTATTACTTTGATGCAGTTTATGAGTCCGTCAGTATATTTGTCAGCGTCATTTAGGATATTTCCTGCTCAGAAATGTACTTAAAATTATATAAAAATAGGATTTTTTGGTTTAGTTAAGCAATACACATTTTTTCGCCATTGATTGCCGCACTAAAGCCTCTTTAACCTACACTTAGAGATCTTATATAAATTATAAATTTACCCTTAAATGCTTAACTATAAACGCGCTAGGTCCATTAACTGTTTTGTAGCTAAGACCTTTCTTAATATTTATACATTAGGACCTTACATAAGAAGAGGCTAGAGCTAAGTTTTAGCGAAAAATAAAAAAGGTGTGAAAAAATATATGCTTGTTTACTAAGCTAAAAACAGGTATTTCTTATTTTAATTGTTACAAACGTCTTTATAGCTAAGCATCACATATCAAAAAACTGGACAGTAAAATAAAATGCAGTATGAAAATTTAATCAATTAAATTAAAAAGTTTTAACTAAATACATTTCCTTATCATCAACATATACAGCAATTTGTAAAAATGCACAGCCTTGATTTATTTTTCCAATCTTATTAAGCAATTAATAGTGTTAATGAACGAATAATAATTAAATGAATAAACTAGTTTTATCGAAGAAAAATCCACTTTCGTTTTAATAACTTTTTCTAGAATGTTCAAAAAACAAAAGCCTAGTAAAAAAGAAAATCAATAAAAAGTAAAATATAAAAATATATACAATATCAAAAAGGTGCCATTCGGGAACAAATAGCTTTAAAATATATTTTAAGGCACTATTTCCATAGTGGCTATATATATAACTGGTTATACGTACTTGTCGACAACTTCGAGTGTAGACACCCAACCTGAATAGGAGCAGGTAGGACATGGAAGTCAGTCGTGATTTTCGTCTTGTACGTAAGACCTACTTATTGGGAGACTCTACGGGGGCCATCGAGCATTGTGCTGAGGTCTTCCATGGTCTCAGCCATAATTACAGTATGATCAGCAAATAGAAGGTGTACGTAATCGCCGTTAATTTGATGCCGAATCCTTCAAAGTCCAGAACCTTGAAAACGTTTTCCAGCACAGCGGTGAACGTTTCGGAGATATAACATCTCCCTGCCTCACCCCTCGCTATAGTTGAGGTTTTAAACTCTGGTCCTGGAGGCGGACTGACATGGTAGCGTTTTCGAACAAACACTTCAGCACTTCGACGTATCGATAGTCGTCGATGGCCCATTTGGCAAGACTGTAGTACTGCCCAGGTTTCGATCGAATCGAAGACTTGCTCATAGTCCATAAACGCCAAGTATAGAGGCTGGTTATACTTCTCAGACTTAACCTGCCGCAGCGTATGTATGTGGTCTGTAATACTATAGCCTTTACAGAAACCCGCTTGTTCGGGAGGCTGGAAGTCGTCTAGCTTGGTTTCGAGATGATTCGTGACGATCCCTGAAAACAACTTATAGACGTGACTCACGAGTGAGATAGGTCTGTAGTTCTTCAAAAGGGTTTTAACGCCTTTCTTGACGAAAAGCACCACCACACTCCTGTGCCATGCCTGTGGCGTTTTGCCCTCGAGTATGATAGAATTTAATAGTTTTCGAAGTTTTTCCACGGCAGATGCGCCGACAGCTTTCAAAAGCTCTGACGTAATCCCGTCATTACCCGGTGCCTTGTTGGTTTTGAGTTGCTTTAGGGCCACACTTATCCCGTGCATGCTGACGGGATGTCATGTCCGGGATATCTTCGGTATAGTGTCGGGTCAATCCAGCTCTAGGGCTGTGACTGGAGTAGTAACAGGTGGTCGTGTAGTGGTGTATAGCTGTCCAAAAAACAGTTCGATCTCTTCCAGGAGGTGAGGTCTGGACGAGATAATTCTGTCACCATTTGTCTTCAGCCTTGTCAGCTGATCTGCCCGATATACAGATCTCTTTTGAACACTTTGGAACCGTAATCTGCTCGATTGCCTCTTGAACACACTTAGTGTTGTATTGGCGGAGATTGCGAGTCAGAGACTTAGAGATCTGTCTATTAAGCCGCCGATACTTTGACATATCGTCGGAGGCATGCAGAAGCATCTTACGCCTTTCTTGTATAAGCTCGAGAATCGGACCCGAGATTTGATGGGCTCTTTTAATCGTCATGGGCTTTAAGAACTTTAAACCCGTTGTATGGACAGTATTCACTAACCTGTCACTAAAATCGTCCACAGCTACGCATTCTCCCAGGTATTCGAAGCTGTTTCGCAGTTCAAGCTGAAAGCTCTCGGGGTTTTAGATTTGAACTGCCACTGGCACGCTCCTAGCGTAGACTTCATCAATCTCGACCGTTCGAGGCTGGGACTGATATTCAATGCGCCTCTTACCATTCGGTGACCGCGGCCCGCTTTATGCGAACTGATCACAGAGACATCATTTAATATTAACCTCTTCATTAACATGATGAAATCGATCTCATTTTTGGTGGCACCATCTGGACTTATCTAGGTCCACTTGCAGCATTCTCGCTTTTTGAAAAAGGAATTCATCATGAAGAGTCCTTCCTTCTCCATGAAGCTAGCCAGCAAGTGGCCCCGCGAGTTCCGGTGTGTATACCCAAATTGCTCCACCCTCAGCTCATCACCGCTCGTTTGCCTAGTTTTGCGTTAAAATTTCCCATAACAACGGTGTAATGGGTTTTGAAGCTATGTATAGCCCGAGATATGTCCTCATATGTATGAGGAAGCTATGTAGCTTCTACATCCTTATCGGAGTGTGATGAGGTCGGAGCGTATACCTGTATGATCTTCAATAAATATTGCGACGAATCTCTACCGGAGATTTATCGCACCTCTTGCCCCGCCGTTACCACTATCTGAGTTAGGAATAGCGGGCCGCCGGGGAATAGAGGCCGTTTTTTTTCATGAGTGGCTCATTTTTTGGAGATTTTGCTTTGATCGCCACGCTTGGCAGACGGATTGGCGATTGTAGTGGCGGATTTGGTTGACTGCAATCGTGGATCTGAGGCTACTCTCATCCAGTTCCTGCCCGTCAAAAGTAGTCCAATAGGGAATAATAGCAAACCAACAAGGCAGTCATAATAATTTTATAAATATGACTAATTCGTTGGTCTGCTATTCTTTCCTCAAACTCGGTGGAGATATTAAGGAAGACAATGTTAATTAATACACAAAAATTAAAAATTTTACCTCTTAATGTTCCCGACATATTTGAGTTTTTGCGGGAACACGATGCGAAGACGCACGCTTGCACGCTATAAGCTCTCCGGGCGGAATGGCAAACCTCCCTGCGCGCCTATCCTCGCGCGCATATGGCATCCCCACACACTCCCGGAATTAATGAAGCGCGAGAAACGGATAACGTGTTTCTAGTCAAGGAACGTGGGCTAGCCGTTATTAAATTAAGGATTACTAATAGCTTTTTGTATCAATGGAGTTCCGCCAAGTAACGCCTGATTCAATCAACAATATCTTTTTGAACAAATTCCATGTTAGAAGTAAATAACGCTTTTTTTACGAATTGTTTTGAGTAAATCGCAATATTGATTACTTGGTAAAAATACCGTTATGGTTGTCTAACCAGAATTAAGATAAGGTTTTCATCATAAATAGTGTATAGCATTGTTTTTATACCTGTTTTATCAAAATTGATCCTTAACTATAAACAAGAATATTCAATTAACGTAGTTTACGCTTATAAAAATGTAAAAAATATTAGGCGAATTGCGAAACTAAGGTACTTAAACGTGCATTAAGCGAAGAAGCGTGGTATAGTCACTTTTTAGTCAAGAATTTGTTGCATATTTTGTCATTTAACGGTAAATCATGTTTTAATATCTCTATAACCATAAGTGATATAGATATGGTTCTTAGACAGAAAGATAGAGAATTTAAAACTGTAATGCTTTGCATTCAATACTCAAAATCGACCATTTGAGGGTTAACGGGGTTCTAGTTAAAGGACGGCAATATAGTGCATTTTAATGTTTGTTTTAAATATTTAATACAAGCAAACTCGTAGTTAAATAATTCGAGAGAAACGAAGTAGACAGAAGCGAGACTGAATTTTAGAGTTAAATTTTAATATTATGGCAGTTTGAAATAAACTGCCAAAATGTTATGTCCTCTAAATACGAAGAAACAGTGCATCTATTCTGTGAAATCTCTGTCCGTATTTAATTCGTCTAGAGAGGCTTTTGCATGTTTATCGATTTTATATTTAAGTCACATTACAGCTTAATAAAGTAAATTTGTACCGTGTAGTAAAGCTAAAGAGTTTGTAAGTTTCAACACGCTATCCCCAAGAATAATTAATGGATTTAAATTTGATTTTGTGGATAGCCCAATGATTAAACAGATTTATGAGGTAGGTCTGTAATATCAAGCAACGGTGCTTAGGAACCGAGCAGAAAGGCAACTAACGCTAATCGATCGTTATCGCCAGATGGAAACGCCCAGTAAATAAATAAAACCATATAGGTACTATTTTAAAAACTCCGATTTGATTGTATTCGGCCTATCCATATCCGATTATTTTACCAATTCAAATTATAATAAAAAAGGCTTTTATCGCTTACTAATGTGTGATAAGAACTATTTAACATAATAAAAATATATCTAGAGGCAAGTTGATACAAATACATTTTCTTAAAGAGGATATGACTCTTCACATGTCGTTGACTTATAAATCCATCCATATCATGAAACGTTTAAAGATAACAGTGTAATTTTCGTCTCATATAACCACAATATCAAATATACACCGTTACCTTATGCTCATCCATGCTTTGACAAAATATTTTGTTTTATTTTGATCTCTCGCATAAAAATCTGTCGTGAATTTTATCACACACTGTTTTGTTTTATGCAAAAAGGATGAAAGGGTGACTTTTATAATAGTTACGAGTTAGCTTTGTGAGAGGTCGGCTTTTAAATATATGGGGAAATTGTTTTCATTTATGGGAAATTCATCAGCGTGGGTTGGACGGATGTGGAGTGCAAATATTGTGATAACCATGAATAGGAAGTAAATTTTAGTTTTTGAATGATCTGTCCTAATGTTCACCACACACCTCCTGTCATTATTAGAAGGCTTAGACCACAGTTTATTACGTTGGCCAAGTGCGGATTGGCTGACTGCACACGTCTTTTTAGAACATTATGAAAATCTTTCAGACATGACATAAAGTTGCGAAAGAGAAATTTATAACCTGTACTTACGCAAATTCGAAACAAAATATTAATTATTTATTATTTCTTTTAATCAATGCATAAGGTTGCTTATATAATGAGCACACTGAAAACCGTATAATGTATACTTTATTTTCTAGAAAAATAGCTGGCCGTTATTTTAATAAACCGTGTTCTTCATCATATAAAAACTGAATACATAATCACCCTCAGAGAAATATCCTCTACACATAATATCAGTTAAATATGTTTTATTCTTTAAAAAAATATGTACTATTCCCGTCTGATATCATTCACTTCCCTCTACGATACACGAAGGGAGCGTGGAAGTGATAAGATCATTTTTTTCCTGACAGTATTTGTTGACAATAAAAGAAAAAAACAAAACTAAAATGAAATTTTAAAAATCGCACCAAAATGTTTACTAGGTATTTAGTTTCTTTTTTAAAAAAAGAGAACCGCCTTCAAAAAATCGACCCACTGAAAAGTACGAAATAATTTTTACATACACTAATACATAGTATATAACTTATACAAAATACTTAGTTTTTGAAGTCGGTGCCAAACCAAATCCCTCTAAAAGTATTGTTTGGCGTCATCCTTTCCAAACCAGCGCATTCAATCTACATAGTACTTACAGCCCAAAATGAAGTATAATTATTTTATAATTAAGCATTTATTTCATACTTTTTATATATTTTATATATATGTTGCTTTTTAGAGTATATAGGTAGATTATTTTAAATTTTATTAATTCAGGTATTTTTTGAGGCTTTATTGATTTGATATATTCGTCGTATTATTTTCTCTGTTTGCCAGTATTCTTTTTTGTTTTTGATGGTTTGGCACCGACTTCAAAAACTAAGTATTTTGTATAAGTTATATACTATGTATTAGCGTACGTAAAAATATAACTTTCTCCTAAGTGTAACAAATACTTTTTTTCTGAAAACCGCATAAAAATCGGTTCAGTCAAACTCGAGTTAATCGTGGGCAAACTTACATGTATACGGGTCAAAGTCAGAACCTTCTTTTTTTGAAGTCGGTTAAGGGCCTAAAACCTTCTCCTAAGTGTAACAAATACTTTTCTGAAAACCGCATCAAAATCGGCTCAGCCAAACTCGAGATCATCGCGGACAAACATACATACATACAGGTCAAACTGAGAACCTCCTTTTTTTTGACGTCGGTTAAAAAGGGCTTTTTATACAAAGGAAACTATGAAAGAGGAAAAAATATAACCTTACACTACGCAGCGATACGGCGTCATGAAATTATATTTAAAACTGCGCGTTTCAGTACTGTATTTTTACTTTGTAGATCTATCAACGGATAGCATTGAATGTATTTATTTATAGACTCGCGGCTGTATCACCGAAGGGGTAGGCAAAAGTGTATTACACCTACATTACACAACGTTATGTATTTATAGGTCCCACTTAATAGCGAGCCTATTGCCGTTACCGTGCACTTTACCAGACTCCATGCTGCTATTGAGAATTCGGAAAAACTCAGTAAAACTTTTGACCGACCCGGGCATCCAACCCGGGACCTCCAGATCAGCAAACGCATCGCTATCCACTGGACCACAGAGGCAGTCACACAGTACTGAATGTAGTACATGCATATGTACATTTTAAGTGCACTCGTTCATAAATATTAATGTTACGCATAATTTACTGCTATAATTTTATAACTACGTAACAATATTATACTCATTTTAACTAATCTTAATACATAAAATCCTTGCGTTACTGACTGACTGACAGACACGCTACAGCCGAAACTACTCAGCGCAAAAAGCTGAAATTTAGCATGTATGTTCCTTGGGGACCGTAGGGGTGCACTAAGACGGGATTTCCCGAAATTTCCACGAGATCGGGCAAAACGGGAAATTCGAAAATATGTGCATGCGAAGCTGCTGGCGTCGACTAGTACAATTATATTTGCAATTGGTAAACGATTTTGTATTAAATGTGTTGTTTCTGTGAAATCTAATTTTCTGTACATATAAAATCGTTGCGTTACTGAATGACTGACAGACTACGCACAGCCGAAACCACATGGCCGAAACTATAGGGCGCAAGAAGCTAAAATTTTGTATGTATGTTCCTTGAGGATCGTAGGAGTGCACTAAGAAAGCTTCTTCTTCTGCCTGCCCTGTTCCCATATTACTTGGGGTCCACGCAGAATGTCTTTATTTTCCATTCTGTCCTATCAGACGTCATCTCATCATTCACTCCCTTTTCATTCATGTCACCCTTCACACAATCCATCCATCTTTTCTTTGGTCTTCCTCTTGCCTTATATCCCTCAACTGTCATCTTCATCACCTTTCTAGTCACGTGATTTTCGTCCCTCCTCATCACATGCCCATACCACTTTAGACGATTTCCTTTCAGCTTTTCTTGCACTGGTGCAACTTTCAAACTTCCCCTAGTGCACTAAGAAAGCATTTACAGAAATTCCCACGGGACCGAGCAGAAACGAGTTAAATTAAAATAAAATGTGCAGACGTAGCTGCGAGCATTCTCTAGTGTTATATAATATCCTAGGACAACTCATACACGGCCCTCCGATCACGAACTTTACAGAGCTTTTACTTTGGCAAACAGATAACGGTTAAGCATACTTATATAACAATTTTAATACATACATATTATGGACTAGACTTTACCAGTGGTATGACCGGCGTGGGTGTCAGTTATCACGACAAAAGGCTTATGATAGGCTATGTGCTATTATGAAGGGCAATTCTTAATTTACAGCGTCGGCGCATCTTACGCCAGATAGTCCACCCTTAAAAAGTAACTCAAATTAAAAACAACATAAGCCGATTACACTTTCCACTCCAACTGTATACGCATTCTGAAATCGGCACAGAAGTAAAATGGTTGACAGAAACCGACTCTCAAACAAACTTTAGCTTCCATACAAAAGTGTTTTCCCAATTGTATTATTTTAAATTGTATTAAAAGTTTCCTGAACAGGATTCAACTTATTGTTCTGGTTTTGAAACAGCGCGAGTTAATAACTGACTACCACTGTTGATTTAATCTTGTTATATCTGAACTTTATACGTTTTTGTATATTTTATTTCTGCATAGGTTTTCCTGCAATAGCGTAAATCAATTTACGCCTAGCGTTTGTTCATAATCAGAATTTTTGGTGCTATACTTCCATACTGAATTCTATTATGATATTGAATTTGCTGTAATGCATTTATATAACACTATTTTTTTATATAACACTATATTTTGGTACCCTCTCTTCACACTGGATACCTAGAACGTCTGTCTATCGATTTTGGCGTCGAATAGGTCTATTTCTATTTTGAGTTTTACGTGGAATATAAAGGATTCGCATACATAATTCCGACACTAACGTAGTTATTTGAAACTAACGTTCTTGTAGAATAATGTGGCAAAGAAAATGTTATCGTGCGTAAATATTTCGCACGATTTTTTATACTTCGATGTTACACCTATGAACTCGGTATGTGTTTGTATACATTATGTCGGTTTTGTTAATGATCTTATTAGTCCCCAGCCTAACGTAATTCTAAATTCTGCCCGTCCTTACGAGCATATACTTACTTGGTCTATTTTTAGATGGATTGTGGGAATGCGGTCCTACTGGGATCATACAATTATGTGACGTAGGATCTACCCTTTGTAAATTTCACTCAAAAGCCTTCATGTTTAAGAGCTAATTTGCATTTTGAAAGGCAATAGGGCTGTCGATTTCTAGTCAAACGCTTTGTCATAAGTATTTCCCTTACTGGGACATACTTAATAGTTTGAACACCGGCAAATGGTACCTAACATAAATACATTTATTCCGCTCAAGTATATTTGAAAACTCTGATGGAGCTTAGATAGTTTTTTTTTTTATATCTGCCGAACAAATTGAATCCATGCTGCCTGATGTTAAGCAGTCAGTGAAGTCCCATAGTGATGGCCATCATCCCAGCAGCCAGCATGGCATTATGCCATGATGGCCCTTACCTTGACGGTCTTGAGTAAAGCTTTTTCACGCCCCGCTTAAAGAACCCGGGATCATAAGTGGAGGGAAACACGTGGACTGGTAAAGAGTTCCACATCTTAATGGTACGGTAGAGATAAGAGGCGCCGAACCGTTTGGTGCGTGACGGTATCTATTCTACCGTGTAAGAGTGGCACCTT
Organism: Euclidia mi; assembly: GCA_944739405.2. Taxonomy (NCBI): domain Eukaryota; kingdom Metazoa; phylum Arthropoda; class Insecta; order Lepidoptera; family Erebidae; genus Euclidia; species Euclidia mi. The sequence continues at coordinate 35,891,989 of OX123192.2, read as the reverse complement.
AACCCAGCACGTGTCGTTCGGGATAGGAAAGGAGAGGGTGGAATTAGTTGAAAGAGCTCTTCGGAGCACTCACCTTGATAGATGCGGTAAAAGACAGCCATTGAGGCCACGTCTCTGCGTAATTGCAGTGACTCAAGAGTCTTAGTGGCCTCTGGATCCCCGATGATACGGACAGCACGCAGCTGCAACCTATTGAGGGCGTCCAATAAGTACTGAGTGGAGCCATTCCAAAGGTGAGAGCAGTATTCCACGTCGGAGTGAACCTGGGTCTTGTATAACAGACACAACTGCTCCGGCGTGAAAAACCTCCTCACCTTGTTTAGGACTCCGAGTTTCCGAGATGCGGATTTGATGACACCCTCGATGTAGTTCTTCTGGTTGAGATTGCTGCGTGTGTCCATACCCAGGATATTGAGGCTGTCTTGAATCGGTAGTGGAGTGTCCAGAAGAGCGGGATGGGGAAATAATGGAGATACCTTGGCTGAGAATGCACACACCTGTGTTTATTGGCGTTGAACTCGACCAGGTTCTCATCACCCCAATGCGAGACGCAATTCAGAACCCGGTCAAGCTCAGCAACAAGTGTTCGCCTATCACTCCTCAGTATCGGCTTGCTTAGCCGCAGGGTGTCCGAGATATCGCCCATGTACAGTACTGTCATCTGCATAGCAATGTATGCCCCCAAAAGTGAGCATATCATTGATATGCAGAAGAAAAAGCGTGGGCGATAACACGGACCCCTGAGGCACACCAGCATTCACCTGGAGGAACTTTGATGACTCACCGTCACAAAGGACTCATATACGGCGCTCATGCAGGAAGCTGGCAACCCAGTTGCACAAACGAGGCGGCAAGTCGTAGGCTGGAAGCTTGGAAAGAAGCGCACAATGCCAGACTCTATCGAAGGCTTTGGAGATGTCGAGACTAATAGACTAATAGCCAACGACTCCCCATGCCTGTCCATCGCCTCACTCCGAAGGTGAGTGACATACGCTAGAAGATCATCCGTTGATCGTTTCGGTCTGAAGCCATACTGACGATCACTGATGAGAGAGTGATCTTCTAGGTAGCGAACGAGTTTGTTGTTGATTAAACGTTCAAACACCTTGCAGAGGATAGGGGTTACAGCAATGGGTCGATAGTTGCCCGGATCAGAACGATCCCCTTTCTTGGGAATCGGTTGTACGTTCGCCCCTTTCCAAGCCTGCGGCACTACGCCAGAGGCATATGATAGGCGATACAGGCGTGTAGGCATTGGAGACAACTCGGCTGCGCATTTCCTAAGCACAACCGCTGGAATTCCGTCAGGGCCACTGGCTTTCCGGACACCGAGAGATCGCAGTGTCGCGCGACCATCGCATTGCCTGATTTTAATATCTGGCATGGAGTAGCCGCAGTAGGGAATCGAAGGCGGCTGCGCACTACAATCATCGATTCGGGAGTTGGCCGCAAAGAGATTGACAAGCAGGTCAGTTTTCTTTTCTTTTTAAAGTTCTTTTTAAAACGCAATCCTGTAATTAAACAATCGCTAATCAATAGAATGTAAGTAAATAAAGTTGTGTTATTATTTATAGAATACAATGTGCCAAATGTGAATCTGAATTGAGCCCTCTCATGACTTGGACCTTATTGAGTGTATGCAGGCTTTTTCACGATTTCTGCTTTAACCGTTAAGGCGCTGTTATACTTCAGAAGCCGTGAAACACCTAATTTTTCGTCGCGCATCTAGCCATAACGGTACATATTACAAACTAGCAAAAATTAGAGCTTAAAGTCAAAAGTCTAAACAAAAGACTTTTGAAAGAATTTTTCATGTACGTAAAATAGAATCACGGTAAAAAAATCACTGAATCGAGGCAGAAAATAATCTTTCGTCTCACTGTTTGCAATATTTTGATCGTAAGCTGTCGTAGTTTTTTTGATAATATTGTAGGAAATCTAATGAACTAAAGAATTACCCTATTTATTTTCATATTATACGTGTATATTTTGTAAAATTAAATAAAATCTGCCAAACGTCTATGATTTTGACGCTCGGTAGATCCCATCAATATCAAACGCTTCAGCAATTTAAACCTTATTAGCATAAGCGGTGTACTGAGTGTCAGTTGCTAGTTTACGCCCCGCCTAGACCTCATCATTCGGCTATGAGCCCTGTGATACGTCATGTCGCTTGCGTCTCCGCTGCACGAAATTTTACGTAAACCTGTTTGTTATTATAATACGCCGATTTGAGTTCGTAATTTCATGTTTTATGTTATAGACTGAATACTTTGAATCAAATAGGCTTTTCATGTAACTATGGGCACATATAATTAGGACCTAAGTTTATACTCTTGTTGCGTTTAATGTGTTATTGTTTCTTTGCTTATAAATATATAATTAGAAGAATAAAATATGGACAATTAGAGAAATGAAGTTCTACGAAGTATTTGTACAAGAAAGCGTCGTAATAAAATAGAAATTCATCCATGGCCAAGTGATTATGAAATATGTAACATTTTTATACAAATTATTTTCATAAGAGTTTTTTATGACTAACTATGTTACTTATATATTATTGATTATGCATAATATAATTATATAAATTATTCTCACAATACATAGCTGCCACAGTTTTCAATTTTTGAAAGAGTAATAACATAAAATCGAATCATTTTATGTACCTAAATTTCAAATTCATTAGCTTGTCAGAGCGCCTGGAGCGCTAAGATGCCGCCACGGTGAACAATAATGATGACAGCGCTAATATGGCGCTCCGCAATCCGCACACAAGCGGTAACGAATGTTGTATTATTGTATTTTGAACATAAACCTTTTTAGGTACATCGGGTAAAACTTTGATTATTCATAAACTATTAGGTATGTCTCAGTACATCTAATATCTTTTTAATTTCTAAAATCAATCATTTATAAGTAAGAAGGTAACTTCTCTGTTTGCTATAACACAAGATATAGTATTTTTTTAATAATAAAGTACGTAACTAATTATCATTATTGTAATTACAGTGAAGTTAAAGATAACAGTTCTGCAACGTCTTACACACATTTGACTTCAGGCATTCCTAACAGGATCTGTTCAACAGCTAGCCAAGAAATGCCAAACAATTTTTTTAACAAATTTGACTCAAATTCCGTAGTGATAAGCAAAAATTACAAGAGGGATAGCAGTGACTGGTTCGAATTGCGTAAGAATATGTCGACAGATTGAAATTTTTGTATAGTGGTAAAAAGAAGAGATAACAGCAGTAAAGCCAACTTAGTAAAAAATATTTTGTATAAATAAAATATTTGCAATGCAAAATCAGTTGCGCATGGAATCTAAAATGAACAACTGGCTTTGCAACAACTGGCAAAGCAAGAAAATGTAACAATCGAGCCTTGTGGATTATTCGATTATTGGTGCCACGCCAGATGGATTAATGGGTCCAAACACGATTGTGGAAATTTAATGTTCTAAAGTTGCCTATAAGAATGGCCTGGAGAATAGTATAAGAGCAAATAAAATACAAATATGGAAACATGATAAAAAAGTGAACTGACTAGTCTAAACAAATATTGTAATTGTTATTACCAAATTCAGGGGCAACGCCACGTTACACGCAAACAAAAGTGTTTATTTGCTGTGTGGAGTGGCGAAAGTATACCACTAAAAATAGAAATTATAGAAGGAGATGATGTTTTCTGGGAGAAACTTGTGGCGTTTTATATGAATTGGCAGTTGCCTAAAATTGTTGATCCTCATCAAGCTCAAGAGATGGCATTGCGAGATCACGGAGAGGAAAATGTTTCATCAGTGCTTGAAATTTCTACAATATCAAGCCGTAAAAGGAAAGTAAATGAAGCTGTGCCTCGTGAACAACAGCAAATAATAAGTGTAGGGTTTCGTGATAATGTTGTTTGTGGGGAGAGATAAAAGAATATTCCAAATACTGCAAGATATATATTTGACTGTGGATCCACAAAATAATTATAAATATACTATAATATGACTACGACCTAACTGTGGGGGAGTGTGGAGTTGTAGCGTCAGCAGCCGCTACAATACTCCCCCCTTTATAAAAGAAATAGAACGAAACAAAAATTAACAATAAAGATATGACATGTCGAAATAATATCAGTACAAAATAACAAACAATAGCTTCAATATAAAACAACAATAAGTACATGCTAGCGCTCGGATCACGTTATCGCAAACAATTATTGTACCTACGCATCAACTTACCGGAGCGCTAGTTCTGAGAATGCATACTAAGTGAAAATACTGTACCGACTGATTCAACATGTGGCACGTTATATACTGTCGGATTTATTTTTATAACTAAAGATTAACTTAACACGATAATTACACAAATGCCGTTTTTGTCAAACTTCTTTTGTTCTTCGTAAGCCGCTTGTACAGAGAGCTGGTCGTACGAAGAAGCAAATACGTTCATCTATCCTACCAGCGATCATCGTATGCTGCCTGGGCCGTACTGAGAGTCGACAGGGTGCGCTATCCAACACTGAGCGGTATCCATCCTCGCTTCCAAGTGTGATCAGCCGCATCGACGCGTGCACTGTCCCGTAGAGTGCCACCGCCGGTCCCGTGTCGTTCAGCTACCTCGGAGTATGCTGCGTATTGTTCATCTTGGTGCGGAATGCTGCCTCGCCGCCAAGGTCAATACGCCATATGCCTTGTGCCTCGACGTACGCACTGTCCTGCAGAGTCCCGTTGTCCTGCAAAGTGCCGCCGCCGTCGTATGCCGCTCCGGAATGCCGCTGCTGCCCATAATGCCGTAGTCGCTGTTGTCGGCAGATCGTCGTGTTGCTTTTTCCAGAGGTTCCACATGTATGCAAATCCTCCACGCGTGTCCTCCGCACGTGTCCTGACTCAGGTGTTCTGCACAGTTAGGTCGTAAGCCCTTTCGGTCGTAGTGTAAAGGGCGAGTCGTCTCCCATGAGTCCAGGATGTCTTCGTGTCCAGGCTGCTTGGCTGCTCGCAGTTGCCACGCTGCACATGCGCTTGTTTGATTCCGCTGACCATGTGCACGTGCGCCGATGCCACGTTACCGAAGCTCAGCCGAAGATTGCGTTTTCGTTGTCGGGGGTCACCAATGTAGGGGGTTGATAAGATGATGAGTAGAGAGATAAATAAAGATGCCAAATACTGCAATATATACTTTTACTGTGGTACCACATAATTATAAATAAACTATAAGGCTACGACCTAACTGTATGGGAGCGTGGAGACGACTGCTGCGCCGCACTTACACAATATCGTGCCTTGTATATAATTTGTAGCGTCAGCAGCCGCTAAAATATTCCCCCCTTTATTAAGAAAAGAACATAACAAAATAAAACACAATTTAAAAAATCCGAAACAATTAATTACAAAAACCAATCTACATAAAATAACATCGTATAAGTAAGTACCAGGTGCTAGCGCTCGAATTGCGTCATATCATAAACATGTATCAAGTAACCGGAGCGCTAGTCCTGAGAATGCAAACTAAACAGAAACTCAGTAAGTATATGGAACTCTATAACGATAACGAACTAACTACCTATGTATGTGATTTTATTTTTAGAACGATACTGCTATAACTTTATACTAAAGATCAAAACACCATAATAACACAGTTGCCGTTTCTATTACACTTCTGTTGCTCTTTGTAAGCCGCTTGTAGAAAGCTGTGTGAGGTGATAAGGCTTGAATACTTATTGTAGCGTCAGCAGCCACTACAATAAGTATTCAAGCCTTATCACCTCACACACTGCCTTTAACATTCGATGAGAATAAAGAAAACCTGCCGGGTTGTAGCAGACAGCTAACTTTTGATGAGCTGTAAACTCTGTATTTCTTTAATAAATTATAAATGAATATAAATAAATATCTTTTAATATTTATTTTCTTTGAAACAACACATATTTGAAGCGAAAGAATTTTTTTATATTTTTCCATACAAACATGTATGACGAGAGCTAACGAAAAAGCAGTAACTCAAATTCTAATTCTATAATTTTCTAAGCGACATAGCAGTATCTCATGAATAAGGTATAACCATATATATTTTTGATGTTTCATCTATTTTGAAAAATAATAATGGGTTGGGTTTCGAAACGAGTCGTCTGAATTTGAGGGTATTGGTAGTGTAGGGGGCTTAAGGTAGTTCGTTTTAATCCCCTAAAAGTAATTTTGGCTGCCGGAGTTGCGTCTAAATATTTTTAAACAATTTCCAAAATCTCATAAATACTTCGGCAATTATGCTAAACGGAACATAGTTTTTATAATTTAGTACAATTTTACAAATGTAATTTTTAGGTTTTATGTGAAAAACGTGAAACGAAATGCAAAACTGCCATCTTGGAATGATCATATTGACAGCTAATGTCAAATTTGTGCGTCATTGCTTTCGAGTGCCTTGGGTTAGGTGCGACTGTAATAAGTAAATAAATAGGTTATATTAGGTTCTCTTTTGACCCTAAATCCGAAAATAGGAGCCCTTCGCAGGGCTCCGACAACCTTAGTTTATTAAACTAGTTTGATGAATGTGGAAGTTGGCAGTGCCATACACACCGATGTTTGAAGATTTTTTTTTTCAGAGGAAACCAAGTATTTCCGGCAAGTGAAAATGGTGAGGGGGGTTTCAAGACCTCCCCTGCTCCCTCTCCTATCATTGTGTTTTTTAGGGTACCGTAGCCAAAAATTGTTAAAACGGAACCCTTATAGATTCGCAATGTCTGTCTGTCTGTCCACCCGTATGTCACAGCCAATTTATTGCAAAACAGTTTTGAAAACTGGCAGGAATGGAATTAGATGTAGGTATTCTATGAACTGCTTCACTATTTTTATACAAAAACAAAACAAACATAATAGTGGCCTCTCCATACATGGAACTGACTTCATTATTTTTATCATCTTACGGCACGTAGGTATTTACCTACTTTCGTCAACATTTAATACCTATAACGTCTAATGTAAACCAGTTTTGCTCATGGCTGCACTGAGAACAAAAATTGCGCTATGCCTATATTGTACAAACAGATTGATGTATGTACTTAATATAAATTTTAATATCAGTATCTCAATTCAATATGCTAAAACGTTTTGCTTGCGATTTTGAAATATTGGAATACGGATGTCGCCAGAATACGGCCGCACGCGACGAGAATGAAGGGGGGCGCCCCGCAGTAGACGGAGCTAAGCTCCCTTCACCTCCCCTGCTTCACCCCCTCATTTACCAAAACAGTCGCTTAGGACAGCGCCTTAAGCAAAAAATAAGAAATCATATTTCTAAATAAATACGCACATCTTCGAAAAGCTAGTTGTAGTTATCACCGTGGATCTATTTTTGTGGCTAGATATTCTGCTATTTAGTCTGTTGGACAAGGATTTATTAGGGAAAGGAAAATATTTAAATAACGTAATATTTGTCATTATGACCAGTCTGTATAAATCTACTGCTGGACGTATGGCTCTTCTATGGCATGCCAATGAGCTTGGTCCACGGCTTTCCCCCTTCATACCCTGCCAGCTGCTCTACCAATATCATCATACCGAAAATTCAGATTTGCAAGTTTAAAAACGAAATAAATTTTCTAACTGCTTGCAGTCTATTCTTACTGCTAACAGTAGGTATATTCAGTGTCCGTGTGGTGACGGATTAAGAATACAGATTGTCACCACCCCATATCATCCTATGGGTGTCGGTAGAGCTGACAGAGGGAGCATAGTATGCAGAGAACAGCACTGTAAAAGAAGGAAAACTTGATATTAACCCTATACCAACCCGTTTGGCCAGCGTGGTATAGTAGGCCAATTCGTCTTTTCAAAGGAGAGGCCTAGTCCAACAGTAGACTCTTAAAGGCTGATGATGTAACAGTCTATTTGGAACTTTGCGATCATATGCCTGTATCTTTATTGCCTTTTAATGTAGAAAGAGCTTTATAACGTCTCTTCTAAATATTTTTAAAATTTTCTTCGATATGTTTCTTGAAAGGCTCAAATTCTTATTTAAAATCACACTTGCTGAAGTATTCTTATCTCAAAGCTACTACTAGTAAGCGAGTACTTATCCATTATATCTATAACAATCCAGTATTTTCTGGTTGACTGGCTTGACGGCTTTATCAAACTGGCGTCCATTTTCTGCTTTATAATGTATGTAATGATTGAAAACAGTAATAAAGCATTTGAGTAAGCTATATCCGGTGATCGAAAAAAGGTAGGCATCTAGAAGATGTTGAAAAACCGATCAATAATAATATGATCAAGATATATACGAATAAAGGACAATGATATTATTCTAAAAAACGGCAAGGTCCGAAGTACCCGAAACCGGTGAGCATGTATGAAAAGAGTAATGAGTGTAGAGGAAGCGCGTGAGGTTTGTATGGATAGAAGCAAGTGGCGTTCTGTTGTCTCTGTCTACCCTGACGGGAAAAAGGCGTGAGTATATGTATGTATGATATTATTCTTATCTGTTTACATGAAACTCTTGCGATACTGCCTGATTAACAAACAACACACAGCCACAACTTACACTATTGGGCGTAAGAAGCAAAAATTTGGCATGTGTGTTCCTTGGGAACCAAAAGGGTATAACAAGGGATATTCCAAAATTCCTACGGGGTCGGGCAGAAACGGTTTAATTAAAATAAATGTGTAGGCGTAGCAGCGGGCAGCATCTTCTATTATGAATATGCCTATCTTGTAATATGATGACTGATATTTCGGCATATTCTATATTGAATTTTTACAATTTTTATTAAATGATAAAATCGCATATTTATTAATATCTCATTGGCTTCCAGGGCCTAAACAAGTGAAATTCACTCAATATTAGCTTTTTGTTTTTCGTCGACCTCGTGATAATGTTTTACATCGAACGTGTATAGATATAGTGTATATACCAGTTCGATACATTTTTGTACTTAGCTATGAGTGTAATCGCTAATCGCTTGGCTGTGACCTTAGGTGATAGATAGGTCCTCATCGAAATGCCGTAAATAAAAATTAAAACAGAAAGTAATTACAATTTTTTATCAATTTCGTAAATCATCATCATCATAAGCCTGCCATAGTCCACTGCTGGATATAGGCCTCTTGCATGGCACGCCAGTGAGCCTGATTTAATTAATTGCGTAATTATGGCGACATAAATCCCAATAGGTTCGCCTCCTATTACGTGGGACCTAAAAAATTCGTGGCGAAATGTGGGTGTAATATCTGCCTACCCCTTCCGGGATACAGGCGTGAGACTATAAAGAAAATAAATATAACTCCCACTTTTATTTTAGCAGACTCAGTACCAACCTGTTGAATGAATAGATGACCTTTACAAAATAATATTTCAGGACAATGTTAACAGCACGCGAACTTTGTACGTTAAACTTTCACAAAGCGGCAAACATCAATTATAGCGCTTTGATTATTTTATAATTTATGAAAATTAATGTTGGTATTTGGTTTAATGTACGCATTGTTCCCAAGAGAGATATTTTTCATATATTTCGTGTTACATGCGTAATGGGTGAGTTTGAACGGTTTATATCGCCATAAGGACTAAAATTGAATATGCTTTTAGACGTTAACTTTGTACAATAGTGTAATCTGTACCATCGACTCGAGAAGAAGAAGACTAAATTATACTACAGTTTACTAATTTCGTCGCGATATATTGAGTTTACTGAGAATACATTTAACACATATACTCATATATCTCGATAAAAATGCCTCATTTCAGGATTCAATCAATAAGTCGCAATACAAACTATCTACCAACAGAAAAGCTTTAACTTAGCATTATTGCTTCCAGTACAAAGGTATATTGTGTGACCATCTGTTGCAATATATCAGTGCTGTTTGCATGGACACAACTTCCTGTCATTATGCAGTGAGCTAGGAAACAGTCCTCCGTCGTAGTGTACATAATGTCCCAGGGGACTGACGATAAATTGTAAATGATCTTTATATAGGTTATATTATGGTGTATAAATTTAATCTATGCTTATATAATGAATGCGAAACCGTGTTTATTCATTTATCTTCCTTTCACATAAAATCGAATTGTAAAAGCGATATTTTTGTGTGTAGACATTATGTAGTTAAGAAGCTGAAGAGTGTAGAATATTTTACCGTATATTTTTAGTGTAGTCGGTATAAATAGAAATAATACTTTTCACGACTATTTATTTTCTATTTCTGAATACAAAACATTGAAACGAAACAATATTTTTATCATAATGGCGTTGTTTATGCTTATATTATTTTTATTTTGCTCTTTGTGTCCGTTGATTGGATATTTGTAAAGATATTTGTACAAAATTCAATCATGGCGGGGAATAAATGTTTAAAAATATTCAAAATAAATATTTCGTTGAAGATATAATAAAACCTATATACACACAGTTAACTAGGTCATTAAATGAATTTGAAAAATAGCAGTTTTACATTATTTTGTTTTTCTGTGACAAATTAAGTACTTAAGATGTGCTAGCTAGCGAAATAGTATTGGGTTATTTATTAATTATATAAATTATCACCATTGGCATTACAACCGGAGAAACAAAGACCGTTACGGTTAAAAATAATTATCAAAAGAATAGGCACAACACAAGTATACGAAAAATACAATCATATATTTACTGCATACATTTAATGATTTCGTATATTTCTATCTCAATTTTCTCCCGAATTTTTTTATATCTGGGTCATATTTCAAGAAATTGTTTGGATGAAACGCCAATAAAGATCATAATGAAACCAAAACGAATAAATGCGAAGTTTTCTTATTAAATCGTAATAAGGCCCGAATTTTGCCGTGTTTTGGGGTAATATTAAATAATCTGGGTAATATTTCCCGTTACGGTTTGTTATAATATGATATTAAAACTCCTTGCTTGCAGTCAACGACCTTTTAAAGGTCTATGAGTAAGCTTCGTAATAAAAGTATGTGTAATGTTGGCTATAAAGACTTCATGTGTGTAAACTAATTCAGTTTCCAAATGCTGGTTGTCATCGTTATCATTATGATGTCCTCAAAATGACTACTAATCATTGAGACGGGACGAGCCAAGTGCCAGAAGTGGCAGTAGGACACATAAATTTGGTATAATTATACTATTGTACGCCGTTACAAAAATCTTATACTTTCCTTTACCTTTTTTTCCTCATGCGAGGGACAGAAGAACTGTCCCTCGCACCCGCACCATTGGACGCATCCTACGCAGGCCTCCATCAAGCCCACGCGGAGGATTCACTCTCGGGATCTTGCTTAGCTTCACCGTGGGTGACCTAACCACGGTTTCTGAGCCCCCCCTACCACGACAAGGTGGAGATCCCACGGGGGGGAGGTATACTTTCATTTACCTAAAAATCTCAACGTACCTATCTCGCTCTTACCATACCAGTGTTTGATCAAAGTTGAGATGAGACTTAAAACGATTATATAACCGTTGCTACATTATCCAAAATCTCTATCAACGTACTAATAACCCTTCTGGGAAACCTTTAACTTCCCTATTCTCAATATGCGATGTCAAAACTTTTTGTTGAAGGGAAGCTGACTTGCGCAAATAATGATCACATTCATTATTCGGTACACGTATTTGTATTTAATTAATATTATTAACTGAATGTTTTAATGAAAGTCAAATATTTATGCGTGAGTTCAAAAACGATGCTCGAAAGCAAATGTTTAATGCAATGTAGGATTTAAGTAAGTCGAATTAGTAAAGTATAAATAATACAGACCTCTTTAGAACTTAGCGTATTAACAACGTTTCGGGCATGTATTGGGTTTGTGAAAATAGAATTTCAGACACCAGCAAATATATATTTATTTTAAAATGTATTTAAATTTGGTATAAAGCCAATATTTACGGTCTTCAATGTAGGCGTGAGTAGAATTCCAAAATGAGATATTTTGAACTCTCGCCACAGTTGTCCAGATATTAAAAGATTGAATATGTTTCACGTAGTATGTATTCTTTTGTTATATTATTATGTAACTGAAAGATAACAAGATTAACAAGTTAAATTTACGGATTTCGTTATTTTCCGGTGACATATATACAATTAAAATGACACATGGTCGCCTAAATAGGTAACCTACATATCTTGAAATTGCTGTCAACGCGAATAGTTATTACCAAAGAATATTATAAATAATAATTACGAACTATAATGGCCCTCTCACTATATACCTAGTGCTGATTCATAATTTTAAAAGAAATAAAATTCTAGAATCAAAATAATGTCTAATTTAACTCCTGTCGACAATTCTGCCTACAATTAAGACGTATTCATTAATCCGTACCTATTAACAGAAGCCTTTTTAGAATGACTTCTATTCTAAAAAGTATACGATATCCTGGGTAGTTATCACAAACTGGTGTCCATTAAACTAAGTGGAGTCATTTCAACAGCAGTAAAATAAAGTTTTCACATAAGCGATTAAAGAATTTATTCTTTAACTGGTACCATTCATTCAGTGGGTAGACAGTATAATAATCCTGCGGAAAAGATTAATTATATGATAATTAGGTTAGTTACTGCATGGATAGAAGTGGTTGTCTCGCCACTTGGCATTGCACCGCGTGTCATGGGTTCGATTCCCACACGAGACAACACTGTGTGATTCTGTAATTTTTGTATGGAGTCTGAGTGCTATCTGTATCCGTTGACTGAATAATATTTATATGTGACCTACTAGAGGAAAGTTCGCACATTTTATTTTTATTAAAACGTTTATTTCTGATCCCTTGGGAATTTCGAGTAATCCCTTCTTAGTGCACCCCTATAGTCCCCAAGGAACACGCATGTCAATTTCAGCTTGCTGCACCCAATCATTTTGGCTGTAGGTCGTCTGACAGTCAGTTAGTAATGAGCATGTTTGTAATATTCAACAGCATCACATAACTATTTGCACCGCTGTCATGTAAAATGGCATCGAATTCTTAGACACACGTCTGAACGACGTCGTTACATATATTCAATGCTACGCGAGCCCCAGATAGTATGTTCGCAAGGTCATATGTATCCACTTCAAAGTTATTTCAAATAGATTTCGAATGAGAATAGATAGTACAAGTTAAAATGTTTGAAACTTGTTGCCTAATGGGTAGTTGGGTACTGAGTACCAAAGTAAAAGTTTTCTACGAGAGGTTGTATTATTTGGTGATAAAACTTTCTTGCCTTAATATTATATTTGTGTTAGTGTAGTTAGTTTTAGTATGACTAGAGATACCAATACACTGCCATCCATAGGGTACTTATCGGCAAAGACACAAAACCGCGGCGCGCGCCACTGAATTTTCGGAGTTATGGTGGTATCGCTTGCCACGTGTCTCGGAGATTTTTGACAGTCGTTATATTGAATCAGTGCTTTTAAATAAACGGACACTACTAGTCTAAACCATGCAATATCGCTATCTCTTTGGGTTGCGGAGATCAGACAGTCACGAAATTTTAAATTATAATACAACATATATAAAAATACATCTTCCACACTAGGTATATTATTATATCTTGTATTGTATGAGACTTTACAAACATTCAACCAACGGACACAAAAAAAAAACGCAGAATCGAAACACCAATTTGTGATCCACACAAAGTATCGTGAGGAAATCGATCTCACAACACTCGGTGCACTAGTTAAACGGCGGCTTAAGGCTCTACGCCATATGTATGTACAGTCAGATCGAGTACCGAAACTTTATCACATAGCATGGAATGATTGGTAACATTTAACCCCATGCAGTTATTACAAGCATCGGATACGTAGAAACGCTTGTGTTCGATTTACTGAAAACTATTGTCGCTTCGTGTTGCATAGATTTATCCCTACGTGTTAACTAACAGACAGACAAGAGATTTCTCAAAGAACAATGGCAGAATTTGGTCTGGGTTTGTTGTGGCGACCTTAAACTTCATATGAACAAAACAAGTTGTATTTTTTTTCTACGATTTTTGATATTTTCACTTTGTCTCGTTAAAGTCGGAGTATTTTATGATGATTTAAAGCATTCCAATTGATTACGAACTAGGTACCTACTTTATTATTTGATTGTTGCCATGGACAATGGTGTGACAGGAATAGACGAGAGTGCTATTGATCCGTATCAATTATTATATAAGTAATCGATACGATCGCCCTTTAAAGGGTTGGTTTGGTTTAAAATATAATAATTCAAATGCAGTTATTTAATCTTTAATCAAAATTATATCAATACGCTAATATTTTTTAAGCAAAACAACTTTTAAATCAAATAAAACGTCACAGCATCGTTTTAATGTTGTATCGATTTCACATAAAATCGATCTAAAATGTGCAGCTCTGCTTTTGTCTTTGGCTGTGATAGTTACATACTTGCTCCTTGCTACAGAATACTTCTGTGTTTTGATGTCAATCTGACATAATATGTCATTTGATAATTCAAACGTACCTACATTGTTAATTCTTAACTAAAAATTAAAACACTGATAACTGAAAATATAATCATTTATAGACTCTGTTACTTACGCCGAATTGTTTGATGTATTTTTTATTACTGCACGCTTCAATTTAATTTCAGACTTTTTGATGCATGAAGGTCTGCCATTGTCCTTTGGACTAGATCTTGTGTGTTAGATACACTTGCAAATACTTTGCTCCTTCTGTGAATGACCTTATACAGAGCACTATGAACACTTCCCTAGACCTTTTAGTTCGCCTTTACGCCCAGTGTATTTACCTTTTATTTAATTTGTACTATTCCAAAATATTACTTAACATAAACATACCTCTTGCCACGTTAACAGATAAACATATATTCGAAGTCAAAAACAATCCGCAAAGACGTTTTCATTATCGCCGAATACTTTCTATGTTAACTTTTGTAAGGAAAAATGCTATGGTGGCACAGTAAACCATGTGTGTCTTTGTTACCAGGATTAGCAAGGGGACGGTCTGTGACCACTGTTATCTTGGATTGTTCTTTTAGGGACGGTTTTGTTGAGAGCAAAACGTTGTTGCTGTGGAATCTTGATAACGGCAGTAAGGTTTCATAATACAATGAAAATATGAAGTGTGTTGTGAATGCAACAAAAATATTTGGAACATTTGATTCAATTTAAACCAGTTTTTATGTATGATGAATTGATGATATATGATTTTGTTAATGATAAATGACAGAAAATATAAACAGAACCTAACATTAAAATCTCTAAGTAAAAAGTAAAACTGTAATATAATAAACTAACTCTGCTAAATATAAATCGGTAAGTCACCAAAATCATACAGCTTATGCAACGACAAAAATAAATTAAATCGACAACAAATGTATTTTATACTGTTGTATTTGTAATGTGTGTATCTTTGATTAAAATATTTCATACAAGCAGACTCGTAATTAAATCATTTGAGAGAAGCGAAGTAGACAGAAGCGAGACTGAATTTGTTTGAAATAAACTGCAATACTATTATGTTATCTGAATTCGAAGAAACGATGTATTTATTCTGTGAAATCTTTGTACGTATTTGAGTCATCTAGAGAGGCCTTTGCGTGTTTATACATACATACATACTCACGCCTATATCCCCGAAGAGGTAGGCAGAGGTATATTGATACACCCACTTTTTGCCAAATTTATTTTAGTCCCACGTAAACGTTTGCGTGTTTATCCTTTTTATATTTAGGTCACACGACGGCTTAATAAAGTAAATCTGTATTTAATATAATAAAGCTGAGGAGTTACTGGCTAGACGCTATTCCCAAGATTTACTAAATAATTATATTTAGTTGATAGTCCAATCATTGAAGCAACTGAGAAAAAATCGCTGGATGAATCAAAATACATAATTTATCGGCCTATACCTATTTCAATATTTTGCCGATAGCAATTTTAATAAAAATGACTGTTCTTGTTTACTAATGTATAAACGTATTTAAAATGTATCCAGAGGAAAGTTCATACAAATACATTTTCTTAAGTAGGATATGACTCTTCACATGTCGTTGACTTATAAAGCCATGCTTATCATGAAACCCATAAAGATAATAGTGTAATTCGACTCCAATATAACCACAATATCAAATATACAACATTACCCCATGCTCATCCATGCTTTGACAACATATTTTGTTTTATTTTGATCTTTCGCATAAAAATCTGTCGTCAATTTTATCACACACTGTTTTGTTTTATGCAAAAAGGATGAAAGGGTGACTTTTATAATAGATACGACGTCCCTATGTGAGAGGTCGGCTTTTAAATGTATGGGGAAATTGTTTTCATTTATGGGAAATTCATCGGCTTGGGTCGGGCATATATGGCGGGCAGATATTGTAATATCCATGAATAGGAAGTAACATTTATTTGTAGAATTAGAGTATGTATAATATATTATCACAGAAGAAAATATGTGATTTTCTGACACATCAGCATAAGCGTTACTTTACTGTTCCACTGCTGAGCACGAGCCAGGTCAAAATATTTATAAACTGTCCCAGTACTGAACACAGACCTCGCCAAATTAAAATTATCGGTTCTCTTTTTTAATTATTAAAGAATCTAGTTATCTAGAAAAAAATACTAGCCGTTATTTTAATGAACCGTGTTCTTCATCATAAAAACTGAATAATAAAAAAGAAATTATCTAAGTGTGATTATGTATTCACATAATCACACTTAGAGAAATATTCTCTACACATAATATCAGTTAAATGTGTTTTATTCTTTAGATAAATATGTACTATTCCCGTCTGGTATCATTCACTTCCCTCTACGATACACGAGGGAGGCGTGGAAGTGATAAGAAATTTTTTTTCTCTGACCGTATTTGTTGAGAATAAAAGGGGTTTTTATACAAAGGAAACTATGAAAGAGGGAAAATATAACCTCACACTACAGAGCGATACAGCGTCATAAAATTATTTAAAACTGCGCATTTCTGTACCGTATTTTATTTTTATTTTGTAAATCTATCAACGGATGGTACTGAATGAACGTGAATATGTGAAATACATTTTAAGTGCACTCGTTGATAAATTGATAATGTTACGTATAATTCACTGCTATAATTTTATAACTACGTAACAATATTATACCCATTTAATTAATACAATTATATTTGCAATTGGCATATGATTTTGTTTTAAATGGGTTGTTTCTGTGAAATTTAATTTTCTGTACATATAAAATCGTTGCGTTACTGAATGACTGACAGACAACGCACAGCCGAAACTATAGGGCGCAAGAAGCTAAAATTTTGTATGTATGTTCCTTGAGGATCGTAGGAGTTCACTAAGAAAGCATTTCCTGAAATTCCCACGCGACCAAGCACAAACGGTTAAATTAAAATAAAATGTGCAGACGTAGCTGCGAGCATTCTCTAGTGTTATATAACGACGGGTAGATTGACGGGTATCAACGCTTCACAGTTCTATGTGGCCACAGCTGGGATCTCTTTGCAATGAATACACACTGAGTACAATACACTGAATTTATTCAAGGACACAAGATACGGTATCTTCACCATCTAAATATGCACACGTGACTTGGATGAAAATGGATTACTTTTGGAAACGCGGCGAAGTCGGACGTAGGTAGGCTACACTTGTTTCCTCCGCTGTGTCTATCACCAAAGTGCCCGTTGACAGCTCCACGTTCGCTTATAAGAACAGCAAATGACATTGATAGCTGTCTACTGCCAACCTCAGTATTGCTAACCATCGTATCCGATACGCCCAAATCGATTAAGATTTGACGTTCCGTTTTCCAATCTCCGACATATACTACAATATCCTAGGACAACTGATACACGGTCCTCAGATCACGAACTTTGCAGTTGTTGTACTTTGGCAAACAGATAGGTTAAACATACTTATATAACAATTTTAATACATACATATTATGGACTAGACTTTACCAGTGGTATGACCGGTGTGGGTGTCAGTTATCACGACAAAAGGCTTATGATAGGCTATGTGCTATTATGAAGGTTAATTCTCGTATTTTATATGCCATTGGAACTATATTTTGAACGAAATGAGATTCGATTTCGAATTGACTCAGAATCGGTATTCTGCTATTTTAATGTAATTATCAACTTATTTGACTTCTATGGTTCGACGTTGCCACATTGTTCGATTTACGATCTAGTCACGATAACATTTCAAAAACGAGTATGACACTGACATTAGATCCAAATTGCATTTTGAGCAAATATAAGAGAAGTGAGTCTGACGTATAAAGTAAATAACTGCATAGATTCATCAAACTCGGTTCAGTCGTTTTTTAAAGTGCACCAAACATCCACATATTCATCCTCACAACGTCAATATAGTTGTAAGAGAAATTACCTGACACGGAACAAATAATCTTGCTCATGATCCAATGATTTGTTCTGGAATCGAACCCACGACCTCCAGCTTACCAATATCACTAGACCTACAGGCCAGTATAAATAGATTTGTATCCAACACATTCCTCTATATGCTTTCGCCGCTAGCTGGGGCCTTTATTAAATGTTCCGCCATTCATTTCGTTTATTTGAGTTACGAGTCAGACATACGTGCTGTTTGAAGGACGGAATACAAATCTGCTTAGATTTTCTACGTGCCCTACTTTCTTTCCTGTAAATAGATAGTGACTGTTTACCATTGCAAAAGACTACGGAACGACAAATGCTTCTGATGTTAATATAACAAGTTCTAGATTGTATTTATTTGCCCCATGGCTTGTAGCGAACGTAAGAACGTTATTCCTGACAAACATGAAGATTCTTGTCAGTACCCGTAAAAACTGTCAAAGATCTTCTTGTGAGTCAGTATCTTGTATATTTTGCTACTAGCATAAGTCATGGCCCTCATGGCATATTGCTATCCCTTTGTTTGTGTTGAAGGTTTAATATCTACACAGTATGTATTAGCACTGGCCATGTATCGTACTGGCCATCTGTCTTTTAATGTCACTAGACATATAGACATGTATTTCAAATTATGTATTTACTTCTATTGTAAGAAATAAAACATTGTCAGTCTTTGCCACTCGTCTCTGGGAATACGTCGTTTTATTTCAGGTTATGGGCCCAGAGAGCTCATAAAATCGCAATTGAGTCGTTTTAAAAAGGTTTTTTCCAAGCAAGTGTTAAAATACAGTATTCGTTTTAACAAGGATTTTGCGAGCAAGTGTTAAAATCGCAGCTGAGTCGTTTTAGCAAGAATTTTGCAAGCAAGTGTTAAAATACAGTATTCGTTTTAACAAGGATTTTGCGAGCAAGTGTTAAAATCGCAATGGAGTCGTTTTATTTATTTATTTTTTATTTATTTATAAACTTTGTGCACATAAATAGTACAGAGGCGGACTTAATGCTGTAGGCATTATCTACCAGTCAACCTTTGGGTGATGCAGAGATACATGTAATAGGTGCAATTCATTAATTTACATTAAAAGCAAGACAGAAACCTGATTAATACATACATATATATATATATATATATATATATATATATATATATACATTGATATATTACATACATAGTACTTAAATACCATACATACATATAATATAATGCTCATAGCGAGACTTGGCTTGCCGTTCGTAACAGGTCGGCAAAGTTAAGCAACGCTTGCACAGGTTACCAGTTGGATGGGTGACCGTGTGTGGCATTTTCATCTGAGCGCTACCGTGCTTCGGAGGGCACGTAAAGCTGTCGGTCCCGGCTCTTGTCTATGGATAAGGGTCGTTAGGCCATGTCGGAGGCCTTTGGGCGGTCTGAAAACTCCGACACCAGAGTTGGCCACACACTCACACGAAAAACAAACAAACAATATAATTATATAAACCTATATACCTAATACATTATAAATATATACTACATATATACATTAAAATAATTATATACATACAAAATAGATAAATTATAATCCTATGATGATTCAGTTTGTTCGTCTATATAAGTCTGGCGAACTCTGGTTTTAAACACAAAACGGCTAGTGGACATGCTGATATCGAGAGGGAGAGCATTCCAGAGAAGGATAGATTGTATATTAAACGAAGAATGTACAAGGCTAGAACTGTGAGAAGGACAGAGGAGAAGAAGGTTATTTGAGGAACGAAGATTTTTCTCATGTGTATTACAAAGAAATTGAAAATGAGGAGTTAAATACACAGGCGCATTTGGGGAGTGCAATAAACAATAAAGAGTACACAGAGTACGTAGGCTACGGCGTTGGTGAATGGGTAACCATCGTAGCTTTAACCGGTACTCAGTAATATGATCATATTTGCGGAGATTGAAAACGAATCTAATGCAATTATTGAGAAGGCGGTCGAGCTTGTTGAGCTGATCTGCATTAAGGTCGAGATAGCACACATCACCATAGTCAATTATAGGAAATATTAAAGTCTGTACGAACATTGTCTTAGTCTTGACCGGCAGAAAGTTCTTCAAACGATACAGAGACCGTAAGGCACCAATGACTTTACGACTGACATTTGCCACTTGAGTACGCCAATCAAGGTGGGCGTCAATATATAAACCAAGATCCTTGACGCTAGTACTAAACAGGATAATTTGCCCGTCAAAAATTACATCTGGTACTGCCTGCAAGTCAACCCTGTTCAATATACGGGAACTGCCAACTAGAATAGCCTGACATTTAGCAGTGTTCACTGCCAATCCAAACCGTTTCGACCAATCCTTGATAGCATTAAGATCTTGGTTTATTGCCCCTATTGCAGAATGTAGATTTTCCACCTTGGATTGTGTGTAAAGCTGGAGATCATCGGCATACAGATGATACGCACAATGAAGTTCATGGGTAAGGAGATTAATAAATAATGAGAACAGAAGAGGAGAAAGTATTCCGCCTTGAGGAACACCAGAGTACAAATCACACCATATTGATGAGGTTTCATCAACCCGTAATGACTGCTGGCGTCCACAAAGATAAGAAGAGAACCATTCCAGTGCCATAGGTGAGATCATTAGATGGGAAAGGATTGAAAGAAGGAGGTCGTGACTGACGTTGTTGAAGGCGTTTGAGAAGTCCACCAAGATCAATACTGTAACCTTGGTTTCCTCCACCCCCGCCCTCACATCGCCAGTCACCTTGACCACCGGAGAGAGTACTATGTCCAGGTCTGAATCCAGATTGAAGTGGTGACAGGATGTTGTTGTGGTAAACAAACCCGGACAACTGTCTCTGGACGCACGACTCAAGTACCTTGGATAGAAAAGGAAGAATGGATATGGGCCGGAAATGTGTTAACAGAGTGGGATTGGATATTTTAGGTAAAGGACGGACATAAGCTTTACGCCATAAGTAGGGAAATTTACCTGTATCAAGGGAAAAGTTCAGGATATGGGTAATTACAGGTAAAATTTGCTCAAGGATAACCGTGATCATGCGACGACTAATGTCATCGCAACCCACGGCTTTGGACTTAATAGAAAGGATAGTCTTTTTGACCTCACCTGATGATAAAGGAGAAAAGGAGAAAGAATTTATGTTCGGGCGAGGTAAACCGTCCAAGTGGGCCATGGTTTGACATTTAGTTTGGTCGTCTAAAGTGATAGCGGTAGTAAAGTGACGTTTGATGTCGTCCAAACTAATAGTCGCCGGCAGAACCACTTGTTCGTGAGGTTTACCAATTCCTAGTGATCTTAAAAACTGCCATACATTGGTGGGGGATGAGTTAGTAATATTTTCGTGAATATGTCGGCGTTTAGCATTGCGTACCATCTGATTGCACCTGTTCCTTGCTGTCTTGAAGAGAGACCAATTGTCATCACACCGATCCTTTTTATATCTACGAAATGCTCGGTCTCTGCGTCGCATCGCCATCCGGATACCCTCGGTCATCCAAGGTGCAGGTGGACGCTTAAATTTGACTTTTCTGATGGGAGCATGCACATCGAACAATCTCTTAATCGTGTTGTTGAAAATGTCTACTTTGTCATCGATAGTGATGGCCGATGTCAGTGGTTTCCAGTTGATTTCCGCAGCATCCAACCTCAACTTTTCAACGTCCATGCGCCCAAAACAACGCAAGTGCAGAACTTTAGGACAGGGTTTAGGAGGTTTCAGGACATACGAGAGGAAGACAAGGTCTGACGGGAGAAGCCAGGAGCAGGATGCTGACCATGAGAGCGGACCAGGGTAGGAGTAGAGGTGAGGATTAAGTCTAACCAGGTGTCCTCCCCGTTAGGGTTGTGATGAGTGGCATTTAGAGGCAAAACGTGGAGGCTGGCAGACTCAATGATGTGGGTAAGCTTGAGGGAGAGAGATGAAAGATGGGACAGAAGGTCGGTGTTGAAATCGCCCATGATGATGTGATGTGCGTACTCGGAACCTAACGATTCTAAAACCGATTCCAAATCGGTGAAGTAATTGACAGAAGGAGGACAGTATACTACTTCAAGAACCAATTTAGTTCCCCTGACCCAAACCTCTAGAAAAAGATACTCCGCAGAAGTAGAGTTTTGTGAAGAAGTTAGAATTTTAAAAGATAAATTGCTACGGAGATAAATAGCAACGCCTCCACCGCGCCTGTCAATCCGGTCGTTCCGGATTAAGACAAAACCGGACAAGAGGGTATAAAGTAGATAGGAGGTGAGGTTTGAGCCAGCTCTCAGAGATCAGGATGGCATGAACGTTAGTGTCGGTAAATGTTGCTAAAAGTTCGTTGTAATGACCTGGAACACTTTGTGCATTTATATGACACACGTTTAGTAAATTATTTGCTTTCTTATTAAACTGCTCGTGTAGGATGTCACGTAGGGACTGGTTGTCATCAACTGTACAGAAGCTATCATCAGCAGATAAATCATCTGAATCACTTGCAGATAGAAAAGAATTATCATCGGACATAGACATAAATTAATAATAATATGTAAATATATTTATATATAAATATAATAATAATAGACTAACTTAAAAATAAATAAATGCTAATAATAACATGCACGATATTGACTGATTATTAAATAACCTCTGCACCACCCGCCAACTGAAGCGATTGACAATATACCGATCGAATACCATAACAAGTTAAATAATCTAAGACAATTACACTCAATATAACAAAAAAAAAAACACAAACAGATTAAAACTATGATAAAAGTTTAACATGACAAAAGGCTTTATCGGTTTTATAAAAATATTGTTACTGAACGCATCCTTATAAGTTCAAACGTCACAACAATCATAATGTCATTTTGACAGAAACATTTAACTAGCAGTAAAAAACACCTACAAAAAATTTACAATTGCATTATTGCACTGTTTTAAATAATTGTGATTTGGAAAAGTGGGTGATTTTAAGTACAAAGTGATATTATCAAAACGTACTAGTGGCTCAAAACAACAATGTCAATGATATGTAGACAGTAATGAAAATTTAATATTGTGTCAAATCTGTATACTGTTTACATAAACGTTAAACAAGACGAAATGAAACAAAAGGAACTCACGGATGCGTAAAACAAAAGGAGACATTACTAGTAATACTACTAAGTTCAACTAGAGGTACCTGACGAAACCTTGGGATACTTTTGGAGTAACGGCGTCAACTCGTCCAGTGAAGTGACTTTGAGACGACTTCCATCTGGGCACTTGATGTTTACAATGCCATCTTGAGTCCAGCAACCCCTCATGCCGAAATGCAGCCTCGCCTTACTGAATGTTGCCTGCCGCGCCTTGGTCAAGAACTCCCTGACGGATATTGATGACCCTTTTAGCTTGGTCTTCCCTCTCCAGACAGCAGCCTTCACCTCCAAGCTGGCAAACTTAACGACAATGGGACGATGATGTTCTTTGCCATTACTCCCAAGACGATGGCATGCCTTTATGGAACTCCCAGAGACATCCTTCATGGCCAATCTCGTATGAAGAACATCGAGAATGATAGCTGCACAGTTTTCCTTGTTGTGTTCTGGAATACCCGAGAATATCAAGCTTTTCCTTCGCTGTCTCATATCAATGTTGTCAACAACCTGAGCGCATGCAGCAATTTGCTTCCTCAGCAGCCCGAGCATTGTGAAGGTTAGTTCACGAAATGTACGGAACTCCTCAGCTACTTTCGCTACAGTATCTTTGGCTGTTCCACTTTGTAGCTGTGCCTGAAGCTCATCCATTTTTTTCATAACACTTTCTTCAAGGGTTTTGTGTGCCATTACAATATCAGAGTATTGTGACATAATTTGATGTATCTTGCAGTATCTCAGTGAAAGATCTGGTGAAACTGATCAGTTGGCAGGTGGTGTTTGTGCAATGTATTTAGGTGTTACATACAGAACTAATAACACTTAGGCATATAACTGTAAGTATTTTAGTTATAATAAACACAAAAACTGTACTTTAAACTTGGTAAATCTATTTTTAAATATATTTCAAATTTCGGATGTGTGTCTACTTTATTTGCACCTACTGCCAAAAAAAGTTTTAGCAAGAATTTTGCAAGCAAGTGTTAAAATACAGTATTCGTTTTAACAAGGATTTTGCGAGCAAGTGTTAAAATCGCAATTGAGTCGTTTTAGCAAGAATTTTGCAAGCAAGTGTTAAAAGACAGTATTCGTTCTAACAAGAATTTTGCAAGCAAGTGTTAAAAGACAGTATCCAGTGCGATTTAGCTGTAATTTCAATTATCGCAGAATATCAGTTCCAATATCAGTTTCACAAAATGGCTAGCAACTACCTAGTAAATTTGCCGAAACTAAAGGGACGCGATAATTATTCGGAGTGGTGTTTCGCTGCAGAAAATTCCTTGGTTCTGGAAGGCATGAAACATTGTATAAAGGCAGAACCAGATAAAGAAATTACAAGCGCGGTAGATGGAAAACGTTGTATTATTTCAGGTTATAGGCCTGAAATTGAAGCCAAAAATCAATTTTGAATGTGTGATTCAGGTGCAAGACCAGAATGTTGCTTCAGTGGGGGATTAGGTTAAACACCAGAACAATCCCAGAAGGTTTTGGAATCAACATGTAGTCTTGAAGGTAAACAACAAGCCCAGAAGGTAACAAGTTTGGCATCTTCATATATCTAGTCCTGAAAATAACTCCAACAGTGATTATAAAGACTCAGAGAGTACACTTCAGTGTAAAAATGAAGGATTCATGGACAGACCCAGACGAACACGGAAACCACCAGAGAGATATGGTATGTTGAATCTTTGTACAAGCGCTGAAACCTATGATGGGGCAGATTTGACACTGCAACGGACCAGAAGAGAAACAGTGGACGTTGGCCATGCAAGAAGAACTAAAGTAAAAAGAAAATGATGCATGGGAATTATGTGATAGTTCACAAGATGGTAGGGTTGTGCAGTGTAAGTGGGTGCTTTGTAAAAATATGACAGTGATAACAAAGTTCGGTTCCGTGCATATTTAGTTGCTATGAATATATTGTTCATAGGAGATCTAGTTGCTATGAATGTATTGTTTATAGGAGGTTGCTATGAATGTATTGTTTATGGAGTAAGTCTAGACATGTATTTCAAATTATGTGTTTACTTCTATAGTAAGAAATAAAACAAAATTGTCAGTCTTTGCCACTCGTCTCTGGGAATACGTCGTTTTATTGAAATAAAACGACGTATTCCCAGAGACGAGTGGCAAAGACTGACAATGTTTTATTTCTTACTATAGAAGTAAACACATAATTTGAAATACATGTCTATATGTCTAGTGACATTAAAAGACAGATGGCCAGTACGATACATGACCAGTGCTTATACATACTGTGTAGAAATTAAACCTTCAACAGTTTGACTGAATATTAAATTTCTACGGAGCGACTACTTTCGGACCACTGCAATTCAAACTGCTGGGCACGCACTATGAGAAACGTTTAGGTAGGCCATTGTCCAAATGCCTATGGCATTAAGTCCGCCTGTATAAATAGTGTATGTATATGAAGTTCAAATCAATAAAATAGATAAAAATTATAGAGAACGTTGGTTCGCAAGCCAAAATAATCAACAATTTAATGACCACACAACTTCGGCAAATCAGCTTTGCGCGTCGTTAGTTTGAACCATATCAGTAGGAGTCTGGTCGCCTCACTAGACTATCGCTTCTGCTACTAACATAATATTGTCATCATGTCAGCCTAGGGAAGTCCACTGCTGGACACAGGCCTCGCTCAAGGCTCTCTACACATACTGATCTTGAGCCGCCCGCATCCAACGGCTTATACATTATATTGTATGTATTGCAAATTTTGTTATTTATTTCAGAAATACCTTTTACCGTCCAAGTATCACAACCTTATTCGTATATTCCAAATAAATGTTATAAATGAATAATGTTTTAGTATAACTGTGAAATTGGATATTTGAATTTAAGTACTTAATTATTAGAATTCTAGGAAATTTTGTAAATACGGATTGTAATTCAATAATATTTCAGTCTAAAAATAGATTAAACATGACTTATTACATTATAAATTTTAATATTTAATCTTATTTCGATGTTAATTAGGATAACATTTAGCATGCCAAAAGTGGCGAAATAGGCCGTCGAAATATATCGTTAAACTAATACACCACGTAATGCAGGTACTCGCATTCATGAGAATGAAATATGATTTAATTTAATTTTCGCTTACGAGTTGAGTATGTACTGGAGGCAGCTACAGCCTAGTCGAGATACCAACAGACTGCCATGCATAGGATATCAGGTTCGAAACCACGGCGCGCACCAATGACTTTTCGGCGTTATGTGCGTTTTGAATTGTAAATTATCGCTTGCCACGCGCCTCGGAGAGCACGTTACGCCATCGGTCCTGGCTGTCATGTAGATCTTTGACAGTCGTTATAGGGATTCAGTACCTATGAATAAACTGACGCTAGTCTAAACCATGGAATATAGCTATCCCTTTGGGTTGCGGAGGTCAGACAGGCAGTTGCTCTGTGGAAAAGCCAAATCCGGTTACACTAAAAAGCGGACCTTAGGTTCTAGCTGGGATAACGCTAAGAGGATCATGAGTTGAGATGCATTAGTTTTGAATTCGTCTCGACACGAAGTTTGACAACATGAAGTCGGGACGTTCCGCCCATGTCAATGTTAGTTGAGCCGTGGGCCGCTTGTGTACACACGTTTTTCGGCGTAGAAATCTACGGCAGAATCGCCGTGTGTAGGCACAGTTGTCAGTGTTATATGTCACTGTGGGAGCTTGTGACATACACGCCGGCGCTACGTCACGGCGCATACAAAATGGTGCTTACAGAATAACAGCACACTACTGTAAAATGGTGCAGATACACTTGCGCATTCACCTGTATTGAGTATTCTTGCGAATGTTAATAACAGAAAAACAAACAAGAGTTTTTAAGCGAGCATGCTATTGAGTGAACTGATGAACATTCTAGCGAATAGACAGTTAATTTGCTTTGACCTTTTTCCTGATTAGAGCGTTCACTAGAAAGATCGTGAAAATGTTCGTAGCAATTTTCAGCTCCGATCGTTGTTCAGTTCAACAAAACAAGAAGTAGCGAATGCTCATTGTTCGGTCATAAATAAATGTTTAGGTGTGTCATCGCCAATACAATAACACAGGCCAATGTGTAACTGCCTGTCACAAACTATGTGCTATATCTAGTGCCTTTTCGGTACGTTATTTATTGTTATATTTTTATTTCGTCTGTGAGAAATAAACAGCTTTTCTTTTTATATTTGTTTAGTTCTCAACTTACACACACCAATATAAAATCCCACTGCATAAACATGTGCATGTACCACCAACAAATACTCAGAATTTGTCAAACAAATACAGTTCTAAGTATTTCCCATCAGCGTTTAACCAAAACCCGCTATGTCTCTTTATGCATCCATCAACAGCACTCGTAATTTCATTAACAATAGCTGTCACACCCACATGGGGCTTAAAAGCCATAGGTACGGGTAATTCGATGTTTTTAAACTTTCGCGATTTGTATACATCATACAAAATAATTTAGCGGGTCTTAATCACGTTAACTTAACTTATTTAACGTATAAATACCTATTTGTTTCCGACGTTTCGCTCGTCTTGCACCGAGCTTGGTCGCGGAGAGACTGATGAGAGCTCAGCGCCGTCTTGTGGAAGTGCGGGTTTCGGCACCTACCCTCACTTGGTCTTTATTTAAGTTCGCAATGTCGGTACTCCGACACACTACACTAATGACGTCTACACACTGTTGAGATTTATCACTGCGGCGGTGTTCACATTTGCTGATGACTGGATTCCAAGTAGCCGATAATCTATATCCATCCTCCCGGTTGAAATTGTTATATTTCTTGATTTCTACCGCTTCACGTACTATCCTGGAGTAATAGTGACGATCGGTGGATAAGACTTGTGGTTGATGCAGTTCTATCCAGTGGTTTGGTCCAGACTCCAACAAATGCTCGGCTATCGCCGACTTACTAATATGTCGGTTTTTTACAGCTGCGATATGTTCTTTTACTCTTTCAGCGATTGTACGCTTAGTCTGCCCGATATATGAACTACCACAGCTGCAATCGACTTTGTAGACGCCAGGTGTTTGGAGAGGAATGATATCCTTTGGGGTACGCAGATTGTGTGCTATCTTAGAGAGCGGACTGTATACAGTCTTGATGGAGTATTTCTTGAGTACTGTTCCAACTTTGTCCGTCACTCCCTTTAGATACGGCATGTAAGCGGGCACTCTGCTTACTTCAGGCATGGGGTCTCATTCCTTAGAATGTTTTCCGTCATTCTTAACTCTCTCAACAGATGGCTTTACTAGTATCGATTGTTATTGATGACTTTCATGCATAAATGATAAATAAGAAAATAAAGTTCTAAAATATGATATTTATTAATAAAAAAATCCCTTTCTTACGATTAAATAAAAAAATGAAACATTTAATTGAATATGAATATTTTTGAAAAATATGATGTGCACTTCGTTGCTCTGGTGGCCAAAATACGTACTAGCTTGTAGTAAAACGTTACAATGAGTTAACTTTCACTCGGCATTCATAGATAGCGCTTTTACGTATGTATATATTTATTTTTATTTAATTTGGTATTAATCTGTAGATGGTAAAATAAATAAATATTTATTAAATAAACATCAAATATTTGAAAAAGTAAGATATTATGTTAACCAATGAACGGCCATGAGCATTTATTTTAAAAAGTACCTGTATAGGTACCTAGTCGAGCGATTGCGTTTATTTTTTACATTTAAGTACGTAAAAGTAGTGTAATTTAAATTTTATACATAATAAAAACTTACTGTGTTTGTAGTAGTATTATATAATAAATTTTCATAAATTATGTTAATCAATATGCGTCTTACATTTATAGGTACCTACCTATAGTCTGTTCAAGATACGAAAAAATAAAATGTAAACAAACCATAAAATGGTTCTTTTAATGTCGCCTTCGCAACAAAAGTAGATTTAAGTTATAAATACTCCAAGCGAAAGATGCAGTTAGTTTCATAAAAATACGCCTGTCCCTTCAATTCATAAATGATACTGTATATTTTTTACCTTTTATTTTTTTCGTAGGTATCTTGAACAGACAATAGCAACTAATAAACAGTTGATGTTGAGTATGTTGTAAATCAAGCTAATGAAAAAAATAAAACGCATTTTTAAACTTTGATAGCCGACTTCTCTAGAAGTCTAGAACTCATTCGCTTGGTTCCCGATAGGTATAGTATTAAATGTATCTTTGCCGATAGTCATGACTTCATGAGTCGCACAATTGCAAAATCGCGTACCAAGTACACCAAGTGCGTCTCTATAAAAATACCAGGGTCGAAAACCAGGAATCAATATATGTACCTACTTGCAAGTTTTTGGGCACTCGAGTATAGAAAACTTCGTGTGACGCCCTGGTAATGCAAGTTTGTATTGAAAAACAAAACTTATCTTAATATGAGTAAGGATGTTTATCGCAAAATTTGGTAATGGACTTTTCTAAATACTTTCATGGAAATTTATTCCTTACTACCATATATTTAAGGAACTTTGTCGCGCAAAACCTTGCAATTTTTATATTCCTGAGTACTCAAAATACTTTCAAGTATTTTAGTGTTTTGTGCGATAAAGTTCCGTAAATGTATGGCAGTAAGGAATATTATTTCATAAAAGTATCTGTAGGGTAAATACGCCATACGTCGGCCCCTCCCCAAACTTCGGCCGTCTGCACATTTTCGGCTTGCGTTCATTTAAAACGTATTGAAGTTACAAATTTGCCACTCGAATTACAATCTTAGTTCATAATCTATATGTAGAACCGTTACTTTCCGATTACGTTACACACTCTTCGCACATTGAGCTTCAGTAGCGATTGCGCCGTCGAAGCGTCAATTTCATATTTAAAGTACCTTACTTGCTGTGAATAGTTGAATACCCACACTTCGGGGATTGATATTAGAACGGTCAGACATTCCTTTTTTATTGTTTTAGGCATTATTATTAGTAATTAGTGATTTTTACTATATTTTGAGATAGATTTTTCAATGTTTAACGTATTGTTTTAAGGGAAAATAGGAGGCCGCCAATAGAATACTAATTTTGAATTAAAACCGGATTCTCGGCCGTGGCCGACTAAAAGTAAATGCAGTCTGTTTTATAATTTCCAATTGTACTAATTCCATTGCCTTAATAAGAGAATTTGCAACGCATATAGGCAAATAAATCTATTTTACGTTTAATCGCCAAATACCGGCCGGGGTGATATTAGTTGAATCTCGAGAAATAATGTACACAAAATAGAGGCTGGCTTTAGAAACATTAAAGACCGTAATGTCGACCAGCCTCGAATTCGAGCCTAACTATACAGGCTGATTACTTTTCTTATTTTCTCAAAATTAAATATTTATTATACGTTTATTTATTTGTAATATAAAGAGTTAAGTTTAAATGTAGGAGTTGA
The DNA here is from genome assembly GCA_944739405.2 of Euclidia mi. Classification (NCBI taxonomy): domain Eukaryota; kingdom Metazoa; phylum Arthropoda; class Insecta; order Lepidoptera; family Erebidae; genus Euclidia; species Euclidia mi. The sequence continues at coordinate 35,861,115 of OX123192.2, read as the reverse complement.
TATTATTGAAAACATTTATATTAGCTTATTATGGTATGGAAATATAAGATATAAATTGCTCTTTGGATCTTGCTACCTTAACCCATGTTAATTACGTAGCTTAAAAATATAAATATATTCAATAATGATACTCTGGGCCAAAAATGGTATGAATTATTTTTGAAAAGATATCCAGAACTAATTATAATTATTTTGATGTTTACTTTGTTATAAATTGTAATACTTACCTAACGTTATTTAAGTGCAAATAAAAAAATACTTTACCTACTATTAAACAAATACGATTAATAACGTATACTTAGTGAGACTCCTGCCAAAATAAATCATATTAATAATATTTATCCGTCTTAATTTAAAACATCCTATACCCGGCCGATATTTGGGAAAAACGCGACCGACCATGGCCCGTGAATGGCCGACTTTAGGGATTTTTCGTTCTCGACGCATAAAAACCTTAGTACTTTTTCCTTGTAGTAGAAATGTCAACCTTATGCCCATAAACATGAAATAGATTTATCAAACTATCCAAAACCGCATCGGAAGCTATCCTTTCGTTGCAAATTGATGGTGCCAGACCGATTCCAAAACAGAAAAACCGTAAGGATGCCGACATTTAGCGTATTTACCCTACTACGTTACGGTCGGGAGTCGGTAATACGCGAAACGTGTTCGCGTACGTTCAAGTAAAAAATACTTTGAAAGTGTTGCAAATATTTTAGTGTTTTGCGCGACAAAGTTCCGTAAATGTATGGCGGTAAGGAATAATATCCCTTGAAAGTAAAAGTACTCCGTTACGATCGTGGATCGGCAAAACGCGAGACGCGATCGCGTACGTTTAATTCAATTAAGAAATACTTTGAAAGTGTTGCAAGTATTTAAAAAAAAAATCGTTACAATCAGCTTCAAAATTACGAATCCTACAAAATAAATTATTTTATAATAGTAAATTTAGTTTTTTAACTAATTCTTTTTATCCACTTTAATGGAGGAATAAAAAACGACCTAATTTATCAATTTAAAAATATTAATTTGCCAACATCTGGATTTGAGTTAATTATCTAAATAACTAACTTGCACGTTTGCATAACTTGCTTGTAAGGCCGAATTAATAAACCAATTGTAATGACTAGCTTTTGCGCGCGACTTCGTTCCCGTGAAAGTTGAAGAGAAAAAATTCCAACGTTTTTGCAAGATTTTTTGTTAGTTGACGAGGTATCATGGTTTCATAAATAAAAAAATAAAATGAACTGTTGTTTCATTTCTACATTTTAATAGTAACCTACCTATTCCCCTTTTGCAATCTCGACGTTCGCTTCGCCAGGGGTTCGCCATTTAGGTTACATTAATTTCGCCTGAATACCAATTTAATTAAGAATATAATAATACAAATAAAGAATAACAATTTTCACGAAGCAGAACTCAAAGGAAAGCACCACCTAGTATAGTAATGTACCTATTATATTATCTGTAGCATGCACCACAGACCCTGGGACCACCGACCATCAGACCAAGGCAACCTCACAAGGTCCATAGATTTTGTCAAATCTATTCAAACGAGCCCAAACACTAATAGTTTATCATGTGTAGTTTAGGAGTTTCTGTGACCACCTTCCGGCTTCATCATCAGACCAAGGCAACCTCACAAGGTCATAGCAAGGCAGCCTCACAAGGTCATAGGTCTTGTCAAATCTATTCAAACGAGCCCAAACACTACTAGTTTATCATGTGTAGTTTAGGAGTTCCTGTGACCACCTTCCGGCTTCATCATTAGACCAAGGCAACCACACAAGGTCATAGGTTTTGTCAAGTCTTGTCAAACGAGCCCAAACACTACTAGTTTATCATGTGTAGTTTAGGAGTTCCTGTGACCACCTTCCGGCTTCATCATCAGACCAAGGCAACCACACAAGGTCATAGGTTTTGTCAAGTCTTGTCAAACGAGCCCAAACACGACTAGTTTATCATGTGTAGTTTAGGAGTTCCTGTGACCACCTTCGGGCTTCATCATCAGACCAAGGCAACCTCACAAGGTCATAGGTTTTGTCAAATCTATTCAAACGAGCCCAAACACTACTAGTTTATCATGTGTAGTTTAGGAGTTCCTGTGACCACCTTCCGGCTTCATCATCAGACCAAGGCAACCACACAAGGTCATAGGTTTTGTCAAGTCTTGTCAAACGAGCCCAAACACGACTAGTTTATCATGTGTAGTTTAGGAGTTCCTGTGACCACCTTCCGGCTTCATCATCAGACCAAGGCAACCTCACAAGGTCATAGGTTTTGTCAAGTCTATTCAAACGAGCCCAAACACTACTAGTTTATCATGTGTAGTTTAGGAGTTCCTGTGACTACTTTCCGGTTTCATCATCAGACCAAGGCAACCTCACAAGGTCATAGGTTTTGTCAAGTCTATTCAAACGAGCCCAAACACTACTAGTTTATCACGTGTAGTTTAGGAGTTCCTGTAACTATCTTCCAGCTTCATCATCAGACCAAGGCAACCTCACAAGGTCATAGGTTTTGTCAAGTCAATTCAAACGAGCCCAAATACGAGTAGTTTATCATAATATGTAGTTTAGAAGTTCCTGTAACCATCTACCCGGCTTCATCATCAGACCAAGGTGCATTCACAAAGTCATTCATCACTGCACCATTTCAATGTTACCGTAACATAGCCACCAAACTTACGTAAGTATGTCAAATATCAGCTTTATGGAACAGTGTATAAAGTGCATTCCAAATTTTGAACGGAAAGACACGAAGTCATAAAAATATCGCTAGATGTTTTAACGCCACCGGTACATACGTAAAATAGGTACCTACTAGATCGGTTGATCGTGTTATAACCTTGAAATGAGGCACACTTGGGTGACAAGGTGAAATATCATAATATTTCTACATTTTAGACAGAATGCTTTTTTATTATAGCGCCATCTCTTCTCTTTAATTTAAAATAACATTGCTTACAAAATGAGACGTAAGATGTCGCTACCATCGACTCCCATTTTTTCGTCGCTAGCGCCATCTGTTGTATTATTTACGGTATTAACAAGTACTTATAAAAATAAAGGTCTAATATTAAGGATCTAACGTGGCCAATTTTTATGGACTACTTGCGGCATCTGTACTGTAAAGTATTATATTTATCTATGCTTCAGGTTTACGCTCGTTCCTCTTCCGACGGAGTATGTTTTTCTTGTATCCGTTGCGCCTAAGTACCTCCCGAACATGTGACAGCTCACTATTTAATTGTTCAGGGTCACATAGGTCATACGCTCTGTTCACTAACGAGGACACAACGCAATCCAAGTGCCGCGGATGGTGGTGCGAGTTCGCGTTGAGATACCTGTCGGTGTGTGTCGGTTTCCTATACACAGTGTGTCCAAGGGTACCATTATCTCTCACTGTCACTTTAACGTCGAGAAAGGGTAACGATCCGTCTACCTCCACTTCGAAAGTGAATCGGATGTTCGGATGTATGGAGTTCAATTTGTCTGCGAATTGTTCTACGTCCTGCTTGTTGCCCTTCATGATGCAGAAGATATCGTCGACATACCTTTTCCATAGTTTCACATTTGACGCCTGCATATCTATGGATTCCTCAAAGTGCTCCATCCAGATGTTGGCCATTACCGGTGCTATAGGGCTACCCATAGCCACTCCATCGATCTGGAGGTAATATTGTCCACGATATAGGAAGTAGTTTCCATCCAAGCAATTCCTAAGTAGAACGATGTATTCGTTAGACAGACCATTTTCCCTTAATTTTCTCTCTACGACGTCCAGGCAATCTTGAATAGGAACATTGGTGAATAGTGACTCGACATCAAAACTCACCATCACCTCATCCGGTTCCCTTTTCATGCTCTTGATGATTTCAATAAAGTGGCGAGAGTCCTTTACGAAAGAGTGCGTCTTGCCTACTAACGGTTGTAGTACCTTGCTTATCTGTTTCGCCAAACCATATGTAGGTGAATTTATTTGACTCACAATCGGTCGCAAAGGTACGTTAGTCTTATGTACTTTAGGTAATCCGTACATCTTAGGCGGCTGCACAATGTGAGGTTTATGTAACCGTTCAAATTCCTCTTCCGTAAATAAGCTTTTATGGTCCCTAATTAAGGCTCGAATGCGTTTTGTCACTCTGGCGGTCGGGTTATATGACACAGCCTTATATACTAATGTGTCACTTAACAGATTCCTTATCTTACTGTCATAATCACAAGTATTCATTACCACAGTGGCGTTTCCCTTGTCGGCCTTTAGCACTAAAATATTCGTGTTATCACGCAGCGTTTTTAGTGCTTGACGCTCTTCTGCAGTAGTATTCGGTTTAGGTGGCTTAGACTTACGTAAAATAACGGCAACATCCTGTCTAAGTGTATCCGCATCGTTAGACGGTAACCTGTTGCGCGTTATAACCTCTTCTATGCTACTTATGACGTTTTCATATGGAATCCGTTTAGGTGTCAAAGCATAATTTAATCCCTTCGCCAACACGCTTTGTGTAGCGCTATCAATAACCTGATCTGATAAATTGATAAACGTTTGCTGTTGGGTGGGGTGTCCATTTCTGCCGGTTACCCTCTCACGATGGTTTATCAATTTATCAAACTTTTTCTTGTGCCGTTTTGTACGCAGATCATAAATGCGGCTCGATTGGTTATACGTTATACGGTCGCACAAGTTAAAGTCATTGTTTGAAAGCACTTCACTACACTCTGTATGCACTTTAAATAGGTCACACTGTACAACACCTAGCTCATACCGACAATTGCGTATTAATTGTCTTAAAAGTCGAACACTGGCATTGTGTAGAATGCCTTCGGAATACGGAATGTCCTTGCGCGGTTTAATGCGCACTCCTATGGGTATCACTTCGTTGTCACGACACTTCGTTAAAAAACTAAGCGAAGTCTCTAAACATACCCGCTTTATCCGAAGACATTCAAGTTGTTTAATTTTAATCACATATTCCGGCCCGTAGCGGTTTGTAATAATCGATTTTAAACTTTCGCGATTTGTATACATCACACAAAATAATTTAGCGGGTCTTAATCGCGTTAACTTAACTTATTTAACGTATAAATACCTATTTGTTTCCGACGTTTCGCTCGTCTTGCACCGAGCTTGGTCGCGGAGAGACTGATGAGAGCTCAGCGCCGTCTTGTGGAAGTGCGGGTTTCGGCACCTACCCTCACTTGGTCTTTATTTAAGTTCGCAATGTCGGTTCCAAGCTCTGTGCAAGACGAGCGAAACGTCGGAAACAAATAGGTATTTATACGTTAAATAAGTTAAGTTAACGCGATTTAGACCCGCTAAATTATTTTGTATGATGTATACAAATCGCGAAAGTTTAAAATCGATTATTACAAACCGCTACGGGCCGGAATATGTGATTAAAATTAAACAACTTGAATGTCTTCGGATTAAGCGAGTATGTTTAGAGACTTCGCTTAGTTTTTTAACGAAGTGATACCCATAGGAGTGCGCATTAAACCGCGCAAGGACATTCCGTATTCTGAAGGCATTCTACACAATGCCAGTGTTCGACTTTTAAGACAATTAATACGCAATTGTCGGTACGAGCTAGGTGTTGTACAGTGTGACCTATTTAAAGTGCATACAGAGTGTAGTGAAGTGCTTTCAAACAATGACTTTAACTTGTGCGACCGTATAACGTATAACCAATCGAGCCGCATTTATGATCTGCGTACAAAACGGCACAAGAAAAAGTTTGATAAATTGATAAACCATCGTGAGAGGGTAACCGGCAGAAATGGACACCCCACCCAACAGCAAACGGTTATCAATTTATCAGATCAGGTTATTGATAGCGCTACACAAAGCGTGTTGGCGAAGGGATTAAATTATGCTTTGACACCTAAACGGATTCCATATGAAAACGTCATAAGTAGCATAGAAGAGGTTATAACGCGCAACAGGTTACCGTCTAACGATGCGGATACACTTAGACAGGATGTTGCCGTTATTTTACGTAAGTCTAAGCCACCTAAACCCAATACTACTGCAGAAGAGCGTCAAGCACTAAAAACGCTGCGTGATAACACGAATATTTTAGTGCTAAAGGCCGACAAGGGAAACGCCACTGTGGTAATGAATACTTGTGATTATGACAGTAAGATAAGGAATCTGTTAAGTGACACATTAGTATATAAGGCTGTGTCATATAACCCGACCGCCAGAGTGACAAAACGCATTCGAGCCTTAATTAGGGACCATAAAAGCTTATTTACGGAAGAGGAATTTGAACGGTTACATAAACCTCACATTGTGCAGCCGCCTAAGATGTACGGATTACCTAAAGTACATAAGACTAACGTACCTTTGCGACCGATTGTGAGTCAAATAAATTCACCTACATATGGTTTGGCGAAACAGATAAGCAAGGTACTACAACCGTTAGTAGGCAAGACGCACTCTTTCGTAAAGGACTCTCGCCACTTTATTGAAATCATCAAGAGCATGAAAAGGGAACCGGATGAGGTGATGGTGAGTTTTGATGTCGAGTCACTATTCACCAATGTTCCTATTCAAGATTGCCTGGACGTCGTAGAGAGAAAATTAAGGGAAAATGGTCTGTCTAACGAATACATCGTTCTACTTAGGAATTGCTTGGATGGAAACTACTTCCTATATTGTGGACAATATTACCTCCAGATCGATGGAGTGGCTATGGGTAGCCCTATAGCACCGGTAATGGCCAACATCTGGATGGAGCACTTTGAGGAATCCATAGATATGCAGGCGTCAAATGTGAAACTATGGAAAAGGTATGTCGACGATATCTTCTGCATCATGAAGGGCAACAAGCAGGACGTAGAACAATTCGCAGACAAATTGAACTCCATACATCCGAACATCCGATTCACTTTCGAAGTGGAGGTAGACGGATCGTTACCCTTTCTCGACGTTAAAGTGACAGTGAGAGATAATGGTACCCTTGGACACACTGTGTATAGGAAACCGACACACACCGACAGGTATCTCAACGCGAACTCGCACCACCATCCGCGGCACTTGGATTGCGTTGTGTCCTCGTTAGTGAACAGAGCGTATGACCTATGTGACCCTGAACAATTAAATAGTGAGCTGTCACATGTTCGGGAGGTACTTAGGCGCAACGGATACAAGAAAAACATACTCCGTCGGAAGAGGAACGAGCGTAAACCTGAAGTAAGCAGAGTGCCCGCTTACATGCCGTATCTAAAGGGAGTGACGGACAAAGTTGGAACAGTACTCAAGAAATACTCCATCAAGACTGTATACAGTCCGCTCTCTAAGATAGCACACAATCTGCGTACCCCAAAGGATGTCATTCCTCTCCAAACACCTGGCGTCTACAAAGTCGATTGCAGCTATGGTAGTTCATATATCGGGCAGACTAAGCGTACAATCGCTGAAAGAGTAAAAGAACATATCGCAGCTGTAAAAAACCGACATATTAGTAAGTCGGCGATAGCCGAGCATTTGTTGGAGTCTGGACCAAACCACTGGATAGAACTGCATCAACCACAAGTCTTATCCACCGATCGTCACTATTACTCCAGGATAGTACGTGAAGCGGTAGAAATCAAGAAATATAACAATTTCAACCGGGAGGATGGATATAGATTATCGGCTACTTGGAATCCAGTCATCAGCAAATGTGAACACCGCCGCAGTGATAAATCTCAACAGTACCGACATTGCGAACTTAAATAAAGACCAAGTGAGGGTAGGTGCCGAAACCCGCACTTCCACAAGACGGCGCTGAGCTCTCATCAGTCTCTCCGCGACCAAGCTCGGTGCAAGACGAGCGAAACGTCGGAAACAAATAGGTATTTATACGTTAAATAAGTTAAGTTAACGCGATTAAGACCCGCTAAATTATTTTGTATAATTCGATGTTCCCGAAGCTTTTGTAAGGCTTTTAATTTTGTACCGCGTTTGTTAGGACAATGCCTGTCAACTGTCATCGCATGTTGTATTAATATCTGCTGATTATGATTATTCGCTAATAAGGAAATATTTGTACTAGTGTGTGTGGTGCTTGGTTGTGTGTACCTGTCAAAGTTTAAATGAGTATGCGATTTTTGTACGGTAAATGCTTACAATACGTACGGTAAATCTTCAATCAGTGTATGGTTTTTGAACTTTGTGTAGGTTCTGAATCATTACATCAATTAAAAACACAACATTTATTAATCTTGTGACCACGGCTAGTTTTACTGAAGCCAAAACTTCGAATTAGATAGAAGACATTACTCTGTTTAAGGAAAATTGATCCGTTACATGTATAAATAAGTTTGTTTACAGATCGCAAAAGTTTTCAAGAGTTTTAAAACCAGGTATTATTTTCAGTCGGAATTTCATTCGCATATTTTAAAAGTCACTGCAAGAAAATATTAGGACAAAATAAATAATTGTTATCGAATTTTCCCTTGCCGCACTTCAGCCAAATCATCCAACCTGATACCGTTTTACAAAAGCTTACATATTCCAAATTGGTAGAAAGTTTCCACGAAAAAGATATTTCTAAATTATAACATGTTGTTTAGACAAGCAAAATGTTACAAAAACACGACTCAGTACAAAAAAGGATCACTAAATAAATGTTGATATGAAATTTTGACATAATCAGAATCCTTAAACAAAACAGAATACCTAACGAGCATCACGTAACGTTTATCTTTTGCAAAAAAAAACTTCAATTACAAAAACGCACGCTTTCAAAAATAAATAAGTGACATCGTTCATTTAAAAATGAGTGAGAAATAAAACGAATATGCGCCCGTTCTCATTCAATTGGAAGCAAATTTATGAACGAATGAAGAACGAATGAAATGAATGAACAGTTACCGAGTATCTGTTGAGTTTAATATAGCTGTTACAATGGTTTTACCGCCTCTTACTGTCTTCAGTTTAAACCTTTAAATGCTGGTTTTTATACTGTCGTAAAGTAGAGACTTAGGTACGACAATAATCATAAGAATATTGTAAAGACAGTGTTTCTGTTTGCTTGTTAGATGTTAACGTGAAATAACTTGTCTAATGCTAGCTGGAATGGGTCAATTATGTTTGTATTCATGTTGAAATATGTTAAGTTATCTGTTTATATAAAATTCTTGCTACTGATTGACAGACAAGGTACAGCCAAAACTATTAGGCGTAAGATGCTGAAATTTGGGATGCACTAAGAGAGAACTGCCCAAAATTTGCAGAGGATGGGGAAGAAACGGTTAAAGTACAATAAAATGTCCGGCCGTAGCAGTGGCCATCGTCAAGTCTACAGTTAAATTTAAAAAGTCATCAGCAGCGTCAGAACCCTTTTCTATGTCGCGGCGGACACTACACACATAAAAATACTCAGACTCACGAAAAAGTTATAATACTCAGAGTAAGAACAGAAAATAATTTTCTGTATCACATAAGTGTAGTACGGTAGTAAAGCGTGTGAATTACACCGCACGTAGCTCAAGTAGTGGCGAGGAAACCATAATATGGTACCCTCACCTCATTCACGCCATTTGCTTTCATCGAATCGATGATCACGTCAAATATTATGATTATGTTAATGTTAGCGAAATTGTTCAAATCCATACAAATATTATAGATGCGAAAGCCCTTTAATATTCTATTAAATTTTTGAATTTTCGAATTTCTCCAAAGCGTTTCTTTATCAATTTTGGGGCATTCAAAAGTAACTTACTATGACAATTGACACTATACAATGATGCTTAACTCAGAAGTGAGCTAAATAAGTTTCAGGCTTTTGTCTACGCGAGTGATACTAAGCCTCAGCCATACAGATAAAATAAAATATTTATTAGAATTCCTATATATTTACCAATATCCTATTAACCTTGACAATAGAAATCAATTACTTTACTTTATACTTCCGTAAACGAAATTTGACAAAAGCATTCTTTATGCTTTGTATTAGATTTTTTATGATCAAAGTAAATACTACAATTTATACGATGATCAAACGTGGCAATTTTTTAACGATATATCTGCATACATATAAGTATTTTAACTTTATACATAAAAAGTATATATGCCAAAGGAACACGTGGAGCGAATTTGCATTTTTCCTTATATTGTTTAATTTACATTTACACGATAATATGCCCTTTAAATTTGACCTTTAATGTAAATTGCCCTTATTTTGAAGAAACACGTGTAGAAAAGTCTAATATATTCCTTCATCTTTTATTGAATTTTGGTGACTGTGTTTTCAAATCGATACAACATCGTTTTACAATCGATAATATATCCTATATTGTTAAATCAGCGTTACTTTATTAGTTTTTTTACGAATTGGGTCATTATTTTCTGTTATTTTATAATTAAAATCAAATAACTGTATTGAAAAATAAATTAAATATGCATGCACATGCTATTAATAGAAATGGGAGAGAAGCCCGTGGCGAAACTAACAAATCGTGATATATTTATGTAGTAATAGGCAACAAACGAGCAGACGGATCGCTTGATGGTAAGCAATTAGCGCTACCCATGGACACAAGCAACACCACAGGAGTTGCTTGTGTCCATGTCCAACACACAAGTGCCTTGCCACCCCTTGAGGTTGGGCAAGGGGATAGGATGAGGAGTGGGATGAGGGAGAAGGAATAGGGGATAGGGCCAAGTTTGCTGTCAGCGTTGATAGACTATCTGACGATTATAAAAAGGGTCACACATTCATGTTGATACCTTTATATGCGTAGTTTATCAGCTTTATATAATATACAGGGTGTTCCAAGACCCATCACCAAGCCGAAGTCTACCCGTTGTGGACATCATGACAAGTCATACTAAGCAAAAATAATACCTGGGAAACGATTTTCTTTTTCTAGTAGACACATTTTTTAAGCCGCATTTAAAAGTGCGCGCGAGCAATGCTCGAAATACCTACTTATCTATGGGTGCATAGAACATCTATAGAACACCTTGGAGGAGTAAAAGGGTCGATTTTGTACCGAACTAGAAAAATTGCATAGTGACTTTGGGCCTCAATATCTCCTGAACCAGTAATTTCCCGGATATAGTGCCTAAGTAAAAAAATGATCGTAATTATTGGTGCAATATGGGATTTCAGTTTTCGTTAAGGATCTTTTTACAGCCTGTATATTACGAACAACAGGTTAAGTTACGCAATGAGCGATAGGTACCCACTTCAAAAGTGATATCCTTCATAATAATATGTAGTCTAGGCAAAACCTACAGGAATATCAGCATAATAAACGAACTAGACTAGGTATTTAAATCCCGTAGAGCGTATGCATTTTTTGTACAGAATTAGACTAATTCCATAACACGTTAGAAATGCGAGTACTCTGTTCAATATGCATCCAGTGAAACACAGACACAGCAAAACAGATGTTAATTATATTCTTTTTAATTTTAAATTGCAATTACTCAGAACATTCCATCTTTTAAATCTTGCAACACAAGCATTAGCTTTTGTAGCCAGATAAAGTGCTTTAGGTCTTTTCTTTTTTATTACGAAGATAAATATGTATTGAATGTGTTCAAAACCTGTCTATATCTCGGATTAGCGGCACATAAAATGCTGCTATAAATAGAGCTATATCTAATGGTAATGATACATTTGAGCAGTCACTTGTAACAGAACAATGAACAGAGCCGAACATTTTCATGATCTTTCTAGCAAACGCTCGAATTAGCAAAAAGGTCTAAGCCAATTTACTATCCATTCGCTAGAATGTTATCCAGAACGCTCGCTTAAACACACTCGTTTGTTTTTCTGTTTTATTCGCAAGAATGTTCATTACAGGTGAATGCTCAAGTGTATCAACACCATAAATATAATACGGATTTATAAGTGAACGTTGTTTTATACGTCTCACAAAGAACGCTAACCGAAATGAAAGTTTCATGAGCAGCGGATATATTCTTGCTTTTCTTTGTTTTTTCTTCATGGCTGAATAACTGTGTCAGGATTGTAAGCGCGTGTTGCGTGCGGTTATAAAAGAAGCCATGTTTTGAGAAATTAATTAGCGAATAATACATGTATTATTTAGAGTGTGTATATGGTGGTATAATTGGCTAAGTAGTCAGGCTAGACAGTTCATGATTCTCCAACGGCATGTCTTACTCCTCAACAGGAGCGTAGCAGGTTACACATTGGTAACATTTGGGAATCTCCATGACTCTCCCTATTTATACAGGTAACGGCTAAAATTCACTTATCAACAATGTACGTCAATCGATGGATGTTGACCTGTGTCAATCACTCGTCAAGAATGGAGCTTACGGTGGTATGATCCTACACTACTAAAGTGGTATATCCTGGGATGCATAAGTCAAGCCTAAAGGTTTGACTTGTGAAATTCCAATGGAATGAAAATACCATCACTGAGAGTCTCGCAGGTTTTTATTGCCGCGCTTCAATAGCCCTAGAACTCGCACTGCTTCTTAAACAAGGTCCACACCAGGCGGTTGCAAAGTTTTGCTTAGTTTCTCGCTGGTTTACTGCAACAGCTTTGGCTAGCCCACTACCGGTTCGAACTTCATTGTGTTTGTTTCATAGTGTTTGAAACTAAGCCCAAGCCACCAGGATCCGGCTTTTATATTCCAAGGCGGTTCTACAAAGGAGGTAGTCCGCTTAGATGAGATTGTGCAGTAACTTCTGGTGATATTGACGGTTATGGCGAATAATGTTTATGTCAGATTTAATACTAATATATAAGGAAGACAGGACACAGATATAGGTATTAATTGAATTGGGGAAAAATGTAATATTCTTAAAACTCGTATCGTAAAACAATGAAATAGCTCATATTTTGTGAGCTTGACTTGGCAATAACTAAAAATATGATTAAAGTTAATATTTCTCAAAGTTTAAGCCCACCGTGACAACATAGATGGCAGAGCATACACATCTAAAATACTTACAGGACAGCAATACCTAAAAGGATACGCAGAGGTTTCCCTTAGGGACCGTCTGACGTGACGGTTTGCCCGCCTGCTTCTGCCTGCGGATTTATCGATATCAAAATCACAAATTCATGTGTAGAACTGACATGGTTTTCGAAATCAAATGCAGAGTTTCTTGTTTGCTTCTGCATATTTAGTCAATTATTTAGGAGACAGGATAATGATCCTGTCTCCAAAACGCTGTTTTAAGTGGTGAGACCTAAATAAAACTAATATGTGCTATCGAGAAATGGTCAAGGCAAACCTGGACATGTCGCGTGTTCATTAACTTAAACACTTTAGACGGTATTTAAATTATCAACATAAGGCAATCGATTTTTTAAAACGTGGTATTTTCAAAAAATAAAGTTAAAAAATATGTTCGCAAATAAAAACAAAACTAATATCAAACTTGGACGCTTCTGCAATACAAATCTAATAATAAACCTGTGATTTCTTCTTTGAGTATCAAGTATGGTCGCCGATTTACGGCCATTTTCAGTATTCGATCCATACATGGATTTTGAGATTCGAGATTCGTGTTTGACATATTTTGTATAGAGCTTATGTCAAAAATGAATCTAAAATCTACAGATCTATAGATCGACTGCCTCGTTGGTCTCGTGGCATAAATGTGCGCGTGGGATTGGGAGGTCTCGGGTTCGATTCCCGGGTTGGGCAAAGTGTTATTGGGTTTTTCCGTTAGGCAATTCTCAGTAGCAGCACGGAGTCTGATAATGTGCCCGATACGGCAATAGGCTCGCCCCCTATTACGTGGGACCTAAAAATTCATGACGAAATGTGGGTGTAATATTATTTATTATTAGTGAATACAATGTGACACAAAAAAAATTAAGTAATTAAAGAATGTCTGCATATTTTTTGTACATCTCACTGTCATTTACACTTCATAATCAAAATAACTTCAATCCATTTATTCGTTAGTGTTATATACATTGACATTATTAGGAATTTAAACATTTGTCAATGAATGAACATGTCATCGGTTCTGTTGGTGTTGGACGATTATTAATTTAAGGAATCAAGTTGACGTAGAACTTCTTCCCAATCTTTTATTATCATCATTATCAGCTTGCTATAGTCCACTGCTGGATATAGCCTCGCCCAATATTTATCACATTCAAAATATTAACCATCCAGTAATTCTCAAGTACAAAGTAAAAAAAAATCATAAAATTTGATATTATTCTATGCTTTTTAACCCATTCCCAGTCTCATGAACCACATGACATTAAAATAATATCAACGATGCAAAATATGATATTCTGATATTATGTAGCGCTGAATAAAAACACACTAACATAATGAAAACGAATATGCAAATAAGTTTTATGAATATAGTAAAACTTAAATACAAAATTATTTTGTAGAAAAAAGATAATGTCAAAATACGAATTTGATACTAGAAACATTTTAAATACTTTGCAGCTGGCTACTCGACACTGTTAATATGTTCATCTTTTCAACAAAACATAAATACATTCAAGCAAGAAAATATGGATTTGAATGATTGCATAATCAAATATCTAATTTGACATTATTTCGCTAAATTGTCGAGAAAAGGCACAATGATACCGAAAACATGAATTGGCTAGTATATAATTTATAATATGTTTATTATAATACAATATATTCATTAAATTTAAGTCAGAGATATTCATGTGAATAAAAAATAAACTCAAAAATATGACTAAGATAAAAATAAAACTTATTTGAATGAACATTAAAATTCAACTTTTTCAAATTATTACAGAGACCAACTTGGCCGTCGGGAAAGATGATTACGCTATACTTTACATTAATAAGACACCAGATCCGGCGGAGAGTGCCTTTTAAAAACTGGAAGCTAACCGTATAATAATAAATGCAAAAGCTCGGGTTACATCTACAGACACAACATTAACTTCTACATAAAAAGACTTAGAAATCTCACTTGGAAGAGGCAAAGGGAAGCAAAAAGGCAACATTTTAATATTTTTCATCGCATCCGTTAAAATTCACGAGAGCCTAATATATGCCTTGCCGTAAATAAAACGGTCATGGCACCCCGAAACCTATTTGGAGAGTGTCCAAATATGAATAAATATGGTACGATGTATGCTTAATAGGTACGTTATAATGTTTTATCTTTAGCATGTGTGCTAAAGTTTTGCGATTTGCGGCGTGTTTGGTTTCCCGTTTCCGTTTTAACTACGTGGGGAATGGAATGCAAATAATACTTGCAGTTGCGGCATTGGCATATCTAATATTACTTTTCTTTGGCATAAATATTCAAATCAAGTCAATGATTTTTACTGGCACCAAAAAGGAATATTTTCTACGTAAACGATTTTAAACTTTCGCGATTGGTATACATATATAATTGTATCGTTGCATTAAATTGGTCTGAAATTCCCGATGTGATTTATAGCAATAACATTACTGATATAGAGTATTATATTACACCGCTCTTCTCAAATCCAGTCCTGGTAGAAAATATAAAATACATGCCGTGCGCACTTATAGATGTTTACACGAAATAAAGAGATGAGACATTTTGATTGCTAATGCCTTTTGAAATGTTGAATAAACATTCATCAAAGCCAATTATTTCCGCCACTCGAAATATATTTGGATATTTATTTTTTTAGATATTTTTTCTTACTCAAACAAAACACAGAAATCCAAATCCGAAACAAAAATATGAAATATTTTTTCCGACAATACAGCATGAAAAATAGATATCCTATATAAACAATCAATAATGCACGACACAACATTCGGAATATCTGTCTCAGAACTTTTTTTCTCTGTCCGTCATGTGTGGAGAAAAACATTTTTCCCTTCTTTGTTGGGCGCATCATGAATAAATTCTCAGGATTCTTCAAGAGCGGCTTACGCAATCCTTTTCAATAACGTTTTGTGTGTATCCGAGGAGCTAAGACGCGGATAGAAAATTTATGACGTCTGTTTGGCATATAGATCTCACGTGTTAGAGCGTCGTCGGTTACAGCATCAGCGGGCGGACTCAACTGAAGTTGTACAACTTTTTTCACAGATGGCATTAAGTAACAGTATTCCTACTGTTTTGTTTCGTTTTCATTGGGGAGACGATGAGAGAATAGAAAGAGAATTGAGCAAAACTCTGTGATAACGCTTTCGTTTTCTGCACCTCTTTGGTATTTGCAACGCGTAAGTGATCCTTAGTTGACAAATTTGATGCAATATTTTAGCTTTTGTTTTTGCATACCTGTTTGTAACCAATATACACGCTGTGGTCTGCTGGAAATGAGGAACCAGAGCACCAACAATATAAACAGTGAAGGTTAACTAGAGCATTTAATTCCTTGCTACGAGATTCAATAAATAAATCTAAAATAATATAAAAATTATACCTATCCATGGGCTAGCCGCTTCTTTGCCTGCAGCTTGTCTGCCAAACTTTGTAGTAACTTGAAAATGTCAACAAATTCTACTTACGCTTCAGTTTTAGTATATTTTGTATACTTTTATCCCATAAAAAACAATACTTGTCAAAAAACTCAAATCTCGCTGCCGTAAAAAGTTGTGAGATCCATGTAATACCAAGTCGCTTAATTAAAAATCTTTTAATGTTTCATATAAATGGATTGACTCGGCCATCGCATGAAAACACAATAAATATCTTAAGTAAAACATATATAAATAAGATTGTTTCGTGCGATTGCCAAGTCAATCTATTTATATAAAACATTAAAGATTTTAATTAACCGACTTGTTATAACATGGATCTCACAACTTTTTACGGCAGAGAGACTTGGGTTTTTTGAAAAGTATTGTTTTTTTATAGGATCTCATTTGTTTTTGTAGATAGTCCTACTTTTGTCCTTTCCGGTACCTTCTACGTCTTGTACACCAACAACGAATTGTCTTTATTAAAGCCCTAACTACAAATGTAATTTTGTAATCCTTTATATTTATATAGGATTACAAAGTTATTTATGCAGTTGATGTATCTCGAAAACTGGACAGCAATTGAAAAATATTTTAGTTGTTCCTTGATTCATAGACTAAACACTAATTCTAAACTGAATTTGAAGCTTCTATGTCTGCTAGAAGTGCCTTAGACTTTTGATGATCGGTCAGTGAGTGACAAAATTAGAAACTTTGACTCGTTATAATTCTTAAACTACTGGTTCAAATTGAATGAAATTTGGTATATTCCAAATTTATTTAATGCCTGCTTGGTTAATAAAAAAAACAGGGTTCTAGTTTTATTCACAAAGCAGTTATAGGGGGTCGAAAATGGCCTGAATTGCTTCGAGAAAAGGTTGGTACTGCCGTGCCGCATTTTTTGCTCGACTAGGCACTGCCGTGCCCCCAGATATTTTATTTACAGAGCGTTCCTTAACTTATTGCAGAATATCTGAATCGATTAAATATTAATGAAATTTATTATAAATATGCTGACAACTTTTGTTATTAACCTTTTCTTCTTTTTGACGGTAAATTATTTTTGTTCGATACTTTACCTTTATTCGTTTTTGCTTTATGAATAATAGAAAGCATTTAGACAGAATCAATCTTCGCATGACATTCATCAATATGTATTCCTAGTTTGTCAGCATATTTAGTCAAACAGGTGTGCCCTCATCCTTCCGCCTCCTACAATACCTCCAATTCCACTCCCTCTCCTATCCTAGGCGATCAGAACCCATCCCTATACAGTCCACAATATTAATAATTTTTCCAAATCGCCTAGGAACATACCGGTTTCGGTGTAACGCCGAACCAGGCGGCCTTATCGCTAAAAGCGAATTCTTTCAGGCAACCTTTGGATGGAAAGAAATAGACAAGAGAAATAGAATTATAAAATGGTGTAGTAATAAAGTTACTTGCTAAGTATAGATAAACGTACCTACATATATTACGTAAATACAAAAACATATATTATACATACATACTTACACACATACATACATACATATCACATTATAGATATTATAGTTACAATAAGCTATTGAAACTGACTAGTTACCATATAGGAAGTGCTGTTTTAATATCTACGATGGTACTTAAAATATATAATTATGTAACAATTATGGACCCTGTCGGGCCAACGGGTACTACGAGCATACCTATTCAAGCAAACCTTTGGCGTGGTACGTTGTGCAGATGTGTCACAATACTAACACATTCCGATCTGTAAAACCAAATAGTAGATCAAATAAAATACCAACGTACTTAGTACGTTTCTGGGACACTCGGCGGAGTCAGCGGGACAGTCGCTTAATTCATGAAACCAACCCTGCAGTCATTCTCGTCTTCATTTTAATTTTTTATCGTTTACTATCATGTGGAGAACTAGTTCAGTTCGTCTACTTTCCTCACTCTAAATATATAATTAGACTAGAGGATGTCCACAGCTACGCCCGCACGTTATTCCTTTTTCCCGTTACTGTATAAATTGCAGAAATTCCCTTTTTAGAGCACGCCTTCGGTCCTCAATGAAAATACATGAAAATTTTTGCTTCTTGCGTCCAATTGTTTTGGCTGTGCGTTGTCTCTAAGTCAGTCAGTCAGTAACGAAATAATTTTATATATTCAGATTGTGTTTTTCCTCGTGACAAAATAATAAATCCAAACACTCCACATTTCCTTCCAAGGAGCTGTCCGAAATCATTTCCCACCATTTTGTTACGTAAGCCTGTCAAACGATTCTGTCGACAGAGTGCCGATGATTGTAGACCGCTCGCCTTGAGTGCGAGAGGTAACGGAATCAGTCAGCGAGATGATAGAAAATTTGAAGCATTATTTGCTTTCCACGTCACGAAAATTATTGTGTGATATCGACGATCATGATGATACTATGTTTTTAATATTTCAATTACATAAATAAATAATAATAGGGTCTACAATTCGACGGTTCCTAAGTTATGATTTTGCAAGTGAGAGAAGCAAGAAATTATGATGAATGAACTAAGATTGGCCTTAAACTCATGACCTTAGACAACAACCAATAGCGATAATTTTACATGTGCTTCGAAGCACGATAGTGCTCTGACACAAGCACCACACAAATGGTCTCACATCCAAATGGAGACCTATGTAAACTATGCTTATCTATTATTATATATTACGAAAGGCTAGGCAAGTCTCGTTATAAGCGTTAATAAGGCACAGAGACTAGTCAAGGTTTATTCAAAACAGGTTGTAACCCGTGAATTGCGATAAAATTAGCCGTGGCGGCTAAAATATCCCAATAGCAATATTATTACATTACTAAACATTATTCAATGTAAATTTATTATTATTGTTGTTGTAGAATTAAAATATATACCGAGTAAACCAGAACGTATTGTATTTTAACATAATTTAAATTCGACGTAGAATCTTTTGTGAGTAAGAATCTTTAATGGAATGCCTATTGGAGAAGTAAGTATTAGAACGAATTTTCAGCCGAGTATTATATAGGAATCATAATTTTTAAGTAACACATTAAAGCACTTACCCACTGCTCGGGTTAATGTGCAGAAGTCCAATTCAAAATAGTATCATGCCCTCACTTGAGATTAAACGGATTTGTAAAATTATTATTACGATCTTCTTTATGTAACGTGTGTAGAAATGGCAAAAGTGCTTTTATAATTATGTTAATTTGTTGAAACTTTAGATTTTAGTTAAACGTAAAATCTATAAATTAACCAACCTTATATAATTGGGAGAATACCCATGGCATTAAGTCCACCTGTAAATAAAAACTTGGAAGATAAATATGTATGAAGGGAATTTTAGCAAAGCTTGATCCAGATGGCATCTCAAACCAGTTATTTTCAACGTTATACTATGACAAAATTGACTCAGTCTTCTTTTATATTCGAAAACCTCGAACTACACCAGATAAGAAAAGTCTTCGAGTAGATAACTTTTATGGCACGTGTATGTACCAGAAGACAAGAAACTTTTAGAAGAAAGATCAGTTAGCAATATTCTGATCCTGTAGTAATATAACTGGGTGCAGGTATGTCATCATCATCAGCCTGTCATAGTCTACTGCTAGGTATAGGCCTCTCTAATGGCAATTCACTGAGCCCGATTTTCAGCTTTTCGTGTTTAGCTGCAAGTAGCCACTATGCGTATAACATCACTTCACCTAGCCGGAGGGCATCTTACACTACGTTGGTCTCTACTATAGAACACAAATACTCCAACCGTAAGTAAGTATTTGTACATAATATGGTAATTATTTAATGTGTTATGTAATATTCTGCCAACAATATACGAACTCACAAACATCATCAAGCTAGCAAATTAATCAATAATTCTGTTTATAACCTGTTCAGCGGCGCTGCACGTTTTCACCTAAAATCAATTTAACAACAAACTTGCTCGCGGTACTGAAATTTATTAGTTCAACGTAACAATAAGGGTACGCGCGTACAGCGTGAGTTTTGCCGCGCGGTAGAAATGCGCAACAGCATGAGGCACTTCGAACTTTTGCATTTTCGCATGATATTACCTCGATTTCATTGCTATCATAGGACACTGGTTGATATTTTTTTACTCCTGCACTTAGAATTAATACTGTGTCGCTAAATACTTTACAAACATACAACCAAGGGACAGAAGGTACAAGCAGACTCGCCACAACAGTTTATGGATCACACAGTGGATTGAACTCAATATTCGGCAATATGGTCGCTAAGCAATAAAGCCTTATATCAAAAAATTAAAATAAGGGCCCGGACCAGTGCTGAAGAGTATGGTAAATACCGCCTCAAACTACTACGCCGCACGTGCAGTTAATATTATGCTGTTATAATAATCTCGTAGTATACAACTAGCCTAAAATAAGGAACACTCCACTGCTTGTAACCAAACAATGTACGTGGTTTTTTGTAAACGAACAGTAGTAAGCAAATAATAGAATTTACAATTCATGTTACGAAAGTTTCTCTTTCATAAACATGAGTTCAGGTACTTCGGGTGAAAGAATAATCAGGGACTCGGTCTTAAATTTAAAAAAAACACCGTGATTACTGTCTATGTGCAAAACTTCGTTCAGGCTCTTAGCGTAAATGAGTAATAAGCACACAAACGGCCGTACTTATAACATTAATAACACGATAATTACCGTTTTTATTAATAAAAGCTCCGAGTAGCTGTATTATAATTTATTACAATGGATTGGTGATTACGCGCTCTAGATTCGTTTCTGCCAAACACTTGAGTTTTTTTTTCAGAATGTGTATCTAATCCACTTAGTCTTGAATCGTCAATAATCATAATACTAGTACCTTTGAAAGTTAAAACTACAAACTCATAACAATAGCACACGAGCTTGCCAAGCTAACGAAGCTAGCCAACAATAGTCAAACTAACCAAAATTGTGCACAGAAATCGTTTTTCAAGCTGGCTTAAAAGTTACGAATAGCAACCGCAGACAGATGTATAGTATGAAATAAACACATACAGCATTATTATCAAATAGGTATGGTATCGGTTTCCGTGTGGTGACGGATTAAGAATACGAATTGTCACCACCCCATATCATCCCATGGGTGTCGTAAGAACCTACAGAGGGAGCATAGTATGCAGAGAACAGCACTGCAAGAGAAGGAAAACTTGATACAAACCCTATACCAACCCGCTTGGCCAGCGTGGTATAGTAGGCCAATTCCTCCTTTCAAAGGAGAGGCCTAGTCCAGCATTGGACTATCAAAGGCTGATGATGAGATGGTATCGGTAAGAATGGAGAACTTTGGGGGAGGCCTATGTCCAGCAGTGGACATGTTGATGATGGTGTGGACTAGATACAGATATTTTAAGGTTTGCTCTTATTAGCCCAATCACACAATATAGACTCAATGATAGCCTAGCGGAGAGACCAACAGATCGCTACGCAGATGGTAAGTCCGATTTTTAGTCATATCAAGAACTCCAAAAGTGGAAAATTACATAATAGTTGCGGTTCTCCATTGCGGTCCGCATCAACCCAAAGAGTTCTTCGCACCGCGAAGCCAGAGGGATCCATACAAAACTATCTTTTAGGTATTCACACCGCGGTACGAACCGCTTGCGGTACGAAACGGCTAGGTAGTCCTATGTCTATTTACTAAGCTGTATATATATAAACTACTTGTGTTACTGACTTACTAAAGAGAACACACAACCAACACTATAGTTCGCAAGAATCAAAATAAACAGAAATAAAATGTGAAATGTGTATGCCCTGTGGACCATAGGGATGCACTAAGAGAGAACTTCCTGAAATTACTACGCGATTGGGCAGAAATCGTTAAATCAAAAGAAAATGTGCGGGCATAGCTGCGGGTATCCCCTAGTCCTACAAATATACGTATGTAAGTGCTACTATTTAATCAACATGCAAGATTACTTGAAGCATTACACCTACTTTATGCATTACACTAAGAAAAGCCATTGCGAAGCTATTCTCTAATTCCATGAAAAGTTAAGTTTAACGAAGAAATTACTTGAGGTGAGATGGAGAAACTTTTAATTTATTCACAAAGCAATTTGACTAGTAAACTAGCAAAGCGTTGTGCGATTAAAGTGCTATGTTGAGGTGAAGTGCGGTAAATAGCGTATTATTATGTTAAAGTACTAGATGGAGCTACTTGTAAAGTAGTTGACACACGTGGCGAGTATGCATAATCCAATGTAAGTTAAGGCGTCGTTGTGTACCAAGCCTAAAACTAATAAATTCGATTTCTTCTGTTGGATAGACTGTCTTACTTAAAGGTTTTTTAAAAGAAAGGTATTATGATTTATTTTTTTTGTATGTTAGTGATAATGGTTTTGTTTTATTATTGTGGTTCGTAGCGTGACTTGAATCGCCGTTTGTAGATCATAAATTGCAGAAGTCATTCCTTAGCTGGATAATCCCTTGTTATGACTACATCAGAAAACAACCATGCTTAAGAGAACACATTAAACCATCGGTTCCAGTTCTAGTCTCCGGAATTGAATCGTTAGGTCATGTTGGAGGCCTTCGCTCCTTAGGATTGGCAACACACTCACATGAAACGAAAGAAGATTATAGTGCAAGCAAGTGATTTCGGATAGAACTTGTTTATGGTCTTGCGGTGGCTCCAAGAACTACTCAAAACTGTGAGTTTGGGACTGGTGGTGAATTGTAGAAGTCCTTTGAGTCTCTTATTGTCCCATCTACTCCCAATACCAACTTACTAAAGCCTCCTCAGTATTCTTCTAACGACCAATAATGTATGGTAGGTCACAGGTCACTACATTAGTATAACATATCCTAGCGTTAAATACAAAGCGGTCTGAAAGAAATATAGAAAATAATATGTTTAAGACAAAGTACACATTTTCAAAACGAAGCTTCAATTTATATCAGATATCCAAAGTTGGCTAAATCAAATCCGACGAACGGAGATCCTATCAAGATATTCGAATATCTTATATCTGCTTTGTTTACTTAAGCTGTCCAATTTATTAAGTACTCAACTACTATCATAAAATACGAGCGAGCGCTTAAAGCAATATAGGTAATAAAAAATGTCTCAAAAGAATTCTTAGGAAACTTCTGAAGTATGAATTGCGAGTATTTTAACGCCAGCCTAGACATGCTTGATGACAGAAAACAAAGTTATAAAACTGGAGACTGTAAAAATACTACTGTTTTTATGAACGGACAAACAACGTGATTGAGTTCCGTATTTTGGTGAATACGCGGAAAAATAAATGAAGAATTTTGAGCTGAAACAGCAGGACCTATTCAAGAAAGATTTTTACCAGTTGAGGAACCGTTGATGAAAGATTTTCACCCATCTGATAAATACGTGAAAAGTACACCAATTCCTACTCTACTAATATTTGATTACGAATGTGTATTTGTTTGTTTGTCGTTCTTGCACGTCACAACTGAGCGATGTTATGGAATGGTTTTTGTGCGTGGAGATGGAATACTGAAGAATTACATAGGTTTATTTCTACAGCGATAGCCGAAACGAAACGAAAGTATTTAAAAAAGAAAAGATTTTTTTTTAAGTTTTCTTCTTCTTACCACTACTTTTTTGCCAATTCATTCATGATATTAATATATTATACTTTTAAACATGTAAAATTTGATATGAAATGCTTTTCATCCATTAAACAGATGTGTAAAGGTTAGTATGCTAGGGATCTGTTTTAATGTTATTAGTAGGTACTTTATTATTAACTGAATCCTTCATTTATCCTTTATTTAGAGTAGGAGTTTAGGCGGTATTATGGTCTCTAATCCCACGCATAGAACACATTCTCTAATTCACGAATTATTGTGTTTCAACTGTTTGCGTCCTTTGTGTACCCTAGTTGAGTATTTGTCCTTTTGATACGGGATTTACTTAGCACGAGCGTAATCCTATTAAAAACATAAAAAAATCTTCACGATGGTACACGTATAAAAATATCCTTTAAAGATGTACAGAATATCACCATTCCAAAAAGTTCAGAACTTGAAATTTACTCAATATAAAGCACTTCACAGGTTGTTTTTAGGTTGACAGCAAAAACCTGATGTTTGATTTCATTATTGCTCCTTGGATTTGATTCACTTACTACATTAATAAAATATGCATCCGCATTTCCCCTATGAATACTTGAATTATGACACTGGTAGTCTTGTTGCTTGTTTTATTGCTGTCATATAATATGTATGCGAATGTATTTAAATACTAAGTTTATATATCGGTCGCTACTGATTTTAAGTTTGAACTATATTTGACTTACAGTAAATTCAATAAAACTTGACGTTCATAAGCGTCACCTTGTGACCTAGATGAATAAATAATTTTGACTTTGACTTTGATTAATGTATACAATAAGTGTTTGTATGTTCTTCCAGTGATAAAAGGCTAATGCCTTTTATCTAATGAGATTTTTTGTGACTTAAAGGTAACCCTGAGCCAATACATAAAACTTGGACAGTATCATTGCCTCGATCTATAATGTAGTGATCTTTAGTTACAGTCATCAGATCACTCAACAATCAACACTATCAAAGGTGTGTGAGTTTCATATCGTTTTTGTGTGTGCTTTTTGTGTCCCTTGCGTGTTGCGAAATAAATGCATTCTTTTATTTTCTTTTCTTTAACACAAGAAGTATAGTAGGCCATTTGTTTTTCTTAATGCTACTAAGTAATGCTTTTGCTCAATTTGTCCCATCAATAACTCTATCAAGGCTCTCCCCAAAGACCGATCTTGAGCCCCATGGCATCCAACTACTTCTAAGAGCTTACCTCCGCAGCGACATATAGTGATTGGTCGCCATTCTATAATCTTTCCGCCCCGACAGCCAATGATGCTCCGAGCTATGTGCCTTAAATGTACATACATACATAGACTCACACCTGTTTCCGAAAGGGGTAGAGAGAGACTACGGAACGCCACACTCTCATCAAATTTCTTATGCATGCTCCTTGGTTATGGGTACTTCTAACCTGTCCTTTTTTAGGATGACTGCAATCTGTAGGTCTTAAATCTTATCTTAAATATATCTATGTAGAAATAAAAATCTAATAAAATCCATATTGAATTAATTTTTACCATCATTGCTGCTCTGCATCTAGATTTCAAACAAATATAAAAAAAACTAATGGCAATGTTTGACTTACAATTTTAATTCGAAGCACTATAAAAGTTCTTGTATCGCGTGTTCCATGATTAATAAAACACATTTCTATGATCCAATTTGTACATTTTCTATTTGTTTGAACAAAGCAAATAAAATTTAAATACCCATTGCACATGCGAAAGTTGTAAAGGCAAAAAAAAGATATAAGCGCGAAGGTACAAAAGTCTAATAATCATAAAGAAAATTACGTTTTCTCTTTGAAATATTGTTATCTCCCTTTATTGGAACATGCATTGGCTAATTTACTCTGTTTAAATTAAGTTTGATACTTACTAGATTTTTGTAATGTATAGTTATGTGACTTTTCTTTTATTCAGGGATTACAAGAAATTCATGGTTCAATGTTCATAATAAAATTAACAAATTGAGCTAATTATCAATGAAAGCAGGTGTTAAATTTAGTTAAATTCAACAGTAAGTTAATGAAAACTTTATTTCTTTATAAAGATGCCAAAAGATTCAAACAAAATTTAAGCACAGGATATTGTATTAGCCAGTAGTTTCTTTCTTAAACTCGTAAGTACTCTTTATTTGATTTGAGATATGATGATGATGATGATGTTATCATTTGAATTTTGTGTAAGAAATTACTTAGAAAGCTAGTGAGTCTACATATATATATATATATATATATATATATATATATATATATATATATATATATATATATATATATATATACTTTTTATACAAATAGAATATACATATTTATACTTTTTACCGCGATTAACTACTTCCAAACCACTAACAAAGTCCCACATCAGTTACATATGTACTACTACTATTCATATTTACTTTCAAAAGTTATGTCTGTAAATCGTCGTAAAGAGCATGTTTTTAAGGTTGTAAACTTATACCAGACGAGTGGGTTAGCAAGAGATAGTTGGCTTATAATATACAGACTATAAACGAAGTGAATGAAATAATAATCTAAGAGTACTTAGAGATGTAAAGCTTCAATTCCACGGCACGCACCATTGACTTTTCAGCGTTATGTGTGTATGAAATTGTTTATCACCGCTGTCTCCGTGCTTCGGAGAGTTAAGACGTCGGTCCCGGCTATAATGAAGATCTTGGACAGTTGTAGGGAGTTGGTCACCTTGATTATACTGACAATGATCTCAACCATAAAATTTTGCTATCCCTTTGGGTTGCGGAGGTCAGACGGCAGTCGCTCTGTGGAAAAGTTAATTTTCTGTCAAATCTGATAAGGTCAGTTCGGAGATCCCAGGATCCAAAACATGGATACTACTGAACTACGAGGGTGATAACTTTGTGGTGTAAAGGGTACTTTTGAGTTGATAATGATGATGATGATTTTTTGAATTAACACTTGGTCATCAATACTATTATCAACATCGCTTAGCGTATGTTTACTACATCAGTATTCTTGTTTTATTAAATAAAATATAAAACATGTATTCATAACCTCAAACTATTCGTAACTTACTAACGACTACTAACCTATTCACGCCAATACGTATTCGATAAGTATCGCAGACATACGTGTATAGCTGCTCTCCATACTAAAGCGTTTTATAACCTCTCTCATTTGTATTGCGGCCGGCAGATTTGAATTCCCGTGGTTTGTAAAACCGATATATGTTGAAATCTCATATTCATACCACTTTAGCTATAATATCAGATCAGAGACATGTAACCCTTCAATTTACGACACTCAAGTTACTCATAAAACGCCATTTTATAGAGCAGTATATATTTAAAGGTTAACTGTTTTCGGCCATTTACTTCATAAAATTTCATATACTCGTTGATAAGAGTCGATATATGTGAAATTGACGGTTTATAGGCAGATGATGATGTTTGGTGTTTTCGGGTTACGATTATGAATGGGGTTAAGCTTGCGTGTAATTACTATCGATCGTATGAACGCTGTTAGTTCACCGACGCATTCGCATGTGGCAATGGAACTAAGAAAAATCTGCCAGTTGTATGGAAGCGTTTCGAATATGCCGTCTCAGTCTATTTCATAGCGAGATTAATTAGTCGTATCCTTGTCGCTAGTGTTCCACATTTAAATGTGAAATGGTTACACAGATGCAGACTTTCTGTCAAGATGGACACATTTTTTTTTGCATGATGGAAGCTGGAAACAATAAAATATTGCTTTATTTAATTTGGAATTACGCGGTTGGACGCGTCGATGGTAAAAATGCGTATAAAAGATGTTCACACTTACAATCCACCAAAAAAACGTATGTTTCGCATATTATGTTTCGTTGCCGCCATAGATTCGTAAAAATTTCGCAGCCACATGCGAATGCGTCAGTATTCTAACAGCATAAAGATGTGTCGTTGTGAGATATCTAAGAATGATTGTCTAGAATATTTCAGATATTTCTGAGTCAAGTTCTTCAAAATGTTTCAATTTTGTATTCAGTTGAGAATTTTGTTGTGGAATTTAGTCGAACAGATGACTCCTTGTACATTTCTTACATTGTGAAGAGCTTTACATATTACAATTCAAATAAAAATAATGTTTAATCAGAGCCATTGCTTTACTTAAGTCACAATGTGATTTTTATGAACTTCGTTGCAACCAGGTATAATTTTTAAAATGTATACGTCGTAGATAAGTCATTATCCACATTTATGTACTCATAATGTTTTCATTTCAAGGCCTAGAATTATTTTCTAATTATCACAGAATAGTTGACAAATTGTTTTTCTATAATATAGGTGATTATACAGATATGAAAGATATGGTGTGTTTGGTATGATAATATTCAGAGGGATGTATTCAGCCTGCGACAGGTGTACGGAATTACGGTGTTGGCAAGAGCTATCAGCTGGCGTCCATTAAAGACGACGATTCAGTTCTCTTCTTTGCCTGAAAAAGCTTTTCCTTAGGCTGGCAAGGTGAGGATCGTTACGCTATAATGCTTTAACATTAATTGGATTGGTAACATCCACAATTAGATTCTTTAAGTACATACATACATACATTTACTCACGCATTTTTCCCGTCGGGGTAGGCAGAGACAACGGAACGCCACTTGCTTCTAGCCTTACAAATCTCACGCGCTTCCTCTACATTCATTACTCTTTTCATACATGCTCGCCGGTTCTGGGTGCTTCGGACCTTTCCGTTCTTCAGAACGTCACCAATTTGGTCGACGACTGCCTACGAGGTCGGCCGCGACCGGCTTTCCCCTACACGTTTGCGTCATATATTTGGTGCGTCATTCATTCTTCACTCATTCGCTCCACTTGTCCAAATCTCAGCATTCCCTTCTCAATTCTTGTCACAATATCTTCTTTCAGGCCACATTGCTCTCGTATTACTGCATTCGGAATTCTATCAATCAGTCTCACCCCACACATACTACGCAGTGATCGCATCTCTACTGCGTTAATTCTGCTTTTATGCTTTTTCTGCCATACCCAACACTCACTACCATACATCAGCGGGGGCACAAGTACACCGTTATGAACCGCCAGTCACGCCTCTTTCGGCACAGTCCGATCGTTTATAAAGGCGTGCAGCGCTCCATTCACACAGTTTCCCGCGGTCACTCTCCTTTCAATATCTCCTTCACATCTTCCATCTCTTGTAAACATGCTACCCAAATATACAAATTCTTCAACTTGTTCAAGATGTTCATCATCAATCGCAATATTCCACTCAGTCACACTTTCATCCTTCTCAAACACCATCACTTTCGTCTTTCTTGACTCCATTTTTAGTAGCTTACAATAAAACAGCAGGTAACAATCAAATTGACTTGGTGATTGAGTACAGGCGCTTCACTTGCTCAACCAAACGCGACGGAAAAATGCTCATTTTTGTGATAAAAACTAGTCTTATATAAACTTGCCAGTATAATTTTCATAAAAAAGAAGTTGATCGTATGAGAATGTACTAAGACTTATCGTAACTACTTACTTATCTACAGCTCCCTAGACGGTGATTATGCCACGATGTCTCTAGGTGAATAAAGTAATAACCATTATAAAATTGTAGTCATGTCACTGTTACCAGATCATGTATAAAAGCGTCGGTTTTGATTTCAAACTCAAACTCAAATATGTTTATTTCCATAAAAATGTTTAAAGTTTTTGGACACGTCATACAGAATACGTCATACAAATTAAAATAAAAAGTAACTTTAAATGCATATTTACATAATTGAGCATTGCAAAAAAATGGCTGTTCAGAAAGTAGAGCCTCGTGAGAAGAATCAGGCAAGGAACTCCGGGCCACTCTTTTCTTCGTCTTGATTCTATACAATTTAAAAACTTAGTAACTACATTGAATTTTTCATAGGTATATGAGCTGGTGTGTCTATAATGTTGTTGACAATTAATAAGGTTTTAATAATACTATAAAAGTACTAAACTAGCATAATATAGACACAATAACTCATATTCACATGAAACTTAACAATAATCAGACATAAGTAGCCTGTGGGACTGAGCAAATTAACCTCAAGCATTTTTATCTTCAATATAATCTAGGACCGAATAGTACCCTTTTTGATAAAGTTTGCGTTTTATAACCTTTTTGAATTTATTAAAACTTAAATTTTGTATTGTTTAATCTAGCACCGAATAGTACCCTTTTTGACAAACCTAAATTTTGTATATTGCTTGGCACATTATTGTAAAAGCGCACACATTGACCTTGAAAAGATTTTTTTATTTTATCTAACCGGGTGGCCGGCACTACTAGTTTGTTCTTATGGTATTCAAATTGTAGATATCACTTTTCATTTAGTATGAGACCTTGTTTTGGAATACAGATATTAGGTTGGAATAAATGTACTGGGTTGCAACTGTTAAAATGTTTATTTCCTTGACTTTATTCCTTAACGAAGCCCCATAATCCAAATTATTAATTGCTCGAATAGCTCTTTTCTGCAGAACAAAGATGGTCTGAATGTCGGCCGCATTTCCCCACAAGAGAATACCGTATGACATTATATTATGAAAATAGCTATGTTAAACAAGCCTGGCTGTGTCAATGTCAGTTAACTGGCGAATTTTCCTGACTGCGTATGCTGCAGAGCTGAGTCTATTCGACAATTTACTAATATGTGGTCCTCATTGCAGCTTAGAATCCAACGTAATGCCTAAAAACTGGGTGTTATCCACAAGATCCAACACATCATCTTTAACCTTAGGTGTTCACTTGTTTGACGTTAGGCATCAAAAATCGAATACATTTAGTTTTAAGTCTATATAAAAGCAGGTTGTTAACCTCAAACCAGTGAACTACCTTTGAGATAGCAATGTTTACATTGTCCATATCAAATTGTTGACGTTTTAATTTAAATAAAAGAGAGGTATCATCAGCAAACAGTACTATCCCGTGATTGTCATTAACGAGGTGTGGTAAGTCATTAATATATGGTAAAAAAAGGACCGAGGATTGAACCCTGTGGGACGCCCATTTTGACCACAGACCCATTGTGAACGCATCCCGTTGACGTTAACTCTCTGAATCCTATAACTTAAATATGAAGTAAGAAGATTCAAGTCTAGGTGTACTTTATGACCGTTGGTTATATGTTTGTAAAGTCCCCTGTGACACAGGATATATTCCAAGGGCGAGTGTTGTCTTTAAAAAGAATCACGATTGTTGAGACATGCACTCAACAGCTATAACAAAACGTCGCCACGGGGTCTGAGGTGCGGGGCGAGTGGACGGCTCGCCGGCTCGTGCGCCGCTGTCATCGACAATCAGCTGTTACAAGTCAATTTAATACGATCAACCGCGCTCGCGCAACCTAAATATCTTTAGTCTTGTATGTTCCGTAGACACGACCATATTATACATGTAAACTTCAGTAGTACTTCATCGAATATAACACCAAAGTATTACATTCCACTGCAGTTTTATTCCACACTACACTCTTTCTTCTGGAACCAGCACAACCACGCCGTAACATAGAGTCCTGTCGCCGTTACGACGAAAGAAACTTGAATATAGTCAACAGAGTACCTACAGAGGAGCTGTACAGTGGATTCAAGTCGTCTTATCCTGTGATAGTTGGATTTCTTGAAGAATTTGGCCGTTGGGACGTCACGAAACGACACGGTAGAACATAGCCGTCTTTGTTGATTTGAACCCAAGTCAAATCAAAGGATACCTACGCAGGACTGTGGGACAGGAACATCAGTGGTTTGCATCATAACTTGTGAGATCGTTCCATTTTCATTATTTATTCATATTGTCATTATCATCACATCACATTATCATATTTAATCCCATAAGCTTAATCATTTATTCATATTTTCATTCCATTCTATTCATTTTCATTTCACAAAATATTGCAAATAATTCAAATACTGCAAGTCATTTTCACATATTGGTTATTCATCTTGTTTTTTGGCGCTGTTCATCTCTTCATTAGTTCATAAGTAGTTAAAACACTCATTTTCATATTTTATTTCATTTAAATGAGTTTATAGTAAAAAACCCTAAACATTTACACGGTTACAAATTTTGCAAGTCATTGTCACACATTGGTCATCCATTTTGTTTCATACCCTCATACATTTATATGTAGTTATAGCATAATTTTCATTAAAATATTTTATTCAATTTTAATAATTTAATAATAACTTTAGATTATCAGAAGATTTTTTTACACAGCAAATCTTTTGCAGAATATTGCTTATTATTTCAATTGAAAGGAGTGTTGTACATTGATGAGTTTGGCTTTTTTGTGTACTTTTCTTTTCTTGTAAAAATATTTTTTCTTGCTTGCTAGTTCTTACTATTTTTGCAACATGTCAGACGCTAAAAGCTTAATTAAGAAACGTGCTTTAATGAAGGCAAAGCTTACTCTATTTGCATCTTATTTAAATATATCACAGTATTGTGAAAAACTAAGTGATACTCAAATAGTTGAGGTTGAATACCGTTTCAACATATTTGAGAACTTATATGAAAAATATGATGCATTATAGTGTGACGTGGAGGCACTGGTGGACGATCCCAGTGAACAATATGCGGAGCGTGAGAAGTTTGAGAAGCAATTCTACAGCTTGGTGGCTACTGCGCGCCAGTTGATCACCAGCGCTCGCAGTATTCAAACGGGAGACTCAACGTCCGAGGTGGATTCTTGTGCCAAACACACACATAAACATAACTCTGTACGCCTACCTAAGATTGATTTGCCAAAGTTTTCATGCAGCTATCATGATTGGTTCTAACCAATCATGATAGCTGCCTGTAACCAATAAACTCTAGTTTAGGGATACATTTACATCTATAATACACAGTAATGACAGCATAAACAAAATCAATAAATTACACTATCTCCGTGCTTCCTTAAAGGGAAGTGCTTCTCTTGTCGTAGATAATTTAGATTTCTGTTCGGAGAACTATGACTGAAAGTTACTTTGTGCGAGATATGACAACAAGAGACTGCTTGTCAACAATCATGTACAAGCTCTCTTTAATGTGAACCCTATCACTAAAGAGTGAAGTATGTCGTTACGTCACATTATTGATACAACAAATAAAAATCTTAGAACTTTATCTACACTTGGGCAACCAGTTCAACACTGGGATACACTTATAATTTATATTGTGGCCAATAAATTGGATCATGTGACAAACCGTGGATGGGAGGAGCATAGAAACTCTCTGACTGAATATCCAACATTAAATGTTTTTAATAATTTTCTCAGTAACCGATCTGATTTATTAGAAACACTTGAGGAGTCTAAGTCTATCGAAACAAAGGGCGAGGGTTACAATGTTAATAATAAATTAAATAAAACTTTTATTGCTTGTACAGAAAAACCTAAACATAAATATTTATTGTGTCCAATGTGTAAACAGGATCATAATGTATTTACATTTGAGACATTCAAATCACTTCCAGTACAGGTTCGAATAAAAAAGGCTCATGGTTTTAAGGTATGTCTTAACTGACTTCGACCAGGCCATGGTGCTATTAAGTGCAAGCTAGGGCATTGTAAATATTGCAAAGAAAAGCACAATACCTTGCTACATATTGATAGTGATAGTGACCTCTCTAACACTCAAAACATTGCCTAGTCAGCTAATCACACATTTTGCTTTCTACAGCGCTCGTGCAGGTGCTGGACTCAAAGGGGAACTGTTACACTGCTCGAGTCTTGCTGGACAACGGAAGCACGGCTAACTTTGTGTCCATCAGTGACTTTGTCCGTAAGCTTCATATTTCTACCTACAATGCCGAGTCTAAGGTAATATGTATTAATTATCAATCTTCTAGTTGTTCGCAAGATTGTTCGATCTGCTTAAAATTACTCAATAGTGATTATGAAATCAACATTGAGTGTTTTGTCCTACCGAAGGTTTCGTCATACATACGAAAGTCATTTGTTTATACGAGCAACATACATATACCTTTGACCATTCGTCTAGCCGACCCTAAATACTACATTCCGTCTTCGATCGACATCCTAGTCGGCGTTGAGGTCTTTTGCGTATCATAGGCGCGAATCGGGTAGTAACGATAAGATAAAAAAGGCCGTTAGTGGAATGAAGAATGGGAAAGCGTTAGGACCAGATGGAATACCAGTGGAAGCATGGAAAGCGTTAAGAAATGATGGATGGGCGTGGCTGGCTTTATGGTCTATCCACACATATCCGGGCCGTGGACGGGACGTGGATGGGACGGGGACGGGCCGTCACCAGGCTTCCGGGTCCCGGCCGGGATATTTCGTTCACACACGTCAGGGCGGCAACCGGAGCGTGGACGGGCTGTCACTAGAGCTTGAATTTTAATATTTGAATTATTCGAATTATGATTTGTGTTAAATATTCCAAAGGAAATTGCAATTTCCGATTCTAGTTCGAACAACTAATAAAATATATATATGTATATATAAAGGCGTGGCGAGGTGATTTCCTCTTGCCTCACGCCAGATTTAAGCCCATAGTCCTCATGCAGAGCTGTACGTGCCCGCCTGACAGAGTTTATTGGATTTACATACCAATATTGTAGCATTCACGTACCTACCTCATAGTTCATACTAGTATCTACCTCACTCTCAGTTTTTAACTTACCCCATACAGATCGGCAAAGTTAAGCACCGCTTGCACATGTCGCCACTTGGAGGGGTGACCACGTGTGGCATTTACATCTGAGCGCTATCTTGCTTCGGAGGGCACGTAAAGCTGTCGGTCCCGGTTCTTGTCTCAGGATAGGAATCGTTAGGCTATGAAGAAAACTCCGACACTAGAGTTGGCCACAAACTCTCACAAAAAACAACAACGAAATAACAAGAGGTTTAAGGTCGAATGCCTTATAAAGGTCTAAGAAAAACGGATTTACATATGTGTTTCTAACTATGTAGTACCGGACGGTCAGTGTTAAAAACAAAACTAAACTAATTAAACTACGCGACGTGCAGACAAATTTTAGGGTCTATGTATATATCCAGCAAATTATCGAGCACCTTAGTTGTAATGGTTGCCAGGAATATAGCCCTATAGTTATGAAGTTCAATAAAGAAAAAAAATTTTAAATATAAAAATATCAAATAAGTATTCGAATAAAAATTTAGAACATTTGCAAGCCCTAGCCGGAACCTTACATCTGTCACTATAATTGCACTTGGGCAAGTCTAATACAAAACACCGATCTAGGAATAACATGGATTGGACATATCTACCTACGAAATAAGCGTGCATACCTACTGATTTGGTAAAAAATAAAAAAAAAATTTTGTAAAAATATGTAAATTGATATTTGCAGTAAGTTACTTTAGTTAGTTTAAATCTTTTTTCAGATTAGTTTATGCCGTTACGCAAATGCGGGCAAACAAGGTAAAGCAAAAATGTCCCTTGACATGAAGACAAACTAAACATTTCATTTCTAGGAATTCTCGCATACAGTTGCTGTTCATGTTATCTTTTGACAAAAACAATAATTTTTCCATAATTATGTACTATTTGCCCTCTCTATGTATATTCTTTACTCAAAGTGAAATTGACCGTGTGGTTGACGGCATAGAATACAAGTGTCACCACCCCCTATCTTCCCGTGGGTGTCGTAAGAGGCGACTAAGGGATAACACGATGCAAATACCATCTTTGCGTAGAGACGGAAAACTCGACATCAAACCCTATACGACTGCCTCGTTGGTCTCACGGCATAAATGTGCGCGTGGGATCGGGAGGTCCCGGGTTCGATTCCTGGGTCGGGCAGTGTTATTGGGTTTTTCTGTCACGAAATTCTCAGTAGCAGCACGGAGTCTGGAAATGTGCCCGGTACGGCAATAGGCTCGCCCCTTATTACGTGGGACTAAAAATATCTGGCGAAAAGTGGGTGAAGAAATACACCTCTGCCTACCCCTTCGGGGATAAAAGGCGTGACGATATGTATGTATGTATGTATGTATGTAAAGAATATAAACAAAAATGGGCGAGTCCATTGCGATCTGTCAAACTTATTATGTCAGGTTTTGGTCATAGATTAATAAGAAAGATAAGTTAATTTGCAGTTATTATGAACTAAATAAAGTCTTATGCAAATCACGAAAGCATATATAAGTAAGCGTTTTCTTGGTAGACCTATGTCCTGCAGTGGACGTTTATTGGCCAATATGCTGATGAAGTTAGTTAGCACGAAAGTGAACCAGCATACATTTTATAGTATTTCTTAACTCTACAGTACCGTCGCACGTCTCGCTGTATGATGAAATACTTCGAAGAATATAAATAAAGTTTCAGGAAGTTAATTTCTACCAGTGAACCTTCTTTTATTTTGTTTGTAGGTACTACCAACGTTTCTATGTCCCAATAATTAATTTCATAAGGAATGAATATGAAGGGTTAGGTTAGATGCCTTTCATAATTAGTAATTGCGGCAATTTATTTCACATTACCACTTCACAACATTTTTTTACCTCATATATAGTTATCACTATAATGTTTACCAGCAGAACTTCAAGAAGACAACAATATTAACAAGTCTCAAAATCAAACTCGAGTCCTATTTCATAGCAGTCTAAAACTTCAATCAACCATTTTTACAAACATAAATTAAAATTTTGCCAAACTTTTGTGAGTACAAGACTTAATACACGTCAACAAATCTTAGTCACATCTGTTTTATTTCAGTATTAATCTATGGCCAAATTATTCACTAGTTATATGTGTCATAGCGTGTCTATGGATATATGATATCCTAGAAGTGACAAATATTTGAAACCAGGAATTTATATCAGTTAAAACGGAATTATCTCATTAATAAATTTAGTGTCACATGACCCTTCACCAAGCCGAAGTCTACTCGTTTTGCACATCATACCAAGTCATACTACGCGAAAAGAATACCTGGGAAACGAAATATTTTTTTAAGCTTAAAGAAATAGACACATTTTATAAGCCGCAATGTATAGCGAGCGCTTGCAGGAAAAATTGGCGCCAGAAATGCACTGTACCTACACCGGCCGTATCTACGCGACGACGGCAGTTTATGATCACGTGGTCGCGCGGCCGAGGGGGTAATGCACTTGTCCACAGCTCAGCTGATGACTTTAAAGCTGCTTATTTTAGAGAAAGATTGAAAATTTTGTTTATGTTTATTTGGAAGAAAGTTTAGATTTATCATTCAAAACACGATTTTGGAGTTATTAGAAAAACAAAACCTCATACTCATACGCACCCTGCATGTGTCTGTAACTATGTAGTACCTGGGAAATTCTTGGTACAGGAGATATTGAGGCTCAAAGTCACGACTTTTTTTTTCTATAAATTCCACTCGTACGAGCGTTGATGCACATCTAAGCTCGTATAAGCTTGAGCCGTCAGAGTCTATGTTGACACTGACACGATGTCACTACCACTTCGAGCGAACATGCCGAAATATGCTCGTTTACGCGGGTTCGGTGTTTTTACTTTATTTGACTCGTTACCTGAAAATGTAATTATGTTGCGATTTTTGCAATTATGATTGACCATATTATGAAGTTCGCACACCGGCAGGATATCTCAACTTTCGCGAGAATCTCTGCAGCTAATACAAACGCGACGAGAAAACCTGGCAGGCACTTCGTCAGATCTAAATAAAAAGATCTTCAAGCTGGTAAGACGCGACCTCCGTAGCTCCAATACACGCTCTTTACAAGATGCGATCGAGCGAAATCGGGGGTCGAAAGTTTTTACTCAGCATTTAGGTCGAAGTCATCTGACGAAGCTGACCACGTCAGACGGGAAAGTCGCCACTTCTAGGCCGGAGATTCTTGAGGAGGTTCAGAGCTTCTACGGCAACCTCTACACCTCAAAAGCGTCCCGTCCCCAACCCGACTCCGAGGATCCAAGAGCCACTTTAACCCGCCACTTCACGGAAGAATTGCCAGACGTCAGCCAAGACGAAATCATGGTGACCCTGAGGCAGCTTAAAAATGGAAAAGCTCCCGGGGAAGATGGAATTACGACGGAGCTGCTAAAAGCAGGTGGAAAACCTATACTGGTGCAGCTCCATAACATAATTAATTCTGTTCTGTTCTCGGGGAGAACTCCAAGGGTGTGGAGCAAGAGCATAGTCGTTTTGTTCTTCAAAAAGGGAGACAAAACTCTTTTGAAGAACTATCGACCTATCTCGCTATTGAGCCACGTCTATAAGCTATTTTCCAGGGTCATCACGAACCGTCTCGCGTGTAGACTCGACGAGTTTCAGCCACCCGAACAGGCCGGTTTTCGAGGAGGATATGGCACCATAGACCACATGCACACAGTGCGGCTGATTATACAGAAGACAGAGGAATACTCCTATGTCTTCTGTATAATCAGCCTATTGATTGATTATACAATCAGCCCCTGTGCTTAGCGTTTGTGGACTGGCCAGGCCTTTGACTCCATCAAAATCTGTTCTGTTCTGGAGTCTTTGCAACGGTGCCAAATCGATTGGCGGTACGTCCAAGTGCTGAGAGATCTGTATGACGCCGCGACTATGACCGTCCAAGTACAGAACCAGCACTCTGAACCTATCCACCTGCATTGAGGCGTGAGACAAGGGGATGTTAACTCTCCCAAATTGTTCACAAATGCAATGGAGGATATGTTCAAGACGCTGCACTGGAAAGGACGCGGTATTAACTTAAAGGGCCAGTACCTCTCACACTTAAGATTTGCAGACGATATCGTTATCGTGGCTGAAACCGTGCAAGACTTGCAGTATATGCTGAGCAGCCTGGCTGATTCTTCTGCTCGCATCGGTCTCCGGATTATCTTGGATAATGTTCAATGAACATGTCTCTCCGGAACCGATTATCCTAAATGGGGTCCCTCTCGAAGTTGTTCAGGAGTACGTCTACCTTGGGCAAACCTTGCAGTTGGGTAGCAACAACTTCGAGAGGGAGGCTTGCAGAAGAATACAGCTCGCCTGGGCAGCATATAGGAAACTCCGTCGAGTCTTTTCGTCATCCCTACCTCAAAGCCTTAAGACAAAAGTCTTCAACGAGTACGTCCTACCCGTTATGACTTACGGTGCCGAGACGTGGACACTGAAGGTGCGACTAGTCCACCAATTTAAGGTCACTCAGCGAGCTATAGAGAGGACTACGATCGGAGTTTCTCTGAAGAATCGAATTCGTAATGAAGTGATCCGACAGAGAACCAAGGTAATCGACATAGCTCAGAGAATTAGCACGTTGAAGTGGCAGTGGGCTGGTCACATCTGTCACAGAACCGATAACCGATGGAGTAGTCGTGTGCTAGAGTGGAGACCGCGCTTTGGCAAACGTAGTGTAGAACGCCCTCCGGCTAGGTGGAGTGATGATATACGCAAAGTGGCTGGCAGCGGCTGGACATGAAGAGCCAAAAATCGGGCTCAGTGGCGTGCCATTGGAGAGGCCTTTATCCAGCAGTGGACTACGGCAGGCTGATGATGATGATGATGATTTTATGAAGTTTGTTGATTTAACGATTTGTTATCATAGATCTGACCAATGCAAATCATGAAATTACCAATGGATAATTATAAAAAATTTCTTGAAATGCGATCATTTAATAAAATGGCCAATTTCACCATACGGCCACGACATAAACCCGCTTTTACATATAAGCACCATAGTGATAGAAATGTTATAGCGCAACTTGCTGTCATCTATTGTCAATACGACGTAGTTGTGAATAATTGGCCATAGACTTACATTGAAATAAGAATAGATTAAGATTCCTTTATGGTATACGACACCCCACCCTACCTCACGCCACCCCACGCATGTTGAGACTAATCAATCCCATACATTTAGTAAGGTGCAGTGAGGTGTAGATATATTATTATTATTGTTATATTATAAGTTCGTGTTGACGTTCCTAAAGATAAGTTAAGATTGTCAATATGTGAGCACCATGTAGTCGCTTTCTTTTCTTGCCAATTTTTTATTGTCATTGTCATGCAGTTCTGGGTCGTCATGCTAACTTAAAAATCTTGCTTATGGTGGCGTTGTGGGTCGGGTGGTTTGGTTCCCTAAAAAAGAGTTGAGCTAAGCTATGGCTGAGTCACACATCATACTCGTGAACGGGTGCCATCTGCCCGGATTGGTGAGCTCTGAACTGCTGCCGAAATTCTGTCAAAGGATAACTATATTGGAGTTTATAGTCGTCTCACATTGTACTCACATATTTATACTTTATACCTTATTTTATATATTATTAATTTTAATCATATTGTCTGGACTTTAAAAGAGACTACGACCTCTGAGTTTGTTTCGGATGTTTCTTCTCAGGACAGTCAGTTAGGAAACACCGGCCTCATCCAGTTTATTTTTTTTTAAGTATGACTTTGTTTAAGTGTTTGTAATGAACCTATGAACAAATAAATGATTTGACTTTGACTTTGACTATACAACACCACCCAACGCCACCCCACACGTCACCATCCATTCAATCCAGATCGGCGCGTTGATGGTGGAGGGGAAACACACGCCATCCGACGCTTGACAAGCAATGTGTTTCTAGTTAACACACAACGCCATACGTCTTTTGAAAACTTTCCTATCATGATTATACTTTTTTAGTGTTCGTTTAAAAACACACCATTAGCTACTTGAATTATTAAAATATAAGCCCGCATTATACGATTTGAGTTCAGGCTAATACCGTTATCATTATAATAGAAATGATGCTTCACTATAAATGATGAATCTTCCTCAAAATCACTATTTAGGAAATTATGTCATAGTTTCGTAAATATTGGAGTGAAGAATATACAACGGGAGTTTTAAATATAAAATGTGCTTAGTTGTATTTTTTTCATGCGTCATTTCACTCGCGTTTGAAAGTAATATTTTGCATAATAGTTAATACACTCGTCCTTTTTTATTCATAATAGTCTGACCCAGAACAAAAAAAAATATTATTAAGTTATATTTACTAGTAAACGCGTTTATAACATTGTATTAGAACAAGTAGATACTTACTTGCAAAATAATATAAAATAACAATTGAAGCTTCGATTCTTTTTCAGAAAATCATCTCTTCGATTTTTTGATTATCTTTTTTCGATTTGTCTCTCTCAAGTTTGTGAACTAAGGAAGCTAAGGACTAAGTAAAGCGTCATTGTGCCTTAACGACAATTCACTGCCATGTGGTTCTTCTGAAGATTGAACACAGCGCATCTAGTGCTTAATATATGTATTTATAATATTGTTCTTCTGGATGTCACGTCGCACTTAGCGCATCTAGTGCTAAATATATTATATCTATGGCGCCCGTCGCCGGCCCGTGCACGTCATGGCCCCGGTCGAGGCACTGACAACGCACTGAAGGAACGGCACGGAAGCTCTGTCCCCGGCCCGCCCACGGACGTGTGAGAACGAGTCCATATAAAATGTATGCAATGATTCTTTTCTGCGCTCCGTCCCGTCCACGTCCCGTCCACGACCCGGTTGTGTGAGGATAGACCTTTATTCTTCAATAAGCTGTTGCACGAGGAGACCATACCCGAGGAATGGTGCAACAGTTACCTGGTGCCCATTTTTTTTAAATAAGGGTGATATCCAAGAGTGCAACAATTATCGGGGAATAAAGCTAATGCCTCATAGTATGAAAGTATGGGAGAGAGTAATTGAGCGACGCCTGCGAGACGAGAGTGAGATTTAACGAAACCAATTCGGTTTTAAGCCTGGTCGAGGTACGATGGATGCCATTTTTGCACTTCGCCAAATGTGCGAAAAAAACAGGGAGGCACATAAAAACTTGCACGTGGTATTCATCGACCTTGAAAAGGCATATGACCGAGTGCCTCGTGAAGTCTTGTGGTGGGCCCTTAAGAAGAAAAGAGTGCCTGGAAAATACCTGACGTTGATTCAAGCCATGTACGCTGAATGTAGAACGCAAGGCCGATCCGCGACCGGTATCACAGCCAGATTCGATGTGGCCGTAGGCTTGCACCAGGGGTCGGCCCTTAGCCCCTACCTCTTCCTGTTAATTATGGATGCTATATCATCGGACATACAAGAAGAGGCACCCTGGTGCATGCTGTTTGCCGATGACATCGTTCTGGTAGCAGAGAGTGGACAAAAGGTGCAGAGCAAGCTGGAGGAGTGGCGGCTGAGATTGGAGAATGTAGACCTGAGAATAAGCAGAACCAAGACAGAGTATATGTTCTGTGACTTTGGC
This sequence comes from Euclidia mi, assembly GCA_944739405.2. Taxonomy (NCBI): domain Eukaryota; kingdom Metazoa; phylum Arthropoda; class Insecta; order Lepidoptera; family Erebidae; genus Euclidia; species Euclidia mi. Next base: position 35,818,933 of record OX123192.2, on the reverse strand, counting down.
GGTCTCTCCAGTCCTATACCGGTTACACTCGGCGGTATACCTCTACCAGTATGCTCCGATTTTCGCTACCTAAGTTCACTCCTGCAAGATGACGGCGAAATTGATCGGGATGTTAGGCAACGAATTAACGCAGGATGGATGAAATGGCGACAGGTCTCAGGCACAATATGCGATCACAAAATGCCTGTGAAGTTAAAAGGCCGCATGTATAAGGCGGTTATAAGGCCTGTCGTACTGTATGGAGCTGAGTGTTGGGCTACAAAGAAGATGGATGAGAAACGATTGCATGTTGCTGAGATGAGAATGTTACGGTGGATGTGTGGAGTGACAAGAATGGACAGTATTAGGAATGATTACATTAGAGGTAGTATGAAAGTGGCACCCATTGATGAAAAGGTAAAAGGGAGTAAATTGGCCTAGTATGGACATATAATGCGAAGAGATGAGCTGTACGTAGGTAAGAAAGTGATGAATATGCACGTAGAAGGACGAAAAGGGAGAGGGCGGCCATGGAAAAGATGGATGGACTGTGTGAGATGGATATGAAAAAGAAAAGGATAAATCGATCCAATGACTGGTGACAGAGAAGTATGGAAGCGAAGGACATACTGCGCCGACCCCAAATAAATTGGGACCAGGGCAAGACAGTGATGATAGGCGCGAATTGGGTCACTTTAGGTAAAAGCAACTTTGTTCGAGTCAAAGTTAGGCTGGCTTATTTCTGGTGCTTTAATTCAATTCATCTTTTCATGCATACTGATAATCTACAGTCGGACTTAGCACGTTTTTGGGAATTAGATTCGGTAGATTCCAAACATAAATATACTTCTGAAGACGGGCTTGCGAACAACTTTTCGTAGACACCAAGACTCGCAACCCTGATGGTCGATTTGTGTTAAAAATTCCTCTCAAAGATTCACCTCATGTTCTATGCGATTCCTATGCAATGGCTAAACGTAGATTTCTTTCACTTGAACGGCGTTTAGCTAGGGATTCTCATTTTTATACCGCGCGCGCGAGCAAGTGAGCGGACGTGTTACTAGTTGTTTATGCAGCTTATTATTATTTTAAGTCTATTAAAACTAAATGAGTGCTTAATGTAACGGCTTTAATGCCGCTATAAGTGGTAGTGGATATATGAAGTGTTCACTAGAACAATGCAAGAAATTATATCATCTGAAATGTCTTGCACTAACTAAGGAGAAGGTTGAAACTTTCATACAAATTTATAAAAGTAATTGGAAGTGCCCAGAATGTGCGTGCAAAACCCCGAGGAGTGATAATTCGGAAACACCAGTTTGAGGCACCTTATTAAAGAATAAAACAGTGAGCCCCAGCAATTACGTAAACATGGAACGCGGCAGTCGTCGTCATGCATAGGAAGAAATTGTGATGGATAGTGAGAAACAACTAATAGAAGAAATACGTATGCTTCGCCAAGAAATGACTATCAGGATGGAACAACAAATGAATGAATACATGATCCTAAGAAACAAATTTGATAATATAGAAAAAAAATTACGAGAAATGAAATTAATAATGCAGGTAGTACGAGAGAAAGACAGTAAGTTAGTAATATTATAGAGTGAAATAAAAAAATTAACCTAGAGAAATAAATATTTAGAAGCTAGACTAAATAGTGGCGGCGTTACGCCCCAAAAGGACAAAAAATTTGAAGAAGAAGGAAGTAAACAATCGTTGATATCATTTGCGAATGTTTTAAAAGAAAAACCAAAGCAGGTAATCAGCAAAAATGTTCAAAAGAAGGAATGTGGGGCCACGAAAACTACTGTTAGACCCGTGTCTAACGAAACAATCGACTGTAGTTATAGAACAGGAAAATCAGGAACCGGATACTGAGGATAAATGGACGGTCGTAAATAGAAAAAATAGCCGGTACCGGAATAAAGAAGTCAGGAAAAGAGGGAGCACAAGTGCAGTCCATATTCAGGGAACCGAAAAAAAGAAATATTTACATGTATGGCGTCTTCAGAAGGAAAGTACGAAAGAAAATTTAGAAAATTATGTTAATGATGTAATATACAAAGAGGAAAATATATTGATCAAAGTCGACAAAATAAATCATAAAACGGAAAGGGATTATGCGTCCTTCATTATAGGGGGAGGGGAAGGGCTTAGTGAACACACCGGGTTTCGAGATGCGGCAGGTAGTCGTGCCAGCTGAAGTAAACATTGATATGCGTACGTTTGAACTGGTTTGTGCTGCCATTTATCAGCGAAATAAGTTATTGTTTTTATTATGTGTAGTCTATTTACCACCGAACAGTACCGAGAGTGAGTACATGATATTTTTTAAGGTAATTGAGCAGTACTGTGATAAATATAAAGATGTGGTCGTTTTAGGAGATTTTAATTTATTTTCTAGTTCATCGTACATTAGTAATTACTTCGAATATTTTAAGTCATACTGTGGATTCACTCAGTGCAACAACGTGAATAATTGCAATGATAGACAGCTAGACTTAGTGTTGAGTACGCTTGTACAGGGGGAAGGCGTGTGTGTGCGCGCAGCGGAGGTGCCGCTCGTCCCGGTGGACGTGTATCACCCGCCGCTTGAGGTATCGGTTCGTTATTGTTCGCGCTCACCGCGCTCGCGCCCGCTTGAGCGCGACGACTCGAGCTCCGTGACACCGAAGTTCACTGACACTCACGCACGTAATATTATAACTACAGGATGGAATTTTAACAAAGCCGATTTCTCAACTTTATATTATTTGATAGCGAATATAGACTGGTCACCGATGAACGACTTAAATTTAGAACAATGTTTTACTTATTTTTATGATACGATTAATTCGGTACCTAATAGATGATTGCGTACCGAGAAAAATGCGAAGTCAGGTAAACTCAAGATACAATTATCCTGAGTGGTACACTGTTGAAATAATTCGCGACATAAGATTGAAGGCTACACAAAAGGTATAAAAAGAGCGGCTCGAGTACAGACTACCAAGTGTTTGCTCTGTGTAGGTCGAAAGTTAAGCGTAGTATCAAATTTATGTTCACGAACAATATCAAAGCCGGATAGAAAATGAATTAAGAAATAACCCTAAATCATTTTGGAATTATGACAGCTCACAAAAAAGTAGTAGAAGTCCGAGAAAGATATTAAAAAATGGTAAGGAGTTAAAAGGTGAGGAATGTGCGACTCTTTTGCCGACTATTTTTATTCGGTTTACAGCACTGAGCGCGCTAAGTTAAATGTGGACGAGGCAATATCAGAGGCGGGCAACGAGAATAATGCAGCGCGCGTTCATATTGGTCAACTGCATCTAGCCGGGGTATATAACGCTATTCAGAAACTGAAGCCGAAGAGATAGACTGGCCCGGACGGTATCCCGTCATATATTTTCAGGGATTGTCGTTCGGTATTAGCTGTTTAATGAAAGCCATGGAAGGGGTATTTCCAGATAAATGGAAATTAACCAGGGTGGTTCCAGTGCCGAAAACGAGCTCGGGAGAACAGGTTAGTGAGTATAGACCGGGGGCAGTGTTGTCAACTGCCGCCGAGGTATTTGAAGCGGTTCTCCATCAGACTATTTATCGACAGGTAAGCGAACAATTGTCAGACGCCCAGCATGGATTTTGTCCCGCAAAAAGCACTACCAGCAATCTTTTGTGCTATATGGCTAAGGTAATACCGGTTATAGACAGTGGAGGGCAAACGGATTCGGCTTACTTTGACTTTAAGAAAGCTTTTGACCTAGTCAATAATTATGTCTTGCTGGAGCAGTTAGATGCTATTGATTTCACTTCACACTTGCTTTGCGAGCTATATGACTGATAGACAACAGTATGTGGACTATGAGGGCTATCAGTCAGACCCATATTTTACGAGGTCTGGCGTTTATCAGGGCAGTAATCTTGGGCCTTTGCAGTTCATTATAATGATTAATGATCTTCCAAAGGTAGTGAAATACGCTCAATGCTTATTGTTCGCTGACGATCTTAAGCTGTCGCTGCCTATAAAGAACACGGAGGACTGTTTGAGGTTACAAGGGGACATAAACAGCGTTGTGGCCTGGAGCAAATCAAATCTGTTGCAGTTCAACACCTCAAAGTGCTCTGTAATTTCTTTCACTCGAAGCCATACTCCTGTTTTACACAACCACAGTATCGACGACATACCACCGGCACGAGTGATAGAGGTTAGGGACTTCGGGGTAACGTTTAACTCAAAACTAACATACCAGGACTACATCATTAAAATCTGCAAAAAATCATACCGGATCCTAGGCTTCATAATTCGCATGGCCCGTGGATTTAATAAAATTCAAGCGATTACCGCGCTTTATTATGCCTTGGTTAGGAGTCAACTTGAATGTAACGCAGTCATCTGGTCTCCACATGAAACTAAATATAGGCTCATGATGGAGCGACTACAGAACAAATTTATTAGATATATTTATTATCGCCAATATGGAGTGTACCCTTTTTACCCATTAATGTACCCTACCTTATTTATTTTAGTCATGGTAGGTTATAACGAATTGGACGTCAGAAGAAACCTAACATTAACGAAATACTTATATAAAGTACTTATAGGAAAGCTATCTAATTCCGATATACTAGCATTGCTAAATATGTGTGTGCCCGATAGGTATGTGTGGGCTCGCCGCAAACCGTGCCTGCTGCTCGAACCGCGAGGCAGGACCAATCTTTTGGGCAGGGCACCGCTGACGCGTGCAATTCACACTCTTAACCTTATAGCTCACAAAACTGATATATTCTGTTGTGCACTGAGTGAATTTACCAAGGTAGCCTTATTTGTAATTTGTTACAGTAAATAGTAATAATAATGATATGTACCTAGATATAAGAAATTAATATTGTACTAAAATGTTATGATCACTACACTATTGCATTAGGGTAAATCCTGTAATAATAGTTCTATTGAGATACTTAATAAATAAATAAAATAAAATAAAATAAATTTTAAAAGGCTGTATGTCGAATATATGAATGAAAACATACAATTAGGTCATATGACTCTAAGCAATAGTCATACACCTAATTCTACACCTTCTCATTTTCTGCCTCATCATGGCGTCTTGAAAGAGTCAAGCTCTACTACGAAGTTGCGGGTAGTGTTTGATGCTTCGGCTGTCACCACTTCAGGCAAGTCACTCAACGCTATTCAAAGAAACAATTAACATGTGTCGTCAAGTCGTGTATAATTTGCAGTCTGCAAAATACAAACTTCGCAAGTGGAAGTCCAACTCGAGTGAAGTTTTGCAGGCTCTTTGCAGTGACCACAACGTCTCAGACCTTGTTAATCTTAGTGACGATAGCCATCACAGATATGAGAAGTATCAGATGTAACGCACGGCACAGTTGCGTGCGGCCACTAAAGCAAATACAAAATTGAAAAGCGAATACAAACTCGTCTCAGTGCGCTACGAAGCATCGTACAGTTCACGAGTCACGATCACGTCAACTTTTAAATTCTCAAAATGCCGTCTTGTGTTCTTTAAACACTGTAAAAGTTGTTCCTAAAAACAAAAACAGGAAAATGGAATATCTTTTCACAGGTAACTATTGATAATTTGACTGTTTCCTAATTTAATTTCGATAAAATTCGTATTTGTGCAAGAAATATGTAAGTGTTGCCAGTTTTTGTCGACGCCGTTCTGCCTGAATTAGGGAAAATGCACTTGTCAATTGATTATGTGATAATGATTGTCATGTTAATGAAAAATACATTACCGTATTATAAAAGTATACTGTAGATATATCTTCTTTCTCATAAATATAGTAATAGAATTTCAATTTCCAATAGTATATACCTTACATAATATTGTTTTGAGTTCGATCCCCAAACGATTCAAATATTCGTGTACACCCTGCTACTCGTCAAGCTTATAAACTTTGACCTTTGCACCGTTCTTATGGCGTAAAGAATAAGTATCAAAATCGTACAGCAAATGTTTAGCTTGACTTGGCGCCGTGTGTACATACATACTTATGGCGTAGGGAATAAGTATCAAAATCGTACAGCAACTGTTTAGCTTGACTTGGCGCCCTGTGTACATACATACTAATGGCGTAGGGAATAAGTGTCAAAATCGTACAGCAACTGTTTAGCTTGACTTGGTGCCGTGTGTACATACATACTTATGGCGTAGGGAATAAGTATCAAAATCGTACAGCAACTGTTTAGCTTGACTTGGTGCCGTGTGTACATACATACTATTTATTTCTCAACTAATCGACGCCAGCGGCTTCGCACGCACATATTTTCTTATTTCTCGTTTTGACCGATCCCGTGGGAATTTCGAGAAATCCCGTCTTGGTGCACCCCTACGGTTCCCAAGAAACATACATGCTAAATTTCAGCTTCATGCGCCGAGTAGTTTCGGCTGTAGCTTGTCTGTCAGTCAGTCAGTAACGCAAGGATTTTATATATTATACAGATTTACGAAGTAGTTAAAACTTAACTCGGTACCTACCGACCGGTCTCCGAACCGGCTCGGTACCCGTAAATTCTTCAAAACCGCAAATGAATATTACATAACTATATGCAAAATACTGGGAGATTATTCATAATCTGGCAACTTTTCACACACATAGACGCGCGTGTCCGTACAGTGCCAGTCGCCAAAGGTCACGCACACATAGCTGTCAACGTGCCACGCTTAGTTGGACGAATGTGCTCTATCTGATACTAATTCTCATATCTGTGATAGCCATAATATGTCCCCCCCGTGGGATCTCCACCTTGTCGTGGTGGGGGGGCTCAGTAACCGTCGATTGGTTACCCGCGGTGAAGCTAAGAGGGATCCAGGAGGGGACGCTCCGTGTGGGCTTGACGGAGGCCTGCGCAGGATGCGTCCAGGGGGGCGGGTGCGAGGGACAGTTCTTCTGTCCCTCGCAGTCAGGCGTGGTCGCGGGAGGAGAGGCGTGTCGGTGTTGCATTGCCGCGCGCCCTATCTCCCGCGACCAAATGGGGGCGCACCATTCGATGCGTCGCGGTGGGGCCGCAGAGGAAGAGGAGATGCGGTGTTGCGTTGCCGTCCTCCTTATCCTCTGCGGCCGCTTGGTGTTTTGGCGGCGGAGCCCAATACCCTCATCCGCCGCCAAGGGGGTTTTGTTCGGGGCCCGCCGGACCATCTGGCGGGCCAATACCCGTCGTGGGGTTGCGACGTATGCTTGGGCGAAACCCGACCCTCCGACACACGGGTACTTTAAAAAAAAAAAGCCATAATATGTCGAAAACGTTAGGACTTAATTGGAGGTGTTCGACGGATACATTAACCTTTTCTATAAATTTGTCTTCCACTGATAGAGTTACAAAGCGTCAAATCTTGTCAATCATTGCTCAAATTTTTGATCCAATCGGCTTAGTTGTTCCTTCCATTGTGGAAGCAAAAATAAGAATGCAACAGCTTTGGCTTTCTAAATGCTCTTGGGATGAACCTATTCCTGTAGAGATTATGCATGCTGGACCGCAGCTCTTACTTGCTACGATAAGCCACCTGTACTACCCTGCTGGTGGTAGAAATTTGGCTAAAAAGGTTTCACAGCAATGCTTTCAATGAGTTAGCTAGTCTCCTTTTGTTGTTCGTTGTTGGCGTTGTTCCTATATTCAGCAGAAAGATTCAGAAAAAGAGTGCTATTTTAGTAGATACAGTAACGAAAAAGTCATAATCTTGGAATGAGAAGGAAGTTTGATTTGTGCTGATGAGTTCACATAATTTGTTGTTCAATCTGATGTAGGTGAGAAAGTGATTTTATGTTTTACTTTTTATTCATTTAGTTTTTTAATGACTTCTTCCACGGAACACTGAAACAAAAGGTGAAAACCCAATTTAGAAGAAACCCAAGATTTAAAATACCCATATTTAGACCAAGCAAATAGTTTTATACAAGCTATGCCAATTAAATTCCCGTGTCCTCTGTACCAGTCCCAACTGTGAAGAACCTCAACTCAATGTTTAATCATAGTCTGTCCTAGTTAAATTTGTCAAGATTGTGATTGTCTTAAGAAGAAAGATAGTTTATTTATTTATTTTTAATAGGTACGCAAACAGATTAGAGTCTTTTTTCTTTTTTTTTGTTGTTGGGTTGGAAAAAGGGGGAAGGGCGAAGGGGACAGTCAGACTCTTACTGACTAAAAACCAACCCGTGTTCCTCATGCACTCGTGTGTCGGAAGGTAGGGTATCGCCGAAGCAACCCCCCGACGGGTATTAGCCCGCCAGATGGTCAGGCGGGCCCCAAACAAAACCCCCTTGGTGGCGGATGAAGGTGTTGGGCTGCGCCGCCAAAACACCCAGTGGCCGCAAAGGATAGTTAGGACGGCAACGCAATACTGCATCTCCTCTTCCTCTGCGGCCCCACCGCGATGCAACGATGGTGCGCCCCCATTTGGTCGCGGGAGATAGAGCGCGTGGCTACGCAACACCGACAAGCCTCTCCTTCCGCGACCGTGCCCGACTGCGAGGGACAGACAGAACTGTCCCCCGCACCCACACCTATGGACGCATCCTACGCAGGCTTCACCCAAGCCCACGTGGAGCGTCCACTCCAGGGAATCCCTCTTAGTTTCACTGCGGGGTTCCAAGCCACGGTTACTGAGCCCCCCGTCCACTACAAGGTGGAGATCCCACGGGGAGGGGGGGGGGGGGTTGTAAAAGATTACAGTCTAATCACGATTATTAACAAGTGTAAACTTAATTTATAAGCTAGACGGAGATCCAAAGATAGTGTACACAACATGGATATATTATAGTGGGTTTGAGTGTGAAAAATTATTACTATAAATAAAGCTAGCGCATGCACATGCAAATAAACTATAGAATATTATGACTATCGGTAACATTTGTAACATCGCACTATTACTTATAATTAAATTAATTTAAAATCAAATTTGGAACTCTTAAAAAGCAAGTAAATCCGACACAGTTTTTTTATACCTATTGAATCTTATATGCAAAATATCGATCTCTTTATTCACACGTGCCATTCCATTGTAAGCGCTACACATTCTTACTACTGGATTATAAAAGATGTTAGTCAAAAATGATGTAATAGCTCACAGTTGTGCCCTTTAAGTGTGAGAGAGACAGTTTGAGTTAAAAATATCGGGAACTGCTTCATTGTCCAACAAGGACAAATTAAACGACAAGCAATCATACAACACCATATTATTAGTCTACCAGTGTGAAACATCATTATATTCATATTATTTGTGTAAAGTAAAGATAAGACACGTTTTAATTTACGATGATACTCAGTTCTGAAATATTTATTCCATAATGGTAATTATTAGAACTTGATATATAGCGTAAGTTTATCAAAAAGCCCATTTAATTTTCCTGTTTAATATATTTCACAAGAAATGTCGAATTTATTGAGAAGTTAAATAAAATTGGCACCATTGACAAAATTAGTTTTATTCGACACAAACATTCAAAAGCAATTTTATTTTAACTCTTGATCCTACAATTCCGTGCGTATCGGATTTGTCTCGCATTCGGATGACATGAAAAACCGATTTTTAGCGATTCACCCGATATTCCAGTGGAATAGATAGCTTTTATATTTTTTTGGGCAAAGTCTATCATAATATGTTTATCTTCCAACATTTGGGTTGTATGCTCGCAGAGTGTAAACTGTCAAAGGTTACGATTACATCTGACCTTTGAGAGAGGTATGTTATAATACTCTTGAAAGTAAATCCACAATAGTTTGAGTGATAAGAGACGACACTTGCCATTTAGGTATTACATAACGTACATTTAAGCATGTCTTTCTTCTAAGAAATAGGGCAGGTGTTTTTGTGTTTTATTTCTTGTGTTTTTCTGACACTTAGTTATATCTACTGTCTTATTTTTCTAAGAAATACACTTGGCCTGAGTATACACATTGCTCAAGTTTTATATATGAGATGTTATAACACATAGATTATAAATAATTATATTTATAGTGACTGTTGCTGATTAATTCATTGAAGTAACGGTTTTCAAATTGCTTTAAGCGGTTCCATTTCAAAGAAAAAGCAGTATTTTCTAAATGTTATTTTTTACCATAAAAATTATGCACGACTTGATCTTTACGGTCACTTGCTTTAACGAAGTAAGATCAGTGTATTTAGCCAATGAGGCCAGCCCTTCCCCAGATTAGGTACAGTAATAAGTTATTCGTCATGATATTCTATTTGGTGGACGTATATACTTACTCTATGCACCTGTGTTAGCTCTGACCGGAGATTACTCAAAACATTCTGCATTTTGTAATGTAAATGTCTGAATATAAGCAGTATTATATTATTGACCATAATTTGAACATGCAAACGGTTAAACTCGAAACATGGGGTTTGAGTATTGTCGAATGGTTTCAAGGCCTTGATAAATTATCAAAAACTAGGACATATAGAAAAAGCACGTTAAAAAATCTAATAGCGTTATTCAGAATCTTCAATCGTTTCTTCGCTGCCTAATTCCTGTGGTATCTGTTAGGACCTGTCACTAGCAAACTGTGCCTTCGCCGTTAGAAAAGAATAGTTTTGTTTATTTACCAACAATATAGGTGATACATTGCACGTCTTCAATATAGATAAATTAGTCCTTGTACATTTTGTCATTGTATGATATATAACAGTCATATGTTTTAGATTAGATTAGATAAATCTTTATTGTACACCACAAAAGAATAAAAACATACATTGAAGGAGCACAAACAAAAAATGCACTATTGGCGGCCTTATCGCATACAGCAATTTCTTCCAGGCAACCATTAGGAATGGACTCATGACTGTAGAAGGAGCCAAAAGTATTTGATGGTGTAGTTTTGAATTTTTGATAAATATATTTTAACTTATAATACATAAAATAAATACCTACTAAATAGGTACGTTGACATACATATATAATATATTATATATACACTACATATAGGCATTACAGTCGTTTAGCATCTAAGTTATTGCTGTCTAACCCATAGCAATGTTGAGCTAAAATGTCCAGCAATCACAAACTAGGTCACGATGGTGTCACAAACTTCAACACTTTCGCTTTTATAAAATTTAATACCTAAGAATTCCCGGCACTTTCATCGGAGCGTACATTTCAGCTTGACGTACTTATAGTACTAGCCCTGAAATTACGGGCATGAGAACATTTTCATTCTGGCCCGTAAGCTACGCAAATTTACGTGATGTTTTAATCTAAAAAGCTGAGTGTACTCGCGTGGAAAATCCCAAATTAAACGGTCCCCGCTGTAGGTGACTTAGAGCCCTTATCCCCTTAGTACAGCGAACGAAATATGAAGCCGTGGTGCGTCCTATAAACTTCTGCCTACTGTCTTTACATGGGGATAGTCATTAAGGTATTTAAATGAAGGTGTACTTGCCTGTAATTTCTTGCCTTTTTATTTTAACAAAGTTATGTGAAGACTTAGGGCCGGCGCACATATAGCGAAGCGCAGCAGAGAGCATTTTTCACTGTAAAACCAATATTGACATAGATCTCGTTTTGAAGTAGTCAAAATCGAATTATTACATAATAGTTGTGCACTTTTACACGTCCGGGAATTAAACCCGGTGTACTATACGATAAGTCGCTCCTGTCTTAGCGTTGTTTTCACTTGCGCTTTCGTATAACACCAATCACTTGCACATTCATCTTATGCTGTCGCGAACACAATGTCGATGATAGTTATACAGGAGAAGAACGTTGCCCTGCTCAATGCTATATGGCTGCTGGTCCTAAGGATGGGTCCGTAAGGAGCTTACGCTAATGGTATACGCAACACATTACGGAATTATGCTCAATGTCAAACTTGTGTTCAAATTAGTTTATGAAGCTTATAGACGCGAGTGTCAGCGATAGTTGTTGTACAACATAATATATAATATAATATACTACCACTTACAACCGTCACCATCTAGGCCTAAACTAAGCATAGCTTGTATTATAGGTACTACGTAATGGATAAACATACATTTATACTTTTTTTAATATGATACTTTACTCAATACTATATTTTAGACTTTAATTGGTGCACAATCTTTGAAATTAGCCTACATATTTTTAATGTCCAAGCTGTCTTTTTTGTCAGGGCGAACGAATCGAGGCGTATAGATTGTGTTTTTTCTCAGCGTCAGAGAATTCAGTCAACGTCAGAGAATCTTCCCTCTAGAGAAGGACATATGGAAGAACGCCACGTCAATGGTATAATGAGGTCTAGGGCGTATGTCACTATGGTGCGATTGCAGGAAACGGTAAAATTCAGGCTCTGTGTGAAGAGCCTATGGGGTGACCTATATCCCACAGTAGACGTTTACGGCCTCATATAATGAAGACCAAAGACATAGTTTGTAATCACAATGCGAATGACTCTTTTGCTATTAATATCTGTTAATACTATTTTGCAAAAACGTAATACAACGCCTATCTTCTACAGCTAACCTTTTAAAATAAAATTAAATAATTCAAAACTCTGATAGTAGCCAAATACTCTAACTAAACGGTCTCTCTAAACGGGCACTCTTACCACGGTAATAATATCTAACAGTATTGTAACTCCATACAAACGCACAAAACTCGAGTTATACCTACGCGCCTCGAGCGCAGTACCCATTATACTGTGCCTATAGTACCCAACAGCCGCGATCGTGCCGCGGTGACGAACGGACGGTGACGGTTTTTGTAGCAGTGTTCTTTATTTAAATTATAATTATAGCGATGCGTTGTAGACTTATATCGTGCTGTTTGAATTCTTCTTTAAGTCACATAAAGATAAGATTTTTCAAATTCAAAATGTACCTATTGTAGTATTAATGTATACTAGCAGAACATTTTTATCTGCGTTAGGGACAATGTATTACATATTTAATTGAAGTCTATGATTAGTAGTACCTTAAGGGTAATTTTCAAAATGGAATCGGATATGAATCTACTTTGTGTAGGTTACTGCTTAGTCTACTACAAAATAAAACAGTAGACAGTGCAACCAATAGGTAATTTCCTAGGGTGCTTACATACCTACATGATTTTTATTTCTTTGAATAAAAAACAATAAGTAATATTTACAATCACAAAACTAAAACAAAACTTCGAGTAGGTAGATTGTAACGTATGTCCGGTACTTACCGCGTTGCGTCACAGTACCGCCCATACGCTCGGCCAATCAGAGAAAGCCATCGTCCGCACTCGCAAAGCCTGACCAAATATGGTCATAAACGGACTCTCAGCCTGATGGAGGGCCCGGTATATAAAGGGGCCGACAGAGAGGCCGGCACCGCTACTCTAACGTCGCTTCTACTGTAACTAAGCGTACCTACTGACCCTACGTCGTATTTACGTGTATCCTGGTCCCAGCTACGGGTAAGCACTACATTTACTGCGTTAGCGTACTGCCCATCTCTCTACCTGCTAGCTGAGGCCGGCTGACGCCGCCTGCCTGACTCTATTGGTTGTGGCTCTCCTAATGCTGCTTTCCTTCAGGTTCCAGGTTCACCTTAAGACTTCGGCTACGCTCCTAGACCGCTACACTTCCTGCATCGCCTTCGGCGTCACTTCTGCCGAAGAGTCTGGCCTGCCCTGCTCCTCGTACTCGCACCGCCGGCGTCTGCCGCTGAACCAACGGCCTGCGAGGATCTACCGCTACGCGCAGCCTTCGAGCAGCCTGCCTACACACTACCGGAGGGAACAGCGTGGGAGACTGCAGCCCTTAGTGTTCAGGCCAGTGTCGTGTTGTTGGTCGGTCATACTCGTGGCAAGGGAAGTGAGACAATACTCGGCAATAAACGCATCTAGAACGTTTACTGCGTTTTACTACAAGAACCCGTTACAAGATGTAGTTAAAATACTTGAGGCGAGCAGCCCTATTGCTGTTTTGCGCCCGGCGCGTCTGTAGGCATATAACTCAGGGAGACGGCTGAGTTACAATACTGTTACATTATATTACCTTACTAAAGTGACATATATTAACAAAGGTTGTTTTAAAAACCCACCTACTAATGAATAAAGGTCAAATGTACATAATATGTATGTAAATGACATACGCAAATTATTTTCAACTCTAAGTAGAATAATGTGTACGTGACATGCTTGTCGTTTGAGAGAATTGTAATGTGTGTCGTTGTGTGAAGGGCTGTCGATATTAATGAAAACAAGATTTAGTTTAAAATCAAATCTGGCTAAATTAGTGTCTTGTTACGTAATTTGTGCTGCAAATAGTTTCAAATAAAATTAGTGCTTTTGGCAACCGATGCATTATTATACCTCGTTGGCACTGACAAGTATGTCAAATACATACTGTCTTAGTTTATGTGACTTCGTCATCAGCATCTTACTCGTTGTGCCGGTTGCGATACGAGATCTTTGCGTCGAGGTTAAAAAAAAGACGTGTGGCACTCGGAGACTGCCGTGGTAAAGCTATTGCATAGCATTTTTTATCAACTTATGCAATTATAATTATATATTTATTTTATTTTATTTTATTTTATTTTATTTTATTTTATTTTATTTTATTTTATTTTATTTTATTTTATTTTATTTTATTTTATTTTATTTTATTTTATTTTATTTTATTTTATTTTATTTTATTTTATTTTATTTTATTTTATTTTATTTTATTTTATTTTATTTTATTTTATTTTATTTTATTTTATTTTATTTTATTTTATTTTATTTTATTTTATTTTATTTTATTTTATTTTATTTTATTTTATTTTATTTTATTTTATTTTATTTTATTTTATTTTATTTTATTTTATTTTATTTTATTTTATTTTATTTTATTTTATTTTATTTTATTTTATTTGTTACATTAATATCTAAAGGGTGTTAGGTTTTTTCGTTACGGAATTTCTGGATTCAGTCGCCGCGCTCAAGCCCGCGATAAAAGCTATGCAATAGCTTAAAAGTAAATTACGTTACTTACTTTTCCTGACAGCCCTTTGGTCTCACACTTACATTTTTTAAAGGCATCTCCCGCACCTGTCATAAATTCTGTGTCGCAGACGAGTTTAAAAACATACAACCAACGGACCTAATGAATACCCAGACTCAAAACAATTTATGGCGGCGAGGCGACCGCTTAAACTACTACGCCAACCGTACAGTCAAATAAGTCTACCGTTTGTTTTGATAACCGATTTTGTATACTTACGAAGAAACAAAACATAGTTCATAATTCATTTATTAATTTGCGTATATGGGTATACATTTGCAGATCTTAATAATAAATACATTGTTCTATTACCATATCCCACCAATTAGGCATGCAAACACAGAAACAGTAAACTAAATTATTACAGTTTAACGTGAAAATATACAATGTCAAATAAGAGTCCAAAATGTCATAATTTAGAAATAAGAATATTAAAATGTTATGAAATAATTAAAAATGAAATTATAAAATATCAATAATAATTATAAAAGTACAATGTCAGCTAATCACAATTAAAATGTCAAATATATAAAGTTTATTTCTAATTAATTATTTGCATTATGTGTATCATCTAAATATTCCTGCAGCGAGTAATAGCATTTAACTACAAGCAGTTTTTGAAGATGCCTTTTAAATAATTGTAGATTTTCAATAATTATTTTTAATTTGAGTAGGTAATTTGTTGTAAATGCGTGGTGCAGTGCAAAAGAAGCTTTTGTGCATTAGCGCCGTTTTACTTTCGATAACACACAATTTACCAGCATGTCGAATACTTGTTTTTTTTTTAAATAATTCCATATTTTGTTTCACAAACACAGCACACTCCTTTATGTAAATGCAAGGCAGGGTCAACAGATTATTATTTACAAAGTACGGTTTGCAACTATCAGGTACCTTTATACCAAAAATTGTTTGAATGCACCGCTTTTGAACTTTAAATTCCGATAGCCAGTCAGTAGAATTGCCCCAAAATATTATTCCGTACCGTAATGTTGATACGACAATGCCATGATAGGCTGTTATTAATGTTGATGTATTGGCTATATTTTTAGCCTATGTAGTCCATATGCGGTCTGACTCACTTTGGTACATACATAGTCTATATGGTCTTTCCAGTTTCGTTTTTCATCTATTTTTAACCCAAGTAATGTAGTTAATTCGCTCTCTGTAAATTGATAACCATTGTAATTACTATTTAATTTCTTATCGGTTCTTTCTTTTCTTTGTTTAAATTCAATTATTTTTGTATTATCTAAGTTAATTTTTAAGTTGTTTATTTTTAGCCATTGCATAATTGATGTGATAGAATTATTAATGTCAATTTCATAAGATGTCAAGGTTTTATTTGTAAATAATATTGTGCTATCATCAGCAAACAAAGTCATATCATAGGTAGTTGTTGTTGGGAGGTCATTTATATAAATATTGAATAGCAAAGGTCCCAGGACACTACCCTGTGGGACTCCAAATTTTATAGTTCTTACGTCTGACGTATGAACCAATTCACTTTTGGATTTAAGACATATATTCGTAATTTCAGTCACTTGCCTCCTATTTAACAGATATGATTTTATAAGCTCATGAACATTACCCCTTATACCATAGCGATAGAGTTTGTCAAGAAGAATATCATGTCTGACGTGATCAAAAGCCTTAGACATATCCATAAACATGCCTATTGCTGACTGTCTTTTGTCCATGTTTTTCGTGACAGATCTGAAAAAAATGTAGATGGCCAAATTAATATTTTTGTTTTTACGAAAACCATACTGTTCTGGCACAAGTATATTTTCCTTTTCCAAATAAAAATAAATGCTGTTATAAATAACACGCTCAAATATTTTTGCAAATATAGGAATTATAGCGATGGGTCTATAACATAATCATGCTACAAGATGGCAATAGGTTGGCTCAATAGTGTGGAACGAAAACTTCCGTCTACTCTTCTAGACAAAGGCTTGATAAAGGTAGCTGTATAAAAAAAGTCTATCAAAAGAAGTTTTGTTTTAGAGCTAAAGATTTCCTTTTTAAGCTAGTTATTTAAGACAATGAGGCAATTTAACTAATTAGGAGAAAACACCGCATCCAATTAAAAAGGAGCTTAATTACGGTGAACGCTGGTTAAACCTGGGTCCAACTTATGTTATACTAGCCGTTGCCTGTGACTTCGTTAAAGTTTGATTTTAAATTACAAAACATTCATATGGTGCTAGTTTTTTACACATCAGAAGGCCAATTCTCGTATTTTATATGACATTGAAACTATATTTTGAATGAAATGAGATTATATTTTGAACCGACTCAGAATCGGTTTTCAGCTAATTTAATGTCATTATCGTCTAATTTGACTTCTATAGTTCGACGTTGACAAATTGGTCAATTAACATTCAAATATCAGTTTATTTAGGAGAATACCATGTGTGCCATGAGTATGACATTATATCGAAACTTCATATTTTGAACAAATATAAATAGGCTAATTGGGCCTCAGCTCTTTCATTCTTTTTCAAAACATAGCTATTAGCTTTTGTTTCAAATGACTATTATCCTTTAGTAGGCAAACCAAGGCCAACTGAGGTTCATAGGTAACAGCTGTGTATGGGATTCGCTAATGTCAAGGGCACACACACAGTCTTGTCTCGGTGTACCCTAATATCAAAACGTGTTATACATTTACTAGAGGATGCCTGCAGCTACGTTCGCAAATTTTATTTTAATTTAACCATTTCTGCCCGGTATCTCTTCTTAGTGAACGCCTACGGCTCCCAAGCAACATGACAAATTTTCAGCTCCTTGCGCCCAATTGTTGTGCATGTGGGTTGCCGGTCAGTCAGTCATTTTGTAATCAGATTATCCAGCGTTTCGTCTATTTACGGCATTTCGCATCCAGCCGCTGCAACCATTATGCGTATATCGTTACTCCACCTTAATTAATACATTCAGGCAATTCTTCACAAAGGCTCCCCTGGTTTTATGGACGAGGGAAGGAAAAAACGATTGTATTCGCGCTTGGAGTAAACTAGTACAATATAAAGCAAAGAAAGAATATGCATTTGTAGTCAGTTATCTGAGTCTAGATCTCTTCAATAGCTCTGTACATACATTGAATTTGACCTGCTCGCCTGCAACCTCCAACAAAATTATCAGTCGTTCTTGTGGGAAGCGAAACCCCTGCTGCGTCGTCCAGTGCGTAACTACCACTCTAGAACCTTCCTATGTGTCCTGCTCTTGTAGTACTAATGCAATAATGCGTATATACTATTATTATTATACTAGCTGGTACCCGCGGCTTCGCACGCGGATTGTAATAATTTTTTTTTTAACTTTCATACTTTGCGCGAACCTTGCAACCTCCTCAATCAATCTCTTTCGTAAAATTCGTCCTTAGTGGACGCCTAAAATAAATAAACTACATCTCATCCAAATATAATTTTTATAGTCCTGGCGATTTTCGAGAGTTAATAATAACTGGAAATATACACATATAGGTATATATACTACATAGAGTTAGTATCATGACAACAGCGCCAACTACCGGATCAAATTGTAGCCTATATATAGAGCTATAAAGTCCTCTACCTTGAAGTGAAAGTCTCATTTGGATCGGTTTAACCGTTCCAGAGATTACCCCGGACAAACAGAAAGACAGACAGACAGACAGAAAGACGAACAGACAGACAGACAAAAATGTTAAAAAGGGTTGTTTTGGACTTAGAATCGTGAAGCTAACTATATGCACTTGAAAACACATAGTTATTTTGAAATCACAGACACACACTTCAATTTTATTTATATGTATAGATGAGTAGAAGAAGTAAAGACTTGTTATCGCGACAACAGCGCCAACTACCGGGTCAAATTGTAGCCTATATTTAGTGCTATAAGGTCCTCTACCTTACAGTGAAAGTCTCATTTGAATCGGTTCAGCCGTTCCAGAGATTACCCCGGACAAACAGAAAGACAGACGGACAGACAGACAGACGGAAAGACAGACAGACGGACAGACAGACAAACAAAAACGTTAAAAAGCGTTGTTTTGGACTTAGAATCGTGTAACTTACTATATGCACTTGAAAAAACATAGTCATTTTAAAATCACAGACAGACACTTAAGTAGAAGAAGTAAAGACTTATTATTGCGACAACAGCGCCAACTAACGGGTCAAATTGTAGCTTATATGTAGCGCTATAAAATCCTCTACCTTGCAGTGAAAATCTCATTTGAATCGGTTCAGCCGTTCCAGAGATGACCCCGGACAAACAAAAAGACAGACAGACAGACAGACAGACGGACAGACAGACGGACAGACAGACGGACAAAAATGTTAAAAAGGGTTGTTTTGGACTTAGAATCGTGTAACTAACTATATGCACTTGAAAAACCATAGTTATTTTGAATCACAGACAGACACTTCAATTTTATTTACATGTATAGATGAGTAGAAGAAGTAAAGACTTGTTATCGCGACAACAGCGCCAACTACCGGGCCAAATTGTAGCCTATATGTAGCGCTATAAAGTCCTCTACCTTGCAGTGACAGTCTCATTTGTATCGGTTCAGCCGTTCCAGATATTACCCCGGACAAACAGAAAGACAGACAGACAGACAAAAATGTTAAAAAGGGTTGTTTTGGACTAAGAGTCGTGTATATGTACTTGAAAAAACATTTGTTTTTTTTTAATCACAGACAGACACTTCAATTTTATTTATATGTATAGATGACATTACCCCGGACAAACAGAAAGACAGACAGACCGATAAAAATGTTAAAAAGGGTTGTTTTGGACTAAGAGTCGTGTATATGCACTTGAAAAAACATTGTTTTTTTGAAATCACAGACAGACACTTCAATTTTATTTATATGTATAGATATAGATGAGCAGAAGAAGTAAAGACTTGTTATCGCGACAACAGCGCCAACTACCGGGTCAAATTGTAGCCTATATGTAGTGCTGTAAAGTCAGTTGCAGTGAAAGTCTCATTTGTATCGGTCCAGCCGTTCCAGACATTACCCCGGACAAACAGAAAGACAGACAGACGGACAGACAGACAGACAAAAATGTTAAAAAGGGTTGTTTTGGACTAAGAGTCGTGTATATGTACTTGAAAAAACATTTGTTTTTTTTTAATCACAGACAGACACTTCAATTTTATTTATATGTATAGATGACATTACCCCGGACAAACAGAAAGACGGACAGACAGACAAAAATGTTAAAAAGGGTTGTTTTTGACTAAGAGTCGTGTATATGCACTTGAAAAAACATTGTTTTTTTTAAATCACAGACAGACACTTCAATTTTATTTATATGTATAGATATAGATGAGCAGAAGAAGTAAGGACTTGTTATCGCGACAACAGCGCCAACTACCGGGTCAAATTGTAGCCTATATGTAGCGCTATAAAGTCATCTACCTTGCAGTGAAAGTCTCATTTGTATCGGTCCAGCCGTTCCAGACATTACCCCGGACAAACAGAAAGACAGACAGACAGACGGACAGACAGATAGACAAAAATGTTAAAAAGGGTTGTTTTGGGACTTAGAGTCGTGTAACTAACTATATGCACTTGAAAAAACATTGTTTTTTTGAAATCACAGACAGACACTTCAATTTTATTTATATGTATAGATATAGATGAGCAGAAGAAGTAAAAACTTGTTATCGCGACAACAGCGCCAACTACCGGGCCAAATTGTAGCCTATATGTAGCGCTATAAAGTCCTCTACCTTGCAGTGACAGTCTCATTTGTATCGGTTCAGCCGTTCCAGATATTACCCCGGACAAACAGAAAGACAGACAGACAGACAAAAATTTTAAAAAGGGTTGTTTTGGACTAAGAGTCGTGTATATGCACTTGAAAAAACATTGTTTTTTTGAAATCACAGACAGACACTTCAATTTTATTTATATGTATAGATATAGATGAGCAGAAGAAGTAAAGACTTGTTATCGCGACAACAGCACCAACTACCGGATCAAATTGTAGCCTATATGTAGCGCTATAAACACCTCTACCTTGCAGTGAAAGTCTCATTTGAATCGGTTCAGCCGTTCCAGAGATTACCCCGGACAAACAGAAAGACAGACAGACAGACAGACGGACAGACAGACAAAAATGTTAAAAAGGGTTGTTTTGGACTTAGATTCGTATAACTAACTATATGCACTTGAAAAAACATAGTTATTTTGAAATCACAGACAGACACTTCAATTTTATTTATATGTATGTATAGATGTAAGGACGGTATCCATTACATAAGGCTCAGTCTGGAAGTTTCTTTTCTTAATGTTGTTGCGATCAATACAGCCCAACTGAAATCTATTAACCTTAACTACTATAAGAACAGGATATTCTGGCATCGGGCTCACACTACTGGCAATACGCATAATAAAAGTATTAGCGTACCGCTTTGTGCGTAAGGGGAAATTTTGTTCGAATTGACTAGCTAAAGGAAATATGTGTACGTAAAGGAAATAATCATAATCATTTCTGTATCACACGTATCGGGTATTTTCTTTCTTTCGTTCCTTATTTTTAAGGCTGTCTATTTAATAATTTTAGTAGGTATTACTACACTCAGTAGTCTATAGCTAAGTTTATGAAGACAATGCAGGAAAGGTAATATGCTGTTTTCGGCCGGTCCGATTATTTTATCTATCGATGGATTTTGCTACTAGAGATAGATATTTAACATGTTTTGTATGCATTTTATGTACAGAGTGTTGATCTGCATTTGCAAAATATTTAAGGATTACATTATAGACATTATACTTATTCTACTACTAGAACTATTTTCATTAAATTTTACTTCGATAGTAAATCAGAATAAACTGTTGACAGATGCAAGACTGCACGATAGGTACGTGTGCTTGTATGTGTTAGGTAACTGCAATGCGAGCTCGCGGCGGACAGCTGAGCGACGGCAGGGGTCAATACACCGAGCTGATGTATTCTCATGTGTTTGTATTCAGCTATAGTAGTATATTCACCCCTGAAAATATTTTGCAAATGTATATCAACATCCTGTATATGGCCGTTAGAGATAACATGAGATTTGCTTGACTCGCTTCAATATCTATATCTCTTTTTAGTTGTATCAATGAAATCAAAAGATCAAACATTAAATTTATCGCAAGCATAGCATTTCAATTATAAATACGCTAAGCAACCGCAAAAATGTCAAATACATTACAATCCTACGACTATTACAAACGTTCACGTTTGCGAGCATTGATAGATGGATGCATGTATAGAACTCTCGAGGCAAAAACCACAAAACGGGTTTTGTTGAAATTTTGCAGTAATATAGCTTATACACTAGAATAGCACAACCTTTATCGCAATAACTGACTCCAACGCGGTTGAAGTTATGGGAAAAAAGTTGTGTATTCATTCATAAAAAAATAACATATCTGGCAGTATTGCCTATTATAACTTAAGTTACACTACAATATGTTTTAGAATACCACATATGGAAAACACGATAATATCATGTAACCCCATCAAAACATTATTTCAATTTAAACGTAAAACTTTCCATTTTATGAAAATATATTTCGGAGAATATAAATAATTAGTTTCTTAGTATAATTTCTTTAAAATCGAGTTTTGTCAGGGAAAACAGCTATTTTTATTTCGTAGCGTTTAAAATAGAACCACAATGATACGTTTATGGGACAAAAAGTCTCATTAGCTCTGTGTACAGAATTACTGGGAATAACCTGTTTCTGCGGGCACTATATCTATATATAAACCTTTTGTGTTACTGACTGAATGACAGACGACGCATAGTCAAATCATTGGGTTTGGCATGTGTGTCCCTTGGGGAAGGTAGGGGTGCACTAAGAAGGGATTTCTCAATTGTCCACGGGATCGGGCACTGTTTAATTAAAAAAATGCCGGTGTAGCTGTTGGCTTCCTCTAGTTTGATATATGTATATTGTTTTTATATTACTCAAGAGAGCCTGATAGACAGCACATAGATAGATATTATATTGCACAAGTTTAGTGTTTGTAAAAACACGATGACACTCGCTATTTCCTCATCCTCATATCCGACGTGACAGTGAGAGTTTGGGTGCAGGATCAAAGGCTTAGCGTGCTTCGAGAGTGACGGTAGTGTAGCACCACTGACAGCCTGACTCCAAGTTTCTATCGGATAATTCTTCACGATGGCCAAGACCGGCATGGCAGCCTCCAAATAACTTTCATGAGTTTAGTTAGCATTTAGTCACACAAGTTTTTCACGACATTGCCTTCACCGTTTCGCGACCGATAATTAATAATTGAATATGTTCAAAACTTCCAAAAGTCAGCGGTACGCACTGTGAACATGTCACTATTGGTATTCCTTCTATCTTTTTTAAGCACAGAAGTGTCTTGTGTTAACTACATTCCTGAGACATATTAAAATATTGTACTGAATTTAATATATCCAGTACTTAACATAGTTGTCCCAAATTCAGAAAAGTTACAGTGTAACAATTCATCACTACGTTACTAAAACTGAGTCCTTTGCCCGGTTTTATGTAATAGTGTCCTTAAGACCAAACCGTCTCGGGCAGCGACCATTCTCAATAGGGACTGATGATCTGCATAAAAGATATTATAGTATACAGGTGTGTGTACAAACACAAGGGCACTTTATATTCCCTCACTTTCATATCCAGGATCAACGGCTTAAATTGTTCCGTGAGTGACAGTATTGTAGCACCACTGACAGTCTGACTCCTAGCTCCTATTGAATTATTCGACACTGGCCAAGAGCGGCAGACTTCACAAAACCTTCCAGAACATTATTGAGTTTCAGGATTATTTAGTCACACGTTTCCTCGCGATGTTTCTTTTAACCCTTAGCGATCATGAAAAATGTAATCGTTGGTTCCCGCTATGAGTTTGTCACAATGTTATTCTTTCTATCTTTTCTAGACAGAAAAGTGTCGTTTATAAACTGCATGCCTTACACATATTCAAATATTGTACTGAATTTAATATATCCAGTGCTTAACATACTTGTCCTAAATTCAGAGAAGTTACAGTGTAACATTTCATCACTACGTTACTTAAAACTGAGTCCTTTGCGCGGTAAACGGTCCCTAAATATTTGACACAACGTTACGGGAGCTCAAAACTAGACCTATAGGCAATATCTAGTCTAACTTTAACATTGAAAACCCTAATAAAATTCACCTTTGAAAACGACACGTGTAGTTTTATACAAACTGTTGCATAGTTACTCTGTAGGTTTGTGAGGATACACTAGTTCTTTTTATTGTAAAACAAATAATTTTGATATAAATCGCCTCTTACTTTTCAATTGCGCAGAGTGCTTTAAGTTTATGACAATTCAAATCAATAATAGCCTAAATAAGAGACTTTAGAGACATACTGCTACGCAGAGGGCTTCGGGTTTCAAACACACGGCGCACCACTTTGCCTCTCTTAAGTAAAGTGTGTATTAAGTTGTTCATTATCGCTCGCTTAAGAGTAAAGGAAAACATGTGAAACACGTGAGGAAACTTATTTGTCTCAATGTTCTCCATAATAATGTCGAAAGAGATGAGAGTGTTATCTGCCAACCCGCTTATGGCCAGTGTGGTGTACCATGCTAACCTAACCTAGCTCTCATGGAGAGAAAAAGCCCCGGTGGAGAGTGGGGTAGTATACTTATACAATGCTGATAATGGTGTTCTGAGTTCAAAACCAAACTTTGTGCGTGAATGTGCTTAAATTCAAGCGCCAATACCTGAAAGAACCTCAGAACATCACTGCACTCTAATCCTTCTAGTCAAATACCTATTGCACATTGCTGAGACCATGACGTTTAATTATTAGTACAAGACATTGAACCCTCAGCCACGTAAACACTGAGACAAGAGTAAACACGAGTTGATTAATTACTGCTTTGGACTAGCCCTAAACGGCAATGGCATTTGAAATACTGTAAACATGTTATGGGATTAGCCAGTCGTTTAAGTGATTAAGAAACAATTCATTATCGAGTTGTATTGATATAGTTGATAATTATAAAGAATACAAAAAAAAATCATATTGGTTTGAATTTGTAAAATATGGTTTTAGTTTACAATTATTTGTAACGAGCGAGATGAAATCCATTATATAATAATATTTTACTCTTATTAGTAAGAACCCAGATGGCCTTTTTCTTAACAGAATAACGAGCCGCTTTAGTGTGTAACAGTTTCAGGAACCGTTCTCCAAGGACTTCACTCAATGTATTGTTACACCCTGAACAACAGTTGTACAAACAGTTTTAAGGTGCGTTTCCACGCTTGCCAAGGCTCGACGAGCATCTACAAGCCCCAAGCGTCAACAAATCTCGCTTGGTGTTTGGAAGTCGTTTACACGCTTGTGAATGCGTCAGTGTGCTACGTACATCCAAGCAAGGCGGACATAGAACTTGTATCGGCTATAAAGTTTTTTTTTTTTTATAGACTCACGTCTGTATCCCCGAAGGGGTAGACAGAGGTGTAAATATTACACCTACATTTCGCCATGAACTTCTAGGTAATAATAAAGGGCGAGCCTATTGCCGTTACCGGGCACATCACGAGACTCCGTACTGCTACTGAGAATTCGGAAAAACCCAGTAACACTTTTGCCCGACCCGGGAGTCGAACCTGAGACCTCAGATCAGCAGTCGCATACGCTATCCACTGGACCACGGAGGTAGTCACGTTTGGTTTAACCTACTTTTATTTTAAATACAAGTAAAGTAAAGCAAAAACAAGGAACAAAGAAGCAAAAGAAGTTCAACCAGCCACTCATTTTGAGACAACTAGACGTGCGTTCGTTACGAGATCGGAGCGGCTACTAAGCGCGCGCCAGGGTGTGAACGCGTTGCAAGCGCTTGCCGCAAGCGCCCTTTGATTTGTGTCCAAAAACCGACACTAGACCGGATCCTGTACAAGCGTCCACAAGCTCACGCAAGCTAAACCAAACGCCCTCTTTACACGCTTGTGCTTGCGGATGCTTGTCGAGGCTTGGCAAGCATGGAAACGCACCATTACACATTAATTTACATTTCTACTAAAATATAAATAAATATTGCAGGCCTTATCATCACTATAATAAAATGTTATGTAATGTCAACTGCAGATCCAAACATTTGCAGGCATGTTACATTGAGAGTTGGGGTCCATTTCAAAGAAGGTATGGGTCTAGTCTAGGGAACGGTGAATGCTGAATCGATCCCTCACCCCTAGCACTAGGCAAAGAGTGCAACACAGTGGGGGTTTAGCTGGAAGAAATGCGGCACACCCCTCTGCCGATCCCCACGACGAGGAAACCTAAGAGGATTCTTGACCTTAAAAAACGCATGTCACATTACATGACGATGCAATAAAGCTTCGAAATTTAAATTGTATCCATTCGTGAGAATTCCAAATCACAACGTATTGCACAAGTGTTCACTCAGACGTTACTTAGACCATGACGTAAACTATTAGTCCTAGACATTCTGCTTCAGATGCGTAAACACCGAGGCAACAGTAAACACTATGATTAATTACAGCTTACGACTAAATTTGCGGAAAGCCAGCGGCATTTGCGGTGCTGTAAAATATGAAACTTGTTATTTAGATAGGTCAGTTGTTGTGATTTGGAATAGTGTTGAAATGTTGTGCTAACCGTAAAATTCGCCGATTTAGGGGATTATTCCCAGATTTTTATTCAATCTGGGAGTTTTAGCGTTTTTGGTCGTTAAACATTGTTTTATTTTCTTTTTGAACATATTTTGCTTACTCACTTTTCAAGTACATGATATTCGATACTAGGCAAGCGCCATAATCAAATATTTGTATACTCGCAAACTAATTTATGTTACTATATCGTATACTTTGTGCTTGTTGAAAGCATCATCCTAAAGATGCACCACATTACTTTATAATTTTGTGATCGCGAATGTCTATCATACAATTCGAAAGCCAACATCACATATTTGGAGAGTTCTGGCACAAATATTGATTGAAATGGCGTTTGATGTCAGCCTATTTTCTGAAAACTTTATTCTAGTAGGACTAATCTAATCTATGAATCCAGTCCAGTTTATACATCTAAGTTTTGTGTTTCGACTTCAAAAATTTCATTTATTTTTCGTACATTCGTTTAAAACACAATTCAACTAACACAAACAAAGGTCATCATCAGCCCGTTATACTGTCCCACTACTGGGCACGGGTTTTTCTTACTATGAGAAGGGTAAGGCCATAGTCCACCACGCTGGCCTAGTTTCGAGAACACTATGGAGATCTCTTAGACATGCAGGTTTCCTCAAGATGTTTTCCTTCAACGATAAGCAAGCGATGATTAACAATTTAATACGCACTTAACTCTGAAAAGTCATAGGTGCATGCCGTGGATTCGAACCCGAGACCCACCGCGTAGCAGTCTGTCGGTCTCTCCACTCAGCTATCGCTACTATGGTTATGTACATGACGGCGGGTTGCTTGCATTTTGGCCAGTATCAACACTTCACATCACAATTTATTATAAGTTCACACCAAACCAAATTAACAAAACTAACTATAACTATTTTGTATTACTGAACACGAAACGAGTGACAGTTTCTAGGTACTTGTTGCCCGCCCGGAGTCTCCAAGAAAAGTGATAGTTGTCGTTGCTCCGTTGAACGTCAACCGTCATTCCCCCTCTTCAACTCTAGCGAACGTCACTAGACTCTGTCGAAGCGCGCCACCTTCTCACTTCCGTTTCGTAGTCAATCGACGTCCTGTACTGATGACCATTCCATTATACATATATAGAGTAAAGCAAACAA
Source organism: Euclidia mi (assembly GCA_944739405.2). Taxonomy (NCBI): domain Eukaryota; kingdom Metazoa; phylum Arthropoda; class Insecta; order Lepidoptera; family Erebidae; genus Euclidia; species Euclidia mi. Next base: position 35,791,214 of record OX123192.2, on the reverse strand, counting down.
AGGTACAAAACAAAAATAAAAACGACTGGCAAACCTGTAATCCGTGTTCAATGGCGAACAAAAATTCTAATCTATTAAAAGTAATATGGAAAAACTAAAACGTTCAAAATCCTTTGATCCATCCAATTGAAATATTTCACGTATAGTTACGTTGCCATGTGTAAATCGAACTGTTTGTTCTCGATAAAGGAGGTGCAGAAGGGCTATGGTCCCACATATTATATTACTTGGCTTAATTCAATGTCCTTCCCATTGTCGAGATGAAAAAAAGAATATAGGATTAATATAGCTTTTTCGTCTTGGGTGGATTTGATATGATATTTTGATATTGTGCTTCGAAAATAAATTCTTTCATATTACTGGACAGTGGATAGCTTAGGAAAGATTACTGTGGCTAAGTAGTAACTTCTTTTTCATAAAAATACGTAAAAAACTTGATGATCTGATTAGATATTGGAGTTAGATTATATTAACTAGTCTTTATACTATTAAAAGTAAACTTATCTTGACTATACGCGGCCATTGCGTTTAAGAATCTAACTTGCCGATTTCAACTGCCATAGTGCTGCTGTAGCAGATATGTATTACGATACTACTTAATCGTGCTTGGCATCACACCTGTATAACTATATCAAAAAGTTTTGTACAGCTTAATAGTGCAAAAAATATTTACTTCCTGATAAAGTCCAATGTTGAATAGTATTTCTTTTGTACTGCTAAAACTATAGCAATTTTCAGGCGATTACTTTTTACTGTCATCTAGCTCCGGTCTTGTTTGCCACCTATGGCAGTAAAATTAAAATCAAGTGATAGGTTGATTAGGTGAGATTTAGGTGAGATGATACGGGTAGAAAGGTAATGAATCCTTAAAGTGATGGGTTGAAGTTAAGCGAGATACATTACTCGTAAACGGTGAATTGTAATATGTATTACCTGTCAAATAGACATGTCTGCTAAAGACAAATGATTAATTGCCATATAGAGGCATTTAGGTTAGTAAACACGGCAAGGTTTTTATTCGGTTTGAAATTATATTTATTTATTTATACTTTATTGTGTACCAAAAACGTGATTAAACAATCTTACAATATGATTACAGTACAAAGGACGGCCTTATCGCTTAGAGCGCTCTCTACCAGGCAACCTATGGATGGAACTAGAAATTTTATTGGTACATACACATACACACGTATTCATAAACTTTACTCTATATATGTACAAAACCATACTATTTTAATTTGCGCTTTATCGCCATCGCTATAGAGGGTTAAGTAAAAAATGTTGCATTCTTATTCTATATGTAGGCGGGTAGCTAGATTGTTGGCCGATATAATCGCTTCAGAGTTCCTACTAAGTGGGCGCAACTGGGTTTTTGTGCATTGAATACACACTAACTAAAATACACTGACTACTTTAACACGAAAGGCACTATCTTAACAATTATAGTCTAACACTTTCACTCGAAGTCTAGTAACGAACCGAGGACAGATTCATGATGCACTGTCAACCAGGCGACTCGACTGAATGCCCCTCAGCCCACCAGACAAGTCTACACGAACACCGTCAGTGCCACCCGCCAATGAACCGCAATACGTCACAACCAGCCGGTAGCACTCTAGACTCGTTTAGAGACTGTACTAATGACGTGATGACGTTTCATGACATCTGCAATTTCCGTTCCAACGTAAAATAATAAAGAGGCGCTGGTAATGCGCCGTCATATATAATTAGGTGTATTATAGAACTTTAGTAATATTTACAATCGATTGTTGATAAAATATTTTTATGTAGCCTGTAATATATTTTTTTTAATTAAATTAAATTATTGAAATTAAACTACAGTTTACGGATTTTATCGCGTTATATTGGTTTCACTGGTTATTAGTTATTACATTTAAAACCGAATGATCTAGAAACTACATTTTTATAACTAGCCGACGTTTCGAATTCTTTACAGGATTCATGTTCACGGCAGACTGAGGTGATATTTGTCTTGCAGTGAGCACATTCTGCGTAGATAGTAACACCAATAGTTGAAAAATGTTCGGGTACTTCGAGATAACTTTTAAATTCAAGACAAAAACAAATATCACCTCAGTCTGCCGTGAACATGAATCCTGTAAAGAATTCGAAACGTCGCCTAGTTATAAAAATGTAGTTTCTAGATCATTCGGTTTTAAGTGTAAAATAATAACCAGTGAAACCAATATAACGCGATAAAATCCGTAAACTGTAGTTTAATTTCAATGTGTAACATTCGCGTAAACCCAAGAAAATATTAAATTAAATTAATCGTTTTATGATAATTGATAATTGAACCTTAAATATAAATCAAATCTTCAAGAATTATCTTAACCTACTTAAAGTAATAAGGTACTTCACTGAAGATTGGCCTTTCAACCAATCAATTGACGTGAACATAAGAATGAAATCGCTTTAGAACTTTTTCTGTTGTAAGTACAACTTGTTACTTTGCAAAGTTGCTGTTACTTTACTTATATGTCTATAACAATTAGGTGAATAACTATCTACTTACTTGAAGTTTGACAGGCGACTTGTCTATAACTAAGGTGCTCAGAGTTTCAGCTGTATGCCGCAGCGGTATGCACGGACACAGTGGCTGTAGAAATGTTTACTACTTGTATAATATAAATTCAGATATAGCTCCGCCTTCGTGGTATGAATAAGAAAGAGTAATGCCATGTATCTACCTGATTCTCATCGAGCTATAGAGGGACTTGTCCTACTAAGTATACCACCATGCTGACCAGACAGGTTTGTAGAGGGTTTAATGATTTTCCCGCTCCTGCCAAAGATACTATTCGCTTTGTGTATTCTTTAGTCGCTTTTTACGGTCCTCATGGAATGAAAAAGGATAGTTACACTTTGTTTTATTAATCCGTCACCTCACCAACAAAAATATGCGCGGAGTGATATAAATAGTCAATAGAAGTATAAACAGACCCTAGCCAATATTATGGTGGACACATATTGTACGTCTTATACAGTTAATGATAATTTTCTTGATGGTTTACCACCAAGAAAATTATCGGATTTATGCAACGGTATGGACTGAATTGGGATCGACTAATAGAATATTGAATTTTGCTCAAACAGAAGCACCATAGATAAGCATTATTAATAATGCAAGAGAAGTTACTTCGGTTAGTGTTGTGTTTCGTTGATAAGACCTTAATTTCATTTTTATAAATTCAAAAAATCAAGTAGAGCATTTAATTTGAAGTTTAGTTCAAGCCTTATCCTTGTAAAAGACATTAAGTGTAGGCCATGGCCTGCGGCCATGCCTATTTTAAATGAAGCGTTTGTCTCTGCAATTTAGTGACGAATTTAATAAATAATATTTTTCTTAAAGTATCTTTAAAAACCTCATCTAAGACTGAGCCTGATCATTAAAGTATTATTGTCTGTGTGTAGTATTATTGTGTGTGTAATTAAATAGTAACAAATCCTAATGTAATAATTATTTGTCAAGGTTCTGAAAATCCTGTTATTATCTACGTACTAGGAACTCTTGAAGTGTTTTTAGCTAAATTTTGTTTTTTTAAAGAAGGCAACTCCCGCATTATTACTATATCCTATGTCGCGAGCGACTTAACAAATATACAAATAAGACTTTGACGGCCGGTTGGCGTAGCGGGAGTGTAAGTGACTACTACTCCGATGGTCGCGGGTTCGATTCCCGCTCAAGTCAAACATTTGTGTGCATGAACATGGATATTTGTCTTGGTCTGGGTATTTCTATGTATAATATGTATATATTTACAAAACAAAAGTATATATGTACCTATGTTTATCCATTATCTTGTACCCATAGTACAAGCTCTGCTTAGTTTGGGCCTAGATGGTGTTGTGTGAATGTGGTAGACTATTACATTATACACCACTATTTTTTAATTAGTACAAAAAATTAACGGGGCATTAAATATCTTTAACTGATCATATTTATGTAGTTAAAAAATAAAAACACTAAGTCCCTAAACTGTCTCAAAATTGTCCACAAAAATATGTAATAATTGGTAAATGCATAACTAAGACTATGACCGACCCGCGTACTATGAGTAGTAACAGTAGTAAACTGCTCCATTGATAAATTCCCCCTATCCCTCTGCACCCGCGCCGCACCCCGATGCGACAAACAGTGCTAAATTGTTAACGCAAGTGAGCGCATCGATTTTTTTGCCGCAACAGTTAATTGTTTGTCTACGTTTTCCCGACGTGATGGCTTATCAGTTCACATCACGGGAGTATGTAACTATGCTTCGTGCGTACTTTTTGAGTGGAGGAACCGCGATTGCAGCTGAGTACCCATGGACATCTTTTTGTGAGTGTACAAAAGTGAGCCGGTTAGTGTCGAACAATTGAAACGGCGCATATTGGACTCTTTTGACGAAGTGAATAGACAGAAGCGTACTTTACTGGTTAAAATCAATTTAATAAAACTAGCTTGTCTGTGTATTGACAATGGTGGTGGACATTTCGAAGGACAATGGAAATACTTGTAAGTTTAGTAAATAATATCTACTTAAGTAAATAATAATTTGATGTGGGCGGCTCAAAAACGGTCTGTGTGGAGAACCTTGAGGGAGGCCTATGTCCAGCAGTGGACGTCTCTATGCTGACATGATGATGGTAAAATAATATTTGTAAATAGCAAATGCTTCTTACTTCATAAATACGCCAAAATTACTTTTTTCTTTTATTACAGAATACCTTATTTTATTTTGATATTTGTTTGCTTTTTAATTACATACCTCCGTATTTAATTACTTATAAAACGGTAAATTTTGCCGGTCCTAAGCCCGGATGAAGTATGAAGGAGAGGGTAGAATTTAGAAAATTAAAAAGTAACTATCTACACTTATTATTTTGCTTTATTTTATTGTCTAAGGCTACACATTATAAGTGCGACGGAAAGAATGCGTATGAGTAGGACGGAAAGTAAGTACTAACAATGAAGTAGTGAATGGATTGTAAAATTTGTCTATGATTTAGGTGAGATTTTTAACAAAAAACAAATGAATAATAAACTATATAGATATATATAGATATAATGAAATTCTTACGACACATATATGATGATAATGTCTTCGCTAATACGTCCTTAAAGTTTTTGTACTAATTAAAAATAATGTTGTATTAATATATTAAATAACTGACACTGTTCAGAGTTTGCCTAGACAGACTGGGAATTGTTTGCAGAGGGCAATGGAAGCGTGATTGTATTCATCCAGTTGTTCTAAGCAAGACAAGTGTCGAATATATTTTAGACTGAGTTTCTCAGTGCTTAGATTTAAACAAATTACAATGTAGTATAATTACCTGGTATCTTTACTGATGTCAGGCCTGGAACTAAGTGAGACACATACACAGGACAAAAATTGGCCAATATTAGCTGGTGAATTATCTACTTAGCCTTACCAAACCTCCAAAAGATGTCTTCAGGACACGAGGGCACGAGGCACGTTGGCACACAATTTTTGCAAATGTTCAATATATCACGAATTTACTACAAACTTTGCCGGAGGCGGCAAAAGCGGCAATTACAAGTATTTACGAGACTATTACACAATACAATTCGCGAAGCTGGTTTTAAATATGTGCTTTTCAAAAGGCGATATTTTACGAGAGGACAAAACGTGTTAAAGTTTTCAAGGCAAGAACAAAGAGAGATGAGTGTCATATCATAGTGTGACCAGAGTCAAAAAATTACAAAAGACAAAAGAAAATGTTACTAAACTGATATTTTCGATTCAACTATCATAAACAATATTTCTATTTCAAACATACACAATGAACACCCAGACTCGAAAGAACAATTGCTGAATCACACTAAGTGTTGTCTCGTGTGGGGATCGAACCCAAAACACTCGGCGCAGTGTCAAGCGGCGAGGCGAGGGTTTATTATAATGATAAATTGGTATAAGGCATGAAAGTTATTATTAAACCAATTCGTTAAATATTCAGAACATGTTTAATAATCAACTTAAAAAAAAATCTCATCTTAACAAACATAAAAGTAACAAAACAAATCATGAATTAAAAATCAAATATTTTTGGTTTGGTCATAAAATCGTGAAAACTTACTGAATAATTCTTATAAGTTATCATTCACTAGTTAATATTATCATTAGAACAAGTAATACATAAATCATATTCTTTATCAGTGCATTTATTGCAGACAGTCTTTTTGCACATGTGGCACTTCACAGATGACTTATTATTTGAGCATTTCGACTTTACCTGGCACCTTGTCCGTTTTTCTTGTCTCCTTTTCCGGTGTTTGCTGGAATTTCCACAAGAATTGTAGTTTTTCTACTAGTCAACTACTTATATATTTTTTTTCAATGTATGTACACCGATTTCTCCGAGGTTTCTGAACCGATTTACGTGATGCTTTGTTTGATGCGGCATAATTTCGAATTGGTCCCATAAAACTTGATTCAGGTAGGCCCAGTAGTTTTTATTTATTTAGCATTTTTTTATTTACCTTCACCTATCCCGATGTCTGAAATAAAATCTCGCAAGTAAATTTGATCCACTTCCCGGTTACCCATTGAGCTGAAATTCTGTATATGTATATAAAATGGATGACAATGAAAAATGATTATAACATAGTGCTGATCTGATGGTGGAATCGAATGGTCGCCATAGGAACTCAGTAAACAAATGACAAAACTCTATCGAGTTTGGGTTTGTTACATTCGTCTTAACGAGCAATTTGGTGCGGATGGTAACTAGAATCCTCCTAAGTCCGATGAAGGAGCCAGAAGGTGGCCATTCGAACTTAGTAATTACAAAAATCAATTTGGCTTGTACAATGATGATAATGGTGACTTCAAGGACGTAAAGCATGCGGTGGGGCCGTTTATGGAGATCCATATTTTTTAAGGGGGCAGCACCATTTGTAGGTCTACCCATAACTAGTTGGCAATACAACAATACACTAGAAAGTATTAAATAAAAATAACTACGTTAAAAAAACCGACATCAAAAACTTAAAAGTAAAAAATAATTAAGATTTAATATTAATTAAATACTACCTATTATTTATATGTGCTATTAACTAATAGGTTTGAAGTTTGTGCCAAGCCTTTAACAAATAATAATATTTTAATCACTTAAGTTAACATGAGCAAATGAATTCGTAAGTATAAAATTGGATTGGCACCGACTGTAAACCTATTAGTAAATAGCACATATAAATAGTAGGTGGTATTTAATTTATATTAAATCTTCATTATATTTTACTTTTTAGTTTTTGATGTCGGTTTTTTTTTAACGTTGTTATTTTTATATTTTCAATAGATTTTCTAGCAAAGTAATATGTATTAGTAGGGTAACCCAAGATGCTAAATTGAGATTTATTCGAGCGTCATTGACACCTATTGGATTGCAAAGCTAAGATGATAAAATGATAAAAATGTAAATCATGTATACTTTTTCAACGGGTGGGGCGAACGGCTGTTGATTTTCAAAACTTTTAAAAGAAACTGTTACACTAATCCCTCCAGATAATCGTCAGATTATGACAAAGCACGTCTAAGACGTTAGGATGAAATCATAATAATATACTTCTTAATCTGACGCACGTATCTCAAAACGGCGAGTTCATTTTGTAAGTTCTAGTAGTGACCACGAGTTTGCGTCACAAGCCTTTATTTAGGTTCACTTAATATCCCCTCAGAAAATCTGACACGATCGATTAATTTCCTTTTTTTTTGCATTTTGAAATCTTTCGTACGACTACCATATACAAACGATCAGATTAACATTCCTACTTTATTCAAAATACGTAGGACATGGATGCTATTAATATCTGACGCGCTCGAGTAAATCCCGAAATCCCTTCATGGGTTCCCCTACTATAAATAGGGGATTATGTTTTAGGCGTTATGTTAATTTTTTTTTCGTTGGAAATAAAAAGGTCTTAAATTTATAAGATACTCATTATTTAAAACTATTTAGGTACACATTCGTCAGTGTGTGATTTTGTGTGCTTTCTATTCGTAGATATATGAATCTAAACTTTCGGAGTCTTTAACATTAATCGATTTTAAACTTTCTTTAACATTATTTATATGTTATCACTCGGGATATATACCACGTACCTTTATTTCGAGTATCCGATATTTCGGCACTGTTGCAAGCGCACTGATCAAGGATGTACCTACTGTAATCATGATAGTATGTTCACGATATAAGTTGTTCCTAATTACTCACATCAAATCTAGCTCCAAATAGTTTCAACCAACTCGAATAATACCACAATTTCATCGCGCTGATCCTTATGCCCAAAATGCACCGCAATTGAATGTGTCAAGTAATCAGCGTCACTTTTTACTAGCGCATATGTGGCAACAAACGCTAGTTGGGAAACAAAACCGCATAGTAACGATTCGCTCACAATTAAATTTATAGCAACAGTTAGGTGCAGTTTCACACGATATGACTTTTTGTACCAATTGTTTATTTCAATCGAGTTATTTATTTTTGGTTCTTTTGTAAATATTTCTCGCGTGGCAACACAATTTGTTGTTTTTTTATATTGTTGAAAGATATTTGTTTTCGCATCATTTGGCTTACCTAATACTATTGTTGCTATTTTTTATTAATTATAATCAGCTTAGCTTTGTTAATGAAATTAAATCATCATCATCATCGTCAGCCCTTTATACTGTCCCACTGCTGGGCACGGGGCTTTTCTCACTATGAGAAGGGAAAGGCATAGTCCACCACGCTGGCCTAGTGCGGATTGGCAGACTCCACATGTATTTCGAAAACATTGTGGAGAACTCTCAGAAATGCAGGTTTCATTATTTTTACGGTTCACGATGTTTTCCTTCACCGATTAGCAAGCGATAATTAACAATTTAATACGCACTTAACTCCGAAGAGTCATTGGTGCGTGCCGTGGATTCGAACCCGAGACCCTCTGCGTAGCAGTCTGTCGGTCTCTCCACTCAGCTATCGCTGCTTCCGACGAAAATAAATAAAATGTTTTTATTTAAAGTCTGTAAATATAAAATGTTTGGATTACTGTCTCTCACTGACAGCTATAACACAGACAAAATGATTAGTCTCAAGAAGCTTAAAGGTCAACGCTCATTAGAGCCACCCGGCACCCACTCCGCACGGCGTCCACGAGTGGACGTCGCGCGGTCAACCAGCGGACCGCGCGCCGTCAACGAGTGAACGCCGCGCGGCCAACCAACGGACCGCGCGCCGTCAACGAGTGAACGCCGCGCGGTCAACCAGCGGACCGCGCGCCGTCAACGAGTGAACGCCGCGCGGTCAACGAGTGGACGACGTACCCGTATAATACATATTAATCTATGGGACGTCGCTTGGTCCACGAATTTTCGAATAGTCTGTTACACAGACTACATTATTATGTCTGTTAACAATTGGCACCAGGTCTACACGTGTATTTCGTAATGCCAAATTTTACAAACGTTGAATTGGCACTCCTAGCTGTCGCGCTTGATGAGGAAGTAAATGAAAGACGCAACACAACGTCTTCGTAATTAATTTATTTATTTTTCTAGTTTAATTTATTTCTTTTTCTAGTTTAATTTATTTCTTTTTCTAGTTTTTATATCAATTAACTTTTTCAAGTAATGCAATGACCACACACAACTAGATACTAAACTTTCGTCTATGAATACACCTACTAACTACAAATTTTAACATAAGGTATGCTCATGAAAAACACTACCTAAAATATTTTTAATTCTGCCGGATTATATTACCTGCCAAGTAATGAAATCGTTAATGATTTCCCCGACATCACCAACTGTGACAGCCATTGTTGCCAATAAAGGATTAGGTACTCGTAAGAACATAATATATTTTAGAGTAAAATAAGAGTATCATTTACACGGTAATTAATAATTAAAATACCTTAGAAAAGAACACGGTAGTAGCTTATTACCGTAGACCGTGTCTTGCTCAAAATTACCGTGCATCTACGGTATTTACCGTGTATCTGGTAACACTCGTACGTGAATCATTCGCGGGCAGCGCGCGGTCCGCTTCGGACCCGCGCGTTGGCAACGAGCCGTCAACGCGCGGCAAGCATGCGAGCAGCGAGTTGCCACCGAGCCGTCCACGCGCGGACGGCGGGTGGACCACCCGCCGCCCGCGCGTGGACGGCTTACGACAGAGGCGATCCGGTGACGCTACGGAGTTGATGTAGTGAGCGCATACCCCTACTAATCCATATAAAGAATACTAACCGCACGAGGCGAGGCGGTGCGGAGTGGGTGCCGGGTGGCTCTAATGAGCGTTGACCTTTAATTTGGCATGTGTGTTCCTTGGCGACCATAAGATTGCACTAAGAAGAAGGAATCAAGAAGAAACGTTTAAAATAACATAAAATGTGCGGGCGTTGCTGCTTCTAGTATGTTATATTACAAAAGCTTGAAAATTCGCATCTTTACAAAACCATACATTATAGTATTAATGATAATAATATATCGTACATTCTCACAAACAAACGACAATACAGACACACAAACAATACATTGCTATGAATACAAACCAAGTGGCACACATTGTTCCATTCAGATTTGATATAATTCAAATTTACCCTAATGCAACGCCTCTGGTGTGCATCCACTTACAGCTATCTCTAGGTAGAATGTACGATATTTGTGCTGTAGTGGACATATTGTATCTTTATACGAGGTTTGTATAGAATTGAAATTAAACTACAGTTTACGGATTTTATCGCGATGTATTGGTTTCACTAAGTTATTACATTTGAAACTAATGATTTAGAACTATATTTTTAATTTATTACTAGCCGACGTTTCGAATTCTTTACAGAATTCATGTTCACGGCAGACTGAGGTGATATTTGTCTTTTTCCTGAATGTATAAGTTATCTCAAAGTACCCGAACATTTTTCATCTACTGGTGTTACTATTTACGCAGAATGAGCTCACAGTGTCCTTAGGTCTTCTGGTGACTTTGTCCTTCTTGGGTTTCATTAGCCTTATGACAGGGTCCCAAGCTGGAGGAACATTCCAACAATCTTCCCTATTGAAATTAGGGTGTTTTTTAATTTCAATAGCCTCTCGTATCATCCTTGGAAGAAAACGGTGTTCTTTTGCGAGTATCTGTGGTTCATCAAATCGCAGGTAGTGGTTGGGTCCCTGTTCCACATGTTCACACACCGCAGACTTTGAACATGTGGAACAGGGACCCAACCACTAGTAATTCCTGAGATTAGCGCGTTCAACCAAACAAACAAACAAACTCTTCAGCTTTATAGTGTTCCTTTATTTATACACAAACACTATACACACTTATTCTCAACACTAATAAAAACACCACTAAACACTTCCGAATTACTTCCCTTCGCTTCTTGTGTATCGCTTCGATATTCAATTGTTGTGTCCGTTCCGTTCGCTCGTGCTCTATTTATACTGGCCGGATAACATCACTAGCGCATTCTAGATGCTTCTACAAAACTGTCGAAATAATCTCGAAAAGTCGATTACTCGATACGCCATCTAGTATATAGTAGCCGAATTACCTTTAAACCACCGATACATTCAATCTCTTCTAGTATATCCCCCATTCACCGATAGATGGCGTAATAGTATTTTTACGAAAAATTTCGTTACGATCAGAATACACTCGCCAATTTGTGTACTGAAAACTTTTGGGCAATATTAAAATCGTTTTACGATGTCAGGCGCTCTTACGGTCATGTTACTGTTGTTTTAAAAGCACACGGCGAAAATAAAATACATAGTACATTTTTAATTCGCTGCTTCATTACTTCCCAAAAATATTTTAACATTTTCTTTTTATTTACAACACAGAGTAGTATAATTTTAAATCTTGATTTTCTGTATCGAAATTTACAATAGCCATATATTAAAAACTTATATTTTGCCTTCAGACTCAAATGATGTAAATTAATGACCATCCTTTATAACTAATGTTAGGTCGCCGGTGAGGGCTTGTAGGCTTCCCTGGAAATGGGTTAAGTTGAACATGGCGCCATGGGAGGAAGACTGGACAGCACCGTAGGGCGTCTTTTCGCTTGCTTTATATTCCCAAAAAGTACTCTTCGTGTACAAGCGTCTACTGTGGTTGCTTACTATCGCTTAGTAGGACCGTATGTTTGTCGAGTCGTTAGTTTGTGCCCAAACTTAGGTAACTTATAAAAAATAAGTGTGACGACTACGTGAGGATTGGCTGCAAAGATCGAGTTGATTGAAGACTACGCTCACCAAGACCAGTTTTTACGAGACCAACTACTGGTGTAAGCCAAGCTGAAACTTTCAGACAAAATATACGCCTCACTATTTTTTAAAAGGCTTACTGGTTCGGCGATACACCGAAACCGATTAGGTTCTAGGCGACTTGGAGAAGGAAATGGACTGTATTCAGAGGATAGCGGTTCTTCGCCGCCTAGAAAGGAATAAGGGAAGAGGAGATGGATACGGGAGGAGGTGATTGAGTGGGTATAGGATATTTCCAGGATGGAAGGCACTTACCTTATAGCCTTCTTCGTTTCTTCTCCTCCTGGTTGTTTCGTGATGTAGCTGCTTATTTTCACTTCACTCACGAGCGGGTTTTCCTTGGTGGAAGCGGCAAAATCACATACAGCGGCGCGGCGCGGAGCGGTATCGAGACGGCGTTCTCAGCGAGCGGAATGTTCGAGACTGTCCGTCGCGTTCACGATCGCGGCGACGAAATCAGGCGCAAGGCAGTGCCTCTTCCAGGGAGAGGGAAAGAGAGGGACGGAAATATGATATCGCTCGCACTAGACAAGCGTGGAACGATTCATGTTGATGCGATTAGTTGTAGATAGGAAGGTAGATGGCGCTACCATATCCCCCCGGCCCTAAAGGGTTGCCTTTAAAAAAAAAATAGAATTGAACTTAGCTATGTTGGGTGTACTACCGCATAACCCATCAATAGGCTAAGACAGCGATATGACAATAAATTAATCTAAATTAACTTTAGCGAAAGCTACAAACGCAATAATAGCGAAAACTACTAACTAAATACTTAAACTAAGAGGTAGGTCCAACCTCAGGCTAGATCTCACTGAGTTGGAAGCGGACGCGAGTTTATCAGTGCCTCGACTTGTGCAAGGACAGTTAAAGGCTCTTCGTAAGAGAGGATCTGTTGACCTATAACTTTGAAGAGATGCGTTTTAATTACTTTGACCATGCTTGCCCAACATCCACCGAAATGTGGTGATGCTGGTGGAATAAACTTCCAGCCAATATGATCTATGGAAAGTTCTTCCTGAAGACGAGTACGATAACCCGCGACGTGATTGAAACAAGTAGCGGGAACAAGTTCAATCAATTTACTAACGTGGTTGGCGACAAAAGTCTGCCAGCGGTGAGGAGAAGAATAAATCCTAGCGAGCACTACCTTGGAGTCGGAAAATGCGTATATTTATTAATAGAGTGGTGGGGCAAAACTGTGCCTTGAACCTTGCGGAGCAACTGAGACAGCAGAAAGGCCGCGCACAACTCCAGTCTCGCAACCGAAATGGTTTTAACAGGCGAGACCTTAGACTTGGCACAAACTAACTGCACCGAGTAGTTAGAACCAATGCGGACTTGCAGATATACGACTCCGCCGTAAGCACGGTCGCTGGCGTCAGCGAAACCTATTAAGTTGACGGTACATCCATCTACCAACCCAAGATGACGCGGAATAGTAACTTGATTGAGCGCGGTAAGCTCAATACAAAACTGGCCCCAAGCGGCGACAATATGGTCAGGGGGTGTTTCATCCCACTCACACTTTGATAGCCAAAGCTCTTTGATCAAGAGCTTGGCGTACAAAATTGTGGGAGCCACAAACCCATTATGTCCCATAGTCGAGCCACTGTGGACAGCATAGTGCGCTTGGCGCACTTGTCATCTGGTGGTGAGACGTCAAACCGAAAACTATCACAGGATTTGTCCCAGCGTAAACCGAGAACCTTATGCGGTACAGACTTCTCAAACTCAATGTCTGGAGAAGCTTTATGAGAATCTGGTATGCGTGCGAGAACCTCCTTAGAGTTGCTTGTCCATTTGACAAGATCAAACTGGCCTCGCTTGAAAAGCCAAATAAGCTCTTCACAAAGCGAAATTGCTAGCGGAGCGGGTATGACATTACAGGCAATGTCATCTATATACAAAGCGGATGTGTAGTATAGTATAGTGTAGCGTAGCGTAGCTTAGCATAGCGTAGCATAGCGCAGCATAGCGCAGCATAGCGCAGCATAGCGCAGCATAGCGCAGCATGGCGCAGCATAGCGCAGCATGGCGCAGCATAGCGCAGCATGGCGCAGCATAGCGCTGCATGGCGCAGCTTGGCGCCGCATAGCGCAGCATATCGCAGCATGGCGCAGCAAAGCGCAGCATGGCGCAGCATGGCGCAGCATGGCGAAGCATGGCGCAGCATGGCGCAGCATAGCGCAGCATGGCGCAGCAAAGCGCAGCATGGCGCAGCATAGCGCAGCATGGCGCAGCATAGCGCAGCATGGCGCAGCATAGCGCAGCATAGCATAGCATAGCTAATTAGTGCTTTATCTTACACACAGTTTTAGCACCCACCTTGATCTCTTGAAGAGCAGAACAACAACAAGACGTAATACAATGAGAAGTATGTAACGTAGGTACGGTACCCATAATCACATACCCAAGTACCGTCTCAATAGCGGGCGGTAAATCATATCGCTCACTACGAACTATGTTAGTTAGTAGCAAGTGCGGAAATATTGAAGCTCCGATCAAAAGATCAATGCCTGCCGGATTCGCAAACTCCGCGTCGGCTAACGGCAATGATTCGAGATGAGTGAGTGATGCTACGTCTACATTAGCGTTTGGCAACGTGTCTGTAATACGTTCCACGATAAGCGAAGAAATGTTAAAATTAATGTCCCTATTAAAACGCGAATGTATTTTAACATCTACGGAACCCCTGCAATGCCTTTCTGATCCGCCTATCCCTTTGACGGTTGAGTTAGTATTTTTAAAATTATTCCATAATCCGAGGCGTTTGAAGCATTCCGATGTTATTAGATTGGTCTGAGATGCGCTATCTAGCAGACAACGTACCATGTGCGGCGACCCATTAACATCATATACGATAACTTGCGCTGTCGCTAACAGTACCGTCTTAGACGCCGTACTCTGCGTTTTGGCCCTGCGCGGATCATTATAGATGCGCGAGTGCCGTCCTCGCGTGCGCGTCGCCCGCGCAATGGATGTCATACACAACGATACTTCGCCCTCAGACGCGGAAGGCGCAGCTACCGTGTTCTGCACTTGCGACGTACTCGTAAGTGTGTCAAGGTTAGCGGCTTGACTTGACAACCAGTTATTTTTATCATAATGTAACAGTGTATGATGTTTTTGTTTACACGAGCGACATCTCGTTCTACTGGAACAATTACTCGTTTTATGTTTTATGCTTAAGCAATTAATGCAAGCTTTGTTATCTTTTACGCTTTTAAAACGAGCAATTGGATTTAAATCATTAAAGGTGGGACACTTATAGTAATGGTCGTGCACTATATTACTGCACAGACACTTCTGTGAATTATTACTATTAGATTCCGAACATGTTACGTAAGATTGTGGATTAGGGACTGAGTTATTATTACTATTTCGCGATTTATTCAACCTTTGTTTGTTGTTGTTAGTGTTAGACGGGCCAGGTGAACCAGACTGCGTATTATGAAATATTCGACACTGATCTTTGATGAACGAAATAAAACTATCTAGTGTAGGTACTTTATTATTGCGTTCCATCATCTCGAATGCGCGAATTGTATCAGTGTCAAACTTTTTTAAAGCGAGTTGAAGCAACATAAAGTCGGAAAGATCTTCTAATTTTAAATTCCTAAGAGAATTAACCGCGGTTACGAAGTTATCAATAAACAGCTGGAAATTCGAGACAGACGCGTTGCTGGACAGTTTGAGATTTAAAGCTTGGTCAAAGTACGTAGACGCTAGAACGCGCGTGTCTTGATATCTGTCAAGTAGTGACTGAAATATGACCTGATAATTCTCAGCACTGGGTGTGACACCTGCAAATACGGACTGGGCCTTCGGTGACAGTTTACCTATTAAATAGTACAACCTGTCAGCATCTGTCAGAGAACCATTATCGTGCACTGTAGACTTAAAACTCGCATAGAATAACGGCCAATTTCGTATATCTCCGTCAAACGACATAATCTCGATTGGCGGTAATCTCGGTTTGCGGGCAACGGGCTCTGCCGAACATTTACCCTCCAATTACGATTGTACACGCTTAATAATACAATAAAGATCTTCAAATGAGGTATACGCCTGATAGTTCGGTTTTTCATCAGGATTGATAGAAAGTAATCTTGCGTTATAATCGTCTAACAACTTATGAAAATCTGTTCGAATACTATCTACTGTTATACAATAACTGAGAAATGCTTCGCTATTACTGTCAGACATAGATACGGTTTTTGAGCATTCATAGATATTTTGAATGCGCTCAAACAAAATATTGCGTTTCGCTTCTAAGATTGTCATCTCTTTGTCTTCCGACACGCGTGACTTCTTTTGTTGTGACATGCTTACGTAAGTATAAGCTAATGAGAACGAAACAAAATAAGAATATCTAATGTATCTATTATTTTACCTAAGTAGGCAACACTTTAGAGCTGAGAAAATAAAAGTTGATTGAAATATGAGATTTATAAGACAACTATGATAGTTGCAGAAATAATAATTTAATAAGTAGGTAGCTACATAAAAGTTTACCTACTGATGCGGGCGGAAATAACCATGTGACGGTTATATGAATATATTAATTAGGAGTATAGCTAGGTGCTATAACTGCCTAGGTATAGCGGTATAACGTATAAAACGTAAATGAATCCGGCTCGAAGGACCAAAAAAATGGTTCGGCGATACACCGAAACCGATTAGGTTCTAGGCGACTTGGAGAAGGAAATGGACTGTATTCAGAGGATAGCGGTTCTTCGCCGCCTAGAAAGGAATAAGGGAAGAGGAGATGGATACGGGAGGAGGTGATTGAGTGGGTATAGGATATTTCCAGGATGGAAGGCACTTACCTTATAGCCTTCTTCGTTTCTTCTCCTCCTGGTTGTTTCGTGATGTAGCTGCTTGTTTTCACTTCACTCACGAGCGGGTTTTCCTTGGTGGAAGCGGCAAAATCACATACAGCGGCGCGGCGCGGAGCGGTATCGAGACGGCGTTCTCAGCGAGCGGAATGTTCGAGACTGTCCGTCGCGTTCACGATCGCGGCGACGAAATCAGGCGCAAGGCAGTGCCTCTTCCAGGGAGAGGGAAAGAGAGGGACGGAAATATGATATCGCTCGCACTAGACAAGCGTGGAACGATTCATGTTGATGCGATTAGTTGTAGATAGGAAGGTAGATGGCGCTACCACTTACTGTTTCTCACTACATAATAATATATTAAAGAAAAACTTGTTTTGAAAGTAAACATAGCTGCTACGTATTTTAAATTAACCTTCCTATCTTATTACCTAAAAGGAACAAATTCAATACTAATTAATTCTGTCAGTTTAATGCCCTGAAAACTGTCCACTTAGACAAGATATTTAAAAATGTAAACTTAATAAACCAGTCTTATAACAAGGCCATCAAAAGGATCACTTTTAATTTTCAAGGGTGCTGTTACAAAGGACGAAAATATAAAACGGGTTTTAGAATACCCAATTTATTTTAGTTCCCCAATTTATTTATTTTAATTCATTCAATTTTTGTAGGTATTTTATTATTACATTATCTGGACTCTTTTTACCTGGGTTATAAATTGCCAATGACAATCAGAGCTTTTCTTAATAAAAGAGAACGTTTTGGCAGTATGATTACCTGTATCACTAGAGACTATGCAAACCATTAATTAACAGACACGGTTAAAAAAAGGTGGTTGGTCGGTGACCTTTTATCCAAGCTATAGACATTTTTTTATTTCGTAGGCACACTATATTCTCTAATACTATAATTGAGTTAATATCATACAAGGTACCAATCGGTAAGTACTATTAGAGTCTGCTGAGTAACTTCCGAACCAACAGTCATAGAGCTAGAGCATAGAACAAGAATTATTACGTATGAACTTATGCGTTGACAATTTTGTGTAAATTGCTTGTCTTATGACGACTAGTGTGAAATATCTCCATCATATCTGAGATCGTGCTATTTGAGGCACTCGGTAAGCAATGATTAACAATTTATTTAACTCTTCAAGAACAGCCTCTGACAACCATAATTTAATGTCAGTTTCCACTAAAAGCGTCTTCTACTGCAACGTTCTTCAACCGACCTGCAAAGGACCTTTCTTCACTTAGGGGCTTTATATCAATGCTTCAAACCTTCACTTCAATGTAAAGCCCTAACAATGACTCAAACTGTTAGACATAATCTACATTGATCTACACGATAACGGCTGGCTCAAGATAAAATTGAAAAATGATGCCTATGCTACCTCGTGCTTCAAAGAAGTTTTATGACCAAAAATTGGAATGTGAAAAGGTTGACGGTTATCTGAAAATGTTTTAGAATTACATATCAGCAATCGGATTAGGCTATTATTAACAAATTTCAGAGAGAGAGAAAGTTCTTAATTTCATTGAATTTTTTATGTTTTGTTGCTTCAGAACTTCGTCATTTTTTAAATAATTGGAACCTTATGAATTAAATCTTTCGTGGTCATTAGTATTACTTTTATATTTTCCTACGGGATATATACCACGTACCTTTGTTTCGAGTAACCGATATTTCGGTACTGTTGCAACCACCATGTTCACGGATGTACTGAATATCGGTTACTCAAAAAAAAAGTCGGAGAATAACGGCCAATTTCGTATATCTCCGTCAAACGACATAATCTCGATTGGCGGTAATATCGGTTACTCAAAAAAAAAGTACGTGGTATAGAATTATCCGTAGGAAAATGTGAAAGTAATGTTTGCAAAGATTTCATGAAATTATATCAAAATAACTATCTCCTCCGAAAATAAAAATGACATACTTTGCTTCCTGTCACTTTTCAGTGTTTAATATTTATCTGTATTCCGCCCTCACATGGTGTCAGCGTCAACGCGGCGTCGACGCCACGTCAACGCCAAGGCCAAAGTCAATATCTCTTTCTTCCACAAAGACTATCTGGCTGACATCACAAAATTAAGATATCGGTGTTTTGATCGAGAGGACAGATCGTATACTTGTTCTTCACACATAAACCTTACAGAACAGAGCAAGATTTGTGTCGCAAGCCTTGAATAACTTCAACAAAAAGAATCCAGAACATATAACCATGTATTGTTTGTAAATCATGTTAAGCAGATAAGTGCGTAGTATAATTCATCTGCGACAAAGTTGTTTAAAAATAAATAAAATACGGTACAAAACCAGATGCTACATGTTATTAAAACTTAATTGAATTCCACGTCTGCTACTAAAAGAAAGATTTATAAACCCAATGAAAGCAATAACGCAGGCAAACGACGAGCTCAATCGCCCACTAAAACAGTGAGAGAGACGTATATATCTTCTAAGGGCTAGCATTTATGAACATTATCACAATTTAGTATCAATTCTGATACAACAAAGTGTAGAAAATGTAATATTAATGACCTGCTCGGAAGATATCTTTTGCTGTATTGTGGTGTAAGTTTCCCTTTATCGTGAAAGTTGAAATACGTTTATAGAAACACATGTTTAGTAGCTCAGCTAGAACACTGGGCATGCAAGTAAAATTATTATCAGTTCCTGAAAAACAATTATGCTGTGACAGTCATAACTGAAGGTACATAACAATACATATATTTTTTTTAAGTCTAAGTTTTTTGAAAGGCCTTCTTCTAATATAGTTAATTTCAAAGTGGTGTACTTGCAAACGCAAGTAACTTTGATGAGTAGGTATGGAACTGTTTATATAAATTTTTCCAACTATCATAGCCACTGGTTTGAAGCCCTCAAAATGATGTGTCTTCAAGACTTTTGACTTTATAACCGCTTGTATTAAATTTAAAAATGTAAATTTCTTCTTTATTTTATACATTTACTCGTCATTATGTTCGTTGGAATTTTCCACCGAATAAAAGCCAACATTTTCTACTAAATTTTCTGTAGTTCACTGCAAAAGGACTTTCAATACACTGTAGTTTTATGTTTAATTAAAAATGAAAAAGGTAAATGCAGGGGATGTATTGTCAAGATGTTCGTATTTTGTCAAATAAAGAACGTTGCTTCTGTTCTACTTATATTTTGTTCAAATCCTTCAACCTTTCTGAAGAATATTTTCTTGCGTTGTGAGCTTGCAATTTATTTCATCAATCCGACTCTCGTCGTCAGAACAATTTGCAATATGCAAGCATTGTTAGACTGTAAGCTTAGTCAAATCAAATTGTATATTACAGAAAATATAGAAATTTTACATCGATCATGTATAATACTCTATAATCAAATGAAATATTGAATGAAGAAGATACAAGATAAACGGTTAATGTTGAAAATATTTGCAGGACACCGGTCGTAGCAAAGGGACATCTATAGACCAAACTAAATAAAGTATCAGAGGAGACGTATATGCTCAGCAGTAAATTAATGAAGTTTGATGATGTATAAAAGAAGAATATTCAAAATTTACTATTATAAAAGATAAAGTCGAACGAAAACTGGCATTATATAATTGACTATCAAACAAAAACTTTATAATTATAAAAGAACAAAATAAATATTGTCAAGGCTACATAAACCTTTTTAATTAGGTTATTATAAAGGTGAAATAGAAAAAGATTTTCTATGATATTGTTATAGCTTTTCATTTGGTACGTATAATTATTAGTTTTTGCCAAGGTACTTTTATTTAAGTGCCTATAATTTGGTAAATTATTCTGAGTTGATTTCTGATTAAATAAATTTTGCATAAAATACATACTTTTTTATAAGAGACAGAAATACGGGCAATAATTTTATTGATTGTGTGTTGGCAGCACAACTAGCGTCATCTGTCTTACAAAAGCGAAAACACTAAAAAGGGTGACATATAACGGATACCGACAGAATTACGAAAAACAATTCGAGAGCCTGAATCGCGATATTCAAAATATCACACACATTTTTTACATTCAATCTACGGCATCGACATAACAATCGTCCGAAAACCTGAAAGACAAGTCAGAGATAATCCTCTCCTAAGAGGTTTGTACTAAGTATACAAAAAAAGGCAGCGATAGCGGAGTGGGGTTGGAATCTACAGCACGCACCAACGACTTTTCGAAGAAGAGGCTCGTACCCAGCAGTGGGACAGTAGATATACAGGCCAAAGTTATATACGAGTAATACTTCAATGCTCTCTGGCTGGCTAAGCTCTCTGGCAACACTGGTATTAAGACGTAAAACTGTGCTTCTCCCAATATT
Organism: Euclidia mi; assembly: GCA_944739405.2. Classification (NCBI taxonomy): domain Eukaryota; kingdom Metazoa; phylum Arthropoda; class Insecta; order Lepidoptera; family Erebidae; genus Euclidia; species Euclidia mi. The sequence goes on along the minus strand of OX123192.2, from coordinate 35,769,766 downwards.
TATTTAATTTTATTTGATTTAATTAACTTTATTAGGTATTATTTGTGTTTTATTAAGCTCTTATTAGTATGTGATATTAATAATTAACTATATAATTTCATAATTAGAAGTGAATGTTGGTGAATAACATATAGTAAAAGTTTTGCAAAGTCATCTGTCAAACAAACGAACTATATAATTTAAAATACTTTGCATTACTTTTCTAATATTCGAGCAGTTGAGGTAAGTTTACGTAATATCGAACATTTAAACTATTTACATAAGTAGTAAACACCTAGTGAACATATCTCAATTAGCCGGCTCATCTTGGTTGGTGCCTTACACAAACCTAAGTGTCATACTTACAATAGTAACAAGTAATTATTATTTCTGTCTTTTGTTAATAAGTTTCTTGCGATATTTTTAATCTATTAACAAGATGATGACCAGGAGGGCGCGTCAAGAGGAGGAAAAATTTCAATTAACGCTTATAGAACTTAAGAAATACAAGGCTTTGTGTGAGACACTACAAAGGGAGCATGATGATAATGAGAGGGAGATGTTACAGGTTTTAGAGAAAAATTCTCAACTAAGAACTGAGATGGCAGAAATTCATTCTCATTTGATTACATCTTTAGATGAACGCGATAGGTTACAATCAATAGTAAACAATTTTGACAGTTGTAGTAATGAGTTTGAGACCGCTCTCAAGCGCATCACCCAGTTGGAGGGCCTCCTAAGTGAGGCTAATAATCATATTACTAGATTGGAGTGTGCAGACCGATCCATCAAAGCAGCCACTTTACAATCACTGTTTGATGAGCTGGTTGGTAGCGCTCCATCTATGGTTTCTGCCAACTCAAACAATGAAGGTAACAAAGTTATTACAATTGACTTAACTAATGAGAATTCTATTATTCAATCAAGTAAAACCATAAACTCATCCAATAAACTGAAAAAGTATGTAAAGTTGAATAAACAAATTAAGAAAAAGGAAAAATTATTAAGAAAATTTAAAAATTCAAAAGCAAATGTCAATTATGCCGCAAGTATATAGCTCTAAAGGAAGATATGTCTATTTTTATTACTCAACTAGATAATAATCTTTTAAAATATGATACTGATATTCATTGCCTGCAGACAGAGATTGATCGCTTACAGGATTCTTTACTTAATATGACAAAGAAATATCAATTATCACAAAGTCAAATTAATGAACATATCTTTGCGATGGATGACTTAGTGGATTTGTGTAAATACAATGAGCAAAGACTCCTATCGCTTACTACTAATAATCAGATCAGTGAACCTAGCTTGAAACCACAAAGTTATTCTCAGCCTACCATTTTGAATGATAGTTCTGCAATGTTATCTCAGTCAGCGGTGATGAGTAACAGCTTCATTAATGATAGCACCTCCTTCTCACATCACAATACAAAGACAAACACCAACAATTTAGTAATGTTTAGTGATGAGATAGGTAGGAACATGAGCTAATTGTTGAGACAAAGGACAGGTCAAACCGTTACCAACTTTTGTATGCCTGGAGCAAGTTTTTCACATATTTTACAAAACATCTTGAGTAGAACATACTGTCCTAATTCAACAATAATCATATTTATTGGGAGATGGGGTAATACAAATCTTAATACTATTAAAAGGTATTTTGACCAATTATTACACCTAAAAGTTAGAAAAATTATTTTACTTGCATTTCCCTACAGTAAGTTGTTGCCACAGGCCGAAAATGACGATAGATATAAATTAAATTGTAAATTACATACATTGACATTATACAATGATTTTATTGACTTTATTGACTCTAATGCTTTCATTAGTAGTTTTTATTTGACATGTGATAGTTGCTATCTATCTCAATATATTCAAAGACAAATAGCATCATCGCTAGCATATTATATTAATAACACAGCCAAAAATTTGGCTAATAACACTGCTTTTATTGAGCAGTCTAACTTGACATTGAATATAAGCTTGGAATCTGTTCCAAATCCTTTAAATTAAGTTATGGGACAATAGAGTCAATCTCTGGCAATAACATAGACAAGACATTGATAAATTTAAATATAAGTAATAAAAACACACTTTCATCAACCACACATTGTACAAAAAATAATTTAAAAAATTGTATTAACCTGGTGCATCAAAATATACAAGGGTTGATGGGTAAGGAGTTAGAGTTGGAATTGTTAATGAACTGTAACAATATTGATATTTTATGTATTACAGAACATTGGCTAAAAAGCCACCAGTTCATTTTCAATTTCAACAACCACCAGGTTGCAAGCTCATTCAGCAGAGAAAAATTTATTCGAGGAGGCTCGTTAATTATAATAAATAAACTTTTAAAATTTAAAGAAAGGTCTGATATTGTGAGCCTCTCTGTTGTGCGAGTTATAGAGATATCTTGTGTCGAATTTGATCAGTTCATTGTTATGAGTGTATACAAGCCTCCATGTGCACATTTTGAAAGTTTTCTAGTAATTATGGAGGATGCCCTAAGCAAAGTTAATAATTGCCATAAAACGGTTTCTATATGTGGTGACTTCAACATTAACATTTTAGAGAAATGTTCTTTATCAATTGATTTCTTAAATCTATTTAAATCTTACAATTTAAGTCATACTTTTTTCGAACCAACTAGAGTGACTGCCACAAGTGCTACCTGTATTGATAATATATTTATTAACACTAAGCCTTTACAAAAATCCTTAATTAATATGTTACAGTCTGATCACCGTGGGCAGTTAGTCTGTTGTCCAAGAAAAAGCCCTAAGATTCAGAGTAAAATTATTAATTTTATACCTATAAATGAAAACCAACGTCGTCGTGATTGTCATTGTATGGAGGTGTTAAAAAGTGCTCTCGAACAAAATTAGATTCCGCTGTCCAAAGTGTTTTTTCGCAAGTCAAATCGGTAAACAGTGATCGAAGTACATATTCTCTCCATGAATAATGAATAGTTATATATTGTGCAGTGATTTTGCGTAAAAACAGTAAATATCCTAAAACAAAAGTGACAATTATCTAACGAACATATTTTATTAGTACCCACAACGCGGGCACGCACGCGGGCCTTTATAAGTGTGCGATTTGGTGAACTTTGAAAGTGTACTAACTACAAAAAATTTATTAGTGTGCAAAAACACAAAACAATTAAATCAAATAAATAATAGCTTAAATCGCTTCAAAAATTAAAATGGTGCACTGTTCTGCGTGTAGTTCGAATATATTGGTCACTCAAAAACGCATTAAATGCAGTAACTCGAACTGTCAACATCACTACCACCAGGAATGTGCCAAATTCAACGAATCGTCTGCGGCTCGGTCTAAGTGGATCTGCCCTGCATGTACAGCGCGGCTTAGGGGTGATAACAGCAGTTCTCCTACGCTATCAAAATCTAGCGATAATATGTTGCAAAACACATCATCTATAATAAACCAAGATATGGTACTGGCCGAAATTCGTAAACTTCGCTCTGAAATGCTTGAAAGGTTTGAAAGTCAGCAATCTTGTTTTGACAAGTTTAACACAGTTTTAACCAGGGTACAGGATGAAATACGTGAATTGGGCTCCAAATTCTCTTCTTTGAAAGGAGAATTAAACGATGCCCAAAACTCTATACAATTTCTATCCGATTCTTACGATGATCAAGTAAAGCTTAACGATAACATGAACTGTGCTATATCGGAATTGCAATCTGAAAATGTTACAGTCACAAATTTCAGAAATGAGTACTAAGATCGCTCTTTTTGACCAGCACGCGAGGGAGGCTTATGTAGAAATACAGGGTGTTCCTGAGCGAAAGAATGAAAATCTGCTACACATCATAAATGAAGTTGGAAAAACTGTATCCTGCGAGCTAAATAGCAATGAGATTCTAGCTTTCCACAGAGTAGCTAAACTAAACCCTGATTCTAAGCGCCCACGAAACATTATTGTCAAGCTAAACAGTAAACGTACAAGAGACAACTTACTAGCCTCGGTGAGAAATTTGACGACCGATTGAATTCCTCACAAGTTGGATGCCCAGGTGACAAGCAGGCAATATTCGTAACAGAACATCTTTCGCCAGAAAATAAGAAACTGCATGCTGCCACTAGAATTGCTGCTAAGGAAAAACATTATAATTTTGTATGGGTAAGGAATGGCAGGATATTTGTACGCAAAAACATAAGCTCTAATCATATAGTAATCAAGACAATGGATTGTTTGAAGAAACTGTAACGATGATCGTCACTTTTGTAATTTATTTTTATTTTTAATCATGTCATTCTGTGTATTTTTAAATTAAAATTCAAACTAAAAGTCTATTACCAAAATGTAAGAGGTCTTAGAACAAAAACTGAAGATTTTTATCTGTCAGTCCTAAAAAAGAATTATGATGTAATAATTATAACGGAGTCGTGGTTAAATGAAAGCGTGTACGATCACGAGCTATTTGATAAACGATACAATGTATTTCGCCGTGATAGGTCTTCAACTTTAAGCCATAAAACAAAAAAGGATGGAGGTGGCGTATTGATTGCCATTCTCAAATCTTATGAAGCTTTACGTAAAATCAGTTGGGAGTCTTCATGTGAAGACCTTTGGATTAACATGAAACTGGCAAATCTTTCTTTGAATATTTGTGGAATGTATGTACCTCCTCCCGTTAATTCAAATTATATGGACACATTTCTTCGAAATACGGCAAAAATAACTCACAAACACAGTAATTCCCAAAAAAGGACCAGTGAATCATTCTTGATTGCAGGCGATTTTAATATGGGTGATTTAAAATGGCGTGTGGATCCTAGTATAAATTACATGACACCAATCACTAACGGTAGTAGTATGCATAGCGTTTTTTTGGACTTAAGGGCATTTTGCGATCTCCATCAATTTAATAATATACGTAATGCAAATCAAAAAGTTCTTGACTTGATATTATGCAATAAATTGAACAGCGTGTCAATCACTACAGCCGACACTTTTCTAGTTGAACCCGACACGCACCATCCCCCTTTGTATATAAAGGTTGAACAAAGTTCTCAACGTACCCTTAAACAATCCCCTACTCCGACTCATAATTTTTACAAGTGTAATTACGGGGTAATTAATGGTGAGCTGGAGGGCATTGATTGGGCTGCGGTGTTTATAGGTTCACATACAGTGGATCAAATGACAGACGTATTTTATGACACCTTACGACCTATAATTAATGAGCACGTCCCACTTAGTTATCGTCGCACCGAATCTTACCCAGTATGGTTTACAAAACCTCTATTAAATGCATTAAAAGAAAAACGTAAGTTTCATTCAAGATTTAAAAAATATGGTAATCTGATGGATAAACTGCAATATGAAGTGACAAGAAAACGATGTGACTTAATGATCACCGAGTGCTATTCTAATTTTAAAAAACACGCTATTGAAGACTTGAAATCGCGACCTAAATATTTTTGGAAAATATTTAAAGATAAAAAATCAAATAGCACATCTATACCCAATGAAATGACTCTTGGAACATTTACAGCCAAAGGAGGTCAACAGGTGAGCGATTTATTTTCCAACTATTTCCAAAGCATTTATGTCAATAATACACAGCATTTAACCCATCAGTGCAAACGTCATGTTGAATATAATAACTCGTTCAGCAAATTTTTTGTCACTGAAAAGGAGGTACTAAAAGATTTGCAATCCTTGGACGCCTATAAAGGACCAGGGCCGGACTCGATTCCACCAATATTCTTAAAGAAGTGTGCAAAACTTTTATATAAGCCTCTAACTATAATTTATAATCATTCCCTTCAGACGGGCGTCTTTCCTAAAGTCTGGAAACTGGCACATCTGACTCCTATTCACAAAGGTGGCAGATTAGATGATGTAGCCCAATATCGACCTGTATCCATTTTATCCACATGTGGGAAAGTTCTGAATCTATTGTTAACAAAAAGTTGCATTCTCATTTTCACAAACTGCTCGAGTCACATCAACATGGGTTCTTGCCTCGAAGGTCCACAACCACCAATCTAATTAGCTACACATGTGATATTGTGGATACAGTAGACAAGGGCGGTGAAGTTCATGCGATATATACCGACTTTAGGAAGGCATTCGATCTGGTTCGCCATTGTTGTCTAGTAAATAAACTTGCGTCTTGGGATATTCATGGATCATTATTAAGGTGGTGCGAATCATACATCCGCAATCGTTCACAGTTAGTATATCTTTGCGGCTTTAAATCTGTTGAAAAACTAGTCCCCTCCGGAGTTCCGCAGGGTTCTCACATCGGTCCGCTTTTTTTCTTAGTGTATATACATGACATTAAACAAGTAATAAAATCAAAACATCAATTATATGCTGATGATTTAAAAATTTATCGTGCTATTGATAATCAATCGGATATCGAAATTCTTCAATCAGATTTAAATGCTGTAGAAGACTGGTGCTTGGAAAACCATATGTTCCTAAACTATACAAAATGCTATCATATTAAGTTCACGAAAAAGAAACTACCAACAAAAGTAAATTATTCCATCAATAATGTTACATTACCTGAAGTAAATACAATATGCGACCTAGGTATTACTTTTGATACTGCACTTAGTTTTAGGCATCACATGGATAATATTGTAAATAGAAGTTCTCGACTTGTTGGATTTATTAATAGAGAAATGAAAATTTTAAAAGAACCCAACCTAACCATCCTTGTTTACAATTTTATAGTACGCGGAATGCTGGAATATTGTAGCACAGTCTGGAACCCTTGTTATCAAGTGCATATAGATCGCATCGAACGAATTCAAAAACGTTTTCTATACCATCTAGCATACTCAAATAATAAATGCCACTTATTAACGTCCTACGAGGCTCGCCTTACTTTTTATAAAATGAAACACCTTAAAAGTAGGCGTAAAGTTGCAGACTTAGTATTTTTAAATAAAATTATTAATGGCTTAGTCGATATTCCCGAAGTATTAGCACGTGTATTGTTCTTGTTGCCACGGGTAGGCAGTCGCCTCCACAACCGAAAAACATTCCATCTTCCTCTGTACAAAACAAACGTCGGCCAACATTCACCTTTATACAGAATGTGTTCTCTCGCGAATGACGTCAGATCAGATGTTGACCTATTTAAAAACAGTTCTATGACCTCATTCAAAAAAATCCTAAAAAACTGTATATTTTAGTGTAATAATTATGTCTTCCCACTGTTTTTATTTTTATCTATACTGTTGTCATGTGTGAAATATAATGAGACAAGTTAACATAGCATACATACTTATGTCACTGATAAGTTATTAAGCATGTAGTGTTTGCATCTAGTAGGATACATCTTAGTTATACAAACTGTAAGCATATAACTTTAACACTGTACCAAACAAGATTGTATCCAGTTTTGCGAACCAATAAAAAAAAAAAACCGATTAGAACTTTTTAAAAATAATCTATCAAATAAAATGCGTTGGTTGCCTATTCATGACCATCCGGATCAGTTATATAATTCATTATTTAAATTGATTAGTGATGAATTTTCTACTGTATTTAAACCTTAAAAATTAAATGTAACTGACCGTCTGATGTTTAGTGATTGGGCAACTGAAGGCATTCATAAAAGTCGGATTAGGTTATTTGAACTTTATAATGAAAAAACTTTTAATAATAGTCCAGCCTTTATTAATAATGTAAAAAAATACTCAAAAACATTTAGACAAGCTTGTTATGCTGCAAAATCAATTTATTTGAAAAATAAATTAAAAAGCGCTGAAAATACCATAAAAGCAACTTGGAATGTGATCAATAGCGAAACTGGTAGAGCCAAAACACGAAGTCGCGACTACCTACTAAATATCAATAATGTGAGTATTGCAGAGGACTTGGAAGTAGCGACGGAATTTGAAAAGTTTTTTGCTAATATACCCATTGTAACTACAGCGTCACTCAAATCGTCTTCCAGGTCTGCTGAAATGCTGCTTAAAGACTGCGTGCCGGAATGTGTTACGGCCTTTGAATTTGTTGCTGTTACTACAGATGATGTTCTTAAACAATTTAAAACTATTAATATGAAAAAGACAAAGGATCTGTGGGGATTGTCAGTAAAGACTGTTTCGTCTATTATTACATTAATTGCTCCACATCTTGCAACAGTGTTCAATGGTTGTGTCACTTCTGGAACATTTCCTGATTTAATGAAGTATAGCAAAATAACACCTTAATTTAAATCTGGTGACAATCAGACCCCTCAAATTTTCGACCTATTTCTGTATTGCCAACACTTAGCAAAATTTTTGAGAAACAAATTCTTAGTCAGCTACTTAGTCATTTCAATAGACATAATCTTCTTCATAAGAAACAGTTCGGATTAACGAGGGGTTGTTCAACTACTGACGCAGCAGTTGAGTTACTGAAAAGTATTTTTGCAGCTTGGGAGAAGTCGCAAGATGCGTTAGGTATATTTTGCGACTTGTCTAAAGCCTTTGATTGTGTTCATCATGATACTCTTATCAGGAAACTATATCATTACGGCATTAAAAATAAAGCTCTCGATCTCCTGACTTCTTATTTGGGCAACAGAATCCAGAAGGTCGAGGTTAATGGTAAGACATCTCCAGGTTCTGCTTTGAAAATGGGTGTCCCGCAGGGTTCTATTCTCGCACCATTTCTATTCTTGATATATATTAACGATTTACCTTATTACGTTAAGAATAATCATGAGATTGTATTCTTCGCTGATGATACCTCTTTGATTTTTAATATTAAACGACGACAGTAGTAACTTTGACGAAGTAAACAATGCACTCTCTAAAGTTGTCCATTGGTTTAATGTTAATAATCTATTACTTAATAATAAGAAAACTAAACTTTTAAAATTTTCAATGTTATGCATGTTAAACATATGCCAACCAATGTACAACTTAATGAATCTAGGATTGAGCCCGTCGAGACAACCATGTTTTTAGGTATTATGCTGGACACCAAACTACAATGGGGTCCACATATAGAAAGGCTTTCGGGCAAACTCAGTTCTGCAGCTTATGCAGTTAAGACAATTAGACGCCTCACAGATTTAGAAACAGCTAGAATGGTTTATTTCAGTTACTTTCATAGCTTAATGTCGTATGGGATTCTTCTCTGGGGGAATGCTGCAGACCTAAATACAATATTTGTTCTGCAGAAAAGAGCTGTAAGGGGAATTTATAACCTCAGTCCAAGAGTTTCTCTAAGAGAAAAGTTCAAACAAATAAACATTCTTACTGTTGTATCACAATATATTTATGAAAATTTGCTATATGTACATAAAAATATTGACAAATTTTGTAAAAAATGTGATATACATTCTGTAAATACAAGACACAGAAATAATCTCGTAGTTCATAGCACTCGTCTCCACAAAATAAGTAGCTGTTTTATGGGGCAATGTATACGCTTTTATAACAAGCTCCCTTATAATATAAGAGACCTATCTATAAATAAGTTCAAAATTATTGTAAAAGCGAAATTATGTTCAAAAGCCTATTATAAAATATCTGACTATAAAGACGACCAAAACGCTTGGGACTGAGCTGTTCTAATTCGACACACAATAATAATTGTATTAAATATTTCTTTTTAATGACGTTTCGTAAGTATTTTCAAAGTTTACACGAAATAAAGAAGTATTTCATTTCATTTCATTTCAATGCGTGCCGGTTCTGAAGCAATATATTTAGGGCTAATATACTTTTCACTGCATTGCGATTTGTTTACGAACACACGTATTACTTTACTAAGTCAACCACATCGCCAAATTCTTGGGATGTCATTAAAATGTCGAACACCAGCGATATTTTCTGGGCAAACGATTTAAATGCCATAAGTAACAAAATGCTTTCAACGATAGCGTGATAGGTTGCGGCACAGATTTATTTGGAAATTTTATTTTTTTAATCTATATTGTAACCTAAGCTATGATTTTTAGTAAAAGTTTATCTATTAACAGAACCAGATTGTTTTTTATGGATGTGGTCTAATCAATATATTATTCAAGCCCAGCTGTATAGATAATATAAAGAGTATAAATTGATGAAACACTTGTGATCCTTATTATATCAGAACAAATTGTTGCGAGATGCTAGCAGTACCTACACAATTTTGTAATTAGTGATCGTAGTGATTGCAACCAAACTTGTATCACAAGACACATTGCCTACGTAGCGTCACTTTGTAGGCATACTTTAATAAAATAACCTAGGCTATCTGATTTCAAACTAATAAAGTCGTATTGGCTTTACTTCATTTGCACTCAGACTCAACAGGGCAATCAAGCAACTGTAAACCATATTTGCCGAATATGTAGGATGAACTGGCAGTAAGCAGGCCACATAACTATTGGAAAGGCCACATACCTCTGGAAGACAAAGGTTCTGGAATGACGGCTACGCACTGGTCGTTGCAGCAGGAGTAAACGCCACACAAGGTGGAAGAAAAAGCAAAGATTAATCCGATAGGCTCGCGGGAAGTTGATGTATGCCAGTGGTCAAGTCAGAATATGTAGAGAGCTTTGAGGGAAGCTTATAACCAGCAGTTGAGGTGCTTGAGCTGATGCGATAATGATAAATATATATTTTGTTAACTTAAATGAAATTTCTTTGCGTTTTAAGGGATGTAGACATGAACATGACGGCTTTATTTGTACTTTACATGCAAGCTATAAATGAAACTGTCTTGGACAGTAGGCCTTAATCAAAGCCCTACAACGAAACATCTTGTAGCGGTAGCTACAAACAACTGAAGCCATTTATACAATGGCGGAAACGATCTACATGGGCGACATCAAACGAACACATACTGAACTAAATTCTGTATTGTGCTATTAAAGTTTTCACTCGCGATTACTATATATACAATTTCTTAGTAACTTTCGCTGTTAACCTGCGGTCTTCAAAACATGACCATCTAGCCTGATCAGAGAATCGTTCATCTATTTACGGGGACCTCTAAACCCTCTGGCTTTCGCATTCCATTGGGACTTGGACTTAAACTTGGATTCAAAAAAAGCATTTAATTTAGGCTTCTACGCTGGCCAGTCAATTTCGGACAGGTTTTTATGTCGAGTTTTGCGTCTATTCGCGGAGATACTATTTGCTTCGTGTGTTTTCCTTTAGCGAGATTTAGTAATCTTGATCCATCACCACACGGACATATTTCTCCAGAATCGTACTTGCTCATTTCCCGCTAATCGCTTTCAGTACCACAAGTGCCTACACCAAAACTAAGATCAAACCACCAGAACAAATCAAACTGTTTACAAATACACATTGCAAGTTGCTGCATTTCGAACGTTATACACTTCGAACAACTTTATCGTCGATAACATATACGAAAACGCTTACAAATAAAACTGTATTCCTTATAACGATATGCGAACTGCACGTAGTTTCATTCACTGGTAAACAGTTATTTGCAAATGTATTTTAGCGCAGGTAAACATACAGGTCGTTGAAGGAAATATATATTCGTGTTTTATGTACTATACATAACGTATTTTGTGCACTAAACTGACATAAATCGTTTCTATCAAAAATGCGTGTGATACTCTTCTTTAGAAGTGATAGGGCCGGTGTACATAATTACAGTGAAACGCAGAGCAGCGTTTTTCACGTTCATATTATTTTCAACATTTCCCTCATTTTAGTGTAGTAGTCCTTGACCAAAATAAATGAACAAAACAATATTTGCAACACGCTCGCACACAAACTAACAAGTATTATGTGATAATTGATTTTGGACTCTTTCTTAATAAGAAAAATATCGATAAGTATTGTATTTTTCGTTGAACATAATTATTGCTATGAAAGTAGGAATGATTGAATAATCTTAAAGTAATTTAAAAATTTTATGTAAGTTCCCAATGCATTTTAACTTCAATCATTTTCTTTGTGTCTTCAAACTTTTTTCTTATCGACCTTACTTTATTGATAGACCAAGACCAAATAAGGAGATGTACAAATTTATGAACATACAAGTACACCGATAGAAAAAACATAAAATTAGATTCTACACTAAAATTATAAACGACTAGACTTTCTCAGCTCAGTTGCTGCAATTCCTCCCGCGTGGTACTATTTAACCTCCTTAGGGTGGGAAATTCCAAAACTTATCTCTTAGAACTCCTCTACACTCCCCAGGAGACATAGATGCCAGCTTTCTACATCTTGTGTCCAGCTGTGTCAGCCGTGCGTTGTCTGTCAGTCAGTCAGCAATGCAAGAATTTGATAAATGTTGATGATTGATTACGTAGACTATGCAATGAGATATCAGCCAGAGTGATGTTATTTTTAATAATTTATCAGCCCTATTTATAAACTGGTACACTGCTGGGCACGGGCCATTTCACTCTGAAAAGGGTTACTCCATATTATTAGTAATAATAAAACAGTCCCATCGGCTAAAACAAACATGACATCAAAAAGTACACTCCACCATCTCCGCTACATTACAAGTCCTAACTAAACATGGCGCTGGGTGCAATCTGTGTGGCGGGGTGTACTTATATTGAATATATCAAATGTTAAAGCAGTTTGTATTTGCTATATATGTGTGAAGAATCTAATCAGATGTTTCTGTTTCAGTTGAAGAAATTGTATAAAGACATCAAGAAAACTCAAAATATAAAGGATGTTTTGGGTAAGCAAAAGCCATGTTAGCGTGTCTTAGAGTTCCAATGTTCAGTTTGAAGACAACAATATACTAGTATCATCATAATAGTATAGCATTTTGCAGTCCAATACTGGACGTATGATACGCGTCTTCTCATTTGCATGACGTTTGCATTGTGAGTCAATATGAGGATTTGCCATACTACTACTTATAATGTAAGTATATCACGATGGCTAGACGGGTTGGTTAAGTTTTGACGTCGAGCTTGCCGTCTTTTCCCAAAATTGCTGTGCTTCGTGTAGTTTTATTAGCCATCTCTTACGACTTTACAACACTCATGGAATGAAATTGTGTGGCGACATTTTGAGTTCTTAATCCCTCAAGCAAGGACCAGATACTATACATTGTACGTTGTTTCAATGTTTGTGACAGTGACACAGAGTTTATAAGAGCAGAGATTGGCGAAACAATATACTGTTAACTATTGCCACAGTCCATAGTAATAAAAATATATGTATGTAGAAAGGACCTCATAGGTCATGTTCATCTTTCTGTCACAGTTCAATGTCCAAATATTGAGAGTTAGTACACTGTATACGGTTTTCAATCAAAATGAATGTTCATATTTGCAACTAGGTTGACTGTGTAGTATCAAATATAGATTGAATTCAGTGTTGATATTTTAAAGAGAAGAAAAATAAGATACAAGTTATTATAAATAAGATATTTTGATTACATTAAGATTAAAATCACGTAGCTTAACTAAAGTAGTAGTAGTAGTAAGCTTGCACTAAAAGAAAATAAATATTGGTCTATTTTTAACCGACTTCAAAAAAAGGAGGAGGTTCTCAATTCGTCGGAATCTTTTTTTTATGTATGTACCCCGATTTCTCTAAGATGCCTGGACCGATTTCAAAAATTCTCGTTTTGATTGAAAGAATATACCTCCTAGTTGGTCCCATGATCATCAGCTCAAGATCTGATCATGGAATTCAATATAAACTAAAATATGAACTCTTCAAATTTTATAAGCACACCTGAAGCGATTTGACGATAACAACCCAATTTCGTCGAGTTTGGGCTCGTTTGAGTCGTCTTTACATAGACTTTGATGCTGGATGATTTTCATGGTCTGATGATATAGTTAGAAGGTAACTATGAGATCTTGGTAACACAAAGACGCATTCCCATTGAGTTTGGGCTCGTTTGATTCGTCTTTACATGGACTTTAGTGCTGAAAGTTTACCAAACTCTGATGATGGAGCAGGAAGGTAGCCATGGGATATTTGTAATACAATTACGCAATTCCATCGAGTTTGGGCTCGTTTGAGTCGTCTTTGCATAGACTTTGATGCTGAATGATTTCCATGGTCTGATGATAGAGCTGAAAGGTGAGCCAATCTCATCGAGTCTAGGTTCGTTTGATTGGTCTTTACATGGACTTTGGTACTGGATATTTTCTAGGGTCTGATGATGGAGCAGGAAGGTGGCCATGGGATCTTTGTAATACAAAGACGCAATCCCATTGAGTTTGGGCTCGTTGGATTCGTCTTTACATGGACTTTAGTGCTGAATATTTACCAAACTCTGATGATAGAGCAGGTAGGTGGCCATGGGATCTTTGTAATACAATAACGCAATCTCATCGTGTTTAAGCTCGTTTGTTTTGTCTTGGCACACACTTTGGTATTGGATGATTTCCGGGATCTGATGATAGAACTGAAACGAACGTGTTTAGGCTAGTTAGCTGAAACCAAAAAAGTACTTGAAATTTCCAGAAAGACACAGGTCTACATTTCAGAATTCAGGCACGTAAGGAAGGCCTCCCCATCATGTACCACCTACACTATCCTATGTACGTACTTACCACCTATTACTATTTTTTATTAGTATATCACTAAAAAGCAAAAAATAAAATTATTTAAATGAAAAAAACCGACTTCAAAAAACACTAAGGAACTAAAAAACAAAAAATAATTGGTTTTGGAGCAAACATTTTTGGAGTCGGTGCCAAGCCCGTACCTACGCAAAAAGTTACTAAATCTCAAACTACCTATTCTATCAACAACGAAAGTTATAAGTATAAAAATCTGTAGAGGTTTTATAGTCCGATCAGAAATACTTGGCTTGGCACCGATCCTAAAAATGTTTGCTCCAAACCAATTATTTTTTGTTTTTTAGTTCCTTAGTGTTTTTTGAAGTCGGTTTTTTTTATTTAAAAATAATTTTATAGCATTTCGTAGATATAAAGGAGCTTTAAACTTTACCAAAGTCGTGCATCCATTCGTGCATTATAATTCTTCTTTAGTCCACAGCTGGACATAGCCCTCTCCTAATAATCGCCGCAATGGCATTGTGAGGCAGTAACAGTAACAAGTGCACGTGATAGCTAATTTTGAATTTAGGTATAATCATAATAAGTTCGCGTAAGGTAGGACGGCTCCCGGCTAGGTGGATCGACGACCTGGAAAAGATGGCTGGAACAGACTGGATGCGGAAGGCTGAGGACCGAGTACTGTGGCGCGTGTTGGGACAGGCCTATGTCCAGCAGTGGACTGCGATAGCCTGATTGATTGATTGATAGATAATAAGTTCCAAAAACATTATAACTAAAGATTTTAAATTAAAATCGAACTAATTATTAACTCAAACATATTTTTTTGGCGTTAGCGGAGGGCAATATTAATATATTTTTCACCTCAGCAGCTCAAACATGCCACTTTTGCTGCGAGACAACAGTGAACAAAACGCGATTTTGATTCGAGCGTGAGTAAAAGTAGCTTTTTAATTTTTCAATCTTCAGTGTCACGAATTGACATTGTTCAGCCATAAATTTGAAACATTCGAATTTTACTGTACTCTGTCTCTTTCACATGCATATAAAAAGTGAGTGAAAAAACAAACCCCTTCGAATTCGAAATTTGATTTTCAATTTCGATCTCAAAGAAAACACCTACGGCAACGCAAAAAAAAAGATATTTGTAAGTAAGAAATTACTTTTTTTATATGCTATTGTTTACATGTTTAATTTATTATTGGATTTTAATAAAAATAAGTCTAATTAATAGTATACAATTAGTATTTAACCAATACATTTTTATTTAGAATTACAACAATGATACATTTGAAAAATAAACATCAGGGACGCGGTATTATAACGCGATTTAAAAAAGTAGCGGGAATAAAAATTTCGCTGATGCTGATACAGTAAGTTTAGCGCAACGTGTTAAATTATATTAATTTATAAAATAATCTAAAAAGATGAGTGAAACTAGCGATGATGACTTTACTTTAACACCAGAAGAGTTAAATCAACAAGTGATTATGCAGAATTCAATCTATTCCTGTTCATTTCTATGTTTCCTAAGTAATATGTGTTCTCACTGCTGTGGTGAAAAGTTATGTGTGCTACACGAGAGCAAAGTTTTTTGTATCTCGTGCTGTTGAGTCCCTCATCACACTCAGGATTCTAATTTTGATAGAATCCTTCGCTTGCTCGGGACTCAAAATCAGCACTCGAAACAAAAAACAACTTTGCTCTCTTGTTGCACAAATAACTATTTATCCAACTCAAAAAGGAGGATGTTCTATGTTCGACGCCGATATCTTTTTATGTATCCATAAGTTAACTAACTTTACTCTAAGTCTTTATTTCCCTTTATACTTCTAGCCTTGCTTATTATTCAATAATAGACTGAACAACTTTTCACAAAATGGCGGCCATTTTTAATATCCGATCCATACATGGATTTTGAGATTCGTGTTTGACATAATTATTTTGTATGGAGCTTATGTCAAAAACGAATCTAAAATCTACAGATCTATGTATAGATCGAATATTGAATTCCGTAGTTAATCTGTGAACAAACAGAAGCGATCGGCAGTTAATGGGACGCTTAATGACCTCTACCGCTGCACGCGACGTCCTCCTAATTGTTTCTATTTTCTCCACGATTAAAACGTATACTGAAACAGAATCAATGTAGCCAGGATGTATATAAAATGTTTGATAAACAGAAAATGCTGTGAAAATTACTTAAGTTTTGTAAGAGAGTTCTTTATGCCATCATCGTCCTAGAATTTGCCAGGTTACATTCAATACTAAGGTGCCTTGAAGCCCGGGGTCAGCTTACCAGATTGGTCTTTCTAGATTTAGCTGAATATTATCTTTTCCACAGAGCGACTGCCGTTTAACCTCCGCAACAACCCAAAGGGATATCGTATGCAGTTGCTTAGTAATCTCGCAATGAAGTGGTGGTTGTTGCTTGATAGTGTCAAGATTGCCTCATAAAAAGTGCACTCGCGTCTTACACCGACAAGGCACTTCATTCAATATAAATACAGCGTGTCACGAGACCCATCACCAAGCCGAAGTGTACTCGTTGTGGACATCATGCCAAGTCATACTAACCAACATTTTTTTATTTTATTTTATTTATAGTCTCACGCCTGTGTCCCCGAGGGGGTAGGCAGAGGTGTAATGTGGGTGTGGGTGTAGTGTGGGCGAAATGTGGGTGTAATAACCCACATTTCGCCATGAATTTTTAGGTCCCACGTAATAGGGGGCGAGCCTATTACCAGACTCCGTTCTGCTACTGAGAATTTCCTAACGGAAAAACCCAATAACACTTTGCCCGACCCGGGAATCGAACCCGAGTCCTCCCAATCCCACGCGCACATTTATGCCGTGAGACCAACGAGGCAGTAACCAAAAATAATACCTGGGAAACGATTTTTTTTTAAGTTTTCACATTTTTAAACCGCAATTAAAAGCGCGCGCGTGCAATGCTCGAAATACCTACTTATCCATGGGGTCATAGGGCATCTAAAGAATATATTGGCGGGGTAAATGCATCGATTTTGTACAGTCGCGGTCTGAAAGTGTTTACCACCTTAAGGCTTATAATTTTATTGCATGAACACATCAATGACACAAGGACAACGATATTGTACTAGGCAACCCATCTATGATAACATGCGTTGCGTAGCAACTAGTGTCAAAAACGATTTATTATTCCACATTTATAATATACGTTCATTTAATTACAAACGTGATATTTACCCTGAAACTAAAATATTTGTAGTCTTCAAATAATGCAATTTTAAACTTGTTATTTACGATTTTGGTATTTGTAATTAATAAGTTTATCAAATGACTTTTACATTGACAGATTATAATGAAAGGGATGGCGAAAATACGACATCCTGAGTATAAAACCTTTTTGAAAAAAATACAATATTTATATCGTCTAGTGTAAGACTGCCTCGTTGGTCTAGCGGTAGTGCATACGACAGCTGATCATGAGGTCTCGGGTTCGATTCGCGGGTTGGGCTCGGCAAATGTTTCAAAGGTTTTCTGTTAAGAATTTCTTAGTGACAAATTATTAGGAATTTCTGTCAAGAAATCCTTAATAATTAGCCCGAAGTTGGCGGTGTTTCACCCCCGTGCATCAGAAAGCACGTTAAGCAGCCCCGGCTGTCATGATCTATGACAGTCATTAGTGGGAAGTCAGTGCCCTCAAATATACCTACTGACTACTGGTCTAACCTAAGAATGATATGAGATGGCAGTCACACCGTGTAAAAACTGATATTCAGTCAAATCTCGGTAGACCAGTTATAGCAGGCCGTGGGCTCCGAAGCGCAAGCTTGGGATGCAACTAAGAAAATGCTAGGGTGATGATGATGATGATATCGTCTAGCGAAAATCAGGGTGCGATCAGACTGTGAGCTATAATGATAGTGGATGGTATGCTAGTCACGTTAAAGCGCATGATGATGACATAAGTGAGCTTTTGTTTAGATAGTGTCCGCCCACCAGGCAAATCGTGCTTTATAAAAAAGTAGGCAGAAATAATCAAAAATAAATTCAACACATGTTTTTTTGTTAATAAAAGTTTTAATAATAGCCTATAATTTTAGACCATTTGCCTTATTTGCGTGGCGGTTAGTATTGGCCGACGTCCTGAATTGCTCCTGTGATCTGTAATTTGCCCTTCTTCGCCGTGACGCCAAATCCAAAACCTCACAGTCCATCGAGATATGTTTAATTCCAGTGAAATAGCATTTATATTTAAGACATCTTCATGATATTATTATTTCAGCTCTTTGTTGCACCGTTAAACTTGCCATTTTATTACAATAAGTGTTTTTATAATAATAATAATAATAATAATAATAATAATAATAATAATAATAACACTGGCAACACTAAAAGTCAACAGACACAATTTTCTTAGATAAATTTTGTATTGATTTATTTTATTGTTTCTGAGACGTATACTATATTACATACGAGATAAACACAATTGTGTAAATAATTATTATCACAAACTTCTTTAAAAACCAAAAAGAAAATAACTACATAGTAAATATCAAGAAACCAAAATGACATCAGATGTCACAAATGTAAACAATGCAAATAAAGTAAATACAAGAGTAAATACAAATACAACTAAGAGAAAATGTTGACTAGAGCCAGAGCAGCGGCACAAATAAGACCCCCGGACTCGTCACTCAGCTCCGCCTCGCAGCCGCCGGCGCCAACAGTGCCGGCCATTGCTGAGGCGTCGAGCTCATCGAGTGATGAGTATTTTTCCCCGCCGACGACACCAACACCAGCGCGCCGCCGGGGAAGAGGCCGGCCACCGTCACGCTTGGGACCCCGAGACCCACCGGTTTCGAACAGGGCCCCCGCTGCCGGTGGTGATGTGCGCCGCATGAGATGGACTCAAACGATGAATGAGAACGTCATGCGGGCATATTTTGTGGCTACAGAGGGAGGAACCAACCTTACGGCGTACCGTGACCGCTTACTGCCTCTGTTTCAGGCCTTGGAACCAGCTGTTAACGTTTCGGCACAGCGACTGTCGGATCAAGTGCGAGCCATTCAACGCTGCCGCCTGTTGGATGACGACGCACTTGAGAGGTTACGCTCAGACTTGCGAGGTATCCCTGAAATCACACCCTCCACACGCAATGAGGCTCCAACAGTGCACGCTTCAATTAGGGCCCAAGAAGAAGGTGAGGAACTGATGGACAGGGATATACAAGTAAGTACCCAATGCATTGATAAGATAAGGAGTACTTTGGAGTGCGCCATTGGGGAATATCGGTATGCTACATTAGAAAGCAGACCCCGGCTGCCGCGTTTACCCACGCATAGAAAAAATATAGCGCTTGTGTGTGCCCTGGATTCACTATTGCCTACTTACCTAGACACTAGTGAAAATCTTAGTGATACACACTCAATTCTATACTGCGCGGCCGTAGCGGCGTGTCGAGTAGCTAATATTAAAATACAAAGCAATATTACTATTGCTCCTCGGGATGCCGTTCCGGCTTGGCAGCGTAGAATTGAGCGTCGTATTGCTGAGACCAGGGCATTCATAGGCAAGCTAATCTGCTTCAGGTCGGGCAATACTCGCCCGAGAGTGATGCGTTTTGTGAGTCGGGCGTTTAAGGGGACAGGACTTTGTCCTCAAGAATATCCGTCACGGGTCACAGAACGCATCGACTTCCTGAAGCAGAAAATCTATGCGTGGGCGAATCGCATCAGGCGGTACAAAAAAAGGATTGACCGATATACCCAAAATCGCGCATTCCAAAGAGATGAGAAGCTGGTTTATAGGAATTGGGAGCGACCTGAACCAGGTGTGGATGATGGGCGTCGACCAGATGATGCGAACACAATTGCGTTCTGGCGCAGTTTATGGTCGACTCCCGTCAGCCATACAGAGGGTGACTGGATTAGGGATATTGAGCGATCATGTGAGGTAATACCTCAAATGGAGCCTGTAGCCATAGACGCCAGCGACGTAAATTGTGCAGTCCGCCCATTAGCAAATTGGCAATCTGCGGGACCGGACGGGTTGCACAATTTCTGGTTAAAATGGCTACGCAGTGCACATGTTCGCTTGGCATCCCAATTCCAGTCATCTCTGGACTCAGGATCGCTGCCAAGTTTTATGACAACTGGCGTAACTCACCTGCTCTTTAAGTCTGGTAGTACCACGGAGCCTACGAACTATAGGCCTATAACTTGCCTGCCTACAGTTTATAAAGTTTTTACATCCATTTTGAGAACAAAATTGACATTGCACATATTCAATAATAAAATCTTATCTGAGTCTCAAAATGGATGTAGAAACCGGGCACGTGGTACTAAGGAGCTACTCCTTATCGACATGGCCATTAGCCAACAGGTGCGCCGTAGTCGAAAGAATCTGGCGACATGCTGGATAGACTATAAGAAGGCCTATGACTCTGTGCCACATACGTGGCTCTTGAGGGTGCTGGAGTTGTACAAAGTAGATGCAACTCTATGCGCCCTCTTGAGGGCGTGTATGGGGCAGTGGAGTATGGTGCTTCGCTATCCAGGATGTCGACAGCCTTGCGGGTATGGCGTACCTATAAAGATCAAGCGAGGTATTTTCCAGGGCGACAGTTTGAGTCCACTATGGTTTTGTCTAGCACTGAACCCGCTGAGCACTTTGCTCGAAAGTTCAGGGCTAGGCTATCGATTGCAGAGTAGAGGTCAGGTTATTTCTCATCTCCTTTTCATGGATGACCTTAAACTATTTGCCCCCACTGACCTCCAGTTAACTGAGTTACTACAGACAACTGAAAATTTTAGTAATTCAATTAAGATGGAGTTCGGTGTGGATAAATGTGCGGTCATGCATGTAAAGCGAGGCAGGAGTGTGGAATCTGATGGTATAATGCTTTCAGATTTCACACAACTTAGATCTCTCTCTGCAACCGAAACCTACAAATATCTGGGTATGTCGCAGGCATTAGACATTGATGACGCGGGCATGAAACAGGCGTTAAAGGTACGTTTCTTTGGCCGCCTGAAGAAAATCTTAAAAAGCTTTTTATCAGGTAGAAATAAGGTGCGTGCCTGTAACGGTTGGGCCATGCCGGTCTTAATGTACTCCTTCGGCATACTCAGATGGACTCAAACAGAATTGGACGCCTTGGATCGGAAAGTTCGCTGTCTACTCACGACATACCGGATGCATCACCCGCGTTCGTCGGTGATGAGATTGTACATCCCGCGTAAGTGTGGGGGTCGTGGCTTCCTAAGTGCCAAGACTCTCCACAATCGCGAGGTGTGCAATCTCAGAGAATACTTTCTAAACACTAACGCGGCGATGCACCGAGATGTGGTCGCTGTAGACAGTGGGCTTACCCCGCTGGGTCTGGCGAAAGAGAACTGGCGCAAACCTGTCGTACTTGGTGTAGAAGAACGCAGGGAGGTATGGAAAGGTAAAGAGCTGCATGGACGATTTTACCGGGCCTTGCATGGGCCCGACGTAGATTTTTCAGCATCGGTGTCCTGGCTGCGTTTTGGCGATCTTTTCGCCGAAACAGAAGGTTTTGTGTTTGCAATTATGGACGAAGTTATCATGACGAACAACTACCGGAAGTATATTCTGAGGGATGGGACGGTCGACATATGTCGGGCATGTCACCAGCCTGGTGAGTCGCTCAGACATATAGTATCCGGTTGTTCTCGTCTTGCCAACGGCGAGTATTTGCATAGACACAACCAAGTAGCCAGGATTGTCCACCAGCAACTTGCCTTAAAGTACCAACTTGTCGACTCTGAAATACCGTACTACAGGTATGTGCCCGACCCAGTTCTTGAAAATGGTCGTGCTACTCTGTATTGGGATCGGTCTATCATTACTGACAGAACTATTGTGGCTAACAAGCCGGACATAGTGGTGATAGACCGATTAGAGCGCCTTGCAATGATCATCGACGTCACCATACCCCATGACGAGAATCTCGTGAAAGCCGAAAAAGATAAACAAATGAAGTATTTGGACCTGGCTCACGAGATTGTCGACATGTGGGATGTTGACTCGGCGATCATTGTACCGATA